>OU342975.1:17522500-20022500 GCA_910592155.1 Ypsolopha scabrella | reverse complement strand
AGGTTACTGTACCGGTAACACGAGTTGATTTAACTAAACCTTACAAACTTGAGCAATTTTGTCGTGAAATAAGCTTGCATTACAGTAGGTAATGAATTTTTCGAGGATGAATCAATACTGGCGTGGAGTTTGTGAAGGTTTAAGAGATTTTCTCGATAGAAAGAACGTGAAGCAAGGAGAAAAGGCTTCTACAAAGAGTTCAGTGCATGTGTACGTAGTTGTGTTGAGATTTCGCTGAAAGGAACCTTTTACTCGAATGCTGCAATATGTACATTTAGAAAACTAAGCAATGCAGAGACGGTTTGAATTGCAATTCCAAGGGAGTTTAATGGAAAAATACTTTTAACATCGGACATATTTTAAAGGCTGCAACAGATGCAGGAGTTGCTTTAGTCAAGCACATATTTGATGCTTGGGAAGAAAAACAGGATGCATTCGGTGTTTTTTGTGACCTCTCTAAAGCTTTTGACTGCGTTAATCATGAAACCCTTTTATGCAAATTGGCTCACTATGGGGTTAGGGGCAAATCTTTGGCGTTATTAAAGTCATACTCTAGTGATCGAATTCAAACGGTAGATATTAACAGAGTAAAGTCAGCTGGAGCATTAGTTAAAATGGGTGTCCCGCAGGGCTCCATATTGGGGCCTTTATTGTTCTTAATATACATAAATGACCTTCCTTATTTGGTTAAAGACTTATCTGAGATAGTGCTATTCGCTGACGACACGTCACTTATTTTTAAAATTAATAGACATAAAGATATCCTTGATGATAAGAATGTAACTCTATGTATGATTCTTGATTGGTTCACTGCGAATAATTTAGTTTTAAATGGGAAAAAGACAAAATGTATGAAGTTCACATTACCAAATGTAATTCAAGTAGATGCTGATCTACTTTTGCAGGGGTCCAAGCTAGAGTTAGTCAACAAAACGAAGTTTTTAGGCATTACTATACTGTCGTCTTCAGTGAGGTCCCCACATAGAAGGCCTTTGTGGTAGACTAAGCTCAGCCGCATATGCTGTTAGACGTATGAGGCAAATTTCTGATGAGGATACTGCTAGATTGGTGTACTTTAGTTATTTTCACAGCATTATGTCATATGGTATGTTGCTGTGGGGTAGAGCTGCGGATATAAACGCAGTCTTTGTTTTGCAAAAGAGAGCAATTCGTGCTATTTAAAATATGAAGCATCGGGATTTATTAAGAGAAAAATTCAAAGAAATTAATATTTCAATAGTTCCTTGTGAATTTATTTACCAAGTTATTAAATATATCAGAAAAAATATCGATAATTTCCCTAGGCTCGGTGAGCATCACTCTATAGGTACTAGGAAGAAACATAAACTGGCTTTTCCAAAAATTAGACTTGCAAAAGTAGGCACGCAAAGAGGCTCTTTTGTAGGACATGGTATAAGATTTTACAATAAACTTCCAAAGGAGGTCCTTAGTTTTTCAGAATATAAGTTTAAATTATATATTAAGCAGGGTCTCTTGAGAAAAGCATATTATAAAATTAATGACTATTTGGATGATAGTGACGCTTGGTTTCATGAGAATATTGATTGATACTACTGTTCGTTTATTTTCTAACTGATTTGTGTTTCAAATCGTCTGTTTTTATGTAGACTAATATTTTTATATTGTTTTTTTATTATTATTTTGACATTTCTTTTTACATATTGACATGAACATTGTATAACTTAAACTTAGTATTTATTACTTAGTTGATAATCTGACTATCAAAAAAGTGATAAACTATATGAGACAGGTGGACGATGTTTTGCTTAGTATTTTAACTTACTACCTCATTAGACAGGTAGACTAAGATATATATATTTTTTTCCTCATGACACGATTTCCTTCTGTCTTTTATATTTTTACCATTTTTTTATACATTGTTTAGTATCATTTTATATAAGTAAAAAAAAAACTGTAATAGTATTAAGCCATATTCAGAAAAAAAAATACTGAAAAAAAAGACATGATCTTGCTAAATTTCTTGCCCTTCTTCTTAGCAAGATTAATCGGATGGGCGGATTTAGGCATTATATCTATTTATAGTTTATTTATCTATTAACTTATTTATTCATTGAATTATGTAGGTATGTATATACAATATTTTAATTTCTTACTTATGTTAGTATATATTTGGCTAGGCATTATATTTATTTAGGGTCTACTCAGTTTATTTATCAACTTATATATTAATTGCATTGTGTAGTTATAATAATATTCGTATTCCAATAAGTCTTTATTTTATGCATTCAACTTTTGTAGCCCAACTTAAATATAGTTTTTTTATACATTCCCGTATCATATTTGTTGATCATAAAATATTATTTTTATACAGATTAGATTTGACATGTAAAACGTATACTTTATGGACCTATTTTATAAATAAACTATTTGAATTTGAATTTGAAATTTGGCTTCTCATAAAGTCAATAAAATGGGGTTTTATGATAAAAATTAAGTTGGCAAAACAGAATTCAGTGATATTGATATCTTACTACCAGCAGTATCCTCTCAGAAAAACAAAATGTCATTCTGGATAAACTATCCCCAACGTATTCCAGACTTTCAAATTCGGAAAGGTGGGCAAAGATTTATAAACCAATTTGAGATGATATACACCAGCGACATGGCGACAAAACAGGAACCATGTCGGATCTCAACAAGATATATTCCACCTATATGGATAACTGGCTTATGGTATTAAACCAACAAAAGATGATGGAGGTCCCACTTTCTACTTCTATTCAGCTGAAAACAATGGGCAACAGCAACATGCTGAATATATGAATATACATCTGCATACAAACCAAAACAAAGTTATTGTAAAGCTTACTGTTTTACATGTAAATCGGAAAAACTATTTTGGTTTCCCTGTAGGATTAGTTGTGGATTGTTTGCTATCAGAACTGTTGACACAGGGGCTGTAGATCGAAAAATATCCTTGAAAACATAAACGGCTTGGTAATGGCAAGATACGCCTAGATTTGAGAGACAAAATATCCACAGTCTACAGAGTGATTATTAAATATATTAGAAGTAAAATATCTAAATGGAAGAAGAGAAGTCGGTCAACAAATAGGTATGTAGTTGGTGCCCCAGTAGATCCTCTGTATCAAAAAATTGCAATAAAAACTTGAGCAGTGAAGAACACGTCAGGTTTTACAATTGCAGTACAACATTAGTCTCTACAGTGAAGCATATAAAATATGTATAAAGTCCAAAGTGTATAACAAACATTTCTACCACTTTTCTGGACTATTCATAAACATGAATGTGAATAAAGGGAACCTTTAGTCGACCGATATACAGTTATATTTTTTCTGGCTGGAAAATACTGCAAAACAATTAAGTTCCAAGAATGAAATCTTGAAGTCTTACGAATTCTTTGAAGGTTTTTTATAAAACACTTTCAAAGGAAATTGTTCCAACGTTTGATTTTTAAGTGACTTATATAACTTTTCCTTCTATACGAAAACATTACAAAAAACAAAACTTAGTTTAACTTAGTATGACTTCAAGAAAGCCTACAATGAACGAAGTTTATCAAAAGCTGCATATGTATCACCTCTTTCAATAAATAACATTTACTTTCATTCATCGTATTTGATGCGGGTGTTTAATAAACTGAACTCCATCGAGACAAACAAAATGTCAATCACTATAAATGGTATAAACTTTTGGTACGTAGACAATGATTGGAAATAAATGAAATAAGAACTTATGCATTACTTAAGAATCTGTTTAAGGATGAATCTTCAGATTGTTACAAAATCACAAAAAGTAATAATTACACATAAAAAATAAATTCACGCCAAAAATGGGTATACAACTATTGTATTGGCGAAAAGTTGTACATTTTTTGTCAATTTAGTTTTTTTTTTAAATCACAACTATTAGATGTATAATTTAAAGTTCACAACCGGTAAATTCATTTGTTTTAAACCTACTATGATAGTGATATCATTTATTACCAAAAATAAGATATAATGATTAAGAAAAAAAAGGGATTAATGTTTGTATTATTTGCATAAATATTGTTTCCACACAGGAGCAATTTTGCGATTTCCTTATTTCTTCTGGTTTAATTATAATCTGGAGAGCCGACCGTTTAAAAAGATAAGACACAGAAATCACCACATTTATTCTCTTTAAAAACAAGTGAATATATTTTTTAGAAGTATGTACCTATTATACTCGTATATATTCATAAATATTGCAAAAAATTAAGTAGTCAACACGAGTAGTAATTAGCATATTAACAAAGTGGACTTTATCACGACTTAAAGAGCATCTTGTAAATGACATTTGAACGACTTTAAGCACACTTAAGTTAGTGTTGTTCTAAAATTAACCCTTGTTCTAAGTTGTTGAATTTCAGAAGTGCGTCTTGGTGCGGGTCACTAGATAGGATAAGGACCTTTGGGTCTTTGTTATTTCTGCTATTGTTCAGTTCTATAGTAACATTCTAGGAGTATCTCGCAAGGTTACGTAATAGTTTATTTAGGAAATTGTTTCAAACAGATGGTTTTGATGGGAGTTCATTTATGCTCATAATGAAATCAGGGTACCTAGCATAGAAGACCATATCGAGCTTTGACAGCTCGATATACACTGTCTGTCCCTCTCTAAGTAGATCAACAGAGAGAGACAGAGCACTGTATCAAGCGCTATCGAGCTCGATATGGTTTGCTATGCTAGACTAGCTGAAGTAGGGTTTTGTCGATAGAGGGCTCGTAAGCTCGCGATTCACCTAAAAATACAATACGGATTTGGATAGAGCTTTCACTGTTGTGTATCGTATTGTCCTGGGAGTAACTTTGGATATACATTCTTAAGCAAAACTTTAAAATAAAATGCACATTGGTATGGCTCCATGTTTGTTTATATATTATTATATTGCTAGCCTAGGTGTATCGTATCTTTCAGTGTGTTAAGTTGTCTATTAACAAAGTAAAAATACTTATTATTATTATTCATTACCAACCCAATGCAAATAAAGGTTCTCAAAATGTAGTTTTGGTAACAGTAGTAAGTCTGCTATCTTTCAGCTCTTCTACATACTAGAGCAAGAGAGGAATGAAATTTGCAAACACGAAAATTAAATTGTCTTTGTCCACAAACCAAATTATCCTGATAAAATCCGGGAATTACATTCTTATTCCCAAGACCTAGTGCCTGACTATGTGAAAACGAAACCGGGAGCTAAGAACAACAATTAAATACTGTGAAACCAGTACGACTAATATTTTTATAGGTGTGATAGAGTTCCATCAAGAACTATCAATCAAATCTTTTACTTTTAGGACAAGAGGCATTTGGTCGGAAACCGGCAAGAATAACATGAACGACATTCAGTACTTGAATAATGTAAATACTAATACAAAAACACAACACAGGAGGTCAAAAGACTTTCCTTCCAATTCTAATACCTCTAGATATTTCGGTCCCGTTTCATTTAGAAGTTATTGACCTGTGTTTCAGTGAACTTTGTATTACTTGCATAAAACATGATTGCATGTATCTCCATTTTTAAGTTTTGGTAGAGACTAGATTTTCATATTCATCCCTTTAAGTTATGCTTATGATCCGTCCTATATTCTAGTTCCAGTGGAAGCAAAAAATATCTGTTAAGGATGTCAGATGCAGGTGTAAAAAATAAGAAAGCCTGAACATAATATTTTAATGTTTCCGTTGGTTGGTACGTACCTAAACTAATTGATAAAAACCTCAGTATAAATATTATTAACACAAGCGATTGTCGGAATTTAATGAAACATTCAATATCTAGATCAAAACACTGAATTTTCATAATGTTACGTATTGTACGTTTTTTTTTCGCTTTTTACTGGGTTGTCGTGAAATTTTGCAACTCTTTCAATTAGCTTAGTAATTTTCAAGTTTGGCCGCAGACATAATAAACAAACAGATTAATGGGTACACTTAATGCCGCCGAGCCAAAATTCAGCAGCCCCCCCAACCCAGGAATAAAACCTAGACCGTTCTTTGTTTACAATACATTGTCTTTCAGTGAGAGAAACGATTACCGGACAGTAAGAACAATATCGCACTTATTGTTCGACTGGTACCCGTTTTCACAGTAAGAAACCCCCTAAATTTTCAAGTTTCGCCTAGAGGAAAAAACATTACCGACCGCGACCCTCAGGTACCTAATGCATGACTAACGAAACTCTGCTGAGCAAAATTAGGTGTTACCTTAATTTGATGTTACCCAAATTAGGTGTTACCCCTAAATTTTCAAGTTTCGCCTAGAGGAAAAAAACATCACCGACCCTAATGCATGACTAACGGAACTCTGCTGAGCAAAATTAGGTGTTACCTAAATTAGGTGTTACCTAAGTAGGCGTCGTCTTGTTCGTCGTTAGTGAAAACAGGTATAAGATACAAATAGGAGCAAACATTAAACCTGAAACTGTTTTAGATTTGAATACTTTCAACTTTACAAGCAAAGCCACAACCCTATAGGATATGACACAAATAACATAAATAGTCTTGTCATGAATCCCCTACGGGGTGTCAGAGATATTTTCTAGTGTGGAATTTGGAATAGAAGTTGACAGTCCACACACGTACACTCACGTTTCACCGACGATTATTACGTCCCTGCGTGATAGGTTGCAATTCTTGTCGTCGTACTTCGGGCACAAATAAGTTGATAAAATTTGTAACATAGAAGTTACGCAATAAGAAAAATATTTAAAATAACCATGTTCACGGTGGCGAGGTAGGCAAATTGATTAAATGGATTACAAACACGAAACCATTAATTTTGCCGCCACGTGCCTCAATTCCAGATACAGGTGAAACAAAAAAGAATAACAGTGGCAAAGTGTAAACTAAAAGCGCAGGGGAGGGTTCCTTATGTACGAGTACATAATTTCAAATTATTATTACGATTGTAATTTGTTTCATACGTTAATAAAAAAAGATCCATCGAAACTCGTCAATCTGGTAATACTGACATGGAATCCTATCCCCACTTAGTGCTATTACAAATGCGGTAGATAATATTATTTATTGTCATCAAATAACATTGCAACCATCCAATGGATCGTTAATAAAACTGCAGCAAGCTTTATTGAATTTTTTATCCTGGGAAATCAACTGCGACCTATTGTTTTTATATTGTTTTAGTAATACTGAGAACTATCCCGACATTGTCTCTTTTCAAATTAATTTTTGACTAAGAAATTGTGATGTTTTATGTCTGAAAAAAAATACATCCTTTTTGTTGACTTTTTAACGGTTTATTTTGTGATCGGAACGAAAAAAAATCGGAAACTTGGTCGATTTTTAAATAATTTTTCGTTTTATATGAAATTTGCATGACCAAATTACATGAAAATTGCATGTATATAATTAAAGAAAATATACTGTATTAACTATATTAAGGGATGCTTTTTTTATTGGACCGTAAGTACTTTTTTAGAGAAGAGCAGCTAGTGTAGCATAGCAAACCATATCGAGCTCGATAGCGCTTGATACAGTGCTCTGTCTCACTCTGTTGATCTACTTAGAGAGGGACAGACAGTGTTTATCGAGCTGTCAAAGCTCGATATGGTCTACTATGCTAGGTACCCAGGCTCCGTCAGAGCGCGCTATATTTTAAACAATAATGAAACATCATTGAGTTCAGTTTTACTTGATGCAAAATGAGGTCCTCAATGTCAGAGATAAGAGAACTATTTCCCTATCGACACCTACACAATACAACACAATGCACGTGAACGAAGCCATGGGCAAAACGTTTTTTTGGGACATACCCAACAGACGGACGGAACCCTAAACAAATAAGCAAAAGAAACACGTTTTTAAAGAAGCAGCAAATTACAAGCCATTTATTTCACACAAATAAGAGCGGCTACTATTAATTTTGGGTAAGATTTATGGCGACTTTTTAGTTTTTATTTTTACCGTAGTTTGCGGTTTCAAAAAACATAATAATGGTCGATTAGGACGATTAAGTTATTAAAAGTCTAAATATGTGTAAATATAACATACATCCTTTGAACAAGGCGTAAAATTACATAACGCCCTCGTGAGCGTTCAGTGTGTGTATATTAAGGGCTTACCTTTGGTCTAATATGGTTTTGTTTTAATATGCTGAGTCAACTACATACAAATCTGATCAATGTAAAACTTGGACACGTGTTTTTTCCACAGACATACAGACTAAACCTAAGGATTAAATAGCGTTGGCAAGTTTCCATACAAAAACCAAGCGACATTTAAGCTACATGGTACGAAGAAACATATAAAAATGGGTTTTTTTGGCTGACTTATGCTTGAAACATATTTGTTAATACCCAAACTAATCTCTCGTATATATTTTGTTTGGAAACAAGCAATATTTATATCTAAAAGAGCCCGTAATTTACTGAGCTAAAATTGCTTCAAGTCGACTCTATGCGTTTATTGTTAATGTTTGGTCTGTGGTTTTTTTACACCTTTGTCTTTCCGTTGTCAGGTCGGTTTTACCTAATAGGACACATTTCATTTCACTCGATAGATTTTATTTTTGAAAATGGTGCCTTTTTAAGTTATCAATTCATTTTATGTCTAAACGGCTTGAGTTTTATGTCTGGAATCAAGAAAACATGGTTTATTTTCCGATGTCAGGTGAAAAAACTCCTACATCGAATAAATTTTCGTAAAATCCAGAAAAACCTCGAAAATTGACTATATTTTGCGTACCGGCAGCAGCGCGCGAAGCGAGCGTTCTAATGTAACTTTCTGACAACATACTGAAGTTCAAAATCGCTCAGTAAGATTGTCGTGCACCAGGGCCTTAATGGCTGGTGTATAAAGTAGTTACAAAAAAATCGGTGTATTTACAGGACCTGGTATGGTGGTTAAATTCAACGATAGGATGCGTAACTCGGTGGCGCAGTTGGTAGCGCACTTGCTGTGTAACCATCTAGTCGCAGGTTCAAATCCTGACAACGGTTTTTTTTTTAATATTTGTCTTGCTTGAAATTCGTTTCTAATTTATCATTTACTAGCCTTTGCCCCTGGGCTCCGCCCGCGTTTATTCAATCTTTGCCCTGTTTTCGACTTGGGCGTTATTTTATGAACAACCCTTATAACCCAGGGTTGACCAGGGTCAATACGATGATAATAAAAAAACCGCAACCAAATCCGTTCTCGAGTTGAAACGGAACATACATACAGACAGGGAGACAAAATTTCAAAAAAATGTGATTTTAACCCATTTCAATTAAATTTTCGTGAAAATACTCATTGTACAGACACGACTTTATTGATACTTTATTATTAGTAGATAGTTTGTTATGTACTCGAAATAATGTTCAAATATAATCCAATTATTTACAGACATACGTTATCGGATAAAATTTATCTTGCATTTTTTTCGGTACGAAAATTATCATAATACGCAATTATTGCATGTTTTGTAAGCAAATACAACTATTACGTGAAATGGATAGGTCATTTACGTCATTGTGTTATACACGTGAAATCTGTGACTCAGACTATTTTCATGTAAATGGTTTGGGGTGAGCGAATGAACTCATGCGATGCGATGCTTTACGACGCCCGCATATTGATGTAATCCATTGCAAGCAGCTTCGTATCGCTTCCTAATACATTGTGTCTACCTAACGTGATAATTTGTTTTTTGGCTCAAAACGGGACAGCAGGTTTTAAGTCCAATAACTAAAAATAAAAAAAAAGTCCAAGGTTAAAGTCATAATTATATTTTCAAAATTATCTAGGAACTACAAACAAAAATAAGTATTGGAACATAAATGCTCAGTTATTTTTATATTTTTCAGAGGAACATATTTGTTTTAAAACAGATGGCGACGATTTTAAGTAAGAATAAAATTCTTGACATGTTTTATTAATATTCACCTTAGTTATCAACATCGCCTTAAGCACAGAGACGTGTAGTTGAGTTTTCTCACTCGTCCACAATTTGTTCATTAAGGAGAATACTCTTTCCACGGGTCACTTGTGTCAGGCAGACATAAAATATATTCAATAAATATAGAAGTTTTCATGTTTAAGATTGTTACTGTGAAAGTGTTTAAATACTTCCACCCATGAAAACATATGAAAAACGGGTCAATTTTGTGTCCCGAAGACTTCTTCGGGGACACCGGGACGCAGAACCGAAAAACGGGACTGCCGTACAACGCGGGGCGCGTGTCGTCTAGGTTTTGTAGGCAATTAATATAAGGCGAAATTTATTTATGCAGCCAAATTCATACCGGAGGCTTAGCCATAGTGATCAGGGCATCGAGGATCGATAACACTTTTTGCTAATTTCGTAAAATAATGTTGATGTCCCGTACAAATTGTCTCGGGGATGAGCTCGCGTTTGTAGAGAATACGGAAAGAATAATTTACGAATTTCATAAAAAAGGCCATCTAGTAAATTCATTGATACTGAGCACTTCTCTCATTCTTCAGTATGAATTCAGTTGCATAAATATATGTCACCTTATATATGGGAAGCGATACAAAGCTTCGCTTGGCTCAGACCGGTATCAAGTAGCATCGCATTGCGTGGCATTATAAATACTCGTAGTAGGTATAAAGAAAATACAAAAGATGCATTTCCTTTTGGCTTGGCGCAGAATGGTTCTTTGCAACTATTTATCGCTTCCGGTATTCCGGGGTTGGGTGAAGAACATAGCATCTAGCATCGTATCGCGTAGGTTCACTCGCTCGCCCTAAGTTTCGGCTAAAGATAACGAAGTCTACGCCGCATTTTTTCCCCATAATTAAGTGAGCTTTCTTGGGGACGCAGTTGAGTGACAAAAAGATTTGTAGGGTGCAAGACCACAAGCGAGGGGGCAATTTGAGATATCCTGGGGTTCAAAGAGGTAGCACGTGTCGCACATTGTTCGGGGGTTATATTATGAAGGGGTGGGGTGCACTGGTTTTAATTTCAGGTGGGTTTGGCACGCCATTTAATTTGAGTTGACTTTTCGAACGGAGCTAGCAGGTGATTTAATGAAGCTTTGGCTTGCTGTTTGTTGGCATAGGTAAAGCAAGAATTACCGGGCGGCTATTCTGGCACTTTTCACACGCTTTATTTTTCATACGACTTTGTTTATCGCGTGATAATTATACGAACTATAACTTCTTACAAGATATGTACAACATGTTGAATCCAGAAAAAAGGTTTTTATTTTGAAAGCTTTATACGTTTCAACATCGTAATATATTTCTGTATAAGGAGCATCAAGAAATCACCCTTTTTTATAAAAGCGCCTTCTCCTGTGTCGGAATTACCATTTTGGACCGATTTTTTTTGACATGTAGTAAATTCGACAAATATCACGGGAAAAATAAATTCAATGAAGTCGTTTTTATGGAACAAGGTTGGGGGAGGGGGGGGGGGGGGGGGGGGAAGAAAATGTGGACTCTAGCTCTTGGACTAGAAGGTCACGGGATTTTGCAGAACGATCTACGGGTAGATTTATTTTTATGGGTTGTAGGATGATCTCTTGATGTATATTATGTCGGTCTGTCTGTTCGTAGTGGTTGCATCTTCTAGAAATAGCTCATGAAAGAGGTTTTATCGTTCAGCAAAAAAAACGATAACGGAAATGGTCTGTACATATACGTAGTATGGCGTCTTTGGAGGTGGAACAAGTGAGTCTGTCTGCTTTCAGTGGTTGCATTTTTGAAAAATATGGCGTAAACGAAAATATTTCAGTCACATAAATTCGACTCCACCAGCTTATTCCAATAATGTAAACAAACAGGCTGCCCGAAATTTTTTAGAATTCTTTTCTTTATGAATGTTGTTAAGGGCCCATAATACCTCAATTCGCAGTCCTGCTCTAACGCTTCTGCTTTTTAACTGTCTATCCCACTCTAATCAGATGCCGCGCACGCAAAAACATCAGTTATTTTGTTTTTTTCATTTTTATGGAACAGTCTGCAGCTGCTTTGTACTAATATCAGTTAATATTATACAAAGTTTCAAATTTAATTTCAAGTATTCATTGAATGCTATCGGTTTATTGTACGGTTTGGAGGTAAATTTGTAATTTTTTTCCATAGAGAAAATTTAAAGGAGTCAAGTTTTCACCACATCATTGACATAGCATTAGTCCTCGACTTTATAATATATTAATTTCAGAGTGATTGTTGCAGTATTTGTTGGTATAAAACAGGATCATGCGAAGCGAAGTGAGGTATTATACACCCTAATAAGGAAAGACCGATCGATAACATTTAATTTTTTTATAATGTACAGAATCATTTTGAGAACTCGCACATTAAAACTTTTTGTCTTTTGGCATTATAATCAAAAAGTTCTTATTCATATTACGATTAAATGACTTACCTACCAAGAAGTTTATTTTAACCAGATTCCAGGTATTATCAAAAGAAATTAAAAAGTAAAAATCAGGCGCGAATTGGTTGATTAAGTTTCATCAGAAAATGTCGTCTAAACAGTTTTCATTTCATTTCATCAAATTGAACACAGCAGTTCCTGTCAAGTCTATCTATGGTACACAAGATAAGACTGGCAACTGTTTTCGATAAATTAAAACACTAGTGCGGTAAAGTTGACTTTGACAACAGATTAGACGCATATAAAACAGAACTTTACGAGTACTTGCATTGAAAATTGTATTTACATCCTATATATATACTAATAATAAAGTAGTAAAAAGGTCGTGTCTGTACATTGAATAATTTCGCGAAATTTTAAATGAAATGGGTATTATATTAGTTTAATAGTATTGCACTGACGCCAAAACCACAATTTTTAGAATTTGTGTCTGTCTGTCTGTATGTATGTTCCGTTTTAGCTCAAGAACCACACAACGGATTTGGATGCGGTTTTTTATCATTGTAGTGACCCTGGTCAACAAATAGGCTCAGTTAATAGTTTCATAAAACAACACCCAAGCTGAAAACGGGGTAGAGATTAAAAATCGCGGGCGATAGGCTAGTCATAGTTAGCAGTTTAAGTAACCGAGTACAGTTTACATAAAAAGTACCAACTACTAACACTAAATGTGAGTTTACTATGTAAGTAACTGTTCTATCTTAATACAAAGTACTCTACAGAAAGTGGAGCTGCCTAGCTCTAACCATCATAATTTGACCTTGCCAAAACCCTCACAACTAGGGATTAGAGAAACATTTTGATTGGCACAGGGATCCCGTTATCTTGGTTCTTGTATATTACTACTATCTACAGCTATTAAGGCTATGCTATTGAAGTAGATATAAGTATGTGCTAGTAAATATGCAAATGCCTATGTATTTAGATTAGAAAAGTAGAAACCTCCTGAGTGGTGTGTGGTACAACCAGAATCATGATGTTTAACGTGCTTAGAAGAGCAGTTCTTCTCCTATTTCGAAACGTAGTGATTTGAAATTAGTTGCATTTATCAAATAATGTAATTAATAACTATGCACACACATTTTTTTATTTTTTTTATTTTTCCTCTAAAGCTCTTGAAAACGCTTACGACTGAAACAGGTCGGTGGCAGAGATTCCATTTTATAATAATATTGAGGCTCATTTCAACTGAGATATATCACTTTTCTGATAAATTCCAAACAAATGCGTAGATTCAAACGCAATTTAACAACCATTTTTCATAGGTTATGTATTTACGACCCATATCTGCTTTAAATGTTACTTTTTCACAATTTTAAAACCTCAAATTAGTATTTTTAGTGAAGTCCTGTGTTTTCATCGATGGGACCTCAATTCCAGCATGAATTCTTAGGCAAGTTTTTCAATTTTAGTATCTGGACAAAAGCTAGACTAGAATTTACAATATTTTCAATGTAAAGCGCATTACAAATTATGAAAACAACTAGAAAATAAAACTCAAAACGAGTTACTCTGCAAACCTATATAATTGACACCTGCTTTGCTACAATTTGAAACCTAGCCAGATTTGACAGTATTTTCCATAGAAAATGATGCCTTATTTTTGTTCTAAAAGGTGATAAAACTAAAATATTTGTGTGCAGGTAACCGCGTCGACAATATCACACAGGCGGATCCTGTGTTACGCAATAACAATCTCTCCCCTCCCGTATCTGTTGGAAGAGCTGTCAAACACATTTCCTATTACGAAACTTACATTGGTAATTGTGCAGTTATGTCTCGGCTGTTGTGACTGTTTCAATGACTAAATTACAGTTAAGTGAGCATATAAGTCCCAAGGCTGGGCCCTTACACAAAATAACTCTTCAGTAGCTACTCGTAGATTACATAAAGTAAATTTTTGTTGCACAACGGAGGAAACTGACAGTTCATGATAGTGGAAAATGCGCTTTTAACTCCTATGATGCATGAGCCATTTTACATTGCAACATTCAAAAGTTCGCGACAATGTGAAATGGCTCATGCACCATAGGAGTTAAAAGTGCATTTCCCACTATCACAAACTGTCAGTTTCCTCCTTCGTGCAAAAAAATATACTTTACATACTTTCTGCTTTTCGTTGGAATCGGTTCCATAAATAATATAGATGTCGTGACCAGATCATAGAATTGAACATTTCATGAACTGCCACTGACCAGATCATTAAATGTTCAATTCTATGACCTGGTCACCACACAGACACTAACAGCAAAAAGCAGCGGGTTATGTCAGAGACCAACCGTAAATTATTTAAGTGGGTACTTGTTATATCGCCTCTTTACTCAATTACGGAGAAAGAAAACAAGGGCGGCCATTGATATCTTAATAATATAAGTGATGGCAGCGGATTCATTTACGAAGTTATTTTTATTTATTATTTCCGTCAAATAAGTATTAACTTATCTTGAATAATAAGAATAACAAATAATAATATTAAAAAATTATTTCAGATAAAGTTAACCATATTTCTTAAAAAATTGTATTAGTATTATAAATAGTTTACAGAATTCTAAATAAAATTAAATTACAGATTTAAAAAAAAAAATAATGAACGATTAAAAAACGTAATAATCTATAATAAGAAATCAAATTAGTCTTCGTCAAAAAAGTCGTTTGATATGACTGCGTCCCGAACAAAGAAGTATCCACTTTAAAATAAAGATTGTAATTTATTTATTTATCTAATCTATGTAGTGTGGTTATTTATTGCAAAAACAAAAAAAAAACATTATTTTAATGATCACAAAGCAGACTAAAGTCTAAATAAACTAAGTATTGAACTATGAAGCTTATATGTACTCGTGTAGATAATCAAACCAGACGTTGTTGAAGGCAGCAGAACATAAATAAATAAATAAATAAATAAATGAAAAGAACATAAATCCATCTATGTACATTAGTTAAGAGAATGTCTCCGCGAATCCATGATTTATTGTTCCTCGTTTGAAAAATCTAGCAATGCTATATGTAAATAAAATAAGTACTTCTGTCAAGAATAAGTATAATGTACACTCTTATTGTAACAGAATCTTCTAAAATCATTCCAGTATTGAGAAAAAAGTACCAAAGATGGCTCTGAGAAAGTTTTCATGTCGAAGTTTAAGTTTCTATATTTCAAGGGATTTTCCTTAAATATGCTGAGTCAACGACTTACCTAATAAAGATTATGTGTGCCTGCCGGCACGAAGCAAGCGTTCTAGGGTAGACTTTCTGACAATATGCTTAAGTTCCAAATCACTGAATGAGATTGTTGTGTTCCATTTATTGAACTCTGAAACGAACAGATTTTTCAAACAACCTTATTTTTTTTTAAATTGTATAATTTATTTAAGTTTTTTTTTTTTCGGGAATCCGTCCCTCCCACACTACGGTTCTTTTCGCATGTAGTAACATTGAATAATGCAAGCGTAACCTATCCTCTTAAAGACTATAAAAAAGTCTGTTATTCAAGTTAAGTTCAGAGGAGGACAAAACAGCTCCGACCTAGTATCTAAAGAAAAACAAACCAAGAAATTAAATCATCAAAACAAACACCATGCCTGTTGAAGAAGCCAAATATAGTTGTCCCCACTGGATCATGTAACAGTTGCCAACGAAGGGGCCTTGACTTGCTTTTGAAGACATTCAAGGACACTTCAAGGACGAGGATACTCATATAAACACGGGGTAGGTACGGAGGTATATTCCCTAGAAGTTATTCTCTAGAAATTATAGGTATCTCCACAAAATACGACAAATACGTTACGAAGTTTGTCGAAGTGAATAGATAAAAAAATTCTAACCCACATTAAGGCGCAATATGTCCATCGCACAACGAAAGAGATGGACATATCTGAAAAAGAGCGAGGCCGAGTAATGCGGTTAATCAAGAAAAGGTTGGATATTGCTGTTTTTAGTGAATAATATTTAAAATAAATTCACACGCGAGCGTTTAAAAATAAACGCGTTTTTATGTATAGAAAAACGTTACGGCGCGTTACAGGGGCGGGGGGGGGAGGGGGGGTCAAAAATCTCCAAAAATTGCGTTACGTAATACTTGAACGCTCCCTTTTTAATAACGTGTTTTCTTTCAGAAATATTCGAACTAGCCAAGTCAGACCTTAAGCTTCAATATATTATCCTAGGTTATAAGAAGAAATGATATTTTAACTTCTTATAAAATATTTTATGTTGTTATAAATAAATTTCAGAACTGGCCATTGGACTTGGCACCCATTTAGATCTCAATTCTTTTGTCGTTGAAGTCATCAACCAAGGCATGAACTTGGCTCTCATTTCACATTTATGTCTTTAACGAAACTCTCGGTGGGCGAGTCCGACTCGCACTAGTCCGGTTTTTTACTACCTATGTCGACTTAAAACATGTTAACAAATTATAGTTTCGAATATTTGAAGCAAAATAAGAATCAAAGTGAAATCATTTCAACACAAAAGCAGTTTTATTCAGGAACTTACAAGCCTCTTTCGACCCATAATGAAAAGATGTCGATTTTTGAATAGATATAATGGAAATATACTGACGCATTCGAGCAATGACTGAAATAATGGAAAACACCTGAATAGAGGAGCGTGTTTCTACGTTAAAATATTTTTATTTATGTAAAGGAAAACACGTGGAAACGATTTCGACCAAGAACAACACAAATGGTAAACTTATCGTCCATCTGTGACTCATGGAGGAAAAGTTTATGACAATTTTTATTGTTAGATCGATATCGTTTGGGAAATTAAGAAATTCATATACTTTTACGTCATTTTTATACGCGGATGGTTTACGACCGTCTGACGCAGCGTTTTGCGCAAAACCGAGTTTTGGTTTCAGTTTTACTGCGTGGTTTTGAGACTTCTGTCTGATAATAAGCTTTTAATGGAAGACCGCGTTTTTTTCAATCTCTACCCCGTCTTCAGCATGGCAGTTATTTTATGAACACCTCTTACAGTCTATTATGTTGACCAGCCCTCGTATAGCATGATGACGTGTGATTTCGTTTGTCACGCGTTTTTATCGCGCACAATCGTTTATTTTGGTTCGATGTGCGCGATAAAATGCATGAAAAACGAAGTCGCGCGTCATCATCAAACTACGGGCGCAGGGTCCTTACGATGATAATAAAGAAAACCGCATTCAAATCAGTTGAGTAGTTTTTGAGTTAAAACGAAACGTACATACAAACAGACAGACAGCCAAAATTGTGAAAAAAAATTGTTTCGGCCTCTGTACAAAACAAAAAAAAAATGGAAATTCCATTAAAACAAAAAAATATTCAATGTAAAGACTAAACTACTGTTTTTAAAATAACCGAATTTATAATTCTTTATAAATCCGTCCAAGAAAAGACTGGAGTGACAGTAGATGGTCAGTTGGTTACATCTACCGTAGAACCGCCAAGGTAGAGCCTGGACAATCTTTGAAAGGTTGCGGAACCACATTTCCTAGCACAACGAGATGGCCATGTTAATCGGAGATATTCTGATCTTAGTGGATCAGTGGATCTGTTTTTATCCTTTACAATGATGATTATGAGAACGACTGACGTAAAACGAAAAGGTTCTACCGACAAACAAGAAGCCTTAGCTTTGTTCCTTTGTCCAACCTAGACTGTCTATAACTAGTATATGTCTAGAAACTTTTTAAAGCTACTAAACCAAGTCGTAATTAAACAGGGTTCTAGATAAAATGTGGAAAATGGTTTATGAGAACATATGTTTGGATACACTTGAAATATCAAATTGAGTGACTTTTCATAACTCTAAATAACAAGAACGCCCATTGACGGAACCCCGTACGTACAATGTGTCGGACGAACACGTTACATAAATTCGACATCATGTTTAATCAATCAACCGTCAGGTTGTGATTAACTATGCATAATGCCATTTCACGTTAAAAATAGTTAATTAATCTTTATTCCCTAAAACGTAGGTATTTAATAATTTTTTCCGATGACTTTTCATATGAATACTTACTCGTCAGATTTAATTATTAAATTATAAGACCCAAATGTAAAATAACCATGTTCTTTAAAAGCAATTTTATAATGCCCAAATCGTCGGAAAAATATAAAGAAAATATGCTAAGAGTCGTCCAATTCTGGACAACATTTGGTACGTTCCGTAATTTTGTAGTACTAATACTTCCGGACAAAATAAATGTTGAAAACAATAAATTTTTAAATTTTATTAATACAAGTTCTAATTCTCTATCAGCTTTAAAACCGCTTGATCGATTTATTTAGTTTATACTTTGATTAAAAGGTAACATTGATAGCTATAAACTGTAAGTAGGATTTTTCAATCGAACATTCGCGTCCACGTGAAAAGTATTATTTTATACTATCTTGCGCTACCCGGAGACGCAGCGATCGTATTAACAGCTACTTTACAATGCGCACTGATAATAACGGTATTTCAATTTAGTTTCCGTCGGTATTTGTACAGACATACATCGGGATCGACACCACCAATAATTTGGCAGAATTATTCATATTATTTTCTAAAATACAATGACATGTTATTTAGAAGTTTACGCGTTTTATTTAAAAAACAAACGAAGACTGTATTTGCACACTTCAGAAAAAGGAAAAAAATAACATTTAATTAATTCTGATGTTTGAACTCAATTCCAAAAAGGCGATTGAAGGTTTTCTTCGGTGGAAGTCCGTAATTGCTGAATTGAAGATTTTACGAAACGGTAAATGAAGTACTTCTGCGTAATAGCCTGGATTACCGTTTAGATATCTTTTATACATATGTATGTAAGTAGGTATATATTTATTTATCTCATCACAATCTGGGTAAAGAGAGTTAAAGACGAGTGAAAAAGTCTCTGGATTTTAGCTTCTCGTATGTGATATATAAGATGACTTTCGTCTATATAGCCAAATTCATACTGGGGACTCGGTAATTGGACAGGACCAAGGTTCTTAATGTTGATAATAGAACAATTTACTAAAAGGAAACATTAATTACTTTTTTTAAATAACTAAAACTGCATTCAAAGGTAAAATGTAAAAAAAACACTCCGAATGTTTATTATACTGATTGAAAGGGTCAATCATGAATGAGGATCAATTTCTTCCAAGTAACATGGTGTCTTAAATGAACGGAACACCATTAAATTATCACATAAATTGGATAAAGCATCTTTTTACGTGAATGACACTCGAGGGGTACTTGGGGGTCTGCCCCGCGCCCCTATCGACGCATATGATCAATGATCCCCACAAATAACAACAACAAAAAGAACACTCTTCAAGTCTATAACTTCATGTCGATAGTAAAATCCTGAATCCTCGTCAGACATTCTTCAATATTGGTTTATATGCGAGCGTCGCTAATGTATACCTATAAATGTTTATTGAAATAAAATCAGAAACTGCAACCTTGTTCGGGAGACAGGGAAACACCTAATCGCAGCTTAAAAAATGAACGATGCAAATAATTTACAAACACTTGCTTTGACACAAGAAGTCAAAGGTTCAAAGCCTGGCCCGATGATTTTTAGGGC
Organism: Ypsolopha scabrella; assembly: GCA_910592155.1. NCBI lineage: Eukaryota > Metazoa > Arthropoda > Insecta > Lepidoptera > Ypsolophidae > Ypsolopha > Ypsolopha scabrella. Next base: position 20,002,581 of record OU342975.1, on the reverse strand, counting down.
TCCGTACCTCAATAGAAAAACACGGAGCCCTTATAGGATCACTTTGTGGTCCGTCTGTCCGTACGTTTCTCTGTCAAGACCCTTTATCTCGGGAACGCGTGGAGGTATCGAGTTGAAATTAAAACCATATACTCAGGTCTACGGTCCCTTGAAGCCGACCACTTCCCCCTTGACCTAGAACTGTGAAATTTGGCAAGTAATACCGTCTTATACTACATAACTATATATTTGTAATCCCACTAATATTATAAATGCGAAAGTTTGGATGTATGGATGGATGGATGGATGTTTGTTACTTTTTCACACCGTAGCTACTGAACCGATTGGGCTGAAATTTTGCATGAATGTAGTTCTACACCTGGAATAAGACATAGGCTGCTTTGTTGTGATGAAAAAACACTTGTACTTTTCCACAGATAATATTTAATACTACACTATCCGTTTCTTGCACTTAATATCGTTTATTGCACGGACATCTAGCAACAGAAACATTGTTTAAATAAATAATTATGTATATTAGTTAATTAAAAAGCCCCTGATGATGCTTATATAGTGAAACCGGTTGGGTAGTGTAGTATTAAATATTATCTGTGGAAAAGTACAAGTGTTTTTTCATCACAACAATGTTTGATAAATTCCACCAAGTGCCGACAATCTCAACTATCAACTTCACATAGGCTACTTTTTATCCCATAAATCAGTTCTCATGGGATGAAAACGAGTTTACAAGTTTCTATAGAAAAGTGATGTGTCATCCTTTCACGCCATGCTTACGAAACCGATTGGGCTGAAACTTTGCAGAAATAAAGTTCTAGATCTGGAATAGGACTAAAACTACTTTTTATCCCATAAATCAGTTCCCATGGTAAAGAGACACACAAAATGGGAAACACAGAGGCGCGTAATACACACATTTCACCAGCTATTTTTAATGTATGTAACAGTCCGAAAAATATTGACAGATTTTATAGTACACAAAAACTAATTCAACGCGGGTGAAGCCGCGGGCAAAAGCTATTAAATCATAAAAAATATAGTCTTTAACGGAGCCCTCGGTGGGCGAGTCCGACTCGCACTTGTCCGTTTATTGAAATACTTGTAATTTTTATATTTGAAATTTGTTTCTATATACTTAGTCTTTTCTATCCTGTAATGCTCTCTGAGACATTTAGAGTTTCCAAAAAGCGATTGATTTCGCAATAAATCATAGTCTCTTAATTTACAGAGGCTGTACATTTGGGAACATATTCAGGTTGCTTTTCGGCAAAATTCTAAATAAATAATTAAAATAATTTCCTTGGGCTACCGGTCTATAATTAACTACACGTGGAGCTTTGATAAGAAATAACACAATCATTACAAGCTCCCCCATGATTGTATTGCGTGATTCTTTTGCTGCGTTGAGGTTACGTTCGTAATAAACTAGCAACTTGACTTGGATGAGAAAATAGATAAGTCTCATTTAGACAAGCTTTCGTATTGTGCTAGAACATATACGATTGTATGTATAAGGCGCTGTATAAAGCCTGAAATCAGACCCCGGAAGGTACATCGTCAAAATCGATGCTGCCAGCTAGCCCTTGCCCAAAGGCTATCTGGGCGATGACGTGTACGAAGCGAGAGGGACGCAGTTCAAGGAAGGAGTGAAAGGGATGCAGTGCCAATTTTATTTTATTAGAGCGTAACAGATTTTACTGCAGCGAGCAATAATGGCCAGTTTAATTAGACTTTATTGCTGCCTTACGTTGTAAAGGTCTGTTCTCTATTGGGTGGGAAGGTTTGGATAAGAGGCTTTTTCTCACGGCTTAAAGGATATTGCGATGGTTAATTATATGAATTAGTTAACAAAATTGTTGTAATGTCTTTGGAACTAATAGTTCAAGTGGACAAAGAACCTTTGTCCAGCGTAGCTAACATGGACGAAAATAATAGAGAAGTGTTGTCTCTCGAAGAAACGTTGGACCAATGGAAGAGCTTTATCACATGACGTGCGTATCCATTGGTCAAACGTTTCTTTGAGAGACAAAATTTCTCTATTCATGTCATCTGTGCTAGCTATACTGAATAGCAATAGTTTAGGAATAGAATAGAAAAGACTTATAAACGCGATTGTAGAAAAAAAGCAGGTATAGATTCCAAAGGTTCAAATATTATTTTAAAGGTTAATTGAACCAAGAAAATGTTTCGAAGAAAATCTATTAATAAACCGTTTGAGTGCAAATCCCCGGCTAGAAACACTGAGTAAATAAGCACTACGGGTAAAGTAAATAAAAACGCAAGTAATCGCTTTGACCCAATTCAAGAAACGGTCAATTTAATCACGCAGCTAAATAAAGTTATACAGAAAAAACATTCCGCGCCGCAAAAAACCAATCAGAAAAGAGATTGAATGTTATCGACCAATCCCACGCTAGGATAAATGGGACTGGCCAATCAGAAAGTAGAATTGAGATTACGCAGTGACGTCACAAACGGATCAAGGATCGTACAATTTGCAGACATCTAGGAGAGCTGTGTCTTAGGTGATTGATACAACGCGATTCATACTGGAGACATGGTATGGTAACTGATCAGAAACAAGATTTTGACCTCTATCACCTAATCTTTTATTACAAAAGTAATAACGGTAAAAATTACATTTTATAGTTTGCTACTTTTTGCCAGACGCACGACTAAAGATACATACGTCTTGCCAGACGCACGACTAAAGATACATACGTCTTAAAAAGAAAAAGACTACATTAACTAAAAAAAATATATACATTTGTGTTAGTCTATATGGGAATCATTATGTTCTAATTTTGACCGTGTTGTATTAAAATAAAATTCAGGTTCATAGGGACATGCATGCATATAATCTATTAAGAAGTTAAAAATACCTTAAGTACCTAAGGCTTTTCCTATGGCAGCTGTACTTATATGCAGCAAAAAATTATATACTACAGAAGGCAGTGTTTTTTTGTTTGTTACTGGCATCTTGCTGCAGGACTTTTGCATGAAACGGAACAAACAAAAACAAAAATGATTTGCTTTTTTACATATACCTACATTTTGTACTATCTGCAAAGAAAATGCATAAAAATAATGTTTTTGTTTTTTTGTAAATACGGTTTCTGATTAACAAGTGCCAAATAATTATGCTAATAAAAAATAAAAACTAAAAAGAATCATTTTTTTAGATAAATTTCAATAAAATTATGTTTTTTTAAATTTCATTCGATTTTACGCCCTAACATTTTTTTTCCTATATCTACCACTCTTCTATCATAATTTAAATTAAAAAGAAAAAAACATGCAACGTGCATTAGATGCTTAAAGGCCTCACACTCAAAGTAACTCAAGTATAAATTTCTTGCTGACACTCGCAATTAAAGTGTGATTTATTCATCATGGACGATCCACGTGTAAAATCCTTTTGACATTCACTCAAAGCAGAACCTATAATTAAGGGAACTATCATTAGCAAAACCTATTTATGCAACTTTGACTACGTATGGTGAGACGTATTTTGGTGGCGAATATTACACTGTTAAGTACCGCCACCATCTTGTTTGTTTAGGTGAGAACGTTGCTAGTGGAGAATTTGGTATATCGAAATAATTTGCTAATATTTTTTTACTTAATTGTGTACCACCTCAGAATATTCCAGTAAGTAAGGAAACCTTAAATCTTTATGTTAAATAACATCAATATCGATGCCATAGCTAGCAACAGGCTACAAAAAACAAGGCGCTAAAATGGCAGCGCCTGATTAAATAATTCGTTACTCTCTGAGCACGGAACCAAATTTTTATTGTTTATCGTTTTATACTAAAGAGTATGTACTAAAGTCTTACCAAATTTGAAACTTGTATGTATTACCGTTCCACAGATAGAGATGTAACATAAAACGTTGAAAAAAAATAATTCAACGTTTCTTGTACCTACGAGTATACAAGAATATCCTTTGGGTTTTCTTTCCTGAATATTTTATTACTTATTTGTGAACATAGGTTCAGAGAGTATACGAGTATCTTAAGGGGCCGGCGAATCATGCATATTTCATACAAACGAAATACCAAAATAATTTTTAAATTAAAGAAATTCTTGAGGTATGGTGTGTTTATTCCGATTGGATTACGGAATAGATATACATTCCATAGATATACGTTCCCAGATATACATTAAATAAGAACAGTGATGTAAACAGGAAATATGAGTAAAACGATTTTTCTATGGAAATATTAAATTCCTTATATCTTGTCTTTAAATCAGTGTCCTTTCAAAATATATATTTGGAAACCTGGATATTCTGTAATCCGATCGGAATAAACACACGCTACCCTAAGAATATCAATTATTTACAAATGCTTTTGGTATTTCGTTTGTATGAACTACAAATGCTTCGCCGGCCTCTTAAGAGTGTTAACTGCTTAGGTGGTAATAATATGTTTGTTTGAACGGGACTGCGTATTGAAGGCTGAGCCAAAAGTTACCGAAAAATATCCAAAACGCTCATGAGCCACTATTTTGCACTGACTGAAAATCAGTGTTGAGGGCTCAACAGAGGCATCAAGACGAAAATCTGTGCAAGTATCATTGACTTCTCATAAAACAACAAGCCACACAGTCTCTAAGAAAAGTTCGTCAGAAAGAGTCCGAACGTGCGACGTGAACAGTAGCAAACATCTTTAATCAAATTAAGACGTTATGTCGTTAACATAAGATGCAATGTCAGTTGTACGAAATCGTCATTCGACTTTGTCACCCCATAGCGGTGAGAAAAAGCATCGCGGACACTTTTTGAGCGAGATTGTGAGTCTAGTTGTTTATGAGAGGTCAATGGCAAGTATTGACATTTTTTTTTTCTGTTATTAGTTGTTCTGTTGTACCTTTTACTACTGTAAGTGTGTCTGTTGCAGCAATAAATATCTTTCTTTTTTAAATTATTAATGTAAATGAAGCAATAGAAGTGTGTCAGTTAGGATTAAAGGAGAGGGAGTACTCACCGCTTACAGTGCCACCAACTTATTTATTCAGTTCATATAAATCTGAATAACTATAGGCTCGTTATTCAGATTTCAATGGTTCAGTTGGATCTTTCCGGTCTCTAATGAAGCTCTTTTCTAGCGCACTAGGAAGAGGTGGGCGGATGATCCAACTGAGAAGATAATAAGTTGATGGCACTGTGCTTCTTAGGTAAATAAATCATGATAACAGCCAGCAAATGGGCGATTTTTATTCAGGTTTTATCTCCCTTGCCTGGCTAGAATAGAAGAAAATAATGAGAAGTTTTGCCTCTCGAAGAAGCGTTTGACCAATGGAAACGCAGAAAAGCTATATTAAGTGATCACCGCTTTAAAAAACGAGTCGTAATACGTGTCCATTGCTCAAACGCAAACTTCTGTATAAGTTTTATCTATGCTAGCCAAAGGCAAAATTTTGCAAAATTTTCAGCGTCACGACTCTTTTCGACGGGAGTCAGAAATATTTCCTAGCGTTAACAATTCCGAAGCAAGCTTTAAGTATTATTAATTAGTACCAGGGCGACTCGACCAAGATACTTTTAGGGAAAAATACCGACGATAACGCATCTTCGCGGAAATAAATAAGAAACAAAAAAAAAACGAAAATAAGTACCTTTTCTTCCGGCGTGGTTTAAATCAGAAACCTATAGCATGCCAGGCAGACGCTCTACTAACTACTGACGTGCTTAACAACTGATGCATGAGATGATTTGCTCATGAAAACTCGCACAAGACGACTTTTCAGAGATGAGACCCAGCTATATCAATTTTTCACCCTTGAAAACCCCTGTATCGAAAAATATCGAAATCATTAGAGCCTTTTTGAATATATAATATTTTATGTGTATATAAATATTGCTCGTTTAGTATTATTGGATGAATACCCTCAAGGTTACATTACTGTTTTTAACTACGAGTTATGATAAAAATACGTATGGATGTTATAGCAAAAGAGCGGATAGTGAAGCATTGCAAGATTCAGCCATACGCCCAGAAAACAAAGAGCTTGTAAAGATAGATCACAATATAGCTTCAACTACACCTAATCATAATAAAATACTTGTAAGTATCGATTTTTCGCTATTATACGTAATTTGCGAAATTATCCGAAGAGGTAACACACGACACGGCATGTTTCCCACAAGACTATTTATGTAATCGGTATTTTATAGCAGCATTTAGTCACAGAAGTGACGTCTCGTTCAAAGAGGTTTCGAGGAGACATCCGCCATCTGAAAAACTGCAGGTGTTTTTGAACTGAAAAATATCCGTAAAAATTTCATCAACAAGGGAAAAATTCTTGAAAACTAAGCCGTTACGTTTGAAGCTTTACACAATGTTACAGTTGTTAATATTACGTAATGCTGTTGGAGAAACAGGCATACGTAGTAAAACAATATCGTATGTTACAAAATGCTTTTGTATATAAGCGTTTTATGAACTCCATACATATGTGAGTGGGCCTACTCGCTAGGGTTGCCAACTTTCTGGAACGCAAGGCACAAGATTAGAAAAAACCGGAAAACTGCGAGTCGGACTCGCCCACCAAGGGTTCCGTACAAATTAGTAAAATATTTAAAAAATCTACAAAAAGATTTGGTCCCACGTACAATTATGACGCGCATACCGTTGCTTAACCTCGATGATTTTTTAATGATTTAGTTACAAATGTATAGTTTTGAGATTTTTTCCTATACTTGTAGTATTAGACGGTATTACCTACTTGCCAAATTTCATAGTTCTAGGTCAACGGTATATACCCTATAAATTTTGATTCCCTTGAGACTGTCGAAATACACGTTTTTTTGCGGCATAAACGGCCGTATCATTTTTTCACGTTAACTTAGAAGATTAATTTTTTCACAGCTTCAAGGGACTGTAGACTTCGAGTATATGGTTTCATACCTCCACGCGTTCCCGAGATGAAGGGTCTTTGACAGGCAGACAGACCACAAAGTGATCCTATAAGGGTTCCGTTTTTTTCCTTTGGAGGTACGGATTCCTAAGAACCGGCCAAGACGGACTCGCGCACGAAGGGTTCCGTACCGTTAAATATAAATTTTATTTTAATTTAATTATTTATTTTTAAAGTGAATATTATATTAACTAAATATTCTGTGAATCGTCTACATGTTGCCTTTATCAATATCGAGCAAAAAAATCACGTTTATTGCATGAGAGCCCCCTTTAATATTTATTTTATTCTGTTTTTTAAATAAAAACATATATTTTTTATTGACTTATTTAGTCTTTCATTTTTATAATTATATATTATTATATATTTACAAAAAAATACGTTGTATGACCAGATATATTTCGACAATTGTCGGCATCAGTGGAATAAAAATAGAAATATTATGTGACAAAATGTTCAAATGATGTAGATTATTCTGTTTTTTTAGTAATTGTTGTTACAGCGGCAACAGAAATACATCTTCTGTGAAAATTTCAACTGTCTAACTGTCACGGTTCATGAGATACAGCCTGGTGACAGACGGACAGAAAGACAGACAGACGGACAGCGGAGCCTTAGTAATAGGGTCCTGTTGGTTACCCTTTGGGTACGGAACCCTAAAAACGGGATTACCCATTTTTAAACGGAACAAATATAACGAAATAAATTATTTTAAAATATCTGTATGTTTATTCTCATAACTGTATTTTGCGACGGACCTTGCAGATCCAAACAAACTTATTTTTTGATTCTATAAAATTTTTTTTTAACGATCGTAGTCATAATCATAATTAGGTATTGTCAAAGGTTCCGTTTCAATCAAATTTACTGAATGTATGAAAATACTCTTTCCAGCTTGGGATACTAAAGATGAAAAAGATAATATTGAAAATATATGAACTATCGTTATTGGAAGATTACGTTATTAGGTAATTACCGTTTTTATTAACTTATTTAGTGAACAAACATTTATATCACTTAAGCATCATTTAAGTATCTGAGGTGCAATTGTGTAAGACAATCGTCTTCAAATTGATTGTCTTATGGCTATTCAGCTAAATTAGCCCGTTTGACCATTGAAATCTTACACTTTAGCTGTCAAATAAACGCGATTGTCTTGTTTTGTACGATTTCAGTTGTCAAACGGGCAAATTTGACTAGCCGGATAGCCATATGATATGACAATCGAATTTGATGACGATTGTCTTACACAATTGCACTTCTGTTGTGTGTAAGGTAAGGCAAAATACGAGACAAGGCTAGTCCTGGCGGGTCATTTCAATTTACAGCAAAAAATACGGGATATCCCGGTAAATACAGGACGTTTGGCAACGCCAACCCGCACGGTTACACCAGTTGTTGTCCAAATTGAATCAGATCGAGAAAATCTGAAATTCCATTACAATAATAACATCCATATTCTATTAGAGACACGTGGGTACGACAGCTGTCATTCTGTTCTTTAATACGTCTGTCTGTACATATTATACTCGAATGTCGTTTCTTCCGAGCTTTATTTGTGTTTTATTTGTTTTCCTACTGCTCGTTCGGGCGACTCGTGTGAAAACTGCTTTTATATTAAATGTTTGCGTTATTATTGAATTTCTTTTGTTATGTTACACAGCTTATGGCTTTTACGACTACAACGTTGGCATTCTTTGAATTACAGTTATTTTATTAGTGAATGTAATTGGAAGTAAAAACATGTAAAATATATAACGATACGCATGAAAACTCAACATTTTGTGCCCTAAAAAGTCCTGTAACTGCTTTCGGGGAAATAGGCAATAAGATGAATGTTTCAGCGTCATGCGATTACCATAAATATACACTAAGTTAAAAACTCTACCGTGATAAAATCTGGCTCTCCATTCTAAGTAGCCCTTTTCAGAGTTCCGTACCTTACCAAATGGGACCCTATTACAAAGCTCCCGCTGTCTTTCTGTCCGTCTGTCTATCACAGGGGTCTACAGCTACAACCGTCATAAGTTAACTGTTGAAATTGTCACAGAATACGTGTTACTAACTATGGCTTCTATGACGGTAAAATATACAAAGGCTCTACCATTTTACCTTGTATTTTGTCGCCTTGATGTTGCTATGGCATCTACATTATTGACATTGTTGTTATCAACCATTATGCTTTAGGGTTCCATATCCGTTGTGTGGTGGTACGGAACCCTTTGTGCCCGAGTCAGACTCACACTTTTTCGATCCTCTCTGTTTATCATTTCAATGCAAAATTTATTTAGAATTTCAAATTTAATGTATGCCGAAACACCTCTGTTGAACTTATTAATTTATTTACACAGTTTATTCAAACTAGAATCAGTGACGATAAGAAACGACACCCACATTTATTTGCGAAAGTTTAAAAATACAGTTTTTGAACTAGGGTTGTCAGAAACAGGTTTATCATTCCCTGGACATTTCCGAGTTAATTGGTGGAATCAAAGTCACAAATCTAATTGTTGGCCAAACGATAGAAAACTATTAAAAAAATATATTTGGTAATATTTTTAAATGGACAGGGAATATGCATATTATTGACGAAAAATTATTATATGTTAAATTAATATATAACATGTCACTTGTTAATTACCAAACTTGAAACGAAAATTGTGCACCTCTGTTAGGATTATTAATAAAACTTTGATAGAAAATCAACAATAGCTATTATCAGCTGAACTTAAAATAAAAATTGGACACCTCTTCATTACCACCGTTGTGAAAAAAAGTCTTGGGGTATTCGTGGACATTCAAGTGTAATTATTAGACACGCAAAATTTCGGGACAATCCTGGAATTTCCGGCCATCTGACAACCCTAGTTCTTGTTTGGAATCACTTACTGAAACTCCTTACTTAACTGTATAAATCAGTCACCAATAATTGGGCCGTTTTACTTTTCTGCGTCTTTTGACACAGGGTATGTAATGTGTACGACATGAGCATTTGCAGCGAAGTTTTTTTTACTAATTGCTTCATTTTTAGGGTTCCGTAGTCCGACAAGGTACCCTTATAGTTTCGCCATGTCCGTCTGTCCGCGGCTTAGCTCAGAGACTATTAGTAATAGAAAGCTGTAATTTTCCATGGATATAAATATTAACCACGCCAACAAAATGGTAAAATAAAATCTTGAAAAAAAATTTTTTAAGGTTACATATTATGAAATTTTTTCTCGTCTATCCCATAGTGTGGGGTATCGTTGGGTAGGTCGTTTGAAAACATTGTGGGTGTGTGAAAACCATTTTTCTATTTAGGGATCCGTTGGTGAAATATTAAGCTTTAAAGTGAAAATTTTAGTTAGAGTGGAGATTCCCCCCCCCCCTGAAAAAATTCACAGAAGTAGTATATATAATGATTTTAAAAGGAATATATATAATGAATTTAAAAGGAAAACTATCACAGCTAAGTAGGCTTTACAGGTTTACGAGTACAGGTCGCGCCAAACTTTTGGTCCCCTCCAATGTATGGGACTAGAAGTTTGACGCGGTCTGTATTAGCAGACCAACTCATAAAATGTACCGGGCAACTACGGAACCCTACATTGCGCGTGGCCCGACACCCACTTGGCCGGTTTTTTTCTTTTTTACTAATCCATTAAAAATCAAACACCTGGAAACCACCATGACTTTCATTTTAGGAACTCGGTAACCGGGACTAGGATAGCTCGTCGCTCGGTAATCAGTTAGTAATCACACCCTCCTAAAACTTTACTGATTATTAATTTAGAGATAAGTAATCAATAACAATAAATGTTTGTGTATTTTTAAATATGCGTTTATGAAAACCACCGCGTTACTTGGGCCTTCTTTTTAAAATAACATTTAACTTATCGTTATACTTAGTAAGAAAAACATAAATCGCGTGACATAAAAAACGACTTAACTTAATAACCAGGAAACATTTGTTGTTGAAGATGGATTACTGGTAATTTTTATCAGTATTTGCGATTATTTAAAAAGAAAAATAAATAAATAATAAAACTAACATACGCACTGTGTTGAACATTGCTAAAATAAAATGAAAAAATAAAAAGGCATGTTCTTAGATTCTATGGCCTTTCCCAGAATGAGATATAATATATATTTTTAAAAGCGGTCGCCTTGGCTGTATGGCACTTTTTAGTCTCTATTTCTAAGTTTGTCGTTTGTTTATGCCCTAGGGCGGAAATAGATTTTCATACATTTATTTTTCCGCTATGGCAAAACATAATATACTCGTACATATATAGGCAATACTATCGACTAGCATGTTTGAAAAAAAGACTTTATTTGAATACGATTAAATGCAGTCATCAGCAAAACATTATTGAATTTCAAATTAATTTGGTAGTTGGGTTGTATGTAAGAATGTTTTACAAAACAATAAGGACGTTCCGCTTATCTTGTACTGACATACAGTCTTGATTACACATATTTCAGTATTCGGTCACAAACAAATATAAACTGACTTTAATTTATGCAGCCAAATTCTTACTGAAGACTTGGTAAGTGCTCAGTAACAAGGTTCGGTGACATTTTTTACGAAATTCGAAAATTATTATTTTCGTGTTCCTTACAAACGCAAGCCCAGCCCCGAGTCAATTACTATGGGACGTAAAGATTTTATTTTGCGAAAAAGTGTTATCGATCCGTGTTACTGATCACTTACCAAGCTTCCAGTGTGAGTTTACCTGTATAAATTAAAGTCACCTTATATAAATAGACCCAAGTAGCAGTTACTCTGTAACGTGTCTAGAAGTAAAATATCGTATAAATATTTAACTTTCGTGTCCTAAAAATGAACATTTTCCTACAAACCCGCTAACTTGACCCGAAAGTTATTTACAGAAGCGATCGATTCTTCATTAAAGCGACGAATTTACAACTTTAACAAAAGCCTTGCAAAAGAACCCCTATTGCAAAAGCTTACGCTCCATATTACCTATTTTACTTCAACGAATTTGCATACATATCAGTTTGTCTATACCAAATATTGACGAGTAGTTGTCTGGTGCATGTATTAATAATATTTGGAGAGTTCAATGTAATTTGGAAAATAAGTCATTTCAATTGCTAATAATATTATTAAAGTTGTCCACATTTTAAAATGTACGAGAATAAGTTTGAGTGTCGGTGTGAGAGGCAAGACAACATTCATTTTTTGAAAAAACTCGAGAATGGTTTTGGTTCTTCCTATGATTTCAGGAGAAATATCCCAACAATCGAAATGAAACAAAAATATTTTTGAATAGTATAAAATATACTATGCTGTGAACCTAAAATTATTTGATCTGTTGTATCGCTTCCAGGACATTACGGTACATAAACATTCATCAAAATATGTGTAAAATCCAGGACTTTTATACGCTTGTAACTTTTGGATATATTTGATTTTGATAAATGTCTTAGGTTCAAGTCATGGATATTGGGATATGTTGAAAAAGAAAAAATAATAAGCAAGTACCTATAAATAAAGATATTATCAGCGAACAGCGCTAGTATGGGAGTTAGGGCGAATAGAGTGCCCTTAATTTCAGAGTCAAGTTTTTTTTCTATATGGATTTCTTGTATGTATATTTACTATTACTATTGTACACTTTTGTAACTGATCTTGGTCGAGGACTAGATATTTGTAACTGACCTGAATAACTTAAAGCAAAAAAAGACGAATCGCTTTTGTCAACGTTTATAGGTTCACAGACGTTATAAAAGTATGATTTATGATTTTAGAACAATCTCAACGATGTAAAAAAAAGCCCAAATAAAAATAGAATTTTCGTATTTTAATAAAATTTATTTACATTGTTCAAACTGTAATAAAATGATGAACCATGCTTTTTTACTACATCAAAGTGAATGTAATTTTTTCAGTTATTCATATCACTTACAAAATACCTACCCCTCGACCAAGATTTGCTAGAAAACATGAAGGTCCTCTTTAACATAGTTACTCTATCTTTTAAAACCGAAAAATGTGACTCGTGAAACAAATATTGTTGCAAAACCATTTCTATCGGACTAATAATAAGTGAGATAGGCGTGAGTATATGTATGTATGTAATAATGACACCTATTCTTGTGTAGCAAATATTAAATTTAGAGCTACCATAACCTAAAACTTTCCATTGTAAAATGGGCTTTAACGTAGATGGGTAAAAGTTAAATGAGCTTGTATTATTTTAGGTTTTTCAACTCTAAATTTAGGGTTTGCTGCACAATAAGTATTTGTACGACAACTGACTGTTACTTCAGCAAATACAAATATTATTGGATAATATTCTATTGATATTAAAATGTTATCAATAAAATACAAGCATAATCTCTGTAAAAAAATCAAAACGTCGTGTTTGGAATAAATAAAATTTAGACCCCATTTATTGTAGAAGATAAAGTTTTCGTAATACGCCTGAATATGCATGTGGGTACTCGTAGATTGTAATGAATATTAATTTATTGTAATTCAAATGACCCTTGTCTTATTATTACATTTACTTTCGCATAACATTATCTTTACAAAAACCTTCCATGAATTAATATTTTCGTTTCATACAGTATTTACATAATAGCGGTCATTACAACTAGAATGCTGTACCTACAAAAAATATAATTACGAGTATGTACCTAATTTAATATTCGTTGTATTAGTGTAACGCGTAGCTAATTGTTTATTATTATACTTTAATAAGCGTACTTATCATGGATTTTAAAATAGCTACACCGTGTTGTTTAAAAAAAATGTGACAGTGAACAAAAAATTATTGGTCTCGAACGCAAATGCTTCCGCTGAAAAAGAGACATCAAAGATACAATATTAAAAAGTAACTTACTTTCCAAACAACGGATGCCAGAGATGATGGATGGGGTCATGTGGATGCGGCGGCAGCTGCGGAGGTGTTTCACCCAGCGGCGTGGTGCTGCCGACCTCGGGCTCGTCACGTCTCCGACCCATAGAGGCCATCGCCGCTATCGAGGAACTGGATTGTCTCCTTGACGAACCCCCCTGCGCGGCCGCCGCTGCCGGGTCTAGCAAGTTCTGCAGACTTTTCACACTTATCCGCGGCCGAGGCGACTCCTGCGAGCTCGTGCTACTGCTTCTTTGCTGATTCTGACTCTCAGATTGTTTGAGGGATTGTAGATAGTTGTTGTTTTGGTAGTAAGGCGATGTCGGACTTTTCTGCTGATTCGTCCGCGGTGAGCGCTGGCTTCCCATCATGTTAGGGTTGAAGTAAGGTATTTGCAAGCCCGGAAGCGGTACGTTCGGTCTCACGTTTGGGTTCATGGTGGGATACATCCCTTGCAGGAACGGGTTATGGTTCATTGCCCCGCGTTGGCAGGTGTTATTATAGTTATGCGCTATTGGACTCGTTCGTGCCGACGAATGCGATTTGCTCTGGTGGTTCTTAGTGGAATGTACGTATGGATTTTGAACGTCGGAGGATTTGGCTATCTCTTTCATCTGCGCATCGACGGAGCTCTGCGCTTTCGATCGCGAGGCGGCGTTCGCTTGACTCATCGCTTCCTGCCACATTGCAAATTGCAATCTGTTATCGTAGTCCATCGATGGCATCATGGGAAAGCCTCCAGGCCCCATAAATCTAGATGACGGGCTAAACATTTGAGATAATTCCGGCGGGTAATTAGCACCAGTGTAACCAGAAGAATTCAGTGCTTTTAAGAAGTCCATGTTCTGTGAACAAGCCATCGCAGCTTCTAACTGGCTGAGGTAAGGTAGCCAGAGCATTTGATTCAATGCTGCAGAAGTAGCAGCATCTATGTCACCTGCTAGAGCGTCCATGGAAGGTATGGGCTTCGGTTGCTGACTAGTTTGATCAGGTTTACTAGACTGCTCTCTCGATTGGTCTGCATTCTTACTATTATTTGAATTATTAGAGCTAATCGATTTAGTCGGTTTATTACTTTCTGCACTTTTTAATTTAGTATCATTTTCTATAATAGTTTCTAGTTGGGATAATGATATAACTAATATATCCGGGTCCTGAAGGACCGCGGGGTAAGCGAAAGCCTCTGGCAATCGAAGTTCTGGCCTTTGAATCAGTAGAGCGGGAATTTCTCTGCTAGGGGCCGATAATATGTCGTTCAATTTATCCTTAGGTACTAAAAGTGGGTCTGGAATGTTAAAGTCTGGACTCGATTTCAAGAGTTGTAACTGTTTCAATGGGCTGTTTTCTTCGTTAGGCTTGTGAGGCCTTTCAGGCTTCTTAGCTTTACAATCCGACGAGTGATCGTCACTAGACTTAGTAAATACTTTGCTAATTTTGGCTAGGTCTTCAGTCGACTCCCTTCGTATCCGTTTTTCTTGCGGCTCCCCGTAATCTTTGTTTACTTTCCTGATCTCGTCGGAGCAACTCGACACCGTCGGACTGGCGGACTTCCTGTGTTTACCCAAATTTAATGGCTCGCATTGTTGCTTAGTTATCGTGACTTCTGAGGTGTACATTTTGGGGGACGGGGATGAGAGCAGCGTCTCTAGGAACAACGTTTGCTTGCTCTTCGTCGGAGGAACGGTGAAGAGTTCCGGCGAGGAGGGTACGGCGGGAATGCCGCTGGGCTGAGGCGACTGCATCGCGTCAGACTCACGAGATGGTGCCCGCGGGATGTCTAACCGCCGCGGCGACGCATGCGGCGTCGGTAATCGTCGATGCGTACTTAAATCCCTCGGCTGTTCGTCACTTTTCTCCGACATATTATCCTCCATCGAGCTGTTGGTTTCGGTGGCGCTCACGGACACTACAGGCCTCACGACCGTGACGCTCGTATCATCCACGTGTTTTATGCTCAAATCCGTCGGGGCTTCCATGCTGTTTTCTGGCTCCAACTTGGTAAAGTCCATCGCGGCGATCTCAAGGGGCCCGGCACTCTCGCACTCTACCGCACACTTGTCCGATTCCGGAGGATTCTCTAAAACTTGTTCACTGATACTATCACTAACTTCCTCTTTTAGCACTAAATCACCGGCGAGGTCGCTCCTATCAGGAAGCGTTTGGAGCTCCTCCACAGATTTATCTTGGTAATTATCGCAGATTTCAGGTACTCCTGCGGTATAAGCGACTTCGGTCGCAACTACATTTTCTAGCCTCTTTTCGGCGTCATGCTCGTACGTCAATCGGTTTATTTGACTAGGGGCTTCGGCTTGCTCTGCTAGAGTTTGTAGCGCACAATCCGGCGGCGGATTGGACGCGAACACATCGTCGCTCATGTAGTCCTGTTCACTGGGAGCGGGTTGTTGCCCTGCGTCATGCGAGGGCAAATGGTCGGCTATATGGTGCAAGTGCAGCAAGCCTTGTGCAGCTGTCATGCTGTTTCGACCGGGCGACAGCTCATGTTCGAGGCGGTCGATGATGTCTGCAACGGGGGCCCCGCCTAGCATCATGTCGTCTTCCTCTTCGACGTAGTCTGCGCCCGCCACCAGGTGAGCTAATTTATCGAGCGCCTGTCCCAGCACGTGGTTGTCTTCGCAGCCCTTTTCGACTAGCGACTCGAGCAGCTCCTCGTCATGAGGCCCGGCGAGGTCGGGCAGGTAGTGGGCCTCGCTGATCGTCTCGAATAGATCCTTGTGCACGCTCATCGTAGCCGGAAACGCGTCGGTGACGACGGCGTCTGGTGGCTTTTCAAAGAATATTTCGCCGGCGTCCTGTTTCGGAGGCTCGCCAAGGTCGAAGGACATAACGTCCCGTGCGACCTCCTCGTCGGGAAGGAAGGCGTAGGGCGCCGCTCCCGCACTCAGTTCTAGCTCCAGTTCGCGCTCCTTGCCCTGCTGCTGGTGGAACTCGAGTTCGGCCACCGCAAGTAGGTTGTCGAGCGGGGTCGGCTCGGCGGGAGGTGGCGGGGGGGACGGCGAGCGGTGCAGCTCCGGCTCACGCCGCGGGATCGCTATCGTATGAGACGGGATATCCGACTCGAGGTCGGTCGCCGACCAGGGCTCGACGACGCGGGCGGCGGACCGGCGCTTCGACTTGCCGTAGCGGCGTTTGCGTCGGTCCCTTGAGCGGCGCTCGCGCGGCGGCGGCGGCGGTAGTCGGATGGAGTTGTAGATCTCCGTCCGGGGTATGACGCGCCAGCCGAGGGCGGTGCGCGCGATGCGGATGCGGTTGCGCGGGTCGTAGTCCTCGCAGCGCACCTCCTGAACGGTACCGTCGAGCTGGCGCGCCCACAGGAACACGGGGCGCAAGTGCGGTACGCGCGGGGGGCGGTCGGGCCAGTGCTGGCTGCGCGCGCGTCGATGCCGACGCTGGCTGGAGGGGCGCGGCGGGCGGCGGGCGGGCGGCGCGCTGCGGGCGCGAGCTCCGGTGCGAGCGGCGCCTGCCTCGCCGCCGCCGGGCGCCCGTTGACACACTCCGGCGCGCCGCACGGCGGGAAACACGACCGCGCGGACGCGGCCCCGAGGCGGACTGCCGCGCGCCGGCGACCCGGCTCCGCCCATACGTCGATACTGCGCCCGCCACCACCCGCCCCCCGCCACGGTAAACACCGCCCCCCTACCCCCGCAACAACGCCGGCCTCGTTAATCTTAAATCCATATCTGTGGAGCGCGGGACGCGAGAGATCCGTCACTCCGCCACCGCTCTCCACGGCACGCCCCCGTCTCGCGCGGGAACCGAACACGGCAACCGTACCCGCGCTGCCACTTTCAAGCTCACCTTCAAACCTAAACTGGGGCATGAACGCTTTAGCACAGTATGGCTGTAATTATCGTTCGTTACCGTCGCTGCTGGAGTACGGCACGGTCTACGTCTCGTCAATCGATCCTAATTGCGTCTGACATAACAACGCATTAATCATGTCCCCTCGGGGGCTCGTCTGCGCTTTGCGGTCAACAACAACAGTCCGCTCACTCGACAAGGGGAGGCGACTGGTGCTCCGCACAAAGCGTGTCCGACACAATCGTTTTGGGGGAGAACCAAAACAGGAAGTAAATAATAGGGGTCTGGGGACCTCATAAAGCGATCAACTCTTAACGAGTCTCTCACACATAACATAAGTTTTAGTAAACAAGTTTCAGCTGAAGAGTTAATAACCTACCGAGAAACCTACATTCGTAGGAGTTCAACGTATTTCAGTTCAGTGTAACCATTTCGAGACAAAATCAATAAAGAAGCCTGCAGCTGCCATCTTTAGGTGAATTTGACAAAGGCGCTCATTGTAAGCCTGAAATCTCAATGCTCAGTTCTGGATTTACCGATAGATGGCGATAAAAAATAAAATTACTGCTTTTGCTTTGCTTTACTTTACTGTTAGATCTTCAATATCATTCGTAATAAATACTCATTAATAAACACAAAACACACATTGGAATGTATAAGTTTGCACATGATTGTATTAATGCAAATTAGCGTCAAATTTCACCATTAAAACAAAACACTACACATAACGTCATCTAGCGGTTATCTTTGGTAACTGATCATATACGACTTTACAAGGGTCGTCACAAGTCATTATAGTTTCACACTTTCACCACCTTGTTTTGAGCGTCGCTACTGTGCTCATAGTTTCTTTTTGCTGGCACCAATTTTGTAGTCGTGTACTGCTTTGAGGATGTAGAGGGATCCCACAGCAATGACTAAAGCTGTCCCGATAGCGACCACGTAATAATGATCCGTATTGCCAACAGGGACGTCCCAATATGGTGTGTCAGTCATCTGTAAAACTGTAAAATTAACTTTCAAAGTATTTTTTTCGATGCGTTGGGTATGAGCTGTAGCGCTTAGGAGATTTTCACGAGAAAGAAAGGCCTTAAAAGCGGAATTTCAAACGAAACATACATGTTTAAAAATTATACAGGAAGGAACAATATAAAAAAGTGCGAAGGATCAAAATTCACAAACTGTTACGTTTTGTAAGGTTTATGTATTTATTTTACAAAATAAATTATTTGGATTTGAATTTGAGGAATGATTTTGCAATGCAAAGCAACACGAACAAAATTTGCAATAAAATAAGAACTCTGACAGCAAAAGATTGAATAAAGTAAGAAATCTGATAGCAAAAGATTAAATAAAGTAAGAACTCTGAAAGCAAAAGATCGCAGGAAGCTAACTAATGGTGAATTTGCAAAATAATATAGACTGATATTAAGCTAATGGGAAATAAAAGATGAGAAAGTTCCGGTACTAAAATAAAAGACAATTTGTCTAAAGACGTTGGAGATTTTTCCATGGAGCACGTACGACTAGCGCGCAGCTTAGATTGCCCCATTTTCTTCCATCTCAAAACATCATCAAGTATGTAAGTAATTACAACAGAACTAAACGATGTAGTTTTCTTTTTCATGTACATATATACAGGTTTATCTGTGACCTGTTTTTGAAACTTACGTCAAATGTTTACTGAGCATACTCAGCGACTTTTGTTCTATGACTTAAAATGACGTCATAAATAGTACCTTCGCATAGCAATTTGCAAGTAGGTATTTTAGTACAATGCCGGTATGAACGCTTGTATCTGATAACTGGATGAGACGGACAGTGATCCGGTTCTAAATCTACTAATGGCATTCTTATAAGAATGTTTCAATGTTTGAATCATTGCGCTTATGAAGAAAGCATAGCAGCTTACTGTCTACACAAGCATAAACAAAGAGCAGCAAGCGGCGAGCGAAATAAGAATGCAAAAAGAAACAATGTGTCAGAGGTGTTACAGATCTGCTAACGATACATATGATGTGCATTCAAATATTCAGTATGGAAAACGAGCCGAATCATAAATTGTTAGAGCCATTTGGAAAAATTTGAGAGAGAAAATAGGATTCAAAGTCATTTTAGAACATATGCAAATAATTTAACCTGTCATTCTGTTTGTCTATACATATAGTTGACCGGACACGCACTATCTGTCATGGATTGTATAGGAATCCGAAATAATATATGATAAGAGATCTGCGACCTTTACCGAAAGAGTTTAAAGAATGTTTGTAGTTGTTGCGCGGGATAATTTACAAAGTAATCCATAAAATAAGACAACTTTGCTAGAAAAGCCGAATTTACAAAAAAATATTATCATATTTGAATGAAATTTTTTTGTAATTTTTAATTCAAAATTAGGAAAAACAATCTTAAGAGGCCGGCGGCGCGGCGGTGCATGCATATTTCACCGAAGCATAAAAATAATTTCTGAATTTAAAAAACTCTTGAAGTATGGTGTGTTTATTCCGATTGTATTCCGGAATATCTAGGTTCCCAAATATATATTAAATAAGAAAAATGATTCAAACATGAAATATGAGTAAAACCAGCGATATAAAGTACTTTATATCGCTGAGTAAAGCAAGTTTTCTATGGAAATTTTAAATTCCTTATATCTCGTCTTTAAATCAGCGTCTTATCAAAATATATATTTGGGAACCTGGACATTCTGTAATCTGATCGCAATAAGAGCACACAACTTTAGGAATATCAATGATTTACAAATGGTGTTGGTATTTCCGTCGTATGAACTACGCATGCTCCGCCGGCCTCTTAACTTGTAAGTTTGGGAACGAGACCCGAAGCACTCGGCTTAAGAACGGATTTTTATAAAGTATTTACTGTAAGCGAACCTGAATGTGTATTCGATTCTTATTGGAGAATCATTTGACGTATTTTATCGCGGTGTGAATAATATGAGCAGAGCAGTCACTCTATTAAAGGATCAAGTTAAGGATTAATTTTACAAATATATACCTACTTAGCTATGTAAACAGTTTAAGTAGTTTATGTATTTTATTATTAACCATAGCGTTTCTATAAATATTGATTAGGGTGTAGTCTAGTTATTTCAACGATTTAAGTACTATTTTACTCTTCTTTAAACTTTTTATTTTCTTTTAATATTATGGCACGACCCTCAACAATTTCCCCATTGCCAAAGGTTAGCTGGTAGATAATACTAATTAGTATTAAGCTCGCCTTTGTACAGAGATTGTTTTTCATCACAAAGGGTAATGCGCTATCAATAACAATTATGTGTGTCAAGATCGTATTAGAAAGATCTGTAACAAATGAGACCTCACCAAGGTATACGGTATCTCTCTCCAGTCACATTTCTCCTTGGAGTTTCCGCTACATAGGAAGGAGACAGCTTTCTTCACACTCCTGTCGCAAGCGTTCAGTCTCTCATCTGGACACCTCAGGTAGAGCTTCGGTGGTGGGATCTCATTCCTGGCAAACCTGAAAGTATGTGTGGGTAACAGTCAGTATAGGATATCTATCACCCATCAGCCTATGTTTGTCACTGCTTGACATATGCCTTCCTAGGTATTTCGCCATTCTGGCGGTCCACCTCATCCAGCCGCCACGCGCAACGTCCTTCAGGTCGTCGGTCTACCGGATACGAGGTCAGCTTACGCTACGGTTTGCTGTACGCGGTCTCTATTCCAATGCCTTTCGTCCTGAACGGTCATCATGAAGGCGGCAAATATGGCCTGCCCACTGCCACGTCAAATTACTGAGTCTCCTCGTTTCGGATTTTATCCATCAGAGATATCCCAGGCATAGTTTGCTCCATAGCAAACCTTAACCCTTACCTACAAGACTGAAAAAAAAAGAATAATAGTAAAACAACAGAAAATGGAATATATATCCCATCAGTCCTGTAATCGAGCCCTTTCTAAGAGGCCACGTCTCAGCGCCCTACGTAATCACAGGAAGGTCGTACTGGTTGAATATAAAGTTACCATATCTTCACGATCAAAGGACCCCTTTTGTACTCATTTATGTTCTACAAATATGGCAAAACATTCATTTTTCCGGCGCACCCTGGATCTATACAATAAACGCTTTGGTGATGTAGATATTTTTAGTCTTTCCTTGGGCGCATTTGAAAATAGGACTGGCGAAATATTGTTTAACGTTTAGTGTACCTCTATGTTATCTGTGTATCTTTAATGTGTTAAGGCTGTACCTGACCCTAGAATATGAAAAAAGCCAGATTTTCGAGGATTCTTTTGACGAAAGTAGGACTTTCTCAATATTGGAAAAAATATATATCTAAGTGATCTACTTAAAAAGAATGTACTAAGATTTATAATTTTGTCAAAAAAAAGAAGTTTTCTACCCTCTTTTTTTTGTTTTTCAAACGTTCGTTTCATTAAGGCGCTATGTAAAAAATATACGGATGATTTGTTTCTGTGTATTTCATTAAGTAAACGGAAAATTGTAATAAATTTCTGGTATATGCATTTTCACTATATAATCTAGGGCTTTGATTTTCGAAAACAGTTTGGATAAATTTTCCTCGATATAAATATTTATTGAAATGAGATCTGCAAACACACTTTTTCTCCTCGTTCGACGAATAGGGATCATAAACAGAACTCGAACATATTTTATTAGATGGGTTTTAACAATACCTAGATATTTGATTTTGGAAATTATACCTATATTTTAGTTTTTTTTATAAAATTCAAAACTTACTTTTTTCTCTTTTGCGCTGAATCCGCCCCTCTCGCACTGCACGTTTTTTTGCTTGGAGTGAGAGTGACAAATATAAAATTTACATTGCCTCTTAAGAGATCAACTTGATTTTTTTTTCATAAAATAGGTAATAGAAATATAATGGTTTTCTACTTAAATCCAGTATTTTTTTCTCTACAAAATATTTCAGTATTAGCTAAAAACCCTCCGATCTGCTGTTTCGCGCGTAATTATTAGTATTACGCGTACTAGACAAATAAGTAAATTAGCTAACCAATAATCGCCTCTATCAAAAGCTAATAAAGTATTTGACATTGGCCTTTTTGTGTTGGATGGGTAATAACATTCTTTTCTAGGGTATGCCATACCTTTGCATTTAGTAATCCCCGCGTCCCGTTATTTCCTATTTTTCTCTGTTTGTAAATTATCTTTAAGACAACTGTAGGTCTGTTTGTGCTTCTTGTATACTGTTATCTGTTAAAAAATATCAGTTATGTATTGGCAAATCCTAGCGTATATAAACATATGATGAGAACTGTTACTAGAACAGCCAACACTAGGGATAGACACCTTAGAGATGAGACGCAAGCTGGCACTACTAGTGCACTATTATCTGCTGTTACACAACAAAGTGGACAACCCAACTGCCCTCGAGGGTTGCGCGCTGGCGGTGCCAAACAGGTACACGATGCTACGGTCATTCCGTCTTCTCGCGACGGGTTTAGTTCGCACACAGCATGCTCGGTTTGCACCCACTCACAATGCGTGCACTCTTATAAATAAGTTGGTCGATCAGTATCCTGACCTAGATATATTTAATGTGTCTCTGTCCAAATTTGTATCATATATTCGTAGTTTTTATTAAGCAATCTTTTTTATATTTTTGCATTTATTGTATATATGGTTAATATATGTTACTTAACTTAGCTTACGATTTAGTTTAAGAACTGTTAGTAGGTTAAGAAACTGAAAATAAATAAATAAACACTAATGTGCATCCTATTTTCACCGACGATTTCAACGTTCCAACATGATAGTGGGTGAGCCTTATCGCCGTACTTCGGGCACAAATACATAGGTAAGATTTATTTAAATAAACATAGTTGCCATACATTTATGGCTTATTACCTATAGGTCTAAAGCTTCAACCATAAAGGGGTTGATTTTCTCAAGAACACGCGTTAGTTATACCATCTTTTACAAAAAAAAAACGTAAAAAATACAAAAAACCTTTAAAAATGCATTTGTGATACATAAACGTTTCAAATCTGGTCAAATTGTTGTAAATACTCTAAAGTAAAGTAAATAATAAAAATTAGCTACCATTTTTCCGCTTTGGTTTTTGTCACCTTAATGTTTCCATGGCAATATAAAAAGGCAAGAACCCAAATATATTAAACCAGTGGTAAAATTACCTAATAGCAGTTTTAAATTAAAACTGATATTAGGTAATTTTATCACTATCAGATTTAAATTAAAACTGATATTAGGTAATTTTACCACTGGTTGACCATAGTTATTATATTTTGTGCTGTCATTTAACAAATTACAACAAAAAAAAACATATAAACTTTAATTTTAACCTCATATGAGAGGTCAATGTTTTTCTTACGTGTTTTATTTTATGAACATAATATATGGAATCTATCGATGAGTATGAGGTCCGACTCGTACTTGGCCGGTTTTAGTATTTGTTGTTATTGCAGCAACAGAAATACATCATCTGTGAAAATTTCAACTGTCTAACTATCACGGTTCATGAGATACAGCCTGGTGACTGACAGATGGACAGCGGAGCCTTAGTAATAGGGTCCTGTTGGTTACCCTTTGGGTACGGAACCCTAAAAATAAATGTGTATGTGCATACTGACCCTCCTCCAGGCACAGCTTGATGGTACCGAGCATGCACCGGCAGCCACGTGTACACGTAGCTGTCTAGAACCTTCCCAATGATGTATACTGACGTAGTACTGGATTGCTCCGTTGGTAGTTCTACATTCACTCGGTTCTTTGGTATTGCATTTATCTGGAAGCAGTAACATTGTTTATTTTGACTTGGTAGTATAAAAACGAATTTCAGATGAATGTAAATGCGGTTGTTAAAAACATACAACTTTTGCAAGGAGTCAGAAGCCATCTTAAATTTGATATCAAGCATCATCACTGCTCTGCTAACGAAGGACACAGATGGCAAATCATATTTTCGGAAAAAAAAAACTGAAATTTTTCAATTATTTTGCGATTTTACTGAGTTTATTAACACATATTGTTGTTGCTGATAACTAGCCATTAGTTTAATATTTTTACCATTAATTTTTGAGTGGAGAGAGCAAAAGTGTGAGAGAGAGAGAGAGAGAAGTGCCTGTAGACTAGATTGATGGATATGGAAGAAAAATAAACAACACCCCTTTTTTTTCCTTCAGGATCCTATCAGATGGAAATCTGTAGTCTCTGCCTACCCCTTTGGGGGACAGGCGTGAGTATATTATGTATTAGCCTTTGCCCGCGGCTTCACCCGAGTTTATTCAATCTTTGCCCCTGACGCCGAAATTGAACGTTATTTTATGATCACTCCTTATAGCCTTGGTCCAGGGTCACTAGGACGATAATTAAAAAAACCGCATCCAAATCCGTTGAGGGGTTCTCGAGATAAGTTTTTATTCAATCTTGTGCCCCGTTTTCGGCCTGTGCGTTATTTTATGAACATCCTTTATAGCCTATGTCCTTCTCAAGGTCTAAATCTATCTCCATTTAAAATTTCATGAAAACCGGTTCAGCCGTTTTGACGTGAAAATATAACATACAGACAGACAAACAAACAAACAAACAAACAAACAAACAAACATACACATTTTCGCATTTATAATATTGATGTTTGTTTCTAATCTTTGAGTATCATATTCAATTGCTTTTTTTTTGTTTTTAGCTTTAGTTTAGCCCTCTGCAAATTTAGAACTCTGTAGTTGAAGATCTTCTTGTAAATCTATAATTTCATCTTAATTTATCTTAATTAATAGCAACAATCCTTTTATCTCTTTTTATTTGTAAGTTGCTAGACAATAAAGATGGACTATTTAATTAAATCAACACAAACAGTAGTTAGAACTGTAATAGAAGGCAAGTTTTAAACTGTAATAGAAGGCAAGTTTTAAACTAGTTTAGTTTAATTATATAAGTTAACTCTCTCAATTTTCTTAATCTCCAAAAAAGCAATTTTTGTAAACTAAATTTCAGTCTATATTTTGGCTTGGATCAATCCTACAGATTAAAGGTGAGTATAACAATAGCTTAGCTGGCTCTTACTTTATGTGTTCTCCTTAAGTCTCCCAGCTCATCCGGGTTAGCATAGATACCGGCCGGCAACTCTTGCTCGACGCCCAGTAAACAGCTGCTGAACATCTTCCGTTCTTGCTTGTCTTCATGTTGAAACAGTATGCTGTAACTCATGTTCCTAAACAGGGAGAAAGTGGTATGAACATCCAATGCTTTCATGATGATGAGCAACCACATAAGGTGAAGTTAATTGGAATAGTACAACCCAGTTATCATAACTTGAGTTCCCGTTTTTGTTATCCTGCCTGCAATATATTTACCACTTACTCGCAGGTAGGCCATCAGTTATGGTTACCACCTGCATAAAATATTTTGTAAGAAAGAATTTCTGGTTCCTCTCGTTAGCCGCTAGGGATGCTGCACAATTTCTCATATAAATATTTAACGCAGTCGTTAACGTATATCGTAACCAAAACTCATGGTAGGTAGGCCTACTGGTCCCAAGTAATGATACCGGGTATTACCATTGAAATTGTAGGGTTATGTTTATATTTGGCATTGGAACTGCTGGAGATCTACTTTTTTTAGGTGACAGATAACTTGATGAACACTGTTTCGTTCAATTTCCAATTAATTTTAATGCTTATTAAGTCTTTTCTATGAAAAGTTACACACCCCCAACAGTCATGCTTATTTAATTGAAATGAATAGGAAGCAACTTAAATATTTCAATTCTACCTGTGAAACCCTTCGTTGTGAAGCAACTGCTTAATCTTCACGTTGAAGTCACATGTATTTGACGAGGAAATCGATATAATTAATAAGAAAATAACACCACTGAATTGGTTGTGAATAGACGACTGAATAATCCTCATAGTGAGAATTTATTTTTTTATAACTTTTCTGTAACTATATTTTGATCAATCTACAACACTAATCACGACGACATAGAGTATTTCATTATGTGTACTTGATTTTTCCTAAATTTTCAAAAAAGAAAAATACCAAACGAAAATTTCAAAACTTTGGACAATGCTTTGACGTTTAGCAACAGCAGTGTTGCCAGAATGGAAAAAAAAAGTGTCTATTCAGCCACTGGAAAACAAGAACACTGAATTCCAGCGTTTCTCGTCCGATTAAGTAAAATGGTCTAATTTTATACAAGTTTTGATGCATAGAGGATCGTAGGATGCCACGTTTAAATATTTTGCCCGCCATACAGTCCTGACTTAGGCTTAGCGTGCACTACGAATAATTTCCGCGCGTTTTTTTTCGCAATATCTGTGAACTATTATATTACATAGAAGTGCGCGCACTCGCCACACCAAACGCGTTTCGTACGCGTAGCAGCAACGTAGCAGATTGTCGGTAGGCCCGCACAAGTTGTAATACAAGGAACTCTATGAAACACAACACATCAAACGCGTATGTATTGTGCGCGGCGCTGGAGTTACGTGGGCCCGCGCAGGTTCGGCACCGCGCACGCTACGCGCTCTACGCATCGGCCGACAAACCGAGCAGCGCGGCGCGGGTGGAGGCGGGTCTGCGTTCGTTGTGTTATACTATGGCCGAATGGCTGTCACACCTAAAGCGGAGCGAGCGTTGCCAGCCCGTACGATAATTATGGGGACATACGATAATTTAGCCAATGGTAAGATGTACGATAACAACTATCTAAATCATGTTAAATGAACGATAATTTTTAGCATTGAATAAATAAACTTCGCTGCACAAAAAACACCTTTGTCAGCTTACATAAAATAAAAGGTTTGTCAGGAAAAAATTAACGCTACAATTCTTTTCAAGAAAGAAATCTCGTAAATAAGTAAATACCTTCCTACCTATGTAGAGTGGAGCCCACATCAAGCTATACACATTTAGTATAAGCTGACCTCTCATTGTACGGGAAGCCTATACAATGAGAGGTCAGCTTATACTGAAAGTGTTTAGCTTGATGCGGGCTCCACTGTACATACTTATTTTAATTGAATAAATATGAAAATGCCTTAATCTCCGTGACGTGTTTCCTGACCCCCGTTCATTAATTAACACTTTCGCTAGGTTCCAACACTGACAGCAGGATAGCGTATATAATTTTCAACGCGTACGACATAGATGTCATTAGAACCCGTGTCGAGACCCCTATTTTATGAAACAAAAAAAGAAAAGCAATTTATTTTAAATATCTCCAGACATAAGAAATCACACACAATTAAGGGTGATGATTCTGTATAAAATGTATAAACGCCAACCCGAAGAGTACCCATTAAAAAAAAATACCACAGCATATTATATAAATGCACCACATACTACAATTTCTTTCTCTTTCATTCATAATATCTCTCTCAGCGCGTCTTCTGTCTCTCTGTTTGCGTTTGTAGGGATCCCGCATAATTTACATCAATATTAATAATAAAGTAGCAAAAAAGTCGTATCTGTACAAAGAGTATTTTTTCAACATTTTAATATTATTTTAATAGTATTGTAGTGAAACCAAAACTACAAGATTTAAAAAATTTTGTTTGTATGTTTGTTCCGTTTTAACTCGAGGACCAGTCAACGGATTTGGATGTGGTTTTTATATTATCAATCATCGTAGTGACCCTGCCTGGTCAACATAAAGGGTATTTATAAAATAACTTCCTAGCCGAAAACAGGGCAGAGATTGAATAAACGCAGGCGGAGTCGCGGGCAAAGGCTAGTAACTAATAAGATATTTCTTATTTTAGTAGATGATGCTAGAATCGTGAAATGATGGGTGCAATTTGGATAGGTTGACATAGACATAGACATAACTTTATTGGTAATATTCATTACAGGTCAACTGTTTTACAAATTACAAATTATTTAAAAAGATACAAGGAAAACATAGGTATTTAAAACATAATAACAGAAAGAAAATAAATAACAAAATGGAAATTACGTATATTACTCAAAGAATTCATTATAGCTATAGAATGACTTCTCGACTAGCCAAGATTTTAATTTTGTTTTAA
Source organism: Ypsolopha scabrella (assembly GCA_910592155.1). Classification (NCBI taxonomy): domain Eukaryota; kingdom Metazoa; phylum Arthropoda; class Insecta; order Lepidoptera; family Ypsolophidae; genus Ypsolopha; species Ypsolopha scabrella. The sequence continues at coordinate 19,973,960 of OU342975.1, read as the reverse complement.
AAATGGAGAAAGTCGGAGCACTTTTGATATTGTCGGGTAAATTATTATAGAATCATAGAATCATAGAATCATTTATTTCATTAACAAAATAAGCTTACAGACTACATACGTCCAAATCACTTATTTGCTAGGTTACATTTTAAATTACAATAATAAAAAAAATAAAAAAAATATACACGTCAGATATTATGTGGTAGTACTTACTCTAAATAAGGTTACACTTAAAAAGTAGTGGCTCATTATTTTAATTTTGTTGACGGGATCGGAAAATAAATCAAGATCGGGCGAGTAGTCGAGCAATGAGTTTAGGAGCGCGGGAGCGCGTACTGTCGCCTCGTTGTGGCCATAAAGTGTGCGCGCGGTCGACTCCACTAGCAGTCGGTGCTGGCGGCGTGGGACCACCCCGTCGCCTCCGCCGCGCAGCGCCCGCTCCGGGACAAACAGTTTCACTGTCTCCAGGATAGTTGGATTATCTATTATGTTACGTAGAAGAAGGCAGTAGTGTGTTATAAGTTGCAGCTTTCGCCTCAGCTCTAGGGTGTCGAGTCCGATCATACCCGTCACAAAAAGAGACGGATAACGAAAGGGATAGTACCCATATATTTTTTTATAAATATAACGACAAAATTTTTTATGCATCTTTTCCAACGATAAACAATGTGTGGCCTCTCGTGGATCCCAAACGACTGCGTTGTACTCGAGACAACTACGAACATAAGCATTATAAAGCATGATTGCAGGGCGCGGATCGCTAAATTTGGTAGTTTGTCTCATGACGAAACCCAAAGTCCTCTTTGCTCTTTTGCGGATATTCGTCATGTGTCCTTGAAAGTCAAGTCTGGTGTCTAATGTCAGTCCTAAGTCACGAATTTCGTCAACACGCTCTAGCTGAGCGTCGGGGAGACGATACTGATATTCCAGCGGCGTCTGGGACCGGGTGAAGCTGATCGCCTTGCACTTACTGCTGTTGAACTGCAGACGGTTTGCCTCGCTCCACTCCGCCACCCTGTCAATGTCTCGCTGGAGACGCTCACAGTCACTAACGTCACTCACGCCAGAGAAAAGCTTCAAGTCATCTGCAAACATGAGGCATCTACTTCCCTCAAGTACCTTGGGCAAGTCATTAATCATGATTAAGAACTGGGTAGGGCCCAAGGTACTTCCCTGACTCACACCAGATCTGGTGTAGAAGGGTTATTATATACTATTGGTCCCATGACATTTATTGTTTTAGCCGTTTTTTCCAATCTACGTGTGGTGCCCGCTAGATTATTGCCATGTCTTGTGCTGTAGTTGTGGCAATCCCCAACCCTACGATACGAGTCGAGATTTTCTCGAACATACAAAGAAACATGTAAGATAAGTAGAAGTTGAGTTGAATGTTTTTTTTAACCTTCTGGAAGAAGGAGGATAAAGAATTTATACGTATTTTGTATTACTAGTTTCCGCTCAGGGCTTGGCTCACGTGGAATTTGATTAAGTATATCGTGCTCCCTCTGGTACTACTTAGTAAATCAGGATAGAAATTATCTCAATTCTATTAATGAAAATTACTTCCCAGATTGTACGATAATTTTGCCGTAAAAACGATAATTTCGACGTGGAACACGATAATGTGAACTTTTTAAGTTGGCAACACTAGCGGCAGTATCGCGGCGACCCGACGCGGTTGCGAGCGGTTGTATTTATATACCTACAAAAACTTCACGCGAATCAAATGAATGAATAATAGTAGTTTATGAAACTGGTACATAAAATAGTAGTTTATGAAACTGGTACATAAAAAGGTTATTAATAACACGAGGCGAGTTTTTTAAAAGAACAGGAGTGTTTTAATACCTAGTAATGTATAGTTTCATATACTACTTTATCTAAACTCATGCCTAACAACCTGTTTTAATAATAATCTTGATAAAATTTGTCGTTAGCCATTTTTGATTTTTCATGTAAAAGCTCGTTCTAAAAGTGTTCGTAATTTCCGTCGTCATTTCCAGAATGTCAGGTGGAGTCAAATTATCATCACCATCACTGCTGTTAGTAATTTTAGGACAAAATAATACTTTTGGTTTGACCCATAAAACCACAGTAAATAATAATTTCCACGTAAGCTATGGTATGGCGCCAAAATCCAACAGTCCACCACGCATGTGTACGCGTTGCGCGCGCCGGCAGGCAGCCATGACAATGCAGGGCCGAAAATAAAATGAAATTGTGACCTCCTTTGTCACGCCGCAATATTATTTAGTACGTGTTAAAGAATATTATATGATAACCTCATCGGTATTTGATATAAGCCTCAGACATGGATGTTTGGGCTAAGTTTCCTTTGCCCTACTAGTTAGTATCACATGTACTATTAGAATAATATTATAAGATGTCTTAGCATGTACTGTAATCTCAGAAAAAGTTTTTTCATAGCATTATGTTGTTAGGAGACCTATACTATACTTTAATATTTTAATTTTTTTACAGACGTTTTTGAAAAATATTTTTCATTATGCCAGTAGTTTTGAGTTCGCAATCAGGATTTTACGATATGAGGTTAGATAATAGTAGTTTATGAAACTTGTACATAAAAAGGTTTTAATACCTAGTTATGTATAGTTTCATACACTACTTTATCTAAACTCATGTCTACTAACCTGTTTTCATAATTTTGGAAATTTTTCGTCAGCCATTTTTGTTTTTCTTGTAAAAGTTTTGTTCTAAAAGTGTTCGTAATTTCCGTCGTTATTTCCAGAATGTCAGGTGGAGTCAAATGTCATTAACATCCCCGCTGTCCGTAATTTTAAGGCAAAATAATTCTTTTGACCTTAAAAACCACAGTAAGTAATAAATTCATTTACTCGAAAATTATGGCGCAACAAACTGTTCATCCATTGACAGACAGAGTCTAAGGCGCCGTAAGCCATAGACAATACCTGGCCGAAAATAAAGTTGACTGTAACCTCGTTACTGTTTTGTATGTATTATGTATTGGAGAACATTATATGATAACCTCATTGGTATTTGATATTAAATCTCAGACATGGCTGTTTGTATCACATTACTATCATACTATTTAGTATCACATGTACTGTAATCTCAGAAAAAGATTTTTTATAGCATTATGTTGTTCAGAGACCTATACTATATATAATCCTGTGGACAAGTACATGTGTCTTATTTAACAAGACCTATACTATAATTTCATTTTTTAATTTTTTAGAGACGTCCATGAAAAATATTTTTCACTATGCCGGTAGTTTTGAGTTCGTAATTAGGATTTTACGATATGAGGTTAGATAAAAGTATTTTTTATTTAAGAAGTGCCTGTACTTGTACTCTATTGACAATTTGTAATGTTTGTAATATATCTATTTTTTTTCTTCTGACTTATACATAATGTGCTTAGTTTATAATTTTAAGATAATTTCAAATGCAATATTTTTGTTTATGGATAAATGATGATGATGATGATGATGATGATGATGATGATGATGATGATGATGATGATGATGATGATGATGATGATGATGATGATGATGATGATGATGATGATTTAAGAGAAAAAAATATAGAATTTGTAGGAAAAAACACATATTTATGCGACGGAGGTGATAAATATTATGGGAAAACAAATTATAAGTTACGATTGTGGAAGAAAATTGCCAGATCGCAAGCGTCTCGGTCTTTTTTCCTTATTGTACATCCATCCATTCATCAGCCCATGTTCGTCTTCTGCTGGACATAGACCTTTCCTAAATTTCGCCACTCATGTCGGTCCTCCATCCTCCTCATACAGCCGCTCCCCGCAACGTCCTTCAGGTCGTCGGTCCAGCGGGCACGAGGTCAGCCTACACTACGCTTTGCTGTGCGTGGTCTCCATTCTAAAGCTTTGCGGCCCCAACGGCCATCATGTCGGCGACAAATATAGCCTGCCCACTGCCACTTCCACTTACTGATTCTGCAGGCTATGTCGGTTACTTTCGATCTCCGACGGATCTCCTCATTTCGGATTCTATCCATTAGAGATACCCCAAGCATAGCCCTTTCCATAGGTCGCTGAGCGACCTTAAATCGGTGAATCAGGCCCCTTGTAAGAGACCACGTCTCAGCGCCATACGTCACCACAGGAAGGACGCACTGGTTGTACATCTTAGCCTTTAAGCACACAGACAATCTTTATTGTACACAGACAATTTATTGATGATACTTGATTAATTAGAAAGTAAGAACAGAGGTGAGTTTATCTCTAAAAATACATTTCTTACAGCAAACCTTAGTGGGAAAGGGAAATGTATTTAAATAAATAATTTTTATTTTTCACAATCATTCATCTCACAACTCCCTCACTACAATACTCTCATATAATCACATATCCCATAGATCCGCACAAACTACCCCATCACACACAGATCCTGTATCACTCACAAACACACCCTCTCACACCCTCGCACCCTCACACACACCCTTGTTGGACCTGGCCCGTTTTAGAGGTCTGTGCAGGTACACCCTGATACGAGAGCCCTATGAAATAGAGATCATACTGACATACAGTACGATCATATCATTGTAATGCATCTGTCACTACAAACAGCCCAATAGATTCAAAGCTGTTTTACACTCAGTAACTTATTTACAATCTCAATAATAAAATTTAACCAAATGACCCGATATCTGAGGTCCTTCCATTTTCGAGGCCGACCTCTATTTTCGGTGATTATTGGCTGATTTACACACCTGACCTCTGATTGGGAATTATTAAAACTTAACACTTTTTAACATTACACACCCATGTCTGAGGTCTTACCGTTTTCGAGGCCGACCTTGGAATCGGTAGTTAATTGTCTATGTAACAACCTTGACCTCCGATTAGAAATTTTTAAAACCGAACAATTTTTTACATACACACACATGTCTGCGGTATTACCATTTTTGAGGCTGACCTCGGATTCGGTAGCTTATTCTCTATGTAACACACCTGACCTCTGATTAGAATTTATTAAAACTTAACACTTTTTAACATATACACCCACAACTGAGGTCATTCCATGTTCGAGGCCGACCTCTAATTCGGTAATATATTGTCATTTTAGCACATTTGACTTCTGATTAGGATTTCTTAAAACCTAACACTTTTAACTTACACGCCCACGTTTCAAGTCTCCCCATTTTCGAGGCTGACCTCTAATTCCATCACTTAATTTCTATGTAAAACACACCTGTGATTAAGATTTATTAAAACCTTAACAATTTTTAACATACGCTATACACCCATGTCTGAGGTCCCCTCATTTTCGAAGCAAACATCTAATTTGGAAGCTTATTGTCTATCTTACACATAAGAAATTTTTATAAACACCCTCATACATACATATACACACCCTCGTACACACAAACATACACCCTCTTTTATCCAAAGGCAAAGCTTACATGTCAAAAATATATTATATAAATATTACATTAGTGCATCTATTTTTATATTCTGTGTTTACTTTAGTTAATACAATACAAATACAATATTAATATATTTATTTCCAAAAAGAAAAAATCTTACATACCAGGCAGTTAGAAAAAGAGGGTACATCCGATTTTAACACATTACACAAACACAATTTCAGTTATTGTAAGTACTTAATTACAATTTGCACAATAGGTATTAAATGTATCAGGTATTAAATGAATTTATTTATTAAATTAACTGTAATCTCCGCGCTAGGCCGGGCCTGTCCGGCGGAGATTCTGTGATGTTGTTTAACAAAATAGGTAATTATGTCGCGCAGGGTAGGAGGTGATGCTTAGTGATTGTGTATAGACCAATTGAGTTCGGAGAGGAGTAGACAGGACGTTAGGCATTATTGTTACGTTAAAATTAAAATAAAATTTCCGTTATAGTGATTTTGGAAAAAACATTTTAAATAAATATTTTTACATCATTTAGATTATGATAGTATAAAATACAATTAGTAAAATACATATATGTATATGTTTGTCTATATAAACACAGTTTAATTGGGGATAAAATAATTACCCATTGCGTCTGTCATTATTTAGTATTACGATACATTAACTAAAAATGAAACAATTATAAAATATTAATAACTGACATACCTACTTTACTTTATCTCAGTCAATAACTCTTCAGTTTTATCATAAGAAAGTTCTAGTAACCACTTGATTATTTTAATTTTTGCTTGACCTGTGGGACAGTCGCTGATTTTGCATTGTTGAATAATTTTATTGTATGCTGAGGATGGAACTATTAGAAAACGCCTCGCGAAGCGAGTCTTACATACTGATTCAATTTTTGATCTCTGTACACGTCTAGTTTGATGTTCTGAATTAGATGACAGAACGGCTTTGTGTGTTCTTAATGCGGATTTTAGAATGTATAATTGCCTAACACGGAGAACACCCACCTCTTTGTAAAGTTTGTCCGTCTCATATCTGTACGGTTTACGTAACATAACCTTAAGGACAGCACGTTGAGCCTGTTCGAGATTCAGCAGCATAGATTTAGCTGAATTACCCCAGATAGGGATACAGTATGTCACTAATGATTGACATAGGCAGGAGTAGACCGAAAGCAGAGTATTCCGATCAGCACAGTTTCTTAAACGTTTCATAATATAAATAACCTTTCTTACTCGAGATGTCAGAATACTAATATGCTTTTGAAAATTTAGCTTTTCATCCAGAGCAATTCCTAGGTATCTGATAAACGGTGTTCGCTCAAAAACAGGACAGTTGCAGCTATCTCTAGTGACACAACTAGGCAAAATGTGAGCCTTCACTGACAATTCTTGAGGAGGTGCGGTGGCTTCTGTTATGTGAAAACACAGCAGTTTAGTTTTACTTTGTTTAAAGTAAGTAGATTATTTTCGAGCCATTTGTTTATCTCATCCATACCCAGCTGCGTTGCTTTGAAAGCGTCTTCCCAGGTCTTGCCATGGAAGAGAACCGCTGTGTCGTCGGCACAACAAATTGCGTCAATGTCTTTTTTGATGGCCAAGGAAATGTCATTAATATATAAAATAAATAAAGAAGGCCCAAGTAAACTTCCTTGGGGCACACCAAAACGGACGGAGTTGAAATCGCTCAATAATTCACCGACCTTAACACATGGTTGTCTGCCCATAAGGTAGCTTCTGAACCAGGCCAAGGCCACACCTCTTATCCCTGATACTTCAAGCTTACGCAGTAGTATTGGAATAGAAACGGTGTCAAAGGCCTTGGCCAGATCCAAAAACACCCCCAGGCATTTTATACCTTGATCTAGATATGAAGCGGCTAGTGAAGTAAGCTTGACTACTGCATCTTCAGTCGATCTACCAGTTCTAAACCCATACTGATTGTCCATCAAAAGTTTGTTGGTTTCCAGGTACTTCGTAAAACGACAGTTAACTACTTTTTCCAGAAGTTTCGAAAAAACTTTTAATAGGGAAATGGGCCGATAATTCGATGCAATATCATGAACAAATTCCCAAAAATTGTCCCACTAATATTCGTGAAAATAAAACACAAATATAGGGGTAATAATAGGTTTGTATTGAAACAAAATATTATCTAAGTATATCAATTTAACACAAGAGATGTCGATACCGCGATGTACAAATCGTAGCACGCCATCTACAGTATTCTCTTAGACAATTAAACTTACAAGTCTTAACATTCCGGCCGCCATGGACGGAGAAAAAAAAATTAAAATAAGAAGAATCTCTAACAAAATCAAACGACCATTTAAAAAGTGAAGTTAATATTCTTAATCTATAGAAATTAACCTTATCTATCTTAATCTATCCTGTTAAAGAACAGGTAACACTATTAGTTTTGACACAGGTCTTTTCATAATATTTTCTTTATATTTGAGACTGACAACTCGAGTAAGATTGTCCGAACCGGGATGTTTATCTATTACTACACCAAAGAGCTACTTTGCTGGAGGTAAGTCATCTTCTTTGACCAGAACAACACTTCCGATCTCCGGTTCAGGGATCCGTTCAGTCCACTTATACACGTATCTATGTTGGAGTTGAGTTAAATACTCTAGCGACCATCTGCGCCAAAAATCCTAAACCATTTTTTGGATCAAATGCCATCGTTTCAGGCTGCTGATGGTTGAAATTTCATAATTTGCATCAGGTACCATCACTAACGGCTCTCCTAACAAGAAATGACTTGGAGTTAACGGAGTTGGGTCTTCAGGATTATTGGACAACTTAGTAATAAAAAGTATAAGTTTTAATTTTATTTTTTTACATTGTTCTTTAAGACTCAGTTGTAACCTGATGTACTCATTCGGTTTGAGCCTAGCTCCTACAAAACAATGAACATTAGGGTGGGAGCTTGTGCACTACTGTAGGTACCTAAGGCTGAGATTCAGAGTGCATTTTGAGTCCGAACTCGATCTTACAAATGTCAAAAAGCGACGTGATCCCATACTAGAGTGACGTTTGTAAGATAGAGTTCCTCTTGAGTTCGGACTCAAAATGCTCTCTGAATCTCAGCCTAAGACTTTTACTTCTCTGAATAAACTTTAATTTATTTTATTTTTGTTTTTAATCATAATATATAAGTGAATTTTATTTATGCAGCCAAATTCATACTGGAGGCTTAGTAAGTGATCCAAATTACGCAAATGAAAAAAATCTTGACTTCCCATAGTAATTGACTCTGGGCTGCGCTCGCGTTTGTAAGGAACAAAAATATAATAATTTACGAATTTCACAAAAAGGGTCATCGAACCTTGTTACTTGAGCACTTACTGAGTCTTCAGTAAGAATTTGGCTGTAAAAATTAAAGTCACCTTATATACAGGATGATTTTTAACCTAACCCCGATAATTTAGTATTTCGTAGAAGACAAACTGGTTTTTCTAAAACCATTCTAAATCATATTCACAATTATTTTTTAAGGTTGGAGCCCTTTGAATATTTTCGTAAACTCCAAAGAAATCATGGTCACTCGAAGAGATGAGATAATTAGATCGCGCTAAGCTATTTTTATTATTGATCCCGCTATTTTGGACTATTTTCAGCTTTTTCCGTATCGGAATGGCTACGATAACCATACATTTTATTTTCAAGTACCTAACATTTCTATTAATATTTTGACTTTTAATTTTACAATTTAAAATGTGTTCTACTAACGTTTCTTAATAACCTCTAAAATTATCGGGGTTTGTTTGAAAATTATTCTGCACATGTACTACAAAAGATGTAACATATGCATACATATTTTACAAAACAGCAAGTAAATTCAATAAATAAATATACATCTTGGTGTCAACTGCCGCACTCAAACCGCGCTAGCGCGCTACACTGAACGCGTTTCTAACGCGGGTACGCGTTCAAACAGCTACGCGTCCGATAAGCGTTCAATCTGTCGTCTGCCTGCCGCGTTACTGCTGCTACGTGCTGCTTCGGTGCCGCGCATGCTACGCGTTCGGTGTGGCGAAACCTTAATTCCGCACCGGATTTAAATTCTGTAGATTGCTACAGATTTGATGCGGTGCGTTTTCGCAAGGAATTTTTGCATCCTATGGACTTTAATCAAACACCGCGCACCACAGAAATGAATCCCCAAATCGTCGCACACAGTCGAGCTCGAACTCAAAGACCTTGTATAGAGACCATCGTATAGAGAACAAGACTGTGCACTACGATACGAAAAACGAGCCGAGCGAGATGGGTGTTGGCACTTGTTGGTCCCTTTCTAACACGTTAGAAACTCAACAAGACTATATAAGTATATTGTATATATTAATATTATATACACTGGCAACTTGCTAGACAAGGATACACGAGTAGCGACAGCTATCTCGCTCGGCTCGTTTTTCGCTTGAAAGTGGTTATCATAATAATTACAGCCTTATTTCTAAGGAAATAAATTCTAGTTTAGTTTGGCAAAAATTGGACAGTGCACAGTCTTGTTGTTATAGAATAATGGCTTTGCTCGAACTACGGCGCGCGGCGGAGTAATGTCGCCGCCACGTCACGTCACCTCCATTATTGCAGCCTTGTAGTAAATTTTGGGACCAATAATTCTTATCAAATTGTCAAATATTTATGTTTATAATAATTTTATTGTTTATTTTCATTCTATAGTAACCAAAAAATATTTTTGGGTACATACGCAAATCATTATTATTTAATGAAAAAAATAATCCCTTGTTCTTAGTGCTGCAAATGGATGTACCAAAAATTGTTCGCTGTCATATATTTTTAAACATTTTAATATTAAATAAACGCGAATGCAGAGTTTGGTTTCGTAGTCCATGGCCGTGTATTCTACGAAGTCTGCGGTACGAATGGCAACAAGTGCTGCGCTGCTGTGCGCGCCACAGACATAGTGGTGCGCGCACTGGACATTAAAGGACAGTTATTATACTCTTTGGGACAGTCACGATTTTTTTCCGTTACGGATTCTAAAACGCACCGCAACTTGTTGCAGTCGTGAAGTAGCAGTCGAAGCTTTCAAATTCTTATGCGATTTTGGGTAGGTGATACTTTGGAGTGGAATGTTTATAAACAGGTTTGAACGTATGGAAAAGTACATAAAATATTTTATTCAAGATGCATAAAATATCGCAAAGAATACTTTGAAAAACAATAAAGAAGGTTATAGACTTAAAGTTGTTTAATTTTTTCTCAAACGACAAAAGCTAAAAGGCATACCTTGTCTTATCACGCCTGTCCCCCACGGGAGTAGGCAGAGACAACAGATTTCCATCTGATACGATTTTAGCACACCTCTTTCGCTTTTTCCACATTAATCAATTAAGTCATAGGTGCAAGCTCTTTTGCTCCGGATACTTTTGACTTCCTTCAGTATTACGTCAATTTGGTCGGCTTACGTCCTTCTAGGGCACTCCAATCAAACTTTACCTTCTACTTGCGCACCATAAATTTCTTTCGTCACTCTGTTTCATTCATTTTCTATAAATGCCCAAACTACAACTACTTCTTCTCTAAGGCTGAGATTCAGAGTGCATTTTGAGTCCGAACTCAAGAGGAACTCAATCTTACAAACATCACTCTAGTATGGGATCACGTCGGATTTTGAGGTTTGTAAGATTGAGTTCGGACTCAAAATGCACTCTGAATATCACCCTTCAGCTAGAACATAAAATAAGATGGTGCTTCTGAGGGCCGAAACGAGTTTGTATGTCCATATTTTTCACTCTATCATTCATTGTCGAATTACACATAGTACCTAACTCCGTAAGGAACGCATTTTCACTCTATTCACTCAACTTCGTGGCTCATATTGCCACACTCAACATTCACTATCATACTACATAATAAGAGCCAACACTCCATCATGAACTGCCAATGTGGGTCAAACGGGACCCTGCCTGCTTGTCTGTCTGTCCGTCCGTCTGTCACAGGGGTCTATAGCTTCAACCGTAACATGGAGTAAAATAGGTAAACCGTAAAGTTGAAATTTTCAGAGAATATGTGTTACTATGGTCTCTACTACGACAAATAATCATGAAAAAATAAAAAATAATCCCCATACAAAGAACCTCAAAAAGTTGCATTGTTTAAAAAAACGTTAATGGTTTTTCCTCTTACTCTTAGTTAAGGCGAGGTTATCCAGACAAATCTGTCTTGCTCCAAAGCTTTCATTTTACACTTTTCTATCCTGCTCGCATCATACAAAAAGTTCAGCCCGCAACGGATTGTTCAACTTTTTATAATACTTACAGCCTCAAAGTTCTGCCGTGATGGTTTTCGGAGCTGCGCATAGCAATACGCGTGTAACGATTCTTTTGAACTTACCACACATGACGCACACTCACTGAAATTCAGTCAAATTTCCAATGATAGCATTGCGGTTAACCACTAACATTAATAAATAGCGATACATACCTTTTAGTTATCGTTATCCTCATTATGTGGCAACGGGACTGTTACATTTACCAAATCCAGCTAAGAGGTAAATTACACCGGGATTTACAAAAAATCACGTAGCAAGTAGCCCGTGTAGTTATTGTAAATCCCGAGATAAGGTGTTTGGTTGCTATGGTTACAGAATAAAGGAAGTGACAACGGTTTTCAGAAAGATGTTCGGTGCTGCCTTATTCTCGCCGTCCGAGTAATAGGACGGTGACGGATGACAGAGGTTTCATAATGTTTATACAACATCACATAACATTGATGTGTCTCACTCAAGCATTGCGGCACATTGCAGCATACAGACATCGGACGTCCATACTTGCTCCCTCAAGCAAGGGGCATGCCTAACGCTGACAGTCGGCAATGATGACGGATCGTAGCAAAGACTGTTCACGTCATGTTTAGTTATCTTGACCTACCTACGTCACGCTCTTGTACGTGTACGTACGACACATGAACACACACAAACATACGCATACAAGGAAAACGTCTTATGATCTCAGTAAACGTCACAAACGTTTCAGACTTTCAAGATAAAGTAACGTGTCTAGCAGAGGTCTAAAGCTGAAATTCAGAGTGCATTTTGAGTCCGAACTCAATCTTACAAACGTCAAAAAGCGATGTGATCTCATACTAGAGTGACGTTTGTAAGGTTGAGTTCTTCTTGAGTTCGGACTCAAAATGCACTCTGAATCTCAGCCTAAGAGCAGGTGAGCCTTGCTCAGGTACGGTAGATTATTATGTAGACGCTGGTCACTAGCCTTAGGATCGACGTTACGTTACTAGAAGTCTAAGGCTTTTGGTTACGTAAATGCTAAAACCTGCATTTCAGTTGAAATAAGTGAGTCATTCATTGCTACTGACTCATAAAATTCCCAAATTAGTTTACATAGAATCACCCCTTAACGATCACTTTAGTCCCTTTTACTTCACGATATTGGCCTTTTTAATGGGGAAATTCCAGAATTTCTTAACCTTGGTACCTACCGCTCTTAATTGAACGAGCGAGCGAAGCGAACGCGTTCTCCGAGTCTACTGGAACAATCCGGCGTTTGTATATATGTATATGTATGTATGAATGTTTGTTCGACGATAACTCGAGTATCGTTGATCGGAATCTCATAAAATTTGGTACGCGAATAAATAAGGCAAAACGAATTTTTAAGTTCAAACATGAGCCAAATCGGTCAAGCGCAAATCGGGCGAGCGTGAGTTTACAGTTCCGGGCGAACTACTAGTATTTTTAAAGTTTTTGGACTCCACCCGTATGGGAGGAGTAGGGCTTCAAAGAGAGCTTCTTTCTGCGTTTCTATACTGCAATGATATGATGTTAATTTATACCTTCTTGCGATGGATAAATCGCCAAGTGTTCAAACATAGAAAAGGCAGGTCCAAATTGCAGTTGGAGCGTCGATGGAGCAGCGAGAGAGACGCTATGTTTTTGAACGAGCGAACGAAGCGAGCGAGTTCTCCGAGTATACTTGAGCTAGTGGTTCGCCCCGAACTGTGAAATCACGCTCGCCCGATTCGTGCTTGACCGATTTGGCTCATTTTTTCCTTATTTACTCGCTTGCCAAGTTTCATGACATTCCGAGGAACGATACTCGAGTTATCGTCGAACAAACATTCATACATACATACAAACGCCGGATTATTCTAGTAGACTAGGAGAGCTCGCTCGCTTCGCTCGCTCGTTCAACAATACGGCGTTTGTATGTAAGGGTGTATGTATGTATGAATGTTTGTTCAACGATAACTCGAGTATCATTGATCAGAATGTAATGAAATTTGGCAGACCGGTAAATAGGGCAAAAAGAATTTTCAAGTTCAAACATGAGCCAAATCGGTCAAGCGTGAATTGCGCGAGCGCGAGTTCACAGTTCGGGGCGAACTACTAGTTTCTAAGTTTTCAAGTCAACTTCACTAGGCTTTTGGGTCGTTGGGCTTTTGTGAAATAATAATCATAGCTCAACAAAAACACGCCTTTGTTGCTTGTTTTTCTTAAATTCTTTTAGTTTCTTTTCACTTGTATTAATAATAAAAAAAATATTGATTTTCGAAATATATTTCGGCCCACTATGGGGCCGGCATCAGTCGATGATCAGTCGATGATGCCGGCCCCATAGTGGGCCGAAATATATTTCGAAAATCAATATTTTTTTTATTATTAATACAAGTGAAAAGAAACTAAAGGCTTTATATAGCTAAATTATATATATTTATTTCAAGTTAAATTCTTTTAGTTTTTTACTTGTTGAATACGAATTTGAACCCAGATTTTCTCAATCATCTCATCATATTTGGCTAAGACTTGAAGACGGATTAAATTTTGTAAAATCGTGTATATTTACTACTTTTGGTGGTGATTCACGCTTAAAAATAAAAAGTATATACGTATATAGCTATTATTGTTATTATTTATTTATTTATTCTCTCATTTACCGCGCCGTGCTGCACCTCGTACGCTCATGAGCCATCATCTGGCACTGACTGAAAATCAGCGCTGAGGGCTCACACCTTCAGCACAACGCTGAGTCAGTTGCCTTTTGTAGCAACAGACACATCGTTACGAAAATTCTGTGCATGTATTTACATAGTCATTTTTTTGTGTATGAATTTTTTTATGTTGTTATTTCTTCTGTTGTAATGTTATGTTTTGTTACTGTTGTATGTGTTAGTATTGTATCTGTAAGTGTGTGTATCTGTTGCGTCAATAATAGTCTTTCTTTCTTTCTTTCTAGAACAATTAGTTTTCCGTCTTTAATTTTCAATAAAACTTCTCCTCTATATTCCTTTTTAATAGTAAGGCAAAATATTCATAAACCAACCATAGTTTTTAATTGAATAACACAAAGCAATCACAACAGATTTTTCATTTGACATATTGTTTATTTTGAAAAATAAGCCTCAAAGACGAATTCTGTTATTTTCGCCATTTCATGTGCAATCATTTAAAAATGATGTAATGGTTTAAATTTTAATAAATAAAAAATATGTAGATTTTACTCCTCTAATGCTTTGCCGAAGAAATCAATGACAATAAACACGACTAATTGCCCAAATATGAGCAAGGACTTTTAGTAAGTTTATCTTATTTGATATAACTAATTATCAAGAAAAACATGAAAATATCTCTTTTTATTTTTGGGAAAAGCACTGAATATCTATAATAGTCTGTGTTTAGACTTTTTATGACTTGTTGGATTGTTTGCAATGATTCTATTTATCCTCATAAATCGGAATAGCATTCGGTACTTTTATATAAAAACTGGTTACTATATAATGACTTTAAGCACAATAGCTTCTTTCACTGCTTTATATAGAACAGGGGTTTTCAAAGTGGGGGACGGGGGGCGCGGAGACCTTCAAAGGGGGGCGCGGGACCTTATTTCGACATAAACAAGAAACAACGCTTGTAGGTAGGTATAGTGTAAAATCGATGCAAGCTGGATGAGCTTCACATTCCAATAAGTGTGTTACCAAATTAGTTTTTCAAATTAATTTATTTTGTTATTGAACAGTATTTTAACTCTTTACGCAATACACAAAATAAAATTATTTCTTACTACACAGGTTGTTATTGAACAAGTAATAGAAGCAGAAAAAATAACTTTTCGTATTCCGCAAACAAACGTCTTGAATACTGTCCTGACCATTAGCCAGTCACCAGTAGCCGTCACCTTATGTATTTCTCAACACATAATTCTTACGAAAAATTTACGGATTTTTGTAAATGACTTCGGCGTCTACTATTTCCAAAATACAAAACACCACAGCACAGAAATAATCAAGACAAGACACTCTCTAATATGCATAAAATCACTAGGTACATAAAGAACCGGCCCACTCGCGCGCCAAGGGTTCAACGATACATAATAAATACAGTTAAAAAACAACAATATGCTCTATAGTAAGATCAAGGCGTCAAAAACGAGGCATTTTAATGGTAGCGGCTGACAAACTCTGAACCCAAATTTATATTATTTGGATGTACAAAAAGTGGGCAATGCTTTTCAAATACTATGGGCACCTCAAATTAGGGACAAATGTAGAAAGGGGGCAAGTACCGAACAAATCTGCGAATAATTAATAGATTTGATCGATGGTTCTTGATGGAACTCCATTATAGCAAAGAAAAGTCTTACTTGTAATAGTTCCACAGTGTTTATTTCACACATCAAATTTAATACATAAATGTTTCTTTAATTTGCCTGAAGATGTTTTTAAACGAAACCGGTCGCTAATTGAGGAGAAATAAACACTGTGGAAGTAGTACAAGTAAGACTTTTCACTGCTAAATCTGCGAATACTAATAAAATCATACAAAATACGAGTCTATTGCTTGGATATTTACGGTAGGTATGTACACTTTTCTAACTGAACTTGGTCGAGGACTAGTTAGGTAATATTCGTTACCGATGTGAATAACATAAAGGGAAAAAGACGAATCGCTTTTGCAAACGGTAAAGAAGCATGCATTGTGATTTTACAACAATAAAAACAAATGGCAGAAAAAATTACCCGTATTGTGTGATGAAACGGAACCCTTTGTGCTCGAGTCTGTCTCGCACTTGGCCAAATTATTGAACATATAAAAGTTTGCAAGAGTGATTCGTGTTTTTTTGCCTCATCGCTTAAAAAATAACCCTCGACCGAGATCTGTAAAAAAGGTCCTCTTCAACATTATAAATTATAAGCATACATAAAGCAGGGTTCGAGGAGATAGCTACATGTTACTGTATAGTATAATATAAGCCTCTTTGACACTTTTTGCCAAGATTTCAAGGAAATGAAATAAGATATTATTTATTGAAGTTGTATCTTTAAACAAGGTAATATTCGTTTATATAGCCAAATTCATACTGGATACTCGGTAAGTGATCAGGACCAAGGTTCAATGACCCTTTCTGTGAAATACGCAATTTAAAATTCAAACATCCTTTACATTTTGAGTTCTTCATGTCTTTACTCAAATTATTATGGGAATTTGTAAGCAATTTATTTAACTTTAAGTGCTGCAGTGAGCATTGAATTAATTCTAAAACATGTCGATAATTATTCGCTAAAAACAGTTTCATTTATTGTCATTTTATTCTAGGTATTATGTCGTAATAAAAATATATTTAGGTATTTATCACGAGAAAATATTTAGTATTTTCTGGTTCTTTATGGAAAAAATATTCGTATGTAAGAAACTAATAAAAACACCTTGCCATCGCTAGTTTTCTGAGCGTCCCGCTTCCGCTGAGCAGGATAGAGAATTTCTCTAAATACCCTCGCCTTAACGAAAAGAGGTCTAAAAATGGTACCCCAGAACCACAGGTAAGAAGTTAAAGGTGCAGTACCATTGTACCAACCTGAGCGGGAGCGACCTCGCTAATACATGTGCAATAACAATGTCATCACATGTTCTTTCGCGGTTCTATTGGCTCTTATTGTAAGGCATTTGAGTTCAGTTTACATTCTCTTTTATAGTCTAGGCCTACGCACAGGTCGGCGGGTCCGTCTTAAATCACCAAGCGGCGCGTCATTGACGAATGGTATAAACAAGGGTCACCATCGTTTAATATTTGGACGACGAATTTAATGATTATTAATAATAATTATTATTGATTGGTAGCTGTTCCAAAATCTAAGAAGTTCCCCGGGAAGAGGGAGAAGGTATTTTTTGTAGTTCCAGGGAAAAAATGTGAAAGAGGAGGAGGTTTATGTAGGTTTCGACTAAAGACTAATCTAATAAAATCATTTCATTTTAATCGCTGAGTTGATATAACCTTGTTATAATATACATCATCACAATCACTTATCTAAGAGTGTGTATTCAAAATCAATACTAAAATGATAATATTTTCAGCACACACTCGCCAGCAGACCTTTGCGGGGAGGTATCCCCTCTTAACTCTCTTCATAGAAAAAAAAACTAACGAAGTTCCACTCGAAAATGGCACCAGAGACTCAAAATGGTCAATGGCTCATGATTGGTTCGTAGTAGTTCGTACTATGGGTAAATGCGACAATGGGCCAGCCCATAGACACATCAAATGCTATTGGAGCTGTCAACTCCAGCTGTGTTCAACACAGTTTATGATGGGCTCATATTTCAGCGCTAATAAGACTTATATGTTTATTTCGTTCACTTAATCTTACAGAGAAAAAAGATAAGTGTACCAAATTCAAAGCGCTGTCCGTTCGCATTTCCTAATGTTTCCAATGGTTTATATCACGATGGCGTCGTCGCGGTGTTCTCGTCATTTGTCTCACTCTATCATGACAAGTCCGTACATACGTTTAAGCCCTGGTCACCCGAGTCCCTCGGTATGCGACCCGCACAAGCATCAAGCCGAACCGGCAACTCAGTCTTGTAGCACGCACGGTAACCGCAGCTCGTGTCCTACTTTACACCAAAGCATATACAGCCTACTCTGTTTCTCCAACCTTTTTGAGTGATACACAAACTTTTTGGACGAGTTTTCTCGCGGAGTTCTTTTGAGGTTAGTGGATAGTGTTTTGTTTTTTTTCCTGCAGACGCCTTTCCTTTGGTAGTAAATAACGGTACGAAGTTTTCTAGTAAGATTGTTTGAACGAAATGCCCCATTCGATTAATATTTTCAGTTAAGGCCTGAGTAACCGTGGGTACCTAATTCAATGCAACTTCTTAGAATTATTTCATGGCAGAAATTATGTGCAGTGGTATTGACTTCGCCACGGCATTCCTTCTGGTCTGGATCTGGATATATTAGCAAAAGATTTAGGTATTAGAATTTAACGACATTGTCTTCGTTTTATTTCTCTAGGACTTAGTAGGTAGAAGTATAAAACGTTATTGCTACACATTATTCACAAAATGACGGAAAAAAACTTAAAAAAGCTTTATGAATGGATAATGAGGGGTCTCATCACTGGTGTAATTATAATTACACATTGCATCTAATTACGATAACAAGGCAAATAATTACAAGGCATTAGTGTTAAAGAACATATCGAATTAAAGATAAACGTATGTAAATGGGAACTTTGTCACTTCGTTTATGAAGAAGATAACATATAAATAGAGACAGTTTGGTATTGTACTTTATGAAAAAAAAAAATGCTGCGGTTTTATTCGAAAACTAGCTTGCGTCTTCGATAGTTTTCAGCTTGGTGACCAGCTGCAAACCCGTTGGGTGGTTCTCAAGTTATAACGCAACAAACAGACAGACCAAAATGATAAAAACTGTAATTTTGGCCTCAACACAATACTAAATATAATAAATAGCTCATTTCATTTGTAAATTCGCAACAATATTCAATTTACAGACACGACATTTTTACTGCTTTATTATTAGTATAGATTAAAGTATATTTTGATATTTTTTTTAGGGCAACCCTTCCGATTGAATATGATTTGTCCTATCAGGTACAATTAGGTAGGTACGAGTGCAGCGTGTCGTTGCAAATCGCAATAGATTAAGAAAGAAGCTAGGTACGTACAATAGTTGCTACGACAAAAATAATTGCAAAATCATGGTTACCCCGCTTTTAATAGTGAGCCTGGATACTATCGCTGATAATTGCGCACGCCCTTGTTTACGACTGTATTATTAGTATGAGCGAAAAGTGGGTCTGTAGAACTTTTCCCGGTTGTATAACCACGTATGGTATACTGAGTTATCTACAAAATATACGGCCAAATTTCAACTATTTCTAAGTTTCAATAATTAAGTAATTACCCGTGTGTGTAAATATTTTGTTTTACGTCACTTATCTGTTGTAACGTGTAAGTTATTGGCTTCAATTTTCTCATTATTATTCTTACATACAATTATAGCAAAAAATATATTGTTTTTAAAATACATATATACCGTCACAATAAGGTTTTCTGACGCAACTCGATAAACTCACAACCAAGCCAATAAGTGAACCTAAATAACACGTATCGCTTGAAGTTTCATATCATAAATTGCATTTAATAAACCGAGCAGACCGTGACAGTTCGTAATTGTTTAAAAATTATATTAAACAATCGCTTTTGAAATATTTTAAACATGCGACCTTGTATGCGGTAAGTGCATAGATAATATTTGCATAACATGTCTTCGTAACGCCCATGGTATGTACAGTCAAGGAGAAAGTGAGTCCCTTGGGGTTAATGTCACTGGAGAATCAAGCTATACGACTTTTTTTGCAGTTTACCTTCTAGGGTTGCCTCATACGGCCAAGGGTCAATTTGGTTAATCTACAAGTTATTATAATTTATTATTTTTGTCTTTTATAATTCAAGTATTGCACAGATGTCAGAACCAGAAGAGATATGGTTATGGTCAGGGGGCGTCAATAGTGGCGCTTGCGAACGCATCTGGCCTAAAATAGGCTTGATAGGCGAGTATTTGTCTGTACTCGAATGTCACCTCAGTTTCCGTGAAATAGATGCGATGTGTGTGTGTGTGTGTGTGTGTGTGTGTTTATTCAGAGTCTACAGGTTGATGCGCCGCACTCTTCTTGCATACTGTACTATTAGTTCGTTTATTGATGTTGCTATTAGATTCTTAGTACGGTCGACGATGTGTGCCGTACTTATAGTTTTTAGGCTTTCATCGTCAACAAGGAACCCTTATACTTTCGCCATGTCCGTCCGTCTGTCTGTCTGTCCGTTAGCTTAGAGACTCTAAGTACTAGAAAGTTGTAATGTATTAATAACGCTGACAAAGTTAGAAAATAAAATGTTGATTTTTTTTTTTTTACTTTACCTCCTTCCTCTACGTAAAGTAGGGATGATTTTTTTTTCGCGTCTATTCCATTTTGTCTGGTGTCGTTGAATAGGTCGTTTAAAAATATTGTTGGTGTGTGAAAACCATTCTTCGATTCTGGGATCCGTTTACGAAATATTAAGCTTTAAAATGCATATTTTTATAAGAGTCGAGTGTCTCCCCCTCTATTTATTTGTGCATAAGATAAAAACTTTAATCGTTAATTTTCTGCTTGGTGGTTATTTTATGAACACCTCTTATAGCCTAAATATTGACTAGGGTCACTACGATGATAATAAGGAAAACCGCATCCAAATCCCTTGAGTGATTCTTGAGTTAAAACGGAACATACAAACAGACAGACGTAAATTGAAAAAAGTCTACTCTTGGCTTCAGCGCAAAGCTAATAAATAACCCATTCCGTTTAAAATTTCGATATAATATTCAATGCAAAGATATTTTTACTACCCACTTTATTAGAATATTAGAATGTATTAGAATAAAGATAGATGATGAAAAAAATAAACTGGAAGCTGGACAAGGCAATAATCGAGAAAAGTATTTTGCTTTTGTTTTTATGAGATAAACATCAACTGAACAAAAGAGCTAAGCCTTAACGCCTACAGACCTACATTTCAGTTGAAATAAATGAGTCATTCTTTGCTGCTGACTCATAAAATTCCCAAATTTGCTTCCGTAGAATCGCCCCTTAACGATCACTTTAGTCCCTTTTACGACGATATTGGCCTTTTCCAGAATTTCTTAACCTTGGTACGTACCGCTTCTTTTCAAGATGACTTCAGTAATTTTCAGGCTTTTGTGAAATAATAATCATAGCTCAACAAAAACACGCCTTTTTTGCTTGAATTTTTATATTAATTTTTGTAGTTATTTGTTGCTGTATTTGAATTTGAACCCAGATTTCCTCAATCACTTCGTCATATTTGCATTAGTAGATTGAATTTTGAAAAATCGTGTATTTTTACTACTTTTGGTGGCGATTACGTGAATCGTGAAAATAGAACAATTAGTTTTCCGGTTTTAATGTTCAATATTACTTCTCTATATTTCTTTACAAAAGTAAGGCAAAAATATTTATGAAACCAATCGTAGTTTTTAATTGAATAACACAAAGCAATCATAACCGATTTTTCATTCAAAATATTGTTGTTTTTTTTAAATTAGGCTTAAACACAAATTCTGTTATTTTCGCCATTTCACGTGTAATGATTTAAAAATAATCTATAAAATAAATGCAAAATATCTTCAGAAGTATTAAAAAAAGATGATATTTAAATATTTAAACATGATTTCACAAAAATTTTGAGCTGACAAGTAAAAACCCTGAATTCAGATTCAGATTCAACACAATTTTGTATAAAAATTATTCAAACAACAAAAACCATGTTGTCCTGTGTTGGGGACGGTTTTCAGATTCCATACGAAATCTAACGTGAACGTAACTACAACGTAACCGTAGCCGTGATGTTTTCATGCTAAGGCTAGTGACCTTATTTTATTTTATACAAGTTCTGGAACAAATTTCACCTAATCCTAGAGACGAAAAGCTCCACACGAGTAGGGTTACTAGAGCCTCTAAAAAGGCCGACTTAGGTGAATCATAAAGTGATTTGAAAGTAGGACAGAGTGAGAATTTATTCACCCATGCAAAAGAGATGGCAATAGAACAGAATCATAATATGATTCATCTTAATTGGCCTTTTTAAAGGACCAGGTCCAGTAACCCGAATTCCTGACAAAATTCCTGATAATTAAATAAATATCCTGACATTTTCGTAGAGGTTTTATGTTACAACACTATATCATTGCGGTATAGAAAGTGGTGAAGTAAATCTGGACGTGAGGAGCTCTGAGCCGGAATCCCGGTTATCTCCATGCGATGGATACATTGCCAAGTGTTCAAAATATTCAATTTTAACAGTTTTTGTTACGAACACCATGTAACTCAATAAATAGAAAAATCTTAAGCATTTATTCATTGTCTTTTAAACATTCCTGATAAATCCTTTTTTTTCTGTTTTCCCCACAGAGGGCTAAAATTCCTGTCATTTGGTAAGGTACACACGAGCGCTCTTATATTACTTAGAAAGTTATGTAGACTGCACACAATAATTGTAAATAGGCAGTTATTCAGTATTTACTTATATCTCGATCAAGGAGTACAAACAGACAGACAGTAGCGTCTTTAGTTTAAATTACACCTATTCAATCACCTCTGTCATAGTAAAAACAGAATAGTAGAACAACTCCCGCGCCGATGCCTACATTTACAACCCGGTCACAATATCTGTGCACCTGACCTCGTGACGTCATACCGGCGGTCTGGGTACGGTGTGAAAAAAAGTTTTTTCGAGAAATGTGGAGGTAAAAAAAATTTACTAACCTTTTCAAATCAATTTATTATTGATGAAGGGTTTGTTATTAAAAAACAATAATTTTGATTACAAAAACATTTATTATTAAACTCAGTCACTATAAATTATTGACTCTATGCCTGACATTGTATCTTCCTCACTCTCACTTACTGAAGAGTCCTCTTTGATATCCCAGTTGCAGCACAGGTTCGTTTCACCACTTGGTCTACAGGTATGGTGTACTGTTTGTTTGCTTTCTCCGATTCAAAAAACTTGAGCACTTTCAAGATTAAATTTCTTGATTCGCTGTGTATTGTTTTTCCCATGACTTCAGTTTAACAGCTACAACAATTTTAATAACAACCAAACCAGTCCAAACTTAACAGTAAACAGTCTAAACTTAACAATAAACATTAAAAAACAAAACAACAATAAAGCGAAAATATCAAAATTATCGGGACGTGTAGCGGCAACGAAGATGCTAACCGTACTGTCGCACCGGGGAGTGCGCGGAGAGGTGACAGGGGAAGCGGGAGAGGCGCCACATTCCAGCGAGGTGCACAGATACTGGGACCGGGTTATACAGGGTTGTCAATTTATGTTGCGGCGATGCGACGAACGGCGCGGCGCGCGGCGCACTGGTTCCATTCTGAAAAATGTGGGAATTAGGGTCCAAGGTTAGTAAATCGGCATGATTTTTTTTTAACATGACATTAACCGCGCTGTGATTATGTAATAAATCGCCAAAAAACATTTCGCTCCATACAAAAAAAAAACCAATATTTTTTTTAGCATGTTAGAGCGATAATATGAAAAAAAATGATCTGTGAAAGTTGCTCAGAAACAAAAGGCCTGTCATGTCAAAAAAAATCTTTCAGAATGGAACCAGAAACCGCCTGAGATATTGTCGTTGTGTGCGTGCTGTGGTTCGTGCGTACAGTCTCGCACACATATTAGCCGCGCGGGATACATCTCTGTGAAGATAGCTTACTATTCTGTTTTTACTATGACTCTGGGGCCGAGTAGTAGAGCGCTCGTCTGCTAACCCAAAGGTAGTCGTGGATTCAATCCCCGCGTTGCACATCAATTTGTTTTCGGTCTGCGTGCTCCGGATTCGGAAGGCACGTTAATCTGTCAATTTATTTGTGTCCGAAGTACTGCGTTAGGGCTCAACACCCACGTTTGGGACATAATAATCCTCGGTAAAAAGAAGTTACTCGCAAATCCTCCCGAAGTTTTTTGGGGGAGAGTAAGAGAACAGCTCTTAGGCAAAACCAGGCGGCCCACCATTGCCTGGGACCGATGGATGGCGGTTTATCTATCCCCAATTGCCGAGCCTTATATAAAACAGACTGGTGACGGGCAGCGGCGTCACTGGTGCAAGGGTTTCGGCACCGCGCTCACCAACCCGCCTGCCCAGCGTGTGTGAGTATGGGCATTTCTTCCAGGAGGACCGCCAAGAGTAGCGTAATCCTGGAAAGGCCTATGTCCAGCAGTGGACGAAACAGGCTGATGTATGGATGGATGGAAAAAGAGGTTGTACCAAGTGTGGACCGTGACTTGGATTTCACAGTTCACACTTGGGAACACCTCTGACACACCCTCTGGGATTCATGTCGTTACGATATGTTTTGTGTAAATTATTCCTGTATATTAATTTACCTACACCGATGTAGTCACAAGGAAATAATGACGTAAATAAAATAACTGTAGATATCGGTAAATATTCCATATTACGTTGCATTTAATTTTATTGCCAATAAATAGTTTAGCTCACAGAAACCGGTAGGTATAGTATTCAAATAGGAATGTAAAACATTATAACTCCAATTTTATTCATTTATTTATTCAGTTACACAGCGCATCACACGGTATAACATTTTACAGTTTGAGTGTTATGTTATGTACGACTACTTAAGAATAGTAATAATTACCTACTTTAAAATAAATTAATTATTTATTAAAGTATATCTAGGTACCATAGACAAATTTATCATCCATGCTAGGTACGTATAGATGCCGTAGCCACGTAGAGGAAAATGGCCATATCGTACAAAATATGGTAATTTTATGATCTGCGCAAATATCTTGAAACAAGAATTTATAATCACAAGCAATCTTACATGCTCCTCTTGGCTTCGCTCGTTGTCGCACCTATTTTTGACTTTTTGTTAGACATGGGCGTTGGAAGACGAAAGTCTAGGGTGGGGCGACCTCTTCCAATTATCAACGGGATCTATACATAGTTGAAAAATTAAAAAAACGTATTTTTGTGTGAACAAAAACTGCTGATCGGTCTTGTCACTTGTATGTCCGCTGTATGTTTATTTTGCTACAATGTTTTACTGTCCCAATACGTTTCCAAGGGGGGGCCTGTTGTTGGAAGTCTATCGTAAATTTCTTATTGTCGATAATTTTCATGAAATGATCAATTCTACGATATGGCCACCACATAGACAGTAAAGCCGATTCTAAAGGCTTTAATTTTAGTTTTAATGCTGTCAAAATAAAATTTTCTTTATTCCAAAATAGTTCTATAACAGAATCTATATTACTTTGGAAAATTTCAAGTTTTGACAGCATTAAAACTAAAATTAAAGCCTTCAGAATCGACTTTAAAATAGACATACCATCGAAGAAATTGCCGCAGACCTACTTTTCGCTCTTATTACCATTGTAATACGGGCGAAAAGTGGATCGCATATTCTTCTATGCACAATTAATGCTTTTTTGGAGTCGATTGTAATGACATCACAATAAATAAAATACAGCCCAAAATACAAATCTCAAATAAAAATAATAAAAGTATTTTATGCATAAAAATTTCCTTTTCATGGTATATACTTAATTACATATAGTACATTACTTTGTATATGTCGAAGGGTAGGGTAAAAAATCCTAAATAGGATGATTGCAAGAGTCCAGATAATTGAACAAAAAAAGTAAGTGCGATGGCGAGCGAAGCACACATGTGAATAAGCGGAGCGGAACGAACCCTTTCAGTACTTAACAGAAAGTTTCCAATTATCCAGACGTTTTTGCAAAAATCCTAGGATTTTCACGTCGATCCGTTTTTTCTGAATATCTTGCGACGTATGCATTACTATT
This sequence comes from Ypsolopha scabrella, assembly GCA_910592155.1. Classification (NCBI taxonomy): domain Eukaryota; kingdom Metazoa; phylum Arthropoda; class Insecta; order Lepidoptera; family Ypsolophidae; genus Ypsolopha; species Ypsolopha scabrella. The sequence goes on along the minus strand of OU342975.1, from coordinate 19,947,869 downwards.
AGCTGGGAGTTCGTTTTTGGGCGATGTAGTTAAGTATTCATTGTGATTTGACAGAAAATCTCAAGAAATGTATACTCAAACTGCAATTTAGACCTATCTTTGAAGGCCTGTTCCTCCTATACGGGTGGTCAAAACACTTGACAAAAATACACAATACGCATATAATAATAAAAAATAAATTTTGAGTTCAATAACAAAAATGTTTTTACTTTTGACAAAGATTAATTTAAAAAGGTTCCTGTGATGCGCAATAATTACCTACTCCTACTTCTCCCGAATGCTTACAATTTATAGATCTACAAAACTATTGTTCAACATTTTTTTCCCGTCCATCGCGTCCATGTGAAAAGTATTATTTTCTCCTATTTTGATAGCGATCCGGAGACACAGCGATCGTAGTAACCGCCACTATGTAATGCGCGCTGATATGAATGTTATATAAGGTAGAGTTGAACATTTAGCGAAGGCATACGCCTTAAGGCGAGGCATTGACAAACTTTTAATTTCAAATCGGCGCCTTAGGGTAGTGGAGTGAGGGGGACTTACTCCATACAAATATGCGCTCACGAACTAGCTTATGCCGTAAGGTCGTATGCTCCAAAACATTATTTTTCATTTAAAATGACAACTATAAGTAATTTAATAAATCTAATCGGCCATATTGAAGTGTATTTGTAGACTAATTTAAGTAAAAAACTTTCATTCGCTCCCGTTTGTCAGTAAAATAGTAATCTCTGTTTTAAAAGAGGTTTTCTATTTTTTTTTTCTCTGCTATGAAAATTAATCAATCAACTAAATCTTCGGGCAAAATAATGTCAATGAAATGCTTAATCTAGTATATAAATTGGTAATTACATATGTTTTTTATTGCTGAGAAAAATGGAGATCCATCTCGCCAAAATTTCGTGGCGTCGTCGCCTTAAGACGAAGTGCAACCATACATATCAACATGAAAACGAAATCATTTTTAACGTAATAAAAATTGCATAATTTTGTAGGTAATTCGTACTTTTATGGAAAACTAAGGCGTAATTAAGGGCAGGTTATTCGGGCCCTGTAGGCATTTATCGCTACCTCCGCCCCCGCCAGTTGACCGCGACGTATTTTATTGCGATGCGCCCGAGCGACGCGACTTCGCGTGAACCGCCACACATTAAAATGGGCTTGGGCAGTAAATGTACTTCGTAATAATAACTTATTCCCATAAATTAACCAAATAAACTATTCTTGCTAACAGCGCTACTTTGTAAATTTAGGGGAATTCACTACATCGGACAAAAAATTTAAATAAAGGTAGAGCTATGAGTAAATAATAAAATAAAATATACATAAATGACAAGATCAAGATAGGACCCGAAATAATATATATAAATTTCAGATTGTTATAACTTAAACGTGGCATTTATATGTATTTATTTATTTATATACTTAAAGTCCACTACATATACATTACATATACATTCAAAAAGAAAAAATATAATACACTTGAACACCGTATTCCTACATTAATAAAATACGTTATATTGTACCTATATATTAATCAACTTTACCTTTCTACCATGTGTTTAAGAGGGTAGACGTAGAAGTAATATACCGTTAAATAATAATTCCTTAATATTTTTATAACACTATTTATTTCATTTTAATATGTACACAAACTGTAAAAAAAAGTTTCTGGTTCCTCTTTTCAAGTAGGAAGGCAACAGGGACTTATACCATACATTCATGTCCAAAGTTTTAATAACTAATACCAATGAGGTATGATATTGTAATACGAACATTTGATATTATAATAAATATTTATATATTTATATTTACATATACTAGATGAAATTAAATCAACCGACCAAATTCATACTGGAGACTCGGTTAGTCATCAGCAACAAGATTTAATGACCCTCCAGATGAAATTCGAAAAAAAAAATATTTTTGTCCCGTAGTGCCTGCACTAGGATTTGTATTTAAACTAGTCCAACTAGTAAGGCAGCAAAAATATTTATTTTCCGAAATTGGCCAAAAGGATGACTGAACCTAGTTCTTGATCACTAACCGAGTCTCCAGTATGAATTTGGTCGGTTGATTTAATTTCACCTTATATACATTTTATGCTATACAATCTTTACAGGCTTACACCTAATGCGATTGGTAACCAATTATATTAAAAAAGGAGTTTTTGTGAACTCCGACGAAGAACAACTAAACAAATCGGTATCTGTAAACTTATCAATTCTAATCTTATAATATTATGTAATACGTACAAAACAATATTTCGGCAATAAGAAGGTTACAGTTAATTTTTTTTCGCTCTTACATTATCTATGACTGGCGGCGGCGCGTACTAGGGCGCGTGTGTGGTGGACTTTTGAATTTTAGCGCCATAGTTTACGGGGAACTTAATTATTTATTTACTGCGTAAATGTGGGTCAAACGTTTTATAATTTGACTCCACTGACATTCTAGAAAAGCGAAGAAAATTACGAACAATCTTTTACTAGAAAAATCGAAAAATGTTTTCGACATACCAATATTATGAAAATAGGTAGGCGACCTTTTAACCATTCACAAAAATTGTGAATTTACACTTTCGCTGAAAACTCAATCGATTAGCTAATTTTAATTTTATATATTTTTTTGTGAACACGCCAATAAATTATCTCATAAACTTTCGGAACATTGACAAAATTAGAAATCAATTATACGTGTACTAGGTCCCGGTAGCGAATAATCATAGCTTGATTGTTGCTGTGAGATAGGTAAAGGCTCTGCGTTTTCTTTCTTACACCTATTTTCATTACCAATCAAAGTCAGAGTTCTTATAGGCATCCCACATATATGCCGTGGGTTTACTATCTCCGGTACTAAACATTTTGTCTAAAATTTTACTTTTTTTTTCCATCTTCGTCAGCCAAAAATTTTCATCTCTCGTAATCCTTTCAATATGTACAGGTTCATTTTCTCCCACCCAAATACCGAAGAGACACAATCGCCGTTCCGTCACGTGAAACTGTCCCTGTACCTGGTAATACTTCGTCTTCGTATTTTTATCACTAAAGGTTCGGTAATTTCTTGGGATTTTCTGAAACCAAAAGTAAAAACTATAGAAGAATTTCTTCAGTACGGGGTAAAAAAGTTAATCAATTTGAGATTTTTTTCTGTGTAGGGATCTCCACTTCCGGTTCGGTCCACCTAAAAATTAAAATATAGATAAGGGACTTTAGGAAGTGACCTGAAAATGACCTGTAGTAACTAACCCAATAGTTGTGACAGGTTCTACGGGATCCAGGGAAACAATGGAGTTGTCAGGGACATCAGCTTCAATGCTACGTGGCACCAGTTCCGACTCTCTGAAAAATATAAAATATCAAAATATTTATTACTAGCTTTTGCCCTCCGCCCGCGTGTTATTCGTTTCAACGACATGCTTTTTTCCGGGATAAAAAAAACCTATGTGATAAGTTGAGGTATAAGCTATATCCATTCTAAATTTCATCCAAATCCGTTCAGCCGTTTCAGCGTGAAAGAGTAACAAACATACACACACACAAACTTTCGCACTTATAATATTAGTGTGAAGTGTGATGCTGATGAGATAACATAACCTTGTCTTATTCTACCACAAACGAATAGGATCGCGCTACTTAGGCCGAATTGCACCAAGCAAACTTAACTCTGGTTAACTAACTTTTTATGCTTTGTCCTTATCTTTATGGTTTGATGTGAAAAGGACAAAACATAAAAAGTTAGTTAACCCGGGTTAAGTTTGCTTGGTGTAAATCGGCCTTAGACACCTGATTTTTCAATGATATTCATCTATCCTACAGGAACCATGCATTTTTCCGGGATAAAAAGTGTGTTTAGTTAGGATATAAGCTATATCCATTCTAAATTTCATCCAAATCCGTTCAGCCGTTTCTGCGTGAAAGAGTAACAAACATACACACACACACACACGCACAAACTTTCGCATTTATAATATTAGTAGGAAGTAGGATTTATTGCAAATCACGAGCTTAATATTTATAAAAATAAAAATACTCTATACAATATAATCTTCGACTATACGCAGTACGCAATATTTTATGTTGTGAAATTTGCACGTCTGCAAAGAAATGGTCGATTTCAAAATAACTTTAGCTACAGTATCCGTCTGAGATAGGATGAGTGCCGGCTTACAGAATGGACAGACAGACGAACATAGCGAAAATATAAGAGTATATGGTTAGTTAGAGAACTCTAAAAAGGATAAAGTTACTTACCGTTCCTATAGGCATTTTTTCGATGCGAAGGTGCCCCGATCAGAACGATGAGCTAATGAGCTGAAATTAACAAATTTAATTTAGTCTTCTGGTAATATACTACTCGTACGTACATATGTTTACAAAAAAATAATACCACCTGGATACAATCGCATTTGTGACTGCAAGAGTAAGTATTGTGATGTTTTACTGTTGTACTGTTATACTTGTACTGGTCACTTAAAGTTTTCCCGCGTAATTTCAAATATCATATCATACAACAAAGTTGTTCTGTACGATCAGTAAACCATCTGGTTACAGTTTGAAAGCAGGTCACTGATACACCTGGTATCTTGAAGTTCGAACAAAGATAACCATAAAACTGGTTTAGATGCACTGATACTTATATGTGCCCTAAACTAATAAATTTATCCAAAGTACACTTACCCATTTAGTTTTCTTAGCTTCCGCGATTTCAGATTTGACACTTTATTCTTCTTCAATTCCCATTTTTAGAACATCCAAGCTAAAGCTAAATAATTTTTATTTACACGATTATTTTAGGATTTATCTAACTAATAATAATGTTATATACATACGATTTAATATATATACAATTTATCTACCTACACACAACTCTATCATACTCATAATATATTTACACACAACGAATAGCTTCGAAGCTTAGAGGCGAGGGGGAACGGGGCTCAGAAAACTGACACAGGTCTTGCGTCGACAACGGCTAGCAGCCGACTGAAGGCTGCTGGCGCGAGTATTCGCCAGTCAACTTTTCCTTTTAAATTAAAGAAAAAAAACGATTATATTTATCAAAAAAGTAACCGCGAAAATAGTTACTAAAGTACCTTTTCTTTAATTATCTGTAATTTTCATACAATTTGGTTAAGTACACCTTGCACAAAATGAAAAAATCTTGAAAAATCGACCAAGTTTCAGATTTTTTTTCGATCGAGCGAAGTTTATCGTATCGAAAATTGAACCGTAAATAACACTGGAGAAAAGATGTATCTAAAACATATATTTTTTTTCAGACTCTAAATGTTACAATTTGATGGCTTAAAATGGATTTGAAAAGAGACAAATCTGGAATAAGCCCCCCTTAAAGAAAATGCTCGATTTCGCATTTAATACAATGGTATAGCTATATCGTTTTGGAACAATAAACGGTACTGACGCCCAAAATTATGAGATAGCTTATTTACAAGAGGTAGTTTGCAATTAATTTTTATTGATACTAAAAACCTTTTGGAGTTGATGCTCGTGATTGTTGGCACTTGGTGGAACTTTTGAAACATTTTTTGTTTGATAAACACTTGTACTTGTCCACTTATTTATATTAATTTCCCTTACCGGTTTCGCTGTTAAAGCATTATCATATATTATAACCTTTGATAATGCTTTAACAGCGAAACCGGTAAGGGAAATTAATATAAATAAGTGGACAAGTACAAGTGTTTATCAAACAAAAAAAATGTAAAAACCTTTTATTATTTCAGTTCAATTAATCATTTAATTAGTGTTCTCAGCAATGCATAGCATTTTTTAGGCTTTGGATCTGTTTAATTAGCAATCTTACACTTAACGTCAAATATTTCTAGTTTTAGGGATATAATAACTTCGCCTTAAGATTAAAGTCTGGGCTGGGATTATAATTGCTACTTATTTGATATAACAAATCGCTATACATCTATTATTTTAGTAATAATAAAGTAGTAAAAAAGTCGTCTCAGTACATTGAATATTATCGCGAAATTTTAAATGAAATGGGTTATTGGTAATTGTACTGAGGCCAAAACCACAATTTTATGAATTGTAGGAATTTTTGTCTGTTGTCTGTCTGTGTGTTTGTATGTATGTAGTATGTGCCGTTTTAACTCGAGAATCACTCAACGGATTCAGATGCGATTTTTTATTATTACCATAGTGACGTTGGTCAACACATAGGTGTGTTCATAAAATAACGCCCAAGCCGAAAACGAGGCAAAGATTGAATAAGCGCTTTTAATTCGAGAACCACTCAACCGATATGGATGCGGTTTTTTTATTATAATCGTAGTGACCCTGATCAACACATAAACTATAAGAAGTGGCCAAGCCGAAAACCGGGCAAAGATTGAATAAACGCGGACGGAGCGGCGGGCAAAGGCTAGTCATAAATCAAATTTAAACACATTTAAATAAAATATGTATAACTAAACTAAACTATATTTTTTGCACGAAGTAGGACATTGACAGTTCCCGATAGCGGAAAATGCGCTTTTAATTCCTATGGTGCACAAGCCATTTCACACATTGTCGCGAAATAGCTCATGCACCATAGGAGTTATAATTTTTCACTAGCATGAACTGTCAATTTCCCCTTCGTGCAAAAATTGTACTTCACTAAGTACGTATCTCTTTTGCTAACTATACAATACATACAATACACAAGTTCTCTAAATATAGGCGTTGCGTTATATAAGGTCCTACAATAATAAGTGAAAATAAGTTTAAGGTAGATTGTTAATTAACTTAGCACAATCAAGAAAAAAAATTTTTTTGGTCAAATTATATTTTCACTTCCCAGTACAAAATGGTTTAATCAGCTGACTAAATTTCTATGGAAAAGTGAAAAAAAAAGATGGCGCAAAAAAATATTTTCTGGTGGAAAGTGGTCTATTAGGGATACCCTATCAATTCTTGAATTTTTTTCACTTTGAATTGTAGGACCTTATATGTATAATAAGTCGATGATTTGGAAACCCTTCATGTGATTTTTGGAATCTTTCTAAAATGTGACGAGACCCACGTTTCCCTGTGTAAATGTAAATGAAGTAACTTTGTATCACGATGTTTGATAAGCCTCGCCTTTGTGCTTTTATTCAATTACGACATAAAGTTAAGACCTGCGTCATTTTCAGGCGATGATGATGATAGTGAGAACCGTACCTTCATGTCACATGCCTGCGATGGTGGTCTTGCGAATATTGTGATGTTTTCTGATGAGAAAATTATATTTATTTAAATTATTATTGAGTCATGTGCAAGAAAAGATGTTGGCAAAGATGAATTGTAAATGAGTGCTAACCTAACGTTCACGCCCGAGAGCGGGGCAGCTATTTACGGCGTTATTGCGCATTCGCAATAGCAGTAGTTATAATATTTGTTTAAAGTTTGATAAATACCATCGATGGAGCTTAGAGTATAAACCACATCAAATAAAAACCGGCCAAGTGCGTGTCGGGCCACGCGCAATGTAGGGTTCTGTAGTTCCCGGTAGATATAAGTTGATCTACTAATACAGACCGCGCAAAACTTCTGGTCCCATACATTATAGGGGGCCAAAAGTTTGGCGCGACCTGTACTCGTAAACCTGTTAAGCCTACTTTAGCTGTGATAGTTTTCCTTTTAAATTCATTATGTATACTACTTCTGTGAATTTTTTCACATTTCTATAAACAGCCGTTTAGCCGACAGGGGGGGGGCAGCTCCACTCTTAACTAAGATTTTCACTTTAAAGCTTAATATTTCACCAACGGATCCCTAAATCGAAAAATGGTTTTCACACACCCACAATGTTTTTGAACGGCCTATCCAACGATACCCCACACTGTGGGATAGACGAGAAAAAAAATTCATTCCCAGTTTACTTGTATGAGAGGTACACGTAAAAATTTTTCAATGTTTTATTTTACCATTTTGTCGGCGTGATTAATATTTATATCCATGCCAAATTACAGCTTTCTAGTACTAATAGTCCTTGCGCTAAGCCGCGGACAGACGGACATGGCGAAACTATAAGGGTTCCTTGTCGGACTACGGAACCCTAAAAACTATAGGATCACCATAAGTTTTAAATAAAAAAAAACAATACTTATCCGTACAAAATCCCTGCCTTTGCAATTTTTGCGCACGTGTCAGAATTGAGGGCCAGTGCGAATGAATCTCGAGGCGCTGCGCAATATTACAGCTCGGGCCAGAACAGAAGCGGGCGTGAAATTAGTCATTAGGGTATCGTTCCAAAACGAGGATTTTCACTCATATTGATGCGAGTTTCACCCTACAGCGTTAAAAAATCGTTACGTGTGAAAGCGAGGGTAAATGAAAGAAAGTGCCTAAATAGCCGTTAGCGGCTTCCTTAGTTTTAATTTTATTCGACCGCTAGGGATATAGGTCCCGATGACGAGCGAAGCGAGGAGGAGCGGTTAGGTTGACATGTAAGTACATATTAGGGAGCCGAGCGAAGCAGAGCGGAGCGAGCGAAGCGAGCGACCCCCGTAGACAGAATTTACGATATGCAGAAGAAAATTGAAGAAATCATTTTCCGAGCAGTTTCCGATGACATGCGGTTCAATGATTAATAAAATTAAAGGACCGCTTCCCTTTCCGAACTGTACATTGCAAATTTAACTTTATTATTTCGTCCTAAGGGAGACATTCCAACAGCTAAATAATGACTTACGGTTGAATAATTTAAAAAATCAAAGGACCGCCTTTAGTCACTTAATGTAATTTAAAAGTTTTTAATAGTAATGTGGATATAATGATGTCTGGATTTGAATTTGAATACCGTTAAAATTCGCCTAACAGTTGACACTTCGAAGTTTTCCCGGGTCTTGGATAAATTTAAATCTTGAAAAAAAAAACATTCAAAGTTTATAGAGTTCATCAAAAGTATCACCCCTAGCATCCATTGGGTGACAATTCTTCTCTTTTTTCGGATCTACTCCGATAGAATTGTGACTTGTAAATGCACAATAAATTTGCAAATTTTTAGTTTATTGCACAAGTTTTTTTTGTTTCAAAACCAGTTTTTTTTTCTTGTCTATACATCTGTTTCTTGTAAACGACTGAAATTTCACACGCTTTAAAAGGGCGCATCACAGAACTTTATGTTCTGAGGGGCGCATTCTCGCTCGGTGCTTCGATGAGGAAGGGAGGGGTGGGAGGAGAGTCCACTACACAGGTGACAGCTAACTTCACGCACTCGTGCGTGCTGTGATCCCTTTAGCCATTGCTCTCGCAAAATCGTAAAAGATTTACAATTTTTCGGAAAATTGGGCGTAGATAAGAAAATTCAAATAGCTAAATTAACATAATTACAAATTATTTTTAAATAAGCATCGATTGGCATGCGAAATCTGCACAGTCATAGTTGCAAAAAAGATAAAAAGATCAATGAGGTTTAGTAAATAAATTAGGAAATATTTCAGGTACTAGACATCTAATTGTTTATCTGCTATGTAATGTAACATTGTATATAGTGCTAGATAAGGCTTTAGTCGGTAAAAAGTTCTTTAAGCGCCAACAACAACACTACCCGCAATCGTTCTAAAAAACTAGAATACATTGGTAAGGAAGGCCCTTTTCTGCCTTGCCCCGACTTAAGTCAGATTTTCACAAATTATAAAAAGAAAATTTTCATCATAAAAACATATTAATCGATTTCACAGCATATACGTATTGCAAGTAAAGTAATAAATAATCATGCATGACTCATATGTATTTTGCTTTTGTTTCTGTAGACTGTGCAAATTAGTTATACAAAAGTAATGACCTTAATAAGTAGGTACCCATTTAATTAATTACCCACAAATGTGTTCAGGTGGTTACATCCTCCGGTTTTAAATGAATATGCAAAGTTAAATGTACGTAAAATAATAATAAAAGAAAATGTTGACTGTTTGTTTAACAACACCAGTTATGTCGGCATTGTCTTACCGCCTTAAGTGGATAGGAACGCATTGAGTTTTTCTTGAGGTTTTTTTGTATTGTTTCTCCGTCATAAAGCATAGGGCTGTTATCCATTCATCAGCCTGTTTCGCGTTATCTGCTGGACATAGATTTCGCCTCTCTTGGCGATCCTCCTAGAAGAAATGCCCATACTCACACACGCTGGGCAGGCAGGTTGGTGAGCGGGGCCGAAACCGCCATCAACCCGTCCACCTTGTGTAATAACTTCGGGGGTTTTGCGAGTAAAATGGTGGTACCTCCACAGTCCAGCCCGGCATCAGCTCTACCACCTAAATGTAACCCTAATGGCCCCCACATAGATTATATATTTTCCGCATAGCATATGTCTAGCAGTGGACGAAAACAGGCTGATGGATGGATGGATGGATGGATGTGGGGGCCATATAGTAGAATTGATAATTTCATGGTCTGATTGGCAATATCATATAGTATGAAATAAGGAATTTACAACAGACTTCCAACAAAACGTGTTGGGTTGCTTGTGAATTTCCGTTTATTCATAGTACTCTTTGGCTTGTGATCATAAATTCAAAGTGGAGCATTGGCGTCGGAAGAATGGGGAAGGGGGGGCAGCGGCCCCCCCGGGAATCGGTATGGGACAGTAAAAAATAGTACCAAAGTACACATACGAGAGACAAGACCGATCGGCAGTTATTGTTTGCACAAAGGTACGTTTTTCGGGCTCCGTACCTCAAAAGAAAAAGACGGAGCCCATACAAGATCACTTTGTTGTCCGTCTGTCTGTCTGTCTGTCAAGAACCTTTATCTCGGGAACGCGTGGAGGTATCCAGTTGAAATTAAAACCATATACCCAAGTCTACAGTTCCTTGAAGCTCTGATAAAATCAAACTTCTAAGTTACCGTGAAAAAAAGATACAGCTATCTATACCGCAAAAAACGTATATTTCGGCTCTTTCAAGAGAATCAAATTAAATCATAAAAAATAATAGTCTTTAACGGAGCCCTCGGTGGGCGATTCCGACTCGCACTTGTCCGGTTTTTTATTATACAACTATAAATCCCGTTGATATTTGAAAAAGGTTGCCCACCCTAGACCTAGTTCGTCTTCCGACGCCCATGGGAGCGAGGCGACCCCTTTACTTTTTACAGGTTTCTTAATATTGCGATCAGGATGGCTATTCTGGCATATTCGCAATATAAGTCGTTTGCTTTTGTTAACATAAAGATAAATGCCATGTGATGTAAAGTATGTGCTTAAGCCTTATCAAATAAAAATGATGGAATATAAGGAATGCTCACTATAGGTTATCAAAAAAAAAACGTTCGAAGAAAATCAATTTAAAAATCACCTGAAATCTGCCTTGGCAATTAATGCAAGTGAAAAACAATGAAAAAATAATTCTACTTACAATATTATGGCCTCGATATCTTAACTAATATAAATATTAGTTTCTGTAAATTATTATTTTTTTAATTTAAAATTAATTGGGTTATTAAATTGGTATCGTTCTAAAGCCAAAACTACCATTTTTAGATTTTTTTTCTGTCTGTCTGTACGTATGTTCCGTTTTAGCTCGAGAACTCCTCTCAACGGCGTCCCAGTGTCAAACTTGAAATTGCTTTCTTACACACTCGTAGGTTTATGTAACTTTTTAGGTACTAACTTAACTTTTTTAACCTTGAGACCAAATATTTACAGAATGGTTATCATATCAGTTATATTATCACTGACTTCAAGTCTCTCGGGACACAGATTTTGAGACACATTGAGGCTACTTTACATGAACAAAAGGAAATCAGCTCTTTGAAAAAAAAAATGCTCTCTTGGACTGGTTTGAGACAACTTTGTTTCGTCTACATTACATAAGTTTTAAGCCGTAATTGTACCATCCGATTTATTGAGATCCTAACTAGGATCTTAATTAGGACGCGTAAGCAAACAGACCGTCCTTAAGGTGCAATATGTCCATCGCACAACGAAACAGATAACCATATCTGAAAAAGTACGCATCCGAGTTGTGCGGTGAATCAAGAAAAGGTTGGTTATTGCTGTTTTAAGTGAATAATTTATAATATAAATACATAGGAGAGCGTTAAAAATAAACGCGTTTTTATGTTCTAAATAATAGGCTTAAATGTTTGGAACAGTCATTATTGTCATCTTTACTTTATTAGTTTGAACGGACTACTGTTTTGAGTTGAAAAAACAGCCTTCACTTTGCAATTTTTGCGATACAGCGAATTTTTGTCTTTCAAATTTTGGGCTACACTATCGTCTTGAAAATGGCCTCTTTATAACATGTTTTTTTTTTCGAACCCTATCTCTTGTAGTATGGGAGTTCTACTGTTTTAAAATCTCATTTTTTACTTCCTATGTCGTCTTAACAGCCACTGCAGGCTTTTTATATTTGGCCCAAAAGTCATTAATGATTATCGAGACGTTTTCTGAGTGTTAACAGGCATTTAAAACTTGTCTGTGATTTTATATTCGAATAGCAACTTACATAAGTCGTAAATTAATATTACTTCCTTGCATTCATCAAAAAGCCTTGAAGTCTTTGGACCGCAATCGAAAAGATTTCGCCGCCAAATCGATATTTCCTCTACGGACTAGCGCGGCTGTCAAACATAATTTTCAAGCCAGAGGAAAATGTACTTTATTCGCTTACTATAAAGAGAGGGGCCATTAAATAATTGAACGCCTAATCTTGTCAGGTATAGTCGAACACCGTGACACAATTTTAAGCACTCGCGCGCACCTAATCCGTTCATTAGAAGTTTCGAAGGTAATTTCATAGTGATGGAGTTTATGTTTATGTTTACTCAAGCCTTTCAGTGTACATCGTACACATAAAATGTACGCATTTAATAAAGCGGACGTGATCTGCTTGAAAAGACGCTTCGTTTGCCACCCTACATGGAAATGAAAAGTACTGTCGAAATGTTACGTCATTAAAATTTTTAAATATTATTTTCCCAAGCGCCATAGTTTTATCGAGTTATACAGGTTGAAATTCAAGTCACTAGCTTTATTGAACTCTATGGTTCAGAAACACTGAACACAAAACCGTAAAAAAAGTTTTTTTTAACCAAATTTCGAAAAAATTGCAAACCTACGCGATGCAACATATGACTGACAATAGACTGTAGTGTACATATTCCCAGCGGTAAATAATACACATAGGCTATGTACAGATAGATTTTATCTCTGTTACCGGAGTATTAGTGCTTCTTTGGCAGTCGATATCTTTTTAAAAAAATATGAATCACAACAAAAGTAACAAAACGTGTATTTTTTATTTAGAACATAGAATAGTTTCCCTTGTTATAGCTAGAGGTTTCATTTTCAACCGGTATAATAGTGCCAAACTTAATGTCGCCTCTGACCTCCTATCTCTCTCTTTCATTTATCTCTGTCATCTAGTTCTCTCTATCCGTCTCGCCGGACCTAACAAGTCGAAACGTATTAGATTGTACTTATGCTGCGAATGGACGGTATCAATCTTAAAAAGTTATACCGGGTGTAAATGAGCAGCAATCTTTAAATGTACTTACATTCATAACTGATCATACTGAACAACTTTTCCCAAGAAACATACCCGCGCGAATCTTCAGGGAAGAAGATTTAGAGACTATCTCGCAGGAGGAATATAGGAGGGGCCGTCCACAATATTACGTCATTTGAAATTAGGGGGGGGGGGGGGAGTCTGGTCTGCGGACGATGGTAGTATGACGCAGGGAGGGGGGTTGGCCAAAATTGACGTCATCCTTATAACCCCGAAATATTACAGATACTAGCTGTTTTCGAGGATGAAAAGTAGCCTGTCACTCTTGGGTGTATAAAGTATCCAGTAAAAAAAAACAAATAAATATTTTTTTGTGGTTAAATTATATCTAGCTATGAAATTGTAATCCAGTCACTTTCCTCAATTTTATGGCTCAATGGTTCAAATAATAATAAGTGATTTTGTGGTAGTTAATGGAAAGGGGGGGTCATAAGATAATGACGGTACGATGATTGTAGGGGGGTGAGGTTGAAAATCGGCAAAAATCGATGACGTAATAAGTGAACGGCCCCTATTTTAGAGAACAGTTGTTTCACAAACGACGACGTCCGTATCTCGGTGCGTGAAGGTCCAAGTATATTTTATTTAATACTAGCTTTTGCCCGCGGCTCCGCCCGCGTGTTATTCGGTTTAACGACATGCTTTTTTCCGGGATAAAAAGTAACCTATGTGTTAAGTTGGGGTATAAGCTATATCCATTCTAAATTTCATCCAAATCCGTACAGCCGTTTCAGCGTGAAAGTGTAACAAACATACACACACACAAACTTTCGCATTTATAATATTAGTGTGAAGTGTGATGAGATAACATAGCCTTGTCTTATTTCACCACAAACGAAATAAACCGCGCTAATTAGACACCTGATGTATGAAATAAATAACAAAGCCTTGTCTTATATCACCACAAACGAACTGGTCCGCGCTAATTAGACCTGATTTTTCAATGAAATTGATCTATCCTACAGGAACCATGCATTTTTCCGGGATAAAAAGTAGCCTATGTGTTAAGTTAGGGTATAAGCTATATCCATTCTAAATTTTATCCAAATCCGTTCAGCCGTTTCAGCGTGAAAGAGTAACAAACATACACACACACACGAACAAACTTTCGCATTTATGATATTAAGTAGGAGTAGGATTCGCGTATTTCCCAACCTAATGATTTGCGCGGGAATATTTCTTTGGAAAAGTTGTTCAAAATGGTCAGTAGAATATGTGGTTTCCGTAAAAGTTAGCTGTCTAATTTACACCCGGTATACCTATTATTAATTTTTATATGGTTTCAAGACTTCAGTCTTCTTAAATTTTCATTTTGTACCTGATACCTGGGCACAGAGGAGACTTATATGTTACTAGAATACCTACTGCTTGTGAGTATATTATATCCCGATATTTTTATCACAAGAATGGAAGAAATAAAACACAAAGAACGTAGTTCGATGAAATCTATTTTTACGTGAATAAATCTTTTTTAATGAGTCGTAAAACAGCATAATATATTGACGTAATGATGTTTTATTTCCATTAGCTTATAATATCTATGTATTATATGTGACATTATAGATAAAGAAACTTCCTGTAAGTTTAGAATCGTAGTAAGATGAAACAAAAACTCCTAAGGCCTTTGAGTGAGGTAGGTGCGGTTGTGCTAGGCAGTACCGAATACTAACTAACTCATCTTAATTCTTTCTATTATTAAACATCATCGAATTTGACAAAATTAGTGTTAGTGGCAAATAAATATTTTGGTCGAAGGAATTACGGGGAAACGGGAATCTGCTTTCATTGACTGGAATCTTCTGTACGAATTTGAGTCTAGATAATACGGATAATATTTATGAGATATGATGAATAAGGAAAACTAAAAGGTAGCATAGCTTAGCTTCCCCCCTAAGCTAACCACGTGGTTTAAGGACAACCGTGACGAAATGAACGGTGACATTAAAACATAATTAGCCTAAGCCCACATGCGCCAGACCACGTTTATCTAATTTTCATGTTATGTCCTTATCGCAAAGGTTTGATGTGACGAGGAGTTCTTGTCAAGGACAAAGCTGAAAAAGTTGGATAACCTGGGAGCATGGAAAGAGCAAACAGAGTTAGAGCACAGATTATTACAATAACGTAAATCTACGTAATGAGTATCTACGTAAAGAGGATAGATCGCGCTTGCAACAATCACTGTTACTTCATGTGGAAGACCCGCAGTGCGAGAGGGACGAATTCTGGAAAAAGTCAAAATGACATTTATTTCACAAATATTATTTTAAAATAAACTAAAGGTTGTATAAAATATGTGTTCGCTTCAGAGTTTTATAAAGTTTATACAAATAAATTCATAAATAATATGTACGGGTTTATGCTCAAATAATTTTAAGCCTCGATATGAGAACCTGTTTTAAATTCATCAGGTTTTTTAATAAAATATTGGAATTACTTATCAAGATTCTGTTTCGATAAGAGTGTGCATTGTATTCTTGACAAAAGTATATTTTCTTTTAAGGTTCCGTACCCGAAGGGTGCCAAATGGGACGCTGTTACTAATCCTCCGCTGTCTGTCTGTTTGTCCGTCCGGCTGTCTGTCACAGGCTTCAACCGTAATATGTAGCCAGTTGAAATTTTCACAAATACGTACTACTATGGCCTCTATCACGACCAATAAAAAAATTATGGTAACTAACGAGGTACCCATATAAGAAACCTTGAAAAAATTACATTTTATAAGGTTATTTGTTTTAGCTCTATCATAAAGACGGTAATTATAATTCAAACAAGTTTCATATTTGGTCAGATTATTTTACATACCTACTAAAAAAAATGGGTTCCGTAACTCAAAGATGTATTAGATGTTTTAGGGTTCCTTACCCTATCTTTTCCTTCGGTGGTGGTACGGAACCCTTTTTGCGCGTATCCAACTAGCACTTGGCCAAATTATTGAATATGTAGTATTGCTAGGATCTTCACACAAGGAAGAATAAATTTAGTTTTGCGGGGACTATCCTCTTAATTTGTGAATCTTAGTTGAATGAATTCTAAACGCAATTCAGCAAGGCGTGACCAATTTCGCGGGCTCCAGTTATATTATAACTCGTTGCTGTAGACATGTCACCGGGCGCGGAGCCGGTATGAAATTTGGGGGGGGGGGGGGGCAGAAATTTAAAATTCATAATATTGTTTTGTTGTGGAACGTTTATTTGTTCAACGACGGTAGCAAAGCATGCTTTAGCATTTTATAAAAATTTCAACAAGTTGTATCCATCTGTTACTGACTCGGAGATAGGCTAGCGTTTGTAGGAAAAAGAAAAAAAAAATCTAGTTTCCAAAAAATGGCCATTGTATCTTGATACCGACTCCTTACAAAGGTTTCAGTATGATTTTGACTGTATAAATAAATGTCGCCTCATATAAGGTGACTTTCGTTATAATATAGTCAAATTCATACTGTAGACTCGGTAAGTGGTCAGGACAAAGGTTCAATGACCCTTTCTGTGAAATATGCCAAAATTTAACTATAAATATAACTACCCAATTTTCCATATAAAGTCAAATTCATCATTCAGAAGCGGGGGGGTGTCGTGACCCCTTGACCTCCCCCCGGCCCCGGCCCGCGCCTCTAGACCCTGTTCACCTTGAAGGCAGGTTCTGGGAATTGGATCAGAGCAGGTAGGCGTCGACTTAGGATGTTTGGTTTTAGTGCCTGATTTTATTTGGTTGCTCGGAGTGCAATAAATTTTTATTTGATTTTTAGGGTTCCGTACCCAAATCGTGCCAAACGGAACCCTATTACTAAAGTCTGTCAGTCCGTCTGTCACAGGGGTCTACAGCTTCAACCGTAATAGATAGAAAGTCGAAATTTTCACAGAATACGTGTTACTATGCCCTCTATCAAGACAATTACACTAATATTATTAATGCGAAAGTTTGTGTGTGTGTGTGTATGTTTGTTACTCTTTCACGCTGAAACGGCTGGACGGATTCGGATGAAATTTAGTATGGATATAACTTACGCCCTAACTTAACACATAGGCTACTTTTTATCCCGGAAAAAAGCATGTCGTTAAACCGAATAACACGCGGGCCGAGCCGTGGGCAAAGGCTAGTTAAATATAAAAAAATACAAGAAACCTCGAAAAGTTGCATTATTAAAACGTTACCTATTTTGGCTCTTACTTAATGACGGTAATACATGCAAGTTATAAATTTGGTTAGATACTCCAAAGTAAAACAAAAATTATAAAATGTAGGGTTCCGTACGCAGACTTGAGAAGCTACCATTTTAGCGGATCGTTTTTTGTAGTCTTGATTTTGCTTTGGCATGTACTGATTGTTGTTATTTACCATGTTTTTAGAGTTCCTTGCCCGTTTTGTGTGATAGTATGGAATCCTTTGTGCGCGAGTCCGACTCGCACTTGGCCAATAATTTTTTATTGTTTGTCTGTTTTAGGTTCCGTAGATGCAATCTGTTTGAAATTCAAACATTGAATATACTCCTTTTTATTTACATTTCTCCCGGGATTCCAGATTATTCCACTATACAGGGTGTAAATGCAAGGTCAAGAATCCCTTTAGGGTATGAAAGTATACACAATTCTGATGTCATTACGAGAAAAAAAATATTCCTTGAATTTTCTACGCAGCTCACCAGCCTCCCCCACACACCTAATTGTACCCCGCAACCCGCACCCCTCATCCGAGTGGCCAGCGACCAGTGGGGGTGTCCACGCGAGTAAAGAAACTCGTCTTATTCTGAGGTACTGGTACTTCGTTTAGAGATCCCAGTATTTAAAATAATATCTTTACCGATCATACTAACACACCCTTAAAGCATTCTTGGCTTTGCTTTTACACCCGGTATATTTATTTTATCCAATAACATACAAAAAGAAATGACCTTTCAAACATCAAGACCACCAATGTTGTTATTGTGTAAGGAGGTGTGAGAGTGAGACTTAGTAGCTGACTGACCAACTTGCCGCGATCAATTTTATTCAAATGTTGTTCGAAAATGATTGCAGTATGCAATGACCTTATTAAGGTCGTTGGCAGTATGTAAGTCGGTAAAAGCACAGTATAGGTAACAACAGTAGTTTAACTAGGCGGTGTCCTGAAAACAATACCTCCGGCCGCTCGGCGCCTAAACACGCCCTAGGGCTGCCAACTGACTGTTTACGTATTTGATTACTATAAAAGTTGTATTTAAGCAACCATACAATGCACAACTTACTCTGTAATTTCGTGCCATAATTTACGAAAATGCGCGGGAGCGTCACAGAGACAACGTGCGTACGTAACTGCGATGCGATCGCGACTGTCGGTAACCGAGTTGTACCGAGTTTTTGGGGGGGGGGGGTTCGTCTCGGCCCATTTGTATGGAGATAGAATACTATCCATTCATCCATCCATCAGCCTGTTTCGTCCACTGCTGGACATTTCCAGGATTTCGCCACTCTTGGCGGTCCTCCTGGAATAAATGCCCATACTCACACACGCTGGGCAGGCGGGTGGTGAGCGCTGCCCGTCACTAGTCTGGTTTATATAAGGCCCGGCAATTGGGGATGGATAAACCGCCATCCATCGGTCCCAGGCAATGGTGGGCCGCCTGGTTTTTTGCCTGAGAGCTGTTCTCTTACTCTCCCCCGAATAACTTCGGGAGGATTTGCGAGTAAGATGGTGGTACCTCCACAGTCGAGCTCGGCATCAGCTCTACCACCTAGATAGAATACTATTACTTATTTATACTATGATTCAAGTAAGAGCCATTTGAATTATAGTAAACCCGATGCAAAAATTTGCAACTCGATTTGAAATTTCGAGCAAAATAATATTAAAATAAATGTTCTTATCAGCTCGCATGCAACATGGTATTACGACAGTCGATTCCGGTTGAAAAGTGCGAAAATGAACTCATTATTTATTTAAAAACTTAATGAATTTTTAAAAACTGACAAAACCTTATAATTTTATATTATTTTCTCTATACATTTTTATACTGTTTCGATAAAAACTGCACAAAGTGGACAAAAACCGAGAGATAAGGGTAAATTAAGCATTTTTATATTCATATTCAGAAAATACTACATCACTCCTTGTATCATGTAAACTGCTGTGTATTTATCTTAAATAAAAAAATGCTGTAGTTACGGTATAAAATTGTTACAAAGTTACTCAGTTCAAGGTCGTTCACGTAGGGCCTTAAGAGCCTGGGCGACGACGACAACTTTGATGAAAAATAATATGTTAAATATTTTTCTTGCCTTTATCGCGATATTTTTGGAAAAACTAGGGATACACACCACTAATATGCCGTCTAAATAAAGGCCTAGAATTTATTTGATTGAATTGTTTCTCTTTTGATAGAAATTTTATTACTTACGAGCCCGCTCCGAATCGTTATTCATAATATCTAAGTATCAAAATAACGCGCAAAGGAGAAACAATTGAATCAAATTTCAGGTCTTCATTAAGATGGCCAATATGGACTGGTGTATGTCCCTGATTTTTACAAAAACATCGCGGCAATGACAAGAAAAATAATTAAAATAATGCTTCACATCAAACACACGAAAAATACGGAGCGGGTTCTTAAGACTATCTGGTTAAACGATTTTTAGGCGACGAACAGCCAATTACAGCGCTGCATTTCATTAAGTATGCACCGCCCAACTTGAATTTCTTGGATGTGGTTTCGGGGGTAAGTCAATTGCCATTATCAAGTTAATTCTCTAGCTACATGCCAAATTTCGGTGTAACATCCAAGTCATTCTTGAGTTATGGCGCGGATAGACGGACAAATAGAGACAAAGACAAAAAAAAATATTTGTAAAAACATGAATAAAATATAAAAGATGTTGAATAAAGAGGTAAGATGTATCACGTTTTAATCTATTATCGGCGTACAAATATCAGGGAGGTGGCATGTACCCGTGGCCGACATTAGTCGGACATATAAATTAAAACACTTATCAATCAATAGTCGTACCTACAAACTTAATTCCTATTTCCACAGAGAATGTCATGTCATAAAAAAATATGTAATAAATTCAAGTCAAGTGTAAAATATAAATTTAGTGAAGTAATGTTATGTATAAAACCATAGACAAATATAAAACTTGTAAATATATTTACTTAGCGTACAATATCAAATTGGTTTGTCTACAAGAAATTCTTCAATGGCTTAATAACATTTATCCAGCAATATTGTTTTAATTATATTTTTAAATCCATTTACATTTAAGTCTAGGATATACTTGGGAATTTTGTTGTGTATTAAAGGGCCCATACAGTATACACTTTTGTTCATGAGCGCAGTGTGTGTTCTACTTGTAGAAACCCTACTTTCATCCCGACGGACACAAAAGATGTTGTTTCACTTCCGTGGACGTGGAGTTCACTTGTATTATAAGCTAAACGTAAGAAACAAAAGTGATATAATATATATCTTATGGTTTTACCGATAATCAAACGCATTCATAGACGGCATCCATACATAAATACAGCATGATTTTCGTTTTAAACAACTTAGCCAATATAATTATATTTATTATTACGTTTAAGACCCTGATGATAAATAAACATTGTAATAAATTGTTCGTGCAAAATTAAAATTAATCAATTAAATGTGCTAATTGTTAAATTATCCTTGAACAACGACAGCCAATAAATAATTCATTTTGTCAAATGAACCGGAGGTCATGTGCTATTTAAAAAGAGAGAGATTTCAAACTGTTTAGGATAAGGTCTCATATCTGAAAAAATGGGCGTCTGAGTAGTGCGGTGAATCAAGAAAAAGTTGGATGATGCTGTGTTTTAATTAATAAAATTTAAATTATTATAAATTATTATTAAATACCAC
The DNA here is from genome assembly GCA_910592155.1 of Ypsolopha scabrella. Taxonomy (NCBI): domain Eukaryota; kingdom Metazoa; phylum Arthropoda; class Insecta; order Lepidoptera; family Ypsolophidae; genus Ypsolopha; species Ypsolopha scabrella. The sequence continues at coordinate 19,926,504 of OU342975.1, read as the reverse complement.
TTAACACTCAATTCTTTGTTTGATATAATAAGTTTATATGTTCACAACAGCCATTATAATTATTTTTACTTATTTAGTTTGGACGGACGACTGTTTTGAAATGAAATGTTTTTTTTTCCATCGCATTTTGAGCTATGCCTATACTATCGTCTTGGAAAGGCCTCCTTTAAAACATGTTTTTTTTCAGAAACCTATCTGTCGTAGTTTGGGAGCTCTAATCACATGTTTTACTACCTATGTCGCCTTAAAACTGAAACAAAATTTTACTTTAGGGAAGTACTTCACAAACAATGTAGTGCTGCTAATTAGCATACTTGCATATTAAAGATTTTACACGTTAATTTTCCTTAAGCAAATCATGTTTTTAGTCCCCAATTGTGGTTTTAAGACATGGCGGTTAATTTATGCAGCCGAATTCATACTAAAGAGTCTGTAAGTGCTTAATATCAATATTGAATTGTCCTTTTTGTAATTTTCGTAAATTATTTTTTTCGTGTTTGGGAGCGTCCATAAACTACGTGGTTTCAATTTGTTCTCTTTTAGACGTAGCTTTTCCTTTTTCGACCATTCGAATAAGATAAGAAAACCGGACAAGTGCGAGTCGGACTCGCCCACCGAGGGTTCCGTTAAAGACTATACATATTTTTATGATATAATTACAAATGTATGGTTTTCAGATTTTTCCTTATACTTGTAGTATGAGACTATACTACAAGTATAAGGAAAAATCTGAAAACTTTTATTACTTGCCAAATTTCATAGCTCTACCCTATAAATTTTGATTCCCTTGAGACGGTCGAATTGTTTTTTGCGGCATAAACAGCCGTATCTGTTTTTTTCGTTAATTTAGAAGTTTGATTTTTTCACAGCTTCAAAAGACTGTAGACTTAAGTATATGGTTTTAATTTCAACTCGATATCTCCACGTGCTCCCGAGGTAAAGGTTCTTGACAGACAGACGGACGGACGGACAGACAGACAGACAGACAGACGGACAACAAAGGGCTCCAAGAGTTCAACACTCACGGCGGTCCTCTTGGAAGAATTGCCCATACCCATACACGCTGGGTAAGTGGGTTGGTGAGCGCGGTGCCGAAGCCCTCGCACCAGTGGCCCGTCACCAGTCTATTTTATATCCATCCATCCATCCATCAGCCTGTTTCGTCCACTGCTGGACATAGGCCTTTCCAGGATTTCGCCACTCTTGGCGGTCATCCTGGAAGAAATGCCCATACTCACACACGCTGGGCAGGCGGGTTGGTGAGCGCGGTGCTGAAACCCTTGCACCAGTGACACCGCTGCCCGTCACCAGTCTAATTTATATAAGGCCCGGCAATTGGGGATGGATATACCGCCATCCATCGGTCCCAGGCAATGGTGGGCCGCCTGGTTTTTTTGCCTGAGAGCTGTCCTCTTACTCTCCCCCGAATAACTTCGGGAGGATTTCCGAGTAAGATGGTGGTACCTCCACAGTCGAGCCGGGCATTAGCTCTACTACCTATTTTATATAAAGGCTGGCAATCGGGGATGGAAATACCGCCATCAATCGGTCCCAGGGATGGTGGGCAACCTGGTTGTGCCTTTGAGATCGTTCTCTTAACTCTCCTCCGAATTACTCCAGAGGGGTTTGCGAGTAAGGTACTGGTACCTCCACGGCTGAACCTAGCAGTAGCTTAACCGACTACAGAAGTAGAATTGATTTTGTAGTTTTATATTGGCTATCATTTTAATTGGTCAGCAAATTAAAGAGGTTTTGGTCAGCTCTAAAGTATATTTTGTCAGCAAACGAAGTGAGTTGATCTGCTGCTAGTGATCGGCAAAAATAACTAAATTGATCAGCAAGTAATGTTATATTGGACAGCTTTAAAATTGATGTCATAACTAATTAAATATATCTCCAGCAATATTAGTAATAGAGCAGCAAATCGTGATACGGATTTTATTTAATTTTGGCAAGCTGTAAAATTTATTTTGATTTACTAACTATTTCTACAGCAACAAGGGTGTGCAATTTTTGCTGCATTCAGTTATTGTGAAATAATTTACTGCATTCAGTAATGGACTGGCCACTCTATGCACTATATCAAAATAAATTAATATTAAACTAGGAAAAAATATACATAAAATGCTTTAATACCTAATTTTAACTAAAAAAATATTTTTTTATGATGGTTTATTAGTATTGTACTGAAAACAAAAGAGAATTATAGAATTTTTGTTTGTTTGTCTGTCTATATGTATGTTCCGTTTTAACTCGAGAACCACTCAATGGATTTGGATGTGGTCTTTTCATTTATTTTATCATCGTAGTAGCCCTGGTCAACATATAGGCTATAAGGGTGTTCAAAATATAACTTAGGAGCCAAAAACGGGGTAGAGATTGAATAAAAGCGGGCGGAGCCGTGGGCACAGGCTAGTTTTCAGTTTTTAGTCAAACATCAAAAATAATTGCAAACACTGTTAAACACTGTTGTTCTCAATGCAACAATTCGTCGAATGACAATGCTCACACGCAATTGCCCGCTCGTGTTTGAAGTTAAAATGTAGACTCATAGAGAGTATAGCTTATTAAATATTATTTTTAAGCTAATCGATTGTATAATCCTGCTGACCAAATAATAATTTTGTATTAGAAGTATTTATTTAGCAGACATACATTATCAAGCTGACCAAATACCTACTTATCTTCTGATAATCCTTGATTTACTTGCTGACCAGGTATTTCTAGTGTTTTTTTTACGGCTGACAAAAACATATTGTGCTGTCAAAATAAATTTTTTGCACATTTTTCTTGCTGACCGAATATTTAAAATAAATACCATTTAATTACTTGCCATTTATATTTTATTCTAAAATATAAAATACCTTGCTTATTCAATGCAGCGAGGTTACAAGATTTATAGTAAAATAAATTCTATACATTTTATTACCTTAAACAATACACCATAAGGCAACTAACAACAAAACCTAGAAACGACCATCTTGTAATTTGCATTGCTAATGACTGCAGTGCAATGTATTGTATTTACATATTGTTCTGTGGTTTTCTATTTTTTGCAATATTTATTATGTGTGCGGAACTTATTTTCTTATTTAGACAATGCTCTTTATTTATTGAGGCTATTAATGCATTAATTATGTATGGATATAATTCACCATACTTAAATAACATAAAAAACCGGCCAAGTGCGAGTCGGACTCGCGCACGAAGGGTCCCGTACCATTATCTATAAAAACGGCAAAAATATCTATTGTCCCCCTAAAATATTATTTTTATTTTTAATTAACTATTTATTTTTCAAGTATATATATAACTAAATATTCTGCGAATATTTCAAGCGTCTACCTGTTGCCGTTATCAATATCGAGCAAAAACGAGAAAAAAAATCAGGTTTGTTGTATAATATTCATTTTATTCTGTTTTTTAGTATTTGTTGCTATAGCGGCAACAAAAATACATCATCTGTGAAAATTTCAACTGTGTAACTATCACGGTTCATGAGATACAACCTGGTGGCAGACGGACGGACGGACAGCGGAGTCTTAGTAATTGGGTCCCGTTGGTTACCCTTTGGGTACGGAACCGTGAAAAGGACCTAAAGTAAAAAAAAACTATTATTTTTTACAAAAGAAATATATTTATTTTATTCTTGTTATTATTTCATTTACATTTTGGTTAATCCTATAAACTTTTACGAACGGATAAAACATTGTAGCAATATTTACTATTTTTGTCAGTATTTAATTTACCATTGGATGTCACACATACGAGTACACATATCGTTACGACATGAATCCCCGAGGGGATGTCAGAGGTGTTCCCTAGTGTGAACTGTGAAATGCAAGTGACAGTTCACACTTGGTTACTCCACTTTTCACCGACGGTTATAACATACGTGATGGTCGGTGAGCGTGATGGCCCCACTTGGGGCACAGATGAATCAGCTTTACGTACCTTCCGAAGCAAAAGCGAGCAGACTGAAACTAAATTGATGTGCACCGTGGGGATTGAATCCACGAGCTCTGGGTTAGCAGGCGAACGCTCTACTCTACCACTCGGCCACAAAGGCGATTAATATACAACGTGAAATTTAAGTAATTTTGTTAACGAAAACTGGTGATAGTACTCGTCCATATAAACAACTTTTACTATGAAGCCAACCCTGAAATCATGAAAAAAAAATCAGCTGTTTCATACATTTGGGTCGAGTAGGTATTTAAATTTTCTATGGAACAGCTGATATTTTTTTTCATGATTTCAGGGTTGGCTCCATAGTAAAAGTTGTTCATATGGACGAGTACTATCACCAGTTTTCGTTTGCAAAATGACTTAAATTTCACGTTGTACTCGTATATCTAATATATTTGTATTTCTATATATTACTGTTTACAAAAGATAACATTAATGTGATGCAGGAGCATAATACGACTAAAAAGAGAATAAATAAAAAAAAAATTTATGCTAACATAACAAAATACGCATATTTATGAATAACTCGACATATTCCAACAAGATGGATCCCCATCCTAAAAGACATTTTGTAGCAAAAAAATTCTAAAAAAAAGTACACACACATACATGCATACATAATACATATACTCACGCCTGTCTCCCAGAAGGATAGGCAGAAATTATAGATTTCCATCTCGATCCTGACACGCCTCTTTTGCTTCTACATCCATCAACCTAGTCATACATACTCTTCTATTCCGTGTACTTTTTAATATACCCTTCTTCAGTATGTCGCTGCTTTGGTCGACATACATAATATATCTTTCTAGGGCGGCCCGGTCGAGCTTTTCCTTCCCCTTGCGCAGCATTTTCTTTGGTGACTCTACTTTCATTCATCCTCTATATCTATAAATAAAATATATAATTTCAGTGTAACTATGTATTAAAGCCGATTCTGAATTTTAGTGCTGTCAAAACTAAATTTTCTTCGTTACAAAATAGTCCTTTAGTGTTTGCAACGGAAGCTGTTGCTTTGGAAAAATTTAAGTTTTGACAACACTAAAACTAAAATTAAAGCCTTCAGAATAATGTATTTGCATTAAATTTTAACTGTTGATTATTACACTTAACCGCCTCCGCCGCTTTTCTTTATCTCTTCCACAATGTAAGGTGACTTAAATATAGCCAAATTCTTACTGAAGACTCGGCAAGTGCTCAGTAACAAGGTTCGATGACACTTTTTGTGAAATTCGTAAATTATTATTTTCGTGTTCCTTACAAACGCAAGCCCAGCCCCGAGTCAATTACTATGGGACGTCAAGATTTTATTTTGCAAAATTTGCATATCGATCCGTGTTACTGATCACTTACCAAGCCTCCAATATGAGTTTTACTGCATAAATAAAAGTCACCTTATATTTTGTTTGAGGTGTCGATTGGCGGCGATGGTTTAAAATCTGACCCACTCCAAAAAAAAATCTTATTCTTATTCTACCATTATCATGGTAGTGACACTGGTCAACATACAGGCATACATTCTTCTTTTATAGGACTCTTTAACTTACACGGCTGGTTTCGCTATAATATTAGCATTTTCAAGACGAAAAAAACATTTTCATAAATACATGGTCTCAAATCTTCGAGAGGACGTTTAACAATTTAATGAAAATAGCATCAAAATCCATTACTGACTCGCAAATAACACATATTTTGACGTCTTAAACGTTTAGTTGTAAGCACTGATGTTTTTATTTAATAAGGGGTGCTCACAAAATAACACTCAAGCCGAAAACGGGGCAGAGATAGGATAAACGCGGGCAAAGGCTAGTCATATATAAAGTCTTCATCGACTGAGACAAATACTCTTCAGCCACGCACCGTACGCACGATAGTGCGCTCATATCGAAATCGAAAATTGCCGCCAAGTTTACCTTTCACATAGTGAAATGGTTGCGTCCGTCAAAAAGGTTCTATTATAATAAATAATAAAAAAGCATATTTTTGGGTCCTACTTTAAATCTGCATTTACAGACAAGGCGCAAGTTAAAAAAAAACAGAATATAAAAAATAATAACACCAATGATACATTTAATTTAATAATACGTCTTTATCATTTAAATATTCGTCAACAAAGTCAAAAACATTCAAATTTTATTTATGTACACACTGTGACCTATTCTCGTGCAGCAAACCTTAAATTTAGAGTTGAAAATCCTAAAATAATACAAGCTCATTTAACTTTTATCCATCTGCGTTACAGCCTATTTTGCAATGAAAAGTTTCAGGTTATGGCAGCTCTAAATCTAATATTTGCTACACGAGAATAGGTGTCAATATCACTATTTATATTTTTTAAATGGGTACCATGTGATCATATTATTTTATACATTATATAAAATGTTAATTTTACAGTAGTACTTTCGTTTTAGTGTAATTTATCGACATACCGATCACTTATTAGGTCGCAGCACTAGCGTGTTCCTCGGCTCTGGATTAAACTTGCGCATTATCTGTACAATCTACTTCCGGGAAGAAAATCATATGGTTACTTGTTTTTTTCCAACCGAAATGGAAAATTTATACATAACTACCGAAAATTTACACAATTTATAAAAAATTATGTTGTTTCATGCAATTGACGACAAATTGATTTACGAGTTTATGCCAACAGCAATAATAATATAATATCCATGTCTTCAATAAAACCTTTTTTTTTAGTTTCTTTTTTCATAGATTTCAAAATAGCGGGCGGTTGTAGTGTAAAATATTTGAACAAAGAAATCATCAGCGAATCTTTCTTAAAAGGGTTTCCATTTCTCTTTTAACTCTAAAACATAGATTGGGAGCAAAGCGATAACGCACAAAACGAATCGATTTCCTTGCGTTATCCTCGTCAATCAATTTAATGACTTATTCTCTTTCACAATAAAGTCTTTTATTGATCGACATGTGAAGTAATCGAACAATACAAGCATTGTTAAACTAGAACGTGTCATTTCACGCATTAGACTGTAATATTTATGAAATACCTATGTATTAAACTTTTGCCCGCGACTCCGCTTGTACTTGTTGCTTTTTCTCCAACTTCTTTCAACAAAATGGTTACACCCAAGGAACTACTATTATTCTAGTTCGTTAGTTACATCGCAATAATTAGGCCGTATACTGGATGACAGCGCGGCGCGGTTGAATACACCGCTCGCCAAATCGCCGCGCGACGCAGCCGCAGCCATAGGGAACAGTTCAATACAAATTTGATTTTTATGTGACTCCGTCAGAAAAATGTTCAACTCGATTCGTGATGGTTGAAATTTTGAACCAAACCCTATTAAAATAATGTTCTTATCAGCTTGCACTCAAACATGGCTGTTACGACAGGCGCTTCCGTTGACAAACGCGAAAATAGTGTGTTTTTTATTTATTCTAAATAAAATAAAATTAATTTCCAAAAAGTGAAAAAGCTAATAATTTTATATTATTTTGTCCTAAAGTTTATACATTTATATACTGTTTCGGTAAAAACTGGGGCAGTTATATTGTTACAAGTGGACAAAAATTGAGAAATAAGATTTTAGATATTTTTTTCTTTATTTCTATATATTAAATTAAAATTCAGCAAAAACCACATCAATCTTCCTATTATGTATATGTTTTTTTTTTCTTTAATAAAATGCAATTGTTACCCTACAAACTTGTTACAAAGTTACTCATTTCAAGGTTGTTGGCGTTGGGAGAAGCCTTAAAGCGGCGCGCTGCATCGAGTAAACGGCCTTGTATAAATACCTAAATACCTAAATACAGAGAGCAAGTACAAACAGGCACACATACATGATACATTATGAGTAAAATATACTTATTCTTCTTTTATAGGACTCTTTAACTTACACGGCTGGCTGGTTTCGCTATAATATTAGCATTTTCAAGACGAAAAAAACATTTCATGGACTCAAATCTTCGAGAGGACGTTTAACAATTTAATGAAAATAGCATCAAAATCCATTACTGACTCGCAAATAACACATATTTTGAAGTCTTAAACGTTTAGTTGTAAGCACTGATGTTTTTATTTAATAATATAAGTTTGTAAGGTAGATTCATGTGTACCATTCACAAACCTGAAAAGGTTTCTGAGGTGTATATTATAAAAGTTTAATTCAACATTATGTAAATATTAAATAAAAAAAATAAAAGTAAACATGGCCATTCTTCAGCTTCTATTTGGTCACATCAGAAATTTTTAGAAGGTTTCTAGTTAATAATAAAAGCCGAATAATAATCTATTGAGTGGTTCTTTCGCTATAAGGCGTACATCCAGACAGAGATCTTGCGTTTTATATGTATAGAGATAATTTATGTAGGCATTGTATATGCTTTTAGAATATACTTTAAACACTAACGTAAGTATAATTTATTATAGTTTTGTTTTGACCGTTGTTTTTGCCTACTACTGTATTGTATAATTAATTTTTATTGTTTTTTAATACTAACATCGCAATATTTCCATGATATCTTAGCATTACTGAATTAATATGTATAAGTATTGATAAGGTCATATGAACAACCAAAAAAATGTTAGTTTCCAATTCATTCAAGATACTAATTACAAGGACGACAAGGATGTGAACTTGAGCAAGGCAGTGGTGGTACAACGCGATGAACTGTCAAAATGTGACGTTTTGGTTCGACGAACGAAGCAGCCGATATTTTTGTATGGTTTTAAGGACAGTGAATGCCATTTTTTTGCACACTGAAATATATGTTCTAGCTGAGAACTAGATTTAATAGAAGCCTAAATTTATGGAATTAACGACAGAGTAGTTTGAATAATTTATTTCATGCTGTAATCGCAAGTTTTTGTGCTGATTGTGTAACTTTTGAGCTTTGGAATTATTTTATTTCAAAAACAAAAATGGATAGAATAGCTCCCCTTAAAAAACATCCCGCGTTTCGAAATTATAAAACTTCACCGCGGGGAGGAGTGAGGAGGGCAAAGTGGGCGGGTGTAGCGCATTCTTTTGAGGTGCCCGCATATAATTCCGACTTGTTATATTGGCAACCCTTTATTGATTGATTGATTGATTCAGTTCAGCAATATATCCTCAAAAATCGCTCATGAAAAAGCTATGTTGGTAATTTTGGTACATGAGGAACAAAAAAACAAAGGCATTGTAGTTGTAAAGGAAAATTTCAGTTTAAATATTTTATTGACTTATTATTTCTTTATACAATATTTTACTTAAAACGGGGTATTCTACTCATTAATATGAACAACTTTAACCAAGGAGCCAAACCAGAAATCGTAAAAAAAATCCGCTGTTTTATACGAGTACATTATAGTCATGTAGATATCTAACTTTTCTTGGAACAGCAAATTTTTATCTCGATTTAAGGGTTGGCGCCATTTTATTTATTTTATTTTGCTTTCTTGCCGTACTAAAAGTTGTTCATATTCATGGATAAATAAAAACCGGACAACTGCGTGCGGGGCCACCTGCCGTAGTGTAGAGTTTCGTAGTTGCCCAGTACATTTTATAAGTTGGTCTACTAAACAGTCGGCCAAACTTCTAGTCCCATACATTTAAAAGAATGGCCCATACGTTGTCTAGTTTAGAGGGGACTAAAAGTTTGGCGCGACCTGTACTCGTAAACCTGTAAAGCATACTTAGTTGTGATAGTTTTCCTTTTAAATTCATTATATGTACTTTAATATATAATTGTATAATATATACCTTCTGTGAATTTTTTCACAGCAGTTTAGCCCTCGACTTTAACAAAATTTGCACTTTAAAGCTTAATATTTCGCCAACGGGTGCCTAAATCGAAAAATGGTTTTCACACACCCACAATTTTTTTAAACGATTTATCTAACGATAACCCACACTGTGGGATAGATGAGAAAAAAAATTCATCCCCAATTTACATGTACACTCAAAAAACATTTTTTTCGTGGTTTTATTTTACTTTTTTACTGGCGTAATTAATATCAAATTACAGCTTTCTAGTACTAATAGTCTCTGAGCTAAGCCGTGGACAGACGGGCGGACGGACGGACAGACGGACATGGCGAAACTATAAAGGTTCCTTGTCGGGCTACGAAACCCTAAAATGCAGACCCTGTTTGAAGGAAAATTGTTATCAAATTAACACAGTGGTGTACAGGGTGCAAAGTGCACAACTTATGATTGTTTTTCATATTATTTAATTAAAAAAACTAAATAAATAAGATTTATAGCATTTCGCGACCATATAATGTCAATGAAGCTTTTCTAACAAAATTTTGTAATTTATACATTGCGTTGTAAATGAATGTCCACACCAACTTAAAACACGCTTTTAAGTTTGTATGGACATTCACGAAAGTATAATCCATGAAATCACGCAATTCTGCTAAAAACCCCTGATAATTACTAAACAATAGTCGCAAAATAATATGACTACTTTTTTCAAACATTTAAAAATGAGATAAACAATCATAAGTTACGCATTTCGCACTGAGCTCGAAACGTTCCCCCTTAAACTAAAGGTATCTTCGTTCCGTTGGTGCTTCTAAACATGGCGTATGAATGCAGCTATTCCAAGAAGTTGCTATTTAAAATAACATGCTTATTACTGCATAAAAAGTTTTATTTCTGTGAACTTTCCCCGAGCGAGCGCGAGTTCATGTCTTTTGTATAGGAATCGTAGGTCCGCTACAAAACACTTTACTGCTTGCCACAGATTTCATAAAGCCAGACGGTAACTCTTTCCTGCTATTTCGAATCCTAGCTATTAAAGTTTTAGTGCTTTTCTAATATACCCTAATTACATACCAAATACAACCAGGTGGTAGAGCTGGTGCTGGGCTCGACTGTGGTGGCACCACCATCTTACTTGCAAACACCCCTAAAGTTATTCTGGGGAGGGTACGAGGACAGTTCTCAAATAGGTACAACCATGTGTAATAATTGATATAATTATAATTGCCTGGGACTCAAAACTACTGGCAGAATGAAAAATATATTTCATAAATGTTTCTAAAAAAATTAAATTATAGTATGGGTCTCTGAACAACATAATGCTGTAAAAAAACTTTTTCTGAGATTACAGTACTGTAATACTAACTAGGAACGCAAAGGGAACTTAGCCCAAACAGCCATGTCTGAGGTTAAATATCAAATACCAATAAGGTTATCATATAATATTCTCTAACACGTACTAAATAATAATGCAGCGTGACAGAGGAGGTCACAATTTGATTTTATTTTCGGCCTGCAATGTCTATGGCTGCCGGCGTGCGCAACGCGTACACATGCGTGGTGGACTGTTGGATTTTGGCGCCATAGCTTACGTGGAAATTATTATTTACTGTGGTTTTATGGGTCAAACCAAAAGTATTATTTTACCCTAAAATTACTAACAGCAGTGATGGTGATGATAATTTGACTCCACCTGACATTCTGGAAATAACGACGGAAATTACGAACACTTTTAGAACGAGCTTTTACAAGAAAAATCAAAAATGGCTAACGACAAATTTGATCAAGATTATTATGAAAACAGGTTGTTAGGCATGAGTTTAGATAAAGTAGTGTATGAAACTATGCATAACTAGGTATTAAAACACTCGTGTTCTATTAAAAAACTCGCCTTCACTCGTGTTTTTAATAACCTTTTTATGTACCAGTTTCATAAACCACTAATTTCATACTTTACGATATTGCCGATCAATTCATGAAATGATCAATTTTCTACACATGATCAATACACACAATATTGCAGCAAAATGCATAACCTAAAGATAAGGCGAGGTTGTATGGAAAAAATGTTCTGACCTCTGTCAAGGTGTACTTCCGACAATCATGAACATAACGTATCTCGGTAGCTTTATATATAATATTCTTAAAATAATCAACCTTATGCGTTTGCAACAAGGGCTACGTGAATAATGGAAAGGAAATAAATCTCTGAAGAAATGCCATGAATATTAAACCCGTTGCAGCAAATTGTTTTCTTATTGTTGAAGGTTTTTCCGATTGACTATGAGTACACGTTCTTGTATTATCGTAGTCGAATCCGTAAATCCACTTTTCAACTGTGTCGCGAAAGTACCAGAAGCAAATATATAAAGTGACTTTAATTTATGCAGCCAAACCCATACTGGAGACTTGGTAAGTGATCAGTAACACGAATCGATAACACTTTTTGCTAATTTCGAAAAATAAAATCTTGTAGTCCCATAGTAATTGACTCGCGGCTGGGCTTGCATTTGTAAGGAACACAAAAAGAATAATTCACGAATTTCACTAAAAGGATCATCAAACCTTGTTACTGAGCACATACTGAGTCTTCAGTAAGAATCTGCTGCATAAATTAAAGTCACCTTATACAATATGGCACCTCCGAGTTTTCTTTCGAGTAATAAATAATTTTGTATTATCTTTTTTAATTTAGCTCTCATATGCGTTGTTACTTCAGAAATTTTAGTACATTACTGCTATGGACGAGTAAGTTAAAAGTCCGAGCCCGTAGGGTGAGGTATGCTTTTATATACGAGTCCAGGATTGCAAATGAATGGTCGAAGCAAGTATAGTGCTTTTCTCAAAAATAAAATGAGATATTTTCATGTTTTTCATGATAATGAGTTATATCAAATGAAATAAGCTCGGGAATATTAAAAGTTACTTGCTCATACTATTTAATTCGTCGAAATTTAATTGTATGAATAATTAATTTAACTATAGTTACGGTGTTAGCAATAGGTCTCATTTCCATATGCACAACTTAATTTGTTTTTTAAGATTGAATAAAAAGTATAAATAAATGTGGTTTATGGAACTACGCGATAATAATTAGGCTTTTATAGCAAAGCTGCGTTATTTTATGCATTACTATGTAAATGATCCCGCACAGCAACAATAAAGACGCTTTAAAAAGGTTGTGCAGGATAATTTACATAGTAATGCATAATCTCTTTCGATCTTACCACGGAACAATAGAATCAAAGGGACATAAGTGAATAGCAAAGTTTTTCGGTTACCTTTGACTGTCTCTGTGTTTATTTTTGTTTGTGCTGTTTCCACCGATTTTGATTCTTCGGCGACAATGATTCAATCGTCTTAACCACCGAAGGTAGCGGGTTCAAATCCCGAAGGGTTTCATTTGTGGTCGGTCTGCATACTTCTCATTTGTGCCCGTTCTGCGGCAATAGGGCTCACCATTCATTGTGCTGGGTGAAACGTAGGTGCATAAGTGATTCCCACTTCACAGTCCATACCCGGAAAGACGGTCTGTGTGGCTAGCACGGGCCAGAGATACAGCGTCGATCTATGTTACTTGCACTTTCATGCATACCGCGTGCGAGAGAGCAAGTGTGATGGAAAGACACAGTATCAAAGGCGCGTGCTAGATAGACCCCCGGATAAACCCTCGGAGATTCATGTATATGGGTAAATCCTACCCTGGATTTGAATACTAAGTGTCGTAAAACACGAAATTATTAGTTTTCCTCAATTTTGTCTGTTTTATTTGTAAAAGAAATTTTTATAAAAATGTTTATGTAATAAATTATTTTATAGCACACCGTGCGTAAAATGACCACTTTACGCACGCTGCGCTTGCGTAAAGTCGGCATTTTCCGCACTTTTGCTATAAAATATTATACGATACTCGTGCGAGAAACTCGTCAGAAAACGTTTCATCGCTCTCGTATCGTAATGTACTAAAAATATTGATAAACAGTAACTTTTTGTCGAATATATTTCTTTGATCAAGCAAAGATCAATATTTATTACTTCAAAGACTGTTCAAATATCGATTTTAAAGTTTCTAGTCTAATGTAATGACTAATGTCATTCTCCCTTAATTCCCTCTAATTCTACACAGCATCCAATGGTAGTTCTTATTTCGCTTGTTTATGAGTTATATTCAAACAGCAACGTGTAATTCGTAACGCCCGCCGAGCAGTGCGTACGCACGCAATTGACATTGAAACTTTAATTTCGATATCAAGGTCATCACAACACAAGGTGCACTGATTGATTGTGTAACAGCACAACAACATTCCTTGCATTGACCGAACTGACATTTCCTTTTGGTTTTAGGTTTCCGTATAAAAACGGAACCATACTATGTTTACCTTTTCGTCTGTCTTCAGTACAACTAACTGCATATATTTTGAGGAAATTGGACTCCGTATAGAGAAAATACAGATTTGACTTGCCAAACAAATATAGATTCATTTGATTGTGTTTAATTTTATTTTTAAAACAATGTCAAAATAACACTGTTACTTTGAAATGAATTTTCAATATTATTCTTTGTAGGAAATAGACAAGTCCATTGGACTAGCTAAACTATTTTATTTTTTTAAGAACTGTGTTGCATGTTCAGATTTTTTATAGTTCCCCTTTAAGGATAGAGGGTCTGGTATACAAGGTCAGATTCAGCACCTCATTTTGCATCAATTTGAACTGAATTCTAGGACTATTTAGGTTATCACCAAGAAACTCGCGCCCACAAAAACCTTGCGTCTTTAACACTCGAAAAACATGAAATCGAAAAGGTAAATTCGTATTTTTGTTTTATAGAGCGTACTTCAAGATTTTGAGTTTTTTCTCAGATGAATTTATCAGCCCTATAGTCTACTGTCTATCTGGGGGCACGGCAGTGTCCCCGCCAAGTCGAGCTAAAAAGCGGCACGCCGTACCATCCTTTTATCGATGCGGTTCAGGCCATTTTCGACCCCCTATTACTTCGTTGTGGATAAAACTAGAAGCCTGAATTTTAAGTAACCAAGCAGGCATTATATAAACACGGTATATTTCAAATTTCATTCAATTTGAACCAGTAGTTTAAGAATTATAACTAGTCAAAGTTGCTCAATTTAGTCACTCACTCACTCACTGACTGACTCGATGATCAAAACTCTAAGGCACTTCTAGCAGACATAGAAGTTCAAATTTGGAATACAATTAGTGTTTAGTGTATAAATCAAGGAAAAACTAAAATATTTTGCAATTTCGGTCCAGTGCTCTAGAAACACTAACTGCATAAATAAGTTTGAAATCCCATATATAGGATTTAAATATACATTTATTTATATTTGACTTGGCAATCGCATTAAATAATCTAATTTAATATAATATGTATTACTTGTGAGATACATTGTGTTTTCATGCGGTGGCCGAGTCAATCATTTTATTTAAAACATAAAAGATTTTTAATATTGATATGGTCATTATAAGATGTTGAGAATAGCTAATTAATGTAATAACTTAAGACAAATGGTCCCTTAAGTAGGGACTGAATAAATTAATTGACTTGGATTTACATGGATCTCACAACTTTTTACGGTAGAAGAATTAAGTTGCGAGACTTTGTTCTTTTTACAAGTTTTGTTTTTGATGGCATATTAATTTTACTATACCGATTAACCAATGTGATATGCTGATTTGAAGTTGTGCATCTAGCCTTATACGGACCTTTAACAACACGGATTTAACAGTAACGTTTCCAATGCAGTTAACTGGATTAGTCATGTTAGCCTTTACCGTAATTAGTTTGAGGCTTTGTTAAAAAAACTAAAAAAGTCTTTGTTCATTAACTTGTCGTTGAACTACCGTTAGTGTTCCACATCCTGTCTCCATACAAATCTAAAACACAATACTGGTATCCAGAGCAACTTTAGAAATCTTCCACACGACATTAAAGGCTTCAACTCGTTTAGAATAAACTAAATTGAATCCAGCCTAGATTTTTTTATTACTGTTTTAACTAACTTCAGTCAGAGTATGTACCTATAGGTATATACTAGACTAGGTAAAATTAAATCAAACGACCAAATTCATACTGGAGACTCGGTTAGTCACCAGGAACAAGGTTTAATGACCCTCCAGGTGAAATTCGAAAACATTATTTTCCCCGCAGTGTAGTAGAGGAGCAAAAAATTTATTTTTCGAAATTGGCCAAAAGGATTACTGAATTTCTTGATCACTAACCGAGTCTCCAGTATGAATTTGGTCGGTTGATTTTCACCCTATAGTTTTAAAGTATAGTACTATTTACCTTCTAAAGTTCTAGTAAGGAAGGTTACTTATTAAGTCACTTTCTGTCCGTTTTAAACCCTAGAGTAATTAAACCAATGGAGCTGACTTCAGTTACTTACAAAAGGTGACTTCAATTTATACAGCCGATTTCCCAATGAGGACTCAGTAAAGTAATCAGAGAGGACTGTTTTTTTTTGCGAAATTCCGATTTTTAAAAGGTCTCCAATAAACTTCCAATAATATAAATTAAAATCGAACAAAAATCTGTAGTCCTTTATTCATATTACAAATACACAATTATAGAATCCATCCATCCATCCATCAGCCTGTTTCGTCCACTGCTGGACATAGGCCTTTCCAGGATTTCGCCACTCTTGGCGATCCTCCTGGAAGAAATGCCCATACTCACACACGCTGGGTAGGCGGGTTGGTGAGCGCGGTGCCGAAACCCTTGCACCAGTGACGCCGCTGCCCGTCACCAGTCTGATTTATAAGGCCTGGCAATTGGGGATGTATATACCGCCATCCATCGGTCCCAGGCAATGGTGGGCCGCCTGGTTTTGCCTGAGAGCTGTCCTCTTACTCTCCCCCGAATAACTTCGGGAGGATTTGCGAGTAAGATTGTGGTACCTCCACAGTCGAGCCCGGCATTAGCTCTACCACCTAAAATATATTAATTATAGAATATAAATTATAAATAAAACTTACCTAAATTAAAAAGGGTAAAACTAATAACCTATAATAAAAATAAAATAAACTAAACTAGACAGAAAATCCTATCCAAATCGCCACCGTCATATGGAAGGGTACCTAGAAGGCTGGCAGCGTTTCCCCTTTGAATGGCCAGGCTGATTCTCTGGCCAAGATGATTCTGATTCTCCAGCCTTCGGGTCCCCACAAACAAAAATCTGTTGATTTATTTTCAAGTTATAGTAAGCTAATATTAAAGGGGTTACTCAGCTCTTCATACTCTTAGTACGATGATATATTATGATGTATATAAAGTTGAGCCCTACTTAACTAGAAATTATCAACTGTGAATTCAGGGGATAACCTAATAGATAACAATGAAAACACATCACACGTTAAGTTGTTCCCAAGTCATATGAAAATTGCGGAGATCCTAATTTCAGCCCCATTGCTTTACAAAAAGACAAATGCTGCAATACACGCATAGAGAAACAGAGAAGAAGATAAAGAACTCACTTGGTATTTATCATTATCTCCAGATCCACGATGGACTTGGCGGCGGCGCTCGTCCTGCTGCAGCTCTTCAGCATCAGCTCCTGCATGGACCAGCTGCACATCCGCTACGAGTGGAAACAGCTCGACTACCAGGTACATCCCGCTCCCTGATCATGTCTCAGGTAGAACTTGGCTCTTCAGCATCGATTACACTACTCGTTTTTCAGAACACCTGTCTTCGTAGTTTTACGTTCTGCTGGAACACATTTTTCGTAACGTTTTTAATGAATTATTAAAATAAATATTAAATTACTGAATTAAATTGTTAATTTGTATGTCCTTATGATTACTAAATCACCAAGTACTTGAAATATAATAATTTATTTCTATCATGGTTTCGATAAGAGTAAGTGTATTCTTTACTACCCGATGCTGTAACAGGTGACGATAGGGCAAAATGGCTTTTAACTAGCTTTGAATCATAGACATCTTATAATATTCTTTGAATACACTAGCAGCACATGGGTTAATTCGCCAGTTGTACCTGGATAGCCCGGTAAGCGAGAGGTCCCAGGTTCAAATCCCGGTTCAGAGCTCACATCAAGATTTATATTTCTTATGCTGTTCTGTAGCGGGATGATATATGTAATGCTAATAAAATAAATATGATCACAAAGTAAAATAAACAAAGTATCGCGACTTATGTGAAATCTCTTGCTGTGGACTATATACTTAGTGTACCAAAAGCCAATCAACGACTTGAAACTCCAATTTCCTTTCTTCCAGTTCCCGTCAGAGGAGGCTCGTCAGCAGGCGCTGGACAGCAAGGAGTTCATCCCAGAGAATAATATGCCTATGGGCATCGAGATCTACGAGGATAGGCTCTTCGTCACCGTCCCAAGATGGCGGTCTGGTGTGCCAGCCACCTTGAATTATATCAATTTGAAAGGTGAGAAACATGCTTTATCATCATCATTATCATGAGTAGCAGTCCACTGCTGTGCATAGGCCTCTTCTATGGCACGCTTTGACAATATTGATCGTTTTGTAGGTGTACGAGGGGCTCTACCATATGTCCTACCCTTATAACCAACCAACCACCCTTGGCAGCTACTGGCCGTCATCAATCGCATTGTGTTATTTATCGGTGGCGGTAACGGCAACATTCAGTCTTCAGAGGCTTTTCCGCTATATGCTTACTTAATTATGTTAATTTCAGTTTGCCAGGTCTTTTGAGGATATGACTTGAGTTAGTCATCGTCTGTTTGACTTCATAGATGTCTTAGCTCCGACACGGCTCAGCAGACAGCTGTCGCGTTTGTCACATTTTAGGCAAAGCACATAAAACCATATAATGGCTTTGTCCAAAGAAATACAGTTTAACATCTTACTCTAGCACTAGCTCCTCAGCAATATGTAAAGTTAGTCTTACATACTCATTTATTACAGAAATTGCAGATTTTACGATTGAGAGTTAGTCATTAATGAATTGCTGCATTAATTAATACCAGCATCATGAATCACGTAAGGACTCCGTAAATCATTCAAAATAGAGAGCTCTAAAAGCGTCGAGAAGTTGCAGCAAAATTGCATGCACACGAACAATTCACATTTACCTTTTCCTGACTGACATTGGGAATTGGTCAATTTACCTCATTGCCATGGCGTGTAAGTCGGTTATAAAAGCGTTAGGTCAGCGTATGTGGGGTATGCCAAGAAACTGTTCATGGATAATGCAGACAACTTCATTATCCTAGACAAGTAAATTGTTTTGTTATGCAAATGAGACTCATGGTGTTTTGGTAACAAGTTAATTTTATCAATTTTGAATTGGGTATCTTATTTAAAATAGGAAAGTTTTATATTTTGCGAACTTCCTTCGTTCAAATGAATCAGATCTTAACTAAGATTTACATAACGTTTACGTAACAATATTGCACCTCTTACCTGGTGATATATCATCAGTTAAAATCAAATAGAAATCGCAAATCATGCATCCAAAACTAACGAGCCACGAAATTTCCACCAGATCCTTAGTTGTAATAACATAAAGCATAAAATTGAGGTAATCAATTAACGTTGAGATCATTTAACCTAAATAATTATGACGATGAATCAGTAAAAAATAGTTGACTTAGTAATATACAAGTTTTATGGTCAATTGAACGAAGAGCATGTTTAAATCGTCAAACAAGAAGTTATTTGTAAACACGCTTTCTTTCTTACACAAGTACTTACTTGAATGCTAGTGAGAATTTCTTTAATTTCAATGAGATGAGACGTAGATATCTGAAACAATTAGTGATTGTTCTAAGATTTGAACCAGACAGTATCGTAAGAAAAATTATTATAAGCTGAATCACCTTACAATGAAACAATTCTTTTCTTTTACAGATAACTCGACTGTGTCTCCGAAGCTCAAACCCTACCCAAGCTGGGCTGCTCACTCCATCACCAACGAAAGTAAACCAGAAATAGTGTCACCTTTCCGAGTTCGGGCTGATCGATGTGGAAGACTTTGGGTGCTGGACAACGGAAAGATTGGAAACCAAAACTTAGAAAGTAACGAATCTCGTATCTACCCTCCGTCTATTATTGTCTATGATTTGAAGAATGATGATCTTTTGCGGAAGTACGAACTGCCTGCTGATCAAGTTAAAGAAGATTCAGGCTTTGCTAACATTGCTATTGAAGATTCTGATTGTGACAAGACATATGCGTACGCCGGGGATTTGGGAAAACCGGCCGTTGTCGTGTATTCCTGGGAAAAGAATGAGTCATGGAGAATTACGCACCACTTTTTCCACCCAGATCCTTTAGCATGCGATTACAATGTGAAAGGTTTAAACTTCAGTTGGACTGATGCTATTTTCGGACTTGGAATTTCCGCCCCAAATGCTGACAACTTCAGTACTTTATATTTCCACCCGATGTCCAGCTACAACGAATTTTCCGTATCGACTGAATATTTGAGAAACCAATCTGTAGCTGACAATAACTTCAACGCTTTTAAGTTGCTGGGAAGCAGGGGCCCTAATGCTCAATCGAGTGTGTCATTTATGGACCAAAAGACAGGAGTTCTCTTCTATTCACTTGTGAATCTCAATGCAGTAGCCTGCTGGAGGACGTCCAACAAGGAGTACGCCATGAAGAATCAAGGAAGAATCTACATGAATGAGGAAACGATGGTTTACCCAACCGACATCAAAGTTGACTACAAGGATAATCTTTGGATTCTCTCGAACAGAATGCCACTTTGGATGTACAGCAAATTAGACATGAATGATGTAAACTTCAGGATCTTTTCAGCCCCTGTTGTTGATGCCATCAGTCATACCGCTTGTGATATTACGCCTAGGTCCGACATTTTGGATAAATTCGTAAATAAAATCAAGAATGTTACTAACACTATCAAGTCAAATATCAAAGGTAATTCAGCCAATACCTTCGCTCCAATGTCAATCGTATCAATAGTAATGGTGAGTTGGTTTGTTGCACAATTTGCTTTCAAATAAGTAGATTTAAGTAAACATTATAAATATTTGTGTAAAATTTGATTTGCTGTGATAATAATCGTTATTGATGGTTTAATAGTTTCAATAATTTTATTGTTTGGAGTCAGCCCTGTTTTGAGTAATCAGACAGAGGCAACTTTGGTTAGTTCAATATTTCCACAAACGAAAAGGTACATTCCTAAATCCTTGAAAAATATTTATGTGATAATGCAATGTTTTTGGAGGTAAAAATATATTTTAGTAAAAACCTTAGAAAAAAAGGTCAAACCCACAATGGATTTCAATTTTTAAAGTGGGGCAGGCAGTGATTCATAGTCCAGCACTGACTTAAAGTATTATGTCGTATCTGGTCAGTCAACCAGAACGAAATGGACTTGACCAGCAAAAAAGCCAAGAATCACTAGAAAACTAATATCATATCACCTTTTTCAATTGTGATTTTGTAAAGACGGTTACAGTAAACTTAAAAAAATCGTTATTCCCCTTGCCTCCGAGTCGTAATAATCTGACTGTAAAATAATTTAATTTAATAATACTTTTTGTTCATTCCAAGACTACATTTTGTCTTGAGTCATTTGATATAGGTTAGGTAGTTTTAAACTAAGTATACTTCAAAATTTCTGATTTTGTACTTAGGTACTTATTTGTAAATTTAGTGCCGTTTGCCAAGTGATATTTATTTTATTATTATCTAAGAGTAAGTCACTTCCTACAAATTAAAATAATGAAAGCGTTTAAGTGCCATGGGTGCAATCATTTGCATGATAATAAATCTGAATGTACCAATATATTGAAGCAATTATTTATCTGTTCTGTAATTTTCCAGATTACCTATAAAGTTTTAAATTGTAATTTTTTAATATGTATGTATTTGTAATTACTACTAAAGAATACGATTCTATTTATGCTCGAAATCAAGTGTTATCTTATGTGAGGCATTTCTATGTTTATCTTATGCATAGCATAAGTAATTTTGTGATTAAAGATATCTTCTGTAAATAAAATGTCACCTAACATAAAATAAATGCTTGAATTTTTTTTGTACCTATTTCTTTTACACTTTACGTCCTATTCGCTTACCATTTAGAGTCTTTATTTGGGTATGGCCATAAAAAATTGTACCCTATCACACGTGAATAAGTAAAACTTACATTCATTCGTGAAGAGAAAAAGTAACAGATAGTAACATTCTTGAATGAAAAAATGTCCGTGACATGACCTAAAATTCAAATGTCTCACGAAATATTAGTTTTCTGATGCTCTCAATCAGTATTACAGTAAAGTGATATGTAACTTCAACGAAACCATTTATGAAAATTCAGAAATGCCATAAAATACCTTCGAAAATCTTAATGTAAAATCAGACTTTTTAGGCGACAAAACTCCCGACGACGACGAAGCGACGGTCTACAAACGCCCCCACCGGGCTAGAATGTTTTCTTATATTGTTCTGACCGCCAGAGTATTTAAAGAAAGAACGCTCTTTATTTATTCTTAACCGAAATGTTCGAAAACGAGTAACTTACGTGAGGTAATGTTCGTGGGTAAGAAAACTGGAACACTCTAAATAAATTGTATGGCTTCATTTTCATTAATTTTCTATTGGAACTGATACTACAGTTTATGTACATTAGTCCCAAAATATTTGACGAATTAAGGAGATCAACTTTTTTTTAAATTCGATTTAATAAAATAAAATAATAAAAATCATTGCTAATCACACAAATATTATAAATGCGAAAGTTTGTGTGTGTGTATGTTTGTTACTCTTTCACGCTGAAACGGCTTAACGGATTTCGATGAAATTTAGAATGGATAGCCTATACCTAACTTAACACATAGGCTACTTTTTATACCGGAAAAAAACATGTTATTAAACCGAATAAAACGCGGGCGGAGCCGTATAGTTATTTATAAACCACGAATAAAATTTCAATAAAGGACAGCCTATTCTAATTATTTAATAGCTGTGTGATGCAGTGGAAAAGCTTTTTGATATTCTTTTCATGACTAAAAGACGTAGGACACATTTTTAATTGAAAGTACAATTTTTGGTGGCCATACTCTTGAAGGAAAACACCAAAAACTTAATTTATAAAGTTACAACTTGATACTTGAAAACCGGTGTTCACAAAAAAAAACTTCTGCTTCAAAACGAAGTTTCGGATTTGACGAAATTCCACCCGTACTGGTAAAGGAATGTGCTTCACCTTTATCATTCCTTATTAACCAATCCTTTACGGAAGGAGTTTTTCCAGATCTTCTAAAGACAGCAATTGTCAAGCCACTTTACAAAAAAGACGACAAAAGCAATTGTGATAATTATCGGCCGATAGCACTGCTCTGTACTTTTGCCAAAATATACGAATCTGCAATGTACCACCGCATTAATTCTTTCTGTGAAAATTTTTTCATTTTCAATGATGACCAAAATGGTTTTAGAAAAGGTCGATCTATTTCTCTAGCTGTGTATAAGTACGTAAAGCACATATTAAACATTATAAACGATAAAAAATGCGCAATAGGCTATCTCTTAGACATGTCCAAAGCATGATAGGGTTCTACATGAAATTCTATTTAAAAAGTTGTACGGAATAGGAGTACGTGGTACAGCTTTGAGCTGGTTTGTCTCCTACCTTACTAACCGCGTTCAGTACGTAGACGTGGAATATTACAATTTCGTCACCGGTGAAATCAGTAGCTTAAGGTCCATCAAAGCTTACCTAACCCAATCGATTCCCCAAGGAAGCGTACTTGGTTGTTTGATTTTTTTTATATATATCAATGATTTGCCTGAAATAATAAATATTCCATGCTCTTTCTTTTTATTAAAATGTAAAATTACTAAGAAATAAGACAAATAAAAAAATTTACGGTTGCTTATAAACTAACCTAACCCAGTGAAATTATAAACTATCGAATTTTCCAATTTCACGCTCAAATTAATAAGCGCGTCGAAATTATCTGGTTATTAAAATAAAGTAAGTAAATTTACGATATATTTAGGAGCCACACATCGTTGCATTTGCACTTCATGCACCGCTCTTACAAAGTGATGAAATGCCTGCGTTAGGGTACGTTCAAGGAGACGCGGCGCGTCAGGCGGCGGCGCGGTGCGCGCTCCATACATCGGTGTATGTTTGTGTTTCCGTGCTACGCGCACCGCGCCGCTTGACGCCGCGCGTCTCCTTGTTCGTCGCCTAAAGTGTAGACTTTCGATGACAACTATAATCTGCATAATTACTCCATAATTTCAACCTTATTCTATACTAGATAAGATTCTCGTGATACAACAGACTTCTAATAGTAGATTATTAACCAAGGGCTGTATGACATCAATTGCATACGAGGTTTTTGGCGCCTGAGCGAACCGAAGGCGCTAATTAACCCGAGTATGCAATTGATGCTTACGCCCGAGATAAATACTCTGCTTTACATATCGATTGTGAGGTAAGTAAACAACAAGACAGCAGGTTTCAATGAACATTTATTAAGAAGAAAAAAATGTGTATTTAATTAAAATTAATATTAAAATTATTACAATTTGTAAGAGATATGGTCACGTTCTTTTTAGGAATATTTATAGTTTGAATATGAGTTTGTGATGATAAGACTTGAGTTTGAGTGACTTGAGGTTCTTGCATCGTAAATGGCGGCAGTTGACTGGTTAGTATTTTCTTCATTAAAAAATGGCTCAGATGATGTGCTTTGACGTGGTGATTTCAAGTTTATATTTTCTGTTATTTTAGAAGTAATTTTGCTTTTGTTTGCCACCGAATCTTCGATATAACCTTCGGCCACTTTGCTGGACTTCCAGCCGCCGTGCCTTTTTAACAGAGTGAGGTTGGCTCCCGAATCAGCCAATAGAGTCGCTGATGTTCTGCGAAAGCAATGCCCGGTGTATAACTCTACGTTACTCAGTTTTAAATATGTGGCTATTTGCTTTGGCATGCCTGTAAATTTGTTTTTTCCTATTACTTGTCTGTGGCATTTTCCTTTACTGTAATTAAGAAAAAAACGATTTGTATCCACGTTTTCAGGCCGAAGAGCTTGATATTTTTCAACATAATTTGCAAATTCTTCATGCACAACAAATGACCGGTCAATTTTAGTTTTCGTGTTAGGCAGTTTTATGAGTAGTAATTTGTTGTTTTTCTACATTTTCTATTGTCAAGTTTGTCAATTCCACGGTTCTGCAGGCTCCCGATATCCCAAAAATTAGAACAACCTGTAAAAAAGACATAAGTTGTATTAAAGGCACCAAATTCGCATAGTATTTTTGTGAAATATTTTGTTAACTTATTAAAAAGGGCAAGTAAATACGTAGGTACCTTTATTGCTAAATAAATTTCATCCGGAGCTTCATTTAAGAATTTCTGTACTTCTTCTGCAGTAAATACCTTCGATTTCTTGCTTTTAAAGCCGTCAGCCTGCTTTTTCAAGAAAGCAGTAAGTTTAGAAAAATCTTTCAAATTCACGTCATGTTTTGTCATCATTGTAGATTTTAGCATGGAATAAAAGCACCATAAACTGGAAGGTAAGCCTAAGGTAGCCTCTTAGATAATTCATCAAAATATGATATAAAAACACTTTCAGAAAGAGATTTCACTTTTTTTTCTGACCGCCATTTCATAAATTCGTCGTATGCCTTTACATATCTTTCTTTCGAGTTCGGCGGTAATATATTTTCGACAACTGTTTTTGCCCTTTCTTTAATAAAATCGGGCGTTAGATCTATGTCTTCGTCACTAGACATGTTTAAAACTTTTGAAAAAGAACTCAAACAAGAAAATTAATTACTTTCGCGATGCTTTCGCGCCTACTAGTAGACTGCCTTTTTTTTTTCACGCACGCAAGCGCGTCAAATCTTGCTGGCCAGTTTGATTTTTAAATCGATTCCATCTAACATACGATGTGGAAACAAATAGTTCCATATTTAAAATAAAATCTTTATAAAATAAATTGTCTAGATTCCGATTCGAGTAATTAATCGATACCGAGAAAAAAATATTAACTTTTTTAAAATATTCTTCGTGCAGTATGAGTATGACAGTTCTTTTTTCAAATTCCAAAACCTATGCTGTAATGATAGTCATACACCCCGGCATTCAGGGGTGTAAGGGTGTACTTACAGAGCAAGAGATATGTAAAGTTGCTTTTTGTTTTTAAGACGTTGGACTACCAAATATGAAATTTTCTTTCACGCTACACGAGTTAATTTTCCCTGTACTGGGTATTTTTGTACTCTTTATTAAGATATTTGTACCGATACTTACTATGTTTTTGCTATTTTTACGGGAGGAGTTCCATTTTACTCTATCAAAGAAACTCTAGCCCTGAGGTGAAGGTTCAAGGTATGTACACATTTGATAAATAATGTACCATAAGATTTAGAAAAAAAACGGGTACATTGGTCGTGTTGCACGCATAAGCCAAAAAAATGTTTTAATTAAAACCTGATTTTGTAAAAGCGTGAATATTATAAAATTTTATTTATTTTAACTAAATATTCTGGAAAGTACAAAAAAATAATATTCAAGGACACTTTATTAATTCTATAAAATAAGAAAAACAAAACAATTTTATTATATTAGGTACTGTACGAGTATATCGCTGTATAGAATACATTGTAATATTTATTTATACGTTTAATTGGTGAACTTACAAATCGTCTTTATGATTACAATGAGTTTTTTGTTTTTCAACTATTTGTCATTTAACAGGGAAGAATTTTACATTCACCTTTATAAAAAATAATGAAGTTATTTTCATTTGATTTTATTCATTGTTATTTGAGAATTGTACATCGCGATATTCAAACATTTTTTGGTTGTATTTTAATGGAATTCACATTATTCTCAATCAAACTTTGGTTCACCAGTTCAGAATTCATTTACGCTACCATTCTCTCAGTAGGCCTACCATGAATTTTAGTCTCGATACTCGTTACCGACTGCGTCAAATATTTTGTATGAGAAATTTTGGTTCCTCTCGTAAGCCGATAGGTGCGCTGCACGATTTCTCATGTACATATTTTACGCAGTCGTTAGCGAGTAATTGTAGGACTCGTAGACAGAGTCTCTATCTACAGTAGGCCTCCGGTACGTTCCGGAACTCTAATAGTAACGGTGACCTCCCTAGTGCGTTTTTGACTGTACATACATCAAACATCTCCCTCTGCACTGTATTGTTGTCCTAAGTATTCATTGTAACAGCGTCGGACTGGGCCTAAGGGGCCCGGAGGGCATTATGATATAGGGCCCGCTGCCGCCCGCCTATGATCAGGGCAGATGATACCATCAGGTCAATCAACAAACCAAATAATAATATGGAAAGAGTTTATGGAAATATGTGAATATGCTTCAAAACTCCCAGGCTAGCTTTTTATCGGCCGGGCGAAGAACGTATTTTTTTAATACGTGAGCTTGGACTACAAGACGCAAAATATTATACAAAGAAATTAGAATTTTTCACTCTAATATTGAGACAAATTATGAATTTTTCAGAATTGTTTGTCTAAGAGAATGAACTCTGAAAATGTATCTTTGTGTGTGAACTATTTTGCGTGTAGGCTGTCTAATAAACCGGAAGGGGTCCGCGTAGACTAGGGCCCGGAGGGCAAACGCCACCCTGACTCTATTTGTCAGACAATACGTCTGTTTACATTATACAATAACGTCTGTTTTACCCTTCCCGTGACGACTCACCA
Organism: Ypsolopha scabrella; assembly: GCA_910592155.1. NCBI lineage: Eukaryota > Metazoa > Arthropoda > Insecta > Lepidoptera > Ypsolophidae > Ypsolopha > Ypsolopha scabrella. Next base: position 19,899,121 of record OU342975.1, on the reverse strand, counting down.
TTTTTACTCGTTTTAAGTAAACAATATATTTATTCCAATTGAACATTCGTTTTTGATTTTAAATAAATAACTAAAACTCGTTTGTAACCGTCAGACTACTTTCCGTGTTCTGAAAATACCTAATATTTTAGTAATTATTACATTAATTTGCTTGTAACTAAGTAAAGTTTTTTCTCCGTGCATAAACGATATGGTGCAAATATTAATTGTCAATAGTTACGTCATTGTGGCTGTATATTTTATAGGTAATCGCAAGCTACACCTTCCTATACCAAATATATGGGAAACAAAACCAGATCAAGGTAGCGAATGCGTCAGTCAACTGTAAGTAATTTCAGCATGATGTTTAATATGGTTCATTGATATGATAACGTACACGTTGCTTTCGTCAACAATTAAGAGAAATTTGACGTGCAAATGGATTATGGATAATGGAGACTCGAAACATGTCGTTCCATTTTCTTTGATCCTACCGCCCACTTCAGTTGATAGATATAACTGGTAATAAATTTATTAATTTGCACCTCATAACGCATGCCATAATTCCATCGAAATAAAATTTTATGAGTACACACAGATATATTATGTGACGCTAAAGGAATTGACAGCTCTTTTACCTTCACATAACCTTGCGCGTAACCCGCATGCAATACCGTCTTCACCATAAGGGCACACGGGGCCCGTGCCCAGGGCCCCCATTCTCAGGGGGCCCCGAAGGACCTACAATTTCTCTCACACATTTATTCTCAAAACATTTTTGTCGGGCACATAACACTTTTTTCACAAATCAGTAATATTATCAGAATGTATTTACAAGGCATATACTACGCCATTATATCGATGACTGCGCCTATTCCTACTGCACTAATTGATAATATTTCCCAACGCATCCTACCTAATTTACTAACTAATTCACTCAGGCAATCCCTCCGATTCCAAAGTCAAGATGCACCGTCTAAATAAGGCCATACAAGAACGACTGAGTCATTCATTTGTCAATTATGAGAATAGTAAATGATATCCTTAAAAAAATCGACTTTATGGATATAATGGAAGATTTTGCTCGACTGAAATCCCGAAAGAAACCGTTATCGTAATCGTACCTAACCAAAAAACTAGTAGCATTCTAATATCATTAATGACATATTATATCATACTGTATTTGATTACCTATAATAAATGGTCATACTTAGTAAACATTTTTTTTTATAATTAGCTTTTTTACTTTCCAAAAGGGCCCCAGCCTAGTTTAAGACGGCCATGCCCGCATGTAGTAATTAAACCCAAGTATTGTCTTCTCTTGATGCTCCGGATTGTAAAATATTGTGTTAGATAATAAAATAAATTTCAGTTATCGTCACCAGCTAAAAAATAATGTCCATGAGTGTCCATAACCACGCTTATCATTTTATAGATGCAATAAATTTTCTAAATCAATATTAGGAACTTTGCCATAAGGCCTCGACACATGTTAAGTAATGGACGGTGTTTTGGCCAAAATGTAACAAAAGTTGTAGAACTAAAAGAGAACAGAGAAAAGAACAAAATGTCAGAGAAGATAGAAGAGAAGAAGTTAGTGATGACAGTAAAGAAGAAATGCGTGAGGTGTATTAAAGGAGCGAACTTGATAAGAACTTTGGTAGTCATCGCTTGCGTGGTTATTTGTGCGGAGCAGGCAAGTAATAGCTTGATTTCCTTTACAAGTTTTAATGGAAAAGTAATAGTAGTCAAAATATATAAAAAAGTCGATAACTTTACCCTTTATGAAAAGTCTAAAATTATCATTACTTTACACAATATTTTTCGATATAGCTGACATCATGCATCAAGAAGATCATCAACATCCCGATCACGACGTACACCCACTTTGAGTTCAACAAGACCATCATGTATCCGAGCGTCACTTTCTGCAGAGAACCACCATACAAGTTTGATAAAATGATGGTACGTAAAGGTCGCATGAACTTGTATTGTTCACCATTTGAATTTTTAAAAGTTTTGTGTCCCCTTGGCATAAGTATTAAAATTCAGAAAACTAAAACACAGACTTTGGTCTTCACATTGTAAATCTTTGTAACCTCATAGATTTTTAATTTTCTTTATGTTTATCTCCTCGATAAAGTTTTTGATTCCAGAAATCCGATACTCCAAGAAGCCAGCGAGGTAAATGCAGTCTTTGGAATCAACGCTTCTAGATTAGTCTTAAACAATGTTTGATGGATTTTATTACGTTACAACCTTTTCATTTCTAACATAAAGAACTGACCTAAAAGCTAAATGTTTGATTGTTTGTCTTATGTCTCAGGAATACGGTCTCCACTCTCATCCCTACTTCACCTCGGTCTGGCGCAATTTCAACTTCAGCAACATCAGTCTGGATGACTTGTGGGATAACGTCACTTACACCGAAGATGACTTTTTTATCATGTATGGACTCAACGCTTCTAGGAATAGTAAGAAAAGTTCGAGGATTTTTATTTTTGGAAAACATTTATTTCTGCAACTGATTCAGCAATGTAACTTAATTGATTTGAAATTTAACATGTATGTACAGAATTACTTAGGATTTTGGGAAAAATAAGTCTTATGAATAAATCGTATATACATCTTTACATAGCTTTTCTAAATAGAAAGGATTTGGCTATAGGTACAATTAAAAAACCATCACTAAAACGAGTTTTCTTCCAGACGTTGAAGTGTCCTCGCACATGACCTTCCTTCACGGCCGCTGCTTCACTCTCAACCCTCTGGTGCTGCTCAGTCAGGCCAGCAGAGCCACCGGCTACTCCGTCATGCTGCAGCATACCCCCGAAGACGTGGCTACCAGCACCAGCCTCTCTCCACCCGGGTACCACGTCTACATCCACTACCAGAAGGAGCCATTTACAGGTATGAATATTTTCAGGAACCTTGTCATAGTGAACATCTATCTATGGTATAAGGTAGATAGATTCTATGCTAAAAATTAAATTGTATAAAGTCATGTCTGTGCATCAAATTATAAAAAAAAAAAATTAAGATGTTTACTGAAGCCAAAACTACTGTATTTTTAGAATTTTTGGCTGGCAGTCTGTCTGTATGTATGTCCCATTTCATCCCTAGAACTATCAAGGGATTTGGATGTGGTTTTTTTATTATCATCATAGTGACCTTAGTCAACATATAGGCTTTAAGGAGTGTTGATAAAATAACGCCCAAGCCGAAAACGGGGCACAAATTGAAGAAAGGCGGGCGGAGCCATAAGCGAAAGGCTAGTTAAATGTTGACCCGGTCGTTTCTAAACTACTTCAACTACTTACTTTGAATAGGCTTCAGCTTATGCAGAAACTAGAAAGATTAATACGAGTACATACCTCCATTTTCTACAATGTAGGTATACGTAAATTACTGTGAAGTTTTTAGTTATAATGGGAGTATACGATGACTAAGGTGGTAGAGCTGATGCCGCCCTCGACTGTAAAGGTACCTCCATTTTACTAGCAAACTCCCCCAAGTTATTCGAGGGAAATTACGAGGACAGCTCTCAAAATGGCACAACCGTGGCCCAACATTGCCTAGGAATGATTGGAGGCGGTATATCCATCCCCAATTGCCGGGCCTTATATGAAACAGACTGGTGACAGGCAGCGGCGTCACTGGTGCGAGGGTTACGGCACCGCACTCGCTGGGGGGCGGCTCTGGCTGCAACTCAAGAAGTTATCGACATCGTTATCGTTATCGTTATTGAAGTTATCAATGTTTTCGCTTATGTAATCGTAAAAAGATAAATATAGCAGAGATAACTCTCCATAAAACGAGATCACATACAAACCATGACATCCGTTTCTCTGGAGGGCTACGCTTATGACTGCCTGTAACCACCCTTCCGGTACGATTTCTCATGACGTTATGCCGAGACACGAGGAGGAGTCGCGTGTTTTTTGTTGTGCAGCGTTAAATTCTGTCGAACAGAGGTGGAGGTGTACAACGGCGGTCTGATCGAGTACCTGTACATCCACACTGGCGAGGAGATAGACGTGAAGCTGACAGTGGACGAGTACGTCAAGATCAGCGACGAAGACGACCCCTGCACCACCGGATCCAACTACAGTGCTAACCAGGTGAGGGCATACCGTCCATCCATCTATCCATCAGCCCGTGTTCGTCCACTGCTGGACATAAGGCTTTCCCACATTTCGCCACTCTTGGTGGTCCACCGTCCTCCTCATCCAGCCGCCACACGCAACGTCCTTCAGGTCGTCGCTCCAGCGGGCACAAGGTCGGCCTACGCTACGCTTTGCTGTATACCTATATATAAGTTACTATTGCTGTAAGCCCCAGTCTAGGGCATACCATACAAATACAAATTATTTATTGGCAAAAAACGGATTTGATTTTTGATTTTAAAAAAATAATGTTATCTTTGAGCCCCCTATAACAATTGTCTATTGGATAACAGTGTTTCCGTATTAGTGTTTTGTACATTTATAATTTCATTCATATTAAATTAAATTTAAGTAAGCAAAACTTATTAGCTACGACTTATAGTAGTTTATGCTATAACGTGACATGTTGTTGTTTAAGCTTGAAATACAATTTCCAATTTCTGGGTGGAGGGAGTTATGACCATAAAATCAATTTGATATAACTTAGCGTTGAAGTGTCTCTGTATCTCAGTGCACATCGCACTACGTGTGGAGTATAATAGAGAAGGAGGTCGGCTGCACAGGACCCTGGATGAGCAGCTCGGTCCCCAGGTGCAGCAACTTCACTGGCATGAGGAACCTCATCTCTTCCTATCTCAGGTGAGAACATGCTCCTATATAGAACGCCTTTCAACTGCAAATGATTATCCATAAGATTATAGTATCCACTTTTATAAATATCCATCCATCCATCCATCAGCCCGTTTCGTCCACTGCTGGACATAGGCCTTTCCAGGATTTCGCCACTCTTGACGGTCGTCCTGGAAGAAATGCCCATACTCACACACGCTGGGCAGGCGGGTTGGTGAGCGCGGTGCCGAACCCCTTGCACCAGTGACGCCGCTACCCGTCACCAGTCTGTTTTATATAAGGACCGGCAATTGGGGATGGATATACCGCCATCCACTCAGTCACCGCGCTCACTTCAAATTTTTTGATCTTTTCTAGTTTGTAATGCACTCTAATAATATTTGGAGTATTCAAAGCTATGAATTTCGACATAAATCATAATATAATCTTAATTTACCATTATTTTTAACATTTACTTTACCCTAGCATCCATGAGCCCTTCATTCTGTACGAGAGGCGAAAAAATTTATTTAAATATCCGTGAACATTTAACAATGGTTTTTTTTTGCTCTCTAATTTCGCAATGGTGGTTTTATGAATTATTATTATCTTTATTAATAATAAAGTAGTAATAAAGTCGTGTATGTACACGGAATATTTTTTCAAAATTTCAAATGAAATGAGTTATTTGTATTATACTGAAGCCAACACTACCATTTCTAGAATTTTTTTCAGTCCGTTTTACTCGAGAACCACTCAACAGATTTAGATACGTTTTTTTATTATCATCGTTGTGACTCTGGTCAACATAAAGGCCATAATGGGTGTTTATAAAATAACGCCCAAGCCGAAAACGGGGCAGAAATTAAATAAACGCGGGCGGGGCCCAGTCATTTTATATTTATTAAATTGAATGGATCTTTCAGAAACTACCAAGAACACCACCCGTCAGAATGCCCTCGGTTCTGCCGCTCCTATCTGTACAACGCGTTTGTGACAAACCGGCAGGACCTGTACACCTGGGACACCAGCTCCAAGACCTGGATGCTGAAGACTGCGGAGGCTTCCTTGCAGACGCAGGTACACTATTGCAACTATAATAAATTATTCTACTTATAAACAATATTCGGTGCTAAGCTGCCGGACGAATTGTATTACTGATGATATCACGTTCAGAGGCGAAACTTGTGTTGATAATTCTGTCTGAATGTGCATACAGTGCTTGAGCCTGCTTCTTGAATTGTATATGAATAAACTATTAAAGGTGGACTGTTGAAATTAAGGGGGGAGCCATTTAGCTCTTTTCAAATTCATTAAAAAAAATATGTCATATTTCACTCTTTAATCTTAATATTTCGGCCATTCGATACACGATTACTTACATTTTGCTAGATCGAATTAAATTGCAAACATAGGTCTAAATCTAAATATTCATTTGAGCTATATTAAGTTTTGGATATTAAAACTCATACTAAAATAAACGTCGTAAGAAATGTGATATAAAACGGCCGTCATATTAAAAACACATCCCTCTAATTCAAAAATAAAAAATAAAAACACCTCGAAAACCGCGAGTTTTCTGAGCGGTCCGCTCCCGCTGAGCAGGATAAACATGTGTAAAATGAAAGCGTTGGAGCAGGAAAGCAGATTTCTCTGGATAAACTCGCCTTAATTTGGACGCATATATTCACTCTGACGTTTTGCTTGTTATCGGCTAGCTAACTGGGGATAACAAAAAACATTACCCCGAAAGCGCGAAAAACTCACCTGTTCTATACAACCTTCTTGACCAAATGTATTTATTAAACAGTTGTTTTATATTTTCGTGTTGGGATCCTTACTAAAAGTTGATTGTATGGACGAGTACTATCACAAGTGCGTTTTTTGAAAGTATACAAGGCTAGTTACACACAGGTTGGGACTGCTCACGTATAGATTCAAACTGTAATAGGACATCGATTCCTTGGGAAGTATACATGATTATTAAACACTTATCGCGTATATAAGGTGACTTTAATTTATGCAGCCAAACTTATACTGGAGGCTTGGTAAGTGATCAGTTACACGGATCGATAACACTTTTTGCTAATTTCGCAAAGTAAAATGTTGACGTCCCATAGTAATTGACTCGGGGCTGGGCTTGCGTTTGTAAGGAACACGAAAAGAGTAATTTACGAATTTCACAAAAAGTGTCATCGAACCTTGTTACTGAGCACTTACCAAGCCTCCAGTATAAGTTTGGCTGCATAAATTAAAGTCACCTTATATATTCCAATACGTGCGCAACATTTTGTACGAAAAATATATATTATTATGGTAAGTGGGCGAAAAATCTTTCACCAAAAGTAAAAAAATAGGTGCGACGACGAGCGAAGCGAAGAGCGAGCGTGTTAGGTTGACATGTTAAAAAAGATAAGCAGCCGAGTGAAGCGGAGCGGAGCGAGGCGATGTCCCTTTTTAGGCGCCGTTTTCAAAAAGAAATGGTTACAGACTATTTAATTCTCTGTTTTAAAAACTATACAGTGTCAGTATATGTTCCGAAACAATTCACTTCATTGTTATTAGAAAGTACTTATACTCGACCAGTACGGGCAAATCGTGTTTACTTTCCGAGATTTTTTTTTGCTAATAAATTTGAAAGTATACAGTGTAACTTTACTATGAATGCGTACTGGCCTTGTATACTTTCAAAAGAGGCATCACAAGTAGGCCTACCATGAGTTTTGGCCCCGATACTTGCTAGCAACTGCATCAAATAGTTAAATGAGAAATTGTAAGAATATGTAGTAATTAGAATAGAAAAAGGAACGCTTCGGTGGTTTGGCCATACAGAGAGGATGAATTAAATTAAAGTAGAAGGTAAAATGAGGAGGACGGAGGACCGCCAAGAGTGGCGTGATATTGGGAAGGCCTATGCACAACAGTGGGTAATGACAGACTGATGAATGGATGATGGATGGTAACGCTCGACCGGACCGCCCTAAAGCAGGGCAAAGTAAAAAGTACCCGGAATTTTATCTTATATGACTAGATTGATGGATGTAGAGAAAAACCAAAAATATGGTGTGCCAGGATCGTGACATATGGAAATCTGTAGTCAATGCCTACCCCTCTGGGAGACAGGTGTGAAATGTGAAATTGTACAGTGCCAGATAGGGAAGAAACTCAAAATATTTGATGCCATCGCTATTAACGAGTATTGAGAGTTTGAGAACCAAACGTGGTAACAACTCGTACTATTTGTGGGCCGACAGAGATCAGAAAGTCACCTTGTATTTTGCATGTAAACTCGGCAACACTACTTGGTTCTGCCGTCCATTTTGTTATTTCTTCATATTTCTAGGGTGAAGGCTAGTAATAAATTAATCTATAGTTTTGACTTAAACAATCTTTCATTTGAGTTTCTTGATATCTTTTTGGGATTCCGTGCCCCAAAATGATAAAACGAAACCCTTATAGGATCACTTTTGTCCGTATGTCAAGACCCCTTTTCTCGGGCTCCGTGATAGATATCAAGTTGAAACTAATGCCTCGCAAAGTAGTCTAAGGCCCCATAGCTTTGTTAAGAAATTAGGCCTCTAATACAACGCAAAGAAAAGTAATTACCCTTTACGTAATCAATTTAATACAATAAATTATACACAAATTCTTGTAATTTTTATTTCACATACCTATATTTATTTTTACACATCATCTTACACAGCAACTCTTTACCACTTGTGACATGTTTTAAATGATCTAATTAATTTATCAATCAAAAAATTGTATGCATATTGTAGTTAATATTTTATATTGTTTTAATTTTTTAAACTCATTTGATTTAATTTTAGCAGTGTATCCTGACACATAAAAATGTTTTTTTTCGTTTCCTTTCTGTAGTTTTAAATAGTTATTAAATTAATAATTTGTTGGTCCGATGATGTGTTATACGAAACTGGTAGCCTACGTAAGAATAAAAATAAATATATGTGGAATAAAAAGTACAAGAATTTGTGGATAGTTTATTGAAGATGATATTCCACCAAGAACCATCAATCGAATCCTTCCAATTTAATACAATTTAGCTCACCATGAAAATCTATAGGGTACTTCCAATAGAAACTTGAAGTTCCGTTTACAATTATCATGTCTTATCGCACATTAGGAAAAAATCAGAAAATTACCTATAAGTATTTAGTTATTTACGAAGAAATTCAGGACCAACTTAGATACTTTGGATACATAGAGTAAAATAGATTGTAACTGTCAAGTTAAGTTGAACCATCATAACTTCTAGTGGAATACGTTTCTGTTTTGAAATGGTATGTCCACTCGCACTTGACCAGTTTTTTCAGATGTACATCCATTTCAACTCAATGATGGTATCGGTGTACGAGGAGAGATACAACTACGACTGGCACCTCTTCGTATCGGATCTCGGAGGAAGTGTTGTAAGTCCAACCTGCCAACGGTTACTATATTTACTTATAATAACGACACAGACCAAACAGGAACTTATTCAAAAACAAACAAGTTTATTGGAATCAGTTGAAATAAACACTTAAGGGCGCTCTATTCGCCTTAACTCCCATACTAGCGCAGTTCGCTGAAAATATCCTTATTTATAGGTACTTACTTATTATTTTTTCTTTTTCAACATATCCCATACAAAATCCACGACTTGAACCTAAAACATTTATCAAAATCAAATACGTACAAAAGTTACAAGCGTATAAAAGTCCTGGATTTTACACATATTTTGATGAATGTTATGTTTATCTACCCTGATGTCCTAGAAGCGATACAACAAATCAAATCATTTCAAGTTCACAGCATAGTATATTTTATACTATTCAAAAATATTTTTGTTACATTTCGATTTTTGGGATATTTCTCCTGAAATCATAGGAAGAACCAAAACCATTCTCGAGTTTTTTCAAAACATGAATGTTGTCTCGCATTAGCTTGCCTCTCACACCGTGTTCGGTTACTTCCGTACGAGCTCGGGAAATGAACGTTCGGGCCAACCAATAACAGTCAGTCAGTCAGTGCTCTATAATCCGAAGTTGAATGTAGAATGAAATAGCAAGCATATAGCGACCCCGTGCGCGACTGACTTCAAGCCACCGACTACAGGCCTCTAAATTTAAAAACCTCACCCAATTCGCTGTTTTACGGCCAAGTACCCAGAGTTCTGTCAACTTAATTCATTTCTAATACGTTGGCCAGGGTAGCTGATAGACTTCCGGTCATCAGATAAGGTTTCTCTGAAAAAGGTTTCTATTTTCCTCGTCCGCCAAAATAGGTTGTAGATATATGTGGTGTAGCCTGCATTATATGTATAGGTATATAGGTACACATTCTTTACTATCTAACTCGAACAGGCTATGTTTTACCGGCCATTTAATCGTCCCTTTACCGTTCAGCAAATTGTATATAATATGTTATGGACAATACTAGAAAAATAGACATTGGTGTCTATTCGGTGCAACACGACTTAACTTATTTGACAGGACTAACCTTATTTTAAGCGTCCTGTTCTTGTCTCTTCGATACAGAAAGAAAAAGACAGAAAGCTTAAATTAAGTTTAGTCCTGTCATGTAAGTTTAGTCGTGTTACACCGAATCGACACCAATATATCATTGCGGGATTAAAAATCAGAAAAGTAAATCTGGACGTGAGGACCTCTGTACCGGGAGTGTTCTGTGGTTCACATCTCCTTGCGATGGAGAAATCGCCAAGTATTTAAAATATATAAATTGATTTCTAATATGTTTTCTGGAAAAATGGGTAAACAAGAAATATAAAATTGTATGTGTTTCACACATAAATATAATGTTCAATTTATATTCGTACCAAGAACTCAGATTGAAACATCTTCGTTATACAATCATCTTCAGTATAAATACGTCGATTGCACTGATTAGTTTACTATAAATTTTGGCATGGGGCCAGTTGTAATAACAATAATTTTGCTGCCAGATATTCAAAGATGCATAAGGACGTCATTTTAAAAGCCGTTTTTATAGAATTACATACATTAAATCCGTATTTAAAGTTACAAAGATTTGTCAACCTTCAATACCTCAAAGATTTGTCAATAAATCGAATATACTCACCTTCAATCATTTATATCCCCCCTTCAATACACAATCAATTTGGTTATTTCTTCAATCTATCTATCTGTATGCTTCCAAAGGTTGTCTGGAAGATTTTGCTATTAGCAATAAGTGCCGTCTCATGTAATTTGTGTAAATGTGCGAAAAGAGTTATAATAAAAAATAAAAATTACTAAGCCATCTCATTCCACATGTTCTGTAATATTTTTTAAATCTTTATAGGAGTTCTTACATAACATCTGAATCTAACCGGATCTTATCGCGGTTTTAAAGGTCACCAGCTGTAAAAGGCACCTTAAGTGTATAAATCTCTTAGAAACTGAATTCAAGGTCATATGAATCTGGCAACTTAGTTGCAGTTTGCGAAGTGTATCTGCCACCGTGAGTTTTTCAAATCCGATAGTTTATAATTTCACTATAGTGGGATTAAAATTTCACGGTTGATTTTTCACGGTTGCTTGAAAACTAACCTAGCCTAATCTAGTGAAATTATAAACTATCGGATTTTGCAATGAAACGCTGACATATCTAATAAGATGCTTCTCTTTTCCCCAGGGTTTTCTCCTCGGCCTATCAGTGATCGGTGTGATGAACGTCTTTGGGAAGCTGTCCGCGGCTATCATCAGTAACATCAAGTCTTCCAAGGGCACTAAAGACGACGCTAGCACCCACTCCACCTACAAAATAAAAGATGATGATAAAGCCATCCGTAAAGCTGACGACATTGACTTTGTGAAGAAGTGCCAGGAGTGGAATGAGAGGAACGACAGGTTTGCTATTTGAGTTGTTGTGTTCACGATAACACAAATAATAATAAATATGGCAAAATATATTTATTAATTTGAGCATGATTTTGAGTTTTATTTTGCCCTTTGGTTGCGATAATGCGCGCTTGGAGAAAACTATCTGCTATTCTCTATCTGTTTAGTTTTTCTGACGTGTTTTACTAAAATAGTCAAAAACTATCGAGGACTTAATAAGCTCTGTTGCCCAAGAAAGCATTTTGATAACAGAGGAATCTGATACGAATACGAGTAACTAAAGGCGAATATTTTGTATAAATATTGAAAAATAAGATGTTTAGCGCCGATATTCAGTTTTATACAGATGCAAAGCACAAATAAATCCATAGAACACAACAAAATATAATGAGATCCTCCCAGAATTAAGAAGGAATAGGCCCATTTTCTGCAAAGGAAGTAATAGCGAAAACTAGATCAGCATTTTCTTTTTGGCTCCCCAGAGTACATCTATACAAGAAACTAGTCTAAACATTAGAAAATAGAACATTTTCAACCATACTGGCAAAGATGGCAAAGCCGCATTTTAATGACGCAAATATTGTACCTACCTATTATTTATACCTACCTAAGGATGAATTCCGAAACTTATACGTAAAAGCTATGCTTACGTGGAAACGCTAATAGTGTATATAAATTTGTAAATAGACTGAAACAAACGTAATAGAGTTGTACACAGTGGCGGTCCGAGGGGGAGGGGGTGTCACAGGCGTCATGACCCCCCCCCCCAATCATTGGTGGGGATAAGCTACAGCCGAAGCCTAACACCCGTAAAAAGGGGCCTACGTCGTCTCTGCAGATGGGGCCAAGACCCGATGACTTTATGACACTCAATACTATAGAGACATAGATTGCTGGCATGCCTTTTTATAATCCCATAGTCACCTATTACGACATCCATGAGAAGACATGAAGTGGCAGTATTATTTTTTGATGACGTTGCCACACACCACAGTTTCACTTTCGTTACTTGGCTTAGTCAGCGCACTGCTGAAGACACTAGACCCAGCGAAGTGCTGGCAGGTAGAGTAAATGACAAAGTATTGTTAAAAGAGAGGAGTTTTTAAGGCACCGGCTGGGTGAACAATTAATTATTATTCTACAAGACGAAAATTCTGGATTGGATCCGCCAGTACAGATTGGTGGCGCGAAAAAGTGGAGGTCTAACTGGAGGCGAAAAAAGCTGCCAAGGATAATACGTACTTACTCGGGTACTCGTTCTTTTGGCTGCCAAAACCCTTTGGTACTTGATCAACATTTTGAAACGATAAATAGGTACAGATCGCACGCGAATTGAATGCAGAGCATTTCTGCGCTATATGCGCTGCGTTTTCTCTACGCACAGAGAAGGCGTGCGAAGTAAATTATGTAAGTGTAAATTCATACATTTTTACCACCTTAGCCGAGCCGTCGCCGCCGCCGTTGCCGGTGCCGGTGGATTGCCGGTAAGTGGAAAAGGGGCCGATGGCGGAGGGACGTGCTCCCGCCCTTTGCTTCAGCCCCCGACTGCATTCAACGAGTTCGCTATCTGTAATCGCGCTACCTAAATCACTTATCCTCATCATAACATCAAAGATATTTGAAGAACAATAATTTGCCACGACATGAACGTCTTTGGGGGTGTCAGATGTGCTTCCGAGTATGGACTGTGAAAGTCACACTCGTACACTCACATTTCACCGAGGATTATTACGTTGCTGCACTTCAGACACAAATATGCACCCACAACTTATTGCGCCGTGCATTCAGACCGAACGGAACTGTGGGATTCGAACCCACGACCTCCGAATTAATGGTCAATATGTTCGAATCACTAGACTGCAGTGGCGAAGGGTCCATATAACACGATTCCCATCGGCTTCCATTAGGAAATGGCATTCATACTACATTTCTTTATTCCGTGCTCTTCGCTTTGTCAAACATTTCCATAAATCTAATACGACAAATTATACACTTGGCTGACAGGGAATTGTAAATTACAAAAAAATTTAATGTTGTCCTTAGTTGCTTTTCTGAGTAAGGCGATTTTTTTGTCCGGCTTCCATTTTTATAATGTTTACCCTTCGCCACCGAAATTGCATAGGTATTGAAACCACAGAAGCGGTTTGAGTTGTTTGAAGGACCGTATCTATACACATAGATACTTGGTGTCAGGTAAAACGGCCGCTGGGCAAGAGTGGGAGGGGATGTGTCTGCGCATGGATAACAGGCGCGCGAGAAAGAGACCGCCCGAGCCTCACCAGCGGTCTTTTTACTTTACGCGAGGTATATATTTATGGACACAGATACAGGGAAATACGAACAAGACCTTGAATCCATATATTTCTTGAAACAATCAGTTCTCCCAAGGTCGATTACGAAGGAGAATGTGAGAAACTGAAACAATTTTAAACACGTGTATTTCGAGACAACATCTGAAATGCATCTCATTTGGCAAGTACTATACAATTGAATCGTATGACGCACACTTTGTTTATTTTCAGTTGTGTTTCTGAAACTAGCGGAGAGCATAGCTGTAATGTAAGCGATAAATACCCTATTTGATAAATACCCTGATTTTGTATGTAAAAATAATATATTATCTGACATGTTTAGACATACATAGGTAATCTATAATATTAGTTTCAAAAAGAACTACCCTCTTATTTTTGCAAAATATTTCAACTAAAGATGAAGATTTTTACGCTTACCTTGATGAAACCGGGTGACCTAAGTAATAATTTTCTTTGTCTGTACGTACCAGATAAATAAGAATTAGCGAAGAAATGTACAGTAAATATTGTAAGTCGTGAGCTAATTAAAGAGTACTAATTTATTGCTAGAAACAAGTTTATTTTTAGGGGACGACCACACAGAGTGCGTTCTTCGTTCTAAAGAAACAGAACGGGCGTTCTCTTTCACCGCCGTACAGTCTTGGATTTTTCTTAAACAGGTGTTTTTATTTTATTACTTACTTCAGTAGAGATTACACGATAAAAACTCCGGTGTGTCAATTCACTTCAGTTCTAAAGAAAAATATATTTTAGTTGCTTTCAAAAACTTCAGGAAGCCCATATAAAATATAGGCATCCAATGGAATCATTATGGGTAATCACGCAAAATCTCTCACTCCAGTGTTAGGTAGAGTTCGCGCCAAACTTTTAGTCGGCTGAGTGAAGTTAGCTCCAGCGAGACGGATAGAGAGAAATAGACTATAGAGATAAATGAAAGAGAGAGATAGACATAGACATAGACGAACTTTAGAGCCGACTTTAAGTTTGGCGCGAACTCTAATTTATTGCACGCAGGGAGGTACCCTTTATTGTACGACCAAACACAATAAATGTGTTTGCATTTAGCATAGAATAGTATTTTCCTAATATTATTAAAGCATTTCCTTTTGCTAAAAGCACTAAGCCACGGTCAAAGTGAAATAATAATTTTGCAAAATATGTGAGCGTGTGACAAACAGCGACACAAATTCCCCGTACGAAAGCCGGGAGCGACTGAGCCGCGAGCCCCGCGCAGGGACCCGCTGCCAGTGCAAAGCAAACTGACACTAATTAATCAAGTTTGATATATTTTTGATTTTTTAATAGGTCGTATTAACGTAGTCCCATTTTGAATTTGAAAAGTTTAAACACATTATTCGTTTTATTTACGCATTTGTTATTATTTAATTACTTACAATGTACATTAAAGCTTTATGGTTTTTCGTTTTTATGGTTACGGGGAGCATCAGTCAATAAATGTTATATATTTATTTCTAAATTTTGTGATAATCATAATAAAAGTTTAAAACGATTCAAAAACGTCTTTAAACGCAGTTTAGGTGATAGAGCAGCCTTAAGACCGAATAATATAGTAGAATTAAAACAATTAAGATACTTAACGGGTAAACGAATAACGCCTTACTGTCTATTGTTGATATTTTGATTTTGATGTTACAATTGAGAAATTATGCATATCGATTGATATTTGTTTTATTTTAAAAAATCATAAAGTAATTTTAATTTAATTTAATTTTTGCTGGCGGCTTCATTTACGTAGTCAGCAGCGACAGATTATCTTTAGGTACCATAAATTACCGATTCTGTTTACAAAGCACAAAATTGCTCGATTTATCATCGAGAACAAAATACTTAAAAAATATCTTTATTCATTTTACTAACGTGAATCGATACAGCGGAGTTTTTTTGATATATATATATTCATAATAATTATCTCTATCGACTTAAGCATTATACGGTAACTTGTACTTGTCCACAGGATTAAATTTAATCCTGTGGACAAGTACAAGTGTCTTATTTAACAAGATGTATAATAAGTTCCACCAAGTGCCGACAATCACAACCATCAACATTATACGGTAACTTTTATTTATATAGCCAAATTCATACTGAGGAATCGGTAAGTGGTCAGGAATAAGGTTCAATAAAATGTAAGCGAAACAAGAAAAAATGTGCCTCTATATTTGTTCAAGATCAACACCCACTCATTTAGTATAACAGGGTGTGAATTTTATTTTGCACATTTCACAGAATGGGTTGTTGAACCCTGGTCCTGACTACTTATCGAGTCTCCAGTACGAAATTGTTTATATACACAAAAGTCATTTTAAATATTTAGAATGTCACTTTTTGAGGTAAAATCTTAGACTTTGGCAAAATCCAAGACTGCACCGCGGCCCGTGTGTTCTTCGCTTAGATTACTATGACAGAGGAACGCAGAACGCGGATCGCAAAACGCATCTGTGTGGTTGGCCCTTTAAAGATACAGTGTTTTTAGGTGCGGAGGTATCTGATTGTAAGTTAATTAAAAAACAACTATGTATACATACACAATCTTGAAAAATAGTGCAAAGTACAGAATTATAATGAATTTGCCCGGGGTTTCACCCGCGTTGAATTGGTTTTTTGATGAAGAGTGTATTGTATTTATTAAGATTGTATTTTTTGGGTCAGTAAAATTATATCTATGAAATAGTTTCCACAATGTTTTTATGGACTAAATATATAAATTTAAGTATAATGAAACAAAATTGTAAAAGAAAGCACCAACATATGGTGCAATCGAAAAATTTATGGGACCTCAAAGTGGCGCTAAAAATTAAATCCGTTCCATTTGCGACGGACCAGCGGGTGACGTCACGCTACTTACTTCGCAGTTCGCATTCGTAAAGTTCATAGGCATTCGGTTACTTGGCGCCGCTTGTGTCGTGTCTTTTGTAATTTTTTGGAAAAAATATTGCTGTAAATGATGAGTGAGACTAAGATATGCACCTACAAATACTGTATTGTTCTGCTTTGTGAAAGTTTGTACTTTAACCCCAAAGAAAGTATTTTTCCTAATTGGAGAAGCATAAAAAAAGGAAAAATTGGTTTAAACGAATGAGGCGAGATTTAATTAGTACTAAAAGCATAAAATATGTGTGTGGAGATCATTTTGATGTAAGTATGCTTATTTATTATTATTAATTAGCTGTGAGTAGGTCTTTTCCCTTCGTAGTTACGAGTTGAGAAACACAGTACCTAATCTTACTTCTTAAAATAACTATTTTATGAGAAATGCATAGGTATATCTAAATTATACATTTGAATAAGCAGGCACAAGTCACACTTCCGAAGTTGTTATTTAGTAGTGATTTCGTTAATTAACTACATTTAATATCGATTTTTATTCAACAACTGTTTATAAGAATGTGAGTATTTAAACCATTCATTTTTATTTTATGTTATTTTCTTTATGATTGGTACTTACTTAAAAAGTTTCACTATTTTTATTTCAGCACTAACATAAGACGTATTGGTGGAATAAAAGTCTATCACCGTAAATCATAGACAAGATAGCCAAAAGACGGCTAATATTCAATATCATGCGTACAAATAATTCTGTCAACTAGCCGGGGTATGAGGAAGTGCGGTACCTGTAATCCTATTGGCCCTACCAAGATCATTCCGTCTTACGAACAACCCCCCAAACTTTTCTGTTCCGTTGAAGTAGACTGTCACATGATGAATATAGAAACCATTTTGGTTTGGCCTATCGGAACAGATTTAAGCTTTAAGCAATGTAGGATTAGAGACGGGATAAAATACGATATATTTTAACGACGTGATACCTATTTATGTATGAATATTTTTCACTTTTTTATTCCTTAATATTATTATTTACGTGGTTATTGTTAGGTGGTAGAGCTAATGCCGGGCTCGACTGTGGAGGTACCACCATCTTACTCGGAAATTCTCCCGAAGTTATTCGGGGGAGAGTAAGAGGACAGCTCTCAGGCAAAAAATCCAGGCGGCCCACCATCGCCTGAGACCGATTGATGGTGGTATATCCATCCCCAATTGCCGGGCCTTATATAAATCAGACTGGTGACGGGCAGCGGCGTCACTGGTGCAAGGGTTTCAGCACCGCGCTCACCAACCCACCCGCCCAGCGTGTGTGAGTATGGGCATTTCTTCCAGGAGGACCACCAAGAGTGGCGAAATCCTGGAAAGGCCTATGTCCAGCAGTGGACGAAACAGGCTGATGGATTGAATATTATTGTATCACAGTAGTGTCAATAATGCTTTATTTAATATATATCAAATTTTATACATATTCAAAACCAAAACTCAGAAGTTTAAGGTTGATGGTGAGTGAATGTATTATTATCTGTTAAACATGATAAGTTTCTCATAAGAATCCAATAAAATACACGAATTATGAAATTAAAACACAAAAATTTTAAATTTCTTTGTTAAGCTTGCTTTAAACGCTTAGATATACCTTAAATAATTTACCTACATACATCAATAAGTATCGATAAGTAAGTGGTCATTAAATTTGCACCTCTATCCTAACACGACTGCACAAAAGAAACAAGACAGAAATACTACGGAATACAAGAGGGTACGAGAAATATTGAAAAAACATCAACTTAGATTAAAAGATGAGCAGTTTAAGTTGAATGATTTTGTAATAATCTTTATATTAAATATTTAAGTAATTTCCCATGAAATATAAACGTATTCGTTTAATTTTGCGTTGGCTACTGATTTTTACACAAACTTTTTCAGCAATTTTATACTATTTTTACGATTTTCGCTCATAGAAACTAAGAACGCGGCTCCGTATCAGATATCTGGTCGCAACTGACACTGGTTTTGAATCAGCAACCTTATTTAAGACTTATTTGACAGAAATCGGTCGCCTGTTATGAGCAGTCTTTTAGCTATCTTGTCTTTGCCGTATGTATATCTATTATTGGTAAATTATCACTTTATCCTTTAACAAAGTCTACTTCCATGGTGCTAGATAATATAAATACATATATAAAAAACTAAACACAAACTTTACATGTATAATAATATTAACAGCTATAATATTGAACAGCTATAATATTGAACAGCTATACGCAAAATAACAACCAAGACGCGGAGTGGTACGGTAGCGTGACGTCACAGCGGGGTCGGAACACAGAATAAATACGTAGTCGGGGACCTCCAGTCATTCTGCGCTAGACTTTGTTAACTTAAATAATCTATTTCACAGTCATTTAATGGCGGATTAAAATATTTTTTTCGCTGCTTTTTTGGTTTTGTTCAATTATTTAATCCTATGAAATTAAATATGGTATTATGGACATCATGAAACTTTTTCTGTGATTTGATGACCTAATCCTATAGTTTGGAGTGGTTTTGGTGAGGCCGAAAAATCATCAAAATTATTTTATAAAAAAACCATTAAAAAAACATATCGCCACAATATGAACCCCCGAGGTATTCCCAAATGTGAACTGTGAAATGTAAGTCACAGTCCACACTTGGTACACCCGCTTTTCACCGTAGATTATTACGTCTCAAACGTGCTTCGGGCACAAATGGACCAACATCGTTACTACGTTGGCGAAATATTAAGCTTTAAAGTGCTAATTTTTGATAAAGTGTCCCCCATCTGCCGGTTAAACGGTTGTTTATGGATATGTAAAAAAATTAACAGAAGTAATACGTGGGACGCACTATAAGTTTCCGGAATGAATATGAAAAAATACTATTAAAGGTACAAAATTAATTTATTGTTTTTCAAAATAATCTCCCTTGGCGTCTATGCACTTTTTCATTCGATCAAACCAGTTTTGAAAACTTTTGTGCCACTCCCCTGTGGTGACCTCTGAAACGTGTTTTTCATACTCCTCGACAGCCTCTTCTGGTGATGAAAATCGTTGACCGCGTAATTGGTTCTTAATTTTTGGGAACAGAAAAAAGTCACAAGGAGCCAGGTCGGGACTGTATGCAGGATGACTCATGAGTTCTACATTTTTCGTCTTCAAAAAGTCGTTTGTCTGTCTGGCCGTGTGAGAACTAGCATTGTCGTGGTGCAGGATGATATGGCGTTTACGGTTATTTTTACGGAGTTCGTCAATAACTTCCGGCAAACAAATGGTCGTGTACCAGTCACTATTCACGGTACGACGATTCTCTAAAGCAACAGTAGCCACGTGTCCAGTTTTATTAAAAAAAGAAGCAATCATCCGCTTAGATGCACTTTTCACGCGCGCCACTTTGGTTGGTTTCGGCTCATCTTGAAAGACCCATACGCTCGATTGCTGCTTTGTTTTGGGATCGTAGCAATAAATCCATGTTTCATCACCTGTTACTATGTCCCACACCAAATTTGACGCACCTTCGTTGAATCTGGTAAGCATGGCACTGCACCAAGTGACGCGGTCCGTTTTTTGAGCCTCGGTCAAGTTTTGTGGGATCCACCGCGAGCACAGCTTTCTCACACCCAAATGTTTGTGTAGGATTGATTGTATTTGACTCATGCCTATTTCTAAGGATGCGCAAATTTCATGGTAGGTCACATGCCTGTCTGTTTCAATCATACGGCGCACAGCATCGATGTTTTTGTTGGTCACAGCGGTGGACGGCCGACCATCGCGAGATTCGTCACTGAGATTGATACGACCACGCTTGAATTCTGCAAACCAGCTATAAACAGTCGTCTTGCATGGTGCTTCATTGCCAAAAGCTGTTTCAAGCCGAGCGATGCTCTGTCGAGCTGTCAAATTACACTTAAAATCGTAGAAAATCATACTACGAAAATTTTCCCGAGTTAAATCCATGTTGATGCAGACACACAATTTTTTAAATGGCGCCACAAGGTAAAAACAAAAGACAGTCAGATGAAACAAACTGCATTCTACAGCCAAAGAGTTCTATTTTCAAATGTTGCAATAAATTTTTAAATATTGTTTATGTAAGTGGCCAGTTCCGGAAACTTTTAGTGTTACCTATGTATATTCATGAATTTAAAAGGAACACTATCACAGCTAAGTAGGCTTTACAGGTTTACGAGTACAGGTCGCGCCAAACTTGTAGTCCCCTCTAAACGACAATGTATGCGCCGTTCTTCTCTTTCAAATGTATGTGACTAGGTGTTAGAAGTTTGGCGCGGTCTGTATTAATAGACCAACATAAAAATCGTCAATACCGCAGTGCTTAAAGGCTAAGATGTACAACCAGTGCGTCCTTCCTGTGATGACGTATGGCGCTGAGACGTGGTCTCTTACAAAGGGCCTGATCCACCGATTTATAGTCGCTCAGCGAGCTATGGAGCGGGCTATGCTTGGGGTATCTCTGATGGATAGAATCCGAAATGAGGAGATCCGTCGGAGATCGAAAGTAACCGACATAGCCTGCAGAATCAGTAAGTTGAAGTGGCAGTGGGCAGGCCATATTTGTCGCCGACATGATGGCCGTTGGGGCCGAAGGCTCTAGAATGGAGACCACGCACAGCAAAGCGTAGTGTAGGCCGACCTCGTGCCCGCTGGACCGACGACCTGAAGGACGTTGCGGGGGGCGGCTGGATGAGGAGGACGGAGGACCGACATGAGTGGCGAAATTTGAAAAAAGGCCTATGTCCAGCAGTGGACGAACACGGGCTGATGGATGGATGGATGGATATAAAATCTACCGGGCAACTACGGAACCCTACACTGCGCGTGTCCCGCACTTGGCCGGTAGTAATCAGCAAAGCCAAAGGCCAAGCTAAGTTTCTGAGTGAAATAATTTTCTTGGTGTCTGATATCATCCAGTAAAGTTCTGACAGATCTAACTTGTTAAAAATATATCATGCATGACGGCAGCACACCTGCCAGGTTCACTAAACCCACAAAAGATCACGTTCTAGGCTGTCGGTATTCCTAATATCCGAATATTATGACAGCTTTAAATCTGATGTTGAATTTATCGTTGTTTCCTTAGCCCCAGCGTTACACTCTCTATCATGTGTGTCATCAAGAGTCGATCCCCTAAATTAGTGACAGATAATTTGATCTCGGTGACGAGGCGATCTTCGATTGGCTTAGCAACTGATTGCAGACGAAATATTTCATCACCTTTAGTCTTAGATTATGATTTTCAGCGGCGTCACTGGTGCGAGGGTTTCGGCGCCGCGCTTACCAACCCAGCGTGTGTGAGTATGGGCATTTCTTCCAGGAGGGCTGCCGATATTGGAAAGGCCATCTGTGGACGAATAAAATAATAAAAAAACCGCATCCAAATCCATTGAGTGGTTCTTGAGTTATGTTATAATTATAACGGAACATATATAGATAGACAAAAATTTTAAAAACTGTGGTTTTGGCCTCATTTCAATACTAATAATAATAACCCATATCTTTTAAATTTCGCGAAAATATTTTACCACTTTTTTTAGTATGTATTAAGTGTGTGATAATGATAAGTGTAGAAAAATTCTATAATATTTTATACACGTATTCTGTGAAAAATTTCAACTGTCAACTGGCCACCTATTAGGCAAACCAAGACTTTTTTTCTGCATGCGCTACGAAGGAATGAGACCAGAAACAGATATGCTGTACGAATGGGAGATAATGACATTAATGAATCCTTTCTCGTTACATGCGTAATGTAGCCTCGATCGAACGGTCGAGAACTACACAGCTTTAGCTAAGACATAATTTATAGGAGAATCCATCGCATCGAAACAGGTTTTTAATCATGTGAAGGCCCTGGGCACTTTCCATTTTGAGGCCCTCTGCCCTATGAACGTCAGTGGTTATGTTAAAAAACTACAGCTTACCTACAAACAGAGACAGCGCAGAGGCATCAAAAGATAGCTTATAAGTAATTTCGCTTGTGTTTCGATGTTATGATTTGTAAATAATAGGCAAATAACTGTTCAAAAGGGATCAAAGATTTAAAAAATCGAAAATAAGTCTGTATTGTATTGTATTATTAGAAAAATAATTAAAGATAGTTAACATTCTAAATTAAGAAAATTAGCATTCTTCTTGATTTCAGATTGGCAATATCAGTTATAACATGTACTCCTCAGCTCGTTTTTAATTCCTGTCAGCCTGCTAAATGAGCGCTCACCATTGCACTCTTTACTCTTACCACTTTTCTTATTGCTTGAGCATATGAGCGGGGCTCGCCCAGGCCCCCCTAGGACATGGGGCCCGGGGCCTAGGCCCCCAGGCCCTTTGCGTAAATACGGCCCTGCATCGAAACACTAAACATTATAATACAAATTTCCCGATTAGGAACACATTCTCTGAAAAGAATATATCTCAAATGGGGCTGATTGGTATCAACAAAAAACCATTATAAACATTGTACTGAACAAAAACACGTGCTACGAAATCTACAGGGGGATGGTCCAAAGCCGCTCTCCATACAAATTATAATTTCGTTGTGTTACTTTTTCTACGCGTGCCATCAATTATACACCCGCGAATGATCATTTTTTTCCAAAAAAATATGTTTTTATTGTTTAATTTTGCTATTTTAAAATTCACGAAAGTATTAAATACCAAAATGAGATCGTAAACATTATTTTCTGTGAAAATATTGATTATTTGCGGGTGTAGAATTCATCGAAGGAGTAAAAAAAAAGTAAAAGAATAAAATTATAATGCTTCTGTCGTGGTTGTTGGTTCCCACAATTTTCTATGGAGAGCGGCTTTAGACCATCCCCCTATAACAGATACTTGACGTTTCGACGCCTTTGTAGGCTGTCGTTGTCGTTGCTGTTTATCCCTCTTTCTGTATAACTCAAAACCGGCTGGGCCTATTGTGCTGAAATTGTTATAGAATTAAAGTATAAGTCGCGCAACGAGTTATGAGCGCTCGGCAAAAGTGGTGGGGGACTAGCGCATGTGTCCACTCGCGCACAAAATTACTAAGTGCGATAGAGAATAAAATACTAGCGCAGTCAAGGTCACCGCTCATAAACCGTTGCTACACTTTAATTTCGGAGAAAAAGGAAAACCTTGAAGAAGTCAGAAATACAGATTTTGCGCTCAACGCAACCATCATTGAGAGCATTGAAAATATACCCAGGACTTCATGCAACAGAAATGAAAAGAAAAATTTAATTCGCAAGTATATTTTGACATATAAAACACTTTATCCCGGAAAATATCAGTACCATTTGACATCTGCCACTTTTGAAATGTCGCTTTTGACACATATCATTTTTAATATATTTTCTTAATTTCTCATCAGAATCTGATACTTTTGACATCTGTCACTGTGGACATTAAATCACTTTTGATATCTCTCAATGTAGACATCTGTCATTTTTGACTATCTGAACGCTGGCCTCTCAATCTTGAGACCCAGGTTCGATCCCCGGGCGAGCATGCACCAATGAGTTTTTCGGAATTTATGTACATAGTATTTGTTCTTACTTATCACTTGCTGAACGGTGAAGGAAAACATCTGGAGGAAACCTGCATGCCCTAAAAAAGCATGTATTTGTGCCCGTAGAACGGCGATAGGGCTCACCGCCCGTTGGGACGTAATAATCGTCGGTAAAACGTGGGTGTACCGAGTGTGGACTGTGACTTGCATTTCACAGCTCACACTCGGAACACCTCGACACCCCCTCGGGGATTCATGTCGTGACGATATATTAAAAACTTATTTTTTCTTTATTTTTTGGGTATATTACTCCATAACTCTTGCAAATCTTAAAGGATTAAAAAAAATTGTTTAAAAGAGTTTGCTTCCAGGGTTACATTTTAGTTTGGTCATGATCTGATAACGGTCTTCAAAGATAGGCAGCAGAACTCGGTGCATTTCATAAAGTATAGAAACCAAAAACCGATGTGAAAGCGCCGACTTCTAGATAACATTTGTTTCAGGAAGAAAGAAGTCGGCAAAAGTGTTATTTTGATACCATCGGTCAGTATGTAATTATTTTAAACTTTTTATGAATGTCTGCTATATAATTTGAAGTCGGTTATTGTTTTTTTGTAAAAGTTTATTTACAACATTTACATAATAGTAGATAATACTTTTTCCAGTAGGTCAGATCTGCATTGACGAAACAAAGTGTACAATGTGTAATATTCCGGGAGGTACCGTTGCAAATAAAAAATTCATAGTAAGCCGGCCAATATTGACATCGATCGTAGATCTTACATGACTAATATGAGAATTGACCGTCAGCTGTTCAAGTAGCGGTGGGGTTTAGAGATGGGTTTCCATCCGGGAAAATTCCCGATTGCGGGTAAATTCCCGGAAAGTTTCCGTGAAAACATCCGTTTGGGTAAATATTCGGGTATTTTCATTTTGAGATTTTGTTTAAATATATTTTGAAATAAAAGCTATCCACCATGGTAAATAAGTAGATTTGCAGTATTGTAGCTAAATGGCAGAAAGTTCTTCTTTAAATTTCGAGGTTTTTTTTTAAAAAAAAACAGACTTTATCCTTGTAAAACCTTACAGTCGTCTTTTTAAGACTACACCTAAGGTTCCTCTAAGATCTTCTTTATCACACAAATCTAACGAATACAAATACATACTCAAATGATACCAAATGATGAATGGCTAAGTAATTATATTGAGAATATATTCCCCGTACAATAAATGATTAAATATATTTTTTCTCAGAAAGCAATGCATATTTCAGAAAAACTACTTCAGTAAAGGGTGTTTCTAATAGCGCCAGTATAGTCAAACAAAAAAATTGGTCGATTATTTTAACGGGAATTTACCAGGGAATTTTCCCGATGGGAATTTACCCGCGCCCATCTCTAGTGGGGTTGGGTGTGAGAGGTTGCAAAAGTGGTAAAAAAAGTAATAGTACGCCGGCTGAAACTTTTCTCAACAGATAGTTGACATCATACTGAGCTGAAAAAAAATAGCTGCACCGTGGAGGGGGGATGATGTATCAGCTACTCGCATGAACTTGTAGAAAAACACGTAAAATAAAGTAGTATTTTGTTTAGTTTCATTTACAGGTAGCAAGTACTTGTTTCTGCCAATAAATATTCTAAACTCAAAACAAATTCTGCGTTTCATCACCACAACTCTTTCAGCACAAAACAAAATTCGTTCCACACGTGTGGGAAGTCAAGACGGTGCGTTCAGTTTCACTTCGCTTCACATATTTTTGCTTTACGAGTCTATCGGGTGAATCAGACGTGATTCTCTGAGCTATTTCTGTATCGGGCAACGAATGAACGTTATTTTAAGTAACAACGACCTGTTTATCCCTTAACCTTATGTGTGTCACGGAAACTTCTGAAAGGTGGCGTAACTTTCAGGTGTGGAGTATTTCTCGACAGATTTTGACACCGTTTTCTTTCCGCTAAGTGCTTCTTATAAGTATTGGTCGCGTATGTGTCGCTCTCTAAAAGTTTTTTTCAATTTGAGGACAGTGATTTTGTTTAACTGTTTGTCCTAATTTGGCTTCTGATATTTTTCTTCTAGCGTTTATCGTCCACTCCAACGTATACAAGGTTAGTTGATTCTCATTAAAGTTTATCTAGGTGTCTATCTGCTTATCTGATCGAGCTAGCATCGACACCCTGGTACAGTACACAGAGAGTTCTTATGAAGTCTATGTTTAGAATGTGTTCAGCACTTTTTGTTTTCTCGTAAATGCGGTAAGCAAGTGTGACGTCACATCCACGATAGCTCTGGTATAATTTTAGTTTAGCTAGATGTTCCCTTGCCACGTACCACAGCTTCTAGTCAAAGCCCTCGCAGTTTGCTGATTTTCTTTGTTTAATCCTGAATAGACAATTAAGATTACAAAAACGTGCGCTAAGATGATGCTATATGATGCATCCGCGTACGAGTTGTAGAGGTAAATTCCTAGAAGCTAATATTTTAACTTTTAATTCCATATATGTTTTTCAAAATTTTATGTACGCTCACGCGAATTTGACAAACACTCCACGACTTTGTGACATACATAATTTCAATACTAGGAATAAGAATGACTTAGTTTTAATTAATTGTAGACTTGTAAAGAAGAGAAAAAGTTTTATAGCAAATAGTGTTAAATTTTATAATATGTTACCAGATGAGATAAAAGAGTGCAATAACAAAGCATTTAAAGTACAGTGTAAACAATTTTTGAGTGACAAGAAACTGTATTCCTTGGATGAATATAAGTATTTTTTTTACCAGTAGGTATCTTATTGTTCTTATTTATTTTATTTGACAGTTTAAAAGATGACATGATTATTTTAATTTTGACATTCTTATTTATTTATAAGTAATTACTATTCAAGACAAACCCTTTGTGGTTATGTTTAGAAGATCTTAAATTGACTTATTCTACTAAATATTTAAATTATCTCTTAATGACAATGTGCTTTGCTTTTTTGGAGCAGTTTTAATATTTATATGACAAATCATGATTGCAGTGCCGATTTTGCTCTTATCGTGTTTTGGTGCTATATTGGTTAAATTAGATAATTAATTATATATTATATATATTGTGTCTAAGTGTATGAAATACCAAAAGATAAATAAATAAACTGAAAGTGAATTATGTCATTCAAAATTAAAATCAAACTTTTGCTATCACGATCACGATTCCAACGGTATGCCAACTGTAGCTGATAATGTTATATTAGTCTTTTATTAGACTTGCTTCTTAATAAAAACGGGTTCGACAATGAAAAGGAAAAAGAAAAATAAAAATTCCTGTCGACATACGACATAATTAAATCACTAAAATGAGTCGAGAAACAGCAAGAATCTTTTTATATGGAAACAAGGGTTGCATTGGCTTGAAGTCTTTTTGTCGTAGTTAGTGTGTAACAGATGTGTTTCCTTCCAGCTTTTTCATACAATGACAGAGTATGTAGCTTATTTTAATTGATGTGAAGTATATTAACACTACTTTAATTTAAACGTTGATACGAATGCACGTGATAAATTAGTTAAGAAATCAGATTTAAAAACTCTTGCATGTCCTTGAGACGGTCAATGAAAACTACATTAAGTTACAAATCAGAATGACTGGCTGGAAAAGGATCCAAGTAATGTTCCCATAGAATATCTACACCGGTACAAAGTGTGGAAAGAATATGGACGGGTAATTGAAGTAATGATTGAATCCATTAAACACATCTCCTAAGCCTTGGAACCCATACGTGAATTTATAGCCCCCGAGTCATAAACTGTAAGATCTGAGGAGACGAAAATATCTGTATCTAAATAGAGATGCGAGACTCTACATCGAAAATAATACGAGGATACGTTGATTTATCAGCTCGTTTCCGAATCAAGAGAAGTTAAGAAAAATTGGTATTGAAATGGGATTTTGAAAATAGTTACGATATAATATAGGTGATTTTTATCGGCACTTGCTTGTTCGGATATCTTTTTGTAGTATATTATATTTTAATCTTCCGAAAAATAAATAAATAAATTTCTATTAACTATAATTCTTTTGTTTATTTTAAGATATAATTAACATATTAAGGATGGAATTTTAATTATTATAGGTATACGGCGTCGCACTCACAGTGTGCGGTCTAGAGTAGAGTTCTGCTTTCCGCGTTCTGCGTTCGCGGTCTGTGTGTATCGTCCAAGCCATTCATCAAGGGTGGATACAGAGGGGGGCACAGGGGCACGCCCCCCCCAGATGGTTCAAATAAAACAAGGAGCTGGGAGATTAACACTATACTAATATAATATAATAATATTTATTTATTTGCGTAAAAGAACTTACAATCAATACAATCAAAAAGGGATCTAGTTTACGGCTAGTAAAAATGTTTTGCCTAAACTTAACTACTGTATACTGTTTTAATAATATTAGTTTGTTGTTGTGTTATTCTTTTAAAAACAACTTCAGCATTTTTTGGCGTACCGCTAGGACACAAAGATATAGTCCAATACACTGGCTCCGCCTTCATACACTGCGTTATATCTATACCTATTTGGCCCTTGTGCCCTACCCAAAAATAAATCCTGGATCCGCCCTTGCCATCCATTGAACGCGGAACGCAGAACTCTAGACCGTTTGCAATGTGTCCTGCGCCTAAGGGAACGTGTCATCTAGCTAGCTTTCTCTTGTTTATAATTATGATTTATCCAGCTAGACGGTTTAAGTATCACCGATATAAAATGTGACTCTTATTTCTTTGCAATAAAGGTTGTCGTTTGGAATTTAAAGATTTATCTGTCAAATTTACCGAATCGATGCTAACGTACTTGTACAGATGAACGAGAAGATTTTAGAATCATTCGCCTTCATACACTGCGTTATAAACCTAAACGCAGCTTATTTTTACTTAGAACTATTCATTTATTCTGTGATATTACCATATCCAATCTTTCCATATCCGTTAGTACTAGTTTAGCCAATATATTTAGAAAGATGCTCATCAAAGTTGCATTCCCTTTAGCCAGCTGGAGCGTCTCCAGAATCAGCCAGAATGAGACAGACGACTCATCCATGAGTCTGAGTAATTTGTTTACTATAATTTACTTACTATTTAAGGTAAGCGAAGCTATCAACGAACCCATTAATATATTTTTTTAAATTTTATCATTTAAAGTAGTTGCTGGACCGACGACCTAAAGGAGGTTGTTGACTACCAAGAGTGGCGAAATCTAAGAAAGGCTTATGTTCTGCATTGGACGAACAAGGGCTGATGGATGGATGAATGCAGTCAATTAATCAGAAAAATCTAACTATAGACAAAGATGAAAACACTTTATCATTACATAAATAACATCCTAAACATACTTAATTGATATATTGTTCAAATTCTCAGATTAAATCAAGTTATTCAAGTTTATCAATTTCGATGAACATAATTTCTGTAATAGCAATGAAATACGTATGAGGAAACGACCGTTAATCAAATCCCGAACATGTGTTTTAGGTCAACGCTAAATTAGATGACATAATTAACTACCCCTATATCTAAGATGTATCACCACTCCGCCTGCTACAAATTCATCTGTAAATAAATCATTTACTTCAACCAAAGTAATTGCCCCTGAAATATCATGAATTCATGTCATATTCAATTCATGCTCATATCATGACTTCCTCATAACCTGCCAGCACCAACATTTCAAAATGTGTACGTTGTACGTCGCCATAGTTCCTAGGACTTAAAGTATAACGTGACTTTTGTTTATATAGCCGAATTCATAGTGGAGACAAGGGTAAGTGTTCAGTGTTCAGTGTACAGTTCTCACTGACTGGGCCCGACTTCAAGCGTTGTCAGAATTCTGGTACACCCTTCACTAGCATGTTTTTAACTGAATTTAAACGGAATATTGAATTTCTGCATATTGACAGAATAGAAACAAAAGTAAAACAAAAGGTTCAAAATTGATGTTCAAATTTAATAAATCGTCTTTATTTTTTATTTATCGTTTTTAACCAAACCAAAAAGAAATAAAAAGGTTTTACTTCTTCCTACATTTGTAATAGGATAAACTTTAATTTAGTCTTTATTTCATAAAGCTAGCTCCAGTATTTTAGAAGTTATTGAGATTTTTATAACCGAACCGCTTTCTTTGCGGCCCAGTGTACTTGTTCCAGTTCAACCTCGACTCATATAGTATATGAAGTCTAAAACTTCAGTACCTATGTTGTCAGAAAGTCTACATTAGAGCGCTCGCTTTGCGCGCTGCCAGCACGCAAAATCAGTGAATTTTCGAGGTTTTTCAAAATTTTACGAAAAAGCATGTGGTGTAGGAGTTTTTTCATGTTTTCTTCTTACAGCAGTAATTTCGGTTATAAAGCTCAAGCTGTTTAGATATAAAACGAATTAATTACTTAAAAGGCATCATTTTAAAATATAAAATCTATCGAGAAAAATGTGTCCTGTCCAATTAGGTAACCTGACAACGGAAAGACAAAGGTCTGAAAAACACGTGTCCAAGTTTTACATTGATCAGATAAGTAGTTGACTCAGCATAAAAACAAAAACTGTTGAAAGACCAAAGGCAAGCCCTACTCGGGTAAAATAACGTTAGGTATTGCTATGAAGTTTGTTTTTCGTTTTGATACTTCACACCGAAACGAATCAACCAAAATGTGTTCGAAAGGTCTGGTTTTGTCAACGTTAACTTACTTTCTTGAATATGTTTTATTTGTATTTTAGCCTTGAAAATACTACTTACATTGTTTTTTTTTTGGAGTACGATTTTATCGTTATCGAATATTTTGCCTATTTTCTTTAGGTTTAGGTTATAGGTGGTAGAGCTGATGCCGGGCTCGACTGTGGAGGTACCACCATCTTACTCGCAAATACGAAGTTATTCGGGGGAGAGTAAGAGAACAGGCGGCCCACCATTGCCTGGGACCGATGGATGGCGATTTATCCATCCCCAATTGCCGGGCCTTATATAAAACAGACTGGTGACGGGCAGCGGCGTCACTGGTGCAAGGGTTTCGGCACCGCGCTCACCAACCCGCCTGCCCAGCGTGTGTGAGTATGGGCGTTTCTTCCAGGAGGACGACCAAGAGTAGCGAAATCCTGGAAAGGCCTATATTCAGCAGTGGACGAAACAGGCTGATGGTTGGATGGATGGATACTCAAACTGCAATATTAGACCTAATCGGGAGGTCCAAAAACAAAAAAAAACAAAATGGGTAACATAATAAAAAATAAAAATCATGTTTAATACAAAGAAAACATTTTTACTTTTGACAAAAACAAATCGAAAGTTATAATTTACGCAAGAATGTTCTTACTTCTTCTAATGCTTGAAGCCGTTTTAATTATTCTTTTACCATACTGAACACAATTTATAGATCCACAAAACCATTATCCAATTCTGCGCTATCCGTAGACATGATCATCGTAACAGCCACTTTGCAGTATGCGCGGGTATGAATGTTATTTCAATGTCTATTTATGTCGATTTTTGCAATGACACACACACATCAAGTTGCTAATTTAGGGTAGGCATTCGCCTTAAACCCACAGATCATTTTCTAATTAATTACATTTCAAACAGCTCAATAGTCCGAGCACTTTCAGATTTATACCATGGATAGACATACGGGCTGTCACGTTGTCTTCTTTTCCAAAGTGGGCGGGATTTGCGAAGCTGGTAGAGTTTGGCCAGGGAATCGTGGCACAACTGTTACTAACACGGGTATGGAGAAAGTTAATTTTTCCATATCCGTGTAGGGTAAAGTCAAGGCACAATCCCCTGGTCAAACTCTATTCCATTCATTTTAGTTTTACCATGAAAATTTTGTATTATTTATTTATTCAAGTTTTTACCATGAAAGAAAAAAATGCATTTTTTTCAAACGTGTAACTAGTGGATTTAGAAAAAACGTTTGATACAATGGAGAGGAAGACTTGTGAACAACACTGTTCATACGCGTATGGAATGGAATGAGTGCCACCTAGTACTTGCCCTGAAATGTCTACTTGGGTTTTAGTGATTCCAGTACGACATACGGGACATGCACTAAATGGTTAAACATCTTTATAGCCGCAACACCACGGCTGTTCAATTTATTTGCCTACATTCAAAAGAGCGGAAATGTTGGCAAATTTTAGTTAGTTAAAAAGGAAGGGAATAAAAATATACCTGGAAAAAATTAAAGCAAGGGATGGAATAATTAAATTAAGATTGGAGTCGAAAATATAGGTTAGGGAGTTTATGATCGTGAGTAGTGAAATTTTGAAGATAATAATAGAAGGATGATTGCGGCACGATTGGCATTGATTAACAAGAAGTGGTGTTTAGTCTTACACTTATTTATGGTAGCGAATGTTGTGTACTGCAAGAGAAGCACCAAAGTGTAGTTAATAATTTGAAATTGGGTTCTTTATTAAGAAAAATAAAGCTGCTAAATTCTGCTCATTTCTTATGTGAATAGTTCGTCATTGCATAATACAGCGGAAAATATTGATACATGCGCCCATGTAGGAAATTTAGAAAAAAGAATGGCATGATGACTAGAGCTATAGAGAGTATTGTTGAAATAAAATTGACGAAAGTCATGGAGTGGAGTGGACGATCGGGCCGCCTTAAAAGTGGTAACATTTTGGAAAAGGATGCAGGATAAAGCATCCAGACTCGAAGATATGACTTGATTGATGAATGTGAAAGAAGCGCAAGAGGTGTATGAAAATCATGTACAATATTTTAAAGCTTTTATGGGTACGAGCTTTGTAGATTATTTAATTTTATGGATACCGACAATATAATATATGAGCCCATCGTATATGTTTGTATATCTGGTGACATGTTTTTACACATTTATTGTCCTCACCGTTCTTTCCATTTAATGAAGGAAACATGAGCAAGTTGAATTAGAGTCCCTTAAAGTAAAAATATGCAACACACTCAAGGTGGTAAATCTATGTGAAAGTTGATTAATTTGATACTGGTAATTAGGTGTTTGAAGACCTGGACTACCAGTTAACTGACCTGTCACATACATGAGTCACTCGAAGCTCGCCAGATTCAGAAACCCAATATTCGCGTCACAATCGTCTCTGCCAAAATCTATTCTTATTAGCAGGTAGACCTTACCATGTCACTCAAATTTCTATCCTCAGCCGTGATTTGAAGACTTATTTTTCTCTGTGCTGTAGCAGGTAGGCGTGCCAAAGTATTTTGAATTCAAGACTAGAGGGACGAAGGTAGATTTTTGGATGTTGAACAAGACGTGCATACTTGTAACTGGCCTGAAGAGTAACGTCATTTTATCATAGCATCGGGTATCGAACTTAATCGGCTAGGCTAGATAATTCTATAAATGTCTAGAACTTTCAGTGTTCACACAAACATCACCGTTTGTTTTGGCAAGTAACGTCTATATGGAAGAATTATCGCGTCTATTTATATAACCTGACGTTAGTTAAAATATTCGATCAGTTATGCTAATGTTCAATTATATTTAGATCAATGATTCATTTGATTATCCACTATGGTTATTTATTTTTTCTTAACAATCAATTTTTTTCGAATTTGACCAAGTAGCTTTTACAAGATTTATTAACTACATTGAACGAATACAACAATATTTATTTAATACTATTCGTGTCTTCTGTGATATGAAGCAGACTTTCGTTGCTATATCTTGAAATTTTTGTAACTTCTCATAATCTAATATCGATGAATCATTTCCGTTTTTTGACAAAGTTTTCATTCTTGATGAAGCTACGTCTAATACGAGAGGACTCCATATCATACCCCTCAAACAGCAGAGTTGCAACCTGGCAGTTCTTTTTGCAGTTTTTGGTATTTTATCATTGTATCTAAGGAATTTCCCAAAACCTTTTCCACGTCGCATTCTTTCTCGAGAATAACAGCATTCCGTCTCCACGTTTTCTCCAATTGCTGGACGAGCGCAGCTCCTTCCTGAGGCGCCGCTGACAATCGACAAGCGTCTTTTCTAAATCGGCCGTGTGCCCTGCCGGTTATTTCTGCCTGCCTTCTAAATATAAACTACAAAGATCGCTCGCTAGCTAATGTGGGTCGAGATTGTCGAGGCAAGCGAACTTTTTGCTCTTTGCTTCATGGTATGTTGGTTACTTAGTCGGGCAGTGGTTACACGAATTATTATTAGCTACATACTTATTATTTATTATTAGCTATAAAATAAGCTATTTATTAAGCTTTTAGTTAATATATTTACAGCTCTACTTTCCCGATATAATATTATATTATATTATGAAATATTGCACTTTTGTATGAACAGCTGACAAGTTCTAGTTTGAAATACCACAAAAAATCGCGTTTTAATATTGTTATTGTAATAATTTAGTTTGTCGTATGCGTTTTCACAAAGATATTTCTTTGGTATGACATAACGTGTCTCAACGATATTCATTTAAAATAATTCTTCCGACCTTTAATTAACGTTGGATAAACTGGTACCTACAGAACTGTGTTTGTTTTAAACAAATCAGTTGGATTATTAAATAAAAATTGGTGTTCATTATTTGCAAGAAGAACTCCCCAGAGTACCGTCTGCCCCCCCCCCCCCCCCCTCTCCTAGAAATCGAGCGCCATAAATGTAAAAATATGCATTACATCCATCAGCCTGTTTCGTCCACTGCTGGATATAGGCTGTTCATTAACAACATTGATTTTGCCACTCTTGGCGGTCCTCCTAGAAGAAATGCCCATACTCACACACGCTGGGCAGGCGGGTTGGTGGGCGCGGTGCCGAAACCCTTGCACCAGTGACGCCGCTGCCCGTCACCAGTCTGATTTATACAAGGCCCGGCAATTGGGAATGGATATGGTATGGATATACCGCCGTCCCAGGCAATTTCTCGGGAAGATTTGCAAGCAAGATGGTGGTACCTCCACAGTCGAGCCCGGCATCAGCTCTACCGCCTTCACCGCCTTCTGCCACGCTTCTGCTTTATCCAATTTAAGGTGTAATTTGTTTTATTTTTGTATGGAGTATTCAGGAGGGTTATCTCTATTTATCAAATGCCAAAGTAATGCTATTATTTTTAACATAAAATAACAAATATGTATTCTTATTTCATGGTATTTATTGTTAAGGGCCTCGTTGCCTGAAATAAAGCGATTTATTTATTATTACATTATTTCGATCACATAATCAAGAACAGATGCTTGTTGATGGCTTAATGAGTTTGAGCCGGTGCCGCTCCCCCCTCCCCCCAGTTATAAATCCTAGTTACGCCAATTGCCCACAGATAAACGTGCCTTCCGAAGCACTTGGATCGAACACAAATGTGCTCCTGCAGGATTTGAACCCGGTTCACTGGTGGAGTCGCATGAACCACAGACCACAGTGGCAAAGTAAAAACAGAATAGTAGAACAACTCCCGCGCCGTGCGAGGCTTAAATGCTTAAATGCAGGGCTGTCAATTTATTTTGGGGCCACAAAATACCTATCTGTTTTGTAGCGCGGCGTACGTGAGCGCGACTGCGGAGCGCAGCCGACCCTAGTCACACCGCCAGAAACCGCCTGAGATATTGTTGTTGTGTGCGTGCTGTGGTATCGTACGTGCAGGCTCGCACACGTATAAGCCGCGCGGGCGACATCTCTGTGAAGATAGCTTACTAGGTTACTAGTCTGTTTTTACTATGACTGTGGTGGTGACCAGTATTACTGCACTAGTAATCCTTGACCTGAGAGTTGCAGGTTCGTATATCGCATCGCATATCAGAGGGCTGGCCAGTGCCAATAACTGTCTGCATTGCTGACGCTTGATGCTCCATTCATTTCATCTTTTGATAGTCGATATAATTGTTTTGTTTTGTTGCTGTCACGAATCATAATAGTAGTTTATGCTACAAATGCGGTAAGGAGGCTAACGCTTACGAGGACGATTTGAAACACGAGCGATAAGCGATACGAGTATAGGTTATTGTCCTTACCCACGTGTATCATACTACGTTTTTCAATGCATAGTGTGAGTAAATAAATAAAACGTAACCAAAGAAATAAACAAACAATAAATACTCCAAATTATCGTTAGGCGGGCATTCTTTTTAATTTTCTTTGCACGCAATTGCCAATTTGACGGAATTAAGCTGCTTTCAGTTTGATGCGTTCGATGGGTTTCAGTCATACATCATAACTATAGTTGGGAATCTGGTGGCATTTTACGATGAGAGAGTGCAGTGGAGTCGTTATTGTGTTTATTTTATTATTGAACGAATGAATGAACGATATTATTATCATAATTTAAGACATAATTGTTAAGTAATATAAAATTAAACATTTTAGACTTCCTCGTCAAGTTGGTCCTATTCCACAGCACAGGATTAAACAAGATGCCTAGGATGTCGAAATCAAACAGCATTCAGAAATATTTTTTATGTGACTTATATGTAAATCAATTAAAAACGTTTGTATATCTTTAAGGAAAATAGTAATAACTGAATACACAAACATCGGAATTATCCGGACATTCAAGGACCGAAAACTACTGCTGTTCATTCGAGAGAATGATGATGGATGGAGTGTGGTGATATATCGAAAAAAAAACCCACAAGGCAACAAGAGCTTCTTCACGACGAAAATAAATAAAGGCTTGTTAAAACATCCCAGCAGTACAAAAAATTTGACAAAATAAATCCAATTCATGATTATTTAAACTTTTTATATAAATTAAAACCACAGAATTGAAAATATATACGATCTCATTATTTGGTAAGATATATCAGTTTTATAATACGACAGTAACACCGCAGATATTACAAACTTTTTCTGAAATGTCGATTCTAAAAGTCGAGTTTACATACCGCAGTCATTATGAATGCTGATTTGATATTATTTAAGTTGACACATTTTATTGATTAAGCAAATAACTTAATTCGACTTCTACCTTGAGTCCTCGAATGTTATATACGCGATCCGTGTCCCTTGTGTTTTATTTGATTTGTTATTATTTTTTAAGTTTTCTTTATTTTAGTAGGTGGTTATTTATTTAAAAAATATATTTTATTTGGTTGACTGGCACTATGGACCGTAACCGGGCTTTTCAATAAACACGGATGGAAACGTTTTTTCTCAGAAAAAGAAAAGAACACATAGTGCAATAGTTCCTGGTGAAAACGAAATTATATGAACGTGGTGAAAAATTGGCCGAAAGCACCCAAATTATGGGCTGACTCTGATACTGCTGCTTGTGTTGAAAAAGTGGTTGAATTGTCTGGAGTATCAATGGCACTTATATATCGCATCTTAAGAGAATATAAAGCGATGAAAATGTCATCAACATCAATATTTTTAAATCACAAAAAATGTGGTCCAAAGCTTCAATTTGACGATAAAATTGATGATTTTACTTCATGCACTGAGTATTTAGTATCGCTAATAGACCACTTTTCGCTAAAAATAACATATTTTGTTTTTTTTTGCACCTTTCCATAGAGAAAAATAGAGAAAAAGTTTGTACTGGGAATTAAAAAATATATTCGTCCAAAATACTTTTTTCTTCATTATATGTGACCCTTTGTAATATGTTACGACCTTATATAAAACCATCATGATGAATGTAAAATATTGAAATGCAAAATAGTAAAAAAAAGGTTTTAGCCCCTGATATTTTCAAACGTCACCATTCTTTCGAATAAATGGTAGCAGTTTAGTAAGGAAATTTTAAATTCAAAGAACAATAATTTTTAGTAAATTAATATATCGCCATGACATAAATCTCTCAGAGGGAACTAATTAATTTATCCGTTACGGGTGAGGCTCGAATCGCGGTTAAACCTAGGTTTACCCGGGTAATGTTATACAAAACTTCAAGGATCGCCTCTCTCCGCTCCGCTTCGCTCTGCTTGTAATACGAACTTACATGTCGCTACCTATTTTCAATTTTTTCGGACTTTACCCGAATTCCAGCTTTACCCATAACATATCTATTAGAAGCGTTTAAAGACATCGCACATAAGAAAATTGTAATGAAGTGAGGATAAGGCAACTGGTTGATATACAGGTGACGTAATAATACATACTTTCATACATTTACGACCATAGAGGTAAAAATAAAAATAAATAAAATTAAATGTTTGTATCTAATTGTTACCGTCGCTTCGTAATCATGTTAAGTTTGTTCGCCACATTCAAATAAAATTGTTGTTATTTTTAATTATAATATTTTAAAGTTTGAGTGACATTTAACGTGATAGCATATACTTTAATAACTTTTAATATATTTTATATCCCGAATTAATATAATCATTCAGTCATTCATTCAATTATAAAAATAACATAACAATGACTCCATTTCATTCTCTAATCGAAACGCCACGAAAAGTCCCAACTCTAATCATAAGATATCTGTTCTTCTGTCAGGGGTAGGCGGTTGTCATCCGACGATCAAACTGAACGCAGCCTACGAACGCATTAAACTGAAACCAGCTCATTTCTACCAAGTCTATAGAGTAGCTGACTAATTTGTCAGTTTAACAAAATAACGTTGCCAAAACAAAAAAATAGGTTCCTCTTCTTACAAAAGAAGATTTGTTTAATTGGAATTTTAATGTAACAACAAAGGAAAGTTAATACAAATAAAAAATAACTTCGCTCTGTAAGCAAAATTATGTTATAAGCTTAACAAAATAACTGAATCTCCAAAACCTAAAATATTGTTTAGTGGCAAAGTAATTTGTGGCAAGTGCAAAAGGGACAAACGTGCTAAAACAAAATCAATATGTCAATAGTACAAAATAATTGTCAGGAGTGCAACGTGGTTATACTATGTTCATTGCTACAAATACAAATTTCATTTGTAAAAGAGAAATTTAGGGACAGAATTTTTCTCTCAATGAATCTCGGTGCTTTATATGTATTAATATATAAATAGCTCGAATTGCTCTCTTCTGCAAAACAAAGACTGCATTTATATCCGCGGCTCTACCCCACAACACACCATATGACATAATGCTGTGAAAATAACTAAAACACACCAACCTAGCAGTATCCTCATCAGTAATTTGCCTCATTCGTCTGACAGCGTATGCAGCTGAACTAAGTCGACCACAAAGGCCTTCTATGCGGGGACCCCACTGAAGACGAGAGTCTATAGTAATGCCTAAAAACTTTGTTTTGTTGACTAACTCTAGCTTGGACCCCTGCAAAAGTAGATCAGCATCTACTTGAATTACGTCGGGTAACGTAAATTTTATACATTTTGTCTTTTTTCAATTTAAAACTAAATTATTTCCTGTAAACCAATGAAGAATCATAGATAGAGTTACATTCGCGTCATCAAGGATATCTTTATGTCTATTAACTTTAAAAATAAGTGACGTGTCGTCTGCGAATAGCACTATCTCAGATAAGTATTTAACTTAATAAGGAAGGTCATTTATGTATATTAAGAACAATAAGGGCCCTGATATGGAGCCTTGCGGGACACCCATTTTTACTAATGGTAATGTTCCAGCTGACTTTACTCCATTAATGTCAACCCTTTGAATTGGATCACTAAGGTATGACATATGTAATCATTGGTGCCTGGATAGACGCGCGTATGTACCCAAACTCGCCTAAGTGTCTGTCTGTCCGTCGCAACATAACAGCTGGGTCAGCACAGCTAAAATTTGGCATGAGGTCGAAAATTACTCTGAAATTTAGGAACATTTATGAAATCTACGAATTCTTCTTATTTTTTTATATATTTAGAAAACGTCTACAAGGAACCTGCAGAATTCAGTGGTAACCATCTTCAGGGAAGGAGACATACAAAGAGAGGTGACCCACATGGCATCCGGATCTAATAGACTGGTTTTATTTTAGAGAAACAAAAATACGATATCTTTAAATGTTGTCGCGCAACCAAACAATCGGGCATTCTTGGCAACGGACGGACGTAACTTCTTTCTGCGTTCGTACAGGGTTTTTTCATTTAAGATTCTTTGGCACAATATTTTTTGTTGGTACCGAATAGTTTAATGCGAATGGTGTTACGTATTGTTACTCAACTGAAAAGTTTATCAGAGCATCTGACTTTAGCATCATTTGTAACAGCATAAGCGGATAGGAAAATTAATGGAGCCGATTATACTGTCTCTGAAAACAATGAACATATTTGTGTGCGGATTAATCTTGATACTTTTCTCTTCAAAGATTTATCGTAATATCTTCCCAATTTAATAAATTTCTCATAAAATTTTCATTTATAGGTATATAATGTTTGAGTAAGAGTTTTTCTTTTATTTTAAATCAGTTTATTTCATCTGTGTAAACTTTATATAGACATGCAACAATAGAAAAAAAAGCCATTTTAAATCCGCGCGTCCATAATTTTTTTATATTGTACGTTATTTGATCATGTCTGTAAAATATCTGGAACTGGAACATTTCGTAACAACTCTACCACCCGATTAGAAGTAATTTAAATTGATAATGTTATTTGTCAATACTGCAGAGACATAGATTGTTGGCATATACTTTCTTTATTTTTTCTTTTTTTTTGTCATTTTTTGGTGTGTGCCCTCGTGGTTTGTTTGAAATGGCCCCAAAAAATAGACAAAGCAGTCGTCGTCCTGCAGCACCCCCCCATAGAGCAGGTCATTGGTTATACCCTTTACCTACGACATCCACGGGATGACATGGAATGGAGTGATAATATTCTTTATCTAACCTCATATCGTAAAATCCTCGTTACGAACTCAAAACTACTGGCATGATGAAAAATATTTTTCATGAACGTCTCCAAAAATTAAAAAAATTAATTATAGTATAGGTCTCCGAACAACATAATGCTATAAAAAAACTTTTTCTGAGATTACAGTACATGTGATACTAACTAGGAAGGCAAAGGGAACTTATCCCATACAGCCATGTCTGAAGTTTAATATCAAATACCAATGAGGTTTTTATATAATGTTCTCCAATACATACAAAATAGTAACGAGGTTACAGTTCAAACTTATTTTGTGTTTGTTGCGCCATAGTTTTCGAGGAATGTATTTATTACTTATAGTGGTTTTATAAACCGGTGGATCAGACCCTTTGTAAGAGACCATGTCTCAGCGCCATACGTCATCACAGGAAGGACGCACTGGTTGTACATCTTAGCCTTTAAGCACTGCGGTATTGACGACGTAAATTTTTGACGCAACTTTCCGAATATTCTTCTGTCAGCCTCGGCGTCGAAGTTGTTTAAGGTCGGTTTAAGGTCGCTCAGCGAGCTATGGAGCGGGCTATGCTTGGGGTATCTCTGATGGATAGAATCCGAAATGAGGAGATCCATCGGAGATCGAAAGTAACCAACATAGCATGCAGAATGCAGTTATAAGAAGAACCACTCAACGGATTTGAGTGCGGTTCATCCCCCGTGTATCAATAGTTCGGTTATTTAGTTCGGTCCCGGTCATCGGTGGAACATCGTAGTGACCCTGGTCAACACATAAGCTATAAGGAGTGTTCATAAAATAACTTACAAGCCGAAAACGGGGCAAAGATTGAATAAACGCTTTTGTCTTGAGACCCACTCAAAGGATTTGGATGAGGTTTTTTTTTATAATCACCGTAGTAACCCTGGTCAACACGTAGGTTATAAAATAAGGCCCAAGCTGAAAACGGGGCAAAGATTGAATAAACGCTGATGGAGCCGCGGGCAAAGGCTAGTACAAGTATATACTGCTTTTCTCAAACAATTTGAGGCAATAAGAAATGCGTTTGCAAAAGAACAAGTAATTTAGTGGAAATAACACAAACTCTGTTAATATCAAGAACCTTTCCTTCGCTTTAGTTGGAAGCAAGTTTTCTCTTCTTCTTTCAAGTTATCCATCTCCATGCTCCCACGACGGTACTTTGTTTATTTCAAGTCGTTTTAAAAGTATTTGTAAAACATTAAGATACTTTGACGCCCTACAATGAAATCAATTTTCCACCTTTCAAAACTTTTTAAATTTTCTACTTGTGACCACAGACACTAAAAAGAAAAAAAAAGAAAATCTGTGCCTCAGCCCGCACCGGCACTTGATTTTGGAGCCAAAATAACATAATAACAAATTAATGAAATAGCTGCAAGATTTTGCGTATACCTATCAGGTTTCCTCGCTCCGCTTTGATTCTCTCGGCCTAGATATATTTGTCTGTCCCGGAACGGGATACAATAAAAAAAGATACTATTTAGGAAAACGAGCGCTTTGTTGGCTGTATAGCATTTTTATACTTGGCCTCTATTTTTAAAAGTTTGGCGTTTCTTTACCCTCAAGGGTGGAAATGGATTCTCGTACATGCACTTTTGCCGTACGGCAAAAAAGAAGCTCTTCGCGACTTCTTTTTTCAAAAAAAGGCGCCTATTGGTGAGCATGTTTAAGGAAATTGTATTTTTACTTAGAAGTTACTACAAGATTTTAAATAGAACAGCACTACAAAAAAAATATTATGCCATGAATCCCCTCAATTTCTAATTGTATATAAAAATTTAACACGTGTATGTTGT
Organism: Ypsolopha scabrella; assembly: GCA_910592155.1. Taxonomy (NCBI): domain Eukaryota; kingdom Metazoa; phylum Arthropoda; class Insecta; order Lepidoptera; family Ypsolophidae; genus Ypsolopha; species Ypsolopha scabrella. Next base: position 19,856,333 of record OU342975.1, on the reverse strand, counting down.
TTATGGACTAATTTTGAAACCCAATAGTATTCTGAAAAGCACCTGTAAGTATAATAAAAGTAAACACCTACGCGTCCAAAATACGACGTAGACTTACACTTGCTACGCCGCGCCGCCCGCTGCCGCGCCCTAAGAAAAAGGGTATCATGGAGGCGTCGCTGCTACACCGTAGTCTCTACGCCGCGCTGTAGCGGGCTACAAAGCAGGACAGCAACTCTTATTCATCCTTCATTTTTCACACTAGTTTGTTGTAAAGGCGTGAATTTACTTATTTATTGATAGGAAAATAAATCCAAGTTGTGCTGAAACATTTGTAACATTTTTATATACGAAACTGATCAGATGATACCTGAAGGGTGTCAAACGGGACCCCATTACTAAGCCTCCGCTGTCTGCCTGTCTTTTCGTCCGTCTGTCACAGCAGGGGTCTACAGCTTCAACCGTAATAGGTAGCCAGTTGAAAATAACACAAAATGCGTAGCCTCTATCACGAGAAACAAAATAATAAAAAATTAAACCCCAAACAATAAACATCTGAGATGACTTGTTTAACAGTTTGTCAATAGATGGCGCTAAGAGTAAATTGTCAACCTATTTGTACCATAATAGTTTTAGGGTTCCGTACCCGTAGCATGGGGTGGTGAACCCTCTGTGCGCGAGTCCGACTCGCACTTGGCCAAAATATTTATTTTTGAATGAAGCACTTTATGTCTGCCCTCGTGCCAGGATTACGTATGCTTGTACCTTGTAATCCTTGAAAATTCATTAGTTCTTCTAAAAGAAGTGCCTAAGATCTGGGAAGTGGGACTGATTACCTTTACAATATTATCATCAGACTGACAGTATTTCTTGTCTTCATTAATTGTTTTCTTACATTTGTATTGTTCATAAGTAAGTATATCGCTCCTATATCCTGGGTTTGTTGGTAGAAATATATTTCAGAGATATGGTCATTGAATTGTATAAATTATAAAATTACGGTTATTTTTTAATATTTTGTGTGCAATAAAGAATTTTAATATTAATATTTTACTAGCCAATAAAAAATCAGCTTTAAATTTTAAAATTGAAATCAAGTCTTCTATTTAACCCAAATGAATTTTTACTTAGTTTAGTTTATGATATTTTTATTTGTAGGTCTTCAGTTTGTAGCATTATTTAGTTTTCATTTTATATTAATTTAGTTGTGGATTTATGTTCAATATTAAATCTTAATATCTTTATAAAACATTCAATATCATTTGTATATCTCTGTCTGAAAATCATCCACACTAGTTCAAAATTGATAAATGTTAAATCAGTTCCGGGCAGCAACAAGTACAATATATGTTCACTTGTGAAACGTAAAGAAAGTGCTGTTAAATAATTATGAACCTTGAAATCACGAGTTGAACGTCATCTCCTATGATACTCATATTTTCTTGTAAGGTGATTTGTTATGACGGCACTTAATTCCGAAAGCCAGCTTTTAAATTAAATTAAAGCCCCAATAAAATACGGTTAAATTATTTTACGAAGGTAAGTTGCCTATAAAATAATTCACTAGTTCCATTTTATTAGTCTTTTGCAATAATAATATAAGTAATACTGGAAGATTAAAGCACCAAATACAATGTTGGTACATGAAATAAATAAAAAAAAGACATTAAAAACATAGCAGGAAACGTCTGACTCAGATGTTTGTATTCGATCTTTAAGCTTATCCTACTAAAATTGAGTACCTACCTACTCAACGTTAATTTGTAAACATAGGTACGTTCCAGTTTTCCAGACGAGCTGTTTCTGCAAAACAAACATTGCTTCCGCATGCATAAAGTTCGACATTCGTAAATCAGCACAGATGCGTTCCGAAGCCGCTCCGCCGCCGCCCGCCCAAGCGTCCAGAGTGAAAGCTAAGATCGTCTGAAAGCGTAGCCACTAGGCCAGCCCTGCTTGGCATCCGCCTAAAATGGGGTGTTCAGGTTCGGTCGGATCACGTTGCGGGTATAAGAAGCGACGCCGCGGCCCGCCGCCGGTCAGAACGGCTTCAAACGTAAGTTCGCGCGTACGAGCGTGCGGTTACATATTATAGTAGTGCAGTGCATTTACGTGGCATCGTGAGTGGTCGCCGGGTGCAATTTTTTGTGTGCATGAGCAATCGAAGGACGCGTTTATTGATCGATTATCGATTTGGATTGGATTGTGGAGTGAACAGTGGTCGGTTAATCCCGAAAAGACACGTCTTGTGGTGCTGAAGTTGGATTTAGTCTACTACAAATAGTTCTGATAGATAACAATAGAATTGGTGACAGAGATACTGGATCAGTGAATTATTTATTATCTGTCAGTGTTTTCTGCTCAAATTTTTGGACAGTTGTTAAATTTTGAAAACGAAAATGGGTTGCTTTTAGTTTATTGTTTCAAAGAAAATACACAATAACTAATGATAGCAAATTAATGAAAAAATTTAAGTAAACAGTTTTTTTCTTACTCAGTTCAAGTTTTAGTTGATATATCTAACCAGTAGGTAGAATTTTATGATAGCAATTGAAAGTCAAAATACATGTTAACTTTGAAGATGTTTAAATTAAATAAGTTACAGGTACCGGTAAAGGTACAATGAAATAGTTTGTTATCAGTTTAATTTAAACTGAAAGTCGGCTTTCCTATTAAAGAGTCATCAAACTTTTAATGATATTAAGCTAATGATTAATAGTTTTAAACTTAATACTTCAACCAAGTTATTTGAAATGACAACCCAATTAAATCAAACCGAGTTCACTCTAGTCAAGTCAATCCAAAGTCAATCGAAGTTAATAAAGTTTAACCTAAAGTAATCAATCGTCATCACAACCATAAAAGACAATAAGCTAATGAAGACAAGCGAGTTTACTGATAAATAGTTTGGCGCTCTTCCAGCGCAGGCGCATTCCTCTGTGACGTCACATCCGCGAGGAGGACCAACCGTTAAATAAAAATCCGAGCATAAACCGCGTTACGCAAACGGGAGCGAGTTTGTTGGCACCGTTCCTAAATCCGGCGGCTACTCGAGTTACAGCCACAAATAGCGCGCGCACACACTTCGGCTCCGACGCCAGTGGCCTACTCTCACAGTGCTGTGTCTTTACAGGAAGGCTCCAGGGCAGGTTCTCGTGTCTCGACTAGCCCGAAAGTCTCTTTAGCCCTCCGAACATGCCGAAGGTAGTCGCTCAAGTCGGGGACGACCCCGATCCGACCCCATACCTGTTCGTTACCTTGGAACAGAAGCGTATCGACCAATCGAAACCTTACGATGGCAAGAAGGCATGCTGGGTACCCGACGACAAAGAGGGTTTCGTGCAGGGAGAGATTAAGGCCACCAAGGGCGAGTTGGTGACTGTCATTCTCCCCGGAGGCGAGGTGAGATTTCTCAAGATATGATGGGATTTGGCGCTTTGATAGAATGTTTCGAAAATTGACAAAATGTCCAAGTTTGATAATTTTGATGCTACCTACATGTTAGCTTGTAAATGAAATATACATACATCTAAGTCAAAGCGGCAAATCCTAATTGTTTTGATAAGGATAATGAAGTCCCTTAAGAATCAATGTTTACTTCACAAAATTATCTTTATATTCAAATGAACGAAAAATGCATTAATCCCCACCTTCACCCAAGTCTAGGTGAAAGTTGAATATAATTGATGCATTACACTTTAATTGTCACAAAAGATTGAATTTCATTTTCAAAATAATCTTAAAATCAAGACGCCGCTGATTTTCTGTGTAATATTTATATTTTCACTTATTAAAACAATCTAATGAGCAGGAGAAGACATTAAAGAAAGAGTTGATCGCGCAAGTCAACCCACCGAAATTCGAAAAAGTCGAAGATATGGCGGACTTAACGTACCTAAACGACGCAGCAGTTCTGCACAACCTTCGACAACGATACTATGCGAAACTCATATACGTAAGTAGGCGCCAAGAGCGCCTTTTCTTTCTATTATAACTAATGGAACCATCTTTCCCGCAGACTAAAGATTTCAAGAAAGATCTTGTTGGTCAAGTCAACCCACCTAAGTACGAGAAAGCCGAGGATATGTCCAACTTGACATACCTCAACGACGCTTCTGTGTTGTATAACCTGAAGCAGAGATATTACCATCAGCTCATCTACGTAAGTCAGGAACCAGGAGAAGATTGCCGTGTGCATGCCTCCCTACCACCCAGAAATCTATCTACCAGCTGACAATACATTTCGACAACGTTTTGGACTGAAACCAAATTTATAGGATCATTAGCCCACAAACTGCGCAATTAATCTTGGATTGATATCTGATTCACAAATAGATCTGGTGATATTGGTTCCGAACCTATTTTTAAGTCACCTATTATTGTTGTGATGGCTTGATTTGAGTCATTGAAGAATTTTCTCTCTCGCTATGTTTTTTCCCTTGGCATCGCTGAGACATTATAAATGATAGTTTAATTTAATAGAAAACAAAAGTGATGTTACTTGTCTAAAGCAATAATAATTGCCAATACCATATATTTCGCAAGATGTTGATACGAGTATTAAAAAACATTATTTACTCGTAGGGAGACACGTGTACTCGTAATAAAGGGCAAGTTTTAAATAAAAGAGAAATGTGTTGCAGCTTCATCCTCTCCATTTCCAATTTTTTACTGACTCCTCATCCTTAAATCCGTTCTTGAAACCTCGTACACGGGACAAGACGGTGACACCGGGCTCTGCAGCGTCCAGGATTCTCTTCAAATATAATACTTTCCTGTGTTTTTTTTTCAGTGTTTTCTCTAGATTAGTAAATAGTTTTTTTTCGAACGATTTTCTACTTTCATTCTGTTTGGCTTGATTTTACCTGAGTTATGATAATTAAATTGAAAGTAAATGATCGGTCTAGTTTCGTAGAGAACAAAGGTATCAATACAATACCCACTCTACAATTTTGTTTATCCAAACTTCGAACTATGAGACGTTCGATTGTTTTAACTGTTGTAAGAGTTTACTGGTTTTCGATGTTCTCCGGTGAAGCAGAACTTTCTAATACTCTTATTAACATATTTCTCAAGAAATGCTACAATTTATTAGAGAACAAACGTAATTTATATGAAGTTGGCAGTTTTGCTTCACCATCATAATGTTCGTACATGGAGCAAGAGTATCGATACAATACTACTCCTGTGTTTGCGTTGAAAAAAATAATGTTACCTCCAACAATTACACATTTTTCCTTCAATTTAGGTATAAGAGATAAACCCCTTTATTCCACATTACCACTTCGTTCAACAAACCTGAACCCAAAAAGCTAAAATCTTTTCCTTTGTATTCAACCCTACAGTAAGTTTCCAATATAAAACTGCCCCCAACCCATCCCTTAAATCAGCCCCAGATTCCCTTATCATCAGTCCTGTTATGTTCTCAACTTGACTAATCTGGCTATTTGACTGTAGACGTACTCCGGTCTCTTCTGTGTGGCTATCAACCCCTACAAGAGATTCCCGGTGTACACGCTCCGTTGTGCCAAGCTCTACCGTGGCAAGCGTCGTTCTGAGGTGCCACCCCACATCTTCGCTATCTCTGATGGAGCCTACGTCAACATGTTGACCAACCACGAGAATCAATCTATGTTGATTACGTAAGTTTCCAAAATCATTACTACTCAGTATATTTAAAATCATTACCAAATATTATCCTTCTTCACTTCAGTGAAAGGGAGGCCTGTGCTTTTGAAGAGCAGAACACAACTAAGAGCTTATGCAGTAACTGTAAATTTGGGACATATTTAAATCTAGTATAAGTAACTAATTAATTGTAAAATATTTGTGTAATAAAGGGTTACTTACCTGCATACTTACTATATAATATATATAGTAAAATTCACTAAAAGTACGAGTACGAAAATTCTGTAGAATGTGATGCCTGTGCCTCCTATAGCACAGTTAAACAAGCGAGTCTTAACCGTATTAAATATTTACATATTGTAATTAAACAGATGATTGTTCTGTGATAATAACAAATTAAAACGCTAACTAACGAAATAAGTAAGACTCAGGCTATAGCTACGGTCACTAAATTAAATAATAATTTTTACATTATATTACACAGCGGAGAGTCTGGTGCCGGAAAGACTGAGAACACGAAGAAGGTAATTGCGTACTTCGCCACCGTCGGTACGTCTGGTAAGAAGGACCCCGCCTCTGACAAGAAGGGATCCCTGGAAGACCAAGTCGTCCAGACTAACCCTGTGCTTGAAGCCTTCGGTAACGCCAAGACTGTGCGTAACGACAACTCCTCCCGTTTCGTAAGTACCTTCTTTAATTATTTCATGTAACAAAAAGCTTAAGCTCGATACGATTAACAATTTTTGAATTTAGTTTGTTGCTACGGGTATCAACTTTGAAAGATATCTGAAAAATCATAATCAAAATCTATTTCTTCCTTTCCCAGGGTAAATTCATCCGTATCCACTTCGGTCCCTCTGGAAAACTGGCTGGTGCTGACATTGAGACCTGTGAGTTTTTTTCGAACTTCTAATTACTTTCCATTCGATATTTATCTAAATATTCAGTGGATTCGATTGATGGTCCATGGTTCTTGGTGGAATATCATCTTTAATGACTTATACACAGATTCTTGCACTTGTGTATTATTCATATTTTTTATTATTCCTTCTTTGCTCGATATTTGTGCAAATTTTTTCTCCTTTTTTCATACAGATCTACTTGAGAAGGCTCGTGTCATCTCCCAGCAAGCCCTTGAGCGTTCCTACCACATCTTCTACCAGATGATGGCTGGTTCCGTTCCTGGACTTAAAGGTATGTATTTGATTCAGAAAGAGAAAGGATAGAATCATTTCTGAAATTGAACAAATTTTAAATAATTTTCGACCTGTATTGGCAATTTAAAATTTCATGAGTAATTTATTAAACCTAAACTTTATTATAAAGGAATAGTCAAATTATTATAAAAACTGTTTTCTTTTTAATTGTAATATTTTGATCTGTTGTGCTAGTTATTATCTTATTCATTAAGTATAAACAATACCAAAAGAACACTTTATTGCTTTTTTACCACTCAAATGGGAGCTGTACTGAAGAAACTGATCACAAACAAAACGCATTATACAAAAAATTTGATAATAATACAATCTTTGCAATGTTTAGACATATGTATGCTGTCGAACGATGTCTATGACTATCACATCGTTTCGCAAGGAAAAACTACTATCCCAAACGTGGATGACGGCGAAGAATGTACCTTGACCGATGTAAGTTGCCTCTGATTGAACTCATGAGGCAAGCTGAGAATTCCTGAGTGTTTATTCTTTATACTGGCTTTACTTGATCACTCTTGTCGTAAGCAACCGGGGAGTGATCAAGATCTCGCATGAGACTGGCGAGATTTGCATAATAGTTTTACCCCAGCCCTATGACAATGGACCTGGTAGGACATCTGTCCTTCGTTCGAGTTTTTATCATACCACAGCGCCAAAACAAACATGACTGTGATTGGTATCATTTTATAGCCCAGTGCATGTTGTCAAACGACGTCAATGACTACCACATCGTGGCGCAAGGCAAGACTGTCATTCCTGGTGTCGATGATGGCGAAGAAATGAAAATGACCGATGTGAGTCCAGAATATGACACTGGATCATCTAATCTGTCTTTTTATATCGTTTTTCTCTTTATATCTACTTCACTAGTCTTTCCACTATATCATTGCTTCCTGCTTAGATCTAACTGCCGCAAAATTCGGCTGGTCAAAATGGTTATGTCAGATACCAACTTGTTCGGTTTGCAGAGATGACAATGCTTACTTCACGGGTCTCTGACTATCCCTCTATAAGTCAAGGGATGACACGAATACCTGGAGTCAACGACACTGAAGAGTTCGTACTGACGGGCGTAAGTGTCGAACCGCGCAAGGAGCGTGCGTCTTGATTCGGATATTCGTGGATAACTTCAAAATTTCTGACATACCCACAATGACGTACAGCTCGCTCCCTGCAAAAGTTCGGACGGGCTTTTTGCACAGGTTTTCATCACTTAGTTACTCCTACACTAGCACCAAGCACACCTCCACCATCCTTGACTGACGGACTTAAGAAAGTTTAGGGTAGTTGCGACAGCACAAAATTGATTTATAGGGACAATTATAATGTGGTCAGGTCAAACAAAAAACTGTAATTCAAAATTCAACCCCCAGAACAGTGTTTGTTGTCAAACGACATCCATGACTACTACAACGTCGCCCAGGGTAAGATCACCATCCCCAATGTCGATGACGGAGAGGAATGCACCTTGACCGACGTAAGTGGGCCAAAACATGGCGTAGAATCGAGGCTGTCTTAGCGATTGTACGAGTAGCATCTCAAGAGTGGTTACGAAACACTACTTATCTGAAAATAATAGCCAATGTTTCAACTTATGCTGCAATGGAATTGTAGTCACCCTTGTTTTCGTTCTTAGTAAGCATTGGAAAAAATTGAATTTAGGACATCCGTCAAAGGACTTGTACGGAAATAAGAATTTAAAAAATGTCCCGGAAAAAATATCAAACATTAAGGACTAGTTTGATGTCGCTTGGTCGAGTTTTTAAAATTTGAAACCTTCTCTGGAAGGTTGTTATCCTGTGCACCAATACCATCAGCAAGAACTTTTATAACCTTAATTTACCTGCTTATTTTGTCAATTTTAATACTTATTTTATCATTTTACTAACCAACAAAGTAAGTAGCACCTTTTTTAAATTTATGAACCCCCGTTTTTATTAATGACACTTGTAAATTTTCCTATAAGTTCACATAAATTATATATAATATTCGGTTTAGTGTATACATCTATCTAATAAAATAACATGAAATAGTTAGTAAGATATATTTCAGACCCTATCCTGGGCTTTGAATCAGTTATTGCATCACGTAGATATTTTAATATTCTTTTTTTATTTGACTTCAAGATAGGTAAAGTTTGTGCATTTCCTATCTGAAAAAATTGAATCTGATCTTTTCATCGTGCTAAATCAGAGCCTAAGAATTTTTTGGTGGAATTGTAGCAAGCCATGGACGTCCTTGGTTTCACCCAAGAAGAGAAGGACAACGTGTACAAGATCACCGCCGCTGTCATGCACATGGGTGGCATGAAGTTCAAGCAGAGGGGTCGTGAGGAGCAGGCTGAGGCCGACGGTACTGAGGCAAGTATCTCCTATTCTCTTCGAGGTATTCCATGTTCCCATATAAAAAGTTAAATATTTTCTCTCCTACAACAAAACGCAAACAATTATTATAATTCGTTGCTATATCCATTACCATATTCTGGTTACAGGAGGGTGAGCGTGTTGCCAAGCTCCTCGGTGTTGACTGCCAGGACCTGTACAAGAACTTGCTGAAGCCCCGCATTAAGGTCGGAAACGAGTTCGTGACCCAGGGTCGTAACAAGGACCAAGTCAGCAACTCCGTTGGTGCCATGTGCAAGGGTATGTTCGACAGGCTGTTCAAGTGGCTCGTCAAGAAGTGTAACGAGACTCTTGACACCAAGCAGAAGAGGCAGCACTTCATCGGTGTACTGGATATTGCTGGTTTTGAAATCTTCGACGTGAGTATTCGGGAAATAGTGGGCTAGTTTAAATTTACAGTTAAGTTTATTTATTATTTTTGGGAGCTTTAATATGAAACCATGGATTTAGATTGACCCAAAAGTAATTTAAATTTAAAGATATAACTAATTTTGGTTATGATAAAGACATATATCTATATAAGGTTAGAAAATAGATAGTAGAATAGACAAAAAATATTATAATATGATACTGATGCATTCTTACTATTTCTTAGTACAATGGTTTTGAGCAACTTTGCATTAACTTCACAAACGAGAAGCTCCAGCAATTCTTTAACCACCACATGTTCGTACTTGAACAAGAAGAATACAAGAAGGAGGGCATTCACTGGGAGTTCATTGACTTTGGGATGGACTTGCTAGCCTGCATAGACTTAATCGAGAAGGTACACCAAGTGTACTCTACACCCGGTTGATTGAAGTGAAAACATCTAGAGCCCTATAGATCCATATATGTTATAGAAGATAGTATTTTTTTAGATTAGATGGCAGAATCCCCAGTGCTGACTAATATATGAGAATAGAATAGATATACTGTACCTAACTGTGTTTACCTGTCCATTAAATGTGTCATTCCTCTATAAAAAGTACAACGGCTTCGAGCAACTCTGCATTAACTTCACCAACGAAAAGCTCCAGCAATTCTTTAACCACCACATGTTCGTACTTGAGCAAGAAGAGTACAAGAGGGAGGGTATCAACTGGACCTTCATCGATTTTGGAATGGATTTGCTCGCTTGTATCGATCTGATCGAGAAGGTAATAGTCCGAGGGACATCGCTCGTAGCACCCGAAGACCGGAACTCGTTTGCTTCTTCTATTTTCCTACCACGTCCATGAAGAATGGACACGGCCTCCAACCCATACAAAAAACCATTTACAGGTCAACTGAAATACGGAACAAAATCCGTAGATTCACTCCTAGTAGTCCCTTAACGTACCCTTAACTTAACCTCGCCAATACTTATCTTCCTGCAGTACAACGGTTTTGAACAACTCTGCATTAACTTCACCAACGAGAAACTTCAGCAGTTCTTTAACCACCACATGTTCGTTCTGGAGCAAGAAGAGTACCAGCGCGAAGGCATCGAATGGACTTTTATTGACTTTGGCATGGATCTCCAAAATTGCATTGACCTTATTGAAAAGGTAGTTGGCGGCAACGCAACATGGAACGCTTGCCATAAGCCGCCGACGCGATGTCTTCGGACAAAGTCTTTTATATTACAATATTGTACACAATCTTGAAATATATATATTTTTTTATTGGAAGCAAGACTTTTTCCGAGAGACCGCATCAATGCTATCGCTCATTGTTTTGTGTGTTTTTAATTGTGAAGTGTCCTTTTTTACTTTGATTCTATTAATTTTTCTACACTTGAGACTGTTTTACATACATACGTACATACACGCCTTATACACTTTAATATTCTAGTTCTATGTAATAGATTTTAATAATTTCTTTCCATGTTGATTCTGCTCGCAGTTAAACGGTTTCAACCAGCTTTGTGTCAATTTTACAAACGAAAAGTTACAACAGTATTTTAATCACTTCATGTTCATACTAGAACAAGAGGAATACGAACGAGAAGGGATCCAATGGACCTTCATAGATTTCGGTATGGATCTACAGCCGACAATAGATTTATTAGAAAAGGTATAAATAGTATCAAAATCGAGCTTTGCTTTGGCAAAAAGGCTGCAAGCCCGCGCTTTAAGCGAGCTTCGGGCTGCAAGCATTCGGCAACCCTAGCAGTAAAAATATGTACCAATATGAATGCTTGCCAAACCCCAGAATGTTAGACGTTGTATGACGGTTAAAATAATAATTAAAGTAAATATTAGAAACAATGCTTTTACTTGCACAGCCATATCAAGCAAGCTGTAGCAGAAAATGTTTGTTATTGCAGACATAGCTAGCTGACACACACATCAAAGCAAAACTCTAAAATTTTAAAACACCCCAGCAATATAACATTAGCATAATAACAGCTTAAGCAAAAATATTATCGTGGGTAGTTATTATTGCATTAAAATATTTCTGTCTACACTTAATAGTATTTTAACATGAACACAATTTACTCACATCCTCAATTTATTCAATTAATGCTTCTGTACTATATTTTTTATGCATGCTCGTTGTAAATATACTATAATATATTATAATTAATTAATTTAATAACAAGTTTTGTTTTACAGGCACTATTTGACTTCACTATTTTGTAATTATCCTATTGGAATTAATTTTTATTTTTATTCCACTGATGCCGACCATGTCGAAATATATCTGGTTATATAACGTGTTTTTTGTAAATATATAAAAATATATAATTATAAAAATGAACGACTAAATAAATCAATAAAAAATATATGTTATTTGACAGGTGTTTAAAAATATAGAAGTTTATTTATATATTTCTATTGGAATTAGTTTATTTAAACTTCAGTGATTCAACTCGGTGCATTTCACATCATGATAACAAACTATAATCATCGTTCGCTATTTCATATGAAATTGTGTCTACAATAAATGAAATGAATGCTTTCAAATAATGTCATTTCATACAAGCAACTGACAAAAGATTGGTCATTTTTATGTGCAGCGTAATTAGCATTCTATCATTCTATATTTTACTCGTTAAAATTCACATCGTTAGAACCCAGATATACATCGTTCATTTTATTCAGAGTCAAAAAGAATCGTCGCTACGGACAACTTCATCCTCTAACAACATCGGTCCGTTTTCAGCCCATGGGTATCCTCTCCATCCTTGAGGAAGAGTCTATGTTCCCGAAAGCCACTGACAGTACCTTCGTTGAGAAGTTGAACAACAACCACATGGGCAAGTCTGCTCCGTTCTTGAAGCCGAAGCCCCCCAAGCCCGGTTGCCAGGCTGCTCACTTCGCTATTGGTCACTACGCCGGTAATGTAAGTATCTCATTGGCACTTACATATTTATTAAATAAAAGAACACGATATTTTCTGCTGAAAAAGCAACAAATCATCTACCACCTCTAAGTTTTTCTAAAAGTAATTGCCGTTTCCCTCAAAACAGGTCGGTTACAACATCACTGGATGGCTTGAGAAGAACAAGGACCCCCTTAACGATACCGTCGTTGACCAGTTCAAGAAGGGTCAGAACAAGCTGCTTATTGAGATCTTCGCTGATCACCCTGGCCAGTCCGGTGGTGCTGATGCCGGTGGCGGCAAGGGTACGTAACGTCTACCTCTATCTATTATTTTAAGACCTTTATTTGAATTTAAATATTATCTTGTTATAAAACGACGACAAAGAACCCATCAAAAATATAGGATACGTCAGAAGATCTGCTATTTCAATCGTACCGAGTATTGTAATATTTATAATTCAATTTGATACATTCCTTTTTTCACAAGTACCATGCTACGAGAAATTTCATCGGGTACAAAGAGCTGCATCAAACAGATCTATAGGTTCATAAACTGCATCAACATCATCCATTTCATTCATATTTTGATTTTCTTTTACATGACAACAATAAGCTCAAAATACTTCTCAAGCTTAATGTTGTATCATCTAAATTTTACGTCTTTAGAGCAACACGTCACCACTTTTTTTCTCTTTATAAATTATTTTTGACCTATAACTCTAGGCGCTGGTGCAAAGCGTGCTAAGGGTTCTGCCTTCCAGACAGTATCATCACTATACAGGGTAAACCTCATCACAAGTTGGCCAATTGCTTCAGAGCCTTCTTTGTATCGCTTCATGTCATTGTCTTCGTCAGAAACGCTTAAACTTCTTGCTTTTACTTTATCATCATACTTTTTATGTAGAGTATCTATCATCAATTCATAATCATGATCTCCTAGTGGAAAAACTATAATCACAACATTGTCAAATGCATTCATCGCAACAACAGCTCTGTCCTACTTTATGTTAAATGAGATAGTAAAGAAGAGGTTACTCAGTCTAATCAGGCTAATTATTATGAATGTAACCTTTTCTTGGCATGATTCGTCATCATAATAGCATCCCTATTTTCATTTTTTAGGGTCCAAAGAAATAATTTAGATGTGAAATGTGATCGTCTGCATTAAACTAATACTTGCTTGTAAAATTTAGGCGGCCGTGGTAAGAAGGGAGGTGGTTTCGCCACTGTATCTTCTGCATACAAGGTTCTTACATTTTATTTTATTTTAGTTTTGTTTGCATTTGATGTAGATAAGCCACTTACATGTGGTCCTACATCAATAGATTTGCCTACTTCAAATGCTACACTATGTAGTCTAAATCAGTATTACAAAAACTCTATCATAACGTTTGGTAAATTTGGATAACATATGGATGATGTGATCAATAAAGGTAACAGGATTTGCCGGAATTGTATCCTCGTCTCCTCATGAATATTTAAAAACTATTCCTAACATAGATGACACGAAAAAACTAAAGAAAAAGTTGTGTTGAATTGGTTTTTAGTAGAAATAACCCTAAAATGCAGAAAAAAACAAATATTTTAGCTGGACTGAAAAATCTCAAGTGCATATTTTTGACAATTCCAGTCCTCTTTACAAGCTTTTTATTGTTTCAGTGTGTGTGTGTGTGTGTGTGAATATCTGTTTTAACACTGTAGCCTGCTGCAACTTTTATGTTATTTATAAATTATTCTATTTAAGTTTTCAAAGGTAATTTGTTAAAACTTTCTCAAAAACGCTTATCTTGTAATTTCACTTAGATTATTATTAATAATGCATGAAGAAGAAAAATGCAAGAGAAGAAAAATACTCGATACTAATACTATGTATCAAAACAGGAACAACTTAACAACTTGATGGCTACCCTGAGGTCAACCCAGCCTCATTTCGTCCGTTGTATCATCCCCAACGAGTTGAAGCAGCCTGGTGAGTTTAGATCATAATATTCTCCTCCTTTGTCATTTACAAGTTAACAGTAATTCCGTCTTCCCATCGTATATATAGTAAGTGTCCTACATGGTGTATTTCTTACTCAGGTCTCATCGACTCTCACCTTGTAATGCACCAGCTGACCTGTAACGGTGTGCTTGAAGGCATCCGTATTTGCCGTAAAGGTTTCCCCAACAGGATGGTCTACCCTGACTTCAAGCTCCGGTAAGAAACCAACTAATTTAGAAATCGCCCCCACAAATACCTTCAAAATTATATGACTCTGACAAATAATAATAATTTTTAAATTCTCAAGGTAGCTCAAAGCTATAGATGCTGAAAGCATAAACATTTATTTTGATACAGCCATATTTTAGATCTGGAGTCTAAACAAAATTCATTTGAGATGATACGTTACAACTGGAAAAACTATTCTTGTACTGCAGCTGACGGTGCTGACGTCATGAACATCACTTTACCTACTTTCAGATATTTAGTATCATACTTTAAAAATAATTCGTGAGTAAGAATTCAGAGCTGTTGGTTAAGGATATTAATAGATTTATTTATCAAACAGTTACATGATTCTTGCACCTGCCATCATGTACGCTGAAAAAGATCCTAAAGAAGCGGCTAGAAAGTGTTTGGAGTCAGTAGCACTTGACCCTGAGAGCTACCGTATTGGTCACACTAAGGCAAGAGAATAATCTTCGGAGGAAATATAATGGTTTTGGCATGACTTTATCCAAAACCTACAAAAGCTCTAAGGAACAGAGTTGTTTTAGTACCCATTTTGTAGTTCGTGATTCATTATAGACTCGTAAATAACCTGGTTTTTACCCTTTCATCATGGAATTTGTGAAGAACGCGTCCGTATAATCCCACTATGAAATCAGAATGTGTTTAATTACCTGAAACGTTTTGAAAACTTCCTTCGTGACCATTTGTGTAGCCCTCAATTCTCCAATTGGTTAGGGTTTAGGTTGGTTGTTAGATGTACGTAACCTCTTATAGTGAACCCGGTTTTTGATAATGTAGTTACAAGATCCTGAACCCCGCTGGAGTTGCCAAGGAGACCGAACCAAAGAAATGCGCAGAAGTTATCCTGGCTGCTACTGGTTTGGACCCCGAATCCTACCGTATTGGTCACACTAAGGCAAGAAGTTCAAAGAGCCTTTGGAATAATAGAGTGGATTTAATATAACAACAACCCATACTAATGGGTATAAGCTCTATTGAATAGAGTAGACCCTGAACGCAACACCTTCTTTTATCACAGACATCAACACTTCAAAAGTGGATTCCGACGTTATGACTTTACCCGTTTTATGAAAATATATGTGAACATATAACTATATTTTTGAACCTTATCCTTCTCAGAATAGCAAAGACGTTTCTAAAGCCCAATTCACACAGCTATCTGAACAATCTTAAGTAAAAGATAAAAAGGGTCATTAGAAACTTCAAATCCCCATGTTCCTTTAATTTTACTAGTACAACGTAGAACATGTTGATAACTAGACTAACCCTGTGATCCCGTATTTTAATAATTTAGCTACAAGATCCTGGCCCCTCAAGCAGTGGACAAGGAAACTGATCTTAAGAAAATGGCTCAAGTAATCCTGGAGGCGACCGCTTTGGACCCCGAGTCATACCGTCTCGGTCACACCAAGGCATGTCTTGACTGAACCCATTCATAGTAGTTAGCAGTTTGTTCGGCGATCCAGCGCAATGGATTACAGCTTACAAACGCTTTGCCAGATTATACACTAATGAGACTGGTGATATAATTAGGTGCCAAACCTCAGTACAGGGTGTTGGTGGACATTCGCTTGCCTCTTTGAAGCCCTCGCTACTCAGGCTCGTGTTTTGTTTTTCCTCTTCCCTCTTTCCCCATAACTTGCAAACATAATCACACAATTTTATCATCCACTTTTGTGCTCATTCAACGCAGATACAAAATTCTGTGCCCGCAACAAATCAAAGAGCCAATTTCTCCTGATAAAGCTACAGAAAAGATTCTTGAAAGCACTGGCTTGGATTCAGAATCATTCCGGCTTGGAAGGACCAAGGTAGCCTATGCATGATACACGTCTACACATCCACAACTCTAAATGCTATTTTAATATCCTTTCTTATAATTGTGCATGTCTTTACTTATGTTTTAATTTAGATATAGTTACTGACTTTTTCTACATTTGTATCGATTACATAATACAATTTTCTTTTAAATCTCTAATACTACTTTTTGTTCCTCTTTCTGTTTTGATATTGTGTATTTTCTATTATATATTTATCCATCAAACTTACCTTACCTTATTAATATAACAATGTTTTTAGCACGCAGTTACATACCTAATAATCTCTGTGACAACTCTAATTGAAATAAAACACAGGACTTTTTCCTTACCAAACATGAATAGATATAAAAGTTCTAATACTAAAACCTTGTGTATCACTATTTGAAAATAACGATTCCATCAGATTAACTAAGGGAATACCTAATCTATATAACCGGATAATTCTCTAAGACTTAACCCTCGATGAGCAGGTGTTCTTCCGTGCCGGAGTCCTGGGTCAGATGGAAGAGTTGCGTGACGACAGGTTGTCCAAGATCATGTCCTGGATGCAGGCCTACATTCGTGGTTACCTGTCCCGTAAGGAGTACAAGAAGCTGCAGGAACAGAGGTGAGCACTAGACGTTAAAAAAAAAATATTTGCCTCACTGGCTTTTTGCTATTATTGGTATTAAGTTGAATAAATATTTTAATGTTTAATTTAAGTATTAGCCATAAAACAAAACGATATCTTTAAGGGTTGCCCTCCAAGTTGTCCAGCGCAACTTGCGCAAATACCTGCAGCTCCGCACCTGGCCCTGGTGGAAGTTGTGGCAGAAGGTCAAGCCTCTTCTCAACGTCACCCGCGTCGAGGATGAGCTCGCGGTAAGCTTTCATCTCACCTCATTATATTTGATTAAGCACTACGACCCAATAAACCATTAGCTAATTTGGCCGCGTGACTTGAAGCCGCAAATAGCTTGACCGCGCCCACCTGGCGGTTACGCGACACCAAAGCACCTGCCGCGTCCATTTCTGGATTCCTCCCCTCTCCAGTTTTTATAACAAATGTAATCATGCGCGTGGGCGGAAGTTCGCGCTGGAAATCTCCAGGCAAGCGGTCAGTGCGGGATCGGTCGGCGGAGCGCGCACCCCTCCCTACCCTAACGAACGAAACACGACCTAGATTTTGCATTCCTGTATTAAATGATAAATTGTGTGATTGATTAGGGAAACGATGGCGTCAGTTCAAATATCGGAATGGGACGGTGTGGATAAAAGTGGTGAAATTTTACAGAAACTCGAGGAGAAGGCACAAAAGGCTCAGGAGGCTTTCGAGAAGGAAGAGAAGCTTCGCAAGGAGCTTGAGGTCCTTAACACTAAGCTCTTGGACGAGAAGAACGCTCTTCTTGGCAGCTTGGCTGGAGAGAAAGGATCTCTGTCCGAAGTCCAGGAGCGTGCCGCCAAGTTGCAGGCACAGAAGAACGACCTCGAGGGTCAGCTCAGGGTGAGCTACTTTTTTCCTTCCTCATTTATACTTAGCGATTATCTGCAATTAGAAAAGCTGTAACAAGATAAACACACACATAAACTATAATTCCATTCCAGTGTTCGTATAATAATTTTTTGTTCTTTTTAAAAAATGGCTTTACCTGAAATAAACTTATTACTCGCATAGCTGGAAAATCTTTTATCGTTTGCAGTTATTGCCTACGATGAAATTATTTCTGGGAATAATTCGAAGAAACTGAAATAACTAACAAAATTTGGCCAAATTGGCTTATCAGACACGAATGTTTTCCATTGATTAATTAAATTGAACTAATGACGCCTGCAGTGAGCCTAGAGCTTTTTAGAGCATTAGTCACATTTGACAAATTGAAATGAACGGATAAATGCCCACACATTTACTTGGTTTGGGTGCTATTACGTACACTGTTGCGAAGGAAGTTAGCTACTTTGTGTTGTTTTTCGAGACGTGATTAGTTATATAAACAACCGAGTGTGTTTATTCGGAAATAGTTCTTGTGGTTATAAAATTAAATTGCACGCCTACAAGCTGCACGATTTTATTGCAAACCATTAATAGCTGCGATTTGGTGCTGACGGACGGGTACCAGACGCCGATCAAATGTATAAATAATCAAAACAACTTAGTTTATGTTAAATTTGTTTTAGTCGGGCATTAGCTAATGGACTTATTACTTGATCACAGGACACCCAGGACCGCCTCACCCAGGAAGAAGACGCCCGGAACCAACTCTTCCAAGCTAAGAAGAAGTTGGAACAGGAGGTTTCTGGCCTGAAGAAGGACGTCGAGGACCTCGAACTGTCCGTCCAGAAGTCCGAGCAGGACAAGGCCACCAAGGACCACCAGATCCGCAACTTGAACGACGAGATCGCCCACCAGGATGAGCTCATCAACAAGCTCAACAAAGAGAAGAAGATGCAGGGAGAGAGTACCCAGAAGACCGCCGAAGAGCTCCAGGCTGCCGAGGACAAGGTCAACCACCTCAACAAGGTTAAGCAGAAACTCGAACAGACCCTTGACGAGCTTGAGGACTCCTTGGAGCGCGAAAAGAAACTGCGTGGTGATGTTGAGAAGCAGAGGAGGAAGGTTGAGGGAGACCTCAAGCTCACCCAGGAAGCCGTCGCCGACCTCGAGCGCAACAAGAAGGAGCTCGAGCAGACCATCCAGCGCAAGGACAAGGAGATTTCTTCCCTCACCGCCAAGCTTGAGGACGAGCAATCCCTTGTGTCCAAGCTCCAGAAGCAGATCAAGGAGCTGCAGGCCCGCATCGAGGAGCTCGAGGAGGAAGTCGAGTCCGAGCGCCAGGCCCGCGCTAAGGCTGAGAAGCAGCGCGCCGACCTCGCCCGCGAACTTGAAGAGCTGGGTGAGCGTCTTGAGGAAGCCGGTGGTGCCACCTCCGCTCAGATCGAGCTGAACAAGAAGCGCGAGGCTGAGCTCAGCAAGCTGCGCCGCGACCTTGAAGAGTCCAACATCCAGCACGAGTCCACACTCGCCAACCTCCGCAAGAAGCACAACGATGCCGTTGCTGAGATGGGTGAGCAGCTCGACCAACTCAACAAGCTTAAGGCCAAGTGAGTATTAAATACCTATACTTCTATAAAATTATAAAAAACTTCTCTTCTTCAATTCGCTGCTTCGAGTAGTTCTTAATTTGGAGTTTAGTTTCAAAGATGTCTATTTAATTAATTATGATAAAAATTCAGGGCTGAGCATGACCGTGCGTCTTGCTACAACGAGCTTAACAACACTCGCGCGGCTATCGACCAAGTCGCAAGGGATAAGGTAACATGTCATCCATGAGGCGTGTGACCATAGGTTGGGGTGACCCTTGCATGATTCTTGCCCTCTGATACTTTCCTCAAGATATACACTACTCGAAACTATACAACAGTATTTTATGATGGGCTCGGTCTCGTTGAATTGGGTATTTTTATGTCCTGGTTCCCAAAAGTAATCTAAGTAAAAATATTTAATTTAATTATGTGTTCATATTCTATCTATCCAGGGCTGAGAAAGAGCGTTCTCAATACTTTAGCGAAGTCAATGACCTTCGCGCTGGTCTCGACCACGTGTCCAACGAAAAGGTACAAAAAAAACGCAGAATGTTAAAGCTTAGCCAATCTTGCAGCTCATAGATCGCTTGGAGGCTTCCTAGAAAATATGAAAAGATGTAAATAAATAAACCAAAGACACAACTATTCATACAGAAACCCTAATACCCTATAACATTTTGATATTTTCATACCTAATTCAAAATACTAATCGTTAAAATTATAATTTTGAAAATAATTTCAGTAATAACCATACTAGAGCAAAGGCAATAAAGCTGCTTTTAAAACTTTGCAAGAGTGAAATAATGACTTGAAAAACTAATATTAATATTTAGCGATAAATATCATTCAGGTAAGTAAGACGCATGCATTAACAAAACATAAAATAACTGCAAGAAAAATGTTGGTGAACAAAATATAACAACTGTTTATCTTGGAAATAATTTGTTTCTCACATATACACATATGCAACACAATGAATAAGCTAATAATTAAAAACTAGGCCTTTTCATTTGACAGTCTATCACGTCTATCAAAATAAACATATGCAACTTTACTAAGACATATTATTTTATAGGCTGCCCAAGAGAAGATTGTCAAGCAGCTTCAGCACCAGCTCAACGAAACCCAGAACAAGGCTGATGAGGCCAACCGTACACTCAACGACCTGGACGCCGCCAAGAAGAAGATGTCCATTGAGAACTCGGACCTTCTCCGTCAACTGGAAGAAGCCGAATCTCAGGTGTCTCAGCTGTCCAAGATCAAGGTGTCTCTTACCACCCAGCTTGAGGACACCAAGAGGCTCGCCGACGAGGAAGCCAGGGTAAGCTAAAATTCTACTTAACGCTTCATATGTTCTGTACATTTATATCTCGGTAACATGCCATGGAATTTATTATACTTTCTTTGCAAACATAATCAAACTATGTTCTATTGTCCTATAGGAACGTGCGACCCTCCTTGGCAAGTTCCGTAACCTGGAACACGACCTGGACAACATCCGCGAACAGGTTGAAGAGGAAGCCGAAGGCAAGGCTGACCTCCAACGCCAGCTCAGCAAGGCTAATGCTGAGTCTCAGCTGTGGCGCTCCAAGTACGAGTCCGAGGGCGTTGCCCGCTCCGAGGAACTCGAGGAGGCCAAGCGCAAGCTCCAGGCCCGCCTCGCCGAGGCCGAGGAGACCATCGAGTCTCTCAACCAGAAGGTCGTTGCCCTCGAGAAGACCAAGCAGCGCCTCGCTACAGAAGTCGAGGACCTGCAACTCGAGGTTGACAGAGCCACCGCCATCGCCAACGCTGCTGAGAAGAAGCAGAAGGCCTTCGACAAGATCATCGGAGAATGGAAGCTCAAGGTCGATGACCTCGCCTCCGAGCTCGATGCCAGCCAAAAGGAATGCCGCAACTACTCCACCGAACTGTTCCGTCTTAAGGGTGCCTACGAAGAAGGCCAGGAACAACTCGAGGCTGTGCGCCGCGAGAATAAGAACCTCGCCGACGAAGTCAAGGACCTCCTTGACCAGATCGGTGAAGGTGGCCGCAACATCCACGAGATTGAGAAGGCCAGGAAGCGCCTTGAGGCCGAGAAAGACGAGCTCCAGGCCGCCCTCGAGGAGGCTGAGTCCGCTCTCGAACAGGAAGAGAACAAGGTGCTCCGCGCTCAGCTTGAGCTGTCCCAGGTCAGACAGGAGATCGACAGGCGCATCCAGGAGAAGGAGGAGGAATTCGAGAACACCCGCAAGAACCACCAGCGTGCCCTTGACTCCATGCAGGCTTCCCTCGAAGCTGAGGCTAAGGGCAAGGCTGAGGCTCTTCGTATGAAGAAGAAGCTTGAGGCTGACATCAACGAGCTCGAGATTGCCCTCGACCACGCCAACAAGGCTAACGCTGAGGCTCAGAAGAACATCAAGCGCTACCAGGCCCAGATCAAGGATCTCCAGACCGCCCTTGAAGAGGAACAGCGAGCTCGTGACGACGCCCGTGAACAGCTTGGTATCTCCGAACGTCGTGCCAACGCTCTCCAGAACGAGCTCGAGGAGTCTCGCACTCTTCTGGAACAGGCCGACCGTGCCCGCCGCCAGGCCGAACAGGAACTTGGCGACGCTCACGAGCAGCTTAACGAGCTGTCCGCTCAAGCTGGCAGCCTTTCCGCCGCTAAGAGGAAGCTCGAATCCGAGCTCCAGACTCTTCACTCCGACCTCGATGAGCTCCTCAACGAGGCCAAGAACTCCGAAGAGAAGGCAAAGAAGGCCATGGTTGACGCAGCCCGTCTTGCTGACGAGCTCCGCGCCGAACAGGAACACGCACAGACCCAAGAGAAGCTCAGAAAGGCTCTTGAGCAACAGATCAAGGAACTGCAGGTCAGGTTAGACGAGGCCGAAGCTAACGCGCTCAAGGGAGGAAAGAAGGCCATCCAGAAACTGGAACAGAGAGTCCGCGAACTCGAGAACGAGCTCGATGGTGAACAGAGGAGGCACGCCGACGCACAGAAGAACCTGCGTAAGTCGGAGAGACGCATCAAGGAGCTCACGTTCCAGGGTGAGGAGGACCGCAAGAACCACGAGCGCATGCAAGACCTTGTCGACAAACTGCAGCAGAAGATCAAGACTTACAAGAGGCAGATCGAGGAGGCCGAAGAAATCGCCGCCCTCAACTTGGCTAAGTTCCGTAAGGCTCAGCAAGAGCTTGAGGAAGCCGAGGAGCGCGCCGACCTCGCCGAACAGGCCATCAGCAAGTTCAGGGGCAAGGGACGCGCTGGATCCGTCGCGAGAGGAGTCAGCCCGGCGGTAAGTTTACCTCTCTACTTACCACTCTAATTGTTTAAAATTTCCTTCGATGTCTTCTCTACAGTTTATTTCTTTCTTTTGCCATTCAGGCGTCCGTTAAAGGGACACAAATCCGTTAAACAACTGGAGACTCTGTAAGTTTGCAACATCTGATGACGGTACCCTGAACTATACCGATGCGATAACACGATCAGATTGACTCCATTCTAAAATAGAACCACTGTCACCCTCGTTAAAGTAAAAAAATCCATTTCAAAATAGTGAATGCGACAGTTTTAGAATCCGGCATGTTTCCTGCACGTCTTTTTTACGCCTACATGGACCAGTACCAAATTATGTAAAATTTGAGAAAATTATTCGAACAAATCGACTGGTAAATGGTAATGGCCCAGGTGCCAATATTTGTAATGCTAGCAGGACTAATGTGTGCTATTGTGTTTCAGCCCCAACGCACGCGCCCTTCCGCCTTCGATGGCTTCGGCACCTTCCCACCAAGGTTCGACCTGGCGCCTGAAGATTTCTAAACTAAACGTTCCACTACATGAAAACGGACTGTACAGAGTTTTCGTTAAAATGTAACTTTTTTATACAAAGCAGTTGAATAAACGTGTTACGAAAGTGTGAAAACGAGACACTGTAAAAAATATTTATTAATTTATACCAAAAAAATATACACTTTAGTATCTAATTCTTTTTACAAAAGGCTATTTTGTAATTTGTTAATATTTATATTATTTATTACCGTGGAGTATGTATTGGTTGTGAGAGAGTGCGCCCGAGACAGGTGCGCGTGCGCCGCGACCTCAGAGACACACCCTCCAGCCCCGTACCGGCGCGCGCACTACCGAGCTCTAGTGCACTCTCTCACATTAATAAAAGCGATATCGTTGTCATAAAATATTTATCTGTTGTTTTCTTTCCTACCCTTGCTCTTTTAAAAACCCGAGATGATCAATTAGTAGAAGTGAAAAATTTCAGAATAAGTTTGACTTCTCTTTCGTGATTAATTAATCAGTTTAATATTCTTCACTAAGGGAAATAATTATAATCTTACAATCTTACAAAAAATCTAGATGAAAAATAAAAAGTGAAATTCACCGCTCAACCCAACCGTCAACGGTAGGCAGCGTTCGCAGAGATGATCCCGATGGGAAAGTTTCATTGCGATCCGTTAATTTAATGTAGAGCGGCTACCCCCGCGTTTTTGTTTTCGGGAATACAAAGGTATACAATATGTGTGGTATTTCTAAACAGGAAAGCCACAAAAACCAATAAACAAAATCACTGGACGCGCGGTCCGCACCGCGCAGCAAACGAACCACTTGTTGTCCTGAAGCGCCCGCCGATTAAGACACCTCAAAGGTTAAATGGACCTTAAGAGGCCTGTTTTCTTTTTAATTGCTTTTCATGGAGATTTCATATCTTTTAAATGGACCTTAAGAGGCCTGTAGTCGGTGGCTTGAAGTCAGTCGCGCACGGGGTCGTTATGCTTGCTATTTCATTCTACATTCAACTTCGGATTATAGAGCATTGACTGACTGTTTTTGGTTGGCCCGAACGTTCATTTCCCGAGCTCGTACGGAACTAACCGAACACGGTGTGAGAGGCAAGCTAATGCGAAACAACATTCATGTTTTGAAAAAACTCGAGAATGGTTTTGGTTCTTCCTACGATTTCAGGAGAAATATCCCAAAAATTGAAATCAAACAAAAATATTTTTGAATAGTATAAAATATACTATGCTGTGAACCTAAAATTATTTGATTTGTTGTATCGCTTCTAAGACATTATGGTACATAAACATTCATCAAAATATGTGTAAAATCTAGGACTTTTATACGCTTGTAACTTTTATATGTATTTGCTTTTTTAAACGTTTTAGGTTCAAGTCATGTATATTGTATGGGATATGTTGAAAAATAAAAAATAATAAGCAAGTACCTATAAATAAGGATATTATCAGCGAACTGCACTAGTATGGGAGTTAGGGCGAATAAAGTGCCCTTAATGGACACCAATATACCAAATACCTATGAGTTGGATGTATGTCAGTCATATATCACTGATTCTATAGAATAGGATTTAATCATTCTTCCGTTTTTGTGACGTAAAGATTGTGCTTTGTTTCTCTGATATAGAAGGCAGGACAATGCTTACATTCCAGAAGGTAGATGCAGCTTGATGCGGTTGATTGGGTTGTGTAATTGATATGTGGTGAGTGGTTATTTATTTCGTTTAGACAGGATTAATCCATCAGCCTATTTTCCATAGACATTTCCAAGGTTTCGCCACTCTTGGCTCTGTTCTCCTCATCCAGCCGCCAACCACAACGTCCTTCAGGTCATCGGTCCAGCGGGCACAAGGTCGGTCTACACTTCACTTTGCTGTCTCAACTCTAATGCCTTTTGGCTCAAATGGCCATCATGTCGGTAACAAATATGGCTTGAACATTGCCACTTGAACTTAATGATTCGACAGGCTATGTTGGTCACTTTAGATCTCCGACGGATCTCCTAGTTTCAGATTTTATCCCGCTCTCAAATCTGTGGCCTTTGCCTATCCCTCTGGGAGACCGGCGGCGTGATTGTACATGTGTATATTATGTCGTATGTAATTTTGGGCGTTAACAGTAGATAATACTTGTATACAAGGGAGGTAAGCTATCAACTGCACCCGAGATATTTAGGCGCACGAGCGAGCAAAGCGAGCGAGGGTGCTAATAGTTCGAGGGTGCAATTGATTACCTACACCCGTGTGTAACACTCTAGTTTTTATCACTAATAAGAGAAAATAAAAACTTACAAAATGATGATTAACTGCACCTGTACTTGTTTCACAGTAATTATTTTTATCCCAACCGGTTTCAGTTTTACATTATCAAGGGTCTATTCTAAGAAAATAACTAATAAATAACACATTTCGCAGGATATAAAAATTAATTCGACGTGCAATCAATGAAATATGTAACCAACCATCCATCCAATTATACTATATTATAATAATTATAACTGGGATAGTGGGATTAGTGGGATGGTATGGGAAGTTTGCACTTGGATAAAGGCTACAGATAGTTCCCTGGGTACGGGTATTTCCCTAGGGACATGCTATTAATTAAATTAGTGCGGGTTATCTATTGGAACTACTGAACCGATAAAACAAAATCTTTCACTGTTGTAATGGTTTAATTTTTAATCTGCCGGCAAAACTAAAACAATTGAATATATTGTGTCTAAAGCGTAGATCTACGTCAAAGCGTCCCAAGGGTTAAGGCCAGCAGAGCAAAGAGTATGTTACTTTCATATACAAGAATACGAGGACGATACACAGACTATTCTCATAAGATAACGCACTAAGTCGCCTTACGTCTGTATTTTGGTCCCCAAATAGGAAACCGGTGAAATATTGGAAGAGAATTTTCAGTCCCTTTTAGGCAAAGGTCCAGTGTAGTTGAGGTCACACCAATCGACATTGGCGTCGGTGTAAGGTTGGAACTTCAGCTGAAACTCCTCCCATGTGCAACCTGAATGGGGGCACAGAGTTGACTCTTTCTCATTTATGAAGATCTGCACTCTGTGGGTTGTGTTGCTTGAACTACCGCATCTGTTACAAAGGATAACGGTTTATAATCGTACTTCAGCTTATGGCATATATCAGTCTCAGATTTTGACTTTTAAAGTTAGATACATTGAACTAAAAAGTTCGTTTGTTTCTTACTCAGAAAAGAGAATGCTTCAAGAAAGGGAACGGTAATTACCTGAAATTATTTCCTATATATTTTTTGTCCAAAAATTTCTAACCTGTTTAAGACAGCAATGATATTCGTAGAGAAGGCAGCCAGGAAACTGGTCCTCCAAAGCCTGGAGGCCTCAATCTTGTCTCCGACGAGTGTAAAGTTGTCCTTGAAGAGGCCGAGGGCGGAGAAGGTCATCTGCATCATGGGGTCTTGGATGAAGTAGGACGTGAAGTGTCGCCCGTGACCTTCCACGGCGGCCACGAAACTCTCGTATAGGTCCTTGATGAGCGGACGGCCGAGGTTTACATTCATCTGGCAGTAAATATATACATATTACAAATAGTTATATCAATTTCGATAAATTTATATAAGCGTAAAATTTTGTGGTTTTGTAGCCAAACTGCAAAAAGGAATCACTATGATTCTATTCGTTACACTGTATATTTGTTACAGCCTCGTAGTCATAACATAACTTATCTTTTTCATCCTTTTTCTAGCCAAGTCGAGCTAAAAGGCGGCACGGCCGTACTATATCCTTTTCTCGAAGCAGTTCAGGGCATTTTCAACCCTCTATAACTTCGTTGTGGATAAAACTGGAAACCTGAATTTTCAGTAACCAAGCAGCCATTGTATAAAAACGGTATTTTTCAAATTTAATTCAATTTGAAACAGTAGTTTAACAATTATAACTAGTTTAAGTTTCTTAATTTTGTCACTTACTCACTCAATGACTGACCGATCATCAAAACTCTAAGGCACTTCTAGCAGACATAGAAGCTTCAAATTTGGAATACAATTAGTGTTTATTAGTGTATAAATCAAGGAAAGACTAAAATATTTTGCAATTTCGGTCCAGTTTTCTAGATACACCAACTGCATAAATAATTTTGTAATCCCTCATTTTAAAAAAAGTCAAAAATATACCAATAACTTTTTCTAACCTGTAATGGTCTTTATTAAACAATACAAAACTGTTGTTATTCTAAAACTTCGGCTATCATATCATCTTCTTTTCTGTTGTATAGATTGCTAACATTTTGAACAAAATAATTTCTGATGATATAACTGGAATATGTTAAAATTTGTACCGTTCATAATAATTACGATGGCCAAGTCAATCTATTTATTTAAAACATAAAAGATTCTAATATTGATATGGTCATTTTTTAAATTTATTTATTCAATTTGTAATTTTTTAACTTATTAAATTTTAACATAATAATAAGCCACGGAATCCCGAAGGATTATCTGTGGTTTATGAGATCACTCTTAATTTAAGATTTCTTAATGACTAATCTTACTTTTACTTTCCCTTTAATTTGATTGACAATATTAATTGGAATTTCATTTAAAAATTTTGGTTGCATGAATTCCCATGTTCGGATACCGTATACATTTTTATATCTCGGTAAAACATAATAAGGTAGGTCAGATAAAATACGTAAATGTTGACATCGCTCTCTTTCTTTTAAATTACTGATTTTATCGCTCTCTTCACAAACAATGGAGAGTCTGAATTTTTTCAATACAGCAATTTACAGCAATTTTTACAATATTTAAAAAGGCTAGTATTATCATCCTTAAACTGGTTTCTTCTGTTATGAGGTACAATGTTTTTAGTATGCTACGTTGTAATGTAAAATTTTTATCTAAATAGGTTTTAAACGTTTGACCGTAACTGCTTAAGCCGTAGCTTCTTACAGAATCAGCTAATGACATACACAGTAGTCTTACTATTGTAAATGGCAATTTATACTAAGTATTGTTAGTTTAGCAAGGATAGCCCTTAACTTTTTACACACATTTTTAATGTGGGGACCCCAATTGAAGCTTTTGTCTATCACCACCAGACCTAAATATTTATGTTTGTCTACCAGCTCAAACAATTCACAGTTACAGTTAACGACATTATTTTTGTGAAAACAGGTGTGAATATGAGACACAATGCGCGGTTCGGTAGATGTCTTTAGGTATGGTGAGTGTATATGTAGCATTAACATAATTGATCATAGTTATGTTGTAAGGTATTTTGAGCCTCATTAATGTTTTCGTGAGCTGCTAATAAACATGTGCCGTCAGCAAATTGGTACACGGATCCACCCTTGAAAATATTGCACATATCATTGACGTAAATTAAATATTCGATCGGTCCAATTACGGAACCCTGGGCAGTGCCTTCGTCGAAAGGAATAGCGTCACTGAGCGCTCCGGCGATGCTCACTGATGTGAGCCTGTCTCTATGATAGTCTTTAAACCATTCAAGGAATGGACCCTGTATACCATTCTACTGAAGTTTCAGGTAAAGCGTTTTGTAATTTAGCATATCGAAAGTCTTGCTGAAATCTATGAAAACAGCAAGTACATGTTTCTTAGAATTCAGGCATTTGTTAAATTTTGACAACAATTGGGTAGTGTTTTTATTTTTCTGAAAGCCGAATTGATTAGGGTTGATTATATCATTACTATGTAGGTATTTTTGTATTTCAAATCCGAGATATTTTTCTATAATTTTGTCAATACATGATAATATTGTTATAGGCCTATAGTTATTTATGTCTACATGACTACCTTTCTTATAAATAGGTCTGACAATGCCTTCTTTTAGTTTGTCAGGGTACAGCTTAGTGACAATACATGCATTAATTAAGTGAGTTATCACAGGAGTGATTTTAGGAGCAATACATTTTATATATATTATTTTATATATTTAGGGGGTAGAGCTAATGCCGGGCTCGACTGTGGAGGTACCACCATCTTACTCGGAAATTCTCCCGAAGTTATTCGGGGGAGAGTAAGAGGACAGCTCTCAGGCAAAAAACCAGGCGGCCCACCATTGCCTGGGACCGATGGATGGCGGTATATCCATCCCCAATTGCCAGGCCTTATATAAATCAGACTGGTGACGGGCAGCGGCGTCACTAGTGCAAGGGTTTCGGCACCGCGCTCACCAACCCGCCCGCCCAGCGTGTGTGAGTATGGGCATTTCTTCCAGGTGGACCGCCAAGAGTGGTGAACTCCTGGAAAGGCCTATGTCCAGCAGTGGACGAAACAGGCTGATGGATGGATGGATGACATTTTATATCTTTGGCTCGAGTACCATCGGATCCTGGACTCTTTTTGAGTGAATAACATCATTATTGGCTTGTTTTAATCTCATTGATAGTTGGAAGATTTGTTAGGTTAGCTAATTATGTTATAACTTAAAACAGAAGGTCCCTTAAGTAGGGACTGAATAAATTAACCGACTTGGATTTACATGGATCTCACAACTTTTCACGGTAGAAGAACTAAGTTGTGTTTTTTTTACAAGTTTTGTTTCTGAGGGCATACTTCTTTCATATAATAACTGAACTTGATATTTCTTCTTACAAAGCTCATTTTGCCATCGTGAGGCGCTCGCTATATTGGATTTAGAATGACGCTACTTAGCTTATCGTGCATTATTGTTATAAAAACTCAGCGTGCGTGCAAATTCCACCTTAATCGGTTGAAAGAAACTAGTTTAAAATTCAGTGAAATTTGTCCCTGATATAATTACATACTAACTAACATATAAGTGATACAAATAAAGGCTTGTAATGAAAATAAAAATGTACCACCAAGATTAATCTGCTGCCATCAAGGAAAGTTCGGAAAATTTGTCAGCGCAATGTCCCCCAATGGTCCATTTTAAAAAGGAAACAAACTGAAAACGTGTATTGTTTGCAGAGGCTGTGTATAATTTTTTTTTTTTTAAGAAGACATGAAATTTTGGTCTTGTTTTAGAACTTTTGCGGATAGGACATCAATTCTAATAATAAACATAAATTTTAAAACATGAAACAGTCCAAATACTTACCCAAGAACCATGTGAGTTTTTATAATATTGTCTGATATCGTCTCTATACTCGAGCACGATCAGGTCTTCATTAGAGAAGACGGAGCACCAAGGAGACTGGAGCTTCGGACTCCAAGAGCGGTAGAACCGACAGATCTCGTAGAAACTGAACACATCAGCTCTGGTTAACTGGTAGGAGATGCCAAGGCGCTTTTGAACGGCTTTTTGAACCTGAAGCAATTGCATGTATGATATAATTTAGGAGTGACAGAATTATGATAAAAAAGAAAGCATCAATGATAAGGAAGATTATTTCATTATTAAAATTACTTACAGCAATATACGCCGAAGTTTCTTCAAAACTCGCGACCTGTAAGACTTGAGGTGCATTGTTGCGTCTTATTTCTAGGAGATATCTGTCACAGTAGCTGGAGGGCTAAAACAAATATTCCGGGTGTAAATGGACAGTGATCATGTAACCACATACTCAACCTATCATACTGAACAACTTTTCCCAAGAAACATACCCGCGCAAATCTTCAGGGAAGAAGATTTTTATTTTTACCTAAAAGACTCTATCTTGCGGGAGAAAGGCATATTTTGAAACGCTGCTCGTGAACAGCTGTCTCACGGACTACACTGACTCAATACACTCTCGTATCTCCGTGCGTTACTGTTCATGCATATTTGTTTTAAATTCAAATATTGCCCAAACTAATGATTTGCGCGGGAATGTTTCTTTGGAAACGTTGTTCAGAGTGATCAGTAGAATATGTGGTTTTCGTGAAAGGTAGCTGTCTATTTAGACCCGGTATACGTATTTGATTAAGGTATTGTATATGCTGTCATCATCATGTTTTACATCTGATTTAGTTTCCCTGCTACTCGTAGGTAGGCGTACAATTATGTACAATTTTGAAAATAAAAGATGCGTTTTTGACTCAAGATCATCTCAAGAAGTTTCATGTTCGGTAGACGACGCTAGCCCTCCTCGAGTTCAGAGTAGACAGTATAAATATATACAGTGTAAATTTACTATGGATGCGTACTGGCCTTTTATACTTTCAAAAGTTAGGCCATTATTTCCAAGGACATCACTTCCGTCTTCTCTACACTGATTTTCAGGTCGAATTCACACCAAGCCTCCTTGATACAGGAAATAAGATTTTTAAGTCCTACTAGGGATTGTGTACTCTATCGAAATTCCCTCTTAATCACACATAAACTCTAATGTGCAAACTGTTGCATGGATTTAAATTAAATTCGGCATAGAATTAATTTAGTAATCTAGGTAGCCATTTCCGTAGCTATTTTTATACTTGACTCTACCTAACTAATAATTTAAAAAAGAAAACAAGAGAAGACATCTAAAAATGTGTATTACGTCCGCAGCGTGGTATATAGTGGATGGTGTACGAACAAAAGTATACCAATTTGAAAAAAAACGCAGATTGGTACACAAGCAAGCTGTTTGGTACACACGTACTTGAGGTCCTAACAACAGTTTTCGTCCTTCGTTAAAAAATCTTTAGGAGGGAATCATGAGCCCCTTAATTTTTGTGTCGAAGTTTTTATTATTCTTTTCTACAACCTGTCTAATTGTAAAATTAAGCTAATTGTAAAAATATGCGTACATCATTACATTTCACTTGTTTTGTTTGCCACTTGTTTTCTGAAAACAAAAACAAGTTTGCGCTTCTCCAGCTCGCAGACAGGAAACGGTTAAAGAAATTCATCTAAAACATACGTTAAATTACTTGTGATATCCTTATATCCAACTTCTAGAAAGCAAAAAAAAAGTTATTGTTAATATTGATTATTGTAGTTTTATTTTATTTAAAACACAGTTATTAAAAAATGAAAAAAATTAACGAAATATTTCGACTCCTTCAGTGGAGTCGTCATCACTTTACAGGTTTACGAGTACAGGTCGCGCCAAACTTTTAGCCCCCTCTAAAAACGACAATTCGCGCCGTTTTTCTAAATGTATGGGACTAGAAGTTTTGCGCGATCAATACTATTAAGATATCATATCATATTGTTATCATTTTATTCTTGATACGTCGATGACGATTTGCTAGAAACTGGATTCCCTTCTGTCCGCCCAGTGTGTAGAAAAAGTGTCAACCACATTTACAAAGTCACTCATGTGCAGATCTTAGATAAAATCCGCTCAGAAATCATTGAAGTAAAATTGACTACGTATACTAATAATATAATAACTCAATGTCTGAATAGAACACTTCCGTCCATCGCTTCGCCACGGAACTTTTCGTAACTCAGAGTCCATATACGTAAGCAGAAGCAGTCACGTCAGAATCAGATGCGCAAAAGATATTTCGGCGCACAAACGTACAAGTTGCCTTTTCCATCAGAATACACTTCTTGCATCGAGCGTATTTCGCTTTTGGGTCTACTGAAGTGGCGGGCAAGTGGGCATTGAGCAAGTTTGGGCTTAGCTCACGAGTCGATGCAGTTTACCAGGATGTGGTCACTCTGCATGCACTACAGTGTGGACTTACGTACATACACCTTCCGATATTTCAACAAAGTAATCGTCTATATTTAGTCCATGATGTTCATTACTTTACTACTTCTAGATTTAACGGTTTGAAGATAGATGGATACTCAAACTTGAGGACTTAATAGTACATTGTTCACCGAGTGGAGAAAGAGGCCGATTACCAACGAGGGTGTAGTTTGAGTCTCAATACACACGAGTTGGGAATCGCACTTTCTCCCGAGTGATACATAGTGCTTTATACTACACCTGCGAGGAAAATAAAAGACAAAATCACCCATTCTTCTATATCACTACTAGACGACATTTTGAGTTACTTTTAATAAAGGTACAACCAAAGAAACAGATTGATGACTCGCGTTCGATTTGCAGTTTTTTTTTTTAATTACGTACATAAATAACAAATGACCCGTAATATTTTGCAAATTTAGATATAAAAACTTTTTGACTTTCACTTTTTTAATTTTTTATGAACATAAATAGCAAGTGGCCAGTATTATTTTGCAAACTAAGACATAAAAACTTTTTGTCTTTTGGCATTATTGTTCAAGCTAGGTTATGTACCAAGAGTTTATACCCTTTTTAATGTAACATTTATGCTTATCGTACGGATGTTGACAACAAATAAAAAAAAACAGCACGTTAACAATGGATTTTCATATACTTTTTCTGCCCGCTCAGCACGTTAACAATGGATTTTCATATACTTTTTCTGCCCGCTCAGCACGTTAACAATGGATTTTCATACATTTTTTCCACCCGCATATTGGTATGACAGCAATGACGTATATTCTCCATCGTTTTCGAAAAAGTAAGAAAGGTTTAGTATAAAATTCATTACTAAGTATTTATAAAAGGAGAAAGTTAACTCACATTGATAACTAAATCCGGAACTCGAGGGTCATCTATGGACAGAGTAAGATTAGTGCCATCGCTGAGTCCGTGCACGAAAGCCACGGCACTACTGATGCCCCTCTGCTCCTCTTCGGGACGGAAGTAGAACATTGACGCGTTGTTAGTCTGTAGAATCTGAGGGTACTTCTGTCGGATCCTCGTGGCCAAGTCATAGAGCTCCTTATAGCCGGTACTAGTAAGGAACGAATTGGTAACCTCGAGGGTCTCGTTCCAAGTCCATGATCTGAAGGAATCGATGTCCTGGAAATAATTATGGCTTCTTATATCACATGGTGGTAACTTTCAGCCAGAAAAGCAGGCAAATTTATTTACATACTACCCAGCATCAGCCTGTCCGCACATGTTGGCTGTGTGTGTGCGTATACTATTTCTAAGATTATTAGTTGCAAGCGCGTTAGTAAAGCTGAGAGAGGGACAACATTAATAGGGCTCCGTCTTGTCCTTTGGGAGCAGAACTCTAAAAAAGTGAGATTTTGGAAAAAAAAACAGTATGAAACCGAAGCACACACAATAACAATGTTTGGCATAGCCGGACCGTAGTAAGTTATATTTTCTTTCGCCGGACCTGTGCCAGCGCCATCTATAATAGCTTTGCCTGTGTATCCCCATTCATTTCATAGATTTTACGTCTATCGCAAGGATGCAGAAAGAGACACAAAAAATCTGACATTTTTGTCTTATTACTACGGATAAAATTTTACTATTACCCTATTCCCCTTACATTGTATATAGTTTTTGCAGTAACTATATGTAGTTAAGAATTTTTCTAAATAACTAACTAGACTTACCTGTGCGCAGAGTTCACTGGTGCCTGCATCGAAACTGGCAATTATGTCATCTTTCAAACCTGCAGTGTTCTTCATCATCAACATGATTCCGAAACCTGGGCTCCTGTTGCCATGCCGGTTCAGAGACCACACGCTGATTGCTTCACATCCTGAAATAAATGTTGCCAGGCGTCCGGCTTTAGCCAAAGATGTTTAGCTTTTTATGGTCGTGTCCGGTCGAATATTCACGTGTCCTGTCTGTCCGGATTTAGTTAAGGTTTTTGTCAGTGTATCGCAGTCTTCAGTTTGAATTTAGAATTTAGCTACAATACTCAACAGAAGATTGAACAATTTTTACATCGTTTATAATGTGACACACAAAAGTCCATCAGCGCTCTGCGGGTAAATCATAATAACGCGTTCAAGATGTTGTTGATACCATGGCGCTGCAGCGCGTTTTCAGACAATTTTGCACAAAAAATTTTTTTTTAAATATTAAATGTCTTAATTTTCGATCAAATAAACCCTGGATGTATCATTCCAAACTAAATCAGACTGAAAACATGGATCAGGTTTGTTATACAATTATAATTACATCTATACATCGAAACAAAACAGTAATAACATAAGAGCCAATAAATAATTTTTAGAAAATTGACCTTGATAGCACTGCTATAGCAATCTTATAAGATTTAGTAAACTTAAAACTTTCGCGATTTTCACACATTATTAACTTTGTATTGGGGTCTTACTCGCGATAACTAATAACATACCTTAAAAGATTTGTTTTCTTCAATCGATTTTAGGAGAAATTCCATTTTGCATTCATAGCTCAGAAAAAGTCGTAAAACCCAAAGGACCAGCCAGCGAATAAAGAGCTCAGTAATTATTATTTTTATATCTTTCAGCTTTATGCTAATGAAGTTATGGATATATGAATATATTTTGCAATATTCCGCTAAACAATATTGCAATTATATATTGCAAGGTAACGCCTATTTCAATTAATTATTTTACGTTAATGCATAATAATGTAGAAAACTGATTGCATCATATTGTCGATTCAGGACGTATTATACATGTATGTAGTTGAAACAGACTCTTCAAATATTTTCCGTAAAGCACGGAAATATTCATGATATCTATTTAAGTATATTTCTACAATAATTAATGTCCTAAAAGGAATTAAATATTGAAAACTCACCGAAAATACGATATACCATTTTTTTGACTTCTTCGCGTGTCGTTTTTGCACCTTTTTAGACGACAATTAACCATGATTGCGATCGCGCGCAGTCTGAACGAAAACACCACTCCTCGACTGAATTGAGTGGGCTTTTGCCGGGGCTTCCGCGCCGGGTCCTTAAAGATACTATGCCAAACGCGCGGTGCGCTGTCGCAAAATCAAGGGTTTATTTGATCGAAGGTCTTAATCATTTAACTGTAATTTTACTGTTACAAATATGGATTTTTATCTCAAGTAAATTATTTTGATTTGATATCATAATTACAAAATAATTATAGGACTGATTAATTATTGATTGTTGTTAGTTATAAGTGGTTTAATTCGTTACAATTCATGATTCATTAGCAATAAACAATTAAATTACATAACCGAATCTTTTTATTACAAAAAATATATCCATTTTAAATGTTAAAAAGGGTATGTTTAAATATCAAAAAGCATATGCTCAGCTTTAAGGGCTAAATGTCCAGCCTATTAGAATACCGAGTCCGGCTTTTGTATTTAAGGGCCACGGAGCCCGAGAAAGGGGGTCTTGACAGACAGACAGACAGGCAACAAACTGATCGTGTAACGGAACCTGAAAAGGACAGTAAACCAAGATTCTTAAGGATGGAACCGATTCGGCGTTCCCTAAGTTAAACTAAGAAACATAAACAAATTAAAAGAAACTTACCTTCTAATGCAGGAATGTCTCTGATATCTCCTCTTACAGT
This sequence comes from Ypsolopha scabrella, assembly GCA_910592155.1. NCBI lineage: Eukaryota > Metazoa > Arthropoda > Insecta > Lepidoptera > Ypsolophidae > Ypsolopha > Ypsolopha scabrella. The sequence continues at coordinate 19,819,720 of OU342975.1, read as the reverse complement.
ATCATAAGGCGTCCGTGAAGAAAACAACTGATATGGGCACTCTCTATTAAAATAACAATCACTAAGAGCTATTTCAACTAATGCTAAAACGACAAAAATTATTTTAAACGGTACCATATTGGCTACAGTGAACATTCCTTTGTATTGGTTCAGGTTTAAAAAATTGATTTGTTGTTAGTTCCTAGCAGTTTTTAAGTATTTCTATAATCTCTAGACAAAATTCGAAACATTTAAGAATCTCTCACATCGTTGAATTTTTTGGTATTTTTTTCAAAATACGGGTGATTATTCTTTTTCTGAAATTAAATTGTAATGTAATCAATACCGTTTTGTTAAGATTCACATGTAGGCGAAATTAAAAACAGTCATGGTGTCGTGCAAAATGCAACCAGTTGTGGTGACACTTTTTCTCACTATTTTCTTACGTTACATATTATTTGCGTGAAGATAACAAAATAACAAAGTCTTCTTGACTACAATCGTGGTCACTCTTCATACAGTGTCCATTAGACAGGCAACTGGTCGACCGGTCTCTGCTTAAAATGACACATTCTGTATATACTCAATAAGTGATCATAAGAACAGGTTTATTAATTAACAGAAACCACCTTACATTATATTACCGGTTCAGATCAGAGTTTTGTAACCGAAATACGATTTAAGGCGACGCCACGAAATTTTGGCAACATGGATTCATTTTTCTCAGCAATAAAAAAAATATGTAGTTACCATTTATATACAAGCATTTCATTGACATAATTTTGCCCGAAGATTTAGTTGATTGATTAATTTTCATAGCAGAGAACAAAATATTTAGAAAAGCCCTTTTAAAACAAAGATTTCTATTTTACTGACAAACGGGAGCGAATGAAGCCTATAAGTTTTTTATTTAAATTAGTCTACAAATACACTTCATATGGCCGATTGGATTTATTAAATTACTTATAGTTGTCATTTTAAATGAAAAATACTGTTTTGCCGCATACGACCTTACGGGATAAGCTAGTTCGTAAGCGCATATTTGTATGGAGTAAGTCCCCCTCACTCCACTCCCTTAAGGCACCGATTTGAAATTAAAAGTTTATCAATGCCTCGCCTTAATGAGACATTTTCGTCGAAATACACAATAATTTATTACTATAGTATCGCAAAAAATGTATCTTTGTTAGAAGGTTATTAATAAAATAATATATAAATTAGACGATGACATTTTTTTGTTGTGTTTTAAACATTCTGTGCTGGGTTTAAGGTTCCGTAGGTATACCAAAAATGGAACCCGTGTTGTAACAGCAACGGATAAAGCTTACTGTGCTAACCGCGTAAGTTTGCCCGTGGTGTATTCACAAGAGCTGTAATAGTGCTAAACCATACGAATTTGAATTAGATTGTAAAAATTGTCGGTGTAACGTGAGTATGCGAGTGTTCTATGTAGAAGTGACACTCTACATACTCGGAAACATCTCTCTATTAAGAGGCCGGTCCATATTTTTCGTCTGTTTGATGCGAAGCATTATTGTAATTATTTTTCTTGTCATTGCCGCGATGTTTATGTAAAAATCAGGGACATACACCAGTAGATTTGAAGAACTAAAATTTATTTGATTTAATTGTTTCTCCTTTGCGCGTTATTTTGATAGTTAGATTTTATGAGTAACGATTCGGAGCGGGCTCGTAAGTAATAAAATAACTCGCAAAAGAGAAACAATTCAATTGAATAAATTCTAGGCCTTTATTTAGACGGCCAGTATGAAGTGGTGTATGTCCCTAGTTTCGCTATGCGAGAGGGACGGATTCCTGAAAAAATATCAAAATTTCGGTTTTAAATTAATATAAAATTAACTAAAATAGCTATCAAAATTACCAACAGAAAAAACTAGATATCGTTAAAATCTACCTAATAAAATATCTTTCAGGTCTGTATGTCATTCCTGTTTTTCATACTATGAAAAAAAGTGTAGAAAAAGGCCTCATTTCAATAATTATTTCTATCGAGCAAAAGTTACGCAATCGTGTTTCTGTGCTAAACAAAACCGGAAAAAAGTTCCTAAATTTATATACTGGTTTATTAAATTAGTGGTTTCATCCTAGAAGCAGCTATACAACTTCAAAAAGTGCAATTTTTATTGAAATAGCCCCTTAACATATTGTTTTTGATCAAAGTTGTCGTCGTCGCGGACCGGGCTCATAACACCCCTCTTCGGGTATAAATGGCGTGACTATATACGAGTACCTACACATTGAAACATACATATTGATAGCCGATATTCAAGGATACATAAATATCGTGACAATATGCAGGATTGCTTTTTCAAGTGGGCGTGGATTAGTAGTGTTGCATGAAAATCGATAGTCTATCGATAATATCGTGACCTTGGAAAAAAGTAACAATAACTTATACTGCAAGGTGTGACTCCTTGATGGAACTTCATTTCAACACTAATAAAAGTCTCCGTGTACGAGTTCCACTATGTTTTTATTAATTAGCGACTGGTTTCGTCTCTTAGACCTCTTCTGTCTTGCTAAAATATGAACGGTCAAAATTGATAAGCATTAACAATAATTATGAAGGTACTTAGATATAACAATAAAAATAGTTGAGGGTAAATGAGTATAACATGAATGTTGCGTTTTGATTTAGTAATTAATATTTTGTGGTCATTAATAAACGGTGGAATGTTCATTTAAAATCTCACAATTAAATTAAATTCAAGTCAAATAAAATAAAATAAAATAGTAATGTCAACTTATAAATTGGATAACGAAATACAGTGATAAAAATGATGCATTAACAAAACTTGGCTATGTTTCGAAGTCAACTAATTAAATGTCCTAAAACTGACGTTTAAAATAATCTTAAGTGAAATGGTGTAACATTAATCTGTTTTAAAATTAATTCAATAATGGGGAAGTGGATAAGCAGGTCTACTAGTCGCTAATTAATAAAAACATAGTGGAACTCGTACCGGAGACTTTTATTAGTGTTAAAAGTAACAATATCGATTGTGCTATCGATGGTATCGATACTATTGAAACTATCCATTGTTTTGGTCCATTAAATAGTCATGCAACACTAGCGTGGATGGCAAAATTCAAAACTATAGGCCATAGCGAAAATTCTCAAAGGAGTCCCGGTGCCGATTTTGATGAAAACGAAAACTGAATCTGTTTGCCGTATATAGTTTCCCAAGGTTTGATCCTTATTACACTATCGGATGGTGTAATAATATTAAGTGTTTTTTTAAAATCAGCAAATTCTATTCTCGGGGTATGGAATTAATTTTTTCAACAAAATCGGCCTTGAGACTCCTTTGAGCATTTTTTTCTATTCCTTATACTATAAGGCTTATAGTTTCGGAATTTGCCATCTACGGCCACTTGAAAAACTAACTCTACTGGGTGTAAATAGACTGCTACCATTAAATGAAACCACATATTCTTCCGACCCTACTGAACCACTTTTCCCAAGAGTCATACTCGCGGACACCCTTAGTTTAGCAAATAATTGAGTTCCAAACAAAAACGCGTAAACCCTAACGCACCGACATACGGGCGAGTTTAGAGAGAGCGTCGCGTCGTTCACGCATTTTTGTTTGAAACTTAATTATTCCCTAAACTAAGGGTGTTCGCGGGTATGACTCTTGGGAAAAGTGGTTCAGTAGGGTCGGAAGAATATGTGGTTTCATTTAATGGTAGCAGTCTATTTACACCCGGTATATATCCAATCTATGTACCAGTACATATTAAAACATACATATCATAAATCTCTTTTGTCTACACTTTGGTCATGCTGAAAGGAGGAACACCAAAAAAGTCTCAAATCCAACAGCATTCGTTTATTTACAGCCCTCAAATAAATACTAAGTCTTAATTTAATTCAACAGCCTACAAAGATCTATTTACATAAATAGTACAAGCACGCTTGCATTACCAAAAGGAAATATAAAACACCTGTATTTACAAGTTTTACAACAGCACTGCTAGTGTCAGGTAAAGGTCCAGTGTAGTTGAGGTCGCACCAATCGACATTGGCGTCGGTGTAAGGTTGGAACTTCAGCTGAAACTCCTCCCACGTGCACCCTGAATGAGGGCACAGAGTTGACTCCTTCTCATTTATGAAGATCTGCACTCTGTGGGTTGTGTTGCTTGAACCACCGCATCTGTTGCAAAGGAAAAACGATTCAAGTCGTACTAATCAAAACAAGCAGCAGAATAATTGAAATTATGTTAACAAACGAAACAAAACAGACTAAAAAAACCGTTTATGACTATTTTTTAATAGTTTTCAGATTTTTCCCTGTACTTGTACTTTAAGACGGTATTACTTGCCAAATTTCATAGTTCTAGGTCAACGGAAAATACCCTATAAATTTTTATTCCCTTGGGAGTGTCGAAGTATATTTTGTGGCATAAACAGCCGTATTTTTTTTTCACGTTAACTTAGAAGTTTGATTTTTTCACAGCTTCAAGAAACTGCAGATTTGAGTATATGGTTTTCATTTCAACTTGATACCTCCACACGTTCCTGAGATAAAGGGTCTTGACAGACAGACGGACAGACAGACAGACAGACGGACAATCAAGTGATCCTATAAGGGGTCCGTTTTTCCTTTTGAGGTACGGATCCATAAAAATAACACTGACTTCATGTCTGATTTGTAGAGATCATACAATTATGTTTTAAGAAGATGAGAAGTCAGCCAGTAAAAATTCTTATGAAACACAGACTCACGAGTGAAAACGCAATGCTAAGTGCGAGACGCCATCGAATCACTTTACTACCGCGTGAATCGAGTTAAGCCGGGTCTCCGGCGCACGTTTTGTACTACACACTAAGCAAAAACGTGTACACAAAACATTGTTTCGCTACACATTTTTACTGATAAGCTTGCAGGAGACACGGGGCTTATAAACACAAATAGGTAGCGGAACAATATACTGTGTAGACGTTTTGGTGTAGTGTGTAGGACAAAACACGCGCTGCAAACCCAGGGTAGTAAAGTCATTCGATGGCAACTCGCACTTAGCGTTGATTGGACAAAAAAGTTAATTCCTTAGTAAGAATATTTTTAGAAATTAAAATTTTAAATGATTCAGCCAAAACTAAATATTAAAACATACATATCATGTATTATTTTATTTAATAAAATCTTCATGAAATGTTTAAGAAATGTTTCCCATTACTATCACATTAATGCTAAGTAATAAATTGAGTCCAAAACTTTCATAAAGTTATTAAAAAGATTATTTCTCGAAAATGTAATGCAAAAGTATAACATGTAAATAAATTTAAAAAATATATAAAAATTCTAGTAACATCACTTTTTTTTGCGTTCCTCTAATTATGTCCCTCAGTGTATTTATTTGCATAATGTTGGAACATACATGCATAAATAAATTGTATCCATCCATCCATCAGCCTGTTTCGTCCACTGCTGGACATGGGCCTTTCCAGGATTTCACCACTCTTGGCGGTCCCCCTGGAAGAAATGCCCATACTCACACACGCTGGGCAGGCGGGTTGGTGAGCGCGGTGCCGAAACCCTTGCACCAGTGATGCCGCTGCCCATCACTAGTCTGTTTTAAGGCCTGGCAATTAGGGATGGATATACCGCCATCCATCGGTCCCAGGCAATGGTGAGCCGCCTAGTTTTGCCTGAGAGCTGTTCTCTTACTCTCCCCCGAATAACTTCGGAAGGATTTGCGAGTAAGATGGTGGTACCTCAACAGTCGAGCTCGGCATCAGCTCTACCACCTACGATAAATTGTATAGTTCTATACAAGATTAATACATGTAAAGTTTTACAACTAGATTTAAATTTAAATGAAAACCAGTACATTCATAATAAATTTTAAGATTAATAAAAACAAGGAGTTAGTTTTTTTTACGTTTTTTTTAATAGCATTTGTATTTTCTTAGTTATTGAGCTGTGACTTACAGTAAGAGGTTCTGCGAATTTTTCTTTTATGAATAACTGGAATATTCTAAGTTCAGTCACAACTTTTGTACCACACGAGTGTAGATAAACTAGATTTAGCTGTGACTTACAGGAAAAGAGGTTCTGCGAATTTTTCTTTTATGAATAACTTGAATATTTATGTAGTACGCATTTCACCAATATTGATTGACAAACCTGTTAAGGACAGCAACGATGTTCGTTGAGAAGGCAGCTATGTAACTGGTCCTCCAAAGCCTGGAGGCCTCGGTCAGGTTTCCGACGAGGGTAAAGTCGTCCTTGAAGAGGCCGAGGGCCGAGAAGGCCATCTGCAGCATGGTGTCGTGGCTGAAGTAGGAGGTCACGTGGCGCCCATGACCTTCCACGGCGGCCACGAAGCTCTCATATAGGTCCTTGATGACCGGACGGCCGAGGTTAACGTTGATCTACAATAAAATAACGTAAAGCACTAAAATTTATAAAACGATCAATTAATCTATATCAATAATAAAGTTGTAAAAAAGTCGTGTCTATACTATATATTGAACATTTTTGCACAATTTCAAATTAAATGGTTAATGTTTAATCAAAATGCCACCAAAATCCTAAACCTAGTTATTAGTATTGTACTGAGTGAGACCAAAACATGGTTCTTTTAAATTTTTCGTGTCTGTTTGTTGTATGTTTCGTTTTAACTCTAAAACCGCATACAAATATACAATTTAGCCTTATATCGTTTATGTCGACCAGCGAGTAACTACAATGATAATTAAGAAAGTTGTAACCAAATTCGTTGAGTGGTTCTCGACTTCTCGAGTTAAAATGAAACACAGATAAACAGACAGACAGACAAAAATTCAAAAAATTGTAGTTTTGGCTTCAGTACAACACCAATAATCTATTTTATCAAAAATTTTGATAATATACCTATTTAATGTGAAGACACGACATTTTTACTACTTTATTATCAATAAAGATTATTAATCTAAGCTAGGGATATTTTGGTAAATTCTTTTCTTGGGAATATTTTTTTTGCGTATTAAAATTCGGGTTCGGTTAACAGAGGTTTTCTTTTAACCTTCTAGAAATACTTAACTATAATCTTTCCATCGCGTTATTTTATCGATGACAGATCTTATAATCTTATCTTATCTTATCAATGTATTCGTGTGTAAAATACTTTGTCAATGGCCGGCCACTATGATTACATTCGATTACTGATTTCTGTATTTTGGAAATTACCACAGAGAAAATGAAAATACAATGATAGCAATATTAGAGCCACAAGGTATTGCACGTGACGATGGCAAGAGGCCCGACGGAATGACACTCGTTCCCTGGAAAAACGGACACTCGCTGGTGTGGGACGCTACATGCGTAGATACCCTCGCACCGTCCCACATCCCAGCGACTGCAACAAAGGCAGGCGCGGCGGCAGCAACGGCAGAATTGGCTAAGCGGCGCAAATATGGGGCCTTGGGAGCCAGCTACATATTTGCGCCGTTTGGGGTTGAAACCCTAGGGCCGTGGGGGCCAGAGGCGCGTCGACTCTTCCACGATTTATCTTCGCGCCTTGTAGACGCCTCGGGTGACCCAAGGGCTGGCGCGTACCTCGGACAACGGATAAGCCTAGCGATCCAACGGCGCCCTCCCATTTGGCAGCGATTTGGAAAAAGTTTTTTACTTAATTTAATTTTCTGTTTTAGATACGTAGATTTAGTTTGTACTTTTTTTTTTTTTCTTTTATAGCTTAGTTTAGATATTAAATTATTATTTTTGTAGGTTATTAGTTTATTTAAGTTTTTAATTATTAACATGATAGAAATAAATTTCTATAATTTTTAAACCTCACCTCCGTTTCCACCCAATGCTTTAAACAAGAAATGCAGTGCTGGGATTGGCTCATTTGTGAAGTGCATAGATTTCATTAAGAATGTCAATGTCAAAACCTCGTATTAGTGACATGGTGCACATCAGTAATATCCATCAATAAAAAATGGGCATGAGAACGAAAACCATTTTACACTTATTATTTTATTTATTACTACGCCTGTTCACCGTCTTACTAAAACAACGAACTCTCTGAGTGTGATGGGGCCACACAGAGGATTCTCCTCTACGTGGGACCGCTTATTAACAATAAATTACCTGGCCATGTGAAATCAAAGAAAATTGTTTTAGACTAATCAGGGTATAAAGTAGATTAATATGACATCATGTAAGAGTACTTGTTACCAATTATAACAGCCTCCTGAGACTTCTTTGTGTTTATTTAATCAACCTCTAGTACAAATGATCCAGGTTTTCATTCTGGTGACAGATTGTGATTTCATTTTTGGCTACATCAAAGTGACAATAGAGTTGCAGATAGGTATGTAAATGACATGTTGGATTTTTATATTTTCCCTAGTTACTAAGAATTTTTACAACCTCAGTAGTTTTTTTTGTGCTTGTTTAATACTAACAGAAACTGAGCTGATCTGAAGCGAACAAAAAACTAAAGGCTGGTCAATAAATTTTATTGCGAGTTGTTTAATTCTCTGTTTCCATGATATAACAAAAGGTAGATACGGTGCGTTCTTATATCGTCAACTGAAAAATGGACCTCTTGGAGCGACAAGCTTCGACAGTGGCGCGTGCGAGATAAGTTACACAAAATGGGGCCCATTGGGCCTATGTTTGCAGTGCCGCGCGCGGGAAGCTGGGTACCGTATCTTCCTTTTGTTTTATCTAAGCTTTAAACACCATGATGTGTTTACATTTTGAATTGCATGAGCATCATAAGAGATTGGTTAGAGGAATATAGCAAAATGATTTAAAAAAATGTATTACCATGAAGTCTGTAACGATTCATTTATTTCCTGAGTGTGATAAAAATAAATCCATTTTGCGTCTTTTATTGATAAGTACCTTTCTATAATCAAAGTACTTACCCAAGAAGCGTATCCATTTCTGTAATAATGTCTGATATCGTCTCTATACTCGAGCACGATCAGGTCTTCATTAGAGAAGACGGAGCACCAAGGAGACTGGAGGTTCGGACTCCAAGAGCGGTAGAACCGACAGATCTCGTAGAAATAATACACATCAGCTCTGGTCAACTGGTAGGAGATGCCAAGGCGCTTCTGGACGGCATTTTGGACCTGGAGGATTTTATTATTTCACACTAAAATTCAAAATGTAAGGATTACAAGAGAAGGCAGAAGCACAAATAAATTAGAGAGATGGCTATACCAGCTGTATAAATGACTAGTCATAAAATTAAACCACATGACTGATTTGTGAACCACTTTTACTTATTATTATTATGTTTTACTTTTTACGCGTCCTTCTGGACCTTTTTTTTTTTTATTGACTTTTTATGTTGTTAGCCTGCTGGCTGTGACAACTTTACCCTGGCTTTTAGAGTGACAACTGTATAGTTATCTACTTCTTTTTAATTTTAAAATAATCTTAAATCTTTAACTGCCCGGGACTCTTTCCTGAGCTGACAGTGTCATATGTGTGAGTGAAATAAGTGGTGTTTGTTAAGTGTGTTACAAGTTATTTGATGGGTCCTTCTGGACCATTTTTCATATGTAAATTATGTTCTTCTGATTAGTTCTGATCTAGGGATACGCTGAAAAACAGCACTGTTCGCAACTTTGTTTGTCCAGCAGCATTGCTGAAAGCGTGTTCTCTTATGCAAAATGAATTTAAGTAGAATAAGTAAAATTTTAGTAAGTTAAGTTATAACTTTGAACCTAGCGACAGTTATACAGTTATTCTACCATTATTTCATGTTCATTTTTGTCCATTCTCGTCTCCGGTCATCAACCCGTGACAGTTTTCTGCAAAAGCAACCTTACTCCTGTACATTTAAGACCTATGCACCTGTGTATATAGTGATCATAATAATCGGCTCTTTGTTTGGAAATTTTACTGCTCATTCATACGTACATAGTCTATTTTCTCATATAACCTTGTATATAGGTCCCCTATAAAGTATAAAGTGAATTTTTTATTATATAGAAACTACACGTATGATAGAAACATATTTATAAATTTTTTTAAGCACTTGGCGATTTATCCATCGCAAGGAGATAACAAACTAAATTTATATCATTGCTGTATAGAAAATCAGAAAAGTAAATCTGGACGTGAGGAGTAGATCCCTGTTTAGAGCTCCTTTTGTCCAGATTTACTTTTCTGATTTTCTATACCGCAATGATATAAATTTAGTTAAGTCATAGAGTTCTTCCATATAAATTTCCATGTATTTACAAAAGTCATAAAACAAAAGTTCCCCTTTATGATCAGTAGAGCGTGTAGTTTGATTTTTTGAGCACGTCATTAACGTCATATTGAGAAAAAGAAAACAATATTGATAAAGAATACATAGTTACTCAGGTGGTAGAGCTAATGCCGGGCTCGACTGTGGAGGTACCATCATCTTACTCGGAAATCCTCCCGGAGTTATTCGGGGGAGAGTAAGAGGACAGCTCTCAGGCAAAAAAACCAGGCGGCCCACCATTGCCTGGGACCGATGGATGTCGGTATATCCATCCCCAATTGCCGGGCCTTATATAAATCAAACTGGTGATGGGCAGCGGCGTCACTGGTGCAAGGGTTTCGGCACCGCGCTCACCAACCCGCCCGCCCAGCTTGTGTGAGTATGGGCATTTCTTCCAGGAGGACCGCCAAGAGTGGCGAAATCCTGGAAAGGCCTATGTCCAGCAGTGGACGAAACAGGCTGATGGATGGATGGATGGACATAGTTACTCACAGAAGTATATGCAGAAGTTTCTTGAAAGTTGGCGAGCTGCTCGTCGCCAGGCGAGCCATCGCTTCTGATTTCTAGTTGGTATCTGTCACAGAAGTTGTAAGGCTGAAAAGGAATACTTAATGTCAATAAACGTGCATGGTATTTAAGGTGGTTCTTCACTGTCGCGTTCCTAAACGCACAAGTCAAACAGATCCCTTAATCTAAAAATGGTGTTCACATAACCGCAATATTTTTGAACAACCTATGCAACGACACCCCACACCAAAGGATAGACGACAAAAAAAACCGCCCAAGTGCGAGTCGGACTCGCGCACGAAGGGTTCCGTACCATTATCTATAAAAACGGCAAAAGTATCATGTATATTGTATGTTGTTATAGCGGCAACAGTAATACATCATCTGTGAAAATTTCAACTGTCTAACTATCACGGTTCATGAGATACAGCCTGGTGATGACAGACGGACGGACGGATGGACGGACAGCGGAGGGAGTCTTAGTAATAGGGTCCCGTTGGTTACCCTTTGGGTGCGGAACCCTAAAAATCATCCCCACCTTACGTGTAGGGGAGGCAACTAAAGCGATTGTTTTTCAAAATTCTATTTTACAAATTTGTCGGCGTGATTAATATGTAGGTACGAGGGGTGGCTGAAAAGTAATCTACCTGACTATGAAAGAAAATACATGGATTAATAATTTATTTTTTATTTTTCAATATAGTCCCCTGCAACTGAAATGCACTTACGACATTTGTCAATAAGTGACAGCATACAATTAAAATGATAATTATTATTTTGATCGTCACAATAGTCATTCACAGCGTCCTTCATCTCTTCGTCTGTTGAAAATCTGCGCCCTCTGAAATTTTTCTTTAAATTTTTAAATAAGAAGTAGTCAGACTGAGCCAGGTCTGGACTATAGGGTGGGTGGTTGATCTCTGTAAAGCCGTTTTTTGTCAGAGATGACCGCGCCTTAAAGGCCGTGCGCGCGGGTGCATTATCATGCAAAATCAAAACGCCTTTGCTAAGTTTGCCCCTCCTGTCTTCTTTTATTTTTTTGCGTAGCTGGTCAAGTAAGTTTGCATAGTATTCAGCATTCATCGTGGTGTTTTTTGGCAGGTAATCTATCATAAGAATCCCCTCAATATCCCAAAAAATGGTTGCCATTAGTTTGCCCGCTGACAGCCGGACCTTAAACTTCCTTGGTGGTTTTTCCCCTTTAAATTTCCATTGCATCGATTCTTGTTTGCTTTCGGGATCCCACTGACGAATCCAAGTTTCATCACAGGTCACTATTCGCAAGATAGTTTCTTCCTCTTTATCCTTTACCAAGTCTAAAAATGACTGACAACATTCCACACGCCTTTGCTTATCAAACGGGGTCAACATTTTAGGCACCCAACGCGCGCTCACCTTGGACATTCCCAAATGTTCATGAATTATTTCATGAACTCGTTCCTTGCTAATGCCAACATCTCTAGCTATTTCCCACTGCTTAATTCGCCGATCGGCAAGGATCAGTTTCTTCACTTTTTCCACATTATCTGCGGTAACTGCAGAAATGGGCCTTCCCCTACGGGGATCGTCTTCTAAGCTCACACGGCCTTGTTTAAACAGCTTTGACCAAAACATTATTACAAATTCGGAAGGACATGAATCTCCGAACACCTTAAACATGCGCTCTCGGATCTGCGTCGGCGTATTCCCTTCTTTACCGAGGAATTTAATCACAGCGGATACTCAATTTTATCCATTTTTAATTTTATTGCAACTTGATGAAAACGAAGACGCGACAAAAAAATTTGAACTCGTAGAAACAAATAAGTGTCATGATTTTTAAAAAAGGAATAAACAAATAATACGAGAATATAGTGGCCAGTAACATTTTTTAAACTTTCTTTAACAAAGGAGATTTTATATCAGCCACCCCTCGTATGTATATATTATATACGCATGCCAAATTACAGCTTTCTAGTACTAATGGTCTCTGAGCTAAGCCGCAGACAGACAGACAGACGGACGGATGGACAGGGCGAAACTATAAGGATTCCTTGTTGACTACAGACCCCTAAAATGTCACGTACGTTACACGATTTAAAGCTTACATTTCAATACTTTACTTAGAAGAGGTTTAGACAACAATTCTGACACATGCGAAAATTTGCGAAGGGCGAAAGCGGGTGATTTTCAGAAGCTTACTACAGAAAAACCTTACTGGTAGCGCAAGCTTTTGAAATACCTAAAATCCTTTGTCTGGGTTTATAACAAGTTTTACATGCCTTTTAGTAGTTATACTTAGTAAAATTAGATATTGTAAAGGCACGTCTACACGTCTGCCATATATTATTGTTTGATCTAATTAGATATAAATAAGCAACGTCAGTATTTCTATCAATAGATAGGAAATATGATGAAAAAACATCACTTACTAACTACAGTGTCAAACTGACAGTAACAATATATTATTTTATTCAAAAGTACCAAAGATTATGGCATTTACCACGCAAAAAACAAAGCCGTATGAAAAAGAAAGCGTGTGAAAAATATTGCCAGAACAGTCGCCCAGTTGCCGATCGGTTGTAATGTGCGCTACATACAACCTTTAGGCGTCTCTTGAGGTGAATCAAAAAAGGCGCAAAGGTATGTGACGATAGGAACAGACAAACCGACAACGATACCATAAGTGTTTCTACCTTACTAGTAATAATAATAAACACCCAAAGAATGATTAATTCCGCGCGAGAAATTAAATCACGAGGACAATAATTAGAGTGTATAAAACTAGAAATGTTCAGTGAGCGTTCGGTATGTGATTTACAAGCTGGTTAGATCAATTACATAACACATCGTCACGACATGATTCCCCGAGGGGATGTCCGAGGTGTCCCCGAGTGTGAACTGTGAAGTGCAAGTGGTTTCACCGACGATTACTACGTCCCAACGTGATGGGTGGTGAGCCCTATCGCCGTATTTCGGGCACAATGACACGCTTTTTAGGGCATGCAGGTTTCCTCGCGATGTTTTCCTTCACCGTTCAGCAAGTGGTACGTATTAGGTAAGAACACAAATACTATGCACAAACATAAATTCCGAAAAACTCTTTGGTGCATGCCCGATCGGGGATCGAACCTGCGGTCTCAAGATTGAGATGCCAGCGTTCTACCACAGCTTAGATCAAATAGTTACAAAAATATTCGGTGGACAATAATGGTGAAAAAATTCAACGGTCTATGATAAGTACCTCTGTGGCACAGTTAGAAGCGCGCTTGTCCTGTTAACAATACGTCGCATGTTCGAATCCCTAATCCGAGGGCTATTTTAAAATTCTTGTCTTTAAATTTGTTCCTAATTGATCTTCAATAGTTTGTAATGCGCTCTAAGAATAATAATATTTAGAGTATTCCAAAGCGATGGATTTCGCTATAAAAACATAACAATGAAAAATCCAGTCGCGTAAATTTGCCTTACCCTGATAACCATATCCGTTTCCCAAGGGTCATCAACGGACAAAGTGAGATTAGTCCCTTCACTGAGTCCATGCACGAAAGCCATGGCACTAGTGATGGTCCGTTGTTCCACTGTGGGACGGAAGTAGAACATCGACGCGTTGTTGGTCTCCATCAGTTGAGGGTACTTCTGTCGGATCCTTTTGGCCAAGTCATAGAGCTCCTCGTAGCCGGTGCCAGTGAGGTACGAGGCGGAGACCTCGAGAGTCTCGTTCCAAGCCCATGATCTAAAGGCATCGATATCCTGGAAATAAGTATGAATTCTTGTATAATGAACCCAATCAGATTTCTACATGTTTTAGTTTGATATTTATGTATTACTGCAAAAGCCGGAATAATAGTAAATCCTAGAATTTTCTGGTAAAACTTGAGATTTACCAAGTGGTGATGGTAAAAGTCCGAATTGTTAATTTCGGACTTTTACCGTCAGTCATCTTAGATTCTACTACAACTCGTGGTAAATGCTGAAAAATTACACATTATAGTTTCCTTGCAGCACTCTTGCACTTTGAAGCCGAAAGTCTTTCACCAAAAGTTAAAAATAGGTACCATGACGAGCGGAGAGAGGAGAAGTATGTTAGGTTGCTTGTGATGATCAATTTGGGGAGCTAAGCGAAGCGGAGCGAAGCGACCCCCCTAGTTTTAACAGAAATACGATATGCCCAGGCAAGACAAAGAAATTTATGAGAACTAAAAAGATAATGAACTGTAGCTTATTTATTTTCACGCATCTCCAAAATAGCAAGCAGGTGTACTGCAAACAAATTATGAATTTGTCGTTTTCAGCATTTACCAAAAATCTGATGTAAAACCTAAGACTTACCAGTGACTGCCGGTTAAAGTGCAAAATTAATGATCGTAAAAGTTTTACCATCATCACTTGGTAAATCTTGGGTTTTGTCGGAAAATCCTAGGATTTACTACTGTGCGAGCTTTTACATTAACATATGCACTTATTACTTAGCTTCCACTAAAGATTAAACCATGCATCACAAATTACGACTACTCTTACTGGAGATGTGCCGACTAGTTGCCGACTAGTTGCCGACTAGTTGCTAGTTGGTAAAGTCGACTATTCGGACACTTTTATAGTCGGCAATTGGCCGGCCATTATAAGACCATTTTATAGATGGCTATAGTTGGCTAGTCAGCCAAAATCTCTACAAATTCATTTTGCAACAAAATAAAATACATGTATGTAATAAAACCGGTCAAGTGCGAGTAAGACTCCGAGCGTGGGGGTTTCGAACCATTCTAATAAGTTAATAGACTTAAATGATGCGAATAAATTTGCACTTTAAAGCTTAATATTTTACAAATGGGTCCCTGAATCGAAAAATGGGTTTGACATACCCACAATATATTTGAACGACCTATCCAACAACACTCCACATCATTGAACTGAAGCGATTTTTTATAAATTAATGATTAGTAGATATTATCTGTGTTAGTAGTTATCCATCCATCCATCAGCATGTTTCGTCCACTGCTGGACATAGGCCTTTCCAGGATTTCGCCACTCTTGGCGGTCCTCCTGGAAGAAATGCCCATACTCACACACGCTGGGCAGGTGGGTTGGTGAGCGCGGTGCCGAAACCCTTGCACCAGTGACGCCGCTGCCCGTCACCAGTCTGTTTTATATAAGGCCCGGCAATTGGGGATGGTTATACCGCCATCCATCATCGGTCCCAGGCAATGGTGGGCCGCCTGGTTTTGCCTGAGAGCTGTTCTCTTACTCTCCCCCGAATAACTTCGGGAGGATTTGCGAGTAAGACGAGTAGTAGTAGTTGCGAGTAGTTATACTCATGATAAATTACAGCTTTCTAGTAGTTAGAGTCTCTGAGCTAAGCCGCGGACAGAAAGACGGATGGACATGGCGAAACTTTAAAGGTTTCCTTGTTGACTATGGAACCCTAAAAAAACATTATCACAACATTCACAACTAGATGGATTTTATCTTTGATAAAAATTGTTTTATCCTCGTATTAGACGTAGCGTGTTATTATGATATAGTATTGCGATTAGTTAACTGACTAATTATAGATTATATCTTGATTACCGATTACTATATCCACACATACTATGTTCGGGCCATTAGTCACTACTCGTCACCGAACATCAGTGACGTCACAGCGCGCTTTAAACCAGCAGGTTTAAGAAAAATCTAATATTTTTATTTAAGGTTTAATAATTTAATAAATAGAAACCTTTTGATTGGAGACGACAAAAACATACAATTATTAACAAGTGCATTCAAAATGTGAGCACACTAGATTTTTATATTTTACCTACATTTATTACACTGAAAATACGCTTATTTAGACGGAATTTATTTATTTATTTCCTATAATGAACCCAACTTTTCAGCTGTGTAATTGTAAATACGAGAAATTTTTGTTGTAGGTATTTCTCTGTGGTATTTCTAGAGTCGAAAGATTTAAAAAATGTGGAGCCTTTTTCCGGGAGAGTTGGTAACCCTTGTACAAAGTCTTAGCTTAGTTTAAGAACCACCGCATAAATTGTGTTTAGTTAAGACATTTTTGCGGAAAGAAGGAATTTTTACACTTTTTAGGGTACCGTGCCTGAAGGGTGCCAAACGGGACCCTATTTCTAAACCTTCACTGTCACAGGGGCTTACAGCCTAAACCGGAATAAGTAGCCAGTTGAAATGTTTACAGAATACGTGTTATTATGGCCTCCACAAATAACAGTGAAGAATTAATTTCAAAAAGTAGCGTTATTTGTTTCAGCTCTATCTTAAAGACGGTAATACGTACAATACAAATTAAATTTGTTATAATTTAAACTTGTTATAATTATTTTCCATACCCTAAAGTAAAGCAACAAATAATAAAAATTAGAGTTCCGTATTAAGGGGGCGCCGAATCGTCAGGCACTACTATTTTAGCGCCTTTTGGTCACCTTCATGTTCCTTTGACTTCTACGTACATTATTGATATTTACCATAACGTTTTTAGGGTTCCGTACCCGTATTATATGGTGGTATTTGAATTGATTGAAGTTAAAAAAACGATCGAGATCGCTGCCCACCTTTAACGGAATTAGTTCTTCCAATATGAATACACGTTTCTGTTATACGTTGCATACTTTCATAACAAACACTGTTATTTAGTAAATAAAATTCTGATTATTATTTAGAATCTAGTGTTTGTGTATAAAGTAAATTAATCGCATGCCCAAACTACGGTATCATCGGAATTAACCGATCAGTTGACCCTGCAGAAACGAGTCGTAACTAAATATTTATTTACTAGCTTTTGGCCGCGGCTCCGCCCGTTTTTTCCGGGACAAAAAGTAGTTTATGTGTTAACTTAGGGTATAAGCTATATTCATTCTAAATTTCATCCAAATCCGTCCAGCCATTTTAGCGTGAAAGAGTAGCAAACATACACACACACACTCAAACATTCGCATTTATAATATTAGTGTGATAAAAATCTCATGACTTCGGTAGATCTTCCGATTAAATCTCTTTCAGAGATAAGGTCACCCATAGCACATTTAATTTAAGACTGCTATAACTTTTCTGTGCAGTAAAGATTATGAATCTTTACTTGGCACTAAACGGTAATTGATTGGAAATGCAATGAACTTGGTTTTTCACCAGTTGCCTTGTTACAACTTAATAAGAATAAATTAACAATACAATGGTGTCGATTCGGTGTGACAGGACTTAACTTATTTGACAGAACTAAACCTAATCTAAGCATTCCGTCCTTTTCTTTCTGTATCGAATAGACAAGGAAAGGGAATTTAATATATAAGGTAAGTCCTGCTGTTACACCGAATTGTCACACATAGTGTCGTACTTATTTTGATGTGTCGTACCAAAGAGTAAATAGTCTCTAACAAAGATAATTTATTTTAAATAACCTTTAGCCTAAACAAAGTTGAAAAAAATATTTAAGTTAACAGTTAATAATGGGCAAAAACTAGCCTTGCCCGCGGCTTCGCCCACGTACCTAGACAAATAGATCAATTAGATAACCAATAATCGCCTCTATCAAAAGCTAAAAAAGTATTTGACATTGGCCTTTTTGTGTTGGACGGGTAATAATATTTTTTCTTCCAACTTTGCTTTAATTTGGGCATTACTAGCCTAAATAGTGTGCACAAAGCGGCACTTGTCTGCTCCAGAGCAGTGTAATGCAGAAAAGTATATATAAAATCCATTATTGCCCTGAAAACAATGCAATAATGGATTTACATACATTCTTTCCTGCCGCGCCACCACTGAAGTCCCGCGCGTCAGTATTTAGAATACGAACCAAAATGCCTTAATCCAGAGGACTTCAGTGCTGCTGCTGACTCTAATCCCGAGTACATAGAAAACTGGTTTTAAATTACCCTATCAGCGCGCAGATGATAAGCCATTGGTCGATCGGCGCTATTTTTATTTACGCAAACAATTTAAAATAAAGAAAACTGGCTAAATTAAATGATCAATAGCCGCGAATTTACGCAATAAATATTTTGTGAGAATTTGATTGTGTTTCTTGAAAATGGATTTTAGTAGCGAAAGTGACGACAAATTAACACCTGAATAATTAAAAAATGTGGAAAATAAAAGAAATAGATATTTTTTTGCGCTCATAATACGGTTTTTGAAAATCATGAGAATTTCATCACTTGGAAAACCGAGAAACAGGTAAAATCATTTTCCAAGAGAGTATTTTTGGCTTATCGAATAACGTGTAATATTAATAACTGCACGAACGTAACTATTCATTTTTATAAATAGAGATTTTTGGATTAATTTGACTTCATTTCTTTATTTGGAAGTTGAAAGAAAAGCAGATTATGAACCTCGCGAAAGTGACTTTTAATTGCACTCGTGTTAATAGAGCCCTCGCTGATTATCATAAAACTAATCCAATATAGGTTTTTGATTTAAAAACTGGATTTTCTCAGATTTATGATAAGATTAAATAATAATTTTGTCTTCTGCCGGTTCTTGATCTAGGTTTTTTAAATCAAAAACCCGATTTTAACATAAAACTGCGACACGTAGATATAGATGACAAATTTAACAGTACCTGAGCACAGAGATCGCTGGTGCCAGCCTCGTAACTAGCAATGATCTCATCTTTCAGAGCTGCAATATTCTTGATGTTCGACGTGACTGAGGACCCTGGGTTCCTGTTACCATGACGGTTCAGAGACCACACGCTGATTGCTTCACATCCTGAAAACATATCGTCACGACATGAATCCCCGAGGTACTGTCAGAGGTGTTCTCAAGTGTGAAATTCAAGTTACAGTCCACACCCGGTACACCCGCTTTTCATAGACGATTATTACGTCCCAACGTGACGGGTGGTGAGCCCTATAGCCGTACTTCGGGCACAAGTACACGCTTTTTAGGGCATGCTGGTTTCCTCACGATGTTTTACTTCACCGTTACTAGGTTAGAACACAAACACTATGCACAAACATAAATGCCGAAAAACTCATTGGTGCATGCCCGACCTAGGATCGAACCTGGGTCTCTAGATTAAGAGGCCAGCGTTCTAACGCCTGAGCTACCGCCCGCTTGAATGAATTTTAAATGAATTCGAAATTAGTAAATTCTAAAACTATAATAATAGTTACTTAGTTGAGATGAACTGAGTTAAGGTGTGACCGATGTACGAGTAAAATATCTACATAACTCTAAGCTCTTCATAATAGAAACGTGCATTTTTGTTAAAATTAGTAAAACTCTCTTATTATTACAATGTGTTGTGTTCAGAATTCTTTAAAGGTAGGAAATGGTATTATCTAGGTAAGTAGGTAGCTGAAAGTAAAAGAGAAAAGGTAGGAAATGGTATTATCTAGGTAAGTAGGTAGCTAGGTGGTAGAGCTGATGCCGGGCTCGACTGTGGAGTTACCACCATCTTACTCGCAAATCCTCCCGAAGTTATTTAGGAGAGAGTAAGAGGACAGCTCTTAGGCAAAACCAGGCGGCCCACCATTGCCTGGGACCGATGGATGGCGGTTCATCCATCTGCAATTGCCGGGCCTTATATAAAACAGACTAGTAACGGGCAGCGGCGTCACTAGTGCAAGTGTTTCGGCACCGCGCTCACCAACCCGCCTGCCCAGCGTGTGTGAGTATGGGCATTTCTTCCAGGAGGACCACCAAGAGTAGTGAAATCCTGGAAAGGCCTATGCAGTGGACGAAACAGGCTGATGGATGGATGGTTTTAAGGATCGACTCCTGTCAGGAAAGAAATCTTTTTTTGTGTAGTACCACAGTAGATTCAAAATAACTGTATTTTCCATAGTAATGAAATGTAGCAGTATACTCCAAAAATATCGTAAATTCACATCTATAGCAAATCTAATTTTTAATCTAGTAAAGTAGGTCGTGTCAGAGATAAAACCGTAAATTATTTAAAGTGTATACATATTATGCCGCTTCTTTACTCAATTACAGAGGAAGGAATCAATGGCTAAATCATTTAAAATTTTCGATTATTCCGATCAAATAATTGCCAACGTAATAATCCACTGTCAGCAATCAACACGATATCGCTAGTTTTTGAATTTCAACGAAAATAAATTTAACAGAAATCATAGTAAAGTTTACTATGGTGCAAGTAAACAGGTTACACTCCGTAGGTATCTATACCAGTGGCGAAGAATCCATATAACACGATTCCCATCGGCTTGCTAAGGAAATGGCATCCATGCTACATTTCTTTATTCTGTGTCTTCGCTTTGTCAAACAATTCTATAAACCTCAATACAACAAATACTCTTGGCTGACGGGAGTTGCAAACTAAAAAACTTTCATGTTTTCCTTTGTTTCTTTTCTGAGTAAGACGATATTTTTGTTCGGCTTCCCTTTATAAAATGTTCATTCTTCTTCGTCACTGATCTTTAATAATAATATATTAAATAAGTAAAAAGCTCACGTCCATACATTGAATAATTTTGCGAAATTTTAAATGAAATGGCTGATTAGTACTTAGGTGAAAACCAAAACTTTTAGAATTTATGTCTGTTTGTCTGCCCGTATGTATGTTCCGTTTTAACTTGAAAAACACTCAGCGGGTTTGGATGCGGTTTTCTTGTTATCACCATATAATATAGGCTATAAGGGATGTTCATAAGATAATGCCCAAGCGGTAAGCGGGGCAGATATTGAATAAACGCAGGCGAAGCTGCAGACGAAAGGCTAGGCTAGTTATCTATAAGGCAAAAATATTCTAAACGTTACTTACCTTCTAATGCAGGAAAATCTCTGATATCTCCTCGTACAGAATCATAAGGTGTCTTCGAAGAATACAACTGATACGAGCATTCTCTATTAAAATAACAATCACTGAAAGTCACCTCGACTAATGCTAAAACTACAAAAAATATCTTGTACGGAACCATAGTATTATAATGTATCTACACTGTCGGTAGTGTCCAGGCGAAAGAGAAATATGATTTGTAATGTCGTTTTTTATAACGGTTCTAATCTACATCGAATCTTATCTACAGATTCGGATTTCGAACGAATTTGTTAAGAATATCCGTATTCCACATTGTATTTTTTTCAACGCACTTTTTTATTTTTATTTTTTGAAATTGTAACAGAAGCACTGAATGCGAAAGAAAAATATTGATGGCCGCACACAAAATTTACACTGTTTTGTTTAATTTTACGAACGCCAAATATGAACTGCCAGTGTGGTGGCGCCGTCACGCTTTGCATACTGTTTACTTTATTGTGTGCCAGTCAGTTGTGACGCATTTTTTCTATATTTTCTTTCACACACACTAGCTAGACACGTGCGGGTAGAGAAACCGAGTATTCAAGTCTTTCAATTATTTAACAATAGTCGTGTACACTGAACCGAAGTGAGCTGGCAACAGCACTCGGAAAATGATAAGCTGATCTCAGTAAAAAAAGAAATGAACCGTTATGCTGCAACGTTTACCTTCGTATGTACGGGAACAGGATTTTTGAAGCACGAGCATAAAATTATCTCTTTATGGTTTGGAAGTCGAAACAACTCGCTATTTAAGGCCACTTTCGTTTATGCACCCAAATTCAAATTGGAGACTTGGTAAGTGGTCAGAACCAAGGTTCAATGACCCTTTCTGTGAAATACGCAAAATCAAATTTAGACTTCCTATACTAATTCAGTCGAGATTATTCTTGAACTAGTATAGAGGCACAAAGAATATTTTTCGTATTTCGCAAACAGGGTCACTAAACCCTTAACGAGTCTCCAGTATGAATTTGGCTTTATTAACGAAAGTCACCTTATATAAAAGAGAGCTTGTCATTGTAGAGTTCTGAATACGGAATTGTCAAAATTTATAAACTACTTTTGCATGATTTGTTAAACAAAATAATGGATGACAACCACAAAAGCTAAATAAGCGAAAAATTACATAAAACTAAAATGAGAACCAATACGCCGATGTAAAAGTCATACTTAGCGCTAAGTATTTTGTCCTTGATACATTTAAGATTTAAAAAAAAATGAGATAATCGCTGCCACATTATGTACATGCATCATAAAATCATTACATTTTTATGATTATTATTATTATTTAGAGATAGGTATAAGAAATATATTGAAACGCTAATAAAAATTTCAAGGTGGAGCTAGAGCGTACATAACCTGACACGTCCATCCTCAGATTAAACATCAATTGATTGACTAAAGGTCAGTTTCTGAGATACTTAGTAGACAACGAACCAGCCAATCACAGCGCTGCATTTCAAAGTTGAGCATTGCTTAACATGAAATTCTCAAATAGGAAATCGGAGTAGAGGTTCTTCGATGACGAAACAAAATAGTTGAGAATGGAAATATGCGCTACAGCAGGGCTAGAAGAGCGCTTCACTATCAATAAAACAATATTTAAACTAATATCGTGTTTTTATACAAATTTAAATATTTATATGTAATGGATTGACATATAGACATACATTACAGGCATACACAGACAGTCATTTCATTGGTAAAGATATAAATAACCAGGAAGCTGAAATAAACATTTATTTAGGTAATATAATTGGCTGGTTGACATCTGATAACAATGATATTATAATAATACTGATAAAATCTCATTGTCTGATAATCTACAAATTAATTTTAATAAGACTAATATAACAATATTCCCGCAAAGGCTACGAAAAAAATTCATAAGATTATGATAAGTACTGTGATGATAAATTAAATTAAATAGAAATGGCATTACTTTTTTTTGTTTATTACCGTACAGACTGTCAGTAAAAGGAGAAGTTGACGCTAAAAGAAAAAAAATGACAGACTTTGGATGATTTTGTTCTTATAATCAGGATGTTATCAAAAAAATATATCTCTCTTGTTGAAGTAAGTTAGAACAAACTACAAACCGCGTCAATTTACTTATTTGTTGCAGTATTAATAAAATATTTTGTAGGTCTCTATTTAACATTGCTTCAAACTCCTTATTGATTTTCTTTGGAGTATTGATTTCGGGATTTAGTTCGTTTTTCTGTATAATATTTGTTCGAATATCAACGATTTCGAAAAAAAAACTTGTTTTGGTTTTGTTTTCTAGACCGCGTGATATTTCGATTGTCGTAACAGCCACGGCTCAAGAGCGCGCTATTTTAAACAATAATGAAAAGTCATAGAGTTCAATTCTACTTGATGTAAAATGAGATGCGCAATCTCGGGTCATCCATGTCATTAATATGACAGCTTCAAGTCGCACACAGCATGTAAAAAGTTTCACAAATTTTCTTTCTTACGCTCTGCAAAAGCATAGTGGTTATTTAAAACGGTCTGTCGTCGGTTTATTGCACTTAAGGTTTGATATATTTTTTTTGGAACAACTCCACTGACAGAGAAGTTGGTTCTAAATCCCCAAAAAAAATACAATAATTATAAATGACAAATTACATTGGACATCTCTAACAAAATCAAAATATTTATTTTGTAAAATAGATACATAAAGTGACCTATTCTCGTGCAGCAAACCTTAAATTTAGAGTTGAAAAACCTAAGATAAAACAAGCTCATTTAACTTTTATCCATCTGCGTTAAAGCCTATTTTGCAATGAAAAGGTTTAGGTTATGGCAGCTCTAAATCTAATATTTGCTACACGAGAATAGGTGTCAAAGTATACTTTTTACAGGTCAAAGTTAATCTATACAAAAATAGAATATGAAAAAAAAATATTACGGGCAATACCAAATAATAAATAACAAATTATTACACATATTCATATTCATATTCATATATTTTATTGCATTCTATAATGTATATACACAGGTGAAAAACATTAATATTATTAGATCATTATGGACCTTGTCCAGGCACAGCAATATAAGAGAGGACGGCATTTTATTATTATAGATTTATTATTTGTGAAGATCCTACTATAAGCAACTTATTATGCTACATAAAAATATTTAAAATTGTTGCAAATAATATCTACCTACCTGTTATATGGAAGAGCAAGGTATCTTAGTATGTAAGTTTTGTGCAATAAATAAATTTATTTGTATCATTATTATTATTATGTATTATTAATTAATGATTATTATTTTCATTATCATTTTTATTATTAAAGATTGATTATTAAGTTATTAAAATATTGAAATTCCCAGTTTTATTTGTCAGTTTTCTTATATATTTGTATTTTATTATTTATCATTTAAATCTTCGTCGATAATGTAATAACATTTTGTGGTCAATAGCTGTACTTTAAAAAATTGAATATCATTTGCTTATTTTATTAAATACATTGGTAATTTATTATAATAAACTGGACTTACTCGTATGAATAAAATTTTAAATGTGTAATACTTCGATTTAGTGGTACGTTTTGTTATAGTAACATAAGTAGATATGTCTGTTTTTGTGTCATGTTTGTGTTTTGGGTCATCGCCGGATGATTATAAATTGTTTGTATTTTCGTTGTGATAACTACTGAGGAGACACATATTATTTAATACATATTGTGACATGTTATCGTGACTTAGTTCCACAAATAAAAGTACTTTGAACTCTGAACTCCCACTACTTTTTTCTTAGACTAAGTTATAGTGCGTAGTTTTGCAACAAAAATACAATTTCCTCTTTTCCTGTTTACTTTCTTCTACGGTGCCTATGTAACAAGACGGTACGTCAGTACCAGTAGACGTTGCTGAAGAGTGCGTGAGCGCAGGTGCTCTCGTTACAATACAACCAACGACTTGGTTACAATGCAATAAGAGCTAGATAACGTATAAATAAACGCACTATTACGTGCTATTACAACCAAGCCTGACGTGCCATCACAAAAAAGTACCAATTGAAAAAGGTTGACTCTAGTAAAATACATTACTTATTTTGCGGTGCCTTCTCGCTTTATTTACTAATCTACATATGTCATTATAATTATTATTTTTTTCTATATTTTTTCTTCAACTTGTTTCAGTACCGTAAAGAAGGAGTATGAAGCTTTTATGATCTGAAAGAAAAAAAAAACACATTTGAGAAGTATCACTGCTAAAGGGAATAGTAGAATAAAACCATTGGAAATTTATATAAAATAAGCCTCAATAATGAAAAAAAAAAAGCGTTCCCATATGCCTTCGGTAGAGGAACATAATGCTAAATTGCGATCCTTCTAACAGTGCCAGCCATAAAACAATTGATAAAGATAGATTTAAGAACAAATCTTTTTATTTTTTGAGAACTTATATCATAAAACTTACAGCCATAAAAGAATTGAGTGAGAGAGCCGTAAAACCGCCAGCAGACAACGCCACCGGACGCCGGCTCCTTGCCATCACTAGCAGCAGCGCCTTGCGGAACCTGATCGAAGACAACTTGTACTTAGAAGACAGTGAGGAGTCCGCAGACCACCGCTTTTGTATTTAGGTATTCCGATGCTATCTGCGAGGTCACTGATAAACCAGCCCCTAGATTATGTATCGTTGAGTCGGTTGCCAGCTGGTTGCCAAACGTCTAATGAATTCCGATTATCTAAAGATACGTTTTAGTTTCTTCTTAAAGTAACATCACAGTTCGTTAACAGTTCAATATACACCCTGAAAGCAATTTTAAAAGTTCAGTTTTTATCTATCTTATAGTGGTTTCAAAATGTTGGCATTGTGCTACCTATTCACGAAAGAGCCTTGTCGTCATCGTCATCGTCATCGTCATCATCATCATCATCATCATCATCATCATCATCATCATCATCATCATCATCATCATCATCATCATCATCATCATCATCATCATCATCATCATCATCATCATCATCATCATCATCATCAGCCTACTTTACATTAGTACACTGTTGGACACAAGCCTCTCCCTAGGCGCGCCATAGCATTCGATCTTCAACCATCAATGGATGAGCCATCAATGACGAATTGCCTAGAGTAAAAACACGTTTCACTAACTCCTAAGTCATGACTAACTACGTTAGGAATCACATAAAGTTACGACACCGATTCGGGGTGCGTAATCCTTAGGCGCTCCTAACCTGACCCATGCATGTGACAGTCGCGATTTTGAGATTTAAGGATTTAAGCTTAGTATTCAATATACTCTATGGTCTGTAGTACTGTGAAACGTCAAAAAACCGCAAACAGACAACTTGACAAACAAAACCAAAGACAAGTATCAAAAACTTAGGCTACTCTTGGGTTAGGAATCACATAGTAAAAATAGTTTGGTGAAATAGATATGGTAAGCATGGACCTAAATTAGGAATTACTTAGTGAGGCGTCGCCTTGTTCGTCGTTAGTGGAAACGGGCATACTAACCAATACATGTGAAAGAAAATAATCTCGAAATCCTGATAAACATTACCTGATCGATGACCTGTACCAGAGACACTTATATGCGCCGCCTGCTACCGTCACACTCTGATGAAAGAAACGTTAGTTTTGGTTGAAAAGAGCAAAGCAAAAAAAGTCGATGTATTCTACACATACAATTTATGTATAAATTTAATGATTCAACTACACTACCCCATTCCATCCATCCATCCATCAGCCTGTTTCGTTCACTGCTGGACATAAGCCTTTCCAGGGTTCACTCTTGGCGGTCCTCCTGGAAGAAATGCCCATACTCACACACGCCGCCATCCATCGGTCCCAGACAATGATGGGCCACCTGGTTTTGCCTGAGAGCTGTTCTCTTACTCTTCCCCGAATAACTTCGGGAGGATTTTAGAGTATGATGGTGGTACCTCAACAGTCGAGCCCGGCATCAGCTCTACCACCTACCATGCTACCACCCAATCCCATTTACCTTAAACTAAATATTCAAGGCCCGAATTTGAAAGACTTTTTAAGTGTTACTATCTATACGAATTTTAATTAACGTGAATGTTGTCGCCCGTGCGCGTATTTAATTAACAAGTTTCTGTTAATCATTGAGCCCCATGACCTTTATATTTTGGAATAATTTAGAAGTCAGAATAAATAAAACAGATAAATTTAAAAAGAAAACTAAGCTAAATTCAACAACAACAACTCAATAACTAAATTCAAATAAAGAGCAGTACAAAAATAAAACATTTAACAAACAAGTTAATAAATTATGACACGCAAATAAATAGAAGCAAGATATAATGAGTCTTCCTTTAGATTTCTGATTAGAAATAGTCAAAAAGTGTAATGATCGGGAACTACATCACAGTGGCGAAGGGTGTACATTTTGAAAAGGGAAGCCGGCCAAAAAAATCGCCTTACTCCAAAAAGCAACTAAGAAAAACATGATTTTTTGTACTTTGCAGCTCCCTGTCAGCCAGTTGTATTTTGTCGTATTGAGATTTATGGAAATGGTTGACATAGCACAGAGCACGGACTAAAGAAATGTAGTATGGATGCCATTTCATCACGGACTTGCATTTCATAAACAAGCCGATGGGAATCGTATTATATGGACCCTTCGTCACTGCTACATCGTCATATTTGACTTATTTATTGTATGATACATAAACGGTCACAATCACAAGACATGTAAAAAAGAAATACACAAAAAGACATATAAGTTTGAACTAATTCAATATAAATATTACAATAATTTTGAGATCGATATCACAAGACAAAATCAAAAACTTACGTAATCAAAATCTTCCTGAACTTATTTTTTTAAATGTTGTAAGAAGAAATAGATAAATCAACACTGTTACTGTTATTTGTTATTTGTTGAATAAATCTAAGCCACGACTTATACAATTATTACTAGTGTACAGGCTCTGCAGAAAGGTACTGAGAATAAATCTTTACATCGAGTATCAGGAGTAACAGGAGCTCTGAATCTGATTTTTGCAAGGAGGTCGTCCACAATTCCACTCACAACTTTATAAAGGAGACAAGCATCGAATAGTGGTCGACGTGATAAAAAAGAAGGTACTTTAAAATAAATAGGTAAATATGTTGAAATAATAGTAATTGTTGTGGACACAAAACCATGAGCGGCGACTTTACCTCCAAGACGCACCAAGTCTTTAGTAATAAATAATTAGTTTAGATCATGTAAATATATGTAATTTGATTAGGAATACACAATATCATGTCTGGCTATAATAATAAAGAAAATATGTGTTAGACTGAGGCCCAAAGACAAGGACACAGATATGTTAGACAGAGTAAGGAATATAGATTAGTGCCGTGTGCAAAACGAGGGATATAAAAGGCGGGCCAAGCCCGCGGTAATTCATTCGGAACAATACAGTCCTACTTATAACATCGAAGAGTTTTAATTACCAGTCCACTATAGTTTTGGACCTTCGAGCCGAATTCGAAGCTTGAATCACCACCAACAGGAGCCGCCTACTCTTCAGAACCGAAGTCTCTTCAGTTGCAGTCTATCGTCCGATCACGATGGTGGTCACCCGGAGCCAGGGTGATGCTGCAGAACTGGAGGAGCAGAGACACCGTGAAGAGGAACAGAGGCGCCAGGAGGAAGAACGTCAGATCGAAGACGAACGACTCCGAAGGCTGGAACGAGAACCACCGGCGTCACCTTCAGCTGCGACCATCCCTGGCATCACCACGAACCCCGTGCCAGCCATACGTCCACGACCAAGGTCACCTACGCCCTCGCACCGCTCGCACCGATCTACCACGAGCGTGACCGTGAGGCTGCGGCTGGCAGAACTGGAGGCAGCTGAAAAGATGGCGGAACTGAAGAGGAAGGAGCTAGCATTGGAGGCCGAGTTAATCCAGAAGCGTCTGGCTGCGCAAGTCGCAAGCATCCACGAGGACGAGAGCGTGCACGATGAACCCCTGTCTACCAACTTTAACAAGGTTGACGACTGGCTGCGCACCAACCCGACGAACACACGGGGGGAGCGCATGGAGACCCTGACCACATCACGAACTATAGAAAAGCCACGTGAAGAACGAAGAGCACGCTTCGCAGACCCAGTTACACTTACTCCAGCCAGAACAGACGGAGCAATCGAACAATTAACAGAAGCAATCGAGAAGATGTCGAGACCCAGACCACGCTACGTCAGCGAACTACCATTATTCTCCGGAGCACCTGACGAGTGGCTACCATTCCAAGCTGCTATGCGAGACGCCACTACTCTCTATAGTCTGTCGGCCGCTGAGAACTTACAGCAGCTGAGATCCTGCCTAAAGGGAGATGCACGCAACGCAGTGGCTGCACTATTAAACACAGCCACCAATCCCGACATCATCATGAAGACGCTAGAGCAGAGCTTCGGTAGACCAGAGATCATCATAGACAAAGCAATGGAAGAACTTAAAAGGTTACCGAAGCCGGGATCATCAGCTGCAGAATTAAATACCTTCGCCGTCAAAATCCAGAACATCGTATGTGTCTTGAAGAACATCGATAAGCGGGGCTACCTATATAACCCTTTGCTAGCCCGGGAGGTATTAGAGAAGCTCAGCCCACACATCAAGTCGCGCTGGTGTGACTACGCCTGTGAACACGAGGGGACTTCAGATCCAGAGATCGTCACGCTTTCACACTTCCTGATGCGTGAGGCAGACATAGCCCTACGTTTTACTTATACGTCGGCGTACGGTATCGCTTCTACAGCCGCTACGAAGAGAGAACAGAGGCCAGTACCTGCGATCAATAAGAAGAAAGCAAACGCTGTCTACGCCATTAACGAACCAGAGCAAGTCAATCAATCTGAACAGATTGACTTATGTCCAAGCTGCGACAAGAATCATGCACTACACCAGTGTCCGACCTATAAGGCACTAAGTGTAGCGCAGCGATGGGACATGATTCGAGAAAAGAAACTATGTTTCCGATGTGTCGACAAGAAACACCGTCGCTTTCACTGCAAAGCAAAGCTGTGCGGCGTAAACCAATGCCACCGCCCACATCACGCTTCGCTACATGAGGAACCAAGGCAACCTGCAACACCAGAGCAAAGCAACACGGAGGCAGTCCTGTCGGTAGCATCCCTACACGCTACCGGCCCTAAAGCTGTACTCCTGAAGATGTGCCATGTTATTATCTCCGGACCACTTGGAGAAGTACCAACTTATGCGCTTCTGGACGAGGGTGCGACCATAACCCTGATTGATGAAGAACTAGCAAGAAACATCGGCGCAGACGGTCCTGCTCAGCCTTTGAACTTACACGGCGTCAACATGTCAAGACGTGATGAACAGAGCAAGACTGTCACAGTACATCTCAGAGGAAAGAGAGAGAAAACAACACACACAGTTCGAGCACGCACTATACGAGACCTGAGGCTTCACCAGCAGTCCCTACCTAAGAAACTGCTGAACCACGACCACCTGCGAGACCTGCCGCAGGAGGAGATCTGCTACGAACTAGCACGCCCAGGCATCCTAATTGGCACCGACCATTGGGAAATGATCGTGTCCAGAGAGCTGCGGATTGGCGCCCCCGACCAGCCAGCCGCATCTAGAACACAACTCGGCTGGGTGGTACACGGAACCGTGCCACGCAGCCTGATCTATCACACTGAGGAGAGCGTGCTTCATGTATACGCACCCGACCAGCGCCTGCATGAGAACAAACAGCACGACGAGCGCCTCCATGAACTGGTTGAGGCCCACTTCCGCATCGACGCGCTCGGGGTCGCTCTCAAAGACCCTGTGAGCGACAATAACAAGCGAGCTATGAACATCGTCGAGAGCACTATAAAGAAGATCAACGGCGGCTACGAGGTCGGACTGCCATGGAAACATGACAATGTAGTCATGCCTACAAGCTATGAGACAACATTGCGCCGTCTCAAGAGCATAGAACGCAAGATGGATGCTGACCCAAACTTCGCCAAAGAATACTCGACACAAATCGAGAACTTGCTGACCAAGGGCTACGCAGTACCATGCGACGGCACAGAAAAAGAAAGCGCTGTTTGTTGGTACCTGCCTCACTTCGCAGTACAGAATCCAAACAAGCCCGGCAAGAAGAGGCTCGTGTTTGATGCAGCGCACCGATCCCGAGGTGTTAGCTTGAACGACAAACTGCTGGAGGGACCGGACTTGCTGCTCTCACTACAAGGGGTTCTCTTCCGCTTTAGAGAGAAACCGATTGCAGTCACGGGCGACATCCGAGAAATGTTCTTACAAGTGAAGATCCACCCGGAAGACCAGCCAGCCCAGCAGTTTCTATGGAGGGGCCAAGAACGAGACAAGCCACCCAGCCATTACAAGATGACAAGCATGATCTTTGGCGCGGCCAGCTCCCCCTTCATGGCCCACAGTGTGCGCAATCATAACGCACACGCGCACGCACAGACACATCCGCGCGCTCTGGTGGCCATTACAAAAAGCCACTACATGGATGATCTGGTGGACAGCTACGATGATGAAGAAGAAGCCCGATGTACCATCCGAGAACTCAGGGAGGTACACGCGGTCGCTGGCTTCGAATTACGAAGTTGGAACGCCAGCAACATGAGCGTGCTACAAGACGTACCAGAAGAACTGCGAGCGACCACACCCACCCAACTGGGAGCAGGGGGCCCTGAGAGCAAGATCCTTGGGCTCTGCTGGAATCCCGAAGAAGATGAACTTGGTTTCAATACCGCAATGAACCGAGTCCCAGCCCAGGTGCGCGCCCAGATCCGAGCACCAACGAAGAGAGAAGCTCTCAGCGCGGTGATGTCTATATATGACCCGCTAGGAATACTCAGTCAATACACAATTCGGGCGAAGATAGTACTCCAGAGCCTTTGGCGTCTCCAGATATCATGGGACGAGCCGATACCAGCAGAGGAAGCAGAACTCTTCGCGACATGGCTGCAGCAGCTCAGCAACGTCACACGGCTACGCTTGCACCGAAGCTACGCACTAGAAGGCCACAAGCACGTAGAACTACACGTGCTATGCGATGCTAGCGAACAAGCGTACTCGACAGTGGCCTACTGGAGGGCCATATACCACGACGGTAGCGTGAAAATTGCTTTGATCGCTGCCAAAGCTAAGGTGGCACCAAGACGCGCACAGAGCATTCCCCGTCTTGAACTTCAAGCGGCGGTCATCGGTACGAGGCTCGCCGACGTTATCAAGCGGGAGCACCGCGTTGAAATCGCGAGAACTACCTACTGGACCGACTCCTCAACTGTGGTTCACTGGGTACGCAACGACGCACGGCGGTACACTCCTTTCGTCGCACACCGGCTGGGGGAAATCGCAGAACTCACACACAAGAAGGAATGGCGATGGCTGCCTACAGAACATAACGTAGCTGACGACGCTACGCGAAACTATCAGACGCCGATCACTAGAGGCGATCGATGGTTTCAGGGGCCCAGTTTCCTACGAGAACCCGAGGAAAGATGGCCTACCGAACGAGTTTTCAATGAAGATAATGAGGAAGTACTTCACACGAGCGAAGAGAGCGAGCGTCAAAATGACTGGCTACCTGACCCCTCCCGATTCTCGAAATACGAGACACTGGTGCGAGCAACCGCACGCGTGCTGGCTTTCACGGATATCTGTCGACGTCGAGCAACACGTGTTGAATATGAACATATTGAACGCGCCGAACGAGCTCTAATGAAGCGTACTCAAGAAGACAGTTTTGGAGCTGAGATAAAGAGAATCAAGTCGGCCCTCCCCATCCCTAGGGCGAGCCGGCTATACAAGCTGGATCCAGTGATGGAAGACAACCTTCTTCGAGTACGAGGTCGCATCGGAGCATCGAACGTGCCTCTAGAAATGAAGCACCCGATTATTCTGGACGGCAGACACCCCATCACCAAGCTCCTGGTACTACGAGAACACAGCACTGCCGGTCACGCCAACAGGGAGCGCGTGACCAACGATTTAAGACAGCGGTATTGGATAATACACCTGCGACCAACAGTACGTGCTGTCGAACGCAACTGCGCCCTCTGCGTGGTACGAAGAGCGAAACCGAGAACACCGGCGACCGGGGACCTGCCGCCTGCCCGCCTTGACCCGTTCCACCGTCCATTCACAAACTGTGGCGTGGATTATTTCGGCCCTATGATAGTCAAGGTGGGGCGACGCCATGAGAAAAGGTGGGGTGCCCTATTTACGTGCCTCACCACACGCGCCGTACACTTGGAGATCGCTGCTTCACTCTCCACGGACTCTGCACTGATGGCGCTGCGAAGGATGGCTGCACGCCGCGGCTGGCCTCGGATGATGTATTCTGACAACGCTACGAACTTCCGAGGGTCAGACCAGGAGCTGAAGACCGCCTACGCTGAATGGGCACCCGCCTTAAGAGAAGAGGGGATGCTGCATCGCATGGAGTGGCGCTTTATCGCACCCGGGGCCCCAAATCAAGGTGGCTGCTGGGAAAGAATGGTGCGCTCCGTGAAGACTGCGCTCCGTGCGACGCTAAGAGAGAAGGCGCCCCGCGAAGAAATCCTTCAGACACTAATGACAGAGGCTGAGTTTTCAGTCAACGCCCGGCCCCTGACCCACGTGAGTGTGAGCCCACACGATCCTGAGGCGCTCACACCCAATCACTTTCTTCTGGGATCTTCGATGGGCCTACCAACCACGGGACCTTGTGATGAGGCTGACCGACGAGCATGGGGAGCTAGCCAGGCGCTAGCTGACAACTTCTGGCGGCGTTGGATGCGGGAGTACCTCCCCGTGCTGGTCCCGCGTGCAGAGCCCACAAGCACGAGAAGACAACTGCAGGTCGGCGACATCGTGGTGGTGGTCGACCACACGCTGCCACGAAACGTCTGGCCACTCGGGAGGATCGAGCGCATCTACACTGGACCAGACGGCGGTGTTCGAGTAGCTGATGTGAAGACGAGAACAGGCATCTTCAGACGTCCGGTTAGCAAGCTCGCCGTGCTCATGGAAGAAGAGACTACGCGAGGCTGCGTCGGGGGGAGAGCTGTTGTGGACACAAAACCATGAGCGGCGACTTTACCTCCAAGACGCACCAAGTCTTTAGTAATAAATAATTAGTTTAGATCATGTAAATATATGTAATTTGATTAGGAATACACAATATCATGTCTGGCTATAATAATAAAGAAAATATGTGTTAGACTGAGGCCCAAAGACAAGGACACAGATATGTTAGACAGAGTAAGGAATATAGATTAGTGCCGTGTGCAAAACGAGGGATATAAAAGGCGGGCCAAGCCCGCGGTAATTCATTCGGAACAATACAGTCCTACTTATAACATCGAAGAGTTTTAATTACCAGTCCACTATAGTAATTATTTATACCTACGCGTGAAAAGTTATTTCTGGCTTGAAATTGGAATACCAATAACGGCAAGTCGGATTACCAAGTAGTGAAGAAGCTTAGGTTTACAATTCAGTCAATAATACAATATTAATAAAAAAACGGAAAAGTTTCATGTTTGAAACCATGAAAAAACCGGTAGAAAACAGCGTCCTCAAAAAAATCATTAAACAGAACCGTCGAGCCCGAGCAGGAAAACTAACTGTAAGATGGCGAGACGTGATTCAAAAAGATGTTTCAGTCGATACTTATCTTATAAGAGTGGTCTCAAAAAAATGGGACATGATTTTTACACAGCCAGGGAGAAACCATCGTTGACCTCAGTAAAGAAATAGAAACGGCTGAAATTCGCTCGCGAATATCAATTAGTGTCGGTCAATGGGGGAAAATAATATAGATCACATTCCAGGTTACAGTTGGAGATGAGTGAGAAAAGTGGTCCAAAATAAAAATGAGGCCTTTCACCAAAACTATACCTGAAAAGAAGTGTTAAGTTTCCAGCGTCCGTAATGATATGGGGTTGCATGTCAGCACAAGGTTTGGTTAAGATGCAGTTCGCCGAAGGGGTAACAATATACTTTGGAAAATGTCTGTTAGCAGTCATATCAAATTTGCAACATGAAAATGGGTGTATTTTTAGCAGTATGGTGCTTCATGCCATACGGCAATCAAAGACCAAAGTTGCAAGTTGCAATTAAGAATTAATTGAAATTCGAGAAGACAGAAAAAACTGATAGACTAACCGGACGTGCTGTTTTGTAATTGTGTTTTTTTTTAAGTACAACGAAGAGAAGTTTGTTTATAGTATAAACTGACAACAAAACATTTTGTAACTTTATGTGATGGTATATTTTGTTTTTATTTTAAGTACATATTAAATAAAAAATAAATTTCTATTCAAAATTTACCTGTGTTTTTCGCTATACTAAACGAACTATTCTGCATTGGGGCTCGTAAGTTCTTTTTTATTTTTACCTCCTCTCTCAGCTCGTTTCCTTGATAACAGTAGATGAAAACTTGAAACGCCATATTGAGTAAATACGTTCCCATCGAGATGAAGCGCACCAGGTTCCCAGTTTGCTATAATAAATAAAAAATTTACTCAAAAGATGAAATTATTAACTTATGAATATTATTAACTCTTTTTCTTCTTCTATAGGTCATCATTCAAGTCTTTCAGACACTAATAATATTTCAGGGGCTTTGAATTGACCGCGTGTTCATAAATGCGTCTTCATTGACATGATAAAACCCAATACCTCCTTAGCCTCGAGAAACATTCGAGAATAAGCGACTGGCTGGACCTTTGGGGGGCGATACCGGAGAAACAGTCGAAGCGAGATTTCTAAAACTCGAGCTAAAAATGAATGGAGTTCGACCAAAACCTCATTGAGTTCGACAGATTAAATGGGTTCTTAAGGTCGAGAAGGCTAATTCCACAGACTGAGAATAAGCTCCTGCTGCTTAAGTTGCTTTTTGGACATTTCATTCTGGCAAGGCTTGCTCGAATTTTACTATTCGTGCAATTGTTTCAGGGTATCGTAAAACTGAGCCCTATTAATGTCACTCTACTAACTGTTTGTCTATCCGTATGTCAGGGGTCTCTATCTCGTAGACGGAATGAATACGAAATTTGGATATTTTGTACAGAATGTTGATCCAAAACCGAATTTTGAATTATAAATTATTTTCTTTTTAATTTCAGTACCTGAAAAGGGGCCGATTATTTTTTTACCCTTGCATGTGAGGTGTCATTGTCTAGAGCTCATTGAGAAGAATAAAAAAAATATATATTATTATTTTTTTCTTCAAAAATAAAGATTCATAATATAAGTTGATTGTTGACATTTGTGTCGATTCGGTGTAGCACACGGACATATAATTATTACTAAGTGTGTAGCACGACTTAACTTATTTGACAGGGTTAAACTTATTTTGAGAGTTCTGACCTTGTCTTTGTGATACAGAAAGAAAGAGATAGAATACTTAAATTAAGTTTAGTCCTGTCAAATAAGCCAAGTCGTGTTACACCGAAATTCACCGAATCGACACCATTGCCGGCACTTGTTAGACATTTCATACATTGTTGTGATGAAAACAAGTGTTAAACATATGAACATGGAAAAGTTCAAGTGCTTTCACCATACCAATGTATTTATAATGTAGTTTTAGGGTTCCGTACCCGAATACTTGACCGACTTACTTTTACATTTTTGTTTCATACATTTTGTCATTTTTATTAAAGACCACCGACTTAAAAATACATCGACGACTTATTAACTCACTTGAATGGTACGGAACCCACAGGGCATGAGTCCTACTTACACTTTTGTAACCATGACTTACAGAAGCTAACTGAAATGCCGTCACACAGATGATGACCATGGAGACAGCGAACTGAGCGAAGGTTGGAGCAGAGAAGCACTCCTGAAGCTCTTTTGCCGTCCGCAGCGCCGCCTGGTGGGACTCCACGCAACTACGTAACCGGGCCGTGGCGAGGCGCTCTTGTTGTGGCATCAGCAGATCTGTTGACTGATGGAGGAGTTAGTGGTGTAGAATGGAAATAGAGGGCGCTATACTTCTGAAAAAGTTAGAAGCTTCAAAGAAAAGCGGCCATAGATTTTCTCTATAAATACCCACCTGTGTAAAATTATGCTCATTCGGAACATAACAATATTTGTGTTGTAATGGAGGGAGGGACTTATTATATGGAGTATTATACGCCCAAACGAAGCTTAAAATTTCAAAACCTTATGAGGAACCGCAATATGTTTATGATATAGCTTTTTTATGATACTCAATTCAACTTAAATTATAATTATTAATGCTCATACATATCTTGACAGTATCATTATATATTATACATACATATATCGGTAATAATTATTACCCTCCTTCCTAAATCAGAGCTAAACTTCAAAATGTTTCAAATCCCATTGAAGTTAATTTAAAAGAATTAAATATTCTATAAATATCAAAAAAATTGTTTCAAGTAAAAATAGTACGAAGTGAAAAGAAATACAAATAATGCTTCTTTGCATGACTTGGTCCTTACTAGCAAGTCTAGCAACACAGCAACACTATCGATTGATGCCACAAAACAGATATATTTTATTTTGCAAAACGAGCAGGTTCGATTCCCGGCCAAGGAAAGTAATTTTTCAAAAACCTAAAAGCCGTTTTTGTTACCTCCAAAATCGATGTAGAGAGTCCTTTGAGCAAATTTCTCTTAAACCTAGTTTAGATGATTCCACTAAGATGCTGGGAGAAATCACTTTTAATAGATACCTAGGTCACCTCTGTACATACCTTTTATTGTCAATAATGTTAATGATGTCTATGTTTACTTTATGGAATAAAGAGAGAATAAAGAATAATAAGGCTACGCCTGGATCACGAAACAACAAACGTTTGTACTTTCACTAAGGTAGAAACACTTGTGATTGTGATCACTTGGTGCACCTGCTTCGCCTACCTCTCTTCCTGCACGTCTGCATAGGCATTATCGCCAGCCGCAAGGTGATCAGTTAATGATGGAACAGGGTTTGATGTGTTTGTACACTGCATTTTCATGGTGCAGCTCCGAGTACCTCCTTGGAGAATGAGAGAGCCAGCTTCCCTGGCGAGTCCAGCAGTACATCATTAATAATTTATATTGTTTGACGGCGGAGGAGAAGTGCTTGATTCTGCTAGCTGCTATCCTGTCTTGACCCTATTGCTGCTCACACAGATAGGCAGAGTGCGGATGAAGTGGGTGCGATGTCGGGTCACTAATGCTTCTAACGGTAAAACGTAGCGATAGCAAGTACTGTTTTTAGTTAACGTTTACAGCAGTGAATAGAGCGGCATCCTTGAGTAGGGAAGTGAACACTTGATATCGAATTTAGAGGACCTCCTTTCATAACCTAGAGTTGGCTAGTGGCAGTTTACCCCTCCTGTTTAAAAACAAAGTTAAGTGAGAGGCAATGTTTAATTTTGTATAAATGCTAAAAAAAATATGCCGTTTTACAAAGAACTTGAAGTTTTCAATAAAACAAACAACAAATATAACAAACACCACAAAAAAAACTACCAAATAAAATTGACGTGAATATTAAATATTAATTTATAAAATAGTAGTTATGAAACTGGTACAAAGGTTATTAAAAACACGAGTGCAAGCTTAAAAAACGAGCCGAAGGCGAGTTTTTAAAGAACAGGAGTGTTTTAATACCTAGTTATGTATAGTTTCATACACTTCTTTATCTAAACTCATGCCTAGCAACCTGTTTTCATAATAATCTTGATAAAATTTGTCGTTAGCCAATTTTGATTTTTCTTGTAAAAGCTCGTTCTAAAAGTGTTCGTAATTTCCGTCATTATTTACAGAATGATAGGTGGAGTCAAATTATCATCACCATCACTGCTGTTAGTAATTTTAGGACAAAATAATACTTTTGGTTTGACCCATAAAAACACAGTAAATAATAATTTCCACGTAAGCTATGGCGCCAAAATCCACCACGCATGTGTACGCGTTGCGAACGCCGGCAGCCATAGAAAATGCAGACCGAAAATTAAATTAAATTATGACCTCCTTTGTCACGCGGCAATATTATTTTGTACGTGTTAGAGAATATTATATGATAACCTCATTGGTATTTGATATTAAACCTCAGACATGCCTG
This sequence comes from Ypsolopha scabrella, assembly GCA_910592155.1. Classification (NCBI taxonomy): domain Eukaryota; kingdom Metazoa; phylum Arthropoda; class Insecta; order Lepidoptera; family Ypsolophidae; genus Ypsolopha; species Ypsolopha scabrella. Next base: position 19,780,188 of record OU342975.1, on the reverse strand, counting down.
TATGGGCTAAGTTCCCATTGCCTTCCTAGTTAGTATCACATGTACTGTAATCTCAGAAAAAGTTTTTTTATAGCATTATGTTGTTCGGAGACCTATACTATAACTTAACTTTTTAATTTTTTAGAGACGTTCATGAAAAATATTTTTTATTATGCCAGTAGTTTTGAGTTCGTAATGAGGATTTTACGATATGAGGTTAGATAAAAGCTTTTATTTTCACAACCACGATTATTGTAGTATTTTTCTATTCTCGATTTGGTTTCATCTAACTCAAGGAAAAGACATGTAGGTACTTATAGGTAAATAGGATTTATACGAATCTAAATACCAAAGATGTAACTTGAGTTTTTAAATCTGTATTCGTGTAAGCAACCAACGCCTAAGATGTTTATATCCGACAACAACATCGATCCATCCATCCATCAGCCTGTTTCGTCCACTGCTGGACCTATTTTCCAGGATTTCGCCACTCTTGGTGGTCTTCCTGGAATAAATTCCCATACTCAAACAGCTGGGCAGGCGGGTTGGTGAGCGCGGTGCTGAAACCCTTGCACCAGTGACGCCGCTGCCCGTCACCAGTCTGTTTTATATAAGCCCTGGCAATTGGGGATGGATATACAGCCATCCATCGGTCCCAGACAATGGTGGGCCACCTGGTTTTGCCTGAGAGCTGTTCTCTTACTCTCCCCCGAATAACTCGGGAGGATTTGCGAGTAAGATGGTGGTACCTCCACAGTCGAGACCGGCATCAGCTCTACCACCTATACAACAACAACAGGCAGCAACCAATCCTCACCTCCTCATCCACCCCCATGTCGTCATGGATCCTCGCCAGCATCACCGTAAGCAGCTCCAGCCTACACTTGTTCTGCGCGATGAGCGCGGACACGAGACTGTCCTTAGCCACGTTCAGGTAGGCGGCCACGAACAGAGCTCCTACTTGGTGGCAGTACGTGAGCTCGTAGGCGGGCGATTTGGACGTGTCGTACGGATACCTAATAAATGAAACCACGTAATCTATTGATCATATTTATCAAGTTATCCACAAAAGATGAGCAAGTAAATGAAAAAAAATTTTACTCGCCAATACAAAGTTCAGAGTAAGTTTTCAAAATAAGTAGGTAAGGAAATGTGATTTTTTTTACTGTCCGGTTATGAAAATTCGGGAAAGTTGTTCAGTAGATCGTGTGGTTTTATAAAAAATACCTATCGATTTACACCCGGTATAATTTATTAAGCAATAAAATTTTGAAATCAAGGCTGCTGCTGGAATGATTTTCTTAGATCACTGTACCAGCCGAACAGGTATGCCGGTTGAAAATGAACGTCTGAGCTAAAACAAAGGAAACTGTTCTATGTTCGAAATGAAAAATACATTATTAACTTTGTATTGGGGTCTTACTCGCGATAACTAACAACATACCTTAATAGATATGTGCTTGCCTACAGAGGCGTCGAAACGTCAAGCACATATCTATTAAGGTATGTTGTTAGTTATCGCGAGTAAGACCCCAATACAAAGGTAATAATAAAAAATACATGTTTTGTTACTTTTGTCATGATACATACATTTTTTTTAAGATATCGCCCCCAAAAGCTAATACTCCGGTGACAGAGACGACGCTCTACAAAACCTACGTGTACAGTACATAGCCTATGAGTATTATTTACCGCCACATGTACGGTCTATTGTCAGTCACATGTCGCGACGAGTAGGCAGGCTATTTTTTTCGAAATTTAAAAATCAAAGACAAAATGGTATTTTATAAATAATTCTGATTTATAGATTTCAATATAGCTCAAGGATTAATTTTCAACTTGTATGTGACGCTGTATGGAAACACTACCGTTGTGTTTTTGTTTAAATTTAATAGGCTGTACAGTTTAACTAAATAAAAACGAAATAATCCTAATACCTACTTAAATATAAAAGAAAACAAAATATATACCTATACAAATAAATAAAAATACCTTCAAATAAAAAAAACCTCACCAAAATAGCTGCTCCGCGGCAAGTTGCCCAGTATGCTGGCGACATTCCCGCGTTTAATTGCTAAGCTTATTCGCTGGCCGAGGAAATTTTTGTTTTAATTAGTATGCACTTTAGGTTGAGATGTTTTAGCAAATATGGACCACCATCAAGGTACACCGTATAATAAACACACATATAAAGCCCAACTCGATAGATATCTAAAAATCCGACCCCTTCGCCTAGATCCTAGAAATTCGACGCGGAAGGGGGAGTTCTAGGGGGGGGGGGGGGGGGGTGATAGGTAGGTGACAGCTAGCTTTACTCGCGCCTTCTTCCTAGCTCTAACCAGTCCCGCACTATCCAGGCATTATTCTGTATTGTTCATCAGGCCGTATAAAAAAATTGTCTAAGTGTAGGTAGTTTTAACTTGATACTTTATAGCTACAAATATTTAAGGTTGAGAATTAGGAAAAAAGATGCATTAAAGGTAGCGTAGCGTACTATTAACGAATTGAGTTAAAATTAAAAAGGAAAGAAAGTCCGCAAGACTTGCAATGCCTAGGGGCCTCTACATGTCTTAATCCGGCCCTGGTCCGAATTGTACAGATGTTTGTTGCTCTCACCAAGCCCGCAAAGGAAGCTGGTTCTTCTCCGCACTGCCAGCCCAGCCGGCAACCGTGATGGTGGTCAGGCAGAAGTACAACACCTGCATCAGGCTAGTCTCGCGGTCGCATCTGGAAAGGTAATTGATCACCATTTGAGATGTAGGCAAATAACAACCTGAAACCCCGGGAAATATAAGGAAAACCTTCCAAAACATCATATCTAGAAATTATTGGAAAATTTCCTTAGTGATTCAGTGTCTCTAGGTCAACTAACTAAAGCTGGCGCGAATGTGACAATAACGAAAAGGGGCAGACAACAGCTGACGCGTGCGTATAGGTACGCGAGATAAAGTCTTGTCAGAAATGTCAAATACGCGCCAGCTTTAGTTAACCGACCTGTAATCCTATCCTACTAATATTATAAATGCGAAAGTTGTGTGTGTGTGTGTGTGTGTGTGTGTGTGTGTGTGTGTGTGTGTGTGTGTGTGTTTGTTACTCTTTCACGTTGAAACCGCTGAACGGATTTGGATGAAATTTAGAATGGATATAGCTTATACCCAAACTTAACACAGGTTACTTTTTATCCCGGAAAAAAGCATGTCGTTAAACCGAATAACACGCGGGCGGAGCCGCGGGCAAAAGCTAGTAAAGCATATTTTTAAACAGTTTGCTTACATCTACGTTGACGGAACCCTTTGTTCGACGATGTACGTTGCTTTTTATACTAAAGACATTTGGCAAATTTTATCAGCTATGGCTTAAGAGTTTATACGGTGAGGTGCATATAAAAATTTGTACTAATTTTTCAAGGACAGAACAGACTGTGCGACTACTAGTCTAACGATAAAGATATATTGTCTAATTAGGGTTCCGTACCCAAAGGGTAAAAGAGGAACCAGTATGGTGAAACTTCGTTGTCCGTCTGTCCGTTCATCCACCCGTCCGTTCGTCCGCCCTTCTGTCCGTATGCATGACAGAGACTCGTAACGTTTGAAATTTGGTAAAAATAGCCTACACATTGTGGTAAAATAAAATTTGGAATGATTTGGATGGATGGATGGATGGACACTTGTGCCCTTTTTTTTGCTACGGCATTATATATTATATGCATATCCCATAGGTTTCTTGCTTTGTAGGCCCGCTACATCGTATCCTATGCGCATAAACGTGTCAGGGGATACGTACATATTAAAAGGCTGATTGTAAAAATTTAATATTTATGCTATCTCGGGGAAATCTTAAAAAAGCTATACGAAATTGCATGTCCTTATCTCCGAGACTAATGGACCGAAAACTATGAAAAGTATCATGCTAAAAGACAGTTACGTAAAAATTATAGAAAAAATAACGTCGTCCAGAACGTGGTGGACAAGTTTCGATACATTTCAATTTACTAAATTCAGTCGCTAATTCTAAATTAGGTCGGTATATATTTTTTTTAATATGGAACCCTTGGTGTATTCCACTCGCACTTGGCCAATTTTTTTGTCACTCAATGTTTTAATTTATTTAGTGTTTAAATCGATACAGGACGAGGGTGTTTGCTCTAAAGCGGGTTATATTAAGACTACAATAACGAGAAAACGTCAAAAAAAAAACCAGAAACTTTTTGACAATCGTCATGCCCTCGGCACCCTGACTTGACAGAACTCGATCGGCATCCCTGATGACGGCCTCGATCCTCTCTCGCCGCAGCAGCAAGTTGGCCATCTTGGCTGTCTGAGCCAAGTTCGTGAACAGCACGAACGCAGTTGCCGTCATCAGCTGCAGGTCGCCCCAGATCTGAACCATATCTACTACCTGGATTATCAGGTAGGCGCCTGCAATCGAGGGATCTTTGTCAGTATGAAGAGATAGGTAAAGAGTATGTCACATTTTCACGATAAAAAGAAATAATACATTGTCACGACATGGATTCCCGAGGGTGACATATGTTTCCAAGTTTCACCAAAGAATTACGTCTCAGCCTGACGAGTTGTGAGCCCCATCGTCGTACTTCGGGCACAATTATAGACCGACAGCTTATCGTGCCTTCCGAAGCACGTATACTGAACAAAACTGTGCCCCTATACGTGCGGGATTTGAACCACTTATTTCCGGATTAGTGGTCACAATTCGCACAATAAAGAAAATAGGTTTTAATTGCCGTCTTCAATAAAAATGTACATGCTATTTAAAGGACTCCCTATTATTCACAATGAAGTATATATTATTAATGTTAAATATAATTTATACTTGCGATTGTCGGCACTTGGTGAAACTTGGAAAACATCACAATTAAATTCACTTGTACCTTGTTTCACTGCTCTTAATTTTAAGGTTTACACGTTAATCCCGACCGGTTTCGGTTAATACACCATTCTCAAGGGATACAGAAATTCAGGAAATTAAACAAACATTACGAGGAGCCGTTAAAAATGTACACAATGATTATGTCGAAACGAAAATATAAATATAACTTGCCTACTTGACCTACCTACGTGACTTACCTACCCATATTTATATTTTCGTTTCGACATAATCATTGTGTACATTTTTAACGGCTCCTCGTAATGTTTGTTTAATTTCCTGAATTTCTGTATCCCTTGAGAATGGTGTATTAACCGAAACCGGTCGGGATTAACGTGTAAACCTTAAAATTAAAAGCAGTGAAACAAGTACATGTGAATTTAATTGTGATTCATGTTAAAATTTTGTGAATTTATCAACATGATGGGTGTAAATTATGTAAATAATATTTTTAGTTTTTTTTCAAGTTTTATTACATAACGGGTTAATGTTTAAACCATCATTAAAATTAAAATAAACATCGAAGAAACGTCAACGTGATTTGAAGAACTACCTTTCGGCACCACACTGGGAGATTCTCATGATCTATATACTTTTTTTATTACAAGCCTTAATTAGCTATACTTGTGTTAGTATGTCTGGGACAAATCTTACTACTGAATTTTAAATCAGTTCCCCTGAACCGATTGAGCTGAAATTTTGCACACACATTTGGTTTACGCATGATTCACTTTATACCACCTACCTAAGTAGGTACTACATTTATGGCAATTTTGATTTATCATTAAAAAAATCATAAATCATAATTAGGAATAAAAAATACATGTTCTTTGCGGAAAACCAGTAATAATCGTAATTAAAATTATGCCGATTTGTAGTAAGTAAATGTGACTTTGGATGATATAGTCAAATTCATACTGGATACTTGGTCAGGAGCAAGGTTCACTGACCTGACCGTTTCAGCGTAATACGAAAACTATTTTGTATCCCTACACTAGTTCAAGAATAACCCCGAGCCTTCATTTACGTATTTCACATAAAGGGTCATTGGACCATAATCAGTTGGTTACTTACCGAGTCTCCAGTATTATTTTAGCTATATCATCTAAAGTCACCTTATCTATCGTCCTGTTTTCGACAAAGCATAAAATCAAAATACACTCATCAGTAAACCCATTATTTATTTATCAAACGATATCAAAAAAAGCTCATAAGTATGTTATTATTAGGTATAAGTAAGAAAATACTTACGCCCTAGCTTCCCTCATACGTTTTGCTAAGATTTTACGAACCCGGGCTTTCTTTCCCTTGGTAACATAATATCTTATAATTTGCTTGTTTTCCATCGTAAGTAATCTTTCGAAGTCGCTTCTAGGCGCGCGCACTTGCAAATTCATCATAGGTCCTACTCAGTCGGCGTACAGAGCGGTACTGAGGAACGATACGCGAGCATTGCTATTATAAGTCGAAGTGCAGCGTCGTAAAGACGATAATTGCTTGCGCATTTGGAACGTTTTTTGGCTCAGAACTAAATGACGTAAGTCTCAAAACTACTTTAATTAATTACAGTAGTAATATTGGGTTAAAGTCATTCGTCGACTTATAACTGGTAATAAACAAGATTTTCGTATTGTACGTAAAATATGAGACACAAAGATCAAATGGATTAAACACAAAACCAAAAAAACACTCAAAAAGAGACTATTTTCAAAAATAAAATCTATCGAGTGAAAGTTTTCCAATTAGGTAACGAAACATACAACAAAAAGATAAAGGTGTGAAAAAACATATAAATAAATTTCATATTGATTGGGTAAGTGGTAGATTCGGTACGATCGTTCAAAAACTATTGAAAAGAGGAAGGCCTCCTCTTAAGTGACTTCATTCTAAATCTAATGCGGCGTATGCAACAATATGGTGATTTATTATTTAAATACTAACCCCCTTGACATAGATATTTAAAAAAAGGATTTGATAAGGAGAATAAAATAAGGTTAGTACCCTTAACCACCTCCACGACACGGGTATTGAATAAAGGGTTTCCCAAGCAGAATAGGTGACATAATTCTAAATTTAATACGGTGGACGCTTCAAGATGGCAGACATAATTTCTTTTACCACCCTCATCACGTGGTTATCAAATTAAAGGATTTGATGACCAAAATAACGTTATCCACTAAAAACTATCAAATAAAATAATTAAAAAATACCTTTTGAAAAACAGCTTAATAAAGTTATGGACTAACACGAACAACTTATTTAGTTTGGTTTACTGAAACTGATTAAATATTTAATGTTGAATTTGGTTTAAAAAATCTTTTTTATATATATTTTACGCAACGAGGTTTTTTGAAAACAAATAATTCAACATTTTCTGCGATCTTAAATTATTTCATTCGTCCATGGCTTAAATAAAAGCTCGTTTTTGAAAAGAGGTTTTATTTATTGTTTTTCGCGCCTTTATTAAGTTAATACTCATCCTTGCCGAAGTTTTTTGGGTTTTTGTTATCGTAAATTGTTCGCCACTTCAAAGTTACGTTGACCATCCAATCACAATCTGCTAAGATCGCATCCTTAGAACGGCTACACTTTAGTAAGGTTTTATGTTTGTGATTTCAACCAACATACCCAAAAGAAACATGAACGCAACGGCCGTGTAGACATGATATAAGATCTTAGAATATCCATCCAAATCATTGGGAGACCAGAAACCAGTGAACCTTAGCGCTGTTAATGATATCCGAATTGAAAAATTTACATTTTCCACCATTATTTTCATTTTCCTTCTCTGCTTCAGACTAGTTTTCAGGAGTCCAGACCGCTGAATATGTGGTTTTCGAATACTAAACTTTTGTAATTTCAAGGAATACAAAATCAAATTTGCTTTGTTGATAATTACAGAAAACAGTGGTTACAAACCTTTTAGAAAATTGATTTTTAATTCTGTCTTGGCTAATCAAAACCTGACTACTGCACGAAATTAATTTAATCAGAAACAAAAAACTACATATTTTATTTGACTATTATATGATCTATGGCAAAATCTAAGAATAAAATATTTTAATTAATGCAATGGTAAAATAATGAATGACACTCTTTAATAAGTAAGAAATAAACTCTTTAATTTTTATCGAAATAAAGTAGGTCGAAAATATCTGGTCGTAAAAAGGGAGTAAAATTAGCTAGAAATATGTTTTTTGTAATAAAATAACCTACAATATCCGATCCTTATTGGAACCCCTGTCTCTATTTTCTTTAATTGCTGGTTGTGTGCAGGCGTTGTTACGTCCAGTACAAATATAATTATGAAATTATCGTAACTATCACCTACAAAATAAAGCCTAACCATTTGACAGTTCTACGAAACAAACCACAATTCAACCATTTCAAAGTCACTCAAGCATACACAATAGAAAGGTTCCGTCAATGCTCATGCAATAATAACATGAAAAATGGATTTTCCCGACGCCTTCCTAGAGGCCGTGGATGGACTGGACTGTATGAAGTGCAAATCAGAGTCCGCACTATCGACTCGTACACCAATTTTCTTAAGTTTCCTTGTTAAGTTAACTTGGCAAGTTTTCGTAGTCAATTATTTGCATGTATTGCGTTACTTTAAAACGTTTAAACTTTAGCTGTGAAAACTTGCCAATTTCTAAATATTCAGTAGCAACGAACCTAATAAACTTTCTTTTAAAACAAGTTATAAGTGTACATTATTGCAGTTATGACTGAAGGTACCTCCATAAGCCTCGGCACCCAATTTGATCTCACTTCCTTTTTTGGCGGAGCCGATAATTCTACACTGCCTTTTTACAGAAATTGGCCCCCTTTTCACATTTATGTTTTTGGCGGGATAGTGCTTTACCGACACATACCCCTCACTATACTAGAGTCAGCGAGAGATGGCACCTATGACGTTTAAATGCCTACCAAGGTACGAAAATATTTATGGGTAAGTAAGGTAAGTGTTTTAGGTGGTAGAGCTGATGCCGGGCTCGACTGTGGAGGTACCACCATCTTACTCACAAATCCTCCCGAAGTTATTCGGGGGAGAGTAAGAGAACAGCTCTCAGGCAAAACCAGGCGGCCCACCATTGCCTGGGACCGATGGATGGCGGTATATCCTTCTCCAATCGCCGGGCCTTATTTAAAACAGACTAGTGACGGGCAGCGGCGTCACTGGCGCAAGGGTTGCGGCACCGCGCTCACCAACCCGTCTGCCCAGCGCGTGTGAGTATGGGCATTTCTTCCAGGAGGTCGCCAAGAGTGGCGAAATCCTGGAAAGGCCTATGTCCAGCAGTGGACGAAACAGGCTGATGGATGGATGAATTGAAGGTAAGTGTTAATGAAACAATGTAATACTTCATTGTTGCTGGTGACGTGAAGTGAGGTACTACTCGTTTCGGTTATTATTCTTTTCAGCCGTCAGTCGGTCTAAGGATTAAGCCTGGTAACTTATCTCTTTTGTTGACTTCATATAATTTTAAATTATGTCATTGATCAGGGTTTTTTAAATTAACCCTAAACGAGGTAATTAATTTATGTGTATGTAACTCTGTTTAGTAAACTCGCGTGGTTATTATTTTTCTAACAAGCATATTATAGGTTTTATTTTTGGGTATTGTACATTATTTATACAGTTGTTTGTAGCAAGGAAAGGCGAACGAAAAAAATCATACGAGTATAAGTACATCTGATAAGCGCTGAAAAATTACTCCATGAAAACTATGCCGGGCACATGTTAAGTATGGCAATAGCTCCAATGGTGTTCACTGTCTCTATGAATCAGGTAGTCTACGCTGTCAGTATCGCAAGACCCACAGTACCAACCTACCATGAGCCCTTTTGTGTGTCTGGTACCATGACATATTGTTAGATTCTCGTCTTCTATGTTTTTTCTTTCGCCACTGGCTACGAGCTATGTTTTGTTTGTCGGCTACAAGCCATTTTTCTTTCGTCGGCTACGAGTTTTGTTTTGTTCGCCAGCTACAAGCTACTTTTTGTTCACTAGTTACGAGCTATGTTTTGTTCGCCGGCTACGAGCTTTGTTTTGTTCGCCAGGTACAAGCTACTTTTTGTTTCACTAGCTACGAGCTATGTTTTGTTGCCCGTCTAGAAGCTATTTTGTTAGCCCGGTACGACCTATGTGTTGTTCGTCGGCTACGAGCTATTTTTGTTTCGCCGGCTAAGAGCTTTATTTTGTTCGCTAGCTACAAGCTACTTTTTGTTCACTAGCGACGAGCTATGTTTTGTTCGCCGGCTACAAGCAATTTTTGTTCGCCGGGTACGACCTTTGTTTTGTTCACCGGCTACAAGCTAATTTTGTTCGCCGGGTACAACCTATGTTTTGTTCGTCGGCTGCGAGCTATTTTTCTTTCGTCGGCTACGAACTTTGTTTTGTTCGCCAGCTACAAGCTATTTTTTGTTCACTAGCTATGAGCTATGTTTTTTTCGCCGGCTACAAGCTATTTTTGTTCGCCGTGTACGACGTAGGTTTTGTTTGTCGTCTACGAGCTATTTTTCTTTCGCTGGCTACGAGCTTTGTTTTGTTCGCCAGATACAAGCTACTTTTTGTTCACTAGCTACGAGCTATGTTTTATTTGCCGGCTACAAGCTATTTTTGTTAGCCCGGTACGACCTATGTGTTGTTCGTCGGCTACGAGCAATTTTTCTTTCGCCGGCTAAGATCTTTGTTTTGTTCGCTAGCTACAAGCTACTTTTTGTTCTCTCGCGACGAGCTATGTTTTGTTCGCCGGGCAGGACCTTTGTTTTGTTCGCCGGCTACAAGCTATTTTTGTTCGTTGGGTACGACCAACGTTTTTAGCATTACAGTTATTTCTAGTAATTTCGTTACAAATCAGAAGAACCGATCCTTTAAAATATATACATTGTCTCACACCTGTCTCCCAAGGGACAGGCAGACACCACAGCACAGATTTCCATCGGCTACAATCTTGGCACACTTCTTTCGCCTCTCGACATCTATCAACCTGAAGATACAAGCTTCTTTATTCCGAGTGCAATTGACTTACTTTATAGGGTGATATATAAGTAACTCAGTCACGGTAAAGCCTGTAACGTTTCGAGATAACGCCGCCCGCATGCCGCCCGCTCTCTGCACCAGTTACTGCGGCCATTGCTTATCTGTGTTACACACTCATATATGAAGTAATGTGTAGTACATTACATACCTTATATCAAAATGGAGACAATACTTAACACATCAGCTTCTGAGACATCGGTTATGATTATGATTACGCTTTACTGAGCAATTTCGAGATGTGCCTTCCGATTTCAGACGACTTATAAGCAGTAAAAAATGAGGTCTTGAAACAGTGTTATTCCCAAACTACAATAGATAAATATGGTTCTGAAAAAAAACACGTTATAAAGAAGGCCTTTTCAAAAATAATAACAAAGCCAAAAACGTAATAGAGTTGTTAATAGCAGTTCGCTGCATCTAAAATGCTAAACCAGTAAAGTAAAAAAAAACAATAATCACTTTTTTTAATTTTAACTCATAATCCACAATTATTTAATTTTGTACATTAAAAAACAGTATTATCCAATCGCTTCTTGATTCACTGAATACTCAGACACGCACTTTTTCCGATGTGTATCTCTTTCATTATGTGATGGACCTACGGCACCTTAAGGGCGCCGATTCTTTATGATTGTAACAAAATCACAAGATACACGAGAAATAAATAAAGAAGAATTCCAGCGACAAATAATTTCAAAAATAATACAATAAATATATAGTCGATTTAAAACGTTTGGATATGCCGTTACCAATATGAGATTTAAAAAGAAAATTACAGCAGAACTCTTGTTTATGGCAAATCCAAATATTTAGAAACTGACAAATATAATAAAAAAGTCTTATTATGGATGTAGTACATTACCATTATTTGAAACCAGCTATTATGCAAGATGCGGCACGAAAACTTGCTGATTCGAAAGGTCAAGAAAAAAGTAGTAGAAATATCATTGTCATTAAATTTTTATCCTACTTCTTACTAAAATTATAAATGCGAAAGTTTGTGTGTGTGTGTGTGTGTGTTTGTTACTCTTTCACGCTGAAACGGCTGAACGGATTTGGATGAAACTTAGAATGGATATAGCTTATACCCCAACTTAACACAAATGCCACTTTTTATCCCGGAAAAAAAACATGTCGTTACCGAATAACACGCGGCCGGGGCCGCGGGCAAAAGCTAGTTGTAAAATAAATCAACTAATGTTTTTATTACGTAGTTGTAAATATTAGATCGGTCAAATGACGGCCCTCATGGTCAATGCATTGAATTATCCGATTTTTGAAGATCCGCTTAAATCTTTCAAGCACAAAGACGGGTATGTTGGCAATCGCTTGGTGTATATTTTTTAAGGGGTTATATGAAATCTATTGTTTATAATGACCCTCCAAAGGCCCAATCTCATCTAAAAAACGACATACGCCACGCGATCGCCGTATACTCGTGGACACTCGTCGTTATGCTTGAAAGAGTTGAAGTCAGTTGAACGCAACAACAGAAATCGAGTAATTCAATGCATTGACTTCTAATTTATCTTTGAAACCGTAATAAAAGAAGCCAGGTGATGTTTTTACAAGAAAAATTAAATTACAATGATATCTCTACTGCTTTTTAGGGTTCCGTACGCAAAGGGTAACTAACGGGACCCTATTACTAAAACTCCGCTATCCGTCCGTCCGTCCGTCCGTCCGTCCGTCCGTTTGTCACCAGGCTGTATCTCATGAACTGTGATAGTTAGACAGTTAAAATTTTCACAGATGATGTTTTTCTGTTGCCGCTATAGCAATAAATACTAAAACCAGCCAAGGGCGAGTCGGACCCGCGCACTCCCATACAACAAACATGATTTTTTGCCGTTTTTATAGATAATGGTACGGAACCCTTCGTGCACGAGTCCGACTCGCACTTGACCGGTTTTTTTATTGACCTTTCAAGCAACTTTCTGAGGCTATGCAAAATTTGCAACTCTTTTTTTCCTTTTCTCATAGTGGACCAGTCAGATATGTGAAAAAAATTTGCGAATTTCGCTTAGCAAAAGTTGTTATTATTATGTTTTGAGTTTCACCAAGTTATATTATTTAATTTTGTGCATTTTTCTCTTGTTTTTATGCATTACAGCTATTACCAATCCAAAGATTCGAACCTTGAAAATCTTCTACGATGATGCCTTAAGAGGCCTGTAGCCGGCGCGGCGGCTTGAAGTCAGACGCGCACGGGGTCCCTATGCTTGCTATGTCATTCTACATTCAACTTCGGATTATAGAGCACTGACTGACTGTTATTGGTTGGCCCGAACGTTCATTTCCCGAGCTCGTACGGAACTAACCGAATACTAAGCTAACGCGAGACAAAATTCATGTCTTGAAAAAACTCGAGAATGGTTTTGGGTCTTCCTATGATTTCAGGAGAAATATCCCTAAAATCGAAATTAAACAAAAATATTTTTGAAAAGTATAAAACGTACTATGCTGTGAACCTAAAATTATTTGATCTGTTGTATCGCTTCTAGGACATTACGGTACATAAACATTCATCAAAATATGTGTAAAATCCAGGACTTTTATACGCTTGTAACTTTACTTGTTACTTTATATTTGATTTTGATAAATGTTTTAGGTTCAAGTCATGGAAATTGTATGGGATATGTTGAAAAGGAAAAAATAATAAATAAGGATATTATCAGCGAACAGCGCTAGTATGGGAGTTAAGGCGAATAGAGTTGCCTTAATAGGTTTAATCAGAAGATATTAGAGTAAAGTCGATTAACTTTTGAATATATGCTGCTAATGAAAAAATTTAACGAACGAAGTACACATTTCTAAATAGAAAACTACAATTCAATACCTTTTTCTCTACAAGAGCTTAGAAAAGTGCAATAAAATTAGTAGACGGTATAAGCCTGGCAGGCATTATTGGTTAAATCAGTTGAGATCACAGGCGATACGTAGGCGTGTCTATCGTAGCTCGAGGGACGGCTCAGTGAAAGCTTTTCTTAAGGTATAGGGTGAAGATAAAGTATTAAGTGTGAGTTCACAAATCAATAAATGAACTGTCAGCTTGGATACTCTTCCAATATTTCATACAAATTGTGCTTTATTTTAAAACATATTTCATGCATAGCAATGAACAACCTAGGAGTACCGGTTACAAAGTTAAATTTAAATATTTAAGTTGGACATCTTGATAAAGAACCTCAACTTTGGCAATGACGTAAGCTAAGTAAACAGGATGATTTTTTTCCCTTGAGAATGCAGTATAAAATTGATTAGGAACAATGTAAAAAAGAAATATCAAAGTTCTTCAGTCTACCTTCTCAAAAACTAATCAATATAAGTGAATTTGTTGGTATGATTTTCAAAAAAACATACAGCATTAACTTTCACATGGGAAATTTAAACTTGAGCATAACACACGAGACAAAGAAATTATAATACAAATTTTACAGAAAAGAGACATAGTTACGAGTATAAAGGGTAGCGCGTTGCGTTTATGTAGAGCAGGTGGAAAATCTGAACTATAAGAGACTTGCTTTTGCCCGCGGAATCGCCCGCTTTAATAAAATTTTTGGTAAGTCCTATCGAAACTTTTAATATTTTTCGGACCAATAATTTTATAGTACTCATTTTAATTTGACTTTGGGTTCTCATGAAAATAGTTGTATATGTCTGACGGTCAATGCCTATGTTCCTAGGGAACTTTCCATCCCCAGGGAACAAACTATAGCCTTAGTCCAAGTGGAGAGTCGAACTATTACAACAGCGAAATAATCCAAAGCTCAAGGACTTTGTCATCTATATATCTGGTGGAGATTTTTTATCGGCATTTAGTTGTATAAGAACACTTCTATTGTAATAATTTTGCTGTAAATCTTCCTAAAAGAAAATAAATAAAAAATAAAAAATTTTGGAGAAAATATAAACTGTATGATAATTTTAAATTTAATTTTTTTTATGTATATGTCGAATTGAGATGTGTGGCGCCACCAGTCGACAGCGAATATTTTAGAACGAGCTAAGAATCGGTTTGATCGAATGAGTAACCGAACGAAAACATTATCTATGGTCGGTTCTCTCTTCTTTTGATTTACAATCGTTGCCGACAGATGGCGCTATACGCCAATAGAAATTAAGTGGGTCTGTGGTGATTTATTTCTTTATTCTGTTCTAAATATTTTTATTTGTAATGTTGGATGAACTGTTTAAATTGCCCAATCACATTTGAAAGAATTGTTGTGTTAAGTTGGTAGATTGTCTGTACCATAGACCTAGGAGTCTGTACGATGTTCTGTTTGATTGTAAGGTTGGCAGGACTGATTATGTTATCCAATCAGATCTGAAGTATTTGTTTTCTTTGGTACCTAACTTTATTTTATTGGTGGAAACGCAAGCGCCTAGTTATACCGCGCTTGGACATGGCTCTTGGCGGGGGTTACGTACGACTACCGAGGAAAAAGATAATTTTCAGGGGACTTATTTTCGGAAAGGGGTCGAGGTAACTCATGTGCCAAGAGACTTGTCCGTTCCCGCCACGTAGTTTTGTTCCTTGTAATTAAAAGTGCTGTAAGACTGTTTTTGATCACAATAAAAGTTGTATTGTTCGTCTACGCGTGTTCATCATGACCAATACCCACGGTAGCCCTCCTATTGCCGTTCCTGACGTTCCTGTTTTGACATATATATTTTTTTAACAACGATGTAGAAACTTTCAAATCATTTCAAACAAAAATATATATATATACAGGGTGTAAATGCAAAGTCAAGAATCCCTTAAGGATATGATAGTATACACGATTCTGATGTCATTACGAGAAAAAAAATATACCTTGAATTTTCACCAAAAATTCCATCATTTTTCTAAGCTATGGCTACGCAACTCACCAGCCTCCCCATACACCTAATTGCACCCCGCAACCCCTCATCCGAGTGGCCAGCGACCAGTGAGGGTGTCTACGCGATTAGTGTATTTTGAATAAAGAATATCGTCTTGTTATGAGGTACTGGTACTTTATTTAGAGATCCCAGTATTTCAAATAATATCTTTACCGATCATACTAACACACCGTTAAAGGATTCTTGCCTTTGCTTTTACACTCGGCATATAAAAATTCAAATCTTTTTAAAAAATTAATTACCTTATCCGGCAATTGAACCTGCTCATTTTGCAGAAATAATAACTTTCTGTATTATGGCATCAACCGACAGTGTCGCTAGAATAGACCAGTTTTGCAAAGAAACATTATGGTTAAAATCAAAGGAAACGTCTTACAAACTTACCGTAAAATCACAATCTCACTAGTGAAATTATAAAGTGTCAGATTTTATAATATTACAGTGATATGTACATAATATAGTAAGAGCCTTATTTAGAAATCAACCAGATAATAAATAAAATAATCAAAATTATTTTTCTACAGAGAGCAAATATAAAGCTAGCCTGCATTAGGCAGAGATACGGTTCGAGTCCCGTCCCATATAAGGTGTTATAAGGTGTAATTCTCTTTTCTATCAACTTTTATAATATTTAGAATTACCTTGCAACGTCTCACAGTCTTGAATAGTTATTAAATTTAAGAAATTGTCATTCGTAAACAATAACAAATTAGTAGATCTCGTGAATTCTGATACACCATTGAGTTAAATATATATACCATTTAAAAAAGCAACGGCCCTAAATTAGACCCAAATGATGTTAATGATGGGGAACACCAGACTTCACACTTACGATATACTTTTGACAGTTATAGCTTAAGGCGACGCCACGAAATGTTGGCGACATGGATCTCCATTTTTCTACGCAATAAAAAAACACATGTAATTACCAATTTATATACTAGAATAAACATTTCATTGACATCATTTTGCCCGAAGATTTAGTTGATTGGTTAATTTTCATAGCAGAGAAAAAAATATTTAGAAAACCTCTTTTAAAACAGAGATTTATATTTTACTGACAAACGGGAGCGAATGGAGCCTCTCAGTTTTTTATTTAAATTAGTCTACAAATACACTTCAATATGGCCGATTGGATTTATTCAATTACTTATAGTTGTCATTTTAAATGAAAAATACTGTTTTGCCGCATACGACCTTACGGCATAAGCTAGTTCGTGAGCGCATATTTGTATGGAGTAAGTCCCCCTCACTTCACTCCCCTAAGGCGCTTTGAAATTAACAGTTTATCAATGCCTCGCCTTAAGATCAATTCCTATATATTACTCCAATCACCGCAATAGACACAACACGACATAAAAGTAAATACCCCTTTAATCAATTTATTTAAAATAATAATTTGGAGTAAATTTTCAACATATTTATTTATTTGGAATTCTTGTCTTCTTTTCTTGATCTATAAAGAAAATATCTACACATATATAACATAAGAGAAAAATGTGTATTTCCAGAGTTTAGAAACAACCTGTAGATACTTTGCTCTATCCCTGAGTTCTCAGCGCCAGGCCGGCATTGTTTGTTCTCTCACAAATCTGTTACTTTTTGTTAAGGAGGCTACAGATACACTTGAAGAGGCATAGATGCCGTTTTTGTTTTGATATTGAAGGTGAAATAGTGACCTTTGAATCAGTATTTTAATAATTTATATTGGACAAGCTTCAGTACGAGCTAGTGCTGCCAAAAAGTTAAATCGGTGATCTAAAAAAAAAAATGTTTTGTTAATCAGAAGGCATTTATGCTACTGTATAGCAATAAATAGGATTGCTATTAAAGGCTAGAGTAAATAGCGGTTGATACAGAAGCTGAAGTGAATCCTGAGGGAGCCACTTTTTGTACACTAACTAAAATGTTCTCTTATTAAATAGAAGATGCATGTACATTTTATAGATTAACGTGATAAATTATAGAAATTATGTAACTTTATATCAGTTGCCAAAAACCAAAAAAATAGATAAAAGCTAAACATTCAAAATTGCCTTCAGTGTGTATTGAACTATTAAACCCAGCTTGAGAAGCCAAATACCGGTACTCTGATGAGGATCCTTGTTAGAGATGACAGGACGAAAACAAAGTGAGTCTACGAAAGAGTCAAATGTCAAGCCTCCTTACAGCATCTGCACTACAGTACAGTCCGCCACACCGACCGCTAAACCTTTTTGTGTATGCCTCTTCGGGGACGGAATAAGGAGCGCCGTAGCTCCCCGTGTGTGTAGGACTGTATACCATGACTTGTTGCTGAGGGGGCGTGGCTGCCGTCGCCCCGCCCCGGAGTACTGCCACCTGCTGCCACGGCACAGCGGCTCGAACCCTCGAGGAAGCTACTCCATCATCATGTCTGGTCTACTCAGGTTCGACATGCGGCTTCTGTCGCCGGAACGCTGACGACTGCTTAAAGCTAAGGTGAGTAAGTTTTTTTTTTAACTTTTATAGAAGTTTTGGAAAGAGCAACATTTTTAAATAAAAATGTATGTTTTTAAGGGACATTCCCATTGTTGTTTTTGCTTGTGAGTAATTCTGTCTAATGTATCTATACACGTCAAAATATTTCCAAACGAAGAGTTTTACAAAAAAAAACGTCAAAAAAGAAGTCTGTAAGAAAAATTTAAATAGGCTTTGATTTCATTTATTATATTTGTTAAGTATGTTTTTCAATCGTTCGATTCAAAAAGCATAGATACGATGGAAATGCATTCACTATAATTTATACATTTATTGCGTGATACAAGAAAATAGAAAACAGTACGAAACATAACATTTCTATTTATATTTTTTTTCGGTTCCAAAAAAACCCAAGTCGACGAGCGAAACGTTTACAAAGAAACATTTACAAAGTGAAAAAACTTAGGGAATGGCGGGAATCTGAGCCGATCTTTTTGAAGGGCCAAGCGGAGTAAAAACAGCCTTTTTGTGTGTTAGAATGTATATTCCAAACCTACATAGTAATAGGTACTATGCATATTGGGTGTTCATTGAATTATCCTTCTTGATAACTGTTAGGGATAATTTGTACTGAAAATTAAAAATCGTTGGCGCTGAATTTTAATGCTTGTTTAGATAATTATATGGACTTTTTACAAACACTGAATAAAGTCTGTGTTAATATTGGTTATTTGCTTAACCGTTTTCGTTAGTTGTCATCTAATTACGAGGTTTTTCTCGGAAGCTTTGGGATGAATACCAAATTGGTGTAATCGGCCAACTAGCGTTTAGATTATGCCATGGACACGAAGAGGCAGGTGGGGTTTGTAGCTCTTCCGTTGGGTTAAACGGAAAACAAAGCAATAATTTAAATTATATACTTGCGCTAATGCAATTTGTAGGAAACACCTGAACCTACTTCGTGTTTAAAACTTTTGGCAATAATAATAGAAAGGCCAGAACTACATTTTTTTAATTCGT
Source organism: Ypsolopha scabrella (assembly GCA_910592155.1). NCBI lineage: Eukaryota > Metazoa > Arthropoda > Insecta > Lepidoptera > Ypsolophidae > Ypsolopha > Ypsolopha scabrella. The sequence goes on along the minus strand of OU342975.1, from coordinate 19,760,933 downwards.
AATCTAACTTGTTTTGTCAAAATATTCGTTGATGTTCACTGACGTCTGTAATTTTAAAGCGCTACTGGTATTTATGTATAATAATATTCATGGTTTTCTTCACCGTGAGAGGCGCACCATATTTCACAAATAAGTTGGTGTCTCTGTACCTTGTCCGAAGCTGATAGCAAAACCGCAAGGGGCCAAAGTATCACCGTTTCATCTCAAGTTTGCAATATACTTGCTAACTTCATTCCGATAGCAACTTTGGACATCTGGTCGACCTTGGATTTACGTTAACGTTGCTGTTGATGAAACTGTCTGGCTTCGTGAAAACTATTTATTCAGCAAAGTGTTTAGGCAGTGGAGTGAATTTACTCTCCGTAGTTCCCTTCACGATATGATCCTTATTAATAGACCAAATTGTAAGTCATCAGTCGCATACTTGAGATGCTTGAGATTCGAATTTAGTTTTCATAAACAGGTCAAAATATTAGTTTCTTATGCAAGCAATTTTTTTCAACAACATTTTAAAGCAGCTGAATAATAATCGAGAATGTGTCTATTGAGCAAAATCTGCTATCATCAATATTTAAGGTACATTCCAGTGTGCAGTTTAATTGTTATATTAAGTTTGTAACCCAACATTTTGCAATAAATTTATTTTTATATTTTTTACCTCCCCCGACGGATATTTTTATATTTTACACACTGCATACTGCTTAAGAGCCTTAGCTTTAATGAATAACATGTATCTGGCTCAAATATTTCTTTATTTCTTATGCTTTGCAACTTGTACTTTACTTTGTACAAAAATCATTATTTATGCACAGGGAAGAACAAGGAATGTCACATTTTTCAACTTTGTGTTTTTTAATGTCAAAACATTGTTTTTCTATTTAAGTCTCGTTTACAATCACAAAAAACTGAAATACAATAAGGGATGGCAACCAAAATTACGTTTTTTGATTGGCCTGAAATTTTAACAACCAGGAAGACGATTTTTCATTGGCATTAAACTGAATTAAACGCAAATTTAATTTTAATTTTTTCGTATTATATAAAATAATAAATTAGTAAAAATATAAGAAAGTATATTTCATATTAGGTAAGAATTTATTTAAGTATGTAAACTTTCAATTGTATATAGCATAGTATCATTAAAAAGATGTATGCACTTTCAAAGGTTTAAATGCGTTTTCTTCCCCTGCACCCTTCATTTGTTGTTTAATTGTTATCCATTTTCACAATGGACATAGAGATATCAATACGCATAAAATAAAACTTCTCAATCATAAATTCAAGTTCAAGCAGTACAGACTCATACAAAAAGGAAAAGAAAGAAAAGGCGTTTCCGGTTTACAGCACCGGAAGCGATATCACGGTATTTTCACATTTTCCGGTTGAAAGATTTGCGACAGATTGCATTGCCTTGTTTTGTTATTCGTCGACGGAATTTTGTGATTTACGAGTATTTTTATTTTACTTGAAAGGGGTTTATATATAATGTTTTTACTTCGAGCACGAGTACCATGTTTAATTAAAAAACTGTTAAATGATGTGGTTTGTTCTGATCTTAAAAATGTTTTATATTATTACTTATACTAGATTATGTAACATCTCGCGACCTCTTTTTATGTAGCAAGTGCTTCGACCTCATTATTATTCTGCTTTGTTGACCCGCTACGTCGCACTATGGCCGAAATAGCCTTAAAGCTGGTCATTAATGTTTAATGTGTAAATTAATGGAGTATTTTTAAAAATATATATATATTGCTATTTATATAATGTAAATATGATTTTTATCTTTTTTTTTGATTGATTAACACTTGTACTTGTCCACTTATTTATATTATTTATTGTTTATACTATTTATATTATTTATTGTTTATTTATATTAATAATATAAATAAGTGGACAAGTACAAGTGTTTTCAAAAATAGATTCGACTCGTAAGTAACTATAAAAACTTAACCAAAAATTGCAGCGATTGAATAATATAATCAAAACTTCAGAAAAAAGTAAGGGCGATAAAACACCACCTTGTGGGATACCGGCGAGAACTGGACACCAGTCCGAACAACCAGTTTCAATGCAAACACACTACTCACGACCTTAAGGGTATGACTCGAACCAAGAAGTTCCTGCCGGAAATACGTTTAGCGAGCGTAGTATACATAGCAAGAAGTGATAATTACGTACCAAGCGATTTGGTCTACCTTTATTATAACCTATTCGGCAAACTTCGGCAGGAAAATTAGTGATTAACAGTTGGGTAACATTATGAAGTTCAAGTGGGCGTATTTTTTTATTGGAATACCACGGTATAATAAACTTTTTTTTTAATTTCTCCGATATAACCTGGAAAGTTACCATCTTATACTTCTAATGGTGGTATTGCTAAAATCCTGTCTTGAAACAGTATGTTGATGAAACCTACTATCTGTACATACCCCCAGGAACAGATTCCATACTCTTAAAAAATCGTTTGACGTCATTAAGAGCGGCATGACGCGGCAAGCGACCAGCACTGTGCTGGAAAGGCCATGATGACCAAGCTGATCGACGGCTTTACCACAACGGCAGCGATGAGGCTCATTTGTCTGTGCGCCCAGTCTCAGACAGGAGGCCAAAGTAAATGTTGTTTTATCAATAAGAGTCCCTATATTGGCCGAAGGGAGAGCGTTTAACCAATAACCTGACTCTGGTTCGCTGGACGCCAAAAGACGAGCTCGGTCTGCAGGGTCTGAGGTATCCAGTAGGTTCTTTTGAACCTGGATACAGAGCGGCTCGTCCCATGACCTCTGCGAAGACAGAGTCATCGGGAGGTTAGTACTCGGACCAGCAGTGTCAGTCCATGCACTCCTGGCCTCAGCCAAGCACGCGACTTCAATATCACCAAGTGATGGGTTTATGATTCTGCCATCGTATGATCGTGCTGTAAGCTGAGGACAAGAATGCAGGGAGTGCCACGTTGGACACCCTTCGGATTCCTAAACCGCCAAATCGGATCGGTAGACTGGCTTGGGTCCAGCTCCGGTCATTTAAAGGGCAATTTAGAATTTCCACTAAAGTTGTTCTAATTATTTCATCTATACCAAAAGTGGAGAATGTTTCCAGAGGGTGCTACAACGTAGCACGTACGTGAACTTTGGCGTAAAGAGACAGAATTTAATTATGCAGAATATGTGGACTGATCATTTTTAGAAGACTAGATGATTCCTGAAATTTTGAAATTTGTTCCGAAATGAAACAGGGGAGGGAATCATCCAGTACTGGGGCACCTAGGAGGCGAAGCGATTCTTCGTTTATGATTTTAATGTTTGGAGCCAGTGTATTAAATTTGGTTATAATGTCATTTTTAACGTGAGGAGACAAAGAGTTATTCAAAAATAATTCGCATTTTGAAAAGTTTAAATTTAGTCCGATAGAGTGGAAATTTTAGTTGAAAAACGTAATACAATATATATTAGATGTTAATGTTGCTGAACCCGTATATTGTCTACGACGTATACTTTACAGATTTTCATTTGGTAACGGTGACTCAGTACACAGCAGCACAGTTGGCTTACAATCAGGGAGTCCTAGTTTAGTTCCTGCAGCCAGTGATGTATTCCATAAGCACCTCCAAATCTTCCCAAAATATTTTCTAACATTCTCAACGGCATTTATTAAATGATACTGTTCAAAAAGTATATATAATTAAAATATGTTTTATGGGGGTGTCTAATTTCCAGTAGAGTTTTATAAATTATGTTTATGAATAAAAATGCTAACAAAACCTTTGATTGATATGAAAATAACCTTTGTGAACCTCCCTCCCCTAAGTGAGAGCTGTATATTATGTGCCCGTGACTGACCTTACAAAAGTTTTCAACTGTACGTATTTGACCGAGTGAGCAAGTCACGGCACGGCATGCTAACAAGGGTAACTTCAGTTGATGGCGCGTGGCCTTGGAGATGGTGCGTGAAATTACACATACGAGTTTTTTTAGGACAAAACGGCATTTTTGTACTCATATTTAAATGTATTAAATAATTGAACATCGAAATTACTCTTTTTAAAAATTTATTATTTAGAAATAGTTTGCCTCTAGGGGTTGAACTGAACACTCAAGAGTATTTTAAGAATTTCCCAAATAAGGTTTCGTGTCTTATTATCGCTGAAACTGCAGAATAAATTGGTTGTTTATATCAAAATCACCATGTAGCTCTTTCTTATAAAGAAACTAGGTGGGCCATGGTCCCGAAAAAAAAACTATTTCTTTCTAAAGAACTTAAACCACACATTCTTCAAAAAACTTAATCCTGAACAATATCATAAATGATAAAAGCCACAATGGCAACATTCCTCATTATATTTTTATGAATTTACCCCACCGGTTTCGGTTTTACACTATTATCCAGGGTTTAAAGATGAATTTAATTGATGCGCAATAATTTGAATGTAAACAATGAATTTCATACTGTATAGCTATTTCAAAGCAACATTTAAAATATACTGAGAAGTATTTCAGAAAATTGTTCAGTATGAGCATTAGTAGGTAATTACGGTTTTAGTTAACGTCTTTAGTAACTAACTAACTTGCACCATCTTTGGAAAAGCCTTTCTTAAATTGGCACGTGTGTCGCTGCTGAAACTTTTGCTTGTTCTATTTAACCAGTACCATGACCCTTGTATAAAGAGGCTAGTTTGCATTATAATCATAAGTTATCTTTGACCATGAGGCAAAATTCATTGGTGGTAACTACAGTAAATTGTTTGTTTATGTTTTCCCTGCGTTTGTTTTGCACTGCAATGCGGCTATCTGTGTGTATGTAGGTACGATAAAAATCATGAATTGTGGCTGATATAATGTTATTACAACACGATATGAATCCTCGAGGGATTTTTAAGGGTGTTCACAGATGTGAACTTTAAAATACAAGTCACTTGGTACACCCGATTTTCACCGACGACTATTACGTCCTAAACGTGATGGGTGGTGGTCCCGTACGTGTCTTCCGAAGCACGCAGACAAAAAGTAGCCTATGTGTTAAGTTAGGGTATAAGCTATATCCATTCTAAATTTCATCCAAATCCGTTCGGCGTGAAAGAGTAACAAACATACACACACACACACACACACATTCGCATTTATAATATTAGTGTGATTTACAGAACAAAACTTGAGTTTCTTGAGTTTCGTAGTATGCGTAGAACTCCGTAGCATTTCCGCTTTGTAGACGTGCTACGTCGTAGTCCTAGAGTTGCAGCTACGCTTATGGATGGTGGTTAATTAATATCGTATGTCTGTAAGATAAACAAAAAGGTACATCTCATTAATAACATAAATAAAATGTGTGAACAATAATTCAGTCAAGTATACTTATTAAGTATATCTGAAGTGACTTTCGTTTATATAGCCAAACTTATACCGGACACTGGGTAGGTGGTCCAGGTTCAATGACCCTATCTGCGAAATATGAAAAATATATTTGTGCCTCTACACTTGGAGGTAATCTATGCTCTATACTTATTCAAGAACAACCTCGACTCAATTAGTATAGGAAGTCTACATTTTATTTTGCGTATGTCAATATAGACACTGAAAGCAATTTAAAAAGTTTAGTCGAAAATGTATTTTGCGTATTTCACAGAAAGGATCATTAAACCTTGGTCCTGAGAACTTACTGAGTTTCCGGTATGAATTTGGCTATATCAACCAAAGTTAACTCATATAAAATGGACTTTTAAGGAGCTCCAGAATGTTAAACTTCAGTACTGCTCTAACGCTTTTTTTTTAAATTGTCTATCCTGCTCTTATCAACTGCCGTTGATTGAAAATTCAGTTATTAAGAAATTACGGCTACCACATTAGGACATCTATAATTTCTTGTTTTAATAAAAATGCTGTATTTATATTTATGAAGTTTAATAAATAATGTTCTTGAGTCAAAAAACACACCATATATGGTGTACACCATGTGTACACCAACATTTTATTAGCTTCATTGACGGAACTGCAAAACTGAGATATAGCATTTTGTAGCCTTTTAAAATGCAAAACTGAAATTGTCTAAGTATAGTTAAATCAATTAGATGGGTACAAATTTTATCAGGTTCTATTTAACATAAATTTTAAATGTGCACCCCATTTAATTTCACATTGTTTTGTCAAACCACTTTAAAGAATCTCTTAAAATGTAGAGTATGGGGAATGGCAGAGAGGTAAAAAAGTAATTACTCATCTAAGACCCACTCCGGAACGGTCGAGCACTGCCGATGAGTCAACAAACTTTACTTACTCCTACTTGACTTGTTTTGCCACTTTTTGTGCAAGGGAGGGCAGAAACGATCGAAATTAAAATACACTCGATCGACGGGTACTGCGCGTCTTATAGGAAAAAATTGTTAAGGATTTTTAAGTCTCCTTAATTCGACACTTTATTTCGGAATGCTGCCAGATTCAAACATAACTCGTTATATCCCACGACCCACACATGTACTTCCATTGTTAACGACGCACGTTGGATACAAAGGGCTAATGGGGCCAAAGTTGATTGCTAGAGTTCGTTCATCCACTTACGACTTTTATTTATTTGTATGTAGGTACTTGTTAAACTTTAAAGAAAAACAAGTTCTATCAACGAGAGGGTTGGGTATCAACTAGAAAGTTCCGTTGGGTAAATTCAGGCAAGTTACACGCACCCATCATGATCCTCAGGTCCTAACTGACCACAACATACTGTAATCATAGACATCTTATAATATTATTCTAATACACAGATCAGTGACTGTAATATCTACAGCGTGGGAGGTCGTAGTCTATGGCTCATTACCAAACAACAGTTGGGTCCAATGTATGCAACCTGCGTAGTTGTAAACTGCAAGAACATCCTGGCCAGACGGTTGCATCTGACCACAAGGATACACGAGTATTAGGTAGAAGTACCGTTACTTGTAAGAAAATGGTGTAAATGGAAATTAGTAATGAAATAGATTTATTTATACAATATATGCAGATACACGAGTATACTACTACGTCAATTCTAAGCCTAAAAAAATTAATAAAATAAAATACGCGTAAATACAATAAAATAAAACAAAATATATGTTAGATTTTTCAGAGTACATGGTTTTACCGTACATTTTCTCAAATAACTTGAAAAATTCCAGACAGAAACCTAAGCCCTGATCATAGTTTTCCTCTACGGTCTTGATAAACCTGTGAGTTGACAGACAGATGAATGGACGGACACAGGGTTTTATACCTTAGTGGCTAATCGTAAAAATGGCGATTAAAAAGCCTCTTTTCCCTTCCCCTTTTCGCCTTTATCCACTTTATTAACATCTATTTCATTATAATTTACTCTACTGATCCCAAAACGGCTAAAGTTTACAAAAGTCTCAGAAATGTATTAATAGTTAATTCTCTTGTACGGTCTATCTGTTTATTTTATTTTGCTACGATGCGGTCTAGTTAATTCCAGCGCTTGCGTTATTTATAACTTTACTTTTTACCTTTTATTTATAAATTGAGTACCTACTTAGGTAGGGTAGAGATCACAACCAGAGAAAACCCCTTTCTCTCTAATAAAACCTTCAAACTACCAGTCTGTATCTACATACAGACAGACAGACAGACAGAGAGACAAAAATAATTTAAATTGTATTTTTGGCCTCAGTACACAAAAAAAATGTACGACAATTTTTTTTACTACTTTATTATTGTTGTAATTAGATTATTAACTAGATTTTACTTCGTTTTATTAATTTTGCACTAGATATGTTATTTTACTTATTTCTTTCCGAAGTAACCCTTTTGACGAAACAACTCGAAAAAACAAATTTTGGTGCCGAATATTTTATGTATACTTACTGACGAATAAAAATCTTGGTCGAACTGTTTAACATTTGATAAAAACTTTTGATTGATAGACTTTCTGTTAACAAATCGACATTAATATTCAATCTGAAAGTGATTGATTAACGTTAACAGTTTATTTGATTTGAGATGGTCTTAGTGATGACTTTGTAATAAGATTTTTGTTAGATTTACATAAAATAAAAACCGTCAGCGATTATATGTGTTTATATAATTCAACGTATCTTTACTTACACTATGAAAAGCTAACCCCGATTCTTTACGGCCCAAGGGTTTTTATGGGCTTGAAAGATTTAGAAAACGATTCGAGGATTCAATTTATTAAAGTAAAAGTGTACTTAAAATAGATAAAAACATTATGAATGCCGTAGCAATATCAAGGAAGCAAAAAACAAGGCGCTAAAATGGTAGCGCCTGACAAACAATTCGGCACCCTCTGAGTAAGGAACTCTGAGTGAGTTTTTTTTATTATTTGTATTTTTTTTTAAAGTATGATCTACAATCTGACCAAATGTGAAACTGAAATAAAAAACTGCATTACCTTTTTTAAGATAGAGGCAAACAAATAACTTGAAAAAAAATGCAATACTGCGTTTTAATTAATGTCTTTTACCTGTCATAGAGGCCATTTATACTGTCATGTATTCGGTGAAAATTCTTACTGACAGCGAAGATAGACCCTTAGTAATACGGTCCCATTTTGGCACCCTGGAAGGACCTACATTTCAGTCGATAGAGATCTCGAGAAAATACTATGTTTCAAATAAAAGTAGGTATAATATAAATCTGCATTTACCCGAAAGTTGAAACCGGCTGTACTCTTTAAACTGTAAAGAGCCCGGCAAAATGAATGATAGCACAACAGTTTTATTGACAATAACATTTGAATGCACCATAAAACAGGACAAAGGGGTGAAAAGCCCTTATTTTGCGTACAAAGAACACAAGTTAACGTCTCCAAGCCACATTTGAGATATTTAAAGGAATTCTTCTTCCAACTCTGTGGCGTAGCGGTTCGGGTCCTCGACCGCTAATTTGGAGATCGCGGGTTCGAATTGAAACTATTTTCGAGGAATAGATTTCTTTAAGGCAGAACGTGTCGAGCTCGGTGCAAAATGCGCAACTTATGATTGTTTTCCTTAGTATTGAATAAAGTGATTTATGGCATTTCACGACCATAGTTTAATGTCAATTAGACTTTTCTACCAAAATTTTGTAATTTTTTGCATTGCGTTGTAAATTAATGTCCACATAAACTTAAAACACGCTTTTAAGTTTGTATGGACATTAACGGTAACTATACTCCATATAATGACGCAATTCTGCTAAAAACCCTTGGTAATGATTAAACAATAGTCGTAAAATAAGATGAAACTATTTTATTTCATACATTTTATTTAAAAATGAGATAAACAATCATAAGTTATGCATTTTGCACTGAGCTCGAAAGTTCCCCCTTAACTGGTTTTAGTTGACAGATTTTAAATAAGCGTGCATATCGACATATCGACCTTTAGCGACTTCATCCCCACAAATTTCCATAGGCTTTTTTTTTTCTTAATCTCCTTAAGTCTGATAAGGATTCAATCATTCAACCTAATATCTTCCCATTACTAAAATACTTACAAAATCGGTTTTAAAACACGATTTAATTATTATTGAAGTAACATACCTAAATCGATCTATTTACTCCAAAACACAGACTAAAATAGCACTGAATTTTAAAAACGTACGAATGTCAAGTATTTTATTGGCATAAGTATTATTTAATGGCAATAGGGGGTTATAAGATTATGGGGCAGTTTTTGAAGTTAGAAAATCTCGCTCTGTAATAAGTAGGCGATGAATGAACCGGTCCCAGCGCTGCATTTTATAGTTAACCTGACTAATTTCACAACGTGCGATTATCAGAATCGGCCTCGAGAATTTGGCCATACTCGCCCACTTGAAAAATAACAATATACAATTCTTCTTCAATTGTTATTCAAAATGTTTCAAGTTAATAGGGTTTCTTACACGAATTACCAAAAAAGCCCCAAGAGTCTTTTAAATTTGTATCTTTAAATTATAAGACCCCTTGCCGAGTATTGTTCTATCGTTTGGACACCATTTTATAAAGTTCATATTCATAATATAGAAGCCATACAAAGGCGTTGTATGAGTATTATATGTCGTCGATACGGTTTAAAACGTCAGCTACCAACATATGAATCAAGAACTAAATATTTCGAATTACAGCACCTATCGACTAGGAGGAACATCAGTGAGTTGATTTACCTTTTCAAGATCATCAACTCTCACATAGATTGTCCTAAACTCTTAAACATGATACATTTTAACGCAATAATTAGAGAGCGTGCCCCGCGCATTTGGGCTTCACACTTTTAATAGCAACATTACTTATAATACACCATTAGCAAGAATGTGCAGATCGTATGACGCGTTAAAAAGACATAGCGATAACTTTGATATTTTTTCAAACAACTATAGTTTATTTAAAAAAACATTGTGCTCACTTTATGAAAAAGGTTATTAAAATTTTATTTTTCGTTCAATTTAAATTTTGTAATTTTATATTTTGTTTGTATAATAGTTGAGTACTTAATGAATGTTTAATTTTAGTTTTTAATTGTACATGTTGTGTGTATACGTTTTGGAAAGCAGCCTTGTTCAAATAGTTATTACGTTATTATAAGCAATTTTTGGCTGTAATCTGTTGTATATACCTTAAATTTAAAATAAAATAAATTAACTGAACGAGTTAAGCACCACAAATATGACGTCTTATGGTTGCCGAATTTTGTTCGAATCTATGCGTTAGTTCTGAATTTATTGTTGTTTTTTAACAGATATAATGTTTGAGAATAAAATATGTTTAGTAAATTTTCCAAGCAATAAGTGATCAATGTCTCTTTTTTAGGGTTCCGTACACAAAGGGCGCCAAACGGGACCCTAAGCCTCCGCTGTCTGTCTGTCCGTCCGTCTGTCACAGGGGTCTACAGCTTCAGCCGTAATAGATAAAAAGTTTAAATTTTCACAAAATACGTGTTAGCCACTGCCTCGGCAAATAATAAAAAATAAAAAAAAATTAATCCCAGAGAGGGTCCCCATGTACAATAAACCTCGAAAAAATAGAAAATTTTTTAAATTATTTGTTTCAACTTTATCTCAAAGATGGTAATACATACAAGTTTAAAATTGACAAACATTATTGAACATAAATCTCATCAAAAAAATCGAAACACAAAATCTCAAGTTTGTGTTTTTAATGGATTATTATTATTTTTTTATTACACTTTTTGTATAATTACACACATATTTAACAACACATTTTAACAAACAGAACAGACATTATGTACAAAGGTGGCATTTATTGCTTTTAGCAATATCTCCCAGTCAACCTTAGGGTGGAAAAAAAAGACGTTAGCTAAATTGAACTTTAAAAGGGGTAAATGCTATCAACAAGGAAAAAAATACTAGGGTGCTATTTTATCCAAAAATATAATTTTAACATATTAATATAATATTTATATTGTTTAACATAAACATACTTAAAAAATACATAAACGTACAAAGATTAAAATAAATTAAATAAACATAAATATATAAATACTTAGATTGTATTATTTGGAAACATTTTGTCCAATATTTTTGTAAAGTATGCGGAAAAAAATAAAATGTCGTACAACAGTATAGTACAAGGTTTCAAATTCCCTATACTAACGTTCCAAATTAAAATAAAAAATAATAATAAAAAAAACCTCTTTTTGGTTATTTGTCGCCAGAAAGAAACTCTTGGTATTTTTTCAATTTTTTTTCATGAGAACTGTATTACTAAACTAATGTGAGCTAAATACTCGTACTAATTATTATCGACATTATCGAAATTGTCTCGGTGAAACAGTTATAGTCCACAACTTGAGTGTTAAAGCCGGTATTTTATAATATTTATTGAACTAGTAAAACAATAAATATTAAAATTAAGGTTCCGTACTCAGGAGGTGCTGAATTATTATCCGTATTGTGTGGTGGTACGGAACCAATTGTGCGCGAGTCCGACTCGCACTTGACCACATTATTTATATACTCGTAGGTGAGTGGGAAAGTTCCACCTGTAACGGCCCTAAGGCAGATGATCCTATTGTATTTGTCCCAAACTCGTTCGAAAATCCTGACGTTATTTGCTAATAATTTCAAACGTGATGAGTGCTTCGAGCACAAATGGACGTGCCTTCCAAAGCACTGAACAAAAATGATTGTGCACCGAGGGCACAATTTAAAAGTTTTAGTTTTGGCCTCAGTACAGTACTTATAACCCATTTAAATGAAATTTTCGTAGAAATATTCATTCACACGACTTTTTTACTACTTTATTATTAGTATAGAAAATATGGCTAATCTAAGCTTATGTTAAAGCAGTTGGTTTTGCAATTCAGATTTTAAACATTGTTACACGCGCATCAGCACACAAGCTCTTAGATTATGTATCTTTGAGTCGGTTGCCAACCGGTTGCTAAACGTCAAAAACATAGGTATTTTATCGAATTCCGATTATCTAAGAATACGTTCGTGCTTAAAGTGACGTCACAATTCGTGAATAGTTCATTAACACTGAAAGCAATTTAAAAAGTTAAGTCAAAAATTAATTTTGCGTATTTCACAGAAAGGGTCATTGAACCTTGTTCTTGACCACTTACCGAGGCTCCAGTATGAATTTGGCTATATTAACGAAAGTCGCCTTATATGTTTAGGCCCAGACCTCGTCTTTTAGGGTTCCGTACCCAAAGGGTAACCAACGGGTCCCTATTACGCTGTCCGTCTGTCTGTCTGTCTGCCCAAGTAACATTTTATTGGGACTGAGGTTTTGAGAAATGCCTCTAAGTTCTAGAATGGTCATTTTCTGGTTTTAGATTTTACCTCAGGTCATAATTTGTTTTTATTTAATGCAAACAGCTCTTAGGGCTCTACAGTAATTTGAAAAACTAAATGGACTTTCACAGGCTTTCACCACAATGTTAAATCTTAATTTTTTTATGCAATAATTACATTTACTCATTAAATCAAAGCTTGTATTACTTTTGGTGTTACACGTTTGTTCGTTTCACCTTTTTTCACATATAATTCGAAAATAATATCAGTAGTTTATAATACCTAAATCATATAAAACAATGTATTTTAGAGGGCCCATGAATTTTACAGAGGTATTGTGTCCTATTTCATCAATAAAGTTACAGTCCCAATGAAACTGACAAACACAACAGGCAATAACTGCGTCTAAATGTCTCTAAAAAAATGTCTGAAATATTAAATCTTACATTTTATTATCGCCATATCAGAGAAGCAAACGGAACATAAGTTATAAGGAACGGTAGTGTTGGGCTCAGTATAATACCGATAACCCATTTCATTTAAAATATCTCGAAAATATTCAATGTATAGACACACTTTGTAGTTTAACACATACAGAACCCTCAACGTAAACCTGGCAGCACTGTTGGCTAACTGCATAACTACATAAACATCACACGTCCGTTATCTATCCCCGCACTACTTTCCCAACGAGTCTCGGCAGATAACGATCACTAACCAAATTAATTAAACCTAATCCGTACACAGGAACGCTTTCCGATTCTCTAAGGCTTTGATTTAGCAGTAAAATAAAGTGGGGGTGTGTTTATAGCCGGTCTCAATTACAAGCAAAGCCTGTAATATACCGTACATGTTTCCAAGCCTACCAATGATGTATCTTCTTTTCTTATTATATCTCATCCATCCATCCATCAGCCTGTTTCGTCCACTGCTGGACATAGGCCTTTCCAGGATTTCGCCACTCTTGGCGATCCTCCTGGAAGAAATGCCCATACTCACACACGCTGGGCAGGCGGGTTGGTGAGCGCGGTGCCGAAACCCTTGCACCAGTGACGCCGCTGCCCGTCACCAGTCTGATTTATATAAGGCCTGGCAATTGGGGATGGATATACCGCCATTCATCGGTCTCAGGCAATGGTGGGCCGCCTGGTTTTTTGCCTGAGAGCTATCCTCTTACTCTCCCCCGAATAACTTGGCTGGCTGTGTTCCTAAGAAAAAGTACATTATTGCCGACGACAAGTATTCGTATCCAGTTTGGTACACTGCAGAGATTATTCGTGACATAAAGTCAAAATTTTATTATTTAAAACTTTATAAATCTCACAAGAGTATACATTTTTTTAAATCTTTTTGTATTTATAGAAAATTAGTTAAGTCAAAAATTAAGGTAGCCTTTCATTTGTATTTAAATAAAATGGAAAAAAATATAAATAATAATCCAAATGAGTTTTGGACCTATATAAAAAACAAACGTGCTAGCAATGGAGAGAGTGATTTTGATGACCCCCCTACCGTAGTTACAGAAAACTTTGCTAACCATTTCAAAGGTGTATTTTTAGATAATGTCCCTAAACTCTCGGTCCAGGAGACTCTAACATCTGAGTCAGGTGGTAACCAGGCGGCTCGGGTGCACATCGGCGAAATTAGTCAGACGGAGCTGCTGATGGCGCTAAAGCGGTTAAAGCCCAAATTCTCATGCGGCCCAGATGGCTATCCGCCTTACGTTTTGAGAGATTGTCGTGAGGTGCTGTGTGCCCCGCTACTATTTATATACAATACAATCATAGCGCGTTGTACTTACCCTTCCTCCTGGAAGTTAACGAGGGTCATTCCGGTATTTAAATCGGGATCAAAGTCCATAGTTGGTGATTACAGACCAATCGCTGTACTATCGCCATACGCAAAAGTATTCGAATCAATTCTTTACCGTCGTATACTAAACCAGGTATCACCTTGGTTGTGTGACGCTCAGCATGGATTTTTGCCAGGTCGGTCTACAACAACTAATTTATTGTCCTTCGTCCAGCATGCTTCTACTGAAGTTGATAATAAAAAGCAAGTTGATGTAGCCTACTTTGACTTCCGCAAGGCCTTCGATCGCGTCGACAATGATGTGTTGCTCCGCAAAATGGCTGCTATTGGCTTTACACCACAACTATTGCATCTTTTTGCCAGTTATCTCTCGGACAGGATGCAGTATGTTCAATATGGCGGTTGCATTTCAAAGCGTTATTACACTCGGTCAGGAATAAGTCAGGGAAGCAATTTGGGTCCGCTGGAATTTTTAATATTTATTAATGATCTCCCTAACTTGATATCTGACGACTTTATGATATTAATTTTTGCTGACGATGTTAAATTGGTTGCTTCACTAAATACCAAAGAAGAATGCCGGCGTTTTCAGCAGGAAATTGACGCTGTGTACTCGTGGAGTGTCGAAAACCGCTTAGAGCTGAACGTCGATAAGTCGTTTGTATTTACTTTCCACCGAAAACGTGATCCTCTTCATCATCCTTATGAGCTCGCTGGTTCACCACTACCACGTGCGCTAGATTTTGTTAAGGACCTTGGGGTGTTATTTACTGCCGACTTGAAGTACTCCTACTATATTGATGAGTTGAGTAAGAAAGCGAGGAAGGCACTTGGATGGGTATTAAGGGTATCTATGGATTTTAAAGACCCTCGTACGCTTAGTACATTGTTTAATGCTTACGTCAGGAGTAGACTAGAGTTCAATTCGATTATCTGGGCTCCATACGAAGCTAAACATGTACTTACCATCGAAAAAGTCCAGAAACTATTCCTTCGTAATATTTATAAACGAAGCTTTAAGTATTATCCTTTCTTATACCCAACAATGTTTTTGTTGGGCATGTTAGGGTATAACAGCTTAGAGTTAAGAAGGGGCTCCACAATGACTATGTTTGTGGTAAAAATTCTTAGGGGTTTGATTCATGTTCCGTCGTTGCTGTCACTGATATGTCTGTGGGTGCCGGTTCGGTACGAGCGCGCGCGCAGTCACAGACTGTTCGAGCTTCCGGGGGCTCGCACCAACCTCGCAGCTAAGGCCCCTCTCAGCCGCGTGCTTCGCTTGCTCAACGGTATAGCCAGAGATCAACCAGAGGTGGATATTTTTTCTGCATCCCTAGTCCACATCCACACACGTGTGGTGAAGTACTTAGAGGAGTGATTGTCTACTTTTTAGTATATTTTAAGTGTACATGTACATTTTTAGCTAATATATCTGTATATTTTTTTTTTTCCCAGGTTAAATAAATTTGTTAATAATTTGTCTACCATGTTATACGCATTGGATTTGTGTCTGTAATGTATTTCGTGTGTGTGTTAAATAAATAAATAAACTTCGGGAGGATTTGCGAGTAAGATGGTGGTACCTCCACAGTCGAGCCCGGCATCAGCTCTACCACCTAACTTATTATATCTCTTACCGTCCAAACCCGATTTTTAGGACAAACTAGTTTTTTCTAAGCCAAAGAAGGAGCGACGACGACGATGAAAGTGTTAGGTTACTTGTGAATATAAATTCAGCAGCCAAGCGAAGCGGAGCGGAGCTAGGTGACGTCTTATGTTTTAACAAAATACGATCTTACCAGCCATATCATGATATCGATCTTAGTTTGGCCTGGGAAAAACTAGTTTGTCCTAAAATCCGGTTTGGCCAGTAACATATAATATACATAGGTATATTACGGGAAAATCCCGAAGTCGGGTAAAGTCCTAAAAAAGTCAAAAATAGGTGCGACGACGAGTGAAGCGAGGAGGAGCGTGTTAGGTTGACATGTTAAGGCGAGGCATTGATAAACTTTTAATTTCAAATCTGCGCCTTAGGGAAGTGGAGTGAGGGGGACTTACTCTATACAAATATGCGCTCACGAACTAGCTTATGCCGTAAAATGAAAACTATAATTAATTTAATAAATCTAATCGACCATATTGAAGTGTATTCGTAGACTTATTTAAATAAAAAACTTAGAAAACTTTAAAAGAGGTTTTCTAAATATTTTTTTCTCTGCTATGAAAATTAACCAATCAACAAAACCTTCGGGCAAAATAATGTCAATGAAATGTTTAATCTAGTATATAAATTGGTAATCACATATGTTTTTTTATTGATGAGAAAAATGGAGATCCATGTCGCCATAATATCGTGGCGTGTCCTTAATAAACATTGGGTGCCAAGCGAAGCGGAGCGAGGCGACCCCCCCAAGTATTGTATAACATTACCGGGTAAACCTAAGTTTACTCTATCTTCTAGCATTACTCGTAGCATATATAATAAATACACAATAATAACAGGAATATTTTTTAAAATGGGCACGCCATGGTGATGCTGGTTTATGAGTCCCAAGGCCGATTTTGATAAAAACTAAAACCGCATCATCATTATAGATTTTCGAAACAATTCTCCAGGCGAGAATGGATTCCATTGATTAAAAAAAAAACACAAGTTGGGACTCTTAAGCATTTTTTGCTATTCCCTCTCTTGCTGTAGTAAGCCCTCTGCGCCCACATAAAAAAATCAACCTAAATATATTTTTATTCCATAATTTCGGTCTGGTAACTATTGAAATTAACCTCAAAATGTTGAGTACAAAAAATATAAGTTTCAAATCAATATAAGGTGACTTTAATTTATACAGCTGAAGTAAGTGATCAGTAACACGGATCGATGACCCTTTTTGTGAAATTCGTAAATTAATCTTTTCATGTCCTATACAAGCGCAAGCCCAGCCCCGAGTCAATTACTATGGGACGTCAAGATTTTATTTTGCAAAATTAGCAAAAAGTGTTATTGATCCGTGATACTGATCACTCACGAAGCCTCCAGTATGGCTGTATAGAATAAATACCACCTTATATATTCCCATATGACCCATACCGTGGGCCGAAATATATCGAGCAAAAATATACGTTATTGCATTTTTTTATTATTATCGAGTATCGCAAAAAAAAGATATATACTCAAAATTTTTGTAATTATCCCTAAAATAATCAAGTTATTTCACAATAAACAACCGCTCACGTGTATGGGCTGTTCTTCGGGAGAGCAACTTCCGGGCGGACTAGAAGTTTGGCGCGATCTGTATTTATCAACTTATAAAATGTACTGGGAAACTAAGGAACTCTACACTGCAAGTGGCCCGACACGCACTTGGCCTGTTTCTGTCTATACGTTGCCTATATCCAAATCCGTCCAGTACCGTTGTTACCGAGTTAAAACGGAACATACATACAGACAGACAAAATTCAAAAATTTGTAGTTTTGGCTTCAGTACAATACTAAGAACCCATTTCATTTTTAAATAAAAATGAGAAAATCGGATATGACTCTTTTACTACTTTGTTATCAATAGTATAGAAGATTCCGCCGGCCTCTGTGGTAGAGTGGTAGAGCGCTCGCCTGCTTACGCAAAGGTGTTCGGTCTGCATACTTTGTCCACTTGTGCCTGAAGGCGTTAAGACTCACCACCCATCACGTTTAAGACGTAATAATTGTCAGTGAAAAGCGGGTGTACCAAGTGTGGACTGTGACTCGCATTTCACAGTTCACACTTGGGAACACCTCACGACATGAATCCCCCAGGGGGTGTGTCAGATATGCTTTTTTTGTAAGTTGTATTAATAATTCATCGATCTTTATTTATTTATGACACATTGATGATTACATAAACGATTTTATTATGATTATGAACGCAACAATAGTGCATTAACGAAAATTTTTTTCACGAACGTCTCTTTTACACACAGACATACAATTATTACTAAGTAGCAGACCAAACATAAGGCTTAAATAGCGTGGCAAGTTTCCATTCAAAAATAAGCTACATTTAGGCTTCATGGTACGAAGAAACGTATAAAAATGGGTTGTTTTGACTGGCTTATGCTTGGAACATATTTACTAATTCCTAAAGTAATCTCTAGTATACATTTTATTTAGAAACAAGCAATATTTATATCTAAAAGAGCCCATAGTTCACTGAGCTAAAATGCCACGCACTTGCCAATGCACTTTATGCGTTATTATTAATGTTAGGTCTGGTTCTTATACAGAAAAAAATAGTACATTTTGGTGCACGTGCGAAAAGGTTGATATTAAGAGTCACGATTGACTTTTTTGCCGAGACGTAATTGCGGCAAAAAACAGTCGGGACGAGAAAATAAACACTTTCACACGTGTATTAAACGACGTTTTCTAATACACCTGCGTAGAATTACATGAAATAATAAAATAAAAGCATTTTCGTTGCAAATCAAAACAGACACAAGTCGGCAGAAGAACACGGCAGTCTGGTTCACGCCAATCTGTACTACAAAGACCAATGTCTCTTTCTAAAATCTTTTTAATAATAATTGCTAAGATAGTTCAAATAGAATATAAATGAGAAGTTATTCGGGGGAGAGTAAGAGAACAGCTCTCAGGCAAAACCAGGCAGCCCACCATTGCCTGGGACCGATGGATGGCGGTATATCCATCCCCAATTGCCGAGCCTTAATAAAACAGACCGGTGACGGGCAGCGGTGTCACTGGTGAGAGGGTTTCGGCACCGCGCTCACCAACCCGCCTGACCAGCGTGTGTGAGTATGGGCATTACTGCCAGGAGGACCGCCAAGAGTGGCGAAATCTTGGAAAGGCCTATGTCCAGCAGTGGACGAAAGAGGCTGATGGATGGAAACAGGCACGTAATCTATCATATTTTGAGCAGGTGTATTAAAACTTTAATTATAGTACAACTCTCCTAGCAAAAATAAAATATTTTTAATACACCTGCTCAAAATATGATAGATTACGTGCCTGTTTAGCGTGCGTAAAATGACATATTTCATTAAAGTAACTTTATTTTTGGCCAGGTGTTGTTTATGGCTTACGGTGCATGCGCATTGGACTTGGTCTGTCAATGGATAGACTGTTTGTTGCGCCAGTTTTTAGGGAAATTTTTTTTATTTTTTACTGGGTTTTTATGGGTCAAAAGAATTATTTTGCCTTGAAATTACTG
Organism: Ypsolopha scabrella; assembly: GCA_910592155.1. NCBI lineage: Eukaryota > Metazoa > Arthropoda > Insecta > Lepidoptera > Ypsolophidae > Ypsolopha > Ypsolopha scabrella. The sequence continues at coordinate 19,741,201 of OU342975.1, read as the reverse complement.
ACAGCAGGGATGGTGATGATATTTGACTCCATCTAACATTCATGAAGAATCTGATATGCTGTCTGATACTGTATATCCTAAGTCTATGGTTAGAATAAGCTTTTACAAGAATAATCAAAATGGGCTAGCGACAAATTTACAAAAATTATGAAAACAGGTTAGTAGGCATGAGTTTAGATAATGTAGTGTATGAAACTATACATAACTAGGTATTAAACACTAGTGCGCTATTAAAAAACTCGCCCACGACTCGTTTTTTTAACTGACGCTTGTGTTTTTCTATAACGTTTTTATGTATCAGTTTCATAAGCTAGTATTCCACCACACAAGCGAAGTCGGGTTCATATCTAGTCAATAAATAAAACTGACATCTTTTAAAAGAAACTAAGTCTCTAGGCTCACCTCCTTTTAATTTGTAATTTTGTAATTTTTGTAAGTAGTTATGTGATAAGCGAAGTACCACTTGCATATGGGAACTATAATATTATACGCGTAGCACAATTGAGTTTAGCATCTACACCCTGCGCTTTAAGAGGAGCATCAAAGTGCTACGAGCATCTACGGCGTAGTACTTTTCTAAATAACCTCTGCGCGCGTAGCATTTTTGTAGCATAGCATCTAAGCGCTAAATTAATTTAAAATTTAAAAATTATTTGTATACCCTTACCCTTACAGTTTATTTGTATGTAATTATCAAGTTGGTGATTATGTACTTATTCTTTCAATTTTATTATATGATATTTATATATAGGTATAATTATTAAAATATCTTTTATATGCATGTTCTTTTGTTCATATTTTCTTTCAACCTTTATAATTAAATTAGTGCACCGCCTTTTCATCAACTCTTTCAGGACAGCTTCTTTCACACCAAAGTTATCTGGAATAGCTATTAGCAATAAGCCCGCCTGATTGTACAGTTTGTTATTTAGTGCCATAATATATCTTTCTGCGGCGTGCAAATAAAGCTCTATTTTGTTGCTACTGTTAAATGATGAGCTTAATTTTAGAATCGTAGCTTTTACGTGTAACGTAGGCGACAAATTGTAAGGTTCGTAAAGCGCCGCGGCCTCGGGACTTTCTCATTATTTTTATTTGCGAAGCAATCTGCTCTACCGAGCCGCGTATTTGTGGGCTGAGGAAGTAAACATGGAAGCCATTGGAGGGTCCGGGCTGGACATTAAGGAATTATTTTACTGGAATTTTTTAACAATACGAATGAGAATCTAAACACCGCAGTTAGCTGTTTTTTGTTCTTCAAAACGGTATAGTACATTTTATAAAATAAAAGATAAGTATGGCTAGTTAATCTGTACCTCTAACATGATGGACCGTTTGAGCTCTGACTGTCTGTCCCTCTTTAGGTAGATCAACAGAGTGAGACAGAGCAGTTTATCAAGCGTTATCGAGCTCGATATGCTCCCCTATGTTAGAGGTCCTGATCACCTTAAATTTGACTTAAAAATTCAAGTTTATAGCAAACGTTAAGCATGAAATTACGGGTAATCTGTATCTTTACGTGTTTCTGACTACGACGTGGTGATTTTGTAGTCCTTACTCCATACTTTTAGCGATCCACACAACAATAGGCTATTTTGCATAATAATTTGGTAAACGTATGTAATGTCTTCATTCATTTTCTATATTGCTCTGATATCTTCTATGAGTAGATACGTGGAGAATAAGGTAAGGCGACTACCACTGTCAAATTGGCGGGAATATTTTGACCGCTCAAATCCGTGAATTTAAGCCAAGATTTGTTTCTAAATCTATTCATGATTGCGATTTGTGCTTAATTTATTTGCATTTAAGTGTGTTTAACGAAAAATGAGTGAGAAGTAGATTTATTTTTAATATTTGTAGCACGAAGCTTACTATTATAGAGCTTACTATTATAGCTTTAAAATGATAAATATGTAACAACTGTATGTATAGATAGTAGATTAAAGATCAAGGTATGTTTATGCAGAGTTTCAATTTCCCAAATGCAACGTCTCCGCATTTTGAAAGGATAGTCGCCAAAACCCTTAAAGCGCAGCCTCGATATCCATCCATCCGCGGTAAAACTTATAAACGGCTGGGCGGAACAAGATACAACTTGATTGTAGTTGCAGAATAACAATAAAACCGCAAGATGTTCGATATCATCACACTTTGGATATACCTACTTGTGGTGTATCAAACGAAAAGTATTTTAAGCCCTGTGCAGTGACAGAACCCATACTGTAGATTTTTATTCTTACATAACACAAGCCCCACAAAACCTTATCTGTTAAAACATAGAGCAAGTACTAAGTTAAAAACGGTGACCGGCTCGGAAGCGGTCGGTAAACACCGTTGCAAATTGTGCGTCGTGTTTGTGGGCCGACTTGGAATTTAATGGACTTGTAAACTTCGGAGCTACTAAATAACTGTATGTAAAAATTGGGTCTATTTGAACTGGGCTCAAATGGCAATGTCAAAAATTTAAACAAAACAAAACAGCTTAATTCCAAGAATACCAGTATAGAATGTTTAAGACGAGGGGCAGCCACGCATATTGCCGATGTAAACAAAAACAATTTTAACAGACCTGATTACGATCGACTTTTGTGTACCACCGCCTTCGAATTAAATAGATATAAAAATTACATTATTAGGCAGGCCAATCGTATTTTCAGTATAGAAAATGAAAACGTGAAGAAAGTGCTTAAATAATAGTATAACTACAAGATTTTCAAAAAACTTTCGCTCGAAACTCTGAGATCTCGGTAACGAAAGCTTATTTTAAAGGGGTAGTTTGCAATGTATTTTTATTGATACCATAAAACTTTTACGATTTCCGTTCGCTTAACATTCAATTAGTGTTCTCAGCTATGCATTGTATTTTTTGAGGCATTTACTCTTTTCGGCAATCTTATATTGTTTTTATTTTTGGCCAATCGTGATTGCCAATTAGTTTCACAGTTTTGCTTAAGGTGGTAAAACCAAATCTAATCGAACAATATTGTTTTCCTTACTTTTGAATGAAAAGTGTGCAAAAATTGCGTTTTGAAGCAATTGGCGGAAATCGTTTACTAATAATAGAGTTCTCACATAAAAACTATGTTATTTTATGCCTTACATTTTGATTACATTCAATTACAACGTTAAGTAGGCCATTAAGTTTGTTAATGTAATGCAAACAAAATGTAATACAACAAAGTACATAATTTTTTGTGAAGACTTTATTATTAATAAGCTATTTCCGCAAATTGCTTTAAAACGTATTTATTCTATACTTTTTATTCAAGAGTAAAGAAATAGTAGTTTATGAAACTGGTACATAAAAAGGTTTTAATACCCAGTTATGTATAGTTTCATATACTACTTTATCTAAACTCATGCCTAATAACCTGTTTTCATAATTTTTGTAAATTTGTCGTCAGCCATTTTTGATTATTCGTGTAAAAGCTTGTTCTGAAAGTGTTCGTAATTTCCGTCGTTATTTCCAGAATGTCAGGTGGAGTCAAATATCATTCATCACCATCCCTGGTGTCAGTTATTTTAGGGCAAAATAATCATTTTGACCCATAAAACCACTGTAAGTAATAAATACATTTCCTCGAAAACTATGGCGCAACAAACAGTTCATCCATTGACAGACCGAGTCCAACGCGCCGTAAGCCATATACAACACCTGGACGAAAATAAATTTGAACTGTAACCTCGTTACTATTTTGTGTGTATTGGAGAACATTATATAAAAACCTCATTGGTATTTAATATTAAACCCCAGACATGGCTGTATGGACTAAGTTCCCTTTGCCTTCCTAGTTAGTATCACATGTACTGTAATCCCAGAAAAAGTTTTTTTATAGCATTATGTTGTTCGGAGACCTATACTATAATTTAATTTTTTAATTTTCTAGAGACTTTCATGAAAAATATTTTTCATTATGCCAGTAGTTTTGTGTTCGTAATGAGGATATTACGGTATGAGGTTAGATAAATAATATTATGATGGATCATTTACTTGCTTAAATAAAAAGCATAGACAAAAAAAGGAATAAAAAAAATTGAAATTGTTCAATATAATGTATTTCCAATACAAAAGGAAGAAAAATTTAAAAAAATATCCTATAAATACAATATGGGTATCAAATTGTAAATATTAAAGAGGATTATAAAATATATATACTTTTACTACATTTACTGGCACTGATTTCGAGAAATCTTTGAAACACCACGAAAAAATGCATGTCCCTTATTTCCGAAATGAATGAACCGAAAAATATGAAAAAAATCATGGTGATTTGAGATAACGTCAATATTAAATGGAAAATATAGTTGGTGAGAAATTCACGATAACAAAACAAAAATGTCACCATGAAATTTTTCATTCACGTTTTTTATTTCGAGTATACGGCAAAATACATTTGAGTCTCTCGTTTGTGGTACAATCAATTCTTTTTTTAGCTATCAATTATCATAAACAGTTATGGGCAAGATTTTAAATACCTTCTTCCTGACTGTTTCCAAAACTGTCGAATTACGGAACTCTCTTACATTCAGCCCCTTGGGGCTCACATAACATATCTTTGACTTTCTCTCGCTGAATTACACACATTCTCCCTCACCATCTCTTATCTACTCTCTGTCTCTCTCACAAACACGCCTTCTCATCACACATCACTAGCCTCTTCATAAATAAATGCCAAAGGTGAGATAATACTAACCCCCGATTTCACAATTGAGAATGTCTAGTTAAGTAGTGCTTAACTTTCAAATGCAGCGCTGTGATTGGCCAATTCGTCACTTATGTATCCACTTAGCTAGACTTTCTTAATTCAGAAACTGGCCTTAAGAAGAACAGATAGGTTAAGATTTTTTTCTTATAACTAAGCCCCTTCTCCGTTTCAGGGCGAAAGCCCGGGGTCGGAGCGGCGCAACGGTGAGTGCGGGTCGCCGCCGCCGCCCGGCGGGATGACGCCGGCGGACGCGCCGCTCGATCCCGCGCAGCCCCAGCCGCCATCTGTAAGTACCCACCCAACTGCTTGAATACTCACAATAATCGTATATTAGGTGACTTTCGTTAAGGGGGAACGTTTCGAGCTCGGTGCAAAATGCACAACTTATGATTGTTTTTCTTACTATTGCATAAAAAATACTAAATAAATATGATATATGGCATTTCGCGACCATTTTTTAGTGTCAATTAGGCTTTTCTACCAAAATTTTGTAATTTTTTGCATTACGTTGTAAATGAATGGGCATACAAACTTAAAACACGCTTTTAAGTTTGTATACCCATTCATTTACAACGCAATGCATAAAATGACGCAATTCTGCTAAAAACCCCTGATAACTATTCAACAATAGTCGCAAAATAAGATGAAACATTATATTTCATACATTTTATTTTAAAATAAGGTAAACAAACTTATGTTATGCACTTTGCACTGAGCTCGAAACGTTACCCCTTAAGGTGGTAAAGCAGAATCTCGGTGCACAATGGACATAGTTTTCCTTACTTTTGGACAAAAAGTATGCAAAAATTGTGTTTTAAAGCAATTAGCGGAAATTGATTAGCAATAATTAGAGTTTTACATTTAAATTCTATCATTTTATGATTTACATTTTGATTGCATTCGATTAACAAACTTAAAAGCGTATTTAACGTTGTAATCGAATGTAATCAAAATGTAAGGCATAAAATAACATAATTTTAATGCGAAAACCCTATTATTAGTAATCAATTTCCGCCAATTGCTTTAAAATGCAATTTTTGCGTACTTTTTATGCAAAAGTAAGGTTATGATGTGCATTTTGCACCGGGATTCGGTTTTACCTTAATATAGCCAATCTTAAAGTGTTAAGGACCAATGTTCAGTGACCCTGTTTGCAAAATACGAAAAATATTATTTTGTGCCTCTATAGTTCAAGAACAACCTCGACTCAATTCGTATAGGAAGTCTACATTTTATTTTGCGTATTTCACAGAAAGAGTCATTGAACCTTGGTTCCGACCACTTGCCGAGTCTCGAGTATGGATTTGGCTACATAAACAAAAGTCACCTTATATAGAGGCCTCCAGTGGCACAAATTCCGAAACAGGAAGTGCTACAGATACAGAGACCCCAAACTTTGCGAACGTTTGTGTTTGCTCTATTTAGTAAAACTTGAGAGGGTTTCGTCAAACTGGTCAATTGCGAGTAAGACTCGTGCCCTGAGGGTTTCGTACATACCATTTAAAACACAAGCGTATTCCATGAGCACGTCCAAACTAACTTGAAACTTACGCTCTATTAAACTCCATGTACACAAAGGGTCTAATTAAGTTGCTCCTTAATGGCTTCATAAATTATTAAATATCGATTATTTTCAGATTTTGCCGTGTGCTCTAAGATCTAATCATGTACGACATTTCAAGTTTCTAAGTCAACTGGAATTACCCTACAGGTTTTCATGATTTTTCATTTAATTTGAATGAAACTGATTGATTATACTTAAAGATCTATTACCTAAAGGGCAATGAAAATTTCCGCGTTAAGTTAGAAGCCTAATTTTTAACAGCACTATTTTAAGTTTCCACTTAATATTTCTAACAGAGCCAAAAAAGGGGTCTCGACAGACGGACAACAAACTGATAGTATAAGGGTTAAATTTTTTCATTTAAAGTTACGGAATCCTAAAAGCAAAACCCTTATAGCGAAGTTTGCAATTCAATACTCATCCGTCTATCTCTCCGTACGACAACTTCGACTTCGAAAACAGCCGAAACACGGCATATTTTCATAAATACTAAAAATGGTTGACACATTTTTCTAACATGGTCCTGACCACTTACCGAGTCTCCAGTATGAATTTGGCTATATAAAACGAAAGTCACCTTATATACTTGACATATTGATAAATCCTTCATTGTATATGACGAACGTTTGCCATACCTACTGTTTTTCTGTGCAGCAGCCCCAAAAGACCAGATCCGTGGTAGTATCTCTAACACCAGCACGGCAGAGGGAGACCTGGGCTAAAAAGGCAGAGTTCCTGCTAGCAGTCATCGGCTTTGCAGTAGACCTGGGCAATGTGTGGCGCTTCCCTTACATCTGCTACCAGAACGGCGGCGGTAAGTTCTCTGTTGTTGTGGGGTTCTGAAAAGGGACCAAGTTACCCAAAGCAAAAGTAATCCTGAAATTGGGACACGAACTATTCAGTACTTCTCTCTTCTACATAGATTGACTTCTTAGAAGATTCATAAACCAATTTATGCCGGCTACTTTGGACTTATCACTTCTTAAGTATGTCGCTTTACAAACCGCTTTTCTCTGATGCCGGCCGTTCCTTCAATCCTCAGGCGCGTTTCTCATCCCGTACTGCATCATGCTTCTGTTTGGAGGTCTGCCACTCTTCTTCATGGAGCTGGCGTTGGGACAGTACCACCGCTGTGGCTGCCTCACGCTGTGGAAGAGAATCTGTCCCGCCCTTAAAGGTCAGTCTCATTATAACTTACAGATACAGCTTACCTCAATCACTTGTTGTGGTCGCCTTAACTAGAAATGCCCTGGACGGTATTCTCGGGCCTTTCAATATACCCCGTTACGGGATTTTAAACTACGGAAATTCTATGAAAGAAAAATCTTCCGTCAAAATCATCAGTTTTAGAATTCAGACAGTGTCAAACTTGGCCAACTGAAGATGTTCGAAACCGTCTTCATGTCATATCTCAACTGGAATTTCGGCTGTTACTAATCTATTTAAAACTAGCATTTGCCCGCGGCTCAGCCCGCATTTATTCAGTCTGCCCCGTTTTTAGGTTGGAAGTTATTTTATTAACACCCTTACAGTCTATGTGTTGACCAGGATCACTACGACGATCATTTAAAAAAAGACATCCAAATCTGTTAAGTGGTTCTCGAATTAAAACGGAACAGACAGACAGATAAAAATTCTAAAAATTGTGGTTTTAGCCTTAGTACAATACTAATAAGCTAATAATCTATTTCACCGAGAAAAAATTCTGGTTTCATTAACCTGATTATAGCTAATTTAAACAGAAATATTGCACTATATGTGACGTCTATATTCATATTAGTTTATTGTTTTATATGTATATTTTTATTAGTACATTAATTTACTTGAAAAATTTAGTTACAACAAACAGCCTTGTTTTGTTTACGACAATTCAAGTAAACTTTGATTCTGTTATTATTAACCAGGATTTTATTCACAATACGATTGGGTAATATTGTAAAAAAAATCACGGGTGTTCATTTAAAATTTCGCGGAAATATTCAACGTACAGACACAACCTTTTAACTACTTTATTATTACGAGCCCCAATGCAAAAGAGTTCGTCTAGTTATAGTCCATTCAGAATTAGCTGTCGTCTTTCCACTGGAATACAAACAATAGGGGTAATAAACCAAACACTCATAGAGCCCATTCATTTTTCTGGTGTGACGACGAGTCGGGCGTGTTTTAAAGGAGCCGTTTCGGCCTTATCTGTTTTGTTGCAAACCAATCAGTGTTGATACTTTCCACCAAACTAATCTCTTCGAAGTTTAAAAAACAACTGAGTGGTATTTCTTTTTCCTTAAATTATTAAAGGGAAGATAACATAAGGAAAGTATAAAGAACGTTTGAAACACCGCCTGCCGCACGTGTTTTACAAGTGTTTATTGTTCCGTTCAGATGAATTCACCCGCCACGACTTAATTCTATTGTTATTGCTAATGACGGTCTCAAGTGGAAAGACGCCAGCTAATTCTGAATGGACTATACCAAATATTACAAGTGCCTAGTAGTAAAAGTAAAATTTAGATTATTAAATTTAACTTTATTAGTTAAATAAATACCTATATACACTGGTTTTGAACACTTCCATCCATCCATCCATCAGCCTGTTTCGTCCACTGCTGGACATAGGCCTTTCCAGGATTTCACCACTCTTAGCGGTCTCCCTGGAAGAAATGCCCATACTCACACACGCTGGGCAGGCGGGTTGGTGAGCGCGGTGCCGAAACCCTTGCATCAGTGACGCCGCTGCCCGTCACCAGTCTGTTTTAAGGCCTGGCAATTAGGGATGGATATACCGCCATCCATCAGTCCCAGGCAATGGTGGGCCGCCTGGTTTTGCCTGAGAGCTGTTCTCTTACTCTCCCCCGAATAACTTCGGGAGGATTTGCGAGTAAGATGGTGGTACCTCCACAGTCGAACTCGGCATCAGCTCTACCACCTCAACTTGAACACTTTATGAAGTTTATTTAAAGTGACAAAATAATTTTCTATTTAAATAAAATATAATTAATTCTTCGGGAATTCTTCGGGAACCATCTATGCAATAAACTTCGTCCATCACATTCAACGGCGCAAAATAGTTCGTCTACCACTTAGTGGTGTCATCTTTAGCATCGATCACGGCCTTAATTCTTCGTGGCGTCGTTGCTACCAATTCTTTACATTCTTGTGAAGTTATTGAGTGCCAGACAGATTTAATTTTCTCTTTCAATTCACTTTTAGACCTTGCTAGATACTTGCACAGCATTTTCTTCATTTTCCACCACAGGGTCTCAATCGGTGACAAATCTGGACTACTGGACGGCCACTCCATTGTAGGGATCTGATTCCGGTTAAACCAAGCCTTCGTTGTCCTCGCAGTGTGACAGGATGCACCATCTTGTTGAAAGGTGTAGGCATTACGATGTTTCAACGCTGGAATCGAGCGCATGAGACTTGTTCCCAGAACGTTTTGATACTCTACTGCATTAACAGTTCCTTCTACAAAATGTAGATGACCCAGACCTTGTGCTGACATGCAGCCCCATATCATCACCGATCCAGGAAACTTCACTTTTCTTTTGATACAATCGGTATGGAATGCTTCATCTTTATTTCTGATAACTTTTTTCCGTAAATCACCGATCGTCACCTCAAATTTGGATTCATCACTCCATATTATTTCACGCCACTGGTCTGCCGTCCAATTTACATGATCTTTAGCGAATTTCAGCCTTTTCTTTTTCTGGAGACGCGTGAGTAAAGGTTTTTCTTTAGCAGTATAAAATCCATAGCCCAATCGTTTTACGACCCTCTTGCAGGTATCGACAGATATATCTTTGTGAATCATCTCTCTCCACTTCAAGGTCAGTCCTCCTGCACGGGCACGACGATTATTTTTAATAATTTTGTTTAAAACTCGATTTTCAGCTTCACTTGTGATTCGCGGCCGACCAGGTTTTTTCAAACATTTAACCGTGCCATTTTTCCTGCAATGTTCGATAATGGTCTGAACTGTCGATCTTGGTAGGGAGAAGTCCTTGGCTATTTGATAAACAGATTTGCCATTATTGTTTCTACGAATAATTATTTTTCGTACTTCGTCAGCGATAGGTTTCCCGCGAGCCATTTTGTTTGAAAATGATGATAAAATTCTATGAAATACGGTTTTATATGTTTGAAAATGACAGTGACGTATCATGTGACGGATGGTTTCTATTTTCAATTCAAATTTAACTTATTTTTCAATTAAAACAGACAGTATTGAGACAAAGACGAACTATTTTGCATCGATTAAGAACTAGACGAACTATTTTGAGTTAGACGAAGCAAATCAAAGTGCCATAAATACATAATTTTGGTAAAAGATGTTTTTATTTAAAATTGCCTGATTAACAACTATAGGATGGAGAATTTCACCCCATTCAAATTTTTTTCATAGGCCTTTTTTATAAAAATATAGTGAAGTTGAAAACAGACAACCTTTGCAATATATGACTAGACGAACTCTTTTGCATTGGGGCTCGTAGTACAGATAATCAGAAACAGGAGGCTAAAATCACACGCATTTATGTCTCATAGATAACATCAGGAAAGGTGAAAAAAAGACATAAAAAAGACATTAAAAAAAATTTTGAACAAACAAATAAAATTGAAATAAAAACCTACAGCATATTTTGTGGAATACACCGTTTATAACGGTAAATACACAGCCAATATTCTTGGAATACTAATGTAAAACATGCTCAGGGGATTCCACTCAATAGCCGTTTGTTCTTTCATCAGGAAGTATTGGACAATGTCGTTCCGGAATCAGGGGAGCTCTTTCAATTTCAATGATTTGCATAGATTTTTTTACGATGAAACTAATGGGAAATATTCTAACCATTGCCAATATTTTAACTTGCACGCTTGATTATTATACAACGACTCATGTCCCTAAATTATTCTGATACTGAGGATTTGCTATATATTCCCAAGTAGTTTATGTATTTTATTTCTTCTATGTTGATTTTATAATAGTCTGTGTATAGTGTGTGTCATTTTATATGTTTATGATTCTTTAAGCTATTTACATACCATTAAAAAAATTGTACTGTGTAATGCATATATATATAATATAGTTTGATATTTTCTGTATATGCCGAGGTTTGTTATATTTGTCAAGCTACCACTGACCTCCCTGGATGAGCTTGCTTAGTGTGGGGGCCATTGTAATGTCTTAACTGTGTATTTTTATTGTACTTATCCTTATTTTGTATTTTGCTTTTTGTTGTGTACTGTTGTTTTGAATAAATAAATGAATTGAAATGAATTGAATTGAATTGAAATAACAAATAGTAAGTAGTTAATTTATACAATAAAAAGAACCAATACTATATGTGATATGTGACTTGTCAGTTTTAAGAGACTATGTAAATTTTATTTTTGTCACTCTCACTCCAAGCGAAAAAAACGCCCAGTGCGAGAGGGGTGGATTCAGCGCAAAAGAGAAAAAAGTATGTTTTTCAATTTTATAAAAAAAAACTTAACTCGCTAGCAAAATTTCCAAAATCGTCTCGAGCAAAATACTATGAAGCAGCTGATTTTATTTCACGAATTCAGGTTTGATCCCATAGTAAAAGTTGTTCATATGGAGGAGTACTATACTACCATCTGTTGTCGTTTCCTAAACAGCTGAAATTTTAAACAATAGTATATATAATTGACAAAACCCATTTCATTTTTTAATTTATATTTATAATAGTATTTTTCATTTATATATTTTATGAATTGTAACAAAGCTTCTGTCGGAATAACTAAGAAAAACTTACATATAAAATAATTGTACATTACTCGAACTTTATATATATTTTTAATGAATTGGAAAAAAGCTGAAATTATTTTTCATTATGAAACTAGTAATTGTAAATTACTAAAACTTATTATTTTATATTTAGTTTATTAACTTCAATAAGGCGAGATATATTAATTATTTCCATGCTGTGATTTCTTTAATAAGTTAAAAGTTAAGTTAAGCATTCACAAGTCCGAATTGTTTTTGTATTTTAGACTTACTTACTACTGTAAAAGTAAAAAGCAGTGGTAGCTCAGGGGTAGAACTCTGGCCTCTCAAACATGAGACCCAGGTTCGATCCCCGGCCGGGCATGCACCAATGAGTTTTTCGGAATTTATGTGCATCGTATTTGTTCTTACGAGCTTACCACTTGCTGAACGATGAAGGAAAACATCGTGAGGAAACCTGCATGCCCTAAAAAGTATGAACGGCGATAGGGCTCACCACCCATCACGTTGGGACGTAATAATGGTGGACTGTGACTTGCATTTCACAGTTCACACTCAAAACACCTCTGACACCACCTCGGGGATTCATGTCGTGACGATATATTACTACTGAAAAACAGTGGCGTGCATATAACTTTTTGCTGGAAATGCAATGAGGTCGAGTTTGACAATTTAAAAAATACAAATAGAGTACATGATTTCATAGAAAAATTATTTTTTTCAAATTGGTTTTGAATTTTTTTAATGTTATTTTATTGTCATACTTGAGCTACTCATTGTTTTTCCAGCAAAAAGTTCTATGCACGCCACTGCTGGAAAACTTAATGAAGAAAATCTAATAATTTTCACTAAGTCCAAAATGCCAGTAATTATAATATTGTTGAAGATTTTAAATTTTCAGTACTTTTTTATCAGAAACTACCCAGCAGAGACTTATTACATATATTTAGTTATCTATATAGTAAAGAGGCTATATAAATTTCGTCAAAAGCTCTCCAACCGCGCAAAGTTATAATTAAATCAAGAACTCATTTTTAAGGAACTAAGAAATTGCATCTATCAAGCATCAATCAAACGAGCCTACTATCTAAGGACCTAGAATGCGAAGCACCTATTTACCCCATACATAAATATGAGGCAATGCTTTTAACGCCAAGACAAATAGTACCTCCCTTTAACGTGTCGGCTGGACCCTCCTTAAAATGTATGAAAGCAGCACAGAACCCTATTCAGTGTCTCTAAATGTGGTGTTAACTCAAGATGGGCATTTTGCTGGGACATTGAATGACCATGTAAGCGATGAAACTACTATGACAGGACAGCGAATTTACATTACAGTGTACTGTACCTGTATACCTACATACATACATTCTTACATCATTATATTTTTTCTGCGCTTCGATACAGAGGTCAAAGGTGAATGAATGAATGAATTTATTTATATAAGTACAACAGGAAATAATTTATATTAAGTATCTTAATATATTACTTAAGTTTATCTTATTTAAATTGCAATTACGTACATATATAAATATTACAGATTTCCTTAAATTACTGTATTTATAACCTAAATAATATACAAAAAGTTTCAAACACTAATGTACAGTAATTGTTCACTTAAAACGAGGGCCGAAAACTACCCACCGTGCTAGTATAAACTGTTTGACGGTACAAAAATGTTTTGAACCTAAAATATAATAAAAATCTTTTCAATGCAATTTTACGAGTATATGCATCAAAACTGTTGGCAAAGTAATTTTTACCGCACCAGTGCTTTATTTTTATTTTGTTTACTCTGGGAAAGTTGGCATTCTTTCCTTGTGTACCATACAGACTTGACGGAAATAAACTGCGTACAGTTTGATCGTCGGACGCCAATCGCCTACCACTGACAGCAAGACAGTATCAAGGCATGTGAGCTTCGCTCATGTTTTAAATCGTCCTCGTAAGCTATTACCTCCTTTCCGCACTTGTAGCATAAACTACTATTACCGAATTGAATTATCAAAACCATGTAGTAGGTCATAAAAAACATAATACGTTCACTCACTCACCATGATACAAAAGCATCAATGATATAAAACTATGTAAAAATGGTTTGTATACCTAACTTTTCTTTGTTTCAATAAATTATTTTTATTTTTTATACACCAGTACGCTTTGATGGTCTTCCCACAAGCATTTAAATAAGTATAAGCCAAGATTATCATTAATCATATCAAGATTTAATAAGTTATTCCTAAAATACTACTAGGCGACATTTTTTTAAAGAAAAGCCAACGAAATATCTTCCGAGGCAGATTTTTCCCGAACGTGATCTATTGGCCACATCGTCACCTCGAATAAAAGCACATAAAAGTCAAGATAATAATTTAGGCATTCACTAAAACTTTCGCCGTTTCCCGGCACGAAAAAGACGGAGCCGACTTTCAAAATGGCTAACTTTTAAGAGTATCCGCAAACTTGGAAGTGATCTGTGGTTTGGTTAAAACTTGATTATTTAGGTGAGCGGTGGAAATCTTTTGTCAGAGTAACGAAATATAACTTTGGTTGATATTGCCAAATTCATGCTGGAGACTCAGTCAGTGGTCAGGGCCAAGGTTCAATGATCCTGTTTGCAAAACGCGAAAAATATTTATTTTTTCCACTATACTTGTTCAAGAACAACCTCGACTCAGTTAGTATGGGAAGTCTAAATTTTATTTTGTGTATTTCATAGCAAGGGTCACCTTGGTCCTGAACACTTACCGAGTCTCCAATATGAATTTGGTTTTACAAACCAAAGTCACTCAGAGAATTAGGGAATAAACAGTAGTTATAACGAAACAACAAACGTGAAGAAACTCTTAAATATATACTTATGTACCTTTTAGCAACGAATACTGCAAGCTAAACTGTCTGTAAAAAGCGGTTATACCAAGTGTGGACTGTGATTTTCATTCCACAGTTCACACTTGGGAACACATCTGACATACCTATAAGTCGTTTTCTGACACCCCCTCAGGGATTCATGTCGTGACGATATGTGATGTTTTTACCAGGAAGAAAATAATTTGTACTATCGTTATCTAAACTCTTTCGAAAAAACCTTTTCCAATTTTTGCCAATTTTAAAATAGTAATTCGAAACGGGAATTTAAAAAACGGTTTTATAAGTAGCTAAATTGTTTTTCAGATTTTAAAAAGCGATATTATAATATACTTTACAACATCGAGATTCTGTTGGCGTGATTGGCCCAATTTATTATAACACCGCTTAGATAACCAATCAGCGACCAATATTTCTTCTTTTGCTTTGAGGTAAGAGATTTATTTGCCACAATTAAGATATAAACTGAAAAATAAATCAAGAAACTACAACTAAGTGGTAAAAAGGGGTAATCTCAGCAAATGCTGCTTGCTTGCCAGTTGCTTAACTCACAGCGCTGATTTTCAGTTTGTCCCATTTCATACAGATACACAGACGTTATATATTCTTTGCAGGTAGCAAATTTAAATTATTATTATTAATAACACATATAAAATTATTAAATTATCTTAAATATAAGGTGTAAATAAACCCAATGCAATCAATTATAAAATTAAATTATAAATTACACGAAAGAAAAAAAACTAATATTACAATTAATATCTTAATAATATATTAATCCACAGTTAATTTACAATTCAAGACGTAAATAAGGTGTTATAATAATTATATTAATATTAAATTTACCACGCACCCTCGAATACTCCTACAGAAACCTTCAATGATTAAATTGTAAATAGTTTTTCAAACACACTTGCTTATAAAGTGGCCCTTATTGCAGCGTTCTTAGGGTCATAATACAGCATATTGGACACGCGTGCTTTTTGCTTTACATTATCGCACTAGTGTTTTTACATTACAGTTTTTTTTAATCTTAGCAAAGAGTTTTGATGGCTTGAGAAATAGTAAAGTTTTTGCGAATAAATAAACTGTTTCAGTTAAAATATAATAAGATCATTTAATTTTATCAAATTATTTATTTTTTTCAACAAATTAACATACATTTTTACTGTAAATACAAAAATATTCAGTTTGTTAATATTTAATATTTGGCTCTTTGGCAAAATTTGGCTGTTTGGCGAATGCGCCAGTGCCTCTATTTTCATCTGCGCAAGAACATCTTCGCCGCCATTTTTCAAAAAAATCTGTCAATTCATAGCTGTGGTTTCGATTACGTGAAAAAAAAGACAGTCAAATTTTATAATTTTTCCTCGCAAGTGTGTTGAAAAACGTCGTATGAAATGCGTAAATGCTCGGCCTGCAATCCCGCGTCGACTGTAATGTCCAACGCAGCTCACTTGTATCATAATGTACTATAGTTTAGATATAAATTTTACTTGTATATTATTATTATTTTTAAGATATTATTTTACACATAGATTTTTTTTTAAATTAACACATATGCATACATACCAAGTTAACATACCTACCTTCAGTTAGGAAATGGAAGAAAGAATTTTTGAAAAGCATACGTTATGTTACTCGTTATATCCCCATATCAAACATAAAGTAAGCCAAAAAAATATTATTAAGGGACTATTTCGCTAAAATCGGCACTTTTTGAAGTTGTTTACGTGCTTTTCAGAAAAAGCCACTAATTTGATAAATTAGTACATAACTAAATAAATAAAGGTTCAGTACAGAAACGCGATTGCAGAATTTTCGCTCGATAGAAATAATTATTGAATTGAGGTCTACACTTTTTTCCATGGTTTGTCAAATAAGAATGACAGACAGACCTCAAAGATATTATTTTAGACAGATTTTAAAAATATCTAAATTTTGTCAGTTTGAAATTTTGATAACTATTTTAGTTAATCTTATATTAATTTAAAACCGACATCTTGCATTTTTTTCCGGAATCCGTCCCGCTCTCACTGCGGGTCGTTCCGCATGGAGTAACAGTGACTTTTTCAAGCGTGACATATTAAGTTAATAATTTCAAAATTCCCCAATTTTTTATTCATACACTACTGCTTAAATAAGGTGACATTTATTTATACAGCCAAATTCATACTGTAGGCTCGGTTAAGTTATCAGTATTACGGATCGATAACACTTTTTGCTAATTTCTTCAGAACAATTTTCACAAAATACAATATTGATCTCCCATAGTACTTCAGTCAGGACTGGGCTTGCATTTGTGGGTAAAGAGAAAATTATAATCATCGAACCTTGATACCAACTACTTACTGAGACTTCAGTATGAATATGGCTGCATAAATAAATGTCACCTAATATGTTTGAGATGCAAAAGTTTGGGTATGAAACACTGATTGTTTAATGCGTTCTGCTTTTATGAACTACGGAGCGTAGCAAGTCCTGCTACGGCGTAGCAAGTGAATTGACTGCTACGCTTTATTATAAATACGCCTGTGGCACATATTAGGTAGTCTTTCGTCGTATTTTTTATTTTACAATTACACTATAAACATTTCTTTCATATTAATTGTTGTGGGATAGTATAACTAAATTTTACCACCTTAAGTAAGTCAATATGTTTTTTCTATTACCAAGAACCACATTAGGCCTTCAACATCGACATAAAATACCCATGCCCATGATAAATGCGAGTGATCAAATGCTCGTACTTCACACTTACAGGCATACATAAAACATGCGTTTTCCCGCGATATCTTAAGGGGAAGTTGTGTTCCTTTATCGCGGGCAATCAAATGCTTTCTCGACCAATAAATAACGCATTATTTAACATATTTGGATCTGTTACTTGGTTAGAGGATTCGTGCATGTATGTTAAAATGAGCTTGGAAATTATTGGACAGCTATTCCATAAAAAAGGTACATACCTACCTACTTTGAGTTTTTTTGAATAAACGACTATCATTTATCACCAGTCGTATGTATAACTTCAAAATGTAGCCAGCTTAAGTAATTGCTTACTGTAAATTTTTCATACTTTTATTATTTTCTTTTTGTACATTGCAATATCTAGTAAACATTTTGCGTCATCCTGCGATGTGATAGTCATTTTGATGCACTTTTGATCCGTTTTAACAGGAGTTGAAATATATATCTTACGTAGTTGCGAATAAAATAATTGTACCTTGGGTCCTGATCACTTACCGAGTCTCCATAATGAATTATGCTAATATTTTTATGGCAGTGCAAATAAGTTGCATCGTTTTGCGGACCATCTCACGTCATCGCTTTCTCTCTTGCAAATATATAAGATCAGACAGAGCTTACAACTTCGTGTCGGGGCTTATACTGAACATTCCGATTTTAAATATTAACTCTCTTGAACATTCGTCATCTGGAGTACCAAGCCCCATCACGCGATACGTAAACTAATTAGGAAACGCGCGCGATATCATTTGATTAGTCCGTCGGCAGATGGCGTTGTTTGATTCGATTTGAAAAGGCTTTGCGAGTTGTCGCGAAGTTTGCATGAATTGCCGTCGTATTGCAATGATTAATTGAATTTTGAATGAGCTGTGTTTGCAGATTTGTTACAGTGATGATTTGGTTTCAAACATAAAAGATCTTTGCAGCAAAAGCTGATCCGGTAAAACTTTTGGACGCTCTGACGCGTTTTTTGAAAGTATCCAAGACTAGTTACACACAGGTTGGGACTGCTCACGTAATTAACTGTAATAGTACATTGATTCCTTGGGAAGTATACATGATTATTATACACTTATCGCGTATATATTACAATACGTGCGTTAACATTGTGTACGAAAAATATACTGCACTAGTTACCATTAAGATATTATTATGGTAAGTGGGCGAAAAATCTTTCAACAAAAGTAAAAAAATAGGTGCGACGACGAGGCTCCGACAAATCTGCCAGAGTGGTGCTTTATTTGGAACAACAATAACTTATGATTATGTAAAAATAGGATTACAAAAAATTCACTTTATACAGCCAATAATAAAATAAATTGTCTATCCATGATACAATAAATCCTAATTGAGAATGATAATGGCTAACAAAAAAATATATATACAAAAAAATTATGCATTGTAAAGAGTGATCGAATAAAATAAAGAATAATTAAAGTGGACAGATAGCAACTGACAAAGTAACAGAACTGATGAATACAATATTCTACGTACAGGTGTAGGCTACGCCATCTGCATGATCGACATATACATGGGCATGTACTACAACACGATCATCGGTTGGGCGGTCTACTACCTGGTCGCTTCCCTGGCTTCCATCAACTCCGTTCTTCCATGGACCAGCTGCAACAACGAGTGGAACACGCCAGCCTGCACGCCTATCACTTCACCTCTGATCATCAACCCCAACGCTACAACACCGGCTAAAGAGTTTTTCGAGTAAGTTTTAATCTTTTACATACAATTTGATCCATATCCAAAAATTGGCTATGGATGAAATGGTATGGAAAAGCTTATACATCATAGATGCTTTAGAAATAATACCATAATATATATTTTAATACACCTGCTCAAAATATGATAGATTACGTGCCTGTTTAGCGTGCGTAAAATGACATATTTCGCACTCGTGCCTTTTATTTTTACCACCTACTGACGCTATCTAGGGGAATCCAGCCACATCATTTAGTAAGCATGTAAACCTTTGTTTTACCAGATACTCTATAATAAGATGAGTATTTTCAAACTTTTATATTTTATTATTAAATATATTATTATGTATGTTAAAATGTAAAAGATGTTTTAAAAATTCAAAACGATTTTACACGTCATAATTTATATTCTATTTAAATAATTATTAAAATGATTTTAGAAAGAGACATTGGTCTTTGTAGTACGGATTTGTATCTGTTTTGATTTGCAACAAAATTGCTTTTATTTTATTATTTCATGTAATTTTTCGCAGGTGTATTAAAAAACGTCGTTTGATACACGTGCAAAAGTGTTGATATTTCTCGTCCCGACTGTTTTTTGCCTCGACTGCGTCTCGCCAAAAAAGTCAATCGTGACGCAAATATCAACCTTTTCGCACTTGCATCAAAATGTATCTACTATTTTATACAGACGCAACGTCCTCGAACAGCACAAGTCCAACGGTTTAGATGACATGGGTCCCATCAAGCCATCCCTCGCTCTCTGCGTCTTCGGAGTCTTCGTGTTGGTCTACTTCTCGCTTTGGAAAGGAGTCAGAAGTGCTGGAAAAGTAAGAAACTACTTCTTGCTCGTAAGATGTGGTGTTTGGGCATCATCATTCGTACTTTGCTATGGAATCACCACAAAGGCTTCAATCAATATTCTGTTTACTTTTCATAAGGTCGTGTGGGTAACAGCTTTAGCGCCGTATGTGGTACTTTTGATCCTGCTTGCAAGAGGAGTAACATTACCAGGGGCGACGGAGGGCATCCGCTATTATCTAACACCTGAGTGGCACAAACTTAAAAATTCTAAGGTCAGTTTTATTTTTATTCACCTATATTTTCCTCTTCTTTTTGTTCAGTATATGTCACACTATGTTTTGTCAATTCCCAAGGTATGGATCGACGCAGCCTCCCAGATCTTCTTTTCTTTAGGCCCAGGATTCGGTACGCTGTTGGCTCTCTCCAGCTACAACAAATTCAACAACAACTGCTACCGAGATGCCCTCGTCACGTCCTCCATCAACTGCTTGACGAGTTTTTTAGCTGGTTTCGTCATCTTCTCCGTGTTGGGGTAAATCATCTATTCCTTGCCTGCATTTTGTGAACCTTTTGTTCATTTCATTGACCTTATTATTTTTTTTTCAGCTACATGGCTCACGTCCAGAACAAGAGCATTGAGGAAGTCGGCCTTGAAGGGCCAGGGCTTGTGTTCATAGTGTACCCTGAAGCCATAGCCACCATGACCGGCTCCGTCTTCTGGGCTATCATATTTTTCTTGATGCTGATTACTCTTGGCCTGGATAGCACGTTTGGGGGTAAGATCCCACCTTTTTTAACGATTTGTGTTTTGATCTTATAAGGTCATATATTGTGCCAATTCTAGCACTTTTTAAATTGTTTAGGTCTGGAAGCAGTGACAACGGCTCTCTGTGATGAATACCCAAGAGCGCTGGGTCGGCATCGAGAATGGTTCGTGGCTGGCCTCCTCTG
This sequence comes from Ypsolopha scabrella, assembly GCA_910592155.1. Classification (NCBI taxonomy): domain Eukaryota; kingdom Metazoa; phylum Arthropoda; class Insecta; order Lepidoptera; family Ypsolophidae; genus Ypsolopha; species Ypsolopha scabrella. The sequence continues at coordinate 19,720,099 of OU342975.1, read as the reverse complement.
CATCATCTATATCTGTGCTCTACCTACCACTACTTATGTAAGTTTAACAAATCGGAAAGAATAGATAACAATCAATGCAACGGAATGACTAAGCACATGCTATGTGTACATATTATGCTAATTTTATTTATTGTGTGAAACAGGAAAACTTTCATAACCTTATTTCATTTAAATCTTAATAAAATAAGAACAACAGCCACTATACCGGGTGTAAATAGAGTGCGACCATTAAATGAAACCACATATTCTACCGACCCTACTTTACCACTTTTCCCAAGAGTCATACCCGCGGACACCCTTAGTTTAGGAAATAATTGAGTTCCAAACAAAAATGCGTGAACCCTAACACACCGACATACGGGCGAGTTTAGAGAGAGCGTCGTCTGTTTCACGGACGACGCTCCGTGATTATAATAATTATAATATTTATTAGTTCGTTTATTTTTACAAATAATTATGATTTTTTAGTTCTCTATCTTTAGTTTCTTATCATGCAGGTCATTGCGACGGATCCCGTTCCCGAACGCATAACGTATGATTGCTTTTCTAATTTTTTAATAAAAAGTATTAAATAAATGTGATTTATGGCACTATGTGACAATAGTTTAATGCAGTTAAGTGTCGTGTAGTGCCATAAATCACATTTATTTTTTATTCAGAAATAAGAAGATCAATCATAAGTTGCGCAAAAAGTACCCGGAATAGAAGAGCTTGTGTGACTAGATTGATGTAGAAGAAGCAAAAGGGTATGTCAGGATCGTAGCAGATGGAAATCTGTAGTCTCTGCCTACCCCTCTGGGAGACAGGCGTGAGTATATGTATGTATGTAAGTTGTGCATCTGGGTAAAGACTTTTTTTTTTACAGTAATGTGTCAGGGATCATTTTGCATGTCGCTGCTAGCTGACTTATTTTCATAGCGTACTCATTACAGTATATTTTATATGTTTTTTTTTTCATTTAATTAGGGTGTGGTGTTGTCGGTGTGTGCGGGCGAAAATTTTTTGGACTAAAATTATACAAATTATAAATTTTTAGACTTCAGACGGGTGATCTTACTTCTATTTTGAGGGTAGAGGGTCGTCGTGAGCTGCATCTTGCTGCTTTACTGTTTGGTGTAGTAAAAACTGGTTCTCCCAAATATTTACATGACAAATTTACGTGGTCATCCACTGTTAGCAGATACAGCACCAGGATGAATCGTGTATTGTTTCCAAAGCACAAAACCACTGCATTTAGGGGTAGTTTTAGGTACATGGCGTCAAAATGTTGGAATAACATTCCACCACCGCTACGTGACCTTAAGTGTAAGTATACTTTTAAAATTAAACTAAAAAAGTATCTCCTTGACTTACAAATGTCTTCGCCTGCCTAAAACTAGACGCTTCATCGCCATTTTAATAATTTTTGACCAACGAGTTTCTGACATTTATTTAAAGCTTACCTATTAATTGAATTTATTTATTTACAAATATTAGCACCTACATTATGTACTCGTATATGTATATCATATTTATTCTGCCATTCGTAATTATTATTTTCAAAATGTGCAAGAATACTCGCGCTGTTTTGTTTGTTCGTGCGTTACCTACGCGGGCTCGGACTGAAAATCAGCGCTGTCGGTCTTACTCTGTAAGACTACAGCATATGCTGAGTTTAGGCTTTTTGTCTGCTTCGACACATGATTTCATTTAGCTTTAGTCACATTGTTTTATTCTTTTATGTTATTTCCTTGTGTTTGACTTTATAATTTGTTTTTATAATTTATTGTGTTGTGGCAGATAAATAAATGGATATTCTATTCTATTCTATTCTATTCTATTCTAAAAATAGAGTTCTATTGATGAAATGAAAATGAAAATGAAATGAAAATTTGTTTATTTTCTTCACTTACAAGTGTAGCTACATAGTTGATGGGGTATCCTTTTAAGTACATAAAATACCTGTGCCAGGATACCCCGCACTTCCATATCTAAGTTTTACAAAAATAAACGTGTCTTAATCTACAATATTACAGTAATAATAATAATCATTATTAATACTATTACAAAAATTAAAACTTAAATTAAAACTTAAGCTAACCTAGTTATGCATGCAAATGTTAGTCTGAAGGTGTGAGAGAATATGTAAAATGTGGTAAATGGAGAGGTATGAATAAATGAGTCCCTAGCCCTACGACCGAAGTCTTGGGGTCAGTATTAGCTACTAGGGAGGGAGTGTATGTAACAATGTATTCTAGTTTAACATTTAGGGGGTGTGAGAAAGGGAGTGTTTGTGTGTATGTGCAAAAATTTAAAAATATAGAATAAAATATATTTATATATATAAATTAAAATTAAAAGTTATTTGATTACTTGCAATAATTCCTCCACTTCAATATAATTTAAGTTTCTTAACCACGCAGTGACTGTATTTTTACAGTCATATAATTTAAGTGGGTAGATATTTAGTAACTTGTTAACCTTATTGTATACATAAACAGACTGTCGCTTGTATTGGTGACTTGCAAATGTTGTTTTAACACTATACATGTCTACTGTGTAACTTCTTCTTTTTATTTTATTATTAGATTTAAAGGGCATAAATTTATGTTTTTGCAAGAGTAGTTGAAGTATATATAGTTTTCTTACTGTAAGTACTTGAGTAATGGAGTAAAGTTCATCTGTAGGAAATCTAAAAGGCTTGAAATACATGACTTTTACTAAAGATCTCTGTCCTCGTTCAAGTGCCAAGAATTTTGTCTTACAAGCACCCCCCCAAATAGGTATGCAGTAGGTTAAAATTGACTGCCCTAAAGCTGTGTAAATTTGGACCAACAGTTTGTTCGACGCAACATGTCTCAGGTTTTTAAAGGTATAAATAAGTTTTCTTATTCGACTTGTGGTAACCTCTAGGTGTGGATGCCAAGATAGGCGTTGATCAATAACAACTCCAAGGTATTTAGTACTGGTTACTTTATGTATGAAGGGGCAGTCACATTGTTTTAGTGTGTAGTCGCATTTGTGAATTTTAAGGCTAAAGTTATTAGGTTGACTGCGGTTATTAATGGCGAAACATATATAGTTCGTTTTAGAGGTGTTAAGGGTAAGTAAGTTTTGTTTTAGCCAGATAGAAACCTTAGCTAAGCCAGTTTGCGCCACATAATGAACTTTATCCCACGACTTTTCTGTAAAAAGCACTGCTGTGTCGTCAGCGTATGAGAAAATCTGTCCACTGTCAATCCTTAAGTTGCATAAGTCATTTATATAAATTAAAAATAGCGTAGGACCGAGAACACTTCCCTGTGGGACTCCAAAGGTCACTTGAAGGTCATCACTAATATATTCACCAATTTTGGTTCTTTGTTTCCGATTACTTAAGTAGTCTTTCATAAGACACAATGGAGTATTTCTGACACCAATCCTTTCCAGTTTTCGTATAAGAGTGGCGACAGAAACGGTGTCAAACGCCTTTTTTAGGTCAAGGAAGACAGTAAGGCATTTTGTTCCTTTATCCAGTTGTTCAACGATTTCTGATGTTAAATCCCTGACTGCGTCTTGAGTGGATTTTCCCTGTCTGAAGCCGTATTGGGAATTTGACAATATGTTATATTTGTCGAGGTACTTTGTCAGTCTATTGTTTATTAACTTTTCCAAAATTTTGGAAATAACCGATAATATTGAGATTGGTCTAAAGTTGTTGACGTCATCTCTGTCCCCACTCTTATACACGGGGGTGATAATGGATTGTTTTAGCAGTGAGGGGAAGATTCCCTGAGAGAAGCAAAGATTAGCCAAGTGACAGATTACCGGGATAATGTGTGCTTTTGAAAGTTTTAGAAATTTTGTGGGGATGTTGTCATAGCCTGGCGCACTGTCTGATTTTAGGTTCATGAGGATATGGTTTACTTCAGTTTCATCAGTATCAATGAGTACGAAAGAAGTAGGTTGGGAATCAAATGTGAGAGCAGGAGGATTAGTTATAAGTGTAGGGTTTTTTGTCAAAATGTCTTCTGCCAGCTCACGTCCGATGTTGGCGTAAAAGCCATTGATTAGGTTTACTGATTGTTTAGGACACTTAGCACTATCAAGTAATTCTGTATTTGTCATTTTAGATTGTTTCAGATTTGTAATATTTTTTATGTTATAAATTGATAATACTTCTTTTAGAAAACTAATTAATTATAATTCGAAAAACAAAAAATAAATGACAGACAACAAAATATTCGCGTTCCGGCTGATCGAATACAAAGAAGATTATAACGATGAGTATGTTATGTGCTCTTACAATCAGGGCCGAAGGGAGGTGCCCTAAATAAAGGGGGTCGGTGGAGGGAAAGTACCTGAAATATTGATGAAGAAAGCTACTTTTCAAAAATCATTGAAAGCAGATTTACTTATTTAAAAAATAAAGAAATGTCTTCTTTGAGTAAATTCTGCTGTTATTAATATAAGGTGACTGCTGGTCAATATAGCCAAATTCATACTGGAGACTCGTTAAGTGGTCAGGACCAAAGTTTAACGACTCTTTATGTGAAATACGCAAAAAAACACAACTTTTGAAGTCTATGACGTTTAATCGAGTCCGCGTGATATTCCGGCTGTCTTAACAGCAACGACTCAGAACACGCTGTTTTGAACAATAATAATATTACCCAGTGATAGTGTCTCGAGTATCGGTTTCGGGATTTAGTGGTTTTTTTCATTGTAAAATTTGTTTGAATTATTACCTACTAGGTAATCATTTTAAAATTTATTAGGCTTCTAACTATAAGAATCTAGGTATATTTTTTGATAACTATAATATGTATGAATAGTAATTCTGATTATTTCAACAAAATCATCCAAAGTCTCATTTTATATCTATTTGCGTCATCTTCTCCCTTAGTTAGCCCATGGAGTGTACAATCAGTGGCGTATATAGGTATAAAGTAATAAAAACCGGCCAAGTGCGTGTCGGGTCACGCGCAGTGTAGGGTTCCGTAGTTGCCCGGTACATTTTATAAGTTGGTCTACTAAATACAGATCGTCCCATACATTTAGAAGAACGGCCATACATTGTCGTGTTTAGTGGGGCCTAAAAGTTTGGCGCGACCTGTACTCGTAAACCTGTAAAGCCTTCTTAGCTGTGATAGTTTTCATTTTAAATTCATTATATATACTACTTCTGTGAATTTTTTCCCATATCTATAAACAACAGTTTAGCCGGCAGGAGGGGTGGACGCTCGACTCTGACAAAAATTAGTATTAAACGCCAACGGATCCCTAATTCGAAAATGGTTTTCAAACATCCATAATATTTTTGAACGACCTATCCAAAGATACTCCACACTATGGGATAGACGAGAAAAAAAAATCATCCCCAATTTATGTGTATCGGAGATATCATAAAAAAAATATTTTTTCGTCATTTTTTTTTACCATTTTGTCGGCGTAATTGATATGTGTACCCATACCAAATTACAGCTTTCTAGTTAAGTATCTATAGGTCGTTGTTTCTAGTACTAACAGTCTCTGAGCTAAGCCGCGGAAACTATAAGGGTTCGTTGTCGTACTACGGAACCCTAAAAAAGTCAGACCATTGCCATACGTCATTCTAATAGAAATATAACCCACAAATAAAATTTAATTATCCATCTTTAATAATAATAATACGTGGGACGCACTATAAGTTTCCGGAATGAATATGAAAAAATACTATTAAAGGTACAAAATTAATTTATTGTTTTTCAAAATAATCTCCCTTGGCGTCTATGCACTTTTTCATTCGATCAAACCAGTTTTGAAAACTTTTGTGCCACTCCCCTGTGGTGACCTCTGAAACGTATTTTTCATACTCCTCGACAGCCTCTTCTGGTGATGAAAATCATTGACCGCGTAATTGGTTCTTAATTTTTGGGAACAGAAAAAAGTCACAAGGTGCCAGGTCGGGACTGTATGCAGGATGACTCATGAGTTCTACATTTTTCGTCTTCAAAAAGTCGTTTGTCTGTCTGGCCGTGTGAGAACTAGCATTGTCGTGGTGCAGGATGATACGGCGTTTACGGTTATTTTTACGGAGTTCGTCAATAACTTCCGGCACACAAATGGTCGTGTACCAGTCACTATTCACGGTACGACGATTCTCTAAAGCAACAGTAGCCACGTGTCCAGTTTTATTAAAAAAAGAAGCAATCATCCGCTTAGATGCACTTTTCACGCGCGCCACTTTGGTTGGTTTCGGCTCATCTTGAAAGACCCATACGCTCGATTGCTGCTTTGTTTTGGGATCGTAGCAATAAATCCATGTTTCGTCACCTGTTACTATGTCCCACACCAAATTTGACGCACCTTCGTTGAATTTTTTATAAAAAACAAATGGCTACTAAGTTAGCTAGCATTTTACCACGTAATGAATCTGTTACAATGTGTGTAACAGGATTTTTTTCAATACCAGTCATAATTGATGGTATTTGTAATAATAATTCTTTTCATAGTTTTGTCCCTATTGACAAAGTTAGTACAAGTACTAACAAAATTGTACCAAATCCTTTTTAGATTTAACGACAACGGGAAAGCCTTCTGTATATAAACTAGTACATCAAAACATACAAGGCGGCTTCCTCGGCAAAATACTTTCAATAGAGTTGTTCCTAGAGGAATCAAAAACAGATATTTTGTGTTTAACTGAGCACCATTTACCGGAACATAATATGCAATTTAAGATTAGATTAACTATAGAAAAAGGTGGTTCTATGATTCTAGTCAAGAATAATATAAAGTCAAAAGAAAGAAAAGACATTGTAAAACTTTCTGTTGAACACCAAGTAGAATTGGCTTGTATAGAAATGAGTAAATATATAATTCTTTGTGTCTACCGACCCTCGGGACAAGATTACAATATTTTTGAAAAAACAATGGAAGAAGTGCTAAAGTTATTATTTGATACGAAGAAAAAAATTATCGTCTGTGGAGATTTTAACGTAGATATACTAGAAAAGTCGGTTATGACCACGAAATTAATTCAGTTATTCAAATCATTTAATTTGTCTAATGTGTTCTTAGAACCAACTAGAATTACCCAAAATACAGCAACTTGTCTTGATAATATATTCTGTGATTGTGACTACTCAGACAATAAAGTTATTAACCGCTTGCAGTCTGATCACAGTGGCCAAACTGTAACTTTCATACAAAGTGTGAAACAATTGCCCAAAAAAGCATTTTACAGGCCTGTTACAACTCACAGACTAGAATGTTTTCAAGCAAACTTAGAACTTAAATTACCACATTTTAATCTTCTCCAAGATGATCCAAATGCTCTCTTTGCAGACCTGTTTAACATAGTTTCCAAAGAATTTGAAAATACGTTTACATTGCGGAAAGTTTCTAGCAGTAATAAAATCACTTTTAGTGACTGGGCAACGCCAGGTATTTACAAAAGCCGAAATCATTTATACGAATTGTACGACATAAAATCCTACAATAATAATATTGAATTTATTGAACATTTGAAAATATACTCACGTACTTTCAAATTAGTGTGTTTAAAAGCAAAAAGTATATTTCTGAATAAAAAACTAAAAATGGCCGATAACAAAGTAAAAGCAGTATGGAAAATCATAAATACTGAAACTGGGAAGAGTAACAAACGGAATAATGAACTAAAATTGAACATTAACAATGAAGTTTTTACAGGAGATAAAGAAGTTGCGAAGGCCTTTGAACAATTCTTTACTGACATTCCTTCCTTGACAACTAAAGGCTTAAATTCAAGTCCAAGACTTGCACAGGATCTTTTGAGTGATCACGTGCCTCAGTGCCATTCTGTATTTGCGTTAAAGCATATTAATTCACAAACTGTCATTAAAGCATTTAAATCTCTTAACTTTAAAAAAACCGAGGACTTATGGGGCCTATCTGTTAAAGTTGTAAGCTGTATCATTGATTTAATAGCTCCATATTTAGCTTTAATCTTTAATAAATGTGTAGATGATGGTGTCTTTCCTGATTTAATGAAGTTGAGTAAATTGATCCCTCTTTTTAAATCAGGCGACAATGAAGACCCTTCCAACTATAGACCGGTCTCAGTTTTACCAGTATTTAGTAAGATTTTCGAAAAAATTGTTTTTAATAAGTTGTTTCACAGTGAACAATATGGATTCACTAAAGGGAGGTCAACCACTGATGCAGGAGTTGCTTTAGTCAAGCACATATTTGACGCTTGGGAAGCAAAGCAGGATGCGTTCGGTGTATTTTGTGACCTCTCAAAAGCTTTTGATTGCGTTAATCATGAAACACTTTTATGTAAATTAGATCACTATGGAGTTAAGGGTAAATCTTTGGCGTTATTTAAGTCATACCTTAGTGACCGATTTCAAAAGGTAGACATTAATGGAGTAAAGTCATCTGGAGCATTAGTCAAAATGGGTGTTCCGCAGGGCTCCATATTGGGGCCCCTATTGTTTTTAATATACATAAATGACCTTCCTTACTTAGTTAGAGACTTATCTGAGATAGTTCTATTCGCAGATGACACGTCACTTATTTTTAAAGTGAATCGACATAATGATATACTTGATGACGCGAATTCAACCCTCTCTCTGATTCTTGATTGGTTCACTGCAAATAATTTAGTTCTAAATGCAAAAAAGACGAAATGTATAAAGTTTACTTTACCAAATGTAATTCAAGTAGATGTCAGTTTATTTTTGCAGGGGTCCAAGCTGGAGTTAGTTAACGAAACTAAGTTTTTAGGTATTACTATAGACTCTCGTCTTCAGTGGGGTCCCCACATGGAAGCTCTCTGTGGTAGACTTAGTTCAGCCGCATACGCTGTTAGACGCATAAAGCAGATTACTGATGAAGATACTGCTAGATTAGTATATTTCAGTTATTTTTACAGCATTATGTCATATGGCATAATGTTGTGGGGTAGAGCCGCGGATATAGAAGCAGTCTTTGTCTTGCAAAAGAGAGCAATTCGGTCTATTTATAACATGAAGTACCGAGATTCATTAAGAGAAAAGTTCAAAGAAATTAATATATTTACGGTCCCATGTGAATTTATTTATCAAGTTATTAGATATGTCAGAAAAAAAATTGATAATTTCCCGAGGCTTGGTGTGCACCACTCTGTTGAAACCAGAAACAAACATAAACTAGCTTTTCCAAAATTAAGACTTGCCAAAGTAGGTACCTCTTTTGTAGGACATGGTATAAGATTTTACAATAACCTTCCAGAGGAGGTCCTTAGTTTGCCTGAAAATAAGTTTAAACTATATATTAAGCAGGGACTACTTAAGAAAGCTTATTATAAAATCAATGATTATTTGGATGATAATGAAGCATGGTGTAATAAATAATAATAATCTTATTCAATATTGTAATTAATAATTAGCATATTTTAATACTGTACGATTCCTCTAAAGGCTTAAAATTAATTAATATGTAAACTTACTTTGTTAAAGGTAATAGACAATATGAGACGGGTTGACTAAGATATTTTTTTTTTCTCGTGACTAATTCCCGCAGTCTTATATTTTTTTATGCCTTTACTTGAGTAGGTATGTATATGATTTTGTATCATATGTTTTATTTTGAAAAAAGGAATGTTTGCTAAGTTTCTTGCCCTTCTTCTTAGCAATACTAATCGAATGGTGCGGATGGTTAGGCATTATGTATATACAATATTTTTATTCCTATATTTCTATATTTTATGCACTTTATTACATTTTAGTAGCCCACCCTTAATATTTTTTGTATGTATTTCCCGTTTTTATTATTTCTTCATTGTATTATGTATATATAATATTTTTATTCCTAGATTCCCCTATTTTATTTATTTTTTATTTATTTAAAAACTTACGACTATCATTTATTAATGCAGGTGTATATTTTATTTCCCGTATTATTATATATTTTTTTTATATTCTAAAGACATATTATATTGTGTAAATTAACTTTGACTTGTAGAAAGTATACTTAATGTATCTATTTTGCAAAAATAAATATTTTGATTTTGATTTTGATTCTGGTAAGCATGGCACTGCACCAAGTGACGCGGTCCGTTTTTTGAGCCTCGGTCAAGTTGTGTGGGATCCACCGCGAGCACAGCTTTCTCACACCCAAATGTTTGTGTAGGATTGATTGTATTTGACTCATGCCTATTTCTAAGGATGCGCGAATTTCATGGTAGGTCACATGCCTTTCTGTTTCAATCATACGGCGCACAGTATCGATGTTTTTGTTGGTCACAGCGGTGGACGGCCGACCATCGCGAGATTCGTCACTGAGATTGATACGACCACGCTTGAATTCTGCAAACCAGCTATAAACAGTCGTCTTGCATGGTGCTTCATTGCCAAAAGCTGTTTCAAGCCCAGCGATGCTCTGCTGAGCTGTCAAATTACACTTAAAATCGTAGAAAATCATACTACGAAAATTTTCCCGAGTTAAATCCATGTTGATGCAGACACACAATTTTTTAAATGGCGCCACAAGGTAAAAACAAAAGACAGTCAGATGAAACAAACTGCATTCTACAGCCAAAGAGTTCTATTTTCAAATGTTGCAATAAATTTTTAAATATTGTTTATGTAAGTGGCCAGTTCCGGAAACTTTTAGTGTTACCTATGTACTAATAGAGTAGTAAAAAAGTCGTGTCTTACGTTGAATATTTTTTCAAACATTTAAAATGAAACGGTTTAATTTAGTATTAATGGTATTGTACTGAAGCCAAAACTAAAAAAAATTGAATTTTTGTCTGTCTTTCTGTCGGTCTGTATGTACGTATGTTCCGTTTTAACTCGAAAACAACACAACGTATTTGGATGCGTTTGTTTTTATTATCATCGTAGAGACCCTGGTACACATATAAGCTGTAAAGGATGTTCATAAAATAACGCCCAAGTCGAAAACGGGACGGGGCAAAGATTACATTAACGTGGGCGAAGCCACGGCCAAAGACCATAATTATTAACTCTATTGCGTTTGATATATTTTAAGCATACAGTTTTTATCTAGCTTCAATATCTCTACATACAGTTTTCTGTTTGTTAAATAAGATTTAATCCAGTTAAGAGCTTGTCCTCTTATACCATTTTGTTCGAGATTCGGGATGAGAAGATTATGTTGAACAAAGTCAAAAGGTTTTGACTTGTCAAAAAACAGTCCAGTTGATAGATTCTTTTTATCACTGTTGTGAGATTCATCAAGCAAATGGAAAACTGCTAAGGTAGTTGATTTATTAGGTTGTTTAAAAGTTTGTTCGTCCGATAATAAAGAATATGCATGTAGTTTTTTATGCACTAATCGTTAATATATGATCAATTTAGGGCTATGAATTAGAATTTACAACTGAATTACCCATATTTCATAGATATAAAATCAAAATAAGTTTCTTAATAATCTTCTACAATTCAAACGGCTGCCATTTTAGCTCGCACCACGTGACGTCGGTTTTTTCTTTATTTTTGATTTAAACAACCTATTACAAAATATTTGAGGGTTTAATTTTACATTTATTAATTTTAAACTTAATATTTTATGATGAAACGTACTCACTTTGTCGCAAAAGGCAGTAGTCAATGGTGACGCGTTTTGCATTTGCGTTTCATTTCATCAAAATGTTGTATTTTTTAAATGGAAATAATTACAAAACCATAAATTAAAATAGTTTCCCATGGTCATCATTAAATTCTACTAAGTAAATAGAATACAAAAACGCAAAAAACCTCGGCCAAAGACTTAGTCTCGCCATCCAACGAGGTAATGCCGCCAGCCTTCTTGGCACTCTGCCCTGCGGCATCGATTTGGACAACATTTTTTACATTTTGTAGAACAAGTTTAGTTTTAGATAAAATAGTTTTTAGTATTTTATGTTATTGAATTAAGTATTTTTAAGTTTTATAAAAAAACGCAATATGTTACTTATTTAAACGACATGCATATTCTCCATTTGCCGCAGGGTCGACAACTCTGATTGGACTGGTAGGATAGAATAAATATGGAAAAGTGCGCAGGCTCTTCGTTGACGTTACATTTTGAAACTACCTACATATATACACCACGTATCTATCCCGTGCAAAGCTTTGTACGTACGTATACTATGTTATATTATAAAGCTAACAAGTTGATTTAACTTTCTAAGTATAATAAAATAAAATACTGCTTGGTACTTGTATTCTAGACATAGTGAAACAAGGATCTTACATTGGGTATTTGAAGCTCCAACTCTGAAGATAATGTTTAAGTTTTCCCCCCCTACCCAAACAATTCTAGATACGTCTATGCCAATCTATATTTATTACTTATATCGGAACATACGAAGCAAGCGGGAGGGTCGCATATTATGATGTGCGAGGGATCTTCAAATCACGAAGGCAGCCAGTCAGCAGAAATAGGGGGACGGAAGTCAACGGGAAAACCATTAAACCAATCTACGAGTTTTTCTATTCAATAGAAATGGATTTTTGTGCGAGCTTTTTAGTAGTTCAAGGTTGCCAACCCTTTGCCCGAAAATTGTGAAAAGTAAAATAGCAAAAGCAGTTTCAGTTATTTCCATTTCAATAGACAAATGGTCGATTCTACAGATTTGTTGCATGAAATAGTAAATAACGCCATAAAATAAATTATTAGTATTTAAAGCAATAACCGCCTCCCTGGCCGAGTGGCAGAGCATTCGCCTGCTAACCCAGAGGTCGTGGGTTCAATCCCCGCGATGCATATTAATTTGTGTTCATTGTGCGTGTTTCGGTCAATTTGTGCCTGAAGTACGGCGATATAGGGCTCACCACCCGTCACGTTTGGGACGTAATAATCGTCGGTTAAAAGCTGTGTACCACATGTGGACTGTGAATTGCATTTCAGAGTTCACACTTGGGAGCACCTCTGACACCCCCTCGGGGATTCATGTCGTGACGATATGTTTAATGTTAGAATTAAACAATTAGATTTGCCGTAGTCGTGAATTTTCGTTTTCAGGAATTTGCAGCTAACTTCACATTTTTTGGAAATCCAATCGTTTGAAAGGTCTTAAAAAAAGCATTATGAATCCATTATGCAAAATGTAGCCTACTTGTACATATACTTGGACCACTGTTATTACAGCTAAGTTATGTATTTCCCCCATTATATTTGTTTCATCATATTCTATTGTTTTTCTAGAGATTCGATTTGACCCGTAACACGCAGAGTTTATGTAATCTATTTTACAAAATAAACTATTCGAATTTGAATTTGAGTTTTGCCCGTTATGGTTTTAAAAATAAGATGTCATCAATTTTTTAATTTTTTCATTAGGACAGACGCAAAATGCAAATCCTCAGCTTTTACCAAACAGATAGAACGTAACCACCAAAGGCCATTCCCACTAGTTCATTTTTTTTCAGAATTTATACTCAGTTAAACTACTGAGAAAAATTCTCGATAGTTCAACGATTTAACTAATCAATTGAACTAATGGGAATGACCCTTGGCTATGATGGCAACCAAAAAGGTTTCCCTTTTATAACGGAACCTTTAAACTACTACACAATCCTCGTTAAACGTAGAAGCCTTATTTAATAAATCACTTGCCTTATCTAGCGGAGAGCGAGTGTTTCTGGACAATGTTTTATTCATCAGCTCCAAGAGAGGCCGCACTTACCACGATCTGATGCTTGTAGGGTATAGACGCATATTTGTTTCTGGTTTAGAAATCCTATTGCCTTTTAATGCCGCTATACATACACGTATACAGTATAGAAAAAAAGCAGTTAATTACAAGAATTGTGTTATAAATAACAGGAAAGCATGAATGACAATGTTTCCTTTGAGTAATAATCTCTATCATAGGTACGTGACCCTAAAATGTTTCAAGTTCGTACCTAAGTAGGAAAGAACCTTCCCATTTATTTTAATTTGAAAAAGCTATTTAACTACTTCTCAAGAAAACTACGTATTGAGAAATCAGACACCAAACCTACTCAAGGTAATAATTAACCTACGTATAGGAATCTCTAATCAAGGAAAGAGTTTTTTTGCATTTAAACATAATGACTAAAAGAATAAAAATGTAAGTTTCAATACGTGACAACCTAAACGAATAAGAATCGTCGTAGGTGCACACAACAACAGCTAAAAGAAAAAAAAGCTTGTTAAACAAACTGAATACATGAATATTTAAAAGCGGATAGGACTCTGTTTTTTAACTGTGCGAGGAGGCACAGGCCGAGCTTTCGATGAGATTATGACTCATCATCATCAGGACTCTTCGGGAGTACTTTCACACACGGCGGCAGTCAAACTGAATACACAGAAAGGATCATTGAACCTTGGTTCGGACCTGACCACTTCTCGAGTCTCCAATGTGAATTTAAACGAAAGTCACCTTTTATACGTATGACAACGACGGCTGCCTTCACGTGCGTGTCTTCGGTTTCAGTGTGGCGCATGACGGGTCTCACGGTGAAAAATGATTTAAACATTTATGAATTTTAAATTCATCCCCTATTGACCCCCTTGAGGGATGATTTCGCAAAAACACGTAATTCTTTATTTATATCCAAAACCCCAAATATGAATTGTCATATCCCTAACTTGAGAAATAATGGATTCCCCATACAAACTTTCATCTCCTATTTACCCCCTTGAAGAACGATTTCGCAAAAAGGCCGAAACACGTAATTCTCTTTTTCTTACCAAAGCCTAAATATAAATTTTCATATTCATATTATTCCTAACTTAAACTTTCAACCCCTATTTCACCCCCTTCACGTTTTTTCTTAGACAAAAAGTAGCCTATGTCCTTCCCGGGATGTACCTAATCAAACTTTTTGCCAAAATTCATCAAAATCAGTTCAGCTATTTAGGCGTGAAAAGGTAACAGACAAACAGACAGAGTAACTTTCGCATTTATAAATATTAGTTTGGAAGTTTGGATTGGATGTACGAGTAGGTAATCAAATGATGTAAGTATTTATATTTTATATTTATTCTTAATGTACACAGAAAACATATTAATAAAATATACACTTGAAAAGCTATGTACAATGGCGCGCTTATCTCAATAATGAGATTTCTTCCAGCAGACCAAGGGTGGATGAGATATATAAGATGTAAGTAAGGTATTCATAATGTGCACATAATAATACTTCCACAAAAACAAGATTAAGATAGTACCTAAAATATACAAACAAGTAAAAAATACATACAATAAACTACATAAAATGTACATACATATACCTACACAGTATTAATAAATAGTATCCTATCAATAAATATATAATCATACATATATATATATATATATATATATATATATATTATATACATAATATGTATACCAGGAGGATAGGTTAACGGAGATAGTGCTCTTTTATTTTCCTTTTGAATACACCAATGGAAGGACTGTCTCTGATAGTATGAGAAAGAGAGTTCCACAGTTTGATGGATTGTACAGTAAATGATTTTCCATACGCTGCGGCGTTATGAGAAGGTGTTTTTAAAAGTGAGAACGTGTTAGACCTGACTTGCTTGTCTCTAAGGAAGATATACTCATAACGATCGCGGAGGTATGGAGGAGAAGTGGGACTGTTTAAAATGTTGAAAAGGCAACAAAGGATATTAACATTTTGACGCTGTTTGATTGGAAGCCATTTTAACTGTTCGCGGTACTGAGATACGTGGTCATATTTTCTTAGCCCATAGATAAACCTGATTCCCAGATTTTGTAAACGTTCAAGTTTACCAAGCAACTCCTGACTGGCATCTAGGAAACAAACATCAGCGTAGTTGATAATCGGCAAAAGAAGAGATTGCGCGAGAGTAACTTTAGTTCCAAATGGGAGAAACTTTTGGAGACGCTTAAGGGAATGAAATGTCGCATAGACTTTCCTGCTGACCTCATTAATATGCGCAGCATTTTATGCATTTTATGCTATTCTGCTGTCAGTGATTAGCGGGCGATCAAACTGAACGCGGCCCAGGGGACTTCTTATAGTGAATGGACTGTACACAATCTACACAAATTAACAGAAACACATCGTCATGATATAAACACGTCGTTTTTATTCTTTTAATTTTATTTCAAATAGTAATAACATTTATTTATTTATTTTTAATTATAATAATTTAATTTAATTATATGTTTTTTGAATTAGTTATTATGAACCTTTTTATGTTGTCTGAAATAACAATTTGTTAAATACCCATATCACACATTGTCATTTAATATTAAGTTAGCTGTAAGTTTTCCAAACAAAATAAAATGAAAATATTGTATTAACTAGCTTAGCTGTTAGGCTGTTACCCGCGACTTCATCCGCGTTAAATTTTTTTCCTTTCAAAAGTTGTAACCTAAGGCTAGGTATAAAGCCTAGGAAATTGGAATGTAAAAACTTGAAGGAATGAAAGGAATATAACTGCAATATCTTACAACCCGGTCCCAGTATCTGTGCACCTCGCTGGAATGTGGCGCCTCTCCCGCTTCCCCTGTCACCTCTCCGCGCACTCCCGGGTGCGACAGTACGGTTAGCATCTTCGTTGCCGCTACACGTCCCGATAATTTTGATATTTTCGCTTTATTGTTGTTTTGTTTTTTAATGTTTATTGTTAAGTTTAGACTGTTTACTGTTAACTTTGGACTGGTTTGGTTGTTATTAAAATTGTTGTAGTTGTTAAACTGAAGTCATGGGAAAAACAATACACATTTTACGTTACCACATTTTTGTAAACTACGTTTTTGGTTTTGCCATCACGATGTTTATTGTAAAAAGAGATGAGAAGTTGCTCAAATTTAAAATGATTTTCTTCGGGTCGGACTCTACCCACCTGCTAACTACGTAGGTATATTGAAAAATCGCACCTAAAAGTATTCAAACTGTTGTAAGTAAAACCAACGCGTGCAAAAGATATGGCATGATCGCCGGGCGGGCGATCAAACTGAACGCGGCCCAGGGGACTTCTTCTAGCGAATGGTCTGTAGGTTCATCAGCAGTGTTGTGTTGTGTATCCTGCAGGGAGGCGTGTACCTCGTAGACCTGCTCAATGTGTACGGACCGGGGCTGGCGATACTGTTCGTCGTGTTCGCGGAGGCGGCCGGCGTGTTCTGGGTCTACGGCGTCGACAAGTTCTCCGCCGACGTCAAGACCATGCTGGGGCACACGCCGGGCTTCTTCTGGAGGATTTGCTGGGCTTACATCAGGTCAGTTAATGTCTGGAGTGGGCTCAAATGAACCTGGAGTCCTTCCCTTTTTGAAGGGGAGTGTTAAAATTAACACAACAATTGTTTTAAATATTATTAGAGAGCTACAAACTAGAAAATATCAATTGGAATTTGAAATAAATCCTCGGTCAAGGATTCGAACCTGCGACCTCCAGCTATCACAAATGTTTTTAGATTGGTATTATTTATTAATATGTTATTTGCCTTCACCCCCCCCCCCCCCTCCTAAAGAAAATCCTGGCTACGCAATTGAATCTAACCATACAACAATAGTCCAGCCCCCTGATTCTGTATCGTAAAATCTGTTGCCAACCTAAGGATACGTTCGCACTTGAAATAAATAGTTCAACACCTATTGAAGGTTATTTAGGAAGTTCATTTTTTATCTGTTTTTGGTGAATAGGAACCATACTTGCCAACCGATTCAAAGATACGTGATAGGTCCGCTTAGCGTTGCCATCTCTAAAAATCAGAAAGCCGGACTTTGCCGCAAAAAAGCCGGTCTTTTGAGTCTCGAGGCCGGTTGCCAAAATATTGATTTTTTACAAAAAGAAAAGCTAACAAAACGCAAGTTAAGTCTTATCATTTACATATTTTTCTTTGCCAGAAACTAGCTCAGTTTCTTTAATAATTTCGTTTTATAGTTTTTACACGTTATCTTAAATATGTGACGTATTTATTATGGGCCAACAATTGCTTAAAATGAACATCCTCTTGTTCCTCTTTCAAAAACTTTCTCAGATTTTGCAACTGGTCGAAACATTTGCTGTCATCAATTTTATTTGACGAATATTTATTGTTTCGGAAACTTCACTCTATTCTGGAAGATTTCCAAAATGCGTTTTTCAAATGCAAAAAAATTTTTCTGTGCGGGCCGGTGATACTCACGTAACGGCGCCGTTTTGCGTGAATAGTAAGAAAATGAAAAAGCCTAAGCCGGACGGGCCGGACGTAGTCAAATTTGACCGGACAAGAGGTCAAAAAGCCTATTTATCCTTATCGTGTTTCGGATCCATCTTACAGATTTAAGTTCCCATTTTTGTCGTAGCGTAAGGGTGCCTCCATGGCCCAAAAAATACAAAAGTGGCTAGTTAAATTTACAGTTTTGCTTCATATTCTATTAGAAAACACCCAAGGAGAGCAGGAAGGGCCCAAGGAAGGCAGTAGATTAACTGGAGGCATGCCCCTCCGCACCCACTCCTAGCTAGGCCCATGCAGTGTCTCTAAACGAAAACTGTGGAGCACCTGGTACGGTGGAAGAGATATGCCAGGAAAAATCGCGTTATGTGGCACATTACTGGGTCTCCACCTTAGAGTATTTATACTCTAAAGTCTCCACCGAAAGAAATAAACGATATCGTGCGGTGAATCAAAAAGAGATTGGATAATGCTGCTTTTAATTAATAAATTTTAATATAACGTGTGTTTTAAAAATGCTTACCTTTCTTAAAATAATGGGTTTATTATTAATATGTTTAAAACATTAACTATTGTTTTTATTTTATTAGTTTGGACGACCTGTTTTTAAATAAAATGAAATGGTATTCACAATATTTTTTTTCCCGATGCAGCTGTGTTGTTGCTGTCTATTGTATTTTGGGAATAGCACTGTTTTAAGAACACATTTTTTCCTACCAAATGTACGTTGTACATAACTCCTTCCTCTTTGTCCGCAGCCCTGTCTTCCTGTTGGTTCTGTTCGTGTTCTCCCTGATGGCGCACGAAGAGATGCTGGTGGGGGAGTACACTTACCCCCCGTGGTCCATCTCCGTGGGCTGGGTGCTCACTGGGACCACCGTCTCGTGCATACCTGTTTATATCGTCTACAAATTCTGCATCACGCCCGGCAACTTCATCAATGTGAGTTTTATAATAAAAACGGAACACAAAACAAATTTGAACTGTGAAATGCAAGTCACAGTCCATACTTAGTACACCCGCTTTCCAACGACGATTATTACGTCCCAAATGCTTTAAAGTAAAACAAACCATTAAGTTTAGTATATAAATAGGGTACCAAACAGTGGCCGTTTGACAACGACGGTGAATGCCGCGTCGTCGTCCTAAGAACGACACTCGCCTTGAAAATGCCAGAAGTTGTATCGATGAAACAGTTGGCATGTAGTCAACAACAATACGTCATATCCTTTTTCAAAACATTTTTGTATGTCAGCTCACACGAGTTTTAGTGAAACCAGCATAAGGCAGTAAAAATTACATAAAAACTAGATGCGATTTAAATAGGTGTCTTTACAAGTTGGTAGCCATTTTGGCATTTTGAAGGACACCGAAGCTAACCAGATAAAATTTATTTCACAGCGCATCAAAACGATATCCCGGCCGGAGATCACGTCCATACCGCCAGCTGACCCGGCGCTCTGCAGCCTGTGACCTGCCCAGCATCAGCTCAACGGCTTCGCTGCCACTCCCGCGCAGACCAAGCCGGCAGCCTTGGAGTGGCTCGTATAACACGTATCTTAGAATTGCTTTCCATTATCCGGAATCATTGTAGCTTGAAAATCGCAATATTTGTTTAAAAAAATTGCCAGGTTATGCTTCGTTATTTTTATAAAGTACGTTTTTGATGTACAGGATGTACGCTTGGTAAGAAGTTGCATTTAGAATGATAAGTATTTTCCAAAGAACCTGTTAGGAAGCTCATATAGCTCTCCAAAATGGTTATTTATACAGGTTGATGTAAAATCCGTATTGTATGTACTCATTTTATCTAGTTAAAATTCATTATAAATAGAAAAATAAATTGTAGACGTATAGGTGAGGAGTAGGTACTTAATCATAAAACATTTCTGGGTACTAACCGTAGCATATAAGTTGTCATTTCCAAAACATATGGATTTTAAATATGGGTATGTTAAAGAGGTTTACGTAGTAAATGTATACATTTTAAGGCTTTCGCTCTATATTTCAGTATCGAAAAATTTACAGTGTAAAAGTTGTTAAGCAATGTTAAATACTTAGAAATTAATATTTTATGAATTTTAAAAGAAATATATGTATCATATTATCTAAGCAAAGTTATTATACAACGAAAGACGTTGGAACGTTTAGGTAACTTATTTAATTTTCGATATATATTTAAGTACTGATGTATGACGTGCTGTAAATATAACAGGAACTTTGCTGGGCTGACTATAAAAATATTACTCAAATATACCTATGTAAGCCAAATTCTTTTGACAAAATGGCGGATATCAATATATTAAAAAGGCAAACCCTGTGGTGAGTATGTAGGAGTACAAGTAGAAAAATAAGTGTATCTAATACCTAAATAAAATGTCATCATTTTTGCATTCCCGGGCAATGAGTGCAGAAATGTTACATTTACTTAATTAATAAGAAATTACAAATATTGTGTTCGACTATACATACATATATTGTAAATATTTAGACGAAGTTAGCACAAATATATATTTTAGGTTAGTTGCAGAAAAAAATTAGTAAACAAAATTTACTAGGTCACATAAAAATAATCTGCTTTTGTGAAAGTTGATTTAAGTAATCTAAGTACACAAAGTATTCACATTTCTTCCCTTTGATATTATTATAAATTATCTACTGCAAAATGTACCTACGCTTGTATTATTGTAGACTTTAATAAAAGGTTAATGTTGGTTTGTCTATCAGCAACGTATCGTTGTTAGTAAATATCTAAAATGTTAGATGGACGAGTTAGGAAAACGTAGAGTTGTGATTTTATAGGTACTTGTAATTTATCTAAATCAAATGTTTGTTTGTAAAACAATTGTATCTCGTATTAATCTAAATATATTTATTGCGTAGGCATCCAGGTGTTCGGAAAGAGTCAAAAATGGTTCAAAATTCTCTATGACGTTCCTATTTTTAAGGCAGTTAAATAAAAAAAGACAATATTTTGGATGACAATAAAACATCAATTGTGTTTGCAAAACAAGAGAGCAACTGAATCCCTCATTTTACTTAGACTTAACGTATTTTTTTAAATCCAGTTTTTGACCTCACCATTTTATTTAAGCGAATTGTAATTTTCCGAACCACCTGTAGATAATATGAATGTCCTATAAGTGTTTTTATAAAAAAATATACAAAAGAATAGTTCATATACCCACAAACGCTATTTTTAAATTACCAATTTTTTACATGTTTTATTTACTTTTTGATATACTTATTTATAAATAAAAAATGTGTTGTATTAATGTTCAGTGTTAGACAGATTGTATTGTATCATGCTGTGTTTAGAATTAGAAATAAATAACAAATGCTTAGATCAGCCCTGTAACAGCCATTGCAGGTCTATCTGGTCATTTGCTGCCAAAAACTGACGTGTTATTTAGTTTTTACATACAGGGGTCCGAAGTCTTTCCCCCCTTAGCATAGGTACGTCGTACGTGGTAAAATAAATGATAATAATAAAGCCTCCGAAAAACAAATTAAATCCCAGCGAACCGCTGCACACTGTAATACTATCTAAGCAGCGGTAAAATTAGTTACCGAATAATATACTAATTTAACTGTGTGACATCTACCGCCAAAATAAATAAAAATAGCAAACTAAAATTCCTTACGACCACCTGGTTTAAATAATGAACCTCCGAATAAATTACTGAACTTCTTCCGAAAGAAATACTAAGTTAACGAAAAAAAATGTTCTGCCGAGTCAAAAACTAGGTGCGTTGACGAGCGTAGCGAGGAGAGCGTGTAAGGTTGACGTGTAAATACATTTGGGAGCCGAGCGAAGACAATTCATAATATGGTCAGGCAACTTCGAATTTTTATTCGGAGATCTACGACATTTTTTTTTTCAGATGGTGAAATTATTATGTCTGCTTTTTGATATACAGGGGTAGGCACTCGAAGTGTTAACAACTTTAAGTTGCTAAAGCAACCAAACTGTTTACAATATGGCGCCCATTTTTTCACAGTCGTAAGTCTATATTGTATTGTTCCTAAACATACAGAAATTCATTGTTTTTCGTCGCTGCTAAAAAAAGTTATCCAGATGGAATTCAAACGCCACAGTGTCATTACTTTGTATTTGGCTGGAAAATCGCAACCAGCAATTGTTAATGCGCTACGACATTTACATCTGAATAAAATGTTTGTGTATCGGACCATCACGCGTTACAATGATACGGGTAGCATCAAGAAACGCCATGGAGGTGGACATCCAACAACAGCAACATCATCAGAAATGGTTCGAAAGGTAAAGGCTAGAATTGAACGAAATCCACGACAAAGCGCAGTTAAATTGGCGAAAAGTCTTAATGTATCTGCCCGGAGCATAGGACGCATATTAAAAAATAAACTACAACTGAAGCCTTACAAAATACAAAAAGTGCAAGACTTGACACTTGCACAAAAGGCAGTTCGCCTAGAAAGAGCTAAGGAGTTAAAAGCACTTGCACGTTGATAGCAAGCTTGAAAATTTGGTATTTTCCGATGAAAAAATTTTTACGGTTCAGCAATATGTGAACAAACAAAATGATCGCGTATGGTTAAAGTGTAAATCAAACGACAATTTAGACCAACGAATTGCTCTGCGAAAGCAAGCACCAGCATCAGTGATGGTTTGGGCCGCGGTAACTGCTACGGGACGTTCACCTCTCGTTTTCATTGAGCAGGGTGCAAAGATAAACCAGCAAATCTACCGTAAAAAGATTTTAAACGATGCTTTGTTACCTTGGGCACGTAAGAAATTCGGTAGAAACCATTGTACGTTTCAGCAAGACTCGGCACCATCCCACAAAGCCCGTGAAACCCAATTTTTTTTGCAAGAAAACGTTTCGAGCTTCATTTCTTCGCAACAATGGCCACCATATTCACCGGACTTAAACCCAATGGATTTTTCCATATGGTCAATTCTAGAGGCCAAAATGTTAGCAAAAAAATATGAGACAGTCGACGCCTTAAGGATTGCTCTTCGCCGAGAATGGAACAAAATATCAGCAGACCACATTCGTGCAGCGTGTGAAGCCTTCTCGGACAGACTCGATGCTGTTATCCGCGCTAAAGGTGGCCACATCGAACAATAACTTTTTCTCTTTAATTTTAAATGTTTTCTTTCTATATATTGAAGTTTATAAATAAAAAGAAACAAAATTGTCAAAATTACAGCATTTTGAATTGGTAACACTTCGAGTGCCGACCCCTGTATTAAGTTTTCGGAATTTTCAGTATTTCATTGGGTAGTTTTCGGTAGTTGATAGTTTATTTATTAGCACAGAAGTTTTCGGTTCGTTTTAAAGCAGTAAAATTCATAAATGGAACATCCTCATTTTTAATTTAGTTTTCGGAGCTTTTATTACTATCCTAAAATAAATATTCGCGTAATATTTACATGTTGTATACGGGTTATTCGTGCCATAAAATACAAAGTGGCAGTAATTCATACTCAAGTCTCGGTAAGTGCTCAGTATCAAGATTTAATTGTTGTGAAATTCATAAATATTTTTTGGAGTCCCCTACAAACGCAAGCCCAGCCCCGAGGCCGAGTAGAGACGAGATAAACTAGTACAGTGGAGCCCGCATCAAGCTATACACATTCACCCCTACTAATAAACGTGGAATAAAAGTTGTGACGAGGATTATCCTAGGAATAAGCAAAATGTTTACTTATAAACTAAGAATAACTTAAACCTAGCATAACGTCGGCGTAACAGTCCTTTGTACCGCTATTCCAACCCCAACCCTTGTTTAAGTTCGGAATAACGTAGTGCGGTGTGCGTGATTTTGTGTTTGATTTATTTCCGAATTTAATAAAAATGGCACGGGCAGTTGAGGTAGTGGAGGAAATTGATTACCTGGCGAACCTCATCAATGACACGCAAAACGTAAGAAAGGTGAAAAAGTTCAAAAGAAGAGAGGACCCATTTGAATTGTACAGCGATGAAAAATTTCGTGTAAAATATCGTTTTTCCAAAACAGGTGTTATGTTTTTGGGTCAATTGATGGGTAGTTCTTGAAGTTCTTTGATTATGGACAAACGCGGGAGTAGTTTATCTTCTACTCTCAAGATCTTGATAGCTCCAAGATATTGGGGCCGTAATCAAGTAAGAATGCTAAAACTTAATTAAATATGCCTATGCCATAGCTACCTATCTTACTAATTAATTGCTTCAGCTACTAGTACACACAACAAAATAAGGGATGTAAATTTTCTTTCAACTCGATACCTACATAAAATGGTTATGAATTGTGATATTTTAGATACAAGATGATGCGGCAGATATTCATGGGCTTAGTCAGCAATCAGTCACAAAAGTATGCAGACGAGTAGCGAGGGCACTATTGAAGAAAAGGTTTTATTATATTAAAATGCCCCTTCTCTCAATGACCAAGTCAAGGCTATGCGAAAGTTTGAGGCAATAGCTGGATTTAAAACAGTTGTTTGTGCCATAAACACATAAAAATACCCAAAGGAATGGGGCCTAGCCCAAATTTATTTTTTTTTACTCCCTCTTGTCTATGGATTTTGAATGAATGAGTAATGAGAGTGACGTAACGATGGAATAGTTAGGTCGAAGTTATTCCGAGTTTATTTGTAAGAAAATATTCTCTCCCTATTCTGACGTTAAACTCAGCATAACTATTCTTAGTATAAGTGTGTTATAAGGATGGTTTAGTACATTTTTATTAGTAGGGGTGATTGAGTATAAGCTGACCTCTCATTGTACGGGAAGCCTATACGATGAGAGGTCAGCTTATACTGAAAGTGTTTAGCTTGATGTGGGCTCCACTGTACATAAGTGGAAGCTACAGCTCTATCGTCCTCTAAAGACTTATTGCGGTAGGTAACTAATACCTAAACCTGCCCGCATAGTAATGGCTGTAAAGACGGGCTGCGGGGACTAGATGATGGCCCCGAGTTTTGACGTGCGGAAAGGCGCAATATAATACAACGAAAGAGATAAAAATATCTGAAAAAGTGCGTGTCCGGGTAGTGCGGGTGAATCAAAGAAGGTAGCTGTTTTTACCACGGAAACCGGGTACTATACGTCTAGGTACATAGGTAACACTAAAAGTTTCCGGAACTGGCCACTTACAAAAACAATATTTAAAAATTTATTGCAACATTTGAAAATAAAACTCTTTGGCTGTAGAATGCAGTTTGTTTCATCTGACTGTCTTTTGTTTTTACCTTGTGGCGCCATTTAAAAAATTGTGTGTCTGCATCAACATGGATTTAACTCGGGAAAATTTTCGTAGTATGATTTTCTACGATTTTAAGTGTAATTTGACAGCTCAACAGAGCATCGCTCGGCTTGAAACAGCTTTTGGCAATGAAGCACCATGCAAGACGACTGTTTATAGCTGGTTTGCAGAATTCAAGCGTGGTCGTATCAATCTCAGTGACGAATCTCGCGATGGTCGGCCGTCCACCGCTGTGACCAACAAAAACATCGATGCTGTGCGCCGTATGATTGAAACAGACAGGCATGTGACCTACCATGAAATTCGCGCATCCTTAGAAATAGGCATGAGTCAAATACAATCAATCCTACACAAACATTTGGGTGTGAGAAAGCTGTGCTCGCGGTGGATCCCACACAACTTGACCGAGGCTCAAAAAACGGACCGCGTCACTTGGTGCAGTGCCATGCTTACCAGATTCAACGAAGGTGCGTCAAATTTGGTGTGGGACATAGTAACAGGTGACAAAACATGGATTTATTGCTACGATCCCAAAACAAAGCAGCAATCGAGCGTATGGGTCTTTCAAGATGAGCCGAAACCAACCAAAGTGGCGCGCGTGAAAAGTGCATCTAAGCGGATGATTGCTTCTTTTTTTAATAAAACTGGACACGTGGCTACTGTTGCTTTAGAGAATCGTCGTACCGTGAATAGTGACTGATACACGACCATTTGTTTGCCGGAAGTTATTGACGAACTCCGTAAAAATAACCGTAAACGCCGTATCATCCTGCACCACGACAATGCTAGTTCTCACACGGTCAGACAGACAAACGACTTTTTGAAGACGAAAAATGTAGAACTCATGAGTCATCCTGCATACAGTCCCGACCTGGCACCTTGTGACTTTTTTCTGTTCCCAAAAATTAAGAACCAATTACGCGGTCAACGATTTACATCACCAGAAGAGGCTGTCGAGGAGTATGAAAAACACGTTTCAGAGGTCACCACAGGGGAGTGGCACAAAAGTTTTCAAAACTGGTTTGATCGAATGAAAAAGTGCATAGACGCCAAGGGAGATTATTTTGAAAAACTATAAATTAATTTTGTACCTTTAATAGTATTTTTTCATATTCATTCCGGAAACTTATAGTGCGTCCCACGTATGTGCCAAAATGTCCACTGGGTTTGATCGAGAGCGTTTTAAAAAACGCATGAGATCTTAGGTTATTTTTACTGTATTACTTGGACGGACTAATGTTTTGAAGTGAAAAAAAAATACATCTTCCATTTGTTTTTTTTTTATGCAACGAAATTTTCTCCGTCACGTTTTGGGCCCTGTCATCGTTTTGGGAAAGGCCTTATTTATAACATGTATTTTTTTAGAACCGATGTATGGGATAGTATGGGAGTTCTACTATTTTAAAATCTCATTTTTTTGTACTTATACCTACTCTACCACTGATTGAATTGAATACCCACACAAGAATAAATTATGAATTAATCAGATTAAGACCATCATGTGTCCGTATGCTTATAACAAGTGATTCTTATTTGTTTAAATCACATAGGACCTGGGGATTAACTAAGGAGCGGTCAAACACCCGGAGTTTGTGCTATTTTTGTATGCTTTTTGTAATAAATAGATCAATTTAGGAATGTAATTTCAGTATTACATTTTTTGTGCTTATAATTTTTTTTTTCTGTTTGCAAATGTTTTGTGATGACTTCACTTAAGTTCAAATGAAAGACATCGCTTTTGTTAATTTTATAAAGATATGCACGCTTATTTAAAAATCTGTGTAGTAAACAGTTAATAAAAGCTATTCCTCGAAACGTTTTTCGATTCGTAAATATTGGCGAAAAAAACAACAGGGTGTAAATATGGAAAAGTGAATTATAGTAGGCGCGAAAATTTAAAGCGTTCCTCCAAGTAGGTTGTATTTTCTAAATCTATGGTCTGCGTTCAACGGCAATGACCAACCCGTTTTCTGTTCACGAGAAATGACGATGACGTTTGTCAAAAACATACGGTGCAACAAGGCCTAAGCCCCCTGTCAGTCTTAAAATCCGTAAACACGAGAAATGTTAAAAACAAAATTGACCAGAACAGAATAAATGAAAGTATCCAGTAAATGGAATCGTTACTAAAATGCGAGTGCTGATATTTTATTTTGGTGTGCATTGGCCTCCGGCTCTTACCGGCATGAATAACTATGTCTAAACCTGCAATTTTTAACCTTAGTCTGAATGTAAGTATTTTTTATCATTTTATTTGCTTACAAGCCCTGTTATTGCTGAAACAGCTGACAAACAGTGGACGAGGATTACTAGGACCGTGAAAAGGGGCTTTTATTATTTGCTAAAGGTCTCTTCTGTTCTGGGTGTCATAAATATAATCAAAGGGTTTCTCTTCCATTTCTTGGTTTAAGTCAATCTGAAGCATATACTCCTGCATATAAATCATATAAGTACTCCCCTCTATTCCCAAAATGGTAGGTAGTGACTACAGATCTCCATTTGCTACCATGCAACTCCTGTTACGGCATATTCGTCGGTATGAATAGTGAGTGTCCATCCATCCATCAGCCTGTTTCGTCCACTGCTGGACATAGGCTTTTCCAGGATTTCGCCACTCTTGGTGGTCCTCCTGGAAGAAATGCCCACACGCTGGGCAGGCGGGTTGATTAGCGCGATGCCGAAACCCTTGCACCAGTGACGCCGCTGCCCGTCACCAGTCTGTTTTATATAAGGCCCGGCATTTGGGGATTAATATACTGCCATCCATCGGTCCCAGGCAACCAATAACTTCGGGAGGATTTACGAGTAAGATGGTGGTACTTCCACAGTCGAGCCCGGCATCAGCTCTACCACCTATTACAGGTCGGTGTAAATAGTGAGTGTACTTAAATTAATTTCATTCACTTTTCAAAACCAACGACTATTCCACAAAAGGAGTCCCGGCTACTTTCAGACGGTAGGTACTACCTACTAGCTACGATGCCAGCTCCTGTTACGAATCCTACGCGTCTGGGTCTGGGAATAGGCGGGAGTATATGCTTTAGATTTAGGAAAAAGAAACCATTAAGTACTTGGTTTAGCAAGAGTAAGTGTATAACAACCGAACAAGAAACATTTACATAGCATAAATCTCTACTGTATGCGTCTACTTTAGAACCAAACGTACGTGGTGAATTTGGAGTCTGCGGCGAAATGGTTGAGCTGCAACGGCGAGGTGATGGGTGTGGGCCCCACCATGGTGTTCGCGAGTGCTGCAGCTCTGTTCCTGTACAGCGAGCTCAAGGTCACTGTGCTCACCGCCGGGGACGTGGGACGGGTGTCCAGTTTGGAGACCTCGCTTCTTGTTAGTTTCTATTATACCTTAGGTATGAGGCTACTTCCATTACCTATCACCAGTGCTGAAGAAATATAGGATAATAAAGTCCTGCCATGAGTTATGTCCCTGTTTTTATGGAGAATTGTAAGGTTCGAAACCCTAAAACATCAATGTATACGTGAAGATTATATCAAGGATAGGGATAGATACAATTTTGTTTATTACATTTCGCATGTACGTTGAATAAACCGACGCGACGCGACATAACACTTGCTTGCTTGACAGACTTTTTATATTTCAGTCGACAATGGTGGTGGGAATGTTGGCATTGATGGTGCACATCTGGGTATGCACGATGAGGTTCTTTCTGTACTACCTGGACACTGTCATCAAAGATGTAAGTGTGGAAAATCCTTTCTACTTCAAAAACTATAAAAGAGTATTTTTATACGTATACTTACTTTTTAAACGTCAAGCACGCGCATCTGTTGAGGTATGTTGTTTTTTAACGTGATTAAGACCCCCGGTATAATCTTCATAAGGTATTTTTACCGTTTTCGAGAGCTTTCTAAGTCCCCTAAGCAAACGAAACATCCTACGCAAGAAAAATTATAAAAGTCGGTAGATGGATCTCGTCAAAGAAAGTCACATATTTCAGAGCCCCAGCGTATTCCTGGAGATGACGACGGTATCTCTCTTCGGTAGTAAATCACTGGATATTCTGCCGATATCGACCCTCACCAAGTTCATCAGAACGCAGCAGCCTCAGATCCATCTGACCGTATGCTGGTTCCTCTCGCTTTGCTATGCGGATTACGTCAGGAAGCACTACTGTCAGACCTTCAGTCTTCCCTATTTAGAGGCGTGGTAAGTCAAAGACTAACATTTTTTTAAACTAACAAATTGCTGTTTCTTTTCCAGGAAATTCTGTGGAAATTCTGTGAAAATCGAAACTATCATTAGTTATTTATCTCGATAATTATCTGTTATCCTTTTCAAAATTAAAAAAGTAAAACTTTAGACATATCCATACACACTCTCTTCATACTCAGGCAAACGCAGCTGAACGACTGCGCATCAAGAGGCATTAACAACACGATGACCAAGATGTCCCGCATCATGAGCAACATTCAGCTCCGTCTGCGAGGGTATGCGCAGCCTCAGCCCTGCCCGCGACATCCTCAAGAACAACGCACGTAAGTAAAACTTTAGACATC
This sequence comes from Ypsolopha scabrella, assembly GCA_910592155.1. Lineage (NCBI taxonomy): Eukaryota > Metazoa > Arthropoda > Insecta > Lepidoptera > Ypsolophidae > Ypsolopha > Ypsolopha scabrella. The sequence continues at coordinate 19,690,257 of OU342975.1, read as the reverse complement.
TCCATCCACACTCTCTTCATACTCAGGCAAACGCCACTGAACGACTGTACATCAAGAGGCATTAACAACACGATGAACAAGATCATGAGCAACATTCAGCCCCGTCTGCGAGGGTATGCGCAGCCTCAGCCCTGCCCGCGACATACTCAAGAACAACGCACGTAAGTAAAACTTTAGACATCTCCATCCACACTCTCTTCATACTCAGGCAAACGCCACTGAACGACTGTACATCAAGAGGCATTAACAACACGATGAACAATATCATGAGCAACATTCAGCCCCGTCTGCGAGGGTATGCGCAGCCTCAGCCCTGCCCGCGACATACTCAAGAACAACGCACGTAAGTAAAACTTTAGACATCTCCATCCACACTCTCTTCATACTCAGGCAAACGCCACTGAACGACTGTACATCAAGAGGCATTAACAACACGATGAACAATATCATGAGCAACATTCAGCTCCGTCTGCGAGGGTATGCGCAGCCTCAGCCCTGCCCGCGACATACTCAAGAACAACGCACGTAAGTAAAACTTTAGACATCTCCATCCACACTCTCTTCATACTCAGGCAAACGCCACTGAACGACTGTACATCAAGAGGCATTAACAACACGATGAACAATATCATGAGCAACATTCAGCCCCGTCTGCGAGGGTATGCGCAGCCTCAGCCCTGCCCGCGACATACTCAAGAACAACGCACGTAAGTAAAACTTTAGACATCTCCATCCACACTCTCTTCATACTCAGGCAAACGCCACTGAACGACTGTACATCAAGAGGCATTAACAACACGATGAACAATATCATGAGCAACATTCAGCCCCGTCTGCGAGGGTATGCGCAGCCTCAGCCCTGCCCGCGACATACTCAAGAACAACGCACGTAATTAAAACTTTAGACATCTCCATCCACACTCTCTTCATACTCAGGCAAACGCCACTGAACGACTGTACATCAAGAGGCATTAACAACACGATGAACAATATCATGAGCAACATTCAGCCCCGTCTGCGAGGGTATGCGCAGCCTCAGCCCTGCCCGCGACATACTCAAGAACAACGCACGTAAGTAAAACTTTAGTCATCTCCATCCACACTCTCTTCATACTCAGGCAAACGCAGCTGAACGACTGCGCATCAAGAGGCATTAACAACACGATGACCAAGATGTCCCGCATCATGAGCAACATTCAGCTCCATCTGCGAGGGTATGCGCAGCCTCAGCCCTGCCCGCGACATCCTCAAGAACAACGCACGTAGTATCCTCAAGAACAACACACGTGAGCTTTTCACCAAATGTCCGTCATCATGAGCAGGATCCAGGTATTAACTATATAAGTAATTCAATAATTATTACGATAATATTCCCTCGTTACTATAATATATCAATAAAACTACTGACAGTCTCCCGTCACACTTTTCTTTTATACTGAGTAGGACTTACTTTCAAATAGAAATCTTATTAGTTAGCCCAAAACTACGCTAGATCCAAATCTTTAGGCATGACATTGTTAACTAGAGTGAGGCCACCGCGACCAGCTTCCGAATCTGCGACGATAGCTTCCCGGCACCCACAGGAACGGTCATTTCAAAGAGATCTACGGAACAAGAGGTCTGCAGCCACCTTGCCTCTTCAGACGCCGCCGTGGATGCTATCGAAAAGCTCAGAAAATATGTCAAGGTGAGATTGAAACAAATTGTTTAAAACAAAATGAGGGCTGATTAGATCATCAGCCCGATCCGAATGTCACGAGTAGTTGGGTAGGAGAGGACTGGATATGCGAAAAACCAGTGGCGGTCCGGAGGGGGGGTCACAGAGCCATGACATGACCCCACCCAAAATCATTCACGTCAACTCGAAAAATTCCCTAAAGATTGACGGCTTACGAACTTTTCAAACAAATTATTATCAGCCTACTAACGTATTTAATACAAGTATAACGTAAAAAACAGTAATTCCAACGGTGCAAACCAAATATGAAAAACTCCCTAAAAATAAAAATATTTGGTGGCCTCTTGAACTGTACTTGAGCAATGATGACTCCCCCCCAAAATCTTGAGCTGCGACCGCGCCTGAAAGACCGAAGAAGTTCCCATGATAAATAAGATTTATTTTTAGGATTTCATAAGTTGAAAATCATAATGACCTCTGTACGTTTCAGGCTACCAGGTGCCCGTGCACTGGGCAATATGGAGTCCCGAACCCTGGCCTCCCAGGGACGCCGGACCTTCCTGAGACGCCATCAGAATAACACTGTACTGTCACTTGACCAATGAAGAAGAAATATCAAATATGAAGACATGAAACAGTTTTGTAAAAAAATTAGCACTTTTTATACAATTTCACGTAGTACTCAAATAAATGAATATTGAAATCTGAATTAATTGTGTCTTATTTTAATTATTTTATGGACCCTAAACAGAGATAAGAGGAGTTAAGATAAGTGAAATAGATCAGCTCGGAGCTACTTTTATCATTATAAAAGAATAAGAGCTAGATAGCGTAGTATATCAGGAGATCACGTACCGCCGCGATGTTTTGCGATTTTATGTTCCTGCCATCAGCCCTGCAACGATGGGAACTCAGGATGTTCCTATACCGGATGTAAATGAACAGTTAACCTTAAACTTAACCATGCGATCTACTGATCATACTGATTAACTACACTAAAGAAAAATAACTGAGCAAATTAATTTAAAAAATTAAAATTTTTACTACCGACAAAAATAAACAGTAAGTAGCAGTAGGTTTTCAAAATCAGTGAGAAACTTGAAAATGTTTTCCATTATGTACCGGAAGAATAGTTATTTCAGCAAGTTACTCAGCATATTCTGTAGAATATCCTAAGTCTATGTGTATCATTAAACTGTCCATTTACACCCGACATTATCAAAAAGTTCGCACATCCTAAATGTATGTCAAAAATATACTATTATACTAAACACATAGTACAGATTTAAAAAAAAAATATTGTATCTAGTCAATGTCAACTTTAATATGTCAACCAAATGTCAACCATGAGGTTCAAGCAGAAAGATGGTCACATAGAGATAAAAATCTAAAACAATAAATAAAATCACTTCAAATTCTTGTAGAACCACAAAAATTTACAGAGCAAATGTTTATTTTCCAAAAACAAATACTTACCCTCTAAATTCTGTGATGTGTAGCGCAATATCACATTATGTGCAAGCTAACCTAAAGGAGGTAAGACAACACATTACAACAGGTAACTTTAAACCTTGCTTACCTTTGACTGAGGTTCGAAATCACTTGCAAGTTGGTACTTTAAAACTACAACACCTAATGCGATGCTAACTGAAGTTTTCGATCAAGTACCTATAAAGACCAAAGAAAAAAACTCGCGCACGAAGGGTTCCGTACCATTATCTTAAAAAACGGCGGTAAAAATGTCTGTTGTATGGGAGTGCGCAGGTCTGACTCGCACTTGGCCGGTTTTAGGATTTTTTGTTATAGCGGCAGCAGAAATACATCATCTGTGTAAATTTCAACTGTCTAACTATCACGGTTCATGAGATACAGCGTGGTGACAGACGGACGCACGGACGGACAGACAGACGGACAGCGGAGTCTTAGTAATAGGGTCCCGTTGGTTACCCTTTGGGTACGGAACCCTAAAAAAAACGATGATAGTTACTATAATTGAGGCGATGAGAGCCAGAGTGGCCTATCTTTTCCAGACACAATTGATTATTAATTGTGTCTGGAAAAGATAGGCCACTCACTCTGGCTCTCATCGCCTCAATTTTGAAACATAAATGCATATTTTTGTACGAAGTTGAACAGTGGCTCTCAATAACTAAAGTTAGTGTGACTTTTAATGAATTTGTGAGTATCATCGTTTTCCCTCGTAGTTTTCTTGATAAAGTCCAAGATGGTCCAATTACGTTCGAGTTCCGTAAAAGATCTAAAGCTCTAAGCAAAGCCTCTGAGTATACAGCGCATTGATTTTAGATCTTGCTGCCATGAGTTATGGTTAGTCTGGAAGTCTAGATGTGCATTATGTATATGGTACTACGTACTTACCACATTTTACTGAGATACCAGGAAAAATACGAACAAGTTACTTGAAGTTAGATTTAGAAAATTCGTGTTGTCAAATGAGGGTATTTTCAATCAGATTAGGTACTTTTAACCGGTAGAATTTATGATTCTCAATAACAATTGATTTATTGAAATTCTTCAGGTTAGTTGACGACCATTATGTACATACAGATTTCGTGCGTGACAGAATTTTTTTTGCAGTTGCACGAATGGTCAAAATGCGGGGAGAGCAATTTGTCCATAATACCAACGATATGTTGGGCGCTGGGGTCAGTGATGCTGTCACAAATGATATTATCCTCTCTATTCAGAAGATTCCTCTTCAGAAGAGTACCAGTTTGGGAGATGATATTGCATGTAAGACATTTCGTAGCTTGAAAAGTTTGGAACCGATACGCCCAAGGCTGGCGCGCGACGGGTAACGTGGCACAAAGGGTGCGGTGGTCAGAGGCTCGCGGAACCATTTTTCCATAAGCTGGTGACTACTTATCTGTATCAATTTGACAATTAAGTACTACCTAACTATATTCGCAACCCTGTATGGAATTGAAAAACGCATATACTCTTAACAATTATTAAAATAGCCATACGAATTGAATAGCACCCTACAATTTGTTTGTATTGATTAGTAATCCCACAAGTTTATGAAAAAGCAGTTATTAACAGTCCTCTATCATCCAGTATTTTTTATATACTTAGTAAAGCACAAAAACTCACTTTGCATAAAGAAACATGAGTAGATAATATCTGTCTGGTAAAACAATAAGTTCAATCTATTCTTGTTTAAATTTAACCTTAAGACAGTAGATAATAAGATATATTTTTACTTACCCCCAGAAACTCCTATTCCTGTGGATGGTGATCTACAGCCTACAGTTCTGGATGCTGCTTGTTAGATTTTTAAAACTTCTTACCGATTACTGCTTTGAAGACGTTAGTATTTTGCTAATCTTATTCCGCCAAAAGTTCTGTCCCTCACATTAAGTTGGATATTTTTCATCCCAGATTGAATCTAGTAAAATGAATTAATGGAAGTTTTTGACGAGCTAATCAAACACTTTAAAAATATTATAGCTGCACAAAGCAGTCCGAAGCAGACATCTTAAAACACGCAACACAAATCTGTTTCAATCCTAGCCCTTACAGTAATTAGAATTTGTAAGTCTTAAAGCTGACTATTGTCTCTTATAGATTAGACAATAAACATTAGAAAACAAAGGAGTTTGAAATATTTCGGGAGCCATTTTACAGCACCACTGTTATGAACAAATCACGTCTATTGGACGTCAAGAAAAAAATCTTTTTTGCCTAGATATTTAACAATTTTTTTGAGGATTTATAGCTTATAATAAAAAGTATTGTCATTTTTTATCCTATCATTGGCATAAAAATTCAACCTTTAACTCGTTTTAACCTATCTCAATGGAGTTTTGTAGACAAAAAATCAAACCGTGTTTTTACAAAATAAATCTGCTACTTTGAGACTTTGAAACCTACTCGTTCCTGTGGATATAAATTTGAGTTCTAGGGTTTTCTTGGAACCTTGCAATTATCCTTAAAACAGGGACAGAACTTATGGCAGGACTAGGTATACGTTAACTTCAAAATAAAAATGTAAAACCAAATAATTTTGGCTAAAAATGCGTTTAGGTATAATACAAGTTGCTCTATTTATTAACCTGTTGTCTCAACAATGAAGCCACGATCGCGAAGCCAACGACGTTAAATGTCGATGACGTAACGTTGAACGAGACTACATAGTGTCATCATACATGTGCTATAACTATATGAGTCTCTCATTGCCCCGCGGGAATCACCTTACTGGAAGTGACCGGCGGCGCGCGGAATAAGTAATAATGTTCCTTCGCAGGTACAAATACTGCCACTAACGCACGAAGAGTTGGAAGGTCGAAAGACTCTTTCCCAACTAGCAATATGGTGCTGCGGGATCATACCCATAGCCATCTATATCCAAACCAGACCAAGAAACCAGCCTCCACATTTGATGATATGGTAAGATAAACCATTTATAAAAGATAAAAACAACATGTTATGTATGAGCATTGGACAAATCGCAGAAATGCTCAAAAATGTTCTGCAATTTGTCCAAAGCTATCTGTTAACAGCATGATATTCTTACACAAAAACTTGAATATTAAGTTATGGATATATGAATATAATTTGCAATATTCCACTTGCTTGTAAATTGCTTGCTTGTTGCATGTTTTTATGCGGGTGGGCGGTGCACGAGTCTGCATTTTGAATAGCACGACAAGAATTGTTTGGCGTAATATTCAAGTTAATTAATTGAAATAGGCGTTACCTTTCGGAAGTCCATCACTAAGTTATGGATATATGAATATAATTTTAAATATTCCGCAAAACAGTTCTTGTCGTGCTATTCAAAATGCAGACTCATACACCGCCAAGCAGGGTTGGATAAAAAAAGTTATTTTTAAAAAGATCAAAACATCCTGTTTAAAAGAAAATAAAAACATGTTTGAAACAAATATTTACTGATGTTTTTTGCGGCTGTTTGAAACACGTTTTAAACATATTTAAAAATTTTTTTGGGCATCGTATTGGTATATTATGTATTGTAAAATTTATGAAAAAGCGTTTTTTACATATTATCATAATCTAATCATTTATTGAGTGAAAAATAATAAGTGCTTTCCCAATAAACACGAAACGTAGAAATGACTGAAAATACAAGTACACACCGACACCGTCCGTTCTCGTCTTTATGTTTGGGAAAACCCCCGCCAATAAAAGAATTTTAATCGCACCGATTAAAAGAAAAGGATGCGTACAAAAAAAAAGAGTAATAACGACAACACGTGCGATATAAGGAAAAAATAATAATTAATATGCTAAAAAACAGTGTTTTATATATGAGTGTTTTAAACGTTAAAACAATCTGTTTTAAACAGTGTTTTATACAAGGGTGTTTTTTTCTCAGTGTTTTAAACACTGTTTAAAACACTTGTTTTAAACAATGCCAACCCTGCCGCCAAGCATGAAACATGCAACAAGCAAGCAATACGAGCAAGTAGAATATTGCAAATTATATTCATATGCCAACCAAAACTTAATATTTATTTTTAATAGCACGACAATAATTGTTTCCGCACACTTTTCTTCACCTTTTCATAGAAATTTAGTCAGCTGATTGAACCACTTTCTACTGGGAAGTAAAAAAATTACTTGATCAAAAATCTTTTCTTCTGGATTGTGATCATGATCAGTTAACGACGCACAATCTACCCTACACTTATTTTCACCAATTATTGTAGGACCTTATATACTACTTCTGTGAATTTTTCCACATATTCATAAACAACCGTTTAGCCGGCAAGGGGGAGGGGCAGTAGCGTGCATAGAACTTTTTGCTGGAAAAGTAATGTGACGATAAAAACTACAAAAAAAAACAATTTGAAAAAAAATTGTTTGAAATCATGTAGGTACTCGCAGTGCCTACCCTAGCGTCATACAAATAATGATTTTTCAAAGTGACATTTAATTTTTTTCATATTTCTTATATTGTCAAACTTGACCTTCTCATTTAATTTCCAGCAAAAACTTCTATGCACGCCACTGGGGGGAGAAGTATGCAAAAATTGCGTTATTTATTAGTAATAATCAAGTTTTCACATTCAAATTCATTTTATGATTTCGGTACATTTTGATTGCACACGATTAACAAACTTAAAAGCGTATTTATCGTTGTAATCGAATGTAAGACATAAAATAAGATAATTTAAATGCGAGAACCCTATTATTAGTAATCAATAACGCAATTTTTGCATACTTGTTATTCAAAAGTAAGAAAAACAATATCATGATGTGCATTTTGCACCGAGATTCTGCTTTACCACCTTAAGCTTTAAAGTGCTAATTATAAAACCAACCAAATTATCACCGGCATGTCACTTATTAAATTGAGTTATTTCGTCTGAATCCATACCATCACAGATGTTTTAAAAAAAATTAACACAAAAATGCACTTTCTATTAACCTACCTATTTACACGTGCACTTATTAACTATAACAAAGAAACAAATCAACTTTCAGACTTAATATCATTGGAATTGAAGGGCATTTAAACTTGAACTCTTCCACAATCCTAGGAAGATAAACCTAACAACTTCCTCTTCCGCAGGATCGCCACAAACCCTTGGCACCGTCGGGAGATGGGCGCCTACGGCTACTACCTCAACCGACCACCATCAGGTCTTCATTCACAAACCAACCTGTCAGATAGGACTGACAGGAAGAAAGAGCCTGAGGTGCTGAGGAAAGCGTACTCCGACTCTCAAATCCTGGTCAAAGATCTACCGAAGAAGAAACGACATTCGAAATCTGTATGATAGTGATGAACTGATGACTGTCTTTTTAGATTAAATTATTTGATGATTTCTGGTTTGTTCTTTATTTGAACAGTAGATTTCCGTTGATGGAAGTGCGTGAGTGAGTGAGATGCATATAGTGTGCTAACGTACACAGACATCAGGTATGACAAGGTCCTATCCTAATAGCACCTGAAACGGATAGTACTGATTAACTTCTCTAAGCTAGAAAGTATTATTTATATTATAATTATAATATAGCATAATTAAAAAATATATAGATGAATTATAATTTTAAAATAAATACGGGTTCCGTACCCAAAGGGTGCCAAACGGGAACCTATAACTAAGACTTCGCTGTCTCTCTGTCTGTCACAGGGGTAACCGTAGTAGGTATAAAACTGAAATTTTCACAGACTACGTGTTACCATGGCAAAACATGTACAACACGACAAATAATAAAATATTGTAATAGAAAATAAAGGGGGATCCTCACCTCATACAGGTAACCTCGAAAAAGTTTCATTATTTAAATGTTGTTGGTTTTGGTTCTTGCTTAAAGACGGTAATAAAGCTGATTTTGAAGACTTTAGTTTTAGTTTGACATACATAAAATTATACTTATGTATGGTTAAAACGAAGAGCAATTTTCAAGTCACCATTTTATAAACGTCAAACTAAAATGTTAGTTTGACAGCCATAATTTACTCAACTTGGTTATTTTAACTTGTTTTGGTAATTTCAATGCACATTTTAGAGCTGTAATTTGATTGAATAAAAAAAAATAGTTTGATTTAAGAGCATTTAAAAGACTTGCTAATTTTAGTTGGTGTGCCCTTCAGAATAGCAAAATATAGTGCTGTCACTTAAAATTACGTTTTTTAGTAAGGTTCTTAGCTTAATATTAAAACCTTCAAAATCGGCTTTAGTATTACTAGACAAGTTTCAACTTTGGTTCGACTGTAGGACATACATACTGTAAATGTAAAATAAGAAAAAGTAGGGTTCCTTACGCAGACGGTGGCAAAATTTTTGTCACGCGCTACCATTTTAGCAGCATGTTTTTTGGGTTCCGCACCCGTATTGTGCCGAGTTGCTACACTTCAAACGTCATTTCACATATCTCCAATAGATTTCGTATTGATTTTTATCTGTCATTTTAACGTCTCTATACGACCCTTGCGAACCCTGATCAGAGTTGGTGTTGAAAAATTCGACACCGGTGTAGCGACACTGCTATTTTTGAACGGTCGGGGTTGCGACCCGTGTCAATTTTTGAACGGTTTACAGGGCCGCGTTCATAAATTAGGGGTCTCGACACGGGTTCTAATGCCATCTCTGTCGCACGCTTTGAAAATTGTATACGCTATCCTGCTGTCAGTGTCGTAACCTAACGAAAGAGTCAGATAATGAACGGGGTCTGAGCAGCGGAAATTATTTGCTCTGCACGATGCTTGCTTCGATGCTTGTCAAAGTCATGTGAAATGTGTGTGAAATGGTCGTTTATAACTCTTAGCAGCGGCTGCACTAACGACAATTTATTGTTAAAGCGTTGTTGATTCTGGTGCGGAAATTTCACGTGGATTTCCTGTAGATTTAATGTAAATATAATTTTACATAATTGTAAACTAACCATCCACTATCCAAATGAGATAGCGGATAATCAACTTGTGTCAATTTTCCCATACACACTGCAACATAGATTTAGGACAGGATTCTCCAAACTACACAACCACCAAACCGGCTCGCGGTCGCTGGCTGGACGTGCCCAGTTTATATTTAAAATTCCCTAATGAAAAATTAATAATAATAAAATGTAATTTATAATAATATTATAATACGTCATGTATGATGTAACAAAACGAGATACTACCGATTTTAATAGATACATACCAATACATTAAAAAGTTATCGTGCGTATTTGTCATAAAGTAACGTTAAAATGAACATTATTTATAACGCTATTTTAAGGTATGTGCAGTGCAGCACGCGCTTCGGCTATCGCCGCCGCAATGAAAATGTCCTTGATATTTGCCTGTCAGTACGAACCAAAAATGCGACGGAACGGTCTCCGCCCCAGCGCCCTGCGCCAGGGACTTGCCAGCTAGTCTCAATATGATAATTTGCGCGTTAAAACTACAGAATATTGGTAAGATGAGCTATTAAGGTTTTGGCCCTTGAGTATTAGTGAAGAAATCAATGGGCACCTTAGCCTAAAAAGTTTGGACACCCCTGGTTTACGATAATAATGAGACCTCTATTTCGATGCATTGCAATTGCAATTATTTGCAACATGGTGCAACTATTTGCAAATGTCAAAAGCTTTTTTTGAGGCTGGTTATTTAGTGTGACTTTATTTTGCAAAATAAGTACAAAATCTACTTATTTAAATAACTATCTCTTATATCCCTTTTGATAAGTTTGGTTAAATAAAAATAAGTTTATTCTTTTTGTAGGTGGCTAACCCGTAATCTCAAAAATTTTTTTTTTACTAGCAACCCCAATTAAAATAGAACCATAAATACAAACTAATGCGCTTAGTGCTACAGCGCATAAACAACAGATGTCACTGTACTTATTTCTACACATTCTACATCGCGGTGTTAGGTTTTTTTTCTGGCAATACTTAGCTGTTTGCTGTGGCTTGTCGGGCATACTAACCTTGCGCAGGGTGTACCGTGATCACGGAGGCGGTTGCCCCGGGCTGAGTCCGACCATTGCACTGCGGTCGGGATCGCTCAACCTGTGACTACCTCATTGAGGTGTGTCGTGCGTACAATTTTTGGTAGTTGGACTTGCGTTCTGCGCGGTCCTTCTCTAAATTCAACTTCGGTTGGCAAGTGGAATAATTTGGCCAAGTGCGAGTCTGACTCGCACTCAAAGGGTTCCGTACCACCCCACAATACGGGTGTGGAACCCTTAAAAGATTTTGGCGTGTCATGAACCCTACTCAGTCCGTCCGTCCGTATGTCACAGCCTCATAACTTTAGAACCGTTAAAGGTAAATATTTGAAATTTGCTACAAAAATAGCATTCACTTACCTACAAAATTTTGAAAAATTTTAAATTGTTCAAAATATTTCCAATACATCCATCCATCCATCAGCCCGTTTCGTCCACTGCTGGACATAGGCCTTTCCAGGATTTCGCTTCTTTCGGTGGTCCTCCTGGAATAAATGCCCATACTCACACTCGCTGGGCAGGCGGGTTGGTGAGCGCGGTGCCGAAACCCTTGCGAAACCAATACAAAAGTGAGAAAACTAAAAAATATATCCTAAAAATACAATATGCGTATCAAATTGTAGATATTATAGAGCTGATTATAAAAATATACACTCTTACTATACCTGTCACCAATTTCGAGAAATCTTTGAAAAACCACAAAAAAATGCATATCCCCCCCCCTTATTTCCGAAACTGGTGGACCGAAAAAAAAATTAAAAATCACGATTATATGCCATAACTGGCCAATTGCAGGAAAACTATAGCGATTAAAAAAAAGTTGAACACATGAAAAATTTAAAAATAAATGTAAAATAAATAAATTTTTGTTTTTTAAAATAATACAATATGGGTATCGAATTGTAGATATTAAAGAGCTGATTATAAAAATATATATACTTTTACTATATTTACAGGCACCGATTTCGAGAAATCTTTGAAAAACCACCAAAAAATGCATGCCCCCCCCTTATTTCCGAAACTAGTAGCCCGAAAAATATGAAAAAAATGAAGATTATAGACCATAACTGGCCAATTACAGAAAAATTATCGCCATTAAAAAAAGTTTAACACAAGTGAGAAGTATAAAAACAAATGTAAAATAAATAAATAAATATATATAAAAATACAATACGGGTATCAAATACATACCAATATATTACTTTTGCTATATTTACTCACACTGATTTCGAGAAATGTTTGAAAAACAACAAAAAAATGCATGTCCCCCCCCCCCCCTTATTTCCGAAATTGGTAAAAATCATGGTGATTTGGGATTATGTATAGATTACAAGAAAAATATAGCCGTTGAAAAATTCACGATAATAAAATGACAAAATTAAATTTTTCATCCTCGAGTTTTATTTCGATTACGTATAAAAATATTTGTGTCTCTCTTTAGTGGTACAATTAATTCTTGTTTTAGTTATCATGAACAGTTATGGGCAAGATTTCAAATACTTTTTTCCTGACTGTCCCCAAAACTGCCGAATTACGGAACCCTAGGCATGCGAGTCTGACTAGCACTTGACTGGTTTTTATTTGTTTTACTTTTTAGAGTATGTCCTACAAACTGACCAAATTTAAAACTTTTATGTATTACCATCTTTAAGTAAGAGCCAAAACCAATAACGTTTAAATAATGCAACTTTTTCGAAGTTACTTGTATGGGGACCCAAATATACCTATATCTATTTTTGTCGTGATAGAGGCCATAGTAACACGTATTCTGTGAAATTTTCAACATTCTACCTATTACGGTTGAAGCTGTTGACCCCTGTGACAGACGGACAGACAGACAGACAGTGGATAGCTTAGTAATAGGGCCCCATTTGGCACCCTTCGGGTAGAGAATCCTTAAAAAAGGATAAGAAAGTAAATCCCTTGTTTGAGAAAATTAGTAACATTAAATGGTGAATATTTTTTTTATTGATGAACGTTTCTCATTTTTAAATTTTCTTGTTAATATTTTTTCCAAGATTTAAAGAAACTATTGTTCCGTAGTCCGACAAGAAACCCTTATAGTTTCGCCATGTTAGTCTGTCCGTCTGTCCGCGGCTTCGCGCAGAGACTATTAGTACTAGAAAGCTGTAATTTGGCATGAATATAAATATTAATCACAAAATTTGAAAAAATATATATTTTTTATATTTATATACACGTAAACTGGGGATGAAATTTTTTTTCTCGTCTATATCATGGTGTGGGTATCGTTGGATAGGCCGGTTAAAAACATTGTGGGTGTGTGAAAACCATTTTTCGATTTAGGGATCCGTTGGCGAAATATTAAGCTTTAAAGTGAAAATTTTAGTTAGAGTGGAGCGTCGTAGCCCCCCCCCCCCCCTGCCGGCTAAATGGTTGTTTATAGAAATGTGAAAAAATTCACAGAAGTAGTATATATAATGAAATTAAAAGGAAAACTATCACAGCTAAGTAGGCTTTACAAGTTTACGATTACAGGTCGCGACAAACTTTTGGTCCCCTATAATGTATGGGACCAGAAGTTTGGCGCGGTCTGTATTAGTAGACCAACTTATATGTACCGGGCAACTACGGAACCCTACATTGCGCATGGCCCGACACGCACTTGGCCGGTTTTTTTTTTATTTTCCTTGAAATTTTTTTTTACAATATTTAAAGAACATATTTTAAGTCATTGGATATATATTTTGTAAAAATTGTCCAGTGGTTTTCAATCTACAACGGTTCTAAGTAAGTCAACTCTAAGCTGTGGCATTTTTTGACGTTTTCTAATATTTTGTTTGACCAAGTAGTCAAAATGTTATAGTATGTTATATATTTATAATCTACTCACTAATACCTTTCATTTGATACACCACATGATATATTTAAATGTTTTTTTTTTTTCTTTTTACTGCCATCGTCATGACGTCATTTTATCTACCTCCACAGTCAGCGCATCATTATGTCATGTCGTCTCATATGTGGGTGTTCAGGAGGTCATACTGAACACAATGACACCAGATGACACCATATCAGAGATGTCTTGTGCCAAAATCGTATTTAAGCGTCTTTTTTTGCTTTTTCCGATCTACTATTAGGGTATTTATAGTGCAGATCACTCTCCTGATATAGTGCTGATCTAATTAAGTTTGGTGCAATAGATACATCTTCAAAAAGGTTAGTCATACCATAGACAAAATAGTTACAAAAAAATACGCTGAAAATCTATACTTACTAATCACTGACCTCTCATAAACTAGACTCACAATCTCGCTCAAAAAGTGTCCGCGATGCATCTTGTCACCGCCATGACGTGACAAGTTCGACTGACGATTTCGTACCACTGACATTGCATAATTATATTAACGACATAACGTCTTAATTTGGTTCAAGCATTTTGCTACTATGCACGTCGCACGTTCGGAGACTTTCTGACGAACTTTTCTTAAAGACTGTGTCTAGTTGTTTATGAGAGGTCAATGGAATTACTGGGTTATTTATTATTGTACTGAGACCAAAAATCTATATTTTTTTAATTTTTGTATGTCTGTCTGTTCCGTTTTAAGTCGAGAACCACTGAACGGTTTTAGATGCGGTTTTCTTTATTACCATCGTTGTGACCCTGGTCAACGTATAGGCTATTAGGGGTGTTGATAAGCTAAGCCAAAAGCTGTCGGTAATACTTAAAAATTGAAAGACACTTCCAAGCAAGGGAAGCCGCGAGCAACAGCTAGTCTTAAATGTATATACGTTGTATTTAGCATTTCTCACAAAACGAACATTCATTTATAATAGTTTCAAACATTTTTAGTTTTTCGTACTAAAAGTATTAAAATGGAAACTTGTGTTTATATTAAAGATGGAAACTGCACAGAACTTAGAAGAGTTGATAAGTAATAAATAAACAAAACATGCTCAGCTGTGCGTGCCACACTCAAAGGAAGCAGAAAATACCATGCACCTTTTACTCTACACATTCATGCAAAACAGGACAACATTTCATGGTTTTTGTTGTTTGAATATCTTTATGATATTCCAGTAAAAAATTGTGTGCTTAATCCGAACCTAAACTCGGTTTTATTTCTACCATCGCTCAATTTTGGTGACATCGACTTTAAATATTGTTAGTTTTTCATACTTCTGAAGAGATTTTATTATTAATTACAAGCCCTTAATCAATATTTGTTATCATAAGAATAGCAAAAATTTGTGATTTGTCCTAATTTTTCGAAATAAACAATAATTTTGTAAAAGCTTACTCTGTTTATACATTTTTATACTACATAAGTTATTTAAAAATCGGCAGTGATTGTTTTGTGCCATTAAGAACCCGCTCCGTATTTTTGGTCTGTTTGATGCGAAGCGTTATTTTAATAATTTTTTTTGTCATTGCCGCGATGTTTTTGTAAAAATCAGGGACATACACCAGTGCATATTGAACATCTTAATCAAGACCTAAAATTTATTTGATTCAATAGTTTCTTCTTTGCGCGTTATTTTGATACTTAGATATTATGCACTATTCGGAGCGGGCTCGTAAGTAATAAAATAACTCACAAAAGATAAACAATTCAATCAAATAAATTCTGGGCCTTTATTAAGACGGCTAATATGAAGTGGTGTATGCCCGCCCCCTCCCCCCCCCCCCAAAAAAGAAACAAGCAACAAAAACGGTTTTTTTTTTCGTATTGTAATCGAAGTCTCATTCCTTAACTTAATCTATACAAGGTGACATTTATTTATGCTGCCAAATTCATACTAAAAACTAGGTAAGTGCTCCGTATCAAGCTTGTCTAGATAAACTTTTTATGAAATTCGTAAATTATTATTTTTATGTTCCCTACAAACGCAATCCCAGCACCGAGTCAATTACTATGGGACTTCAACATTTTATTTTGCGAAATCAGGAAAGTGTTTTCGATCCGTGATACTCATCACTTACCAAGCATCCAGTATGAATTTGGTTGCATAAATAAATTTCACCTTATACAGGATTAGCTTTTCAAGTGGACGTGGATGAAATGGTGAAATGAGTCTCGGGGCCGATTTAGATGAAATATGCATCATTAGATGTTTGAAAAAATAATTTCCCTGGCCGGGAATCGTTGAGTAAAAAAAAAACATTTTGTACATTATTATTACACCATTAGATAGTGTTGCTTATAAGAATCAAATGGATACCGAATCATAAATACATTATGGTAAATCAGAACCAAACAAACAAATTATCCTCTAAGTACGAGACCCAATTTTTTATTATTTGTTGTTTGAGTTTGGTGTACGTACAAATGACAAAAATATGTATTTTAGTTTTTAACATGAAAATTAACCAAATACGTTTTGAAAAAATAAATTATCCGATGTTTTTTGTATGGTGGTTTCTTGGGGTTTCAATGTTTTTGAATCTTTATTTTGCTGTAATAAAACACTTTTTCCGCTGTAGACCCCTGTGACAAACAGCGGAGGCCTAATAATAGGGTCTCGTTTGGCACCCTTTGGGTACGGAAACCTAAAAACACATTGCTTCTCTTAAATCCCACTGTTGGGCAAAACCTTCCCAAATAAAACCTAAATGAAAACCAATCAAATCAACTAGGTATAATAATTAACAATTTATTTCCTTTGAAACTCTGAACATGTGTAACACAGGCAATAAAAGCTTAGTACTAACCGACAGATAACTAACCATACAAAATGTCTGCAAATCGCCTGCCTGCCTCGGTCACTGTGTAGAAAAAAAAACGGAATTCAGCGGTCGTTTATTAAAACAGTACAATACATGCTCTCATAGAAAAACAAAATTATCAGGCGGTATAAAAACAGCAATGAATATGTAACAATTATTTGTGTCATAAAAATGTTACTAACAGTACTATGTGTCTTCGGCCGCTGGTTGTTTCTTCTGTTTCTTCACTTTGAAGCTTCGTAAAGGATTGCTCTCGCGTGCCTGAAGACAAAATATAAGGTTTTTCATCACTAATGCTCTGAAAGCAAGTTGTATTTAAACCGAAATGCGGGATGTAAATTCGATTTACAAACTTAGGAGGGTAAGTAAATTTGAAAATCGGTCGGGTATCCCTTACAGTCACTAACTAGTAAGTCACTCGGCTCGCTAAATTACAAGGAAAATATCTTTTCTGCCTGTTTCGTCCTTATTTTGTTATTCTGTATTTTATTTATATTATTATTGAAACGTATGACTTGCGTATAATAGGTAAATTGCTAAATATAATGTTAAAAAGACGTTTAAGACTTTACACAATAACTAAATAAGTTTTTTTTAAACAATCGCACTGGCCAATAAGACACGATTAATATAAATTTTGTAAACACACATTCAGGGGTCCGCATCCTTTGAATCAAAAGACGCATTCGAAACTCGAATGACAGCATTGACAGCGTCAGTGTGAACTTACTTCAAAATGGCAAAACTTCAAAATGTTTACATTCTATAAGAACATTAGACGACAGCGCTATATCGCTAAGATATAACCCGACTAAGTGAAATTGCTCGTTGGTTTCGTATTACAAGTATAATACTTTGAGTTGATTGAATTTGGTATTATTTGTTGTTGATTGAACTGTCGCTACGTAACTTAGTAGTTTTTTATTTACAAAATCTATAGCTTCTCGTGACGGAGCCTTTATCATTGAATAAACCACATCACTGATCATACTCAACAACTTTTCCAAAGAAACAAACCTAAAATAAAAGGAGGGGTATCGATAAAGCCCATACAAAATTTTGATGTTCTTAAAGTATAGAATTTTTTTCTTAAATTTTCGCTGTTATGTTTTTTTGGAAAAGTTGTTTAGTAAGTTGTGTAGAGCATGGGGGTTTCTTTTTATACCCGGTGAACGCCCGTGCTTTATTGTGCTATCAAGCCTAGACGAGACAAGAACAACAAGACGGTTTCTGTGATTTTACTGCAATTTAACTGTAAACATCTACAGCATAGATAGCACAGATGAAAAAAATAGAGACGTTTTGTTTCTCAAAGAAGCGTGTGACCAATTGAAGCGCAGGAAAGCGACATCAGTGACCATAGCCTCGACAAACGACTCGTCTTGCGTTTCCGTTGGCCTAACGCCTTATCGAGAAACAAAACTTCTCTATTATTTCATCTATGCTAAATGGGCTGGGATCTTCTATAATCTCTCGTGGGTGTAAAACAACAGCCGTCCTCCCTTTATTAACAAATACTAGCTTACTATATTGGGACCAACGACTTAACCTACTTCGAAAGAACTAGTTTAATAAGTCACTGGGCCAATCATTTGTCGCGTTTAACGCCTTTGCATCGCTGCAGCGATGGATTGTGCAGCCGCTGCAAAGAGTTATAGACGACCATTTCACATGACTTTGACAAGCATCGAGCAGCGCAAAAAATTTCCGCTGCTCTCTGCAGCGTATAGGCTATCTATAATTTTGACGTATGGCCGTTTAACACAAATCCACCGCACAACCGTTGCACAACTCATTGCTGCAGCGATGCAAACTTGTTAAACGCGACAAATGATTGACGTTGACGAAGAAAGCTTCAACTGTTTACAGCAGCGAGCGTTCCGGAATCTTCGCGAATGCCGAGAAATAACGAAGTCGCAATATTTCTCACTAGACCTTGTACCTGATATTTAAATCGCTTCGAACTCCCAAAGTTTCCCTGCTGTTTCCTCTTCACGACTGGCGCCGCCGGTTCAGTGGCTTCTTCATCATCAGCTACAGTCTCTTCACTCCTCAGAGCCGCTGGTAGCAAATACTCTGGCACGTGAGCTAATTGCGGCTGCACTTTGACTGTATGAAGAGCCTTGTCTCTCCTTAGGGCGGCTAAGTCTGAAGGGTTCTCTTCGAAGTAGCCCTGGAATGTTAAAGGGGATTAGATGGGAAAAAGACCCCTCTTTACCCCCGTGTAAGAGTATTGTGGTGGGGATTTTCAGAGAGAAGATTAGTCATTTATCATTGTGTTGTACTAATACAACTTCAATATTGTTATGTGCTCATCATTTTAAATCCAATCCTACTAGATAGTATTGTTTGAACGTTTTATATTAAAATACACTTCTGGACACATCTATTGGCCCACCTTAGAGTTTAGGTTTCGATGGCCCCTACCTAAATATGATTGCTAGATTGAACAAAGACTATTGATCCAGTTTTCAATCTGATACATTTTACCATCTTTTTCGATCGTATTGTTTTAAATTTGAATTCAGAATACCACACGACATGGAGCTACGCCTAACAAGTCGGGTATGCGCCTTGATGAAGGCAGTTGATTTTTTAATAAAAATCATGTTTAATCAAATAAAGATTTAATTTAATAAGGCATGTTGCCTCCATGGGCATCTACGACAGCTCTCATACGATTAGGCATAGAGTTTATCAACCGCTCTATGAAATTTTGAGGGATCATCTCCCATTCCTCTTCTATGGCAGTTTTCAACTCCTGCAACGTCTGGGCAACTGGCTGACGAGCCCTAACACCTCTTTTTAGCTCGTCCCACATGTGCTCAATCGGGTTCATGTCTGGGCTTCTGGCTGGCCAGTCCATAATAACTGTGATGTTCACATGCCGAAGATATTCCCTGACGATGCCGGCCGTATGGGCTCTTGCATTATCATGCATAAAAAGGAAATTTGGGCCCACATGATCCGCGTATGGCATCACGTGAGGTTCTAAGCACTCACGAATGTACCTTTCAGCAGTTAATGTTGGCAGCCGTGGTCCCGTAACAACCTCAAGTTGAGTTTTGCCGCTCGCGGATATACCGCCCCAGACAGTCCATGAGCCACCGCCATAAGCAACCCTCTCTACAAAGCAGCATTGTGCAAAACGCTCTCCCTTACGTCGGTAGACCTTCTTCCTTCCATCATTGCCATGTAACGCAATTTTAGACTCATCAGAAAAGAGTACACGGCCCCAATGCTGCTGAGTCCAATTTAAATGAGTGCGCGCGAAATGAAGGCGTGCTGTTCGGTGGGCTCGCGTTAGTTTGGGGCCATTAGCTGGCTTGTGTGGTACCATATCGCGTTCTTTTAACCTTCTCCGAACAGTTCGAGCGCTCACAGATACTCCGTGGAAGTCGCGAAGTTGGTTTTGTATCTCAATGGAGGTAAGGTCGTCGCCTTTCAGTTGTGACCCGAAATCGTGGCCTTCCTTGGCGACGAACAAAGCCGCCAGTCTCTAGGTACCTCCGATAAACATTTCGGACCGCAGATCGACCTAAATTAAGTTGAGCACTCACATTTCTTTGGCTGTGTCCAGCCTGGATAAGTGCCACAGCTTGGGCGGCGACTTCAGGCGAAGTATCCATAGATTATTGATAGAACCTCACCTTAATCTTAAGAATAAGTAATGTTTGTTGCAAAACCAAAGAGAAAAATCACACTTTCAAGAATTAAATCCAAGTAAACCAATAAAATCAAGTTAAAATCAAGTTTTCTTAGTATTCGATTGTTTGATATCAACGAACAGGCTCCAAATTGTCTTTTGTTTCTTTAAACCCTGTGTTCGAAATTCAAAAAAGACTATTGAATGAAATTATTTAATGTGCCAGGTTCAAAACTGCATAAAAACTTTTTGCTCGACCTAATATAAATTTTTAGCTAGGACCAAACGAAACTGAAAATGCAAGGTGGGCCAATAGATGTGTCTAGAAGTGTAGAATGTTGCTTTGTGCCTTTATACTTTAGATGTATTATTTAACTGTAAAACAAAAATGGTTGCATAAAAATTGTTTTATACAGTAAGATTATTTAGAAATCATGTATAGGGTACAAGTAAATTAACAATAAACGGCGAAACCGATGACAAAATAGACCAATAAATCGACGACTTACATTTTGTAAATATGTATAGAATAAACGAAAACCGCAATAAATAAATGAAAAAAAATGTATACCTGTAACTTCTTACAATTGAGTAGCTCCTGTTTAATTTCCTTCAACCTTGCTTCCCTCACAGCAATCCTAGTGACGGCTCTCCAAGCGTCCCTGGATCTATATCTGAACCCTTCCACCTCTTCCAAGGCAAACTCGTACTTCCTACAAAGGAAACAAGGGTTATATTCTGTTTCTGATGAACGGATAAGTTCAGGTGTCGGTGGGGGGACAAATTCAGAGAGAAGATTAGTCAATTTATCATTGTGTTGTACATAATACAACTTCAATATTTTTATATGGTCATCATTTGAAGAACTGATACTTGAGGAAAGATTTTATTGTAGATGATTTACTTGAAAACTTTTTTATTGCATGGTTTCCGTGTAAATAGTATAGCAAAACTGGCGAAGTCTCTGCTCATAATAACTTACTGTAAGACTTTCTGATTGTTGAATCCTTTTGACAGATGTGACTCGACAGCTTCCATTAGTGGCACTTCCCTCATGGAGACGAAAGATAACACTGACCCCTACAAAATAAACGAATAGGTAAAAAGTCGAAGTCTACATCGTAAACAATGTACAGATACCATTAATATCAACTTATAATATTAATATAATATAAACTGCTTAAAAAGAAGCTTTGACACCACGCATAAGTTGTCAAAATCTGGCGTCACCATAAGCCCGACGGGGAATAGCGGGGTCAGAAAAACCCCCTGTCTAACTCCAGACTCCTTACGATTAGAAGTTTGAAGTATATTGGCCTCAAACAGATATCGTCGGACATCCAGAGTTCTGCTATAACTCATATTATATTGTCGGGTAATAAAAATGGACGAAAAGGACAAAGCTTCCTTATGGCATAAGCATTGAAATGAAAAACATTGTCTTGAAAACCACAAGAACTTTATAGGCGGATCACAAGAAACCTAAAAACACTTCCTACCGACTTCGCAAATATTCTTTAACTGTACTTGGAAGCCCTCTTCTATAATATTATTATAATCATTTTTCCACAACTGCAAAAAAAGCACAAAACTAGGCTAAGGATGCGGTTTAACATGCAAGTGAAATAACGAAACAAATATATATATTTGAGTAATTCTTTAAAAGTAACGAAAGCAAAAAAGATTTAAAAATAATGGATACTTTGATATCTTCACCGTTAACAAAAAAAACTCTACATTACAACAACAAAAAAAACGCCATACGACATTTTTCTTAATTTTCGTGATCTTTCAGATTTTCGGTGATTGTGATTATATGTGACATATATATGTGTATATTAAATGTGACAGGCGCTCGATATAGTTGAACTTCTCAGCTAATTACACAAATTTTATTTGTTAAAAATATTCTGATTTACGGACGCGTTCTCCCTGACATTGAGGCACTCATTTTCAGTCAGGTAGAACTTAAGGGTGTATAATACCTCACTTCGCTTCGTATGATCCTGCTTTATGCCAACAAATACTGCAACACTCACTCTCAAATTAATATATTATGATAAAGTTGAGGACTAATGCTATGTCAATGCTGTTGTGAAAAATTGATTCCATTAAATTTTCTCGATGGAAAAAAAAATACTAAGTTTCCTCCAAAACGTTCAATAAACCGATAGCATTCAATGAATACTTGAAATTAGATCTGAAACTTTGCATAATGTGACTGATATTAGTATAAAGCAGCTGCAGACTGTAACATAAAAATGAAAAATCCATCAGTGGTACCGGTGATTTCAAAATAACTGATATTTTTGCATGCGCGGCATCTGATTAGAGTAGGATAGACAGTTAAAAAGCAAGCGTTAGAGCAGGACTGCGAATTGAGGTATTATGGGCTCTTAACTCTATGAAGTTTCATTATTGTTTAAAAATAGTGCGCTCTGAGCCATGGCTGTTACGACAACCGAAACATTGCGCGCTCTGAACAATCACGTTTCGATGCCGCCCTCCATAGTAAAAGTTAGTTATGTTTGATGGATATAAATACACCATGGCAAAAATAAATCAATCACACCATTCTGTGCACTCTTAACTTACGTGTGACTGAATTTCAGTTTCCAAAATGATCTGGGAAACCGTCAATGGGAAATACGCGAAGAGCAGTTTTACGTGATTTTAGCAACTTTAGATTTTTTTTCGAGCTTACTATGAATTCTATGCAAAAATCAAATCATTCATGTTGTAATACAAGTCTTCGGCAACTTGTGTGATTATTTATTTCTCATTAAACAAATATTTTCTGTCGTGAATCAGAAATACGGTGGTACAGACCTTTAATATGGAAAATTGTCCAAACGTAAGAGCATGTTTGGCGGAGCCGACCCTTAATATTAATCTGTTAGATGGATCCAAGCCACACTTTGTCGGCGATCGATGTATTATTTTAGCGATGGTGAGAATTAAAGGGGGCTTACCCTGATTTTATCTATTTTCAAATTCATTTCAAACCGTGAAATGGGCTAACATGATTTTTTTAAATACATATATATCTCACTCTTTTATCTTAATCGCATTTTCCTGCATCCAATAAAACTCAAATAAAGGCCTAAACTATGATCTAAATAGGTATTATTTTCTTTTGAGTTATACCAGGTTTTGGACAAAACTTATACCAAAGTAAACGTCGTAAGAAATTATATGTAAAACGGCCGTCATATTAAAAATTCATCCCATCTACTTCCAAAATAATAAATAAAAACACCTCGAAATCGCAAGTTTTCTAAACGGCCCGCTTAACACGAAAAATAATAAATAATAAGCCAAATAAATCTGCAATCCCTTACCCTTCTACTAATCAACAGTCCCTTGAATGTTCAACTTTTACTTAAACCTCCAATAATACATGTTTGTCGTTCACTGAGTAAAATGAGAAGAGCAGGGCAAATTTCTCCGAATAACCTCGCCTTAAGAATTAGGACTAATAACAGGGGTAAAATTCAATACACAACAAATAAACAAACCGAGTTATTTCCCCTGGCGGTACGGCCGGCTCGGTGCACATACGAGTTGATGTCCAGTGGAATATCGAAGTTGATCACATTAGCGACATGCTGGAAGTCTATACCGCGAGACACGCCTGACTCCTTGTCTTTCTTGCGTTTTGATGTTTGCTAAAATAAAGCCATTATTATTATGTGTATGTGTAGAATAGTTATGATAAAAAACTACGAGTTGATACCGTGGAAAAATGAAGTTTTTTACTCCATGGTTTGTTTACTTATTCAGTTTTATTCATTGAAGGGGGCTTTTATTAAACTTGTATATTCAAAGGAATATCACTATATCAACCCTCACACATGTTAACGTCAAACTCGACCATAATGAATACATGCCGAAGAATAGCCATGGAAAGCCCATCTAAAAACTTTGTCGGCCGTCTTCCATTAATATTTGCCAAATAAATCTGCAATCCCTTACCCTTCTACTAATCACCAGTCCCTTAAATGTTCGACTTTTTAGATGATTTATGCAACTTAAGCCTCCAATAAGGCTTTATTCTTCTTACTCCTGGGCTGCGTTCAGTTTGATCGTCGGTGAGGCCTGCCTAAAAATGACATGCAAAAGAGATGGCACGTAAGGCAGGCGGCATCCGACGATCAAACTGAATGCAGCCTTGAAATACTCTCCTTCGAGGTCGCATGAGCCGATTTTGTACAGCTCTAGACAGAGCTTCTGTCTATAATGAACCCATCTACTTACTTTATTTTTCTTACTCCTGAAGTCCACACCCTCAAGCAGCCCTCCGTCAGGTTTCTCCAGAGCCTTCTCGTCACTGGCGATGATGATCTGGTAGCGGCCGCGGTTGAATTGCTCCACAGACAGACATCTGACAGCCGCTGGCAGTTCAGAGTTCAGAACGCAGGAGCCGATTTTGAACTGCTCTAGGTAGAGTTTTAGTCTATAAATGAGATGTGAGGTTAGAAACATAATTAAGTTGTACGCAGGTGAACCCCAAACCACAAAAACTTCCTTACTCTAGTTTTATATCCTGTCCTACAGGACATTGACGAAGAAGAGTTACAATGCTCTTTGAGGTGAACTACATAATGTTACGAGCTTTTGACCAATCGTAACTATTTTTTTGTTACTTTTTCTACTTTTTTTGTGCACCATTGCAATCTGTAGTTTTTCAGGTACAAAAAGCAACACTTCTGTCTTCTACAAGGATGTGTTTGTCCCTAGTAAGCATTTATGCACTAGGAAGAGAAGCCAAGAGGATGGGGGTCAGTTAGGACAATGCTAATGATTTCGCAGATCTAAATTATTTTTTTCTCTTCAAGCAACTACAGCACATGACATTGCTTGTGACAAGATCTGATGCTAGATCATTTGGATGACAACAAAATCTATCTTGGTAATCATAACTAATGGCGAAAATTACAGAATACTGACTAAATGAAAACAGATGTGGCTGGACGGTTGGTAAATAAGTTCTAAGAAGCCTCATATCTTTTCTTTTAAAGAATTAACATGAAAAAGGAATAATTTGGGACTCAAAAACAAACGAAAGTTAGTAGCAGCAGCAAAAGAAAACTGTAAAAAATAGTAAACTTACTTGTAACACCTATCAACAGTCTTCACAAATATTATACTCTTCCCTCTGACCAAGTTTAACTTCAACAAGGCATACAAAATGGCAGCCTTATCGTCTTCTTCAGCAAAGAGGTGGTAGTGCTGTAACTGTGATGATGGAGCCAGTTCTGGTTCCTCTAGTTTGAGTGTTACAGGGTTTCTGAGGACGATCTTCTTAAGGCTCAAGACATCATCAGAGAGGGTCGCAGATGCAAGAACTGCCTGATAGATCTTTGGGAGATAGCTAGAAAAGTTCAAAACAGGAAATTGTATCATTTTAAAGCTCTTACAAAGAACAAGAAAAAGAAGAGAGGTATTTTGAACACATCCAGAAAAACAAAACAGTTATACAGTCGCCGTCAATAGAAATTGTGGACTATGTAAACAAAGCGCCATGTTGTCTTTGTCTATGAATAGGTGAACTATCTAGAGATGGGTAAGTATCTGATTTAAATATGTTAGGTGCTTAATTAATTTTCTTTATTTGATTCATCGCTAAAATATTCTGATGAATCTCTAGTCAAATCGCCCACGTTAATTACAAATGGTTCCGTCACAGCGTCGGTGGCCGTATCTATTATCCCATCCAGTTCTTTAATTTTTCTTCTACTTTTAGGACATGAGCTACACATTTCGCCCACTGTTCTGGCCCGATCCGCGCCAAACCTTGGAGCAACAAAATCTTCACATCGTCCATTTTGAATGTTTTGTTGTTCCTTCCAACGTAACCTTCTAACACTCAACTCTATCGGGTTAAGCTCGCAATGATATGGTGGAAGGCGCAAAACTGTCACATTTTTCGATGCCGCCAACTCATCTACATACATTTTTTTATATTTTTGCTTGTCTACTTTAGCTATGAGATTCGCTTTGATTTCAGTTTCTTGAAATTTGATTTCTTTTTCGCGCAACCAGCTTTGGATAGCCTCCTTCCGCCAACTCATGTTGGGCGCCTTTTCGATTTGACGCGAATGATATGGGGCATTGTCCATTACTATGATGGAACCAATTGTCGTTGTTTCAAGGTAAAACACTATCCAAATCACAAAGAAAGATCAGTAAGAGAAGCCTACAGAGGCGTCGAAACGTCAAGCACATATCTATTAAGGTATGTTATTAGTTATCGCGAGTAAGACCCCAATACAAAGTTAATAAAGGGAAGCCAAGTCCTTAGAATACCGAAAACACAAAAGATTTTAGAGCAACGCTGGAAGATCACACGAATAAAATAGGTTTAGGTTTATCTTCAATTTTTGCATTGAAAAATCCAGTAAATAAATCGGCTCTGGTAAGAGAGTGTAAAATAAGACTCAATAAGCTAGGTGAAAAAACTGAAACAATAGTGGCCTGGGTCCCAGGACATCAAGGCATTGAAGGTAATGAAAAAGCAGACGAATTAGCTAGAGAAGGGGCAGAGGACAGGTTCATTGGACCAGAACCTAGGCTGCCAATTCCCGCAAACGTCACTAACAAGGTAATAAGCCGTCTGGCTTCAGTAGAATCAGCAGATGAATGGAGGAACATCGAGGGCTGCCGACAGTCGAAGATGTTTCTCTCGGCTACTGTCTACAAAAAAGTAAGGTATATCCTTAACCTAAGCAGAGTCAACCTGGGTATGTTGGTAGGTATTCTAACTGGCCATTCCAGGCTAAATAGGCATCTGTCAATAATGAAGGTACAAGACGACCCCTCCTGCCCACACTGCGGTGAGGAAGAAACTAGCAAGCACTACTTAGGAGAATGCTTTATATATTCTAGCTTGAGATGGGAGATACTTGGTCATGACCACATCAAGGAAGAAGATCTTAAGCATCTTATGTATTCAGATATACTTAGGTTCATGAAAAGAAGCGGGAGATTTGAGGAGGGAATGCCCCTGGGACATTAGGATACCATAGCTCCAAACAATGGGAATTGGATGGAATAGCTCCAAGTGGTGAGCCGACCATCCGCCTGAGCCCAGCAGGCGTCCCACCATCATCATCATCTTCAAATAGATTCGTACATCACCAATTGATTCTATAATTTTCCGTAATTAACTGGTGATTATTGAATATTTCATGATGAAATACAGTGAATGGCAGGTAAGACTTGATGCTTAATGATTTGGAATAATGTTCAGTGAGACTCCGTGACAGAACCTTGAGAAAAATTGAGAAAACGGTTTGTTTACATAGTCCACAATTTCTATTGACGGCGACTATATAAATTGATTATTTGAGAAAAATATGCATTTTTTTCTCAAAAGTTTAATACATTTTCGGTTTTCCTACTTATTTTGCCAGAAAAAAGGATTCTTCTGGTTCATTTATAGATTGCTGGCCTCTTTCACCAAGATCATTTGAAATAGTGCATGTTTCTGTAGCATATGCAGCAACAGCAATGAACAAAATACAGAAGGATACAAGCAGATCATAAGCTTTCATTTCCTAAAGAAAAGGTTTAGAAGCTAAAACTGAAAAACTTAAGCTTTTTGTAATGGGGCCATGCATTTTTGTTGCAGTTAAAAGAAGAATTTCAAGAAAACACCAACCTGAGCAGCTCTTTAATTTCATCTTCATAACCAAAAGAAAATACCAAATCAGCCTCATCCACAACCAACATAGCTAAATCATCTTTTAGCCTCAGGTTCTTTGCTTTTAAATGTGCAAGAGCCTTAGAAGGAGTTGCTACAACTATGTCAGGTTTATCGGCAAGTAGAGACTTTTGTGTCTGCATGTCGCCATTGGCTGAAATGTCTATGCATCTTACTTCTCTTGCGCATTTTATGGTTAAATCTGTTATTACTGATGTAATCTGAAAAAAATATTATATATAAATCAGAAACATCAATAAAGTGATTGAGAGCTTAGATGTTTTGAGATGCAGAATATGTTATGAATATGGAGCCGCTTAATAATAATAGAAAGGTAATTTCACAAGGCAATTGTTTTTAAATTTTATTATTGAAAATCAATAACTTAACAGCTTAACCTGTGAAGTGGCATTTAGAACAACCGTGCCAAAAATTTATTGTAAATTAATTATTATTAAAACACCAATAATTCTGTAAAATAAGGATCATAAGAAATATCTTCAAGAATAAGACCATTTCACTTTAAGGGGCTTCATAATGCTAAGCTTCAGTCCTGCTCTAACGCTTTTGTTCTTTGTCTGCTCCGATCAACAGACACCCATGCAAAACTTCAGTTATTTTAAAATTGCAGCTACATTAGGACATGAACTATAAAAAATTATGTAATAAGGAAAGCTTTTTAGGGTTCCGTCGTCCAACAAGGAACCGTTATAGTTTCGCCAAACTTTTAATCCCCTCCAAACACAACAATGCATGGGCTTCTTTGGGAGAGCAACTTCTAAGCAGACTAGAAGTTTCACACGATCTGTATTAGTACACCAACTTATAAAATGTACTGGGCAACTACGGAACCCAACAATGCGCATGGTCCGACACAAACTTGACCAGTTGTTTTTTAGTAAGTATCTATATGTGTTTGTCTTGCTTTCATGGATTTTTAAGTTTGGGAGTTGATTCGCTTTTATAACAAAATTTATTCTTTTCTGAAGGTAATTTAATAAGGGCTAATCAACCTTTTTATGATTGTTTACAACTGAAAGATAATCAAGAATCTAGCATACAAGTTCAATTAATAAAAGCTATATTTTATGAGCGTGCTGCATTACTTAGTTGCATCTAGTGCAGTCTAACCTTAAACGACACATACCTGACCACAGAGTTCTTTGCTAGGCGATAATATGAGTGCTCTAATGGATTGATGGGTGCTTGTATGTTTCAGGTTCAATATCTTTTGGATGGCTGGAATGGCGAATGCAGCGGTCTTGCCAGATCCTGTTCTAGCCCTCATGAGGACATCTTTACCTTCCAGAAGAAGAGGTATCGCAGTTTCTTGAATCAATGTTGGTTCTGGCCAGGCTAGTTTAGCTATCGCCTAAAACACGTGGTAGTTATAAAATGACTTCACAATACAGCAACATATTATGTTAGTGTACCTATTTCAAACATAGGACTACATAATTACCTTCAATATCCTATCATCCAACTCCATTTCATGAAACATAACCTTCTTTTCTTCACTCATATTTCTTTACTTTGTATGCTTATTCAATCGAATGCTTCCTACCTAAACGTTTACAAAATATCTATTTAAAACCAGACATGCAGAAATTCTAACTTTAATCAGCATAAACTGAAAAGAACACATGAAAACAAAACACACGTGATGGGCACAGAGCACTTAAAAGGTGATGGGCTGCGTGCCAGTGTGACCAACCACCTTGAAATTGGAAAACCATGGGAAAACCTGCCAAATAGTGCCACACCCTTTGAATAAATGCCGAAAAATTTCGAACTTTTTAAAGATAGTGAAGGGATAGATATTTTGTATTTGTATTAGGTATGTATGTGTATTTTAAGTTACTTTGGCAACAAAATTTTAACAAATATTTTAATATCTAAATGTTTTATTTATAAATGTTTAATTTTTATAAATAATTAACGCTAATCGTACATTCAACATTCTGTGCCGATTTTTGTGAATCGATCTTGCCTCTACCGATTTTTTTTGGATCGATTTTTTCACCACGATTCTAAATCGATCTCAAAGTAGATCTTTTATATAAATAATCAACATCCCTATGTTTACAGCTTTAAAAAAAAAGTTTTCATTTCGTATCAATAGATGGCGGAGTAGTCACTGAAATTCTTATGTCAAATAAATTTTTCTGTTTATTGTTGTGTGTTCTGTACTGTACCTGTATTCAAATTTAACGTAGAGTCAATAAAGCTGATTTTGAAGGCTTTAGTTTTAGTTTGACATACATAAATTATACTTACGTATGGTTAAAACAATGAAGAGCAATTTTTAAGGTACCGTTTTATAAACGTCAAACCAACTAAAATTTTATTTTAGTTTGACAGCCATAATTTACTCAACTTAGTCATTTTAACTTGTTTTGGTAATTTCATGGCACATTTTAGAGCTGCAATTTTATTGAATTTATAAAATTTGGTTGGATTCAGGAGGTTTTATAAGAATTGCTAATTTTAGTTGGTGTGCCCTTCAGAATAGCAAAATATAGTGCTGTCTCTTAAAATTACGTGTTTTAGTAAGTTTCTTAGCTTAAAATTAAAACCTTAAAAATCGGCTTTACTATCTCCATAAACTGCTTTCAACAGTTGCAATACAATGCCAATACATAAGATCAACTCAATGTACTACGAGTGTACATAACTTATTAATAATAAGTTATTAAACTGTCGATATAATATAATTTTAAGTGTTTTATGCTCGCAGTACATTGAGTTGATCTTATGCTCTTCTGTATTTGCATTCCATTACAACTGTTGAAAGCAGTCTAAGGATAAAGTAAATTTGAATACAGTGACTTTTTGTGGTATATAATACAGTTGTGCGAGTGATTACTGACTGTTTGCGTTTTATCATGCCCGAGGAATATGGCTCATGGTCTCTTGCCAACTTGAAGGCTGAACTACCTATATATAAAAGGAATGCCAAAGTTACAGGAGGGAAAGCAATTTCGGTTTAGAGGTTGGTCGAAACAAGTAAAAAGTGATTAGGATATTGATTTGTTATACATAGTCGCCTACATAGTTCCATAGTCGATGGTAAAAGAAGACAAGGACATAGTATTAAAATTTTAGGTGCTTCATTATTTAGTTTGCTGAGAAAGTATGCACTCCTTTATTTTAACATGATAAAAAGGCACATATACGCATTTCTATAACTTTTCAGCCGGAACAAGTATAAAAAGATGTGTGGAGTTGAATTTGTATTTGTTGTTGTTTTGAGTTTTGTTTGAGCAAAACAAAGCACCAAAAAGCAGAGTCTTTGCCAAAGACAATAAAAATATTATTTTCTAAGTAAAATGACAGTTCGATTTCTTTGTAATCAGCGCCATCTATTGTCTATTGAAAATACTCATCGGACAGCTGTCAAAGAAAACGCCTCATTAAGTCTACAAATTAAATAAAGCGGAACTAATATTTTCTCTTCATATGGCAACTCTCAAACTGTCACTGTCAGTTTCAAATCACACAGAAAATTTCTTTCTTTAGAGGTTTGTCGTTATTTTCGTACTGTTAGCGAAAGAAAAATTGAAAAATCTTAGTTTTGGTGCTTTAAAATGGGAAAAACTATAAAGAGTGGTGCAAGAGAGGTCACATACCATGATTTTAAGCAGTGTTTTACGGAGTATCACGCAAGAAAAGTTCTAACTGATTTGGATGAGTTGTACAAACGATGGTCTATTATGACAGGTATTTTATTATAGTGAATGTGTCAATTATGACCTGGTGTAATAAATCCTACTGAAGCCTTTAGATACACATAAAAGACCTGCTTTATACATTTTCTTCTAATTTTGAGGTTATGTTTACAAATAAATTTAACAAACTCTGTTGAAGTTTTTTGTGTGGAGACTGTATGGTTTTGATCCTTTTGCATCCTCGAAAAGTAATTTTGTGTTCATTTTCAGGAAAATCTGAAAGCACGGTGCGAAGAATTGTCAAAGAAGGTGAAAGCGGTGACATGAAGTTTTCGACACCCGGGAAACATAAGACAGGCCCTCCTATTCTGGATGTGGAGGACTTTACTTTATGTGCAATTAGAAAAAAGGTGCAGTTCTTTTATACAGCGCGCAAAAAAGCACCAACATTAAGGTGGTTGCTCGCTGTGGTGAGAGAAGATCATCTTCAATCGAATAAATGAGTTTTGTTTTGGCTGAAACCTTGTGTTTTTCCTACATAGATCCATACTACTCACGCCTGTGCCCAGAGGGTTAGCCGTATTGCCATACTTCGGGCACAAATACATTTTAGGGCATGCAGGTTTCTTTACGATGATTTCCTTCACCGTTCAGCAAGTGATAAGTAAGAACAAATAGCATGCACATAAATTCCGAAAAACTCATTGGTGCCTGTCCAATAGTGTGGGTCATTTTGAAAATTTTCAAATTTAAATATTGGGTAGGTTTAAAAAGTTGCATTTTAGTGTAATCGACAAAAAAAATAGCAAAACAAATACTCCTTATAACTTTTAATCCCCTACCTATAATCAAAGATTTACGAAATGAATGAAAAGAAAGTATTTTATTTTTTCATCTTTCTGTTGTTATTTTATATATTTTTTTAATAAATATGAAGCAATAATATTATAAAAAATGTTCGTCTCTTAGCTCGTCGAAAATATAATGAAAACTACAAAGTTCAAGAATTTTCCATCTGTGGCATTTTTACCAGATTTAAATGTAAAAATAACAATAATTGACCCAGTCTAATGCCCAACCGGGTAGGTTTGAGCGCTGGCTCAATTGTTATCAAAAATTACCAGTCAGTGCAATAGCACTGATAGGTCAATAGACCGTTGAGGAGTTCCCTCGTGACGACCCAATCTTACAAGTGAATGAGCAAGTATCAAGTTTTTGCGGTCGTAGTATAGTATTGCCATATAAACGATTGAAGCACCATCATTTTTTTTCTAGATTTAATTGACAATCTGTATATTATAACAACCACACTGAAGAAGATCGTTCTGAACACTAGATTCGTTGAATTGTAAACACAACATGAGTAATTAAGGGGAGCCCCAGCCCAGACCATAGTTAAGTAAAGTGAATTCTCTAATGGTCAAGGTTGCCATCTCAAAATTGGGTAAATATTTCCCTGATGTAGGAAATAAATTTTAATTTCTTGAAATACTGCCAAAAACTGCCAGTTTCATAAAACGTCAACATAATCTGCCAGAGATTAAATAACTGGACTGATACTGCTAAAAAGGCATAACCCTGCCACATATGGTAACACTGGGTGCGTTCCGCGTCAAGACATAATCGTTACATCGCGTCTATCGTCATTCCGATTCCGAATCACTGATGACCGTGCGTGTGGCGTGCGTGAGTAGTTTGATGGTACGTTTAGTGCTGTCAGCACCATTCGGAACCCGGCTCATGACAGTGGTCTCGCTGGAACGTCAGAGTGCATTTTGAGTCCGAAAGATTGAGTTCGGACTCAAAATGCACTCTGAATCTCAGCCAAATTGCAAAATCGGTAGAGTTGCAAACTAAAACCGGTATATTTGTACAGACATAAATAAATTATATATTTGGACCAAAAATCGGTACATGAGAAAAAAAACAATATTTAATTAAATATCTTATTATGACTTCTGGAATTATCAAACATTATAATAACTTAAAACAGTTCCTTTAAAGTAACTATTTATACGAACAAAGGACAAAGGTAAGTTTTTGAACATATTGTAAGGGCGGCTGTCGCGGCGGAAACGGAAATCACCGACTATCGCGGTAACCATATTTATATTGTTTTAATTAACGACTCTGGATACAAGGCCTTTATAAGCTATAGCTGAGGCTATAGTAGACTGATCCGTCTATAATGAGACCGATCAGAATATCTATTGCCTACAGCCACAGCCATATTGGATGTCTGTGGTATTGCCTATTTTAGTGACTTCGATAAATTTAAATAATAAAGTAAAAGTCTGATCGCTGGTAAAAAGAGAAACAATATAATATCAATCAAAAGTCAACAGGACGTATCAAAATACATAGATAATATAAAAATAAAACAAAGTAGAAAAAAGGATGTGGCTTCAGCCACATACTCCCCTTTTTAACCTAAAGGAACCAGCTTTTTAGCTGGTCTGCGTAGGACTCCCGCGGAGGTGCATACGTCTGCAACTCGGACAATCCCATCGCGACCTGGGTTAGTTGCAGTTATCCTGCCTCTTGGCCATGAACCGCGAGGTAAGTTCCCAATAAATGTACTTTGTCTCGAGGTTTTCCGCTGTCAAAGGGACGAGAAGTAGGCTTACTGTGGAAAGATAATAATCTTACGGTGCCCAATAGCTACCCCTTGGCAATGTCAAGATTTCTTAGTCTTGAAAAGAAATTTTCAAAAGACCCTGACTATGCCGAGCGCTACAAAAATAACATACGCGATACTTTAAGGAAGGAGTACGCTGAACTTTGTAAGGATAACGAAGACTCATATTCCATAAATTGGTACCTTCCACATTTTGCTATAACTAACCCTAATAAACCTGGCAAGTTACGTGTCGTTCATGATGCTGCAGCGAAATGTCAAAACGTCAGCTTAAATTCAATGTTATTAACAGGCCCTGATTTACTTCAACCCGTGTTCGACGTTTTGTTACGGTTTAGAGAAGAGAAAGTAGGAATGACAGCCGATATTCGCGAAATGTTCCCACAGGTGAAAATTATTGAGAGAGATTGGGACGCTCAAAGATTCCTATGGCGTGAAACCCCCAACAATCCTATTAAAACATACAGGATGTCCTCCATGATTTTCGGTGCTGCATCCAGCCCATTCACAGCCTTGTATTTAAAAAACAAGAATGCGCTTGATGTGCAAATGCAATTCCGAGACGCCGCTCGTGCCGTGCTTTTCGATCACTATATGGATGATTATATAGGAAGCGTTCAAACTCCAGAACTTGCAGCTCAACTGGCGGTCGACATTGTCACCGTTCATAAAAATGCTGGTTTTGAGATGCGTGGTTGGGTGTCAAACGATTCTACGGCGCTGTCCTTGCTACCTAAAGAACTGATTCTTAACCAATCGTCATATGTAGATTTAGGTCATCTCAATACCCCAGTCCGAGCGTTAGGTCTAATATGGCAGCCGAATCAAGACGTAATAAGTTTCAATACAGGCATTCGAAATGAAGAATCTGTCTTACCTGAACGATTGACAAAAAGAATAGCTTTGTCACACATTATGAAGGTTTTTGATCCTCTCGGAATTTTGTCTCCTGTCGTAGTGAGAGGCCGTATCCTCTTTCAAAATATCTGGCGAAAATCTATTGAGTTACCATGATATCTCATATCTCATGAGTTACCACAAAAAGAAAAAAAATGCTTTCAACAACTGGTATCATGAACTCACTCAAGTATCTAAATTGAAAATTCCTAGGTATGAATGTTAAGTGGGGCTGAAATACTTGAGCGTGAGCTACACCTGTTTTCTGACGCTAGTGAATTATCGTATGCCGCGGTCGCCTATTGGCGCTTTACATACCCTAATGGAAAAGTGAAACTTGCGCTTATTTGCAGCAGAGCTCGTGTGGCTCCACTGAAACCTACATCAATTCCACGTCTGGAGTTGCAGGGTGCCTTAATAGCGGCCCGCCTATCTTCCCCCATTTCAGAAGCCCATAGACACAAACCAAACAGAAAATTTTTCTGGTGTGACTCTATGACGGTTCTTGGCTGGCTTCGAAGTGACGCACGCACATTCAAACCGTTTGTGGCCCACAGGGTAGGTGATATTTTAGAAAATTCTAGCGTAAATGAATGGCACTGGGTCCCCAGCGATCGAATGTTGCAGATGATGCCACTCGCATCAAAAATGGTAGCTTTACACCAAACTCACGCTGGATAACCGGCCCCGAGTTTCTGTTGTACGAAAACTGGCCCAAGGAGCCTGAGTCGTACGATAGCCGTGGACAGGATGAACTTAAACCAACTTTTAAACAAGTTGAAAAATCATTAGCTAAAAATTCATCCGATTCCATCTGCATGTCATCAACTAAGAACAGAGCTCATACATTCGCTATCAACTCTGATCCTAAATGCCTGCCAGTAGCGGCTGATTCCCGCCGCGTAAGCTCCTGGCTGAAATTATTACGTGCAACTGCACTAGCCCATTCATTTATATCATCACTACGAATGGCAAACCTCCAAAGGCAAGGGATCAACTTAAATGAAATTATTCTTTCAGACGTCGTACCTTCGGCAGGAGGACGTTATCCTCTTGTAAAAAAAATTGAAACTGCTCTTTTGCTTGCGCGGGATCTCATCTTAGCGGAGGTGCATATTCTGCGACAAGGCCAAGAAGAGGCCTTCAAGGAAGAGATTACCTGCCTCCTGACAAAAAAACCGATACCTCGAAACAGTCGCCTATTCAAACTAGCCGTATCTATGGATAATCGTAAGTTTCTCTGTCTTTCGAGTCGCATAGCCGCGGCACCAAACGTCACAGAAGACATGAAAAAACCGATATCGCTTGACGGCAAACACCCGTCTGTGCAACTGCTGATCAAGAGCTACCACGAACGAGCTGCACATGCCAATACAGAGACCGTGGTAAACGAGTTGCGGCAACGTTACTGGATTTTACACCTTCGTACGTCCGTGAGGGCGGTTATACATAACTGTCAAGATTGCCGACTTCGACTTACCGTGCCACTTCAACAACTATTGGGAGATTTAGCAGAAATCCGGCTCGAAGGACCAGATTTTAGTGACTTCGATAGCTTTAAATAATAAAATAAAAGTCTGATCGCTGGTAAAAAGAGAAACAATATAATATCAATCAAAAGTCAACAGGACGTATCAAAATACATAGATAATATAAAAATAAAACAAAGTAGAAAAAAGGATGTGGCTTCAGCCACAGCCTACTTAATGAAAAAAAAACGAAAATCCAAGAAGAACGTTAAAAAAAAATTGGAACTGTTGAAAATTGGTAAAAATATCGGGAGATTAGTCGGTATTTCGGTAGGACAAGCACCATATCGACAGAAATACCGAAATGAATTTTGAAAAGTACGTCAGAATCACAGACATGTATACGTCTGTGGTCAGAATTGAAAATTACGTAGATTTAGTAAAAGTTGCACATGAAAAGTTCGTAGGTCTACGTACTTATTTAAAGTTAAGATTTAGAGTATATATAAAAACTGAATAAAACAAGTGTTTTGATGCATTTGCAATTTATTTTGTGTCTAGATTCATTAAGACTTAGTATATTTATAGAATTTTTTGGTGTTCAGACAGAATATAGTTGTAAACTAGCGGTTTTAACCGGATTTAAAGGAAGGAAGCGGGTTTTGCACATTAGTAACCGCAACAAAACGGGTATTTATCGGACGTAAACAATGAAATAATTGATAATCATGTAATTCGGTGTAGCGATACTTCTTAAAATGTAATTTTAACCAACCTAATTTACACAAGGTGAAGTAGAGACTAGTTACTTGTAGCCAGCAGCGTAGCTCAGTTTATTGCTTGTAATTTGGTATTGACGGCACTTATTGCAGGTGAAAATAGTTGTCTGAAAAGTAGGCCGTAGAAAATAGGAAAAACAATCGTAGTTTAAGCAGGTGCACTATTACAGTGTAAATTAAAGAAATTTACTGAAAAAATGAAAAAAGCCCTATTCTAGCCTACCTAACAAGCTAAGAATGGTTTTGGTTTTTCATCAGTTTCATCAATATTTCTTTTAAAATCTTAAAAACAATGCAGTGGCTAACCACTTCGCAACATTCAAAATCGTGAACAATCATTTGATCGTAGGTTTCTGATTGGTCCGAGCGGACATGTCAGAGTTTGATTTGGATTGTTACTCAGATTATGAACTTATTCTATGGATTGTTACATGCAAAGATATAATAATGGTACCCGGTTACATGTACATATGGGACCAAGAAAAAAACATACAATTTTGACATTAACTTTCCAACACCTTTAGCCATAGAAATCTTATAATATTATTTTTAGTGGACATATTTGATAATGAAATACAATGATGAAGTATTCCTTGTGAAATTCCAAATAAGACTGCGTTCAATTATCAGTTTTGAGTGAACATGGACTTACGAGTTTTTGAAATTAAATAATAAAATTTAAATAAAACCAACAAAATTATAAAATAATCTAAGCCGGCTTAGAAAACTAGTTCAGAACTAGGGTTACAACGTTACGTAATTTCACCAAAAACGCTAGTAAAATACGGGAATTTTACGGTCATATTTATATACTACCGTAAAATTACCGTCGATTTATGATATTTTAAATTTTGATTTCTTTTATATCCCGCGCGCGTAAAGTTGCAAAATAATCCCAAGACGTTGCCGATTTGTGTAAGTAGTCATCGTCGTACTCGTATTCGATTTTTGCTCTCGCGGCTCTCGGCGTTCGGCTGTCGCGACGGCCCGTGTTGCCGTTTTAGCCACTTTGTGGCTAGATCTAGCGGATTTTCATCGGTTTTAGCCAAAACATAATAAATTTTAGACACCAAAACGAATCTAGCTACTTCTAGCTACTTTTGTTTTTTTTTTAAATAAATAATTTTTTTGCTTTGTGGTTATCGCCTTTTACTGAGTACTTTTACGCCGCAGTTGTACTATAATTTAGGTTTCCCCAATAAATGTTTATATTTTTCGATTTGACCCGTACAAACATGACAAATAAAATGCAAGTTAAATAAAATTTTGTAAAAACGATTAAATCTATATAATCATATCATACTTCATACCCTCATGAGGCCACGTATAATACGGTTTTCACGGAACTTTACCGTAACTTACGTAAAATGTCATTTTTTACCAAAACTTACCATTTCTTACCAGCATAATTTTATGGCTTTGCATCGCTACTCAGAACTCGTGAGTTCTTACGTACATATCCGAGAGTAAAAAACAATTGAATTAAGTTAAAAAAACATGATTATGTCCGCAGGACGAGCGGACATCAAAAACGCAAACTTACTGAAATCTACTAAATCAAATTATAAAAGCTAAAATATATATCATCACAGTACAAAAAAATACTATTATGCTAACACATGTAACACGAAGTAAAACGGTACACCTTCCGGGATACTGTCTACTCCAACTAGGAAAAATAATGTTCATCTGACTTCAAATTCTATTACATGCGACCACGAGTTTTCCAGGCAAATACTCCCACCATCATTTCCTGTAACCTTGGAATATGTATAAAACTTCTGAAAACTGTAAACTGGCACACACGGGTCAGTCAAATAAGCCAGTAAATTGGGGCCTCTGTAAAACATAATAATATATTGTATTTAAATATTACTAATACCGTGCATTACAAACTAGAAAAGATGAATTAGAAACAAATATGAAGTCAAGAATTTAACAAAATTCCTCGGGCCAGGATCCGAACCTGCGACCTCTTGTTATCAAGACAAGAATTTTTTTCTTTCTAGTTTGTAATGCACTGTAATAATAATAAATAATTAAATACAATATAAAGCAGTCGGGCGGGGTCGCCTTCGGTCGCCCGTAATATGTTATTGTTTTACAGTGACCCCCAATTTAGGCAGCCAGCCTTACTGACCCGTGGGTGCCGGCTTACAGTTTTCAGAAGTAAATTCTACGTTGCGTTGCTTCGCATCACCACGGGGACTTCTGATTAGGGTTGTTAACTAGCGGGTTTTAACCTGATATAAACGAAAGATGCGGGTTTTTTCGCATAAGTACCCGAAGTATCTGACGTGAGCAATAAAATAATTTATGTTTTTTTTTAGTTTCCATTTCTTTTTGGAAGTAAGTGACCTATTTATTAATTATTTTTATTTTTAAAATAAATATTCTTTTTATTACAAAAAAAATTATAAACATATCGAAATTACTATGCTAACTCGGTCAGTAGCCTATTATATTATCCGACGTGTGCGTCCCGTGTGGTGTGTTGATGGTGTGGAATGAATGAACAGTGAAGAGTGCGTTGCGATTGCGAGGTGCGAAATGGGGAAAGCGGGGCTAACGTGCGTTCGCAAGAAGCGGCAACGTTGCACGATGCTTGCTTGCACCCGCTTCCTACCTCTAAACACTTAAACGATGTTATTCGGTGTGGCGATACTTCTTATAATAATTTTAACCTACCTACTTTATATACAAAAACAATTACCTGAGGTGAAGTGTAGACCAGTTACTTGTATTGTCACGTTTTGTTTCTGA
Organism: Ypsolopha scabrella; assembly: GCA_910592155.1. Lineage (NCBI taxonomy): Eukaryota > Metazoa > Arthropoda > Insecta > Lepidoptera > Ypsolophidae > Ypsolopha > Ypsolopha scabrella. Next base: position 19,649,900 of record OU342975.1, on the reverse strand, counting down.
TACCTTAAAATCGAATCAATCGAATCCATCCAATATTAAAACGTAATCCTAAAACTTTAAAATATAATCAAGTCAAACAGTATTATTATAACAATTAACCTAGGTACGCAGTAAAATACTACCGATTGTCACCGGTCGTAAAACTGTGGAGGGGGTCGTTGTTTTGGAGTGACGCGTTCAACGCAACCGAGACCGATCATTGCTACTACCCGGTTCGTTCTATCACGAGCTATCACCGTGCGAGTGCTTTAAAGACACCTACCTACCGATACTGCTACGCTGGCTCGTTTATGATTTATTAATCTCGTGTTATTCGAGTATTCGTGAATATTATTAGTTTAAGTGTTGAAAACCCCATTATCCGGGGTTTTAAGCTACGGTTAAGTAACGGGCCTACTCCCGTCTAGCTTCACTGCATGAGTCCACCTGAAGCGAGCACCCGCTCTTCCGGGCGAGAACCCGCTCTTCCGTGGAAGAATCAGCTCTTCCGTAGCAGAACCAGCTATTTCGAGTCTGCCAGAAGCCGCCCTTTTAGGAGAGTGTTGTGTGGTAACCCTTATCTCTTTGTAATTAATTTTGACCGTAATCAGACAAAGGACTGCGACCCTGAATGTAAATTTGTAATTATTATAAAACTGTAATTATGTAAATTATGTTTGATTCCATATATCCAAAAAGAAAATGTAACAGTATGTAGCCAGCAGCGTGGCTCAGTTTATTGTTGTAATTTGGTATTGACGATACCATTGCAGATGAAAATAGTTGTCTGAAAAGTAGGCCTTAGACAATGACCAACAACGAATGGTTTAAAACCGCTCGGGTAGGAACGGTTTTAGTTGGCTTTACACCTATACTTTTGTTCTGCGCCGTGTCGGTTTTGAAACCCGAGTCAAAAAGCGCGAAGTCCGAGCACGAAGTGATTCATTTCATTATGTACGTTCATTTCACAACTTGCATTCAGATGACAAATATTTAAAATGCCGTATACCAATGATCTATCCCGGTTGCATTGCAGTTATTGTTATCTCTTTTTTCTCAATTTCTTGACGTGAATACGATGAACATCTTTTTTGTAGATGCGGCGGGCATTCCAGAAAAATTGCGACATTTAAATCGTGCATCTGATTGGCGAGGTACTCAGAAAAGAACCAGTGCATGATGACGCACCACTTCGTTTGTCACGCATTTCATCGCGTATAATCGCTTTAATTTGGTTTGATGTGCGCGATAAAATGGTTGAGAAACGAAACGGTGCTGGTCAGTTGGATCGCCTGCTGACGACGAGGCTCGGCGATCAGCGATCATGCATGCATGATGATATCTCTTTTGCACACGTTGAATTTGGAAGCGTTTTGAAACGTGCGATCATAGTGCGAAATTTCACTCGTTTATTAGAAAAAGACGGATCTATATAGGAGAAAGAGAAAGAAAAGTGTGGCTCAGTGTGCTTTTCGCATAAAGCCGCATTTACACCATCCGATTTATAGGCATCCTAACTAGGAAAGGATTGGACTTAGGCCAGTATAATCGCGTTTAGGACGGTCTGTTTCTTTGCGCGTCATAATTAGGATCCTAGTTAGGAGCCCGTTAAATCGGATCGTGTAATCGCGGCTTTTTTCCGAAGCGTTTCAAAACACTTCCGTGCAACTGTCATGAAACGGAGAATTCTGGTATGGGAGCACGCATATTCTATTCAGTGACGTGTATTAAGTTAGTTTGTACAAAATTTGAATATGTTTAATGTGTATTTGTAGTCAACATTACATTAGTCATTTTTTCAAGTTAACCATAGGCTAGTTTTTTTTGTACCTACTAACATTTCAGAAAAATAAAATTTGTATTTGTATTTGTTTACCCTCGGTTTAACTCGTGTCAATTTTTGAACCCTCTAGGGTGCAATTTGCATCACACGAGTGATTTTCTCTCGTTTCGAAACGGAACCTGTACTTCTGCCTGATGGCAGTGATGAGCAGGCGGGCGATCAAACAGCGGCTCTAGAAGAAAAGAAGTTCGGGTCTCACTCGACTCGTCTTCAACAAACGACAAAAGGAACAATCTTACGTGAGTGAGCAGGATATCTGTTATTTGTCTCTCTTAGGCTGAGATTCAGAGTGCATTTTGAGTCCGAACTCAAGAGGAACTCAATCTTACAAACGTCACTCTAGTATGGGATCACGTCGCTTTTTGACGTTTGTAAGATTGAGTTCGGACCCAAAATACACTCTGAATCTCAGCCTTAGCCTGAGATTCAGAGTGCATTTTGAGTCCGAACTCAATCTTACAAACGTCACGCTAGTATGAGATCACGTCGCTTTTTGACGTCTGTAAGATTGAGTTCAGACTCAAAATAGCTGAAATCAGAATCTCTGAATCTCAGCCTTACTTGTCTTTACTTCTAGGCTGAGATTCAGAGTGCATTTTGAGTCCGAACTCAATCTTACAAACGTCAAAAAGTGACGTGATCTCATACTAGAGTGACGTTTGTAAGATTGAGTTCCTCTTGAGTTCGGACTCAAAATGCACTCTGAATCTCAGCCCTAGAGTCGTTGAACGCAGCCCCCGAGGTGAGGGAGGGAGGGAGGACGATGATGTTGAAAGTTGCATGCACCGTTTGACCCTTCTAAGTTGCAAAATATGGTAAACATAATATATAATTGTGGTAAACGGTATGGATTTTTGTAATGTTTCGAACGCATTTTACTTAATGTTACCATAATAAAAAAAAGTTTATTAGATCGGGAATCGGTAATATTTTTTGGCATATCTTGGTAGATTCACTAGCATATTAGCGCATTTTAAGGATTTATTCTGATTTTGACCCCACCAAATTAACTTATATTTTAAAATTGAACTTAAATTAAAATTCTGTAAATATTATACGACACGTTGCGGCATTCAATGTTATCTAAAAATTTAATTAATATAGGGATTCCAATTAATTGCAAATGGGAACCCTCAAAGCCTCAAACAAATGGTCGACTTGTTTCTCATCTCGTCGTTCGTTTCGCAGAAAATCAAGAGACAGATAATTTTCTATTTCAAGTTTATTTCAATAAAGTTTATCCAATAACCGACCTCATGTATCGTTGCTCGATATCGTGTAAGTAGCTCGATCGCATCATGGTTGACCGCGAAGACGTTACGAAGTACAGTTCATTGCCTTATGTAAAACTCGAAATGGTGATTCTTCCGTGATCGAGCAAAAACTGCTGTGACTTATGTGTGTAGAGTGAGTGCCTGTGGTTATAGTGCTATAAAATGTCTAATTCAACGGCTATAGTGTTGATGAAGAAGGGGAAACGGGGCGCTGCGGCGCATATTCATGGAGATTGCGCCAGTGGCTCCCCACAGCATCTTGGTCCTCTTCTGGATGTCCTCCTGAACCCCAGCAAGACCCTGGATGACTGGGAGACGTTGGACTGGTGCCGATGGCTCATTGCCGGCGGCAAAACCCCAGACGAGTTTGCTGCTGTGGGTGAGTACACAAAATGCGAACATAACTGTATATCTCTTTGCATTGTTTGTCTAGCTCTTTATAGGTTATAATAGCAGTCACAAAGCAATTGTGCTATCAAATAGGACTATGCAGTTTAGGCATATTTGTAGTTATTTTGTAAGATGTGTTGGTTCTCTTGCTTTGTTTCTGGTTTTCTTAGAAACAAATTTAATCACCATGTCATACATTCTAAAATGATTTAAGTTTTTTTCTCAGTGCCTCCATATCTTCACCCTTACCTCATGGTTTAGCTGTTCATAACGGGGCACTGAGAACATTAACATTTTGTCTGCCCCCTATTGACACTTTGATTGACCTATAATTATCAGCATTTGGACAATAGTTGTTTGATTATGTTACTTTGTTGTAGATCAAAAATAGTAATTGCTTACTATTGTTTTTCAATTTTATATTATACCTACTGAAATAAGATTTAAATGACAACAGTTTTATAAATTCCCTGGTCCCTGACCATTGGTGTAATTAGGACTTGTAGCTGGGGGGCCGGTCCCTTGCTCCAACTTATGAAGTCATCTGTTCTCAATTATGTGATCATAATAAGGTAAATAGAGATAGATAACCCTTAATAAAAAGAGATGACATATAAAATAGAATAGAATAATTTCTTTATTTAAGATATATGTGTAAATAAACAAATAACACCTTAAATTTCATAAAGCATTGTTTTTCACTAATGGAATTCAAATGTCTGGGGGGGCCAGACAGTACTGGGGCAAGCATGCCTCCCTGGCCCCTACCTTTTTAAGCCTGTTGCTTACCAAATTAGAAAGGAATAGATATATAGACTATCAGAAGAAGATGGGATGTGGGTCAATATTAGGAACCGTTTCAAAATGTGCGATGGTTGTGCGAAATTTCACTTGTTTAATAGAAAGAGACAGCTAAATACAAGAAAGAGAGAGTACATCTGATTTTGAAACGCTTGCGAGTGATTCCAGTGAGAAAAACATTTCAGAAGGGGTCCGGGTGACAAACGTCTGTCTGTTTTGTAGTCACCAAAAAATTTTTATAGATAAATGAGCTCTTAGGAGCCTAATGCAACTTTCACAATAATAATTTCACTTTTTTCTCTTTATAAAAAATACTTTTTTAGGTTTTGAATTTTGTCCAAAACCTGCCAAAACTCAGAAGTGACAACTGTCAGGCGAACTTTAACAGTATCCAGACAGCGTTAGAATTCACACTAGCCAGTGTGATTTTCGCATTACTCAGAAGCGTTTCAAAACACTTCCGAGTAACTGTCAGGTAACAGTTTGGTTACCCTCGGTTTAACTCAGGTCAATTTTTGAACGATCTAGGGTGAAATTCGCATCACTCCGAGTGAAATTCACCCAATTCGAAACGGAACCTTAGTAAACAGTCAGAACTGAATGAATTGGCATAAGACAGAACTTACTGGAGGAAGCTCCTCAAACTAGGGCATCTCTAGCTAGTACACATATTTAGACAATCTGAAGTACTGGTAATATACAATAACACAATATTCATGTATATGTCAGGGGTAATCATCCAAGCTCTTTGGGTAAAGTCAAAAAAATTGGTATTTACCAGGATACACTTAAGTCTACCCAACAGAGTGGCTGGGTAGGTAATGCTAGGTGTTGAGGGGTCACCTTGCTCTGCTTGGTTTGTCTCAAAATGTTGATTTTTTTATACATATTGGTACTAGACCTAAATTTAAAATAAAAATTTACATTTTATCAAAAACCATTGGACCAAGGAATGTGAAGGATTTTTTAAATACTCTGCTTCAAAAATATGGAACAATTTGACATCACCACTACATTAAAAAGCCAGCCTAGTGCTAGTTGGGTTTAAGAACAAAGGGTTCCATGCCGTCAAACAAAACAGGTATGAAACCTTAAAACATTATGGTAGGTAAATAACTACAATAGATATGCTATAGCAACATCGAGGTGACAAAAAAATAAGGTTTCAATTGGATACCTCCTACGGCTAAAGCTGTAGCCCCCTGTGATGAACAGACAGTGAAGGCGTAGTAATAGGGTCCTGTGGGTATGCAACCCAAAAATTTGTAAATTTTCTTTAAAAGATAAAAACAGATGCAAAATTTTGAGCATCTTCATTGACGTATTTCTGAATTATTTAAATTATGGTTTTCCCTCTACCACAAACCATACATTGTTCCTACCACATTATCACAAACACACCTCTTCCTAACTCATTCACATCTCTATTTTTCAAATGAACTGCATTATATTTATTACTAATATTTATTTCTCGTTTTGCTAAAATAACTGTTTTTTTCTGACTCCTGCTCTGCTCTACCTTAATAGCTAGGCGTGCTGACAAACAAGTGCTGGGGACCTCTTAAAGACCAGCCAGCACCTTAGCTGAGCTCTTTTTCTTTGTAGGGTTGTCGGGCCCTAAAATACAACAGCTGGACTCTGTATTATATACTTCTGGACACATCTATTGGCCCACCTTGCATTTTTAGTTTCGTTTGGTCCTAGCTAAAAATTTATATTAGGTCGAGCAAAAAGTTTAAAACAATACGATCGAAAAAGATGGTAAAATGTATCAGGTTTAAAACTGGATCAATAGTTTTTGTTCAATCTAGCAATCATATTTAGGTAGGGACCATCGAAACCTAAACTCTAAGGTGGGCCAATAGATGTGTCCAGAAGTATATTAGGCTAAAGGTCAGACATATCTTTTTTAATAACCAAACAAGCATTTTAAAACTTGGTTATTGACACTTTCGTCCAGGAATTTTAGCACCAAAAATCGGTCCGCTCTGCATAAAATCCTTCTACGTGATTTTTCGATTGGATTATGTCAGAGGGTGCCCCCTAAGTATAAAACCGAGTTTCTGTCGCCCGAAACCGCGAGCGTTAGCCGCCATCTTGGAAACCGTTTTTTTGCATATATCTCGGAAACGGTAAGTTTTACGTTAAAAACCGAAGAGATCTTTTTTGTAGAGAACAAAATTTCCCATCTTTTTTGTACCAAACTTTTCCCGCTATTGTTGATATTTTCCGATATATTCAAGTAAAAAAAAACGTGATTTTTTGTTTTTGTAAAGTATCTCAATAATTTCCAGAGATACGAAAAAAATTTTGGAATTAAAGTTAGAGAGCATGAAATTTTCTACAAATTTTGTATAAAACTTTTTCTTGTAAAATGATTAGTTGCTGAGTTCTAGCTGAATAAAAATTGTCACCTGGAATCGAAAATCAGCGATGAGCGGTAATACGTTACTCTGGCATGCAAACAAAAAAGTATAATCGAAAAATTTTATCATGGCGACGGTAACGATTATATTTATCGTGAAAAGGAGGGAAATGAAAGATTAAAAAGAAAATTTTGCACAATAAAAATATTTTAACGAATTATTGGAGAAAGGAATGAAAATTTATTCATGTATCCAAATTTCCAAATTATTAGATTCTGTGCTTCAAAATCAGCCGGTATCACTTCAGTACAGAGAAAGCATTTGTTCGCAAAATCGAATGTCCCAACCTGAGGTGGCTCCGTTGGTGAACGTAATGGCGAAGGCGTAGGCGGTAGCGTAGACGATTGCGACGGTGGTTCCGACGATGATGGGTCTGACAATCTTCTCCGTATGAACGCTGTTATTCTCCTCTCATCCGTATAATTCGTGTAACACAATTTGTGCACGCTTACACTTTTTAAATTCTTCAATAAAACTCCGTGTTCTTTTTGCTCTCTCTTTATGCTTGATTGTATCAGTCTTTGCACACCTTTTTCTTTCACCACCTGTACGTCTTTATCACTTATAAATTTCTCACACATAAAACACGTACTCATTTTAACGACGTTCTGACTTAAATTACTTACCTTCTGCAAAACAATAATTTCCGCGGAGACATCGAATTTACTTATACTTTTTGTTTGCATGCGAGAGTAACGTATAACCACTTACCGCTGATTTTCATGATCTTTTATTGCGCTAGAACTCAGCAACTAATCATTTTGCAAGAAAAAGTTTTATACAAAATTTGTAGAAAATTTCATGCTCTCCAACTTTAATTGAAACATTTTTTTCGTATCTCCAAAAATTATTGAGTTACTTTACAAAAACAAAAAATTTGGTTTTTTTACTTAAATATATCGGAAAATATCAACAATAGCGGGAAAAGTTTGGTACAAAAAAGATGGGAAATTTTGTTCTCTACAAAAAAGATTTCTCTGGTTTTTAACGTAAAACTTACCGTTTCCGAGATATATGCAAAAAAACGGTTTCCAAGATGGCGGCTAACGCTCGCGGTTTCGGGCGACAGAAACTCGGTTTTATACTTAGGGGGCACTCTCTGACATAATCCAATGGAAAAATCACGTAGAAGGATTTTATGCAGAGCGGACATCTAAAAATCTTGGACTACTTGGCTTATTGACTTTGTGCATGTATGTATTTGTGTTAATTAAATATATTATTTTGTCCCTGAAAAGTATTGTTTGTGAATACCTATATGTGTCTTTTTGTTTTCGGTTTTGTTTGGCAATAAATGCATATTTCTCTTTTTCTTTCTATATTTATGTATTACCATGATCAAAAGAAGTGTTTTTGTGTGAAAGTTTATTTTTTCATTAGATGAATCATGCATGTTTTTAAAACTTAAGAGACCTTCAGTGTTTCCATGCCTTTTTGCCTGTGTCTTTTTGTTTTCTGTTTTGTTTGGCAACAAATGTGGTTATCTTTATTGAGTGAAAGTATTTTATTCTTTAAGGCGAAACATCTTTAATATTGCTTGTTATGTGTCTTTTTATTTTCTGTTTTGTTAGTAGATATATCTTTTTCTTAATCTTTCTGTATTTTTCTTATACTCTACCATGATCAAAGGAAGTGTTTTTGTGTGAAAGTTTTCTATAAGGTGAGTCGTGCATGTTTCTAAAAACTCAACAGATCTTCAACATTGCTTGACTGCACTGTGTCTTTTTGTTTTCTGTTTTGATTGGCAATAAATGTAGAGCTATCTTTTTCTTATTCTTTCTGTCCATCCATCCATCCATCAGCCTGTTTCGTCCATTGCTGGACATAGGCCTTTCCAGGATTTCGCCACTCTTGGCGGTCCTCCTGGAAGAAATGCATATACTCATACACGCTGGGCAGGCGGGTTGGTGAGCGCGGTGCCGAAACCCTTACACCAGTGACGCCGCTGCCCGTCACTAATCTGTTTTATATAAGGCCCGGCAATTGTGGATGGATATACCGCCATCCATCGGTCCCAGGCGATGGTGGGCCGCCTGGTTTTGCCTGAGAGCTGTCTTATTCTATTCCTTCTGTACTTTTATAATATTTTACTACAGTCAAAAAAAGTGTTTTTGTGTGAATGTTTTTTATTATTTAAGGCGAAACATGCATGTTTTTAAAAACTTAACAGCTCTTCAATATTGCTTGCATGTGTCTTTTTGTTTTTTGTCTTGTTGTATCTTTTTCTTATTCTTTCTGTATTTTTCTTATATTCTACCATGATCAAAAGAAGTGTTTTTGTGTGAAAGATCTTCATAGGGCAAATCATGCATGGTTTTAAAAACTCAACAGATCTTTAGCATTGCTTGAATGTGGACATAAAACTGTGTTTCTGAAACCTGAAGATTAACCACAAAATTTCCTACCAAAAAACATTCTGTCTCAACTTTGTTAATTTCATATTTAGACATCTTGGAGTAAATACAATGGTGTCAATGTCTTTTTCTCTCTGTATCGAAAAGACAAAGATAGGGCGCTTAAAATAAGGTTAGTCCTGTCAAATAATAAGTCGTGTTGCGCCGAATCGACACCAATGAATGATTGCCTAAAAGTTTCTAGAAGTTAAAATAGTCACAAATAGTGCCATAGTTTATGGATACTGGAAAAAATACATATTAACAAGGTATAAAGGTAGGTACACCAAGTTATGTGCCGTGTCCGTGTATTAGAATAATATTATCATAATATCTATGGGCAAGTACCTTATTTTGCATTGTTGTGATGAAAACACTTGTCCTTTTCCACAAATTATATTTACAAATAACACTACCCTACAAAAAAATGCTTTAATCAGAAAAGCAACATAGGAAAACAAAAAAAAATTGCTTTGCAATTCCCTGTCAGCCAAGTTATTTGTTGTATTGAGATTTATGGAAAAGTTTGACAAAGCGAAGAGCACGGAATAAAGAAATGTAGTATGAATGCCATTTCCCAAACAAGCCGATGGAAATCGTATTATATTGTTTTATATACCAGCATGCACCTTTATTGTTTTCAATTTTATGACGTTGTAGTTTGTTGAATATTTAGAATGTAGGTAGAAATAGGCTTTACATGTATCATGCGCACGCGTATTATTATATTAGACATAAGATAGCACGCTCATATTAGAAAAATTGCTAGTGCGAATTTTATATTAATAATAATACTTTACACGTACAGCAAGTAGTGTAGGCCGACCTCGTGCCCGCTGGACCGACGACCTGAAGGACGTTGCGGGGGGCGGCTGGTTGAGGAGGACGGAGGACCGACATGAATGGCGAAGTTTGGTAAAGGCCTATGTCCAGCAGTGGACAAACACGGGCTGATGGATGGATGGATGGAATTATACTTAACAAAAATCTTGATTCTTGATACCAGTCTGATTCCAGTTCTGTGATCAATTAATTTGACCTCTGAGTTTGTTTCACGATTATGTGCCTTCTAATCGATTGATTAATTTAAGAGAGTACAGTAGTCCTCGCAAAACTGTATTAATTATTCCTGGTTTAGCCAAACAACATTTAAGAAAGAATATAATTCACACTTTTAATGTTACATAATCTTCTGGAGTCATTCCGATATTGAGAAAAAATACCAAAGATGGCTAAAAAAAAAACGTTTCATATTGTGGTTTAAGGTGCATAGGCATGCCACCGTTTTAGTACAAAATTTGAGAAACTCTGTTGTTTTTCGTTGTAGACTAAAGTTGCAGACCTCTATAGTTTAATACAGGCATTTACAGTCACTATCTGGCTGAAATGTAAAATTTTGGTAAAGTTACAATTTAAGGCAAAAAGACAATTTTGTATGTAAATCTGTCCAGCTTAATATCTTTAAAACAAAATCAATATTGAAAATTTTGGCAAAATAGTGCCTTTTAAAATATCAGTACCAGATTATAGAGGTCATATACTTTGGTCTGTAATGAAAAACAACAGAGAAACGCATTTATCAAATTTTGTACTAAAATGGTGGCATGCCTATGCGCTTTAAGCTTACTGGATCAAAACCTACGAGTATATAACATTTATTAAATTCTGCGACCAGATATTACATAGATCCTTTAGTTTTATTCAATAATAATAAAATTTGTGAAAGAAAATGTCATTTTGCAATTTTTTCCGGAATGCGTCCCTCTCGCACAGCATGGAGTGACAGTGACCTATCTTTATAACATGAGATGTACCATCAAGGACCTTACCCAGTTTGGGCTGTTACCTATTAGCACAAACAGGATAAAAAAGTCCATTTGGTGTTGAGGTACAATTATTATCAGATTTTGCTTTTAGTAAAAATTGTTCACTGCATGGTATAATTATGTACATCATAACATGAATCCTTAGGGGGTGTCAGGGGTAATTCCAAGTATGGACTGTGAAATATAAGCTCACGCTCGTACATCCACGTTTCCACGAATACAATTATATCATAAGAATACATTAATTACAATATAATATTAAAGCAAGCAGAAGAGATTTTCTTTTTACTCGAGCCTTATTTTGTAGCCCAAGTGCTAAAGTGGGCAATGACAAATCACGCCACGCGATGGTAATAATTTGGTTTCCTATAAACAACACTAACAATAAATAAAGTTAAAGTGTCATTATTGCTTATATCAAGTTGCGTGTACAGACCATTCACTATTAGAAGTCCCCTGGCTTAGGAAATGGTAGCACTGCATATAATGTTGCCAATGGCTCATGTAGCATTCACCCTACTAGTCCCACTACACTTTCATAATATTGACTTCACTGCGTTTTTTATATATTAATTAGACTACTCTTTTATGAAAATAACATGTACAGAATGAAAAAATCAAAATTATCAATTATTTATTCATTTTTATTTCGCAAACAATACGTATGATCTAATGGTATGAAAATCTACATATATGTATACTGTACTGAAACGGTATTTTTATTTCTTGTTCTAGCTCGACGACGTTTGTTCCAAATCGTCGAGCGCCCGTTTTTTACGTTTTTGACGATTTTTTCCGGGCGACTTAATGTAAACGCTTTTTTCAGATATGCCTGCAAAAGTGAATAGCTAATTATTAGTTGCCCATAAAATTGGCTTTATGTTTAAAGCTGGTAACCCTATTTTACTAACCCGTCATGGCAGTGACACGAGATCGAACCTGATCGAGATGATATTGTATTGTATTGTTTACATTTTCTCTTCAACACAATCTCTTTTGCACTATTGTTCAACGACTTTGGCAATAATAATACATAATTTATCAAATAATTTAAAAAAATCTGACTGACATCAAAATTATAACAAAAGTTTGACAAGCAGTGATGCCAACATGACTCCAAGGGACAAGTTATGATGAATGGTCTGTAATGTGCATAGTTGCATAATTTAACTGTAGAGCGTATGTGTCACAAATGAAGGATTATTATTTTATGTATATTTTAGTTATTTTTTTATCTGAGATTTTTATTGTATTCTCTTCGTTTTTTTTAACATGGTTTTAACCAACCAGTATCATACACAACATGGTATAAAAATATAAATAAAAGTATACTCTTTGGAAAATGTCTATTCCAATATTCCAAGCAAGAAGTTTATGAACCATTCATCCATAAGCCTGTTTCGTCCACTGCTGGACATAGGCCCTTGGAAGACTTTGCCTCTCTTTGCCATCCTCCCTGAAGAAATGCGCATACTCACACATGCTGGGCAGGCGGGTTGGTGAGCGCGTTACCGAAACCCTCTCACCAGTGACGCCGCTGCCTGTCACCAGTCTGTTTTATATAAGACCTGGCAATTGCTGATGGATATACTGCCATCAATCGGTTATTTATTCATTTGTATTTCGCAAACAATACGTATGATCTAATGGTATGAAAATCTACATATATGTATATGTATCTCTGTTTTAATGGTGGGCCACCTAGTTAAGCCTACTTAAGAGCTGTCCCCAGAATAACTGTCCGCCACTAGCTCTACAAACTGTTTTTTGGTGAAAATTATCTATTTGTTTCAGAATTATTTCAATGCAGTGAGGTTAAATAAATTGCTTAAAAGTTTCCATAATATTTTGAATGAAAACATGAAGAAGCACTTTGAAATTGAAACATTTTGAAACTTCTTACCTATATATTATCTATATTTTAATGACCTGATTTAAAAGCAAGCATTTTTAGGTAAAACACGAATTCCCTCGCCTTAATATTTTAGTTACTGTATAGCTTAATGTACAATATAACACAAAATAATTATTGTATGAAATTAATTAACGTATCTATGTACATAAAAATGTAGAAAGATTAATAAAGAGAATTGAATTTAAAAGGAATAAAAACGTTTATATTTGTAGTGAATAGTATAGTGTATGTGAATGTGGCCTTTTTAAAGTCAAAACTAACTATAAGAAGCCGGGCAAGGTACAAAAACTTTGGTATCCATAATATTAATTACAATCGGCTAGCTAGCTCTTGGGGCTTTAAAGAATGTTGAACTTAAATAGGCAATTCTCTTTCCTAATTAATGGTGAAATTCCATTAAATTTCATTAGCTTTTCCAGTTCTGATCACTTCTAGTTATTGTGGTAGTTCAAGATAGCTTTTGTCCAACCAGGCAAAACAATTTGTTTAATGTTAATTATCACGGAAGAAATGGTAGATACTCAGAGTTAATAAAATAAAATAATGCATCTTCAGTAACGAAGATCTTATTGTTGGAATTCGCCAATGTTTTGTTCTCCGCACCCTAAACGAGATATATACAATTTAACTGGTTAGAATTTCGTGAACTCACACTAATATTATAAATGCGAAAGTTTGTGTGTGTGTGTGTGTATGTTTGTTACTCTTTCACGCTGAAACGGCTGAAAGGATTTGAATGAAATTTAGAATGGATATAGCTTATACCCTAACTTAACACGTAGGCTACTTTTTATCCCTAAAAAAGCATGTCGTTAAACCGAATAACGCGCGAGCGGAGGCATTGGCAAAAGCTAGTTTAAAATAAATTTAAAAGATTATTACTCATAGGTTTTGATTTAATATACCTAGTCGGTTCTTAAATACTGTCACTGGCCATTTATTTTAAAAATAGAACACTTAGAAAAATTATGAAATGGTGTTCGATTTTTAAAATATTTTTTAATTAATAAATAATCTGCCAAATCACAATTACATTCATTCATTTTTTACGATGGAGTGGACTCGCAAAGAGGACCGAGTAGCAGTAATTGCATTGCATCGTTGCGGCCATCCACCGAAGACGATATTCAACTTGCTTCAAAAATTAAAAATCACGAAGAGGTTCGTGTACCGTACCATCAAGAGGTACAATGAAACCTCTTGTGTCGATGACGAGAAAAGAACTGGCAGACCTCGTTCCGTTAGGACTCCAGGGGTCATCAAAGCAATCAAGGCGCGTATTGCAAGAAATCCCGTCCGCAAGCAGAAACTGATGGCTTTGGAGATGGGATTAACCAGACGTACCGTAAAAAAAGTACTCAATGGAGACCTGGGACTACGAGCTTACCGAAAAAAGAGTGGACATCTTCCGAACGTGCGTCTGATAGCTATGAGAGCCAAAAAATGCAAAGTTTTGCTAAAGCGGTACGCAAGAAACAGACACCGCGATATCCTAGACGAGAAAATTTTTAATATCGAAGAGAAGTACAACAAACAAAATGACAGGGTGTACGCTACCAGCTCTGCGGCCGCTGGAAATGCCATTCCTAGAGTGCAGCACGGCCATCATCCATCATCAGTCATGATTTGGTTGGGAATGTCCTACTATGGCCCTACTGAAGTGCATTTTTGTGAAAAGGGTGTCAAAACCAGTGCAAAAGTGTACCAAGACACGGTTTTAGATCGCATAGTAAAAGATCTGCCCCAGACACTCTTTGGAGGCCGGCCATTTGTGTTTCAACAGGACTCCGCACCTGCTCATAAGGCCAAAACAACTCGGGAGTGGTTCGAGCGCCAGAATATCGAGCTAATAAGGCATCAAGATTGGCCCTCATCTAGCCCTGACCTCAATCCACTGGATTACAAAATTTGGCAGGAATTGGAGGAGAAGGTCTGTTCTTAACCTGACAAAAATTTGAGCAGCCTAAAGTCATCATTGATTAAAGCAGTGGCCGATATCGACATGAATTTGGTCCGTGCTGCTATTGATGATTGGCCGCGAAGATTGAAGGCTTGTGTGAAAAATGGTGACAATCATTTTAAATAAATTTTGTGTTTAATGTAAGCTAATTAAATTACATTAAAAAAAAACTTTCTTTGAATGTCCTGACTAGTTTTCATTTTATAGCCAATTTTGTTTGTGACAGAACTTAAGCACTGACTAGGTAAACTAGCTCTTGTCCACGGCTTCGCTCGCGTGGAAGTATCTTTCAATCGATGTATCTTTTATTTGCGCGTTAGATAAAATATCGACAGTTTTCAGCTCGGCGGTTATTTTATCAACAAACAACATCAATTCTTATTCTTATCAACATACCTTGGAATGTTGACCAGGGTCACTACGATGATAATAAAACGCATTCAAATCCGTTGATTGGTTCTCGAGTTAAAACGGAACATACATGCAGACAGACAGACCGACAAAAATTCCAAAATTTATTGTTTTGGCCTCAGTACAATA
This sequence comes from Ypsolopha scabrella, assembly GCA_910592155.1. Taxonomy (NCBI): domain Eukaryota; kingdom Metazoa; phylum Arthropoda; class Insecta; order Lepidoptera; family Ypsolophidae; genus Ypsolopha; species Ypsolopha scabrella. Next base: position 19,634,553 of record OU342975.1, on the reverse strand, counting down.
CTAATAAGTAATAACCCATTTCATTTAGTTAGAATTTCGCGTAAATATTCAATGTAAGCTACTACAGACACAAATTTTTTACTACTTTATTATTAGTATATAGAATAGATAACTAGCCTTTCGCCCACGGCTCTGCCCGCGTTTTTTCAATCTCTGCCCCGTTTTTTGACCTTGCGATTATTTTATCAACCACTCCAATACCCGAGGATAATAAAGAAAACCGCATCGAAATCTGTTTACTGGTTCTCAAGTTAAAACGGAATAACAGACAGACATAAATTCGGTTGTTTTTTAAATCAATGTGTTTTTTTGTCTGCTTTTTGGAATAAATAGATCAATTTAGGAATGTAGGTAATTTCAATATTAAATTTTTCAGTGCTTTTAAACAGATTTTATAAGCATTTTAGTTTTTACAGGAAATTACGTCATCATATTAGGTTTAATGTCAGATCCTTGCCAAACTCTCAGAATACAGAAGCCAAACTTTAGGATGCGTTCAAGTTTTTTTTTTCGTATTCAAATGTGTTGTGATGACGACACTGAAGGTCAAATTAAAGACTTCGCTTCTTTTCATTTAATAAAGGATACGCACGCTTATTTCAAAATATGTACACTAAAAAGAGTTCAGGAAAGCTATTCCTCGAAACGGTTTTCGAATCGTAAATATTGATGAAAAAAAGAAGAGACCACTCTATTGTAAGTGTAGTTTTGGCCTCAGTTTAATACTTATATTAAGGACCCATTTCATAACAAATTTCGCTAAAATGTTCTATATGTATAAATGTTCTATACAGACACGACTCTGTTTTTCTACTTTATTATTGAACGAGCCAGCGAAGCGAGCGAGTTCTCCCCAGACTACTGGAACAATCCGGCGTTTGTATGTATGTATGAATGTTTGTTCGACCATAACTCGAGTATCGTTGATCGGAATGACATGAAATTTAGCTGGCGAAAAATTAAGACAAAGAATTTTTAAGTTCGAACATGAGCCAAATATATCAAACGTGAATCGGGCGAGCGCGAGTACAAAGTTCGGGGCGAACTACTAGGTAGTATATACTAGCCTTTGCCCGCAACTTCGCCCGCGTTCAGAGAATCTTCGCCCCGTTTTCGGCTTGGGCGTTATTTTATGAACCTCCCTTATAGCCTATGTGTTGAACACGGTTTCTACGATGATAATTACAAAAACCGCATCCAAATCCGTTCAGTGGTTCCCGAGTTATAAAAGCGTTTATTCAATATTTTCCCCGTTTCCAGTTTGGGCGTTATTTTATGAACATCCCTTATAGCCTATGTATATTATAGCTGACCAGGGTGACTATAATTATAATGAAAAAAACCGCATCCAAATCCGTTGAGTGGTTCTCGAGTTAAAACGGAACAGACAGACATACACACAGACAAAAATTCTAACAATTGTTGTTTTGGCCTCAGTACAGTACCAAAAGACCTGAATTTTCTTCGCACAAGGCTATCATTTTGAACGAATTTTTGACCAAAATCTCAACAAATACCATCGAGCAACCATCTTATTCACCAGATATGGCTCCAGCTGACATCTTTCTTTTTTCTAAACTCAAATTAGCCCTTCGTGGCACCGGTTTCCTTTCGTTAGCAGTCATAAAGGAGAATTCGCGGCAAAGGCTGAACTCAATTCCGGAAAAAGCGTTTAAAAAATGTTTTTATGATTGGATTGTTCGTTGGCGTAGGTGTATCGTTTCCGAAGGAGCATACTTTGAAGGAGATAAAATAAATTTTGATGAATAACTCAAATTTTGTATATATTATTGATCTTTTCAGATCAGAGTACTACAAGTATAGGGAAAAATCTGAAAACAATACATTTTTAATTAAATCATAAAAAATATAGTCTTTAACGGAGCCCTCGGTGGGCGAGTCCGACTCGCACTTGTCCGGTTTAAAAAAAAAAACATTGTGTGAAAATTCGCACTCTTTTTGCGTGTCGATTCGTCCCCTTCATCTTTCATTTATTTTATATAAGAGTACTATCAGTTACAAAAGTTAGAAGGAATATATTCATAATTTTTTATAGTTATACGATTATGTAGATGAAGATGCCGATGATGGTCGTTCTGATTTCACTTTTCACTCTCATTGTACTATCGAGAAGCAATAACATTTTTAAGTACCTAACGCTTATGTATGTTATGAGTTGAGGGACGCATTTACTCTGCTTGAGTCAAGAGGGACGAATTTTACCAAAAATAGAAAAGAGGACGAATTCTTGGGGACGAATATTCTAAAACCCATTCCGTTCCACAATACCCACTTTGTCTTGTATTGACGCTCTAGTACCATTATTCATTATATTGAGATAAAGAGATATTATCTCAAGAACAGGAGGCCGTTTTGACCATTTTTGTCTTTCAATGTCATGTCACACATGTTGCACACACCTTGTTTGTAAGCATGATTCATTGTACCTATACAATGGTACAATAATACAGTCTGTCAAAAAAGTGTTGAAATGAATATTGAAGAAACTATTTTTCTTTCGCCTGGTTACACCAAACAAACAAGTACAAAATCTGTTAAATCGAGTTAACTGCGTTGTTATGTCATAAATATATTACCTAAATTATACTACTTGAACGTTTCAGTCAAATAAAGTTCATTAAAGTTTAATTTTCATTTCAACACTTTTTTGACAGACTATACATAATATAGCCCTTCCACTTACAACTTTTGCCATCGTTTCTCCTAGTCCCAGTTAAAAATTTTGATTAGTTAGTGACCAGTGGGACCCTTGGGGTATTTATCCCTCAATTTAGGTTTTTTTCCTCAATTTAGGTTTTATTCATGTTTAAGGGATTATTCAGGGTAAAAATTATTCAAGGTAGTCAACCATTAAATATGAAAAAGCTGTTCATATTCAAATAGGGTTTCGCTGCTCATCAACTACTGTTATTTTATTTTTAAGGTTCCGTACCCGAAGAGTGCCGAACAAGACCCTATTACTAAGCGTCCGCTGTCCGTCAGTACGTCTGTCACAAGGGTCTACAGCTTCAGCCGTTATAGGTAGCCAGTTGAAATGCTCACAGAATTCTTGTTACTATGGATGGACTCATATGCCCACGGCAAATAATGAAAAAAAAAAATGAAACCCAGGGGGAGGGTCCATACAAAAAAACCTTGAAAAAATAGCATATTTCTTAACGTTATTTATTTCAGCTCTGTCTTAAACAAGATGGCGCCGAACTGTTTGTCAGATGCTACCATTTTAGCGCCTTTTTTGTCGCCTTAATATTGCTATGGCATTAATATTTTTGTATACTATGTTTTTAGGGTTTCATATCTGTATTGTGTGGTGGTACGGAACCCTTTGCCCGAGTCTGATTCGTACGTGGTCAAATTTTTATTTTTATTAAAATTCCATAATTGTTCGTAAAAGTGCTGCGTTTTTTTTATTACGGTTGAAAACAAGAATTTATTCCTAGAAAGAGTTTTATCTGGAAATGATGATGATAAATTGATGACAAAGTAACTTACCTGCCTCAATTGCAAATTAATTGCGCTATCATTAGCAACACTTGCTGAAGTGTATTATCCGCTTAAGGTGGATGCGACGTCTCTCGTTCCCAAATGATTGTTTTTCTTATATATTAGGCTTTTATAGCAAATATGTGTCATTTTATGCTAGTAAATTATCATGTACAACAACTATAAACACGTTTTGAAGTTGTTGTGCACGATCATTTACAACGTAATTCGAATAACACAACTTTGCTCGGAAAGCGTAATTGACGTTTAAAAATTGTCACGTAATGCAATAAATAACGTTTTATCTAACTTCATATCGTAAAATCTTCAATTAGAACTCAAAACTACTTGCATAGTGAAAAAAACGTCTCTAAAACAGAAACAAAGTTAAATTATAGTATAGGTCTCCGAACAACATAAAGCTAGAAAATAACTTTTTCTAAAATTACAGTACATGTGACACTAACTAAGAAGGCAAAGGGATCTTAGCCCATTCAATTCAATTCAATTTATTTATTTTAGTTGTAACACAGCGCACAAAACACCAAAAACGTCACAAAGGTGGATCTCCAAACACACACCCATATAGCTATATCTGAGGTTTAATAATAAATACCAATGAAGTTTTTACATAATATTGTCCAATACGTACAAAACAATATTGCGACCCATCTAATGAGGTTACAGTTCAACTTTATTTTCGGCCAGGTATTGTTTATGGCTGGCGGCGCGCTCTACATGGCGCATGTGCGTTGGACTCAGTCTGTCAATGGATGGCCATAGTTTACGGGGAAATTTGTTTATTATTTACTGTGGTTTATGGGTCAAAAGTATTATTTTGCCCTAAAATTAGCTAACTAACGCACACAAACATCAGGTATGACAAGGTCCTATCCTAATGGCATCTGAAACGTTGATAGTACGTTGCGACGCGATGCAGGAACATTCTACACACCGCCAGAGATTATTGCAGAACGCATAGCATAGCGCAAGTTCATTGGACCAAACTAAAATCGTTGCTGATCTGTTAAGGCAACATTTTGAAAATAAGTTTTATTATAACTTAACGTTAAAGAATGTTTAGAGAGCGCCAATTAACAGAAGTTAATTGATAGACTAGAAATTCCAAGATGGAAACCCGCAAATTATAGGTACTCTCTGAACGGAAGTTAACGCAGAACATTATTTATCTTAGCTTAACCTTAGCTACAACAGTGCGTCCATAATAAACCAGCAAAGAAGAACAATCACAAAAACCCCACAGGAACATAAACCACAAAAGAAATGGCAAAAACCCACCTGATTTACAACTTACACTGCCTTCCTCAGTTCCCTCTAGACTCGCTGAATGCATTAGAGAACAGGATTAGCCACGCCATCATACGTCATCGCGTCTATTCTCGGAGCCGGTGGGGTGGCTACGTCATGGCGCTTTTTGTGACGACTCTCAAACCTTACACACTCAAGGTCATCGCCCCGGCTTCGCATGACCCAAATGTAACTTTGGAAGCCATGCGCGAAATTCTTCGATCACTCAACTGGAAATCGTTATGCGACAAACAATAGAAAAACATAATGTGGGGGTGTGGAATGTTGCCAAAGGTATTGTTATTTAATGTCTAAATAGTGCTCATTTCTGTCGTGTCAGTTTGTAAGGTGTTTCGCATCAGTCACTGACCTTTTTGACCAGGTTGATGAACTGTGATGAGCAAAAATTATAGGTTTTGGTATTCTAAACGTTTCTTACTAATGTGTACGGCTACGTTAAACTTTTGTCAGCTCTTTGATTTGATGTCTAAATAAGTAGTCATTCAATTCAGTTATTGTCACTTTAATGACGAGCGAACAAAAATAGAACGCTGCGTAACGAAAACTCATCAACTTTACATTCACTTTAACAAGATTGCTATCGCAGAAATTGTCAGGCATTCGCTATAAAACCTGCTATCATTTGGCGCGCAAACCGGGTATCAAGAGACACGGTTGCTGAGCTGAGTTCATGTCATTACCAATGCGCTTGCTGGGCTTCCTGAGGCCGGCATAAACTGCCTTTACTTATCCTTTTGACATGTCAACTTTGAAAATCGATGCGAGTTTTTTTACACATCTTTAACGTTCTGTGATCTAAAAAATAACTCGACATGACTCACGACACGACATTTTATCAGGCCATTTCAGACGGAATAACCCGGCCGTGTTGGAGACGGCGTCCAATGCAGTGAAGGTGCAACGACTTGGCCTGTTCCACATTGAGCGGAGCTACCCGCCGGCAGTACGTTCGTTCACCTTTAGCCAACAGCTGATCGTGTATGGGGCACGTGCCGGGCCCCTCCCCGCTAGGCTTCAAGTTCTTATGTTACTCCTTCAATACTGCGTTAAGTTTATGTGTAAACGAGTCAAGCTGTTAATGGCTGCTTGTTGATTTTACGCTTCGTGTCTTGAACTTTGCGACTTTTGAGTCGAATCACTCAAGTGTGAAACATGGGTGGTCATACCATCAAATAAACGGCTGTCGTGGGTGTCGTTAGTCATACCAAGACAACCAAACCGGTCGTTTGGGAAACTGCCTATTCATGCCGAAGATTATAAGATAGGAGACAAGTTATTAATCAATCAGCAGCAAATCTGCACTGGATCTAACTCATTATGACAGGGCAATAACACAGCGATCGCGCATGCTCAGAGACCATTTACACAGCAACTGATCGGCCGACACGGTCGCGCACGCGCCGAGTTGTGGCTCCTGTTTGTTATTATTACACCAGTTTAGTACCAGGCGGGTAATGAACGAGCTACTGTTAGATAATAGCCCCAAATGCCAATGCGCGGGCGGTTGTTGCTCGCCACTTTTTCTTTCGAGACGCATCATAGGCTTTGAGATAACATTGGCTTAGAAATCCGCTTCTGATTTATCGATGTACACTGTAAAGAGTGTACAGTCAACACCTCAGAAGAAAATTCACGCCTGTCACCCATAGGGTTAAGTAGAGACCACAGATTTCAATCTGCTACGATCCTGTTACACCTCTTTTCCTCCACATCAATTTACCCATACAAGCTCTTCTATTCCGGGTGCTTTCAACTTGTTTTTTTTTTCAGTAAGTCGCCAATTTGTTCGGCGTTCCAGGTCGTCCCGGTCGAACTTCGGCTTCGTCTTTTTATTTGAGCTTTTTGGCCCGATCATAAAAAGGATGATGCTTCCTAAATATGTGTGTACCAACAGCTATAAACTGTCTCGGACGCCTTAAGCCCTAAATCAAGGGCCACCTACAGCTAGGGTGACCAACATGTGTTCTTTTTTATCGTTCATTTGATCAAAAATTATGGAATCTAGAATTAAAATAATAAATCATAAATTATACGAGTATTTTTATAAAAGTGTGCTCACGTCACACAAATTAAAAATCTCGACAGAAAACAACATAATGATTGCTCATAATAAAAAATAAGATCAAAAAATGTATATAAAACGTAAAAGACTTCCACTTGGACCATAATTGTCCCGTATTCTTCTTTTTTTAAAACACGACACGGCCAAAAATATAGCTCAAAAACGGGACATTCAGGACAGTCGGTCACCCTACCTACAGCCCACACCATTTTGTGTTTGTGTTTGCATTTTTATTTAAAAGCGTGGGGTCGTGGCGTGGTCATAGTCTTGCGCAATGTTTGTTTGTTATGTGCAAGCAAACGCAAAAAACGTATCTCATTACTACCATAGGAAAGTAAAATAAAATCCAAGTAAACACAGCAACGTCACCAACGGCAATAACCGAAGAGTTGAAGATTGGTCATGACGTGATGCATCGGATGGATGCCCGTCTCGCATCATCGAGCTTGACTGCTCTGCTGGTCCCACCTCCCAGATTCATATTGTAATATTGCATTTGATTTATCGAAGCTATTGGAATAATTAACTGGAAAAAAACAAGCTTTCAATCAAAACTATCTTTCTTTTAGATACATGCTAGAAACTTTAAGAAAATTTCCCTTTTGCTTGTTTTGCATGATTTTCCATGTAGGCAAAGATTTTTTTTGTAGAATTTTTTGATTGTGATGTTTTTTTTACAATTTGTTATACTTAAATATTTAGCAGAGTTTCTATATATTTATTTTATTTATTACATTTTAAGAAAAATAACAGCACTCTTAACAGAAAAATGAATTTGTTTAGAAATGGCCAATAGGCTTGTAGACAGGGTAAACAAAATATTATTCTATTTAGTCCGTCATTTAGATTATCAAAAAATTTGGACACGTATTTTTTCTTTTGTCAATCAAACAAAAAATGACAGAGATAAAGCGCGTCAAAGTTTGGGAGTGGGGGAAAATGACGTCACTTCTAAGTAAAATTGTACTTAGATGTGACGTCACGTGGAACTACAGCGGGCTATATCTTCACCATTTTTTGTTTAATTGAAAAAAGAAAAAATACGTGTCCAATATTTTTTGATTATCTAAATGACGGACTAATTATTATTTTTTTGTCATTATGCCCATTACAAGATTCCACTATTAGTGTCAGGGTATGTAAACATAACTCGTAAATAAAATATGGGTGTTTTGTTTCTGTGTATTTCATGGAGTACACAGACAATTTTAATAAAAATTTGGTATATGCATTTTGACGATTATAATTGTATAATCTACGGTTTTATTTTTGGAAAACACGTTTGGAAAAATTTTCCTACATTGGAATAATTTTTGAAATGAAATGAGAACAAATACGACTGACTATTCCTCATTGTTTATACGAGTATTATCTTTAAATATCTACTTATCGTCATATTATCTATCGTTTTATGATTCCTGAACCATGTATAGAGCTAAAACTTATTTTATTTGATGGGTTTTATTTTATCAATATCTTCATTTTAGATTTTCGAAATTACTTATATATATATTTTTTTTTATAAAACTAAAATTCTTCCTTTTTAGTGTTCCGTAGTCCGACAAGGAACCCTTATAGTTTCGTCATGTCCGTCTGTCCGGAACAGCAGATCGGAGGGTTTTTAGCTAATACTGAAATATTTTGTAGGGAAAAAAATACTGGATAAAAAAAAACAGTCAAAAGAACCCTCGAAAATCTGGCTTTTTTCTTATTCTAGGGTCAGGTACAGCCTTAAGGGCCGTTCTTCTAAACGTATGGGACTAGAAGTTTGGCGCGATCTGTATTAGTAGAGTAGACCAACTTACTTAGTGTACTGGGCAACTACGGAACTCTACATTGCGCGTGGCCCGACACGCACTTGGCCGGTTTTTTCTCTTTTGCACTGAATCGGCCTGAAATTGCACTCCGCGTTTTTCTGCTTGGGAGAGAGTAGCAAATAAAATTCACATAGCCTCTTTACGTTAACACAAGCTTAAAAACAACACTTAACTATTAATTCGATATACAAATATGTTATATCACACACACCAACAAAATTTTTCTTTGTACACATTTGGTATTTCATCATGTTCTCCTCCATCTAAGCAGTCTTTTTCATTTCTTCATTGCCTAATTGCAGAAAAACCTTGATACCTCAAACATAATTTCTAATGTTACACGTCTAATGTCAGCTAGTTTCATATTCCTAATGTTGACGTTTCTCCCCCAGTCCGTAGTTTCGACAAGCACGACAAATGCGGCCTGGTCTGGATCCCCCGCGTCGTGGCGTACCGGTGCCGCACCTGCGGCATCTCCCCGTGCATGTCCATCTGCAGGGAGTGCTTCCACCGAGGGGACCACTCCACCCACGACTTCAACATGTTCCTCTCGCAGGCTGGCGGCGCCTGTGACTGCGGTGACAACTCTGTTATGAAGGAGGATGGGTGAGTGTCGTTTCTCTTTTTCGGTTTTCTTATTATCCTCGTAGTGACCTTGGTCAACTACTAGCCTTACTAGATACTAGTCTTTCGCCCGCGTTTATTTAATCTCTGCCCCGTTTTCGGCTTGGGCGTTATTTTATCAACACCCATATCGTTTATGTTGACCAGGGTCTCTATGTTGATAATGTAGAAAACCGCATCCAAATGCGTTGAGTGGTTCCCGAGTTAAAACTCAAACAACTCAGGGTGCTCAAACGGTCGATCGTGAAAGCTTTTCTGAGTCAATCGCCAGCAAAATACCTATTAGGTGCAAGCCACATAGAAACGGCACGGGTGCGGGCGCGCCCTCAGCGCACCTCTTCTATCTGTTTTACACCACGTCCCTCTCCTACATTTTGTATGAAAGAACATTGGACAGGCGTCGAGACGGCACGCCACGGTTGCGCCGCGGGTGCACCGAAAGCGCACCGCGCACACCGTCGTCGTCAGAGGAAGACATCTTGTCAGATCAAAATCAAACACTTGAATACCACCGATACACACCGGTAGCGCGCAACCGGCTTGCACCTTAAAGTACTCATTCCAATGTTTGAAAGAAGTAAGTCTTCAGTGAACAGGATTGTTTACATGGACTTATTTGTAAGAGTCTGCATTTTCTAAAATGAAAATTATTAAATGTAAATATCGCAATCGACTCACTAACGAACACCTGACATCATGCTTGCGGTTGGGACTCTGTAACTACGTACCATACTATAAAAAGTATGCGGATATTATGCAGTGCCATGCATCATCACCAAGACAGAATTTGTGATTCGTGAGTTACGGTACCTTCATTTCGTACATACATATTCAATTTAAAAGTTCAGTAAAATCATATTTCAAAAAATGTTTCTTAGTAGCTATCTAGATAGAAGTTAAGTCGATCCCTTGCTTTTGAAATATTTTCTGGTAGATCGCCGACTCTATAAGTGTGAGCAACCCTTGTAGACAGACAGACAAAAAAAATACAGACACGACTTCTTTACTGTTTTATTATAAGTATAGATAAACGTGTTGATAAAATAACCACCGAGCCGAAAACTGTCGATAAAGATACATTGGCAAAAGCTACTGTAAAAATATGCGAAGAAAAGGTTAAGGCTATTTTTTCTACCAATCTTCGCAGCGTGTTTTTCAACCTGTCCTTATCTAAGCTGAACTGACACAAGGAAAAATTGCATAAACTAAAAATAAAAAATAAAAATGTATTACTAGAAGCATAGCATGACTGAATTCTCAGTTTCGAAGATCGTGTAAAAAACACGCTTCAAGAATATTTCACTGCATAAATCGCTAGCAGTCATTGGCACATGTATAACTCTGATAGACATGTTATAAACTTATGATTGTTAGTAACAGACAGAAACCAGTTATTTTATCACGATACGGAAAGCTAGTCTAGGCTCCCGTTAGATCCTAGATTCTTTGACAGCTATTAACACGTCTCAATAACTCGATACCAAATGCTCGATATTATTGAACATTGTTTCTCATATTTTATTAATCGTAAAATAAACAAGCCTTCTTTGACTTTTAAATGCATTTGCGAAGGTAACACAAAGGTTCCTTGTCCTTTCAATAGTAAACATGAAGACAAGATTTAGAGCCGCATTGAAAACGAGAATTGACTATTCGAACTCATTGTGATTTATTATTGACGAAGTCGAGCCGTAGCTCTGATGTTTGGATGACAGCTCTCAATCAGGGGTTCTGGGTTTCTTTTCTGCCTGGACCTGTAGTTTTGAGCCTTACATTTTCAGTATATGTACATATACGTTTTCTTAATACTTGTCGAATGGTGAAGGAAAATGCTTTACACCCAAAAAATATTTTAAAAATCATGGTAGTTTGGGATTGCGTAAATATTACAGGAAAAATATAGGGGGTGAGAAATTCACGATAACAAAATGACAAAATTAAAATTTTCATCCACTAGTTTTACTTTGAGTACAGTATCAAAATATTTGAGTCTCTTTTGTGGTACAATCAATTCTTTTTTTAGTTATCATCCATAGTTATGTGTAAGATTTTAAATACCTTCTTACTGACTGTTCCCAAAACTGTCGATTTTTCCGGAACCCTAGGTATGCGAGTCTGACTCGAACTTGACCGGTTTTTAACATAACTATGGGGCCATAAACTTCTGGAGGAGGTATTAGTTTCAATTTTATATTAGAAGATTTCCATTTTTTTGAGACTGAGGATTTGGTAGCGCGCAATTATTTGCTCTACTAAACCCCTATCTCTTTGTTCCAGTCTGCCAAAAAAGTAGAAATATACTAATAGTAGTTAGGCACATCGATTTTAGAAACGGATATCGAACTGTGAACCAAGTGCAAATCTATTCAAACAATATTGTTTTGAATGCATATTATTTTATACGTCCACCACAACTAATTAAAAAACTTTATTTTCACATGTATTATATTCTTGTTTTTATTGAAATTAGTTTGAAGGTTTAAATAACAAAATATACTATTTCTGCGGGATATTGGTAATAAGAGCACGCAATAGAAATTGTTGACAATTCAGTCACATTTTGTAGAACTAGCCTATTCTGCCCAACGCATGTTCTGATTACTAATTTGCCCACTTCTATCATGCAACAACCACAGGAGAGATTGAATCTTGATGACTGGTACTAAAGTTATTAATAGATTGGCTGTGGACTTCACTTAACGTGATATATTCATGTAGTGTGTCACCTGGCTGCCCACGTCTGACTCTGTTCGTCATAACTGTGCCGTGACGTCACCTAGGGCCTAGAATTTAGCTTTCTAGCCTTTCATTGTCCTTGGCAATGAAACTAATGAGGGTGAACATTAAAGTTATTAATAGATTGGCTGTGGACTTCACTTAACGTGCTATATTCATGTAGTGTGTCACCTGGCTGCCCACGTCTGACTCTGTTCGTCATAACTGTGCCGTGACGTCAGCTAGGGCCTAGAATTTAGCTTTCTAGCCCTTCATTGTCCTTGGCAATGAAACTAATGAGGGTGAACATTAAAGTTATTAATAGATTGGCTGTGTACTTCACTTAACGTGCTATATTCATGTAGTGTGTCACCTGGCTGCCCACGTCTGACTCTGTTCATCATAACTGTGCCGTGACGTCAGCTAGGACCTAGAATTTAGCTTTCTAGCCCTTAATTGTCCTTGGCAATGAAACTAATGAGGGTGAACATTAAAGTTATTAATAGATTGGCCGTGGACTTCACTTAACGTGATTTATTCATGTAGTGTGTCACCTGGCTGCCCACGTCTGACTCTGTTCGTCATAACTGTGCCGTGACGTCAGCTAGGGCCTAGAATTTAGCTTTCTAGCCCTTCATTGTCCTTGGCAATGAAACTAATGAGGGTGAACTTGGCAATGGATGCTGTTTGGAAGATATTGTATTAGCGCGACGGAAAAACGAAAAGATATCATCAGATCTATGTCCGATTATAAAAATCTCTCCGCGTCTGCCATCAGTTGGCGCGAAGCCAGGCTGATGGGCTCAAAAAATCTTGTCAGTAACCAAAAGTGATGAATACTGACGAATAAATCTGTTATTGGATGGAACGGACTCGAAAATGCACTTTCTGCAAAGATTGTTCGGTGCTGAATTATTTTTTTGATTGGGATGAATACCGAACTTCGAATTTACGATGCGATGATTTGAATGGATGCCATTTACAATTAAGGAATTAATTAATTAATGTGGTTCGGAAACTGACCTAATTTTTTTTCGTCCTGTAAGTTCTTTGTTGGTATTTAAAAATGCTTAAAACAGATGTTTGTTATACCTAGCAAGCGATCGGGTTGTCTATGATAATGATAAGAAACGCAACAGATATATGACATCCCAGAAATGTGTTTACTTGCGCTCTTATCACTCCTATCATGGCTATCATATCATTATAAAATCAACTACCTTACCTGTACTTGACTGGCTTTCATATCGTCCTGATAACATATTCATATCAAAGCGCTAGACAATAATAATATAAACAAACAATACACCTCCGATAATAACGTCACCATTTTGGGCTAACGAGGCCACGTGGCAGTCAAGGTCAAGGTTACAAGAGGCCCAATGTCAAGAACAGGCCTATTGTTCATCACTCCGACCCTGACTTCAATACCAATGTGTTAATCAATAATAAACTCAATTGTCGGTGAATAAGAGTAGATAGTGAGTCGAAAAGACGATGTTGGATGTTGTAGATGTGTCGGTATGTGGAGTGGACTCAATTCCGAAAAGAATAGGGTGTAGGTTGCAATCTGCCAAAGCAGATTTCGCTTGAGTACTACTTAACTCAGTGAGGACGTTGGTGAGGCTTGCAATGTTTGAGTTAGATTTACTCGGATTTTGTGAAGTATGATTATATTTAGAGCATTTACTTGATACCTACTATTTATAGCTTAGTCAAATTGAAAACTGAGATTTGGCTGTCTTTCTTTTGCAATACGATGAATATTAGAATCTTTAATAGTATGTCTTCCTCTGTCATGATGTGGTATGCCGGACAGGGTCCATAACTTGTTACATTGAAAACATTGTCTTAACAATTTGTAGAACACAAATATACACATCGAGTCTATTACAGGTCTTGAAAACCTTTATAAATTGACTAGCCTTTCACCCGCGGCTCCGCTCGCCTTTATTCCATCTCTTACCGGCGTTATTTTATCAACATCCTTTATAGCCAATATGTTGACCAGCGCCCGTAGCATAATAAGAGACTTTCGTTTATCGCGCTTGTTAACGCGCACATCTGTTGAAATGAGCGATATAACTCCCAACTCAGTCGCGCCCGATAAGAGCATAGTACGGCTGAAATTTTCCCAAAAATTTACCCAAAAGTTCCACAGAAATAAAAAATTTCCCCAAAATTGCGAAAAAAAAAACAATCTGGAGATCGTGAGAGCTGGTAACCTCGGGTACGTGCGTTTCACTCTGTCAAAAAAACCCGTCCCGCACTGATCTCTACTGAGGCCACAACTAAAATTTTTAGAATTTTCGTCTGTCTGTCTGCTGTATGTATGTTCCGTTTTAACTCGAGAACCACTCAACGGATTTGAATGCAGTTTTCTTTATTATCATCGTAGTGAAATGACCCTGGTCAACGTAGAGCCTATTGGGGTATTGAAAAAATAATGCCCAAGCCGAAAATGGGGCAGAGGTTGAATAAACGCGGACGAAAAGCCAGTTCTGAATATTACTACATTTTATAAATTTTAGCGATATCTTGAAATCATCATATTTTATGTAAGAGTTACTCAGCAAATCATGTTTGAAAATCAACATTCGCCCAAAACTCGACGGAGTCTGCTCTGCTCTGGAGAATGCTCTGTAAAACAGTTGATTTCAGGAGTTAAAATTATGAAAATATGGTCGCAACGTCATAATTTTTATGAGCTATTCTTAACTTTAACTTTTTATACGGCAGCTATGGAAGGTCCATCCATCCATCAGCCTGTTTCGTCCACTGCTGGACATAGGCCTTTCCAGAATTTCGCCACTCTTGCGGGTCCTCCTGGAAGAAATGCCCATACTCACTCAAGCTGGGCAGGTGGGTTGGTGAGCGCGGTGCCGAAACCCTTGCACCAGTGACGCCGCTGCCCGTCACCAGTCTGTTTTATATAAGGCTCGGCAATTGGGGATGGATAAACCGCCATCCATCGGTCCCAGGCAATGGTGGGCCGCCTGGTTTTGCCTGAGAGCTGTTCTCTTACTCTACCCCGAATAACTTCGGGGGGATTTGCGAGTAAGATGGTGGTACCGCCACAGTCGACCCCGGCATCAGCTCTACCACCTAAATATGGGAGGTCAATGATATGAAAACAGGCAGGGAACTTTGTTTTTTTTTCTTCATAATATACAGGTGACTTTCAAACAAACCCCGATAATCTTAGAGGTTAATAAGAAACGTTAGTAGAACACATTTTAAATGTAAAAACAATTAAAATTAAAAGTCAAAATATTATTAAAAAATGTTACTTAGAAATAAAATTTATGGTTATCCTAGCCATTCCCATACGGAAAATGTTGAAAATTGACCAAAATAGTATATATCAATAATAAAAATAACTTCGCGCGATCTAATTATCTTAGTTCTACGAGTGACTATGATTTGAAGTGCTCCAACTTTAAAAAATTATTATGAATATGATTTTGAATGGTTTTAATAAAACCACTTGGTATTCTTCTAAAAAATACTGAATTATCCGGGTTAGGTTAAAAGTCACCTGTATATCCTATATGAGTATTTTTATATGTATTAGACAAGAATCTTTTTTTTTAGTTGCGCTGTATTTAATTGATTATTATTGATTTTTTAGTTTGAGTATAAGCTATTACAGTAAAAATTACAAAGACAGTTTCTTAGGGTTCTGTACCTCAAAATGAAAAAAAAAAAAGGTTCCTTATCGGTTTGTTCTCCTTCTGTCAAGCAAGACCCCTTTTCTAGGGCCCCTTTAGAGATATCAAGTTGAAACTAATACCTCCCACAGAAGTCTACGGCTCCATGGTGCTGTTAAGAAATCAGGCTTTTAACTTCACGCAGAAAGAAGTTATTGTCCTTTACGTAATCAATTTAATACAAATTGGTCACCATTGAAAACCTATGGGGTACTTCCAGTTGACATAGAAACAGACATAGATAGAGCATACCTCTAATAAAAAAAACTAAAAATTACCGAAATTTCATTATTCAATAAGAAATTATATCCATGAAATTTCATAGTTCGTTAATGATCGTAAGTGCTTAAATTAAGTTGGTTTCTCACGTTTTGTGGAATTAGTTTATAAATTAATTACCCATACAATTAGACCCTTTGGATACATGGAGTTTAATGGATCATAAGTGTCAAGATTATATATAAATGCTCGTGAAATATGTTTGTGTTTTAAATTGTATGTACGGAACCTTCAGGGCTTGAGTCCTACTCGCATTTGACCAGTTTTTGATAAAATATAGCAATATTTTTATTGTGCCGTTACAGTCAGTAGGGTTAACATATGTGATAGATAATTGTTGCGTTTCGTTCGAATCTTCACGTATATATCTTTAATCGGAAGATGCTAATGCAGTTTATTCTGCTTGCAGGTTCTGCAGCAACCATCGGAACAAGGATAGACCGGGCATCGCGCCTGCTGACCTCATGTGCGTCGCAGAAGCCATGATGCCGCGGCTCATACTGAGGCTGCTGCAGCATTTCAGGGAGAATAGGTAAGTCAACTATTGAGAGGGCAAAGGAAACTAGCCTATTCAGCTAGCCGCTAGTTTATGTGTCTTTGACTCGATTGCCAACTGGTTGCCAAACATCGGATACATAGATATACTATCGAATTCCGATTATCTAAGGATACGTTCATACTTAAAGTGACATCACAGTTCGTGAACAGTTCAATATACACTGAAGACAATTTTAAAAGTTCAGTTTTTATCAATTTATGCAGGGATTTAGGCAATATCTACGGTAGCCGTTAACAGGCTACCGACTCACTCATGGCACAGTATTTATACTATGCTCACGGTACGGCTATAAGGAATGCAGTTGTAATTAAGGCGTATAGGCACGCCACCGTTTTTTAGTACAAAATTTGATAACCCATTTCTCAGTTTTGTTTTTCGTTATAGACCAATAGTATATTACATTACTGCTAATTCATAGTCGAAGCAAGTATAGTGCTTTTCTCGAAAATAAAATGAGACATTTTCATGCTTTTCATGATAAGGAGTTATATTAAATATAATAAACTGACTAGGAAATATTAAAAGCTACTTACTTGCTCATATTTCGGCGATTGGTCATGTTTATTGTTATTGATTTCTTCAGCAAAGCATTAGTTGAGTACAATCTATAACAGAGCCCGCTTCTGAACTCATTTTGTAATTTATATGCACAAAAAATACTTTCAACTATAATTTATAGCAACATAAATTCCCGCTTTTACGCATTTTTTTTAAATTATTGCCAGCAGGGCAAAGGTATTTACCGCCGTGTAGCCTTCTAGCCTTCATGGACAACGCCATCTAGAGGAAGGCTAAGTACTAAAAAAAAACAACGAGAAAAACTCCTTAGTCTCTTATAAACATAGACACGGATGGTTTTAAAAAGGAAACATGAAATATACTCTGTGAACATATAGTATGTAATGGATTTTCATACGAATTTCCTGGACAGTTATTTAGATTTCCTGGACACTTTTAATAGCTCGCCAGGATGAAGTATTTTCTGGTAGGTCTTTACAGAATGTAATGGTAATATTACAATGTATTTTTGAGAAAAGTATATTACTATCATCTGGTAGATACTGATATTTTAAAATTCTCAATTTTCACAAAATTTCGAGTATTAATTTTGTTTTAAAGATATCAAGCTGGACAGATTTACATACAAAGTTGTTTTCTTGCCTTAAATTGTAACTATACCAAAACTTTATATTTCATCCGGATAGTGACTTTGTAAACGTATGTATTAAACTATAGAGGTCTAATTTAGTCTATAATGAAAAACAACAGAGACACGGGTTATCAAATTTTGTACTAAAATGGTGGCATGCCTATGCGCCGTAAGAGTTACGTCAGTAAAACTGTAATTTAGTTTTTCATTGTGACGAAATCGGACTCTGAACAGGGAGTGTGTGAATCGTGTCCGAGTAATTAATAAATAATAACCTACTGATTCCGAAACATACACACGCCGGATTTGGTCGAAAGGTAATTTGTTATTAATTAATGGAAAAAAATGCTAAATAGCGTTCACAAAGCACACTTTTATTCTAAAAGCGAGTAAAGAATCTAAATACTACTCATAGATAGTACGTCGGGTTAGGTGTCCGGAGCATTGATAAACCAAGCCCTAGATTCTGCATCGGCGCCGCACCAAAAGCGGCCCGACAAAAATCCACTCATTTCAGTCGAAGAGTGGATTATTCGTTTAGTCTGCACGTGACCGCCGACACGCAAGCATGTCAAGTTGTTCTTTAAAGAAGTGCAAAATCGACACTGGAAGGAAAAAAAAAATGCTGGCGGCGAGTTTACTTAGTTATAGATATATGCTAAAACATAATAAATAATACAAAAAACGTAAAGATTTCTGTGCTTTAACAGAAATTATTTGTATTTACTCGCTTTGTTGTTATCTCTTTCGTATTATTTGTTATCTCTTTCGTATTATTATAATTCATGTTTCAATAATAACACGTTGTAAATTGACGGTAGAATTCAATAAATTTTCTACCCTAATATAAAGTTGAAAAAAAAAATCATTGAGCTCTTGAGCTGGCTGGTTGTTATGATTCTACGACTTCTTATGACCTACGAACGCAAAATAGAAAATATATTATAAATTGCTTGTGGAAAACAAATCTAAAACTAGTACGACAAGGTCTATTTCCTAAAAATCAAAACTTGGCTTTTATCTTATTCTTGTTTTGTGTCGGTGTAAAGATATAGCTATAATTGTATAACAAACCGGGGACATAATTTGAATCTGTTTTTGTATATAATGATAAATCTAGGGCTTGGTTAATCAATGGTCAGGAGGTTAATATAACTAAAACATGCAGGAGAAAGTAAAGTGGTAGAGTGACTGACAGCTCGTAAAAAGCAGATGGTGTATTCTCTGACCATGTCCCAACTTAGGCCACCTCTCATGTCGTCTCTGTCACACACTATTATAAAGGGATAGATATACTAGGAATATAAATATTGTCTTTAATCGAGATCCGCTTTTGTTGTCTGATTTATCGCCACGAGTTGATAGCATGCATGCAGCTCTCTTGACGTTATTATACTGAGATGATAAATTCCTAGGCTATTCCTGCGCTGTTTCAAAATAATAGTCTAATACATAAAAAGAGAATAACATTGCAGGATGTATTTGAATCGTTTCGTATGAAGTGTTTTCATCGGTTTCCTTAACAAATAAACTGATACTCCGTATGTTTCAAAATGTCACACGGTTGTGATTCTGATGCGAAGTAGATTGGAGTTTATGAGCTGTATCAAGATTGTGCAAGACTAACGAGGTCTAGTGCCTTACCGTTTTAAATGTTCATGAACCCTAGTGCAACTTAGATGCGTCAGACCCGGGTTATTCCAGTTTATGTTACTTCCGGTATTTCTGACATAAATCAATCCTTATTTGGTTTCGCTTTGATATTGTTTGTTGAATGCATGGAAGATTGCTGCAGGCTCTTAAGTTTAAGTTAAGTATTTTATGAAGTTGATGCTTTTGATTGTTGGTACTTGGTGGAATTTGCGATACATTTTGATTGAAATGAGCTTGTCCACTGTTTTATTTATTTTATGGTTTCGCTACAACACCATTTTCAAAGGGTTTACAATATTCATATAAACCTATATTTTATGTGTGCACCACTTCTAAAATCCTCTCGTAAAATTGTTTACTACCTAAAGATTGATCAGCACCTCTAACATGGAGGAACATATCGCTCTGTCTCACTCTGTTGATCTAACTAAAGAGGGACAGACAGTGGGTATACATGATAAAGGTGCTGGAAGAGAGAAGAGAAGAGAGAATGATGAATGATAAAGTGATAAGCTCGCTTATTTATTCTTACCCTACTCGTATTTTTAAGTTCAGTGTATTGTTTTTATCTTTATGTGCAATTTAATAACGGGTAAATTAAATAAGTAAAAAAAAATAGAAGTACAAGTGCATTTTAACTAAAATGTTAGGTGTTTTACTGGTACTGGCAAAAACAATTTATTGGGTTTAATCGAATTCACAAGCTACTTCTCTATTATAAGAAAAGCGTAGCTTATAGTCGGTAGGTCGCCGGTTACATTTGTATTTGTATATGTTACCGGCCAAACCCGATTTTACGACAAACTAGTTCATATACAGTGTGTAATCGTTGAGTGTGGCCAGGCGATTATTCCGTAATTATTACAGATATCAAAAAAAAAATTAAACTGATATCGAAAGTACGTTACCTAAGCAGTAAAATGACATCAATAACTTTTTGGAAATAAAACGAAAAGTATTCAAAATTTTGACATTAAACACTCCCATACATTCAGTATGAGAGTAGTAGAAAGGTTTTAGTTTGCTTATTTTAAAAGGTTATTTTAGCTTAGTACTGATATTAAAGGAAACTGTTTATTAACCAACCAAAGTAATAAAAATCTTGAATAATATTTATTTCTTAGTAAGTGCAAAATTTTGTATTCAAAGCAGATGTTCGAAGTGACGTCCTTGTTAATCTCATACTAAATTAAATGTATGGGAGTGTTTAAAGTCAAAATTTTGAATACTCCTCGTTTGATTTTCAAAAAGTTATTGATGTCATTTTACTGATTAGGTAACGTACTTTCGATATCAGTTTAAATTTTTTTGATATCTGTAATAGTTACGGAATAAAATCGGCTGGTCACACTTAACGATTACACCCGGTATAGTTCATATATGGTAAGATCGTATTTTTGTTAAAACTTAAGACGTCGCCTCGCTCGGCTCCAGAATTTATACTCACAAGCAACCTAACAGGCTCTTCCTCGTTTCGCTCGTCGTCGCACCTACTTTGGCCTAGGGTTTGTCCTAAAATCGGGTTTGGCCGGCAACATTATACACCTGCATGCTCTAAAAAGCGTGCATTTGTATTCAAATTCGATTGTCATATGGCTATTCGGCTAAGCAAATTAGCCCGTTTGCCAATTTTGAAATCGTACGTTTTTGGTTGTCAACAACAAAATAAGACAATCGTATTCATTTGATAGCCAAAAAATGTACGATTTCAACTGTCAAACGGGCTAATTTGCTTAGCCGAATAGCCATATGACAATCAATTTGAATACCATTGGCTTACATAATTGCACCTCAGGCCAGTTGAGTTGAACTTTGAAGAAAATTACCAAGCAAAATTAAAGCCTTGAGCCAAAATATGATTACGGATAGGACCCACTTGTTTCACTGTGCAAGGTGACACAGGTCAAGCTTTCGATGAGATTATGATTCATCATCAGGACTTTTAATTAAAATATAACACGTCATTGTATTTTCCAGTTGGGGCACAACCGCATCAAATTCGGACAGATACCGAGTGGCGGTATCGGAATGTGAACATTACGTGCAGATGTTGATGGAGTTCAATAAGATGGGTGATCTGATGCGCTCCGCCATGACTAAGGCGCTTATCAATCCGCAGGTCAGTCGAGGAACCTTTTTATTGACTACGACTGTAAGACAATTTGGCCTGCGTATAAAAGTTTGTATGACTGGGTGGCTGTTTTGTATTACTAAGTTTGACTAAACCTTCAACGCAAGCGATGAACCGCGCCTTGAGTTGGGTGATAGTCGTGGCAGAGGAACTTTGCTGAACGAAATGACAGGTGCTCCACACCCTCCCTCCTCGCTCAGCTACGGCTACTGCCAAAGGCGCGGTATAGCGCTTGCTGTCAAAGTATATCCAAGCTGTCAACTGATACTGCTACCCTATGCTTCAAGCACACTGTCAGATACTACGCTGACAGGAGGACACCGGTGTATGCCTGTTTTCTGGACTTGTCCAAGGCATTTGATCTGGTCTCCTATAAAGTTGTTTCGGAAAAGCTGGAAAAAGAAACCACTCTACCAAAAGAAGTGGTGTCGATTTTTAAGTATTGGTACGGCAATCAGTCAAACTATGTAAAATGGGCCGGCAATAACTTGTCGGATGCATACAGGTTGGAGTGTGGAGTGAGGCAGGGTGCCCTGACCTCACCTAAACTTTTTAACCTATATGTGAACCAGCTCATCGTTGAGCTCAGCAACGACTAAGTTGGTTGTTCAATAGACGGGGTAGCTATGAACAATATGAGCTACGCTGACGATATGGTGTTGTTGAGCCCTTCGATGAGGGCCCTCAGACACTTGTTGGGAATATGTGAGTCCTATGCGGTGACTCATGGACTCAGGTATAATGAATCAAAGAGTGAGTTAATTGCGTTCAGGGCGGTTCAGAAGAGCTATGACACCGTTCCGGAACTTCTACTTAATGGGACTAATCTGAAACATGTGGACAAGTTTAAATATCTGGGCCATTAGGTCACTGCGGATTTAAACGACAACGCAGATGTTGAAAGGGAGCGCAGGGCATTGTGTATCGCTGCAAATAGGTTTTCTAGGTGTACAAAGGAAGTGAAAGTCATGCTCTTAAAGGCATTCTGCCAGTCTTTGCACACCAGTAGTCTGTGGGCCGGATATACGCAGGGAGCATACAATGCTCTGCGCGTGCAATATAACAACGCGTTCAGGGTGTTGTTGGGTCCGAGGCGATTTTGTAGCGCTTCTGGCATGTTCGCAGAGGCCTATACCGACGGCTTCCATGCCGTAGTAAGAAAAAGGTATGCGTCTCTGTTGGATCGCGTGCGTTCCAGCTCCAACAGCTTGCTGAGTACGTTTGTAGACAGGTGGGACTCTCCGATTCTACGCCACTGGATTCGCCTGCATGTCCATGTGTAGTCGTGGAATCATGTTTATATATCGATAAATGTATTAGCGTAAGTTATTAACAATAGCGTAAGTTGTTTTATTACTAACACGTTTCTATGGATCTTTGATCTGAAATAAATACATTTGATTTGATTTGATAAGTTGGTGCGCGGTACGCCCATGGTTTATTATGAACCGCGAGTTGGTCGCATCTCCTCGGTATTTTTGCCTTCCTTCGTAACTTGCCATGCTACCTATAAAGTAAATACTTCTTCATGTAACTCTTTTCGCAGTCTAAATATAGCAGTTTACCCAAACTTTCAATTATTCTCCGAAAAAATTACCTTGTCTCTTCAGGATCACGTGTCTAAAACTCACAATTCCTATTGCAGATGTACCGCGGGATGGTGGAAGGTCCGTTCCCAGAAACTGAGTACGGCTGCTACATGGCTGAGAGCAACAAGATGTACGAGAAAGCTATAGATTCGTTTCCAGCACCTGAACCACCTGACGAGTGAGTATCACTGCATCTGTAGTCTTGTGGAACATTATAGTGATATACCTTCCGTCGCCGCTGACGAGGCTCGGGTGGTCTCATATTCGCCCGCCTGTTACCCATGCGCCGACTCCTTCGCTCCCACTCTCGCCCAGCGGTCTTTTTACCTGACGCGAGGTATACCTCTGTGTGTAGGGAGGCTTGAAGGTAGCTGCTATCTGCGACTAACTTCACATTCACTTCCGAATTTTTGATTGATCTGAACTTTAATATCCGTGGTGTAGCTTGAGCTGAGTTAGCAGCAGAATTATATGAGGATTTCAGGAAATTCCCTTTAACGGAACTCGTAGGTTGTGTACGTCACCCACTTTGGATAGCAAATAAGCTCATGCTATTGCAACCCCTTGAGTTGTAGTCCTATACACAGCTTACACTGTCCGCCACAGAGCCAGTTATAGGCGATTCAGAATGACGCGGTGTATGTGTGAGTATAAGCATCACTCCGGAGAGGACAACCAAGAGAGGCAAAATCTTGGAAAGTTCTATGTCCAACAGTAGACGAAAACAGGCTGATGGATGGAAGGTTAATTCTAATTACTTGATCCCACCGCACACCTCTTGTACGCCCACTGCGTCTTTACTAAATGTACCTTGTGGAGACGCCAGTGACGTCACGGACCCGGCCGACTTCGGGTATAGATAAGAGATCACAGTTTCGAGTGACCACTTCTAAATGTACCTTACCAAGACACCGCTACTCGGGTATATTTAGTAGCACTAGTTTAAAATGAATCATTACTAAATATACCCGATATCGATAGAATATCTTGCTTGAGCGAAATCGGGTATAATTAGTAGCTATTTCAAAAAAGCGCACTGTATTTAGTATACCCGAGCAGGATTCGTCACTCTTCCATTGCTCTATTGTCTCTGTCTTGTACATAGATTCGCGCGCTTTTGCTTCCTTATGTCTATTTGTTTGTTTACGTACTTTAGTTTCGATAGCCAAGCCATAGCCATATCGTAATCGTAATAAAATACTCCTGCATCTTGCTAGCGTAACCACAAATGATCTCTGCTTAGTTTAAGGCCTATATTAGTCGGTAAGAGCAATATTTTGTGTGAGTTATCTTAATTTCTATAAAATAGTTCTATCTCTATCTTTCTCCTTCCATCGCATAGGTGAGTCATCTTATACTATCGATTTGACACATGCGTGACGATTTAACTCAACCCGACGAGTCAAGTTTACACCACATCCAAAATTAAAATGATGACAATGCATTGTAATGTATCTTCCTGTTTCAGATACCGGCACCTTCCAGCACTAGCGCCTCGCTTACAACACAACACTTTACTCGACGAGTTCATTTTCTGGACGTTTAAGTACGAGTTCCCGCAGAACGTTGTCTGTTTCTTACTTAACATGTTGCCGGATCAGGATTATAAGGTGAATCTAAAGACAATACACTTAAACTGTCCAATCAACCGCATGATAAACAAATGCTCATATAAAACATACTATAACTCTACATATCATCTGTGATCCTACTAATGAATACGTACAGTTCTTACAATTGGGTATACTGACAATAGAAGAGAGCTGTGTTGTTTACTAGCAAGCGGTCGCGCTGATTTTCAATCAACCCCAGCTCTTTTTATAATAATAAAATAATAAAAGCCTTTATTTTACATAACATAATACAATTTTTGACATGCACTGACATTGAAAATTAAATAAAAACAAAATAAATTACATTCGAAAATTCATGCGGAAATGCTAATAATTCATTATGTCAAATTAACAAAATTATAAATTCATAAAATAAAAAATCATTATAAAATTCAAAACAAATTAGATTAAATGTCATTTTCAAGTTAATGACAAAATGAAATTTGCAAAAATGTCAAATTCATTTTAAGTCCTTTCAGAACATGGTAGGCCTCTCACTTATTCAGTGAGGTTTGGTCTAGGTCACCCTAGCTGACCAGGCTTGACTGCTCTTTTTACTCGTACACAATGTCAAAAGTATAACTAAAAAGATTTAATAAAAAACATGTGATTAAAGCAGAATTAAGCAGATACATTAAGGGGCCGTTCAAGTATTACGTAAGCACTATGGGGGGGGGGGGTGTCTTTATTTTGCTTATTTTCGATGACATGGGGGGTAGGGGAGTCTAGATGATAATTACGTCATCGGTATATTTTTTGCCTCTTACTCTATGTTGAATACTGTATCAGTAAAATCTAATCTCTATCCTAAATCTATTTTCTTATTTTTAAAATTATAATTATAACATTATAATATAAAAAAATATATATTTATAATTGAAAAATGTTTACGTAAGCATGGGGGGAGGGAGTAAGAGCTTTGCTTACTTTTGCTGACAAGGGGGATGGGGGGGTAAATAATTGTAATAAATCTGCTTACGTAATACTTGAACGGCCCCATATTTTGGATTTAGATCCCGGCTTAGACTCTTTTCCAATGTTTTGGTTTTGACAGTGTAATGGTATGTCTTATTGTTCTAACTATTCTTAATGATAGAGGCAAGCCAACTGTTTAATCTTATCGCCGGAATGATTAAGCTTTGCATTGTTTTCTAAAGCCAAAATATGATTTAGGTTGATTGCAGATCATATAATACTTTTTATCACTCATTGCTAGATTGCCACTTCATGATTCATGACCACACGGGAATTTAGCTAAGGTCCGACAGATAGCGTTTGAATGAGGTTTTTAGGCTATAATCTTAATATTTATGGCCAAATTCTAGACCAAACTAATACGATAACATAAAAGGAACCCAGAAATCCTTGCAACGCCTAAGCGAGCGGATAGGTAAGGCTACAATAGGTACAGTTAGTTGCGGAACATAGTAGAATGACCGCTATACATCTTCTTGTTTTTTTTTTATGACAACCCAGAAATCATTCAGTTTTTAGGTTTTTTTCTTATGGCGATCACAGCTATTTTAGTCGCTAATTTTTGCCAATATCGAGTAAAATCTGACATATTCAAACGATGTTTATTGTTTCTTAAATACTATCTGCCGGACTTTAGCCAAAGTCCTGGGATCTTAGTCAAATAACGATTTTTCTTAATATACTGCAACATATTCTTAGTTTACCGTCGTGTGTATTCGCAGTATACGTCATAGGTGTTGGTCATTTAGCTTCCCAATGTTTAGTATGGAGATTTTTAGTGCAGGCTCGAATCCTTACAGCTACAGAATTTCCCTTCTTAGTTCAGTAAGTGGCAAGGATACAAATAATTAAGGCGCATTAGGTCCATCGCATGACGTAATAGATAAACATATGTGAAAAAGATATCAGACATACCTAAGACTGGTGACAGGCAGCGGCGTCAACTGGTTTCGGCACCGTGCTCACCAACCCGCCTGCCCAGCGTTTGTGAGCAGGTGAATTTCTTCCAGGAGGACTGCCCGGAGTGGCGGAATCTTGGAAAGGCCTATGTCCAGCAATTTACGAAACATGCTGACGGATGGATGGATGGATGCTCTGAAAAAGTATGTGTCTCGTAGTGCGGTGAATCAAGACGTGATGGTGGTGCTGAGATCCATGATTCTGTTTTATAATGAATACATTTTGATGTTTTGATGTAAAATTCACAAAGCAGCGATTTGAAAAAAGCTACAGTTGCTCTGTTTTAGATAATGTGTTTGTATGTATAAAACAGTAATTAACGTTATTTTTACTTTGTTAGTTTGGACGGACTATTGCTTTGAACTGAAAAAAAAAACCAGTCTTAGCCATTTTATTTCGATGCAGCGAATTATTCTCTTATCACATTTTGGGCTGTGCTATGGATACACTGTAAAGGACACTTTAATATGGATACACTGAGGGTTTCATGTTCCCGTATTTTATTACGGAGCCCTACAAACCAATACCCTGCGGAAAAAGGCCAGTTCCAATTAAATACTGTCTATAAAAACATGGTAATACGTAAAATACGGTGGAGAGTGAATGCACAAGTGTTTTGATTACTGTCATAAATAATATGATGTCTCTTAGAACAATGCATACCCTAATAACTCAGCCGATAAGATATGAATCAGTTGGCTAGTCTGTATCTGTTGAGATTATTTCTGGATAATATAGGTACATAGCTTAAGACGACGTAGGTAGTAAAAATTAGGTTTTGAGATAGTAGTACTCCCAAACTACAATAGACAGGGTTCAGAAAAAATACAAAGAAGGCCTTTTCCAAGACATTGACAATGCAGATATAGATACAAAAAATTTTGCTGCATCGATAAAAAATACAAAGTGGAGGTCGTTCTTTTTTCAGTTCAAAACAGTAGTGAGTCTTAAGCTAATAAAGTAAAAATAACAATAATTACTGTTTTAAACGTATAATCCCATTACCTAAAACAGGGGAGCGGTTATTTTTTTCAAAACGCTCTTGCATAAAATTGTAAATTGTATTTATCAAAAATCCGCATATCCTATCTCTTGATTCACCGCACTACGGACTACTTAATGCGTCTTAAGACTATTGGCTACCGCTGCAGCTTCCAATATAACTAAACCATAGTATAAATAAGTAATAGTATTCTATCTCCATACAAATGGGCCGAAACGAACCCCCCCCCCCCCCCTCCCCCCGCCAAAACTCGGTACAACTCGGTTACCGACAGCAAAGAGTATAGTAACTAGTACAGGAAAAGAGAGCCATCTCGCGTAAAAAATGGGAACATATGATAAGTAGCGCCTCCTGTCTCTGAGAGGGCGGAACTAAATCTGCTATACATACCTATAGATATCGCTATATGTAGGTACACCGGTTGTTGACGTGCTCAGAAAATTAAACCACATGCTCTACTGATTATACTGAACCACTTCCATACAAAAACATACAAACAACAAAAAGAAATTACTTCCCCATATAAAATTATCAGTAAGTTATTAAAAATTTGTTGGGGAAATAAATATTTTTTTAGTGTTGTTTCAAAAGTTTTTGTATGGAAATGGTTCAGTATAATCAGCAGAGCATGTAGTTTAATTTTCTGAGCACGTTATTAAAACACATACTAGGTACTTTAATTATTAAATATGTACTTTTTTGCTAATTTTAATTATGGTAGTATGCTAGCTTAATAAGGAAATATTTTCAATGTTGAATTATGTACTAAGTTCAGGCGTTATTTAAACTGTTTGGAAACATATAATCAATATAACGCACCTCCGGTGCAACACTGACACAATTGCAAAACTTGAAAAAATGACATAAGAATGTATGAAGTGGCCGAAAATACTTCTGCACTTGGTACAATAATGTCATTTGTTTAGTACGTATAGTTTTCGCATGAGGGCGTAAGTGTCGTTGTGGTTTTGGCGCGAATCGAGAGGACACTGGGAGAAACAACGATTCATTGGTCAGTTGTGTCACATTGTCAGCGGTCCACCACATGAGCAGGAGTATCTTGGAGCTACAACGTTACTAAGGTTATTGTGACATTTTATTTTTTGTTTACTGGAGCAATAGCGTCACAACCTCAGGTCACAACTTACACTTATGACATTGTTTCTCTGAAAATAAACTAGTTTAGTACAATAGTTCTTTAACGAGAACGACTCTATTGTACAAGATGACTGCTTCTCCAATTCTTTTGATTTTGTTGTAAAATTGGATGACTGAAAAGTACATATACTATTACTAGTATAATCCTAGTTATAATGAAAATAATAAAGTTTGTAAGGGTTTCAGGATGTTTGAAAGAGTGAAGGGTTGTTACTCAGTCACACAAAAACTGCTTTTCTTATATAATTATGTACAAAAAAAATGGTGTACCTTATCGATAAATCAGGGGATCCAGGAGCTGGCGTTATTTTCAGCCAGAGATTCAGTCTGGCAATAAAGTAAGGATACATCGCTAGCATCTTGGAATCTCTAGCGCAGTGCAGCGATCTAGGTGATTTTTTTAATCTCTAGCTTTTTAGTATAATTTTATTTTTATATACAAATATACTTAAAATCCACCTATAAAGAGATGTGTTCATTTAATAATTTAATTTTATAAACGAATTTACCTCACTACAGGAAACATTTTTTTAAAAATTAAAGTATTAATGGGTAATCATAAATTATTTATAGACGTTTTATTAAAAATATAATTTTTGTTGTAGATTTTTCCAGGAAGAATAGACAAAATATAATATTGTTCTGTATAAAACAAACAAATTCTTGGTATGTTATTTATGTATCACTGTGTCACAATTGCACTTATTTTTTAGTTTAGTGCCACAATGTCACAATTGGGGGTGATCTAAATTTTAAAACGATATTATAATTTAACTATAATATTTAAGATCAATTTCTTTTCTTAATAAAGAAGGTAAAAGAAAATATAAATATAAAATATATGCAAGTAGCCTCTATCAGGAAGTAACATCATTTTATACGATACTTAATTGTTTAAACCCTTCTCTTGAAAAAATGATTTTTTGCATAAGTGACAGTGTTGTACCGAAGGTGCGATAAATGAAACATGATTAAAGAATCAATAGTACTTTATTAATGCGTTTTAACTACTTTTAACATACAATTTTAACCGCCTATTTTTTTTACAAAGTAAAAATTTAACATAAATAAGAAAATATTTTATGATAAAACCCCATTTTTGTAAGGCTTATGTTTAAGCAATCACCAGATATATTAAAATATAATGCCAAATAAATCGCTATAAACCGCTAAAAATAGTAAGTAATTACCAGAATTTAATCTCCATTTTAATATGAAATTATAACCAATAAATTTATCTTAAAATAATCGCTGAACAACCCAGAAATAGTAAACAAGCACCAAAAATTTAACCGCATTATATTAAAATTTTCATCCAAATATGGTACATATTTTTATCCTATAAAAGTAAATTAATCTAGATAAATCATTGTTTACCCAAAAATTATAAATAAATTCCTAAAGTTTGACCTATTTTACCGTACAATGTTTACTAAAGTCGGAGGTTCTTTGTATAGTCAGTGCTATACAAAACTTTAAAATGCTCGTCGTCGCTACCTATTTAAGGAATTTGATTTAACAGACTTCGGGCTTTGATCATAATATAGGTGCTTGCGTTATTTATACCATACCTTGTTATAGGTATGCATACATTTTAAGGCAAACCTAGTGATATATTTGGATAGTAATGCACAAAAATTTGCTTGTTAACATTTGGTGATTTTTTACTAATTGCTTTTGGGTTTTGAAAACATTTTGAAGTGCAGGCATGACTTTAATAGCTAGAAAGATTGTAAATGGTATCATACTTTTCTTACAGGTTTAATTTTTTTTGTGCTTATTATGCATATTTTGGGTAAGGCAGCTTAATAAATTTTTTTTTGTGGTCCCGCGCCGTTCATTTATATTTTAACCCTTTTTGTAATGTTTATGCTTATCATAATACAATTGAGCACATTTTTTCATTGGATCATTTCCTGCGTAAGATATTTTACCTAATAAAATGCGATTGACTGATCTACACAAACTGTATATTAAAATTTTTATAGTTGAATCAACAAAATATTTTTTTAAATCATCATTGTGGCGATCACAACAAGGTGGAAATCCAACAAATGATTCTATGATCATTTTGATGTTTTCCTTGACAAATGTTTTTTTGAGGTTTGTTTTCAGAAATGTTGTTGTGATTTCTTGAACTTCATTAAAACTGTTTGACAATTGATTGGATGGGTAGCACAGCCATTGTTTCTTTTTATTATATTCTTTGGCTCTTATATATTCATTTCCTGCATCCATTTTCTGTGACAATGCAGAGTTTCGACACACTTGACACGACTTTACTATTTTACTTAGGCATTTTGATAAAACCCAGCCGCAGACATACCTTCGCTGTTGATGATCAGATGGATCGGCAACTATCACATCATTGTACAGATCGTCAACCATTTTTTCGGAGACTTCAACGTTACTTTCTGTTACCTTTTTGTCGTAAGATTCTTTTTCTTTGATAAAAAAGTCTAACGTTTGGAGACAGTTATTAAAATCTGCTTCGCAGTTCGCATTAATAGCCTGTACTGAGCTAAAATTATTTAATAAAGATGTTTTAAATGCATCTTCGAAAGCACGACAGTTTGGTGAAACATTTCTGACACCCAAACTTCTTATATTGCCAAAAAAATTTTCTACTGGGTCCTGATTCAAGTTCCTTGTAAGAAGGCAATCAAAACCCCACTTTTTATGTACAATGTTCCATATTTCTTGCACGCCTTCGATAGTTTTAATAAATTTTTTTAGGGATGGGGCAGATGTTTCAACTAAACGTATTTTATTGCCAACTTTTTTTTTACAATAAATTTAACATTTTTTAAAAATTGTATGCCATCCTGCCCCAATTTGTGATGTAAAGTGTTTTTCTTGACACCACCTCTATAAACTTTTCCATTTATTATATTAAAAGTACCTGCATTTAAGCTATCAAACAGCTTATCTAACAAAAGCACCACCGGAATGAGTTGACGGCATTCTTCTGGCAAATTTTTTCTAGCAGTTAAATGCTCAGTCGCAACGGCCACGCTATGGCTGAAAACTTGGGCTGCCATCTTTACCCGCATTTTCTTTATCTTCTCCGGGTTAACATGCTCTTCTGTCAGTTTATGAAGATACCTGTAAAGGATAAATTTATGATTACTGTTTGTATTGATGAACTTAGGCATTCACAAGACAAATGTGAACAAATTATAAATCTGTCAAGCTTAAGTTGAACAGGTTTCGACTTTCTATTTAGATTGCGGGGTGATCTGTTCGAAAATATACAAATGTGACGTCATCAAACATTTTCGTTATTCGGCCCCTACCTAATATACATTCTGTACAAACATCTAAATTTCAGCTCAATCAATGGCCGTTCTCGATTAATGACACGAACAAAATATAGAAGCTTCACCGTAAGATTTTCGGTCTTTGATAAAACTAAGAAAGGAGGGAATTTATTGTGACTTACCTCAGCTCTCCATAGCTTTTGTCTGCTTCATATAACATTTGAAAATACTCCCACTTTATTATTTTGGTTTTGTTTTGATCACCAAAATCTGTATGTTTTAAGTCTTTAGTAAGTAGGTTATTACGTAAACCCTTAAGCAGGTGAGGCACATCATATAGAGGAATAATTTTCTGTGAGTCAACCTCATATATATCTTTGCGCCATTCTTTACCTTTCCTCAAATATTTTGCCTTTGTGTCTTCAACTAGGCTATTAATTGCACTTACGTTAGTTGCCCCTTGATCGCATACAGAACATATTATTTTTAAACCAGTTTTATTCACATGTGTTATGATATGAGTTATAATTTCTTTTAATTCATTTTTGTGTAGACTTTGTGTAAAGTAGTAAGCTACTGGCTGCTTAAAATTCATTTTTATTCCTTTAACCATAAAAACGAGTGCATGATTGGCTATCTTAATTTCTTCACCATGTGTTGTAAAGCCTTTTAATTCATCATTAGCAGCATCATATTGAATGTTCGGTGTGAGGGACATTTCATCAAATATTAATGTGCAGAGGCGGTCTTCCACGTTCATCTGACGAACTGTGTCTACCAAGTTTTCAAAGATGATTTTATTTGGGCCAGGAGATATCTTAATTTCTCTTAGGAGATTTCGTAATGATTTTGATGATGGCAACTTAAACCATGTGTACAAAAGAGTGTACAGTCTAGGGCTCTTTTTAAAAAATGACAATGCCATTATTTTTTCTTCTAAAGTATAGCGTCTCCCCTTTGGGGCCTTTAGGCCTTGTCTGTACTGCATCCCAGTAAAAATTTTTCCTGCCAAAGTCATGTTTTTAGTGACCCTATTAAATGCCTGTCTAGAAGCTAATTTTTCAGCATTAGTAAGACGGGTTTTGTAGTTTTTTGCTTTGTGCATCGTTTTATTCAATTGTCTTTTTAATTTTCTGTTTTCTTTCTGAGAAGCTTTGTAATTCTTTAGTAAAAATTCTCGTGAATTTCTTTGGTGACCTGTAAACACCAACATAAAATATTACAAACAAAACTCCTTGAACATCACACCTGACCATGCACATGTGTGTCAGGAAAAGAATAAGGATACATTTTATTAAGAGACAATTGGTTAAGGGGGTAACTTTTTACCTCGGTACAAAATGCACATTATAATATTGTTTTCCTTACTTTTGAATAAAAGGTATGCAAAAAATGCGTTTTAAAGCAATTTGCGGAAGTAGTTTGTTAGTAATAAAGTCTTCACAAAAAATTTATGTAGTTTAATGTATTACATTTTGTTTGCATTATATTAACAAACTTTAAAGCGTGTTTACAGTTGTAATGTAATGCATTCAAAATGTAACGGATAAAATGGAATAGTTTTCATGTGATCACCTAACTATTAACAAGCAGTTTGAGCAAATTGCTATAAAACACATTTATTGCATTCATTTTATTCAAAAGTAATGAAAACAATATTATGGCGTGCATTTTAGACCAAATTCCTCTGTTACCCCCTCAAGGATGTGATGGAAACAACAAGAATGCAACTTTTATACAAAAAATAAGAAAAAAAAATCACCTTGGACAGTAGCTCGGGATGTCGAAGATGTGAAGTGCTAAAAATGAAATAATTAGGTCATTTACGAAAATCTTCTCGTTGCATTTGCTCCACTGGCATGATTCGAATTCGGGTATCAAAAGTTATCGACTGCCCTACCATTGGTTGTAGTTTTGCTGCGGCAAAATAAACTTTCAGCAGGACGCACGGGATCTTTGAATCTCAGGTAATTTTTAACTTATACCAGGGTGTCATTGTATTTTGTAATGTTAATGGTTTAATCAATAAAATATTAACATAGAAAATGAGGTACCTACCATCGGTAGAATGCTGTTTCTGGTCACTGTCAACATCTACTTTGGGTCCAGGTTCATGGTCAGGTATCCACATCCTTGGCATTGAATTTCTTTGGTAACCTGTAAACACCAATATAAATATATGACGAATGAATAGGTAAATAATTTTTGATACCCTTTGGATTCACTTAGGATGTGATAGAAATAACAAAAAGACTTCTTTGTTTTAGCTCAACCTATTATTCTCAACGTATGCTAACATAAAAAACAGATGTAGGAACAAACTTTTAGCGTTAAGTGATTTACGGGTATAATTGACAAAACTTACTATTATAAACTTAAAGAGAATAATGAAAAATTCATTAAAACAGTTTCATTCTTCGTATTAAAGGTAAATAATCATTTGACTGCATTGTGTTTCCTTGTCTTCCTAACTAGTCAAACCACTTTAAGAGTAGGTGTACCGCGAAGTTTTTTTAGCATAACATGGGTACAGCGGTTAAAAAAGTTTGGGAACCCCTGATATAAATATTGAACAGTGTTTTCACCTTCAAAATAAATCAGTTATCTGCTAGATAAGATTTTAAATTTACACGGTCACTATAAACATTATTATAAGTCGGTACGGACGGGACTCACCATGTTTATTTTTTATAATACAAGTATAGTATAAAAACAAACATGGTGAGTCTAGTACTCCTAATAAAGTTATTTGCTGTCAGTAGAAAATTTAAGATCTACCTTGATCTGTAGAATGCTGTTTTTGGGCACTGTCACCATTTACATTGAGTCTAGGTTCATGGTCAGGTATCCACATCCTTGGCAGGGAGTAGTTATGCTCCAGTTGCAGTGAAATTCCATAAGATGAAACTACACCTGCAAAAATAAAAATGCAAGTCAAGTGGGAAATAAAAGTAAGAAAGGCAGAAATTCTCAGTGGATACAGGTATGAACATACACAGTATATCAAGGAGTGGCTTGTTTTACAACATGTAGGTACTAACAAGCACTGCTGTTTTATCCTTATCTCGCGTTTTCATCATTAAGGACACCGCCTCGACGATCTGAATTAGAATACGGATGTGAACTGTACTTCTCTGGCGTACACTTTAAATTGTGATAAACATGGACCTACCGCTCAAATGAAGACATGGAACTGCACAATTCGATAATCGATGATTCATCACTTTGTGTTCGGGCTTGAAGTGGTAGTCGCAGATCTTCTTATTATTATAAATTTTCAAGGGATCACGTTCTGTTATCTTGTTTCCAACAATCGCCAACCAAGCCTTGAACTGCTCAGGCCGTCTCTCGGGGTAAGGGAATCGATGCATGTAAGCACCTGCAAACATATAATACATATTCAAGTTTGCAATTAACTGGGCGAAATCCAATCTGATAAATAATTAGTAAGAATAATTGGTATGCAGATGATGAAGTAGCACCGAGACTCACGCAAAACCACAACTTAATCATTTACTAATAAAATAGTTCATTAATTCTTGTGACTTACCTAATTCACTGCAACCAAAAATACAATATTTTCTCTTCATTTTAATTATCACACTTGGAAAATAATTTAGAAAATTAACTGAAAGACGACGTTCCTTTCAATGCACTTTTCTGTCAAATAAAATTATTGTATGCCTAGATTTAGGACGAAATAAAAAATTATACAAAACAAAAATAGTTCTAATACAAAATAATAAATTTACTTCCTTACTTTGGTTATAATAAATCCATTTATTTATAGTAGTTATTTATTAATAAATAGAATATGCGTAGAATGAAACTTTTTTCCCAATGTAGCGATCCCAAATTGGCCATCTAGTGTATCTTTTATGAACTTTTATGTAAGTAAATAGTCTGGTGCACAATATACAGAGCTCGCCACTTTCCGTACATTAAAAGTCTTGTTCACGTCTTGTTCTATGTTTCAGTCCCCTGACCGACAGTCGCGATCGCACCGCAGTTACGTACGCACGTTGTCTCTCTGACGCTCCCGCGCATTTTCGTAAATTATGGCACGAAATATGTTGTGCATTGTATGGTTGCTTAAATATAAGTTTTATAATAATAATATTGCATTATCAAGTACGTAAACAGTCAGTTGGCAGCCCTAGGGCGTGTTTAGGCGCCAAGCGGCCGTAGGTATTGATTTCAAGGACACAGCCTAGTTAAACTACTGTTGTTACCTATACTGTGACTAAACCCAAATCATTTTGTTTCAGGAACACCTAACCCGTACATTCGTAATGCACTACGCCCGGATTCCACTAGTACTAGAAGCGGCTGCCGACCCCGATACGTTATCCAATCGTGTCGTTCACATGTCTGTCCAACTGTTCTCCAACGAAGCGTTGGCTTTACGCTGCGTTCAACAATTACATTTGCTGCACGTCATGGTTCTGAGTTTACGTCTGATGATGGGGAAGATACTTGTGCAGAATACGCTACACGATCCGGATAAGAATTTTCATTATGTGATCGACTGTACGAGAAGAGTGATGAAGGAGCATTGCTACTGGCCGTTGGTTTCGGATTTCAATAATGTACTGTCGCATAAAAGTGTGGCTTTGCTTTTTCTCCAAGATGATGCGTTGGTCGATATGTGGTTCGAGTTTTTATCTATGTTGCAAGGTAAGTTACCAATTTTGTTATTTTTACTCATAATACCAATTCATAGAAATAAGTAATTCTAATAAAACCGACCTCTCAGTCGTAAGCTATAAGCGAAGTATCGAAAGAAGACAATGGTAATAGAGTTGCCCAATATAAAATGTAACTAACGTCTGGGGTTCCGAAATCAAATTCAATAAAATTGTACGTTATGTTGTCAAGGAGCATTATTGTATACCACGCGTCAGGTAAAAGGAGACTTAGGCGGTCTCTTTCTCGCGCGCTTGTTACCCATGTGCAAACACATCCTCTCCCACTCTTGCCCACCTGACACCAAGTATACACGGTATATGTTGTCGAGGTACCCAAGTTGAACTGCACACACTGTATACTGACCATCAACTCTGGATTAGTACGCCGATACTTGACTAC
Organism: Ypsolopha scabrella; assembly: GCA_910592155.1. Lineage (NCBI taxonomy): Eukaryota > Metazoa > Arthropoda > Insecta > Lepidoptera > Ypsolophidae > Ypsolopha > Ypsolopha scabrella. Next base: position 19,597,374 of record OU342975.1, on the reverse strand, counting down.
AGAGGTGGTTGAGGTGTCGTCTGACAGATATTTATATTCGGGGGAGAGTAAGAGGACAGCTCTCAGGCAAAACCAGGCGGCCCACCATTGCCTGGGACCGATAGATGGCGGTTTATCTATCCCCAATTCCCGGCCTTATATAAAACAGACTGGTGACGGGCAGCGGCGTCACTGGTGCAAGGGTTTCGTCACCGAGCTTACCAACCCGCCTGCCCAGCGTGTGTGAGTATGGGCATTTCTTCCAGGAGGACCGCCAAGAGAGGCGAAATTTTGGGAAGGGACGCAGTCCAGCAGTGGACGAACACGGGCTGATGGATGGATGGAATTAACAAATAACAATTACCCAGGCATGAACGTGAACGTGCGCGAAGTGGGCGGCCATATTGAATTCGAGCCGTCCTCGTACTACGCGGCGTTCTCCTGCGAGCTGGAGGCGGCCGCGTACCCGATGTGGTCCGTGCTGAGCCACCTGACGGAGCCCGAGCAGGCGCCGCTGGCGAGGCGGATCATTGCTGCGGCGCTCACCTACCTGCAGGAGTGGTTGGATGCTGTGCACTTCACTACGCCGCATATGGAGAGGGTGAGTGTTCATACTTACTTGAAAATTTTCATTTCGATCGGACCAGCCGTTTTGATGTGATATGTAGGTCTTCATGTTTTACTTAATAGTTCTATAAGCCCTCTGATAAAAAATAAGGTTACCAGCCCTCTGTGCCAAGCTTTCCAAAGTCGGTGACTTTTAGTTTGCACGGAAGGAATTGACCCGCTGTTGAATGTCGATTTTATGGCTACCCCCCGGCGAATGTGTGGGTAATTTTAGTGAACGTGCAAACTGATCGTTTTTAGGGTAAAGCCCAAAGATAGAGCAATTTTATCGCAGGTGCAAAGCGTTTGTTTTGAATGTTGAACCCAAGATGTAATTTTTTAAAATATGCATTGACCTGCTAAATAAGTTATATTTATACAGAGTCATAACATGACTGACACTTTTAGGTATTTCAAGTTTTTTGTATATTCGGCTTCACGGAAACACTTTGGAGGCTACTAAAAATGGAACAAGATTTTTGCTCTTAGCAGAGCAGTATTGTCTTTATTTTGTCATTGTAACCTTAAATAATCTCAGTTTTATCCTTCTCAAAGTAATGTACTATAAGGTGACAAAATCATACTGGAGGATTGGTAAGTGATCAGAGTCCGGATCAATAACATTTTTTGCAAATTTCGCATTATGAAGTGTTGACCTCTCAAACTAAATATTGATATCTCGGGGCTGTACTTGCGTTAGTAGGGAACACGGTAAAAATAAGTAACGATTTTCAGAAAAAGGGTCATCGAACAATACTGAGCACTTACTGACTCTTCAGTATGAATTTGTCTGTATAAATTGGTTTCACCTTGTATTTTGTGCCAAAAAAGTTTTCGTGTTAAGGCTTTGAACATAGGTCTGAGACTAAAAAGTCCCGTGTGCCTCCTTGATTGACACGGTCTGCCGCGTGCTGCTGAAACCAGGCACTTATGAGAGATAAGATTCTGGAGCTCTCTTTAAAAATTATCAAATGATTTTTCTCTTTTGATTAAATTATACCTAGATAACCCGGGACTCAAAAGTTGCCAACCGGTTGAATGCATTAAATTCTAAGCGTGCATTCGCGCATACGGTTTTCAATCCTGAATAAATTATACACAAATTCTTGTACTTTTATTCCACATATATTTATTTTTATTCTAACTTAGGCTACCGGTTTCGTATTACACATCATCGGGCCAACAAATTATTAATTATTTAACACGACAGAAAGAAAACAAAAGAAAACATTTTTAACAAGCAAATATAAATTTATAAATTTACGGCACACATCATTAATCCTTCGAGCTGTTTCTGCAGCACTGGTGCCACGGTAGAACTCGTACTCGTAAATATACCGATATTTCATGTTTTCCATTGTGCGGTAATAAGCGACGCTAAAGAAAAAAATAATGAGGAAAAAAAAAATGAATAACTGTTTTAAAAACTCATATGTACCAGCTAAATGAATTTATAAATTTGAATTTGGAATTCTTAACCAAAGAGGAGATATTTCAGATCAAAGTGGTCAGTACGACAAAACGCTAATTTCATATGTAAGCACCTAATATTATTATTATTATTATTTATACTCAAGCAGCTGAAAGCTGATGTTGTGTATATCACTGCACTGTAGTCTTATAAAATTGTCTAGTATTTTTAAATGAGTTCACTGTGGATGTGTTGCTCACAATAACCTCTCTCCTTAGACGGAAGTGATGCACGCGTCGTTCCACTTCCCCCTACACCGGTACTTGGCTGCGTTCCTCTGCGCCGCGGTGCGGGGCATGGGGCTGCGCGCCGCGGACGTGCTTCCGCCCGCGGACCTGCTCGCTTTGTTGGCTGTGCATCCGCTGAGAGTGCAGGTACGTGCCATGTTGTTGTATGTACAATCACAGACGATCATTTCTTAGTCGATGTTTATGCCATTAGAAATTTACTGACTAAACTTCAGTTTCTTAGACGCAGCCGTTTTGTGTAGGCGCTGACAGATCAATCAGTAGGTTAGAGTATTGTTTTATACATAGAGAAGAGACCACCATCTGTTTATAAGCAATTTCAGATAGGTATGTGGGAAATCTTATGGAAATAACTACAAAACTTGCATTCAAAACGTGTCATTTGTTCGTTTTGGAGTAGACTTATTATTAAGATAGGTATGGGGGGTATCTTATGGAAATAACTACAAAACTTGCATTCAAAACGTGTCATTTGTTCGTTTTGGAGTAGACTTATTATCATTTAAAGTGTTATTGCAATTTTTTTTCACACAGTTGTTTCTTGGTTTTATGAAAGGTAGGTAATTTGAATCCAATATAACTTATTCAGAGCTGAATAATAAAACTTGGAGCACAATTCGAACACTTTATTTATAAAATCATCATCAATTCGACATCATCATCATTACCACATCACTTATAAAACCTATCATTACATTTAATTTATCACTAAACAAGTCTACTACGTAATGAGTATGCAATCTAAAGTCTGCCTTAACCTAATTGACAATAGGCGCAAATTCCGTTGTATCCATAACGTCCTCGAAATCTGTTGGAGGTGGAGCCGCTTTTACGTGCTTCGAATAATCATACGTAAAGACTTTCACCGCCAAAAATCCTCCTGAACCTGAAAAAAATATTACTTGTTATTTACATGACCAATCAAAAATTTTATAAACTACAATGGATTCGTGCATTCTCATTTCAAATTTCCTTTAATTGTCAAAAAAAATCAGCTTAGTTTTTGGTTTCAGCTTTAAAAAAACTATAAATAACTTCCAACAAGCTTCATAATCCGTTCAAGAGTTAACAATTTATAGCTATCGTAGAGACCGACATTTATTTAGTGTGGAAATAATATTATTTACCTCTAGCTCCTCTATGAATAATCCCCGCTCCCGAGAGCATAGCTGTCCCTTTCTGCGGGTATACTGGTTGTATGTCAATGAAAGGGACGGTGCTTTGCGCTGCGTCCGCTTCGAAATCTGTGTTAGTGAACTCTATGTACTGATCGTGTTTAGAGTCGACGGGTAGAGGTGTCTGCATTCGAGTGGGGATGTCTGGCCGGTGGAGGGCTAAGCGAGATCTAAAAAAAAATATATGCTGTATGCGGTTGCCGTAAGAAAGTAATTGTCTTTTCATAGAGCAAATATAAAGATTACATTGTTGTGATGAAAAACACTTTTACTTTTCCAAAAATTATATTTAATGAATAATATTACACTACGCAACCGGTTTCGCTATGTAAGCATCATCAAGGGCTTTTAAGTTATAGTAAATACATATTTTTAAAACAATGTTCGTATTGCTAGATATCCGTGCAATAGTGTAATAATAAATATAATTTGTTGAAATGTACAAGTGTTTTTCATCACAACAATTTATGACAAATTCCACCAAGTGCCGACAATCTCAACAATCAACTTCCATTATGCTGATTAGTTTCAGTTACCGTATATTAAACCCAAGAAATTCAAGGCATAATAGTACATTATGATACAAGTGAGCTGCGTTGGCCTTCGGCTCGGCCTGCAATCCCGCCTCGACTGTAATGTCTAATGCTCACGCGTTTCACACGACGTTTTTCAACACATTTGCGAGGAAAAATCATAAAATTTCACTGTCTTTTTTCCACATAATCGAAACCACAGCTATGAACTGACAATTTGCTTTGAAAAATGGCGGCAGAAATTTTGTTTATTGCGCAGATGAAAATAGAGGCATCCGCCAAACAGCCAAATATTGCCAAACAGCCAAACATTAATATTAACAAATAGAATATTTTTGTATAAATACAAAAATACAAAAATATTCAATTTGTTAATATTTAATGTTTAGAATAATTACAACAAAAATTTGAGTTAACTTATTGATAAAAATCAATAATTTGATAAACTTAAATGATTATTTATTATATTTTAACTGAGACAGTTTATTTATTCGCAAAAACTTTACTATTTCTCAAGACATCAAAACTCTTTTCTAAGATTAAAAAAAATCTGTAATGTAAAAAGCACTAGTGCGATAATGTAAAGTAAAAAGCACGCGTGTTTAATATGCTGCATTATGAATTTATGACCCTAAGAACGCTGCATTAAGGGTCACTTTATAAGCAAGTGTGTTGAAAAAGATTTTTTAATGCCCATTCTTTCATAACATATCGACGCAAACATCCATTCTTCTACACCATTTCCTAAGTTCATTTCAATTACACCAGAAATGTCTTGAACTTTTTGGTTTTATCAGTTGTCTTTCCTCCAGTAATGAGTAAAATAAACATACCTGGGTCGTTCAGCGCCATCAGTATTGTCGTTGCTGATCCATTGGCTCTTGTCAGCAGATAACCGCCCAGTGGTGTAGTTAAATGGGGTCGATCTGATCTCGAAGTGGAGGTGGGGTCCGTGCATGCGGAATCTGAAAGTTGGAGAGTGAACTTTGAAAAATGTATGCAAGCAAAACATATTTAAAGAAGCAAGGTTATTTTCAGAATTCCAAACGGAGCGAAGATGAGAGTATCTTTATTGTTTACAAGAAATAGGAGCAATACTGACCTAACGCCAGTCATGATATGTCCATCAGGCGAATCGAGCTCGTCCAAATCTATTGCTCTCTTCTCATACGTCAAGGTATGGAAATCCAGGCCCTCCTTGATTCCCGGATCCAATGGGTCGAACTTCTGAGGCGTTACCCAACCAGCTGACTGTATCCCGCCTCGTTCACCTAGCGTCCCTTCACTGATTTGAAGATGGAACACTCTACCCAACTTGATCAAACGGAGACCCGTTACAACTCTGAAAAATACCCAAGTATTAGGCTCTTGAAGGTTATAAAGGATGAATTACAATCAGACGCCCGCACACCCATGCTGTTAGCAATATAATCCAAAGAAACATGTAGAAGGAAACATTGCACCCGATATAGAATTAGAAGGACCCAAAGCATATAATACTAAAATAGAGACACCGAAATCCTACCAATAAACCAAAATAATACAGATTAGATAATCTGTACAGAGATAAGATAAGTTATTTACACAACAACAAAACGGCGAAGCTTTTGAGATCAGTGAGTTTTATAATAATTATTTGGTTCTGGCTTAGTCAACGAAAAAGCACCTTTACGCTTTCCCAAGTAAAGTCCAAAGCACAAAAAGTTAAGTCCTACTGACTTGTTCTTGGTCAGATCTGTCAATGCCTCTCTCATGCTGAAGAAGCGTTCACTGTAGTTGGCATTGTCTTCACAGAGGCACATACAATAAGAGCAGTGGAGCAAGTTCCATTTCCACCAGGAGTCGACCTTGGGGCAAAATGAGATATCATTAAATATAGTGATAAATATACCGCTTAGGTCCTTCTTAAACTTTTTGGTTACGGTTTTGACAGCAATGTTGTTTACTGCAATAAAATTCTTCCTAGTAAAAACCGTAACCAAACCATAGACAAGAACAAGGTGTGCAAGCGTCCCAATAATCCAGGACTAACTTGTTATTCCCGGCATCGGCCGTCGCCTCGCGCACGCTGAAGTATCTGTCAGACAAGGGGCCGGCCTCGTCGCAGAGACACATGCAGTACGAACAGTGCCAGAACACCCATCTCCACCACGAGTCCACCTGCCCAGAAATATTCGTTAGGTGCCGCTTCAAGTCCTCACGGATGCAAATGTAGTAGTATCTTTATACTGTAAGTTGGATCTGATCCATGATCTTATGATCTTTTGTTTTACATCTAATGAGAATGGAGAAGCTACAATTAAACGACTGATTATTTGACTGATCATACTGAACAAATGCCCCAAAAAAAAAAACAGCGCCAGTGATAAAAAAATCAAGTTATCTGCTCTAAATATAAGGTGACTTTAATTTATGCAGCCAAACTAATATTGGAGGCTGGATAAGTGATCAGTAACACGGATCAATATGCTAATTTTGCAAAATAAAATCTTGACGTCTCATAGTAATTGACTTGGGGCTGGGCTTGCGTTTGTAAGGAACATGAACAGAATATTTTATGAATTTCACAAAAAGGGTCATCGAACCATGTTACTGAGCACTTACCGAGTCTTCAGTAAGAGTTGGCTGCATAGATTAAAGTCACCTTACATACGTAGATACTGTGAGTTTTGTATGGGCAAGCAATTCTAATTTATTTTTCATTTGCGCGTTTATGGTTCCTTTGGGGTTTCATTAAAACATGCCAGGCGATTTATACACGGTATAGACTTTGAATTCTGATTTAACTAAAGGTTGATTACGCTGCTTTCTTGGAGGCATCCGTACTGCTGCTGTACTGCATCCGTGTCCCTTATCCATTTTAGGACTTGTTTTATGGAATCTAATTATATTTTAAGTTCGTGTGCTATCTGCGACGGATTTGCGGCCCATTTTTTTATCGGATCGATATTGAAGAACAACAAATTACTGATATTGTTAATTTTACTCTAGTGTAGTTGATATTGACATTAAATAATGCAGACCAAATTGATAATGGGATCAATTTACCAAACTGCACTACATAGGCTTTGTTATTTATTACCTTGCCATAAGTATGAAAATCGCTTGGCAATTAATTGTTACAGTAACCTTGTAGAGAAGTTGATATATTAAAATGACCTGATTCTTGGGTCAACTTGATAACGTCTAATTTGCCCTTTAATAAAAGATAGCTTCAAAACTTTGGAATAATTAGCTCCATGTCATTTTTATAAATCTTGAAATTCCTTTTTTTACTCGACATTTAATTTAAAACTTGGCTACTAAACTTATAATATAACTACTAAAATTTACAGCAAACAAAGATATATTATATATTGTTTTGTTTTGTGCAATATTCTATCAAATTAACCACCCCATTGCCTCATTATCATTATATAAATTCATCCCTTCTTGTAAAAAACATTACATGGTTGTTACATATTACCGTTAGTGGGTTAAGCCTTCATAAATAGAAAAAAAAGAAAACTGACATATCTTGATAAGCCTCTGAGTGAGACTAATCGAGGTGGCGAAAATATTTAGATCTTTAACATAACATATCGTCACGACATGAATGCCCAAGGGGGTGTCAGAGGTGTTTCCAAGTGGAAATTGTGAAAGGCAAGTTCACCCTTGGCACATCGGCTTTAATCTTTATCATTTTTATTGTATACAGTGGGTTTTTCATTCCTATATTTTTTATTGATATAATGTATGATTTATTTTATTAAGTAAGGCCAAATTTTATTTAATCTAATTGTTTTTTCCGTTATTATATTTAGTTTAATTGATTTTCATTATTGTATGATTTATCTACGTTGCGTAAACAAATCTATTCCTATATCATGAGAACGCTATTAAAAATTAATTAAAATGCATGTCTTGTCGTTGTTGTAAAATTAATCCAAATGACTTTATAATTGAGACTGTTTTAATAAAACTGTAGTTTTAATTAGTCTTCATTGAGCGCTTTAGTAATGTTCATTACTGATTAGGTCCAATTTATGGACATGAAAACTGACCAAAGTTGTTCACTAATTATGCCATGAACTGGATTTTGCAACTTCAATCGCCCTAATGGACCTTATCGTTGGTCCAAACATTGGCCCAATACAGCTAAAACAAAGGAAGTCACAAATTATCCTCACCTTGGTGGTTCCCCGCATGCAGCTGCCCCCACGACCAAGCGTCCGTCCGTTTTCATACTCTATCCACTCGTAGCGGCGGTTGCTGCCTCGACTCTGGAATTAGAGGAAAGGGGACTCTAAATGTTTGGGTCATGTCATGAGAGTCGTTTTATTTGAAGAAACTTTATAACTGAAAATGTAAGCACTGAAATAGAGGGAACAAACTTTGTTTTCAAATATTATATATGTTTTATTTTATCTTTTAAGACAGTTATTTTTCTGAAATCATATGAAAAAATCATAATAATATATTTTTCTAGCAATACACGGTAGTCATAATAATCCATTGTTGATTTACAAGCAATAATTCCTATTCCATGAATCTTCAGAGAATTCGTGATCAATGTAATTGGATTCAAACAATAATATTTATATCCTCGTTAGTTTTGCTTTGTATACCACTGCAATTCACCTATCATCTACAAAACAACATAGAACCTAAACATAGAAACTACTTACTCCAGGGCACACCCACATGTCCGAGTCGATATACTGGCACTCTAATATCCTGCCGTTGCATGTTTGCTGTCTCGAACAGAACTGGTCTTTGAAGCAGCCATGGTTTTCAGCCAATGTGTAGAAGGCGCAATTCTCCTTGCAAGTGCCATCGGCATTCATGTCTACTTCATTCTCAATGTAGCCTTGAAGAAGACGCGTCACTTCTGCGTAGGTTACTCCTGAAATATTGAAGTTAGATTTGTTACTTATTTTGTACGTGTTTGTCTTGGACATGTTATAGCGATAATTAAATAACTGTGATTGTTTTGATTGGATTGAGACAACATCTATCAAGCCATCTGCTGATTTATGACTGTAAATTAGTAAAACCTTTTAAGGCGTTTAAATATCTCTCTTCTATGTGAATAGTGATTCTATGGTATTGGTTTAAGATATCACCATTGCCCTAACAAGACTTAGATATTTTTATCGATTTCTCCCTACCTTCCTGATGATGGGTTGGGTCGCATCTGTATAGGTCTCTTCTGGCCATAGAGAGAGCTGCCCTGGCTGCAGCGGCAGTATGGGATGACCTCTCTCCATACCTTTGTCTTGTGAGGCTTGCTTCTTGTGTGAAATTGCCTGTGAATAATTTATTTAATTAATTACACTTCATAAGTCATAGCTTCCTGAAGATGGAAACAGTTTTGCAATATTCTTCGCCATTGTTTTATAAAGTAAATAATTCAGGTCAATATTGGTTTTAAGTTCTCTGTCGTCCATCATTGTATAGAAACTTACGCGTGTTTTGCAATGTTTGTTATTTGTTTTTGTCTAGTTTAAATAAAACAGAGATATCTTTGTTCAGAGTCCTATACATATAAGTAGACATAAACTATGTATTTGTTGATTTAAAAACAATTTATTTTATCTCAATGCTTCAAGTTAATACAACCATGCATAGTAGGCTTCCACAGCCACGGATATTTTTATGCAAATTTAATTGTGTAGAACGGTGTGATTTGATTACGTATTTCTTTTTTTTCTTAGCGTGTTTTATGCTAAGATACCTTACATTCCTTTCCAAGAAATCTTTTTTTCGAATGTCGGTCTTCTATTTCGTAGAAACTGGCTAAGCAAATTGACAAAGCTTACAACGAAGCATTCGTATTCGTTCGTACTCAATGAATCATATATTTTTTGCTGACTTAACACGTTTTGTTAACTACTTCTTGATATTTTGTTCATCAGATCATCGTATTTTATTTGAGAAATACGAGTTCTAGATATTGTTTATAATTAGTTAATTAAATATGATTAGTTTTTCGGGTTATCAACAAAAAAAATCTGACATGATTTGTTGTTTGTTAAATAACCTAATTTCTCTTATTGAATTGTCACAACGTTTTGAATTCAAAGAAACATACCTTTCCCATAGATCCTTAACAGCATCCAAGAGAACTGCATCATGGCATAACCTTTGATCTCAGTCAACGATATCGTGTTGTACATATCGTAGATCAGCTGGTGAGGGGACAACTGGATATCGCATAGATCTGGGTGCTCTTCCTGCCAAAGAAAAAACACCCTTGTTACCTTAAAATGAGATCCATAAACAGGTGTTTCTGTCGGTAGGGATTATTTGGTTTAGCTGATATTTTCTATACACATTCGAGTTCCTATTGTCTAGTAGCTTATTGTGTCAATACAGATGGCTTTTGCTGGTCCCTACGTCATTATGTAAACAAGAATTAGGTAAACGTGTTCTTAGGGATTGAGGTATGTGACATGTTCTGATCAAGATTTGTAAATGTATTCATTTGTAGTTAGTTTTCACCGTTAGCTTCGCTATTTACCGCCTCAGAAACATAAAATGTCGTTCAATTAAGGTATCAGCTGCAATTAATTATGCTCTCATTAGTATTTCAAAGGCAAGCCAAGGTTAGTCAACACTGGCAACTTTCACTGGTTTTATGCAACTACTGTTTACGTCTTTTTACACTCTAAGAAATATCGCACATGACTGTGTATTTGAGGAAACAATCAAATGTTTAAAATAACGATGGTGAGGTCACTGACACCGTATTTAAAAACATCGTCAGCAACGTACCCGCTAAGGCAGGCATCTCCCTTTGTTTGCATTCGCAATGTCCCAATTTGGTCACGCTTTATAGAGCATTCTTTCACATATTACGTATGCTAAGCACAGTCATTAAATAGGATACTTCCTGCAATTATCACTTCCACTACCTTTTCATCTTCACTGCTGCATTTTTCACAGGAATGTAAACCTTATTCCATAACAAAATACGTAATTCTCGGGAATTTGCAGTTATTACCTGCAATACGTTTCTAAACATGTCTCCATGTTCTAGAAGGTCGTCGAGTTTCTTAAGCGCTTGTGCAGCAGAAGTCTTCGGGTCGAGCAGGATGTTTTCGGCGATATCCAGCCATTCCCTTACTGGAGCTGGCACTGTCCCAGGCACCGACTGACGACGCACAAACTCCACGAAGTTTTTGTACAAATTGTCAACGATTTGCAGCTTTTCAATAGCCTTTGTCCACAACCAAGATTTGACAGGAGGTCTGTTAGACCTTGGTATAGCTTCGATTTCATCGGCGAAGACCGCGAACCTCTTTGTTAGTTCGACATCTCCGCCGAGCCCGGAGTTGATCCAGTTGGAATCGGTGACGTTCACCCACAGATCGTCTTCCAATGCATAGAATTTCTCCCGAACATGATCCACCGGAGTCAGGTCTCCAGCTAGGGTTAGTGTAAACAGCGCAAAAAGCGCTGCGAATTTCATTGTAACACAATTCAAACGTGGAACGTTTCGCGTCGGTGTTCCGTAGTAAACTGACTGGCTATGGCTAGTGCGGTATGCGGGGACGGCGGCCTGTTATAGTGGGGTCCGCTTTAGTGATGTGCTCAGCTGTTACGAATCGATCCTTTGTTGTTACTGGCCAGTTACTTTGGCTTTCGATTTTTGAATTGTTTTTTTAACGTGTCTTCTTTTCTAATGCAAGCATGAGACTAAAAGAACAATAGGTGTCGGCGGCTCATTTATGCGCAATAAAGAGTGTCCTCACGTTTGACCTTTCAATTTGTTAGTGCATGAAAGCATTGTAGTCACAATTTAGCTGATTAATGACGTTTCCGTAAGAAACGGGATATTTGTGATTGTTTTGTCTGTTTGATGATTTTTATTGTTTATTGATTTTCCATGCTTAGTAGTTTTATTGTGATACCTACGTTTTATTGCTTATTTACAATTTTGATATCACTATTTGTATACATTTGTATGCCAATGACGCCATAGACTTTTTAAAATCGAGTAGTTAATCGTCTGTTAATAATCGATTCGTTTCGCTTCTGTCCCCACACAAGTCACCCGCATGCTACTGGTCTTGACATCAGCCATATTTGATTGGCTCTTGTTTACCAACTACCGAGAGTTCAAATTACAACGCTGTTGCACTAGAATAATATTATTAGGTGATTTAACTCTTAACAAGTATTGATTGCATTTTGAGAAGTCTATACCTGAATGGAATAAGGTTTAAGTTGCGTTGAGTTTTGAAGTTTGTTGGATGTATTATTATTTGATGACTGATGTGATCTCATATGTCGTGTCAGCTGAACGTCATACTGTCGTCTCCCGCGCATCAAGAACATAATGGACCGCTAATCAGTGTTGGTTGGAGGATGTTTTTATTTTTAATGCATATATCGTTTGTTTATTTTGCTTCTCAGTTGTAATCATTATTTTATTACGTTTTGCTGTATTTATTTTATTTATTTATTACACTTAATGTACATTTACAAAAGATACATAAAAACAAGACATAAAAAACGAACATACTGTACAAAGGCGGCACTTATTGCTAATTTTTATATTATTTATTGTAATTATTATTAACGATGTATATGTACACATATTATATTTTATTAAAATAAACAAATGTCTAAAAATATTTCCAATGTCATACCATTATTTTAATTAATCGATTCCTCATTCAATTCGTATTTAAATTGTTGAATATGCATAAATAGCTGTCACAGTCGTTTTTACCTCTAGATGTCATATTTATATATATATATTTAGTATTTAACTGATGGAAATATATCGCTGGTTTATTTTCGTTTCATATTATGTACACAGTGGCGTGCATTGCATAGAGGTAAAAAGACACGGCCTACCCTAACAAATCGCATCATTTACACATTTTTGTTCGTAATCTTTTATCTTCTGCCAAAATATCTTGGAAGGTAGATAATAGCGCCAGCTCTAGTATGAGTTTGTTACCTTATACCTTATAATATATATAAAACCCCATATGCCTACGGGCAGTTCTTATTGTGGTGTCACAGCCGTTACAATTATTTACAAATAGGGAACTTGAACCGCGGGTGACTGTACTTTAATATAGGTAAATGCATAAAAATTACTGATAAGCAATTCCATTCTGCTCTCACGTTTTGTTACTATCATTACATTAATGACGTCACATTAGCGTGAACAAAATAATGCAGACGTGTCTAAATGTCGATTTTAGTTACGCTTTATTATAACAGCAAGATTATACGTGGATTATCTACAAACATTAATGTTCCTTCGCGGGTTTTTTTCTGTATCTCAAGAGTTAATAGTATATGATGGTTTATTCGTAGAGTATATGTTATGGTTTTAAAGGGTAATATTGGAGATAAAACTGTTGGATGAAAAGATTAATTTTACTTTCATGACGCTTGTAGCACAGAATAACTTGTACCTACAGGTGCACGATTTCGAACTGTATTAAAAGCAGAATTATTGCAAATTCTGAACGTACAGAGCATTTACTGAAACAATATCTTACACTTACTGATGTTGCTGAACTACTTTTCTCAAGGATCATGATTGCGTAAATCTTTCACCCAATTTCCCACTAGAATGAGATGATGACTTGAAATCGGTGTTGTTTTTCGTGCATTCTTTTAAAGTCGATAAATTTCAAGCATGTGGCGTATCTACATTGATAGTACACTGTTTAGAACGTATTTTGAACAGTGTTTTTGCTTTTCAATTATGAGTAGTCGAATTTGCCGCCCCTGGGCTGTGTCTTCTCAGTCTAGTGGAAAATCCGCCAACGAATGCTGGCTTCCCCTAAGGGTTTGCCCTAATCACCAAGCTGGGCTAGCGGTACACAACATGACCCTGCAATAACATCAGCGATATCCTACTCGCATTTATTCCTGAACAGTCATCGCATCATCACGGTATGACTCACTCATCGCCAGGAAACATACACATTTGGACAACAACTCTAAACCGGTTTCCAGCTTTTACTGATAGCAAAAACGAGTTACTCATTTCATCCAACGTATTATGAGATCAAAACCTGTATGAGTTTGCCACTGTCCTGTATTGTAGACAAAAGCCAATATACCGCCATACCTCTCGCTTCTGTGCTGAGAAAATATCTTACAGTGGTTGTTGTGAGAATATGTGCAGTTTCTTTTTACTTGCACCAAAAAGAGTGAAGTACTTTTTTACTTCATGCATTACTTATTTGGTTGTATACTTTAAATTGTAATATCATGTAAACAATGTAGTAACCCTTACAGTCACTTTTGTGTGTATTGTCATATATTATTCAAGGTACTTGTATTTATATCAATCAGCGGTTGGTGCAGCTAAACATACACATAGGTACTTTTACTATAACGGGTCCATAACATTTATTATTTCCATAGAGATTGACTCTGAAAGATTAGTAGTGACAAGCAGATTTCTTGTTGTTGTCATGACGTAACGTCCGGCTTACGTCCGGTTTACTGAATAGATATTGGTTTTCGGAACGTGTGTGCAATGGTGTACGGTAGCATCTATTAATCTGACTTGTATTGTAATCTAAAATATATTTTAAGGTTATTTTTAAAACTCTTGTTTGATAACCCGTAGTATATTCTTATATTGCATACCTCATATCCTAATAATCGTGTATTTTTCCACTAAACTCGCTGTTACTAGTATAGTTATTTACCCCAATATAATTACGTACCTATGAGCACTTGATATTTTTTCCCCTTGCATTGTTTTCCCTTGGCTTTGTCGTTAGTTTTCTTCCTTATTTCTATATTTCGTATCCATCTTCTGCGATTTCTAATTCTTTTATTTAATCCAGTTTTCAGTCAAACAATTACTCTAATTTTTCTCATTGGTTATCCTCATTATTAAGTGTTATTTTTACTTTTCATTCTGTTATCTGAGTAGTATTATTTTTATAAATGTAAATTAGTGCCTAATTGCCCATCTTTGACCTCACATTTATTATCTGAGAGTGAACTCGGTACGTTACACTCTGGCATCCTTTATTTAATTCAAGCTTATCAAGAGCATACGATTCCTGTGTCCCTATCAATCTTTCTTTATTAAGGTGATATGTGAATTTTTCAATGGTCACTTACTCCATGCGGAACGACCCGCAGTGCGAGAGGGACGGTTTCCGGAAAAAAATGCAATATATCGGTTTTAACTTAATATAAAATTAACTAAAATAGTTATCAAAATTTCAAACAATTACAAAAGTTAGATATTGTTAAAATCTATCTAATAAAATATTGTTTAGGTCTGTATGTCATTCCTATTTCTCATACCATGTAAAAAAGTGTAGATGAAGACCTCTATTCAATAATTATTTATATCGAGCGAAAGTTCTGCAATCGCGTTTCTGTACCTATCTATATTTATGTACAAATTTATTAAATTAGTGACTTCTTCTGAAAAGCAAGTAAACAACTTCAAAAAGTGACGATTTTAGTGAAATAGCGCCTTAAGAGATACATGATATGCCCTTTCAGTATTTTAAATGGCAAAAATAAAATGATATTCCTCGAATGGATTCACATCACACACATCTTTCTTGATGACCAGCATTTCTGCTAAACAAACAATAGTATTTGTGTTACAGAAAATGATAACCACTGTTCTTACATTACAAATGTAATGCTATGCCTTCCTGATACTACTATCAGTCGTTATGCACAAGCTATTCTTTGTCACATAATGTGTTCGTACTCTATCAAGTCCGAATTTGGATGAATGAGGCCACCAAAATAACTATATTCTAAACAAAAGCGATTCGGACTGTGATTAAGCTATAGGTATAGTATTTACAGTACTTGTTCGTTCCTTTACACTTGATTAAGAAATCAAAGAAGCGAAAGTGGTGCGACGAGTTCGTGCAAAGAATGCAACATTCTGTACCCTCTTCCTACTTGACAAAACAAAACTTACTTTGACCTACACTTTAATGAAGACAACTAAAACTGACTCATCTGTGGTAACTGTTACACTACTCTTTATTACCACCTCTCTACTAATTCTTCCTAAAAACTAAGAGAAAACTTTAACGGTTATGTTGTTGACCCCGTCTATATTGATTTCCTTTGTGAGTCATTGGGTACAGTTAAGGACATTATCACAGTCTGTGGCCCTCGGTGATATTTAAATTGACATGATACTTGCGCATGAGTTGATTTTGATGATTTTGAAGAGTGGGAAATCCTCTTTCGGATGACTTCAATAGGATGGTTTAATAGAATGCGTGTCAACTTTGTGCAATTCGCGGTCGAAAAACACGTCAAAAGTGCACCGTGCGTGTGTAAGTTATGTCAATACAAAATTCATACCATGGGAAACTTCAGTCTCGCGATGACCTTCATGAGATAAAATAAGCTTATGTAAAACTTGTTTTTTTCCAATCCATCCATCCATCAGCCTGTTTCGTCCACTGCTGGACATAGGCCTTTCCAGGATTTCACCACTCTTGGCGGTCCCCCTAGAAGAAATGCCCATACTCACACACGCTGGGAAGGCGGGTTGGTGAGCGTGATGCCGAAGCCCTTGCACCAGTGACGCCGCTGCCCGTCACCAGTCTGTTTTAAGGCCTGGCAATTAGGGATGGATATACCGCCATCCATCGGTCCCAGGCTATGGTGGGCCGCCTGGTTTTGCCTGAGAGCTGTTCTCTTACTCTCCCTCAAATAACTTCGGGAGGATTTGCGAGTAAGATGGTGGTACCTCCACAGTCGAGCTCGGCATCAGCTCTACCACCTAATTTCACCACCACCTTTTTTCCAATATGTACCTCAAAAACTAAACTTTACTGCCACGTGGTGTATCAACTTGGGAGGTAGGTCGTCAACTACGTTATCTAAGCGTATCATTGACCGTTTCTAAAACACCTTTATAACGTACTCCACCACGAGACTATGTAGATATAATAAATTCAAAACCTCAAAGTTTTACAAAAGATTTACAGTCGATTCAATGAATGTTGTTTTTTCCGTTATTACCAAGTAAAGATGCAAACATAAGCACCGGAATGTCATGTTTACTCTTTGCACAACAGGTGGTTCATGAAAAACATAAAAGTCATTGTTTTTAAATACAAACCTCAAAATCATCAAGGACCAGCTGTAACAATCCACGTCCAAGCAAATGATTATGTGGAGGCACGATGAGTGAATGCACCCTCTCCAGTAACCCTGGCAACGCTCCTGCGTCATGCGACACACACCACTCGGCGAAATCTTCCAATGTGCTCCTTTCCAACTCTTGCTGAAGCCTCACATACTCCCTCATCTGCCTATCAGCACTAGACACTCGGCTTAACAGATCGGATATCTCATGCAACCTCAACTCCAGTCTAGGTCCTCTTCCACTGTTCTGCGCCAACAGCATAGACATTGCTCCAGCCCTCTCCAAGCCAAGTTCCAACCGCTCTATCGACCTGGAAACTTGCGCCAATCTCGACAGCACCTGCCTTTCTCTTCTCCGGATGACCGGCAACTCCACACCGCCGGTTGAATTGAAAGGTTTTCCTAAAACGTCCCATGAATTAAGAATCTCTTCACCGATTTCCTTGCTAAGCTTTATGACGTCCAGAGCTTCGTCTATGAATGCGCTGGCGCAACCCGCGAACGTTAATAACGCGAGAACGACGCGCAGGCATCGGGTAGACATGGCGGAGGTCGCGCGGCCACTGGCTGGTTGGAAACAAGGCCTTAGGGTGGCCAGAACAAAACAAAAAAAATGCTTATTTTGAACTTATTTTCGTAAATGGGATAATAATTTTTAATGTGCTTTATGAGTAATAAAATAAATCTATGTTGTGTAAACAGGTTTTGATGTTGCGAGCGAATCCGTATAACTGAGTGCTCTACTTAAATGCTTATGTAATGTAATTTTAACACGCCAACGCGTGCAAGCTGGCAGCCGCTGACGGTTACTGACTGATATTCATGAAATAACTGCGAAATAATTTTACAATATGTACAACAATCTAATATTATTAAGTTGTAAATAAATTAATGGCGAAATAATTAATATCACATCATAGTATAATTTATGCAATAAAGAATCATAATGTGTGTAAAATTTTAGACATAAAGATTACGTTTTTTTTTAGCATGAATATCTACTTATTTCAGAATGATTTTCTACTAAAAATTTTACCTTTTTTAGAATAATTTTCTACTGAAAATTATCTACTTGTTTCAAAAAGATTTTCTACTGAAAATTGTCTTCTTGTAAGAAAATGATTTTCAACTGAAAATTACCTACTTATTTCAGAATGATTTTCTCCTACACATTTTTACATTTTTAGCATGATTATCTACTTATTTCAGAATGATTTTCTACTGAAAATTATCTACTTGGTTCAGAAAGATTTTCTACTCAAAATTGTCTACTTGTAAGAGAATGGTTTTCAACTGAAAATTAATATTATTAAGTCGTAAATAAATTAATGGCGAAATAATTAATATCATCATAGTATAATTTATGCAATAAAGAATCATAATGTGTGTAAAATTTTAAACATAATAATTACGGAAAAAAAGGAACACAGACGAGCTAGCAATACCGAACAATGGGTATCCCCGGCCAACTTAATGCCTATGAATTCACTTATCAACAAAGGTTTTTTGTTCCGCTCCGTGGTTGGATACCGCACCGCACCCGAGTTTTTTTGATTAACAACATGTGCTGGCGTCAGTGTCTCACACATGCCAGGGTTTTATTATTAAGCCACGGTAAAGAGTTTTAAGTTGTTTGATGAGTAGTTTTTATGGCATTCCTTTAGTTAGTGAGTTTTTTTCTAACTATTTTGGTTGCCCTGGGAAGAATATGATTATATATTTATAAATTGCGTATGTATCTGGAACTTTGTTGTAATTTTAACTGTATTCGTTTTGTAAATAATACATTAATAGATCAATTGGACACACACAAATATCAGTCTTTGGAGACCGACACATAAGATAAGAAATATATTCGTTGAACAATGATGATAAGGTTCCATTGCGATAACTGTTACGTATCATGAAATTTAAGAATTATAAGATGAGCTCTCTGACAAAAAGTAAAATCTCAGACGAGATTCAAAACACAATGCACAAAAGATGGCAAGGCTTGGGCGGTGGGCACTTTAAAAGTTCTTCTATCATAAACAAATAACAACAAAAAAAAACACGAAAGTGCTTAGACTTCCGATTGAATTCTAAATTATATCAAGAGCGATAAATAATAATCTATACTAATTATAAAGGAGAAATTATAAATAGGGCGATTCAAAAGTTTATTGGCGACTTACGATACATTCTGATAAATGACTTGAGCGACTCGATTAGGTACTAAATCTTTAAGAGAGCCGTTAGGTTAGCTGAGAAGGTTAGGTACATACCTATTACCTTCGTGGTTATTTTTTTATGACCACCCAGAAATCCTTAAGGCCTTACCCCTGGTGCACGATAATCTTACTGAGTGATTTTGAACTTCAGTATGTTGTCAGAAAGTCTACATTGGAATGCTCGCTTCAGTATTAATTTAACTGTATAAACAAAAGTCACTTCATATATGTTTCGTTTTAACTCGAGAACCACTCAACGGATTTGGATGCGTTTTTATTATCATCGAAGTGACTGACCCTCGTCGACATAATAGGCTATAAAGGATGTTTAAAATAACGCCCAAGCCAAAGATGGGGCAGAGATGGAATAAACGCGGGCGGAGCCGCCTGGCGGAAGGCTAGTAATGTAATAATAATAAATCATTTAACATTTTTACAGTTCTTACTCATAAAAAAATGTAAACATTGTACAAACAGTATACTCACTCGTATAGTGGAGACCGCATCAAGTTAGACACTTCGGACTTTGTACCTATCTTATATTCTTCTCTGTAGGGGCTAATATCGTACTGCAAGTGTATAGCTTGATGTGGTCTCCACTATACATGTATTAATTATTATAATTTAAATAAATTATGTCAATAATAAATATTCAATGTTAATATTGGTTTATGAAACGAAGTCTTTAATCTACGTTATAAGGACTAAGAAATCATTGACCCTGTGCTCGGCAAACATACCGCGCTACACCGCCGCCGCGCCAAGCAGTTTCAACATATATTAGATCTAAATGCATTATTATATTAGACCGAATCCATACCGGACTGGTGTAGAACGCCTGACAGCGCCCTGAAAGAGAGTACTTTTTATCTAACTCGAGCAATGAACAAATCTTCTTGCTAGCCTGTTCGTTGCAATAGAATGTCTTTGTCGCTCGAGGTCGTCATTATCTTTTAGATTATCTGTAAGGAAGGATGTGACCAAGATATTTCCATTTCTTTAAAACATTCAGCAAGAAAGAAGGCGTGAGGTATGAAATTGGACTATACAGGTAACGAGAGCTGGGGAAGCGGCAGAGTGTCAATAGAGATGCTAAGGGAAGGAAATGGTCTGGTGGCTAGCCTTCTGTACCGACCGGCTTTTAATATGCATGATTTAATTTCTATTAAAATGATATGTATGACACTTACTGTCACACTTCCAGTAATTACATTGATTATAAATAAATCTATTGCTAGTAATGTTTTCCCTGAAAACTGGAAAATTGCAAAGGTTATTCCCCTTCCAAAGGGAAGTTCTGTTGAGGAGTTTAAGGATTTGCGACCTGTAAGCATTCTACCAGTTCTTTCCAAAATAGTGGAAAAAGTTGTATGCTTCCAGCTTACCGCTTTTATGGAAGCGGAAAATATTCTCCCGGATGTGCAGTCTGGGTTCCGTAGCGGTCATGGCACGGATACGGCCCTTGCGCATGTTACAGATGAAATAATAGAATCTTCTGACTCTGGCAAGGGAAGTATACTAGTACTGCTCGACTTCTCCCGGGCATTCGACTGCATTAACACGAAACTGTTGCTAGCCAAAATGTATCACTATGGTCTTTCTCAATCAGCATGTTCATGGTTTGATTCTTACTTACATAACAGGAAACAATATGTGGAGGTATGCACTGATGAAGGAAATCAGATCTACTCGGAAAGGAAAACTGTCACTCGCGGATGTCCCCAGGGCTCCATACTGAGTCCCTTACTATTTATAATGTATACTGCTGATCTCATTAAAAGCATAAATCACTGCAAAATTCATCTCTATGCAGATGATACCCAGGTATATTACCCATTTAAACCTGCAGATGCTTGCAACGCTGTAGCTAAAATTAATGAGGACCTCGATGCCATTTTCTTATGGGCACAAAGTAACACTTTGGTTTTAAACCCCAAGAAATCCAAGTTTATGGTATTGGGCACAAAGCAACAAGTCCAAGGTATAATGGAAAAGGACCCTGATATTAAAATAAATCAAGAAAAAGTAGACAGAGTTTTGAAAGCGCGTAATCTTGGTGTGGTTTTGGATGGTGAACTGCGTTACGTTGACCATGTTAATGCCAAATTAAGAAATGCTTTCTATAGGCTTAAAATTATTTACAACATAAGGCAGTTTTTGAACGAGAAAGTTCGTGTATTACTTTCAGAGGCTCTCGTCTTGTCAATGTTTAATTTTGGTGATGTGGTCTATGGACCAAGATTGTATGCTAAGACAGAGCGTGCCATCCAGCGCGTTCAAAATGCATGCGCACGTTTCTGCTTTGATATACCGAAGCGTGGTCACGTGACGCCTTTCCTAAATCAAAGAAGTATACTTAAAATGTCCGGCCGTAGAAAATTGCATCTTGCCAGTTTAGTGCATAAGGTTGTGCATGAAAAAAAACCAAAATATTTGTTTTCTAAGTTTGAATGGACAAAGGACTTTTACACGAAAAATACACGTAGTATTACGAAAAATAAGATGGCAATACCTAAACACAAAATGAGTGGTTTCAAGGGTGGTTTTAAATACGCAGCGTCCAAGATTTGGAATGATCTACCGCCACCATTACAACAGAAAATGTTAGCACTAGTATTTAAAAAACACGTAAGAAAAATATATTTAAAATTACAAACTACGAGTTAGCGTAAACAACCTATCTGACAGAAACCATACGTAAAAATGATACAATCTTTTTTTTTTATCGACTGTAACCTTTTTTACTTAAGTATGTTTTTCTTTTTATTGCGACAATAAATTGAAACACTATGAAAGGAAAAATTAACTAATTGAGCTATTTAATTTAATTTTAGAATACTGCTATATAATCAACGATTATTCCTGGCTGAAAATGCTGCATGTTATATTTATAAGGTACCTGCATTTTGAAAATTAATTTAGGGTTTGAAAAGGGACAGTCTGAAAACCAGCGTTGTGTTGCTGATCTACAGCTCACAGCAGATGCTGAGTCTGCCCCTTTTTATCACAATTATGATGTGCAAATTCAATAGAAATGTTTTATTAATAAGTATGATTATTATTTTTTGTATGCTGTATTGTATTTCTTTTGCATGTTTTTGTTTTTGTATTTTTATGTGATAAATAAATATTTTTCAATTTCAATTTCAATGTACAAGCGGTCGTATTCCTATTGACTGATGCAATGGTACAGGTATGGGTTATTATATCCTTTATTGTACCACACACACAGAAACTTAAACTAAGATAACAAAAAAGTAAAAAATATGCACAAAGGCGAGCTTACCTCTTCAAGAGGTTTCTTCCAGCCAACCAGTACTGTGGTGAAAGAATACACTAAATAGGTTGGCAGCAAGCATACAGAAGGATTATAACAACTTATTCTATACAAATAAAATAATAAAAATATAAATTATAGATATAAATATAATGGATATAAATGAATCAATACAAATATAATATTAATATATACTTAAATAATTTAAAATATATACTTAAATATTACTCATACGAGAGGAAGTACTCTTTTAATTTACGTTTAAATGAAGATATTGACGGACTATCTCTCAGAATCTTAGGTAGTGTGTTCCACATTCGAGCTGCTCGCACTGTAAATGAATTAGAGTAAAATTTTGTATTACATTGAGGCACTTGCAAGGTCCTGAGGTCACACGATCTTTGAAGCCTGTCACGAGGGGGAAGAAAACCGAAACGTTCGCGAAGATACGGAGGGGCAAAGGGGTTGTGTAAAATATTAAACAAGACGCTAAGCATGTGCATATTTCTGCGAGAGCGAATTGATAGCCACTTTAGTTTGCGTCTGTACTCTGTAACATGATCATACTTGCGTAGACCAAAGACAAAACGTATGGCAAGATTCTGGAGACGCTCAAGCTTGTTGACAAGTTCCTCAGTGGCATCCATGAAGCACACGTCAGCGTAATCTAATAGTGGCAATAACAAAGTTTGTGCAAGCATGACTTTCGTTTTAACAGGCAAGAAATTTTGGAGTTTTTTAAGCGAATGGAACGAGAAGTGCATGCGTCTACTAATTTCATTGATGTGCGCTTGCCATGATAAATTGCCAT
Source organism: Ypsolopha scabrella (assembly GCA_910592155.1). Classification (NCBI taxonomy): domain Eukaryota; kingdom Metazoa; phylum Arthropoda; class Insecta; order Lepidoptera; family Ypsolophidae; genus Ypsolopha; species Ypsolopha scabrella. The sequence goes on along the minus strand of OU342975.1, from coordinate 19,573,951 downwards.
CCATGAAGACGCCAAGGTTTTTTACCTTGTCAGCAAAGGGGATTATTTCACCATTATACGACACGCATGGTAAAGTTCCGAAGGTGATGGTATCTCTCAAACGCTTACTACCAATGATGATAACCTGAGATTTTTTCGGGTTGACAAGAAGACCGTAGTCTTGCGCCCACCTCAAAATTGAAGTCAGATCATTGTCAGTCAGTGGGTTGCGTGGATTAGATATTTTCTTCACGAATTATATCTTGAAAATGTCTTGGAAAACACCGGAAGATGTTCTGGGTGTTTGTGGAATTAGAAAAAGCTTTCGATAAGAGTGGTGGGGGATTTATTTTGGATAACACTGTCCCTGTGACAACATAATACTCGAGAGTTCCAGTGCTTGCATCAGGTTTATTACGGGGCATAAACTGATTGGGTTAACATCTCTAGGGGAGTAAGACAAGGGGGATGTGTGGCCTCAACGTGGCTGCTCAATCTATCTATGGATTGTTTTTAATAATTTAATGGAGTATAAATGTGGACTGAACTAAGAGGAGTTACTTATCAAAAGCCTCTTATCAGATGAGTTGCAAAAGATGGTAACAGTTATGGGTGATGCTTTTCAAAGGAAAGAAGTAAAAGTAAACGTAGGAAAAACAATTGATGGTTGTAGAGAGGGATAAAGCTTTTTTTAATTGTAAAATACCACGTAAACATTTTTCTGACGTCAATAAATTAAATACAACACTAATAAAAGTCTCTGTGAACAAAAAATAATTATAATAATAAATTAAATGACCATGAAACGGAGAATTCTGGTATGGGAGCACGCATATTCTATTCAGTGACGTGTATCAATTTAGTTTGTACAAAATTTTAAATATGGATAATATTTCATTTACTTAATGTGTATTTTAAGTTAACATCACATAAGATTTTTTTTAAAAGTTAACCATAGGCTAGTTTTTTTGTTTGTACCTACTAACATTTGAGAAAAATAAATTTGTATTTGTATTTGTATTTGTATTTTAGTCCGAAAAATATACGGCCGCGCACGCCGACACCCAGACATTCACACCGTCACACTCGCATTTAATATGTATATTTTGAGAAGGGGACATCATGTAAAACGGTCTGCCACCAGCAATACGCCAAAGTATCCATGTCAAACAACAAACTGTGCAAAACAAAAAGAAATAAAAATAAGAAAAACTCTGAAAACTTTTAGAGAAAAGCAGTTGTTATCATGATTATTATATTCATACCTAGCCTTTGCCCGCGGTTTCGCCCACGTTCATTCAATCTGCCCCGTTTTCGGCTTGGGCGTTATTTTATGAACACGCAAATATAGCTTATATGTTGACCGGGGTCACTCAAATGATAATAAAATAAAAAAAACACATCCAAATCCGTTGAGTGGTTCTAGAGTTAAAAGCGTTTATTCAATATTCGGTACTCGGTTACTCAGTAAAACTTTTACTCGGCGCATCTCTAATTTAAATTATTAAATTAGAGGACTTGTAATACGTCACCAGCATGACTATAAGCTAATAGAGAAATGTTGTCTCTCGACGAAGCGTTTGATCAATGGAACCGCAGGACAAGTTGTTTTTCGAGGCGATGGGCACGTGATATAGCTTTCCTGCGTTTCTATTGGTCGATTGCTTCGTTGAGAGACAACATTTCTCTATTATTCATCTATGTCAGATAGCTAGTAGCAGGATAGATGGAAGCAAACTTTAGGACCTAAAACATGTGTCAACTTACTAGGTTTCTAGTAAGTTGAACACCTACAAAGTTTTCCACCATTATGCGCGTAATATAATAATTAACATTTTGATGCGTATGCACTAAGGTCCGATCGATATCTGGGCCTTAAGGCTACATATAAAGTCAGATTGAGCACCTCATTATGCATCAACCAGAAGTGAACTCTACGACGTTTCCTTTTAGTTTAAAATAGCGCGCTCTCAGCTGTGGCTGTTACGTACGACCACCAACAAACACGCACCCACGAAAACCTACGTTTTTGTTTAGTTACTCTGCTTCTAGATGTTTTTTTTTTAATATTCTAAGACGAACTGACAATGTAATTTTACTTTCAAGGCTGTATGATATAAGGAAGGCCCTTTGACATTCGAAAAACATTAAATTTAAAGGTAACATCCTAATTTTTTTGCATCGAGCGAACTTTAGGATTTTGCGTTTTTTCTATTAGTCCAATAGTCTACAGTGTATATCATTTTTACTACACGGATTAACCAAGTTACACAATGTGATAATATGCTCATTTGAAGTGGTGCATCTACGGCATCTAGCCTTATACGGACCCTTAAATAAATTGAAATACTATGTTATTAAGTGCTACAATATTTCGCTAAGAATCCATAATTAATTTATTACCAACTTGAAACACGTCTACCCACAGAGCCTCTTCTACGAGATCCTGGCGGGCGTGTGGGTGCGCAACGGGCTCCAGATCAAGGGCCAGGCGATGACATACATCCAGGCCAACTTCTGCAACTCCATGGTCGATATAGACATCTACTGGCTGCAGGTCTGCGCAGCGCATCTGCCGCAGGACCAATTCATGGATATGTGTATTGACATGTGAGTAAAGGTTGCTGTTTTCTCCTTCTTCTAGACAAAAGCTGTTTACGCCTTCTTCTAGATGAAGTACGGAAAATTTACAGAGGCATATTATTCGTCGGTACATACGAGAATGTCAAATATTTAGGGTAGGTTTTTAAATATTCAGATAAACTTTTAGATAGTTTTTGATGTGATTTATTGAAATTGTCATTTATGTAAAATCTGTTTTTAATTATAAATGTACCTTTCCTTGGTGCCTTGCAGGTTCGGTGTTCGGGAATGGCTGAGCATGGCGCCGATGGCACCATCCCAAGCGGCGGAACAGGACTCCATGGTGGAGGGACTGCTGACCTTCCTCGCCATACTTGTCTCTTCACGGACTAACCTGAGTGAGTTCTCTTAAACTTATTCTGTCTATTAAAATGGTGACAGAGGTTCTCGGTGCAAAATGCACATCATAATATTGTTTTCCTTACTTTTGAATAAAAAGTATGCATTAAATGCGTTTTATAGCAATTCGCACAACTGCTTGTTAATAGTTAGGTGATCACATGAAAATTCCATTTTATGCGTAACATTTTGACCGTTTTATATTACAACTGTAAACACGCTTTAATGTTTGTTAATGTAATGCAAACAAAATGTAATATGTACATTAAATTATATAATTTTCTTGTAAATACTTTATTAATAATAAACTATTTCCGCAAATTGCTTTAAAACGTATTTATTGTATACTTTTTATCCAAAAGTAAGGAAAACAATATTATGATTTCAATTTTTACCGAGGTAAAAAATAAAAACGATAAACAAAAATGCATACAATTTTCACTTCTTTTACTTTTCTAACACGAAATTTTAGATTTTATTAATTTCTCATCGATTTGTAGTTATTGGTTTACACTGGCCACAATATTTAAGCTGCTCCAAAATTTGAATTAAACCAATCAAACGGGCATTGATTTTTTGAAAACACATCACTCACATCTTGTTTAATGAGAATGCAGTTTGATACTTTGGCCCGACACAAGTGTTTGGCTGCAAAAAAGATTTCAACAAAATCGGTGCCAAAGTTTATCAAGACAATGGTTTGGATGGTATCGTATATTTTACGCCACCAGAGACGCTGTTTCAAGGGCGTCCTATTGTGTTTGGGCAGGACTCCGCCTAGGCTACAACCACGCAAGTGTGCGTCGTTCGTCACAAATTGACTTAACTTAAAAAAATTAAAACTATGCGAAACGGCCCTCTTATATCTATCGCTATAGTCTATAAAAGTGTTGGTGATTGGCAAAAAACGATGTGTGATTTCAATCACGGCGCGTTTGTAGGCGATTGCAATGGATGTCGAAATTAGACAATAGGGCACCGGGTTGTACCGACTTTCATCTGTTTTATATAAGTATCCTTTTTTTTCTAGGCAATGACGAGCTAACTCAATCCCGCCTCGAAGTTAGTACATTATTGGCGGCCGGTGACAAAACTCACTCGCAGCTGCTGGAGCTTATGCCGGAACGGTCCGGCAATGCTCACACGAGGAATTTCGAACATGTCCTGAAGGAGGTTCGTTTTATTCATGTACTAATTTTTGAGCGGTCATCTAAAAACGGAAGCTTCTATAACAATGCTTCGTTGTTCGTCTGTTGAATTTTGTATAAAAAAACACACGTGTGTCAAGCTGATTATGACTTTGATTGATGTAGCCAACTTCATACTGTAGATAGACTTCATTTAAGTGATAAGTAACAAGGTACAATGACATTTTCTGTGAAAAACGCAAAATGACATTTTTGCTTCCTGTGATAAATTGACTCAGGGTTGGTTGTATAGTACCACAAATTATATTTTGCGTATGTAACAAAAAGGGTAACTGAAACTTGGTTCCAACTTGCTGAGTCTACTATTAATTTGGCTATATCATGTATGCATTGACGGAAACTATCCATTTTGTACGACTTGCGGATGCTGTCCATGGAGTATAAGCTTTATAGTCCCCGTAATCAATAATAGGCATGATGACTAAAAAAAATGTATTAGTCCGTCAGTTAGATTATCAGAAAATATTGGACATGTATTTTTTCTTTTAACAATTAAACAAACAATGATGAAGATATAGCCCGCTGAAGTTCCGCGTGACGTCACATCTAGGTACAATTTTACTTAGAAGTGACGTCATTCTCCCCCACTCCCAAACTTTGACGCGCTTTATCTCTGTCATTTTTTGTTTGATTGACAAAAGAAAAGATACGTGTCCAATATTTTTTGATAATCTAAATGACGGACTAAATAGAATAATATTTTATTTACCCTGTGTACAAGCCTATTATACGCTCGGTTGCTCCCTAGAGAAAATCAGAAAATAAAACTACGTGGTAGATATCTCGGACAGAAAGTCTGTTAATAATTGTGAATACCAAACATATCGTCACATGACTCCCCGAATGAGTGTCAGAGGTGTTCCCAAGCGTTAAATGCAAATCAAAGTCCACAATTGTTACACCCGCATTTCACACAAATGCAAGTGTTCACAAAAGTGATAACTTATGTTTGATTTTCCAGTTATCAACGTATAGACCGCCACCAAAAGGCTCCGAGAATCTAGAGCAGGGATTATTCGTCCCGAAACCGATAGTCTGGGAGCAGTATTATGAGCCACTGCACGTCTTACGTCGAGCGGTACACCGGAGAGACTTCCATGCGTCTATGGAGCGGTTTACAGCGTAGTAAGTCAACGTTACAGCTACAAAAAAAAAACAAACACATCCTGGTAGAGGTGGTGCCGAATTCGACTGTGGAGGTACTACTATCTTACTCGCAAACCGCCCTGATGTTATTCTGGGGAGAGTAAGAGGACAGCAAAACCAGGTGGCCACCGTTGCCTGGGACCGATTGATGGCGATGTATCCATCCAAAATTGTCGGGCCTTATAATATGAACACAAGGTGGCGCAAAAGTAATGTCATAATGTGAATTGGCTGCCATTTTGTTATAAAAAAGAGCTCTGTTTTCATAAAAAGTTTATTTTTAAAGTGTAAAATTGATGACATTTATTGGAAAAAATTATATCGCTCAAATGGACACCTCCCGAATTAGCATCTGCCTGTTAACGCTCACCAGTTACGGTTACGGTGGTGGTGTCATCGGTGTCTTCAAAAAAATAAGGGCCAATCACTTTTTCACTGCAAATGCTGCACCAAACAGTCACTTTAAGGGGATACAATGACTCTTCAAGCATTTCATGTGGATTCTTTTCTCGTCTCTTCTCTCGCCAATTTGGAGCCAGATGTTTTGCGAGTAACAATTTAAAATGCGGTAAAACGAGATTATGCATCAACTCGGGAGGCGGCCATTTGAGCGATATGATTTTTTCCAATTATTGTCATCAATTTTACACTTTCAAATAAAGTTTTTATGAAAGCAGAACTCTCTTTTTTCACATATTACAAAATGGCATCCAATTTAAATTATGACTTTACTTTTGCGCCGCCCAGTATAAAACAGACTGTTGACGGACTGCGGCGTCACTGGTGTGAAGGTATCGGCACTGCGCGCACCAACCCGCCTGCCCAGCGTGTGTGAGTATGCGTATTTTTTGCAGGAGAATCGCCAAGAGTACCGAAATCTTGGAAAGGCCTATGTCCAGCAGTGGACGAAACAGGCTGATGGATAGAAATCATAGTATGTTTGTTGCCAAATAAGTCTTTTACTGAACCAGTTAACACTCGTACACCCGCTTTTCTCCGACGATTTCACCATTAGCGGTTTCACCGGGACTCAATATTGAGAGACGGCGTCCTACTGACTAAGATAACGCTGCTATAATACCAAATGGTCAATGTCTAAAGTGCTCATTCTCTTCCAGCGTCCGTGAGAAAGAGAAAGCGTCAGGAGTAACAACAACGAACACGTCAACAGAACAGCCTCCTCTGTGGCCGCCATTACGTCCCGCCACCGCGCCCCCCGCGCCCGCACCCGACCCGCGAGCACTGGCCGCTTCGGGTATGAACAGATTATATCAATATATCTCTTTTTTGCATCCATATTGTTAACAGCCAGTATCTGCGAGAAGACAGCACATGGTCATTTCGTGTAAGCTAGCCGCCATTACTAAAAACATGCTATTTTACCCATGTTGTGATTAAGGTATAATAATGTTATCACTATCAGTATTCAGTTAGAAGTCGGTTAGAACGCAACATTTCAAATGTTTATTTTTCATCCGTACACGCGCCTAGCACGCGCCGTCGATACAGTGTATTTCCAGCATACTTGTTCTCTTGCACATTAACGAACGCGGTATGCGTGAGAGCGCAAGTAGGATAGATCGATGCTGCTAGATTAAAACCCAGATTCTTTTAAAAGAAGAGTAAATAAATAAATTAAATTTATATAATTGCGGCGTAGAAAATTAGAAAAGTAAATCTGGACGTGAGGAGCTCTGAACCGGAATTCGAACCCAGGACGCGTTTTTTGAAAGTATACAAGGCTAGTTACATACAGGTTGGGACTGCTCACGTACAGATTCAAACAGTAATAGGACATTATACACTTTTCGCGTATATATTCCAATACGTGCGTTAACATTGTGTACGAAAAATATACTGCACTAGTTACCATTATGGCATTATTATGGTAAGTGGGCGAAAAATCTTTCACCAAAAGTAAAAAAATAGGTAAAAACAATAGTTTGAATTCAGAGCGAAACGAAAGATTGGGATTCTAAAGTAGAATAAAATGTTTTGGCCCCCAGTGATACACACAATTTTTCATCACAACCACCTATGAAAAAAATGCCGCCAAAACCTAACCGGCCAGTAACTTCTTCACACATAATGCGTTCGACCTCTTTGCTAACTTCACATACTAACAAAGGTTAGTATTATATATAAAACAAAATCCTTGCTAACCTCAGAACAATAACTAAATCATAGAAGTAACAGTAAAATGAGTACAAACTTTGTATGTTTTATAGGTCCTTTTAATAAAATATATGTATTTGCCAGAAAAGTACTTCCATAGACATACTTCTTTCGTTATGAAACATGTGTACAAACCGTAATGTCAAATTGGTCCAATTTGGTTCTAATAGTAGACCAACTTAAAAAGTTATTTTTCATGACATTGTTTATACTAAATTTGCAGAAGATTGCCGGAAGAAATCTCTCATAGAGATAAGCTCGCCGCTGTACAATAATTTTAAGTTTTACTTGTGTAATTGCGTATTTTTGTGTACAATAAAGAATGAGAATGAATGAAATTAAACAATTCGGATATTCTACGCTATTTTGTTGTGAAGTCAGGTCCACATATTTCTAGCGTTTTTAATGAAGAAAAGGTGATCCAATCCAAAATATCATCAATTTATGAAAAGGCGTAGCGTGTATTGTCTTGAGATGCAAATCCCATTCATCTCGGAAAGGAAATGAAAGCAAGTACATCAGCTTCCATCGGTAAGCCATTTGAGCACAAAATTTTACTATTATTTTCTAAATTATAACAACAGGAAAACAAACATGTTAATGTTACTCAGTTTTCATAAAAAAATATGTACTAGTAGCATTTTACCAAATAAACCTCTGGAAATTTTTAAAAACCCCAGGCATTGGTAAGTCTAAATCTAGACCTTTCTCAAATATCGACCTAAATTCACTTAACCAGCACTTTAGCTCACCTTCCTCTTCTCTCTCTAACGCTGATAAGTTTAACACCCTTACTTCTCTTCAAAACTGTATCCCATCTAACTATCCTCCCTTTGAATTCCGTGAGATAACCTCTGGAGATGTTCAGAAGATTCTTCGTTCTATAACTACTAAGGCAGTTGGTGACGACGATCTTAGCAGGGATATGCTTGCTCCTATCTCCGATTTTATAGCTCCCGTAGTAGCGGATATTATTAACTACTCTTTGACAACAGGTTCCTTTCCCAGTGCTTGGAAAAAGCACACATCATCCCGCTTCCCAAAATATCTAATCCTTCCTGCTTTTCTGGATTCCGTCCTATTTCCTTGCTCCCTATCCTTTCAAAAGTTCTAGAACATGTCGTGCAAGTCCAATTTGCAGATTTCCTATCAAACAACCTTCTCCTTAGCCCTCACCAGTCCGGATTTCGACCGGGCCATAGCACTGTCACAGCCCTGATCAAAGTGACGGATGACTTACGTCTCAATATAGAGCAGAAGAATCTTACTGTCCTCACACTGCTAGATTTCAGTAATGCCTTCAATACTGTCGATTTTGACATACTGATCGGAGTGCTGAGATCTCTTAATGTCTCTCCATTGGCTATCTCATGGTTTGAATCCTATCTTCATGGCAGAAAACAGCTAGTCAAAGTTGACAATTGCCATTCCAACTGGTGTAATCTTACATCTGGTGTTCCTCAGGGTGGTGATCTCTCTCCTATTCTGTTTTCGGTCTTCATTAACTTCATCACTTCTACCCTATCCTCCTCCTTTCATCTATATGCTGACGATCTTCAGTTGTACTCAGCGGCTCCAATTGACGACATTAACAATGCTATAGCCACAACAAATGCAGACCTTGCGGCTATTAGGGATTGGACAAAACGCTTTGGGCTCAATGTCAATCCGAAAAAGTCTCAAGTAATTATCATTGGTAGCCAATATTATGTCTCGAGACTGGATAATATTGCAAGTGTGGTTTTTGATGGTGAAGTTCTACAATATAGCGTAACTGTCAAAAACTTGGGCGTGATCATGGATCAGACTATGTCATGGGAGAGTCATGTTAAGGAAGTTAGCCGTAAGATGTACGGTTCATTTCACTCACTGAAGCGCCTTCAGGACTTCTTGCCTTTGCAAACTAGAATTACTCTAGCCCAATCTCTTCTTCTGCCTCTTCTTGACTATGCTGATGTTGTGTTCTTGGATGTCACCGAAGAGTTGCTCGACAAGCTGGAACGTCTTCAAAATTTAACTATCAGATTGTAGTATATGTAGGTAGGTAGTTTTAACTTTTATGATGATTGCTGTTGTTTTGCGAATGTGGGTAGCGGGAGATTCTTCATTCTGTTTTCCGAGAAATATAAAGTGATACGTACAACGGTTTTTTATTTAATTAAATATCTAAAAACACGATATTTTTGGCGACGAGAAAGAAATTCACGCGTATCAAGTAGTGTTCAACATAATTGTGTTGAAAATGGCAAACAATATTATTGGAAACAGTCTCACGTTCGACCACCGAGTGCAGGAGTGGAGCATTTTTAAAAGTCGGTTTAATCAGACGTGTCTCGCAAATGGAATTAACGAAGAAACCGACAAGTCTTTTGTAAAACGAAGAGCTTTACTACTGGCGGCTTTGGTGGAGGACACATACCGTGTCGTGAGAGATTTGGCTTTCCCCAATGAGGTGGAGAACACGGAATTTGCTGAAATTTTGGTGCTACCCATTTTGCTTCCAAGAAAAGTAGTTTTGCTGAGCGATATGCCTTCTACAAAGCAGAACAGCGAGTCGGAGAGGATTTAGCTGAATGGGCGGCGCGAGTGCGTAACTTGGCGTTATACTGTGGGTTTAAATCGGAACTAGACACAGCGTTAAGGGATCGTTTCGTTCTTGGGTTGGAAAACACCAAAGAAAAGGAAAAGCTTTTTGGTGAAGATGTTAATAGCCTCACTTTCAATAAGGCGGTAGACCTGGCGAAGAGCATGCGGTGTGCGCGGCAGGGGGTGCAGTCTTCACGCACCGAGGCCGCGGCCGCGCTCGCTCAACCGGTATTCGCTATGCAAGCTGATGTAGGCGGTGCGCGAGCGGGACCATCATCGGTTACACGGAATGCAAAGTGTTGTGACGTGTGCGGCTATAAAAGTCATTCGCGAGACCAGTGCCGTTTCGTTAACTATAATTGTCAGAAATGCCATAAAAAAGGTCATTTGAAGCGTATGTGTAAAGCTCAAGTGAAAAAAAATAATTATTATATGGCGGCGGACAATGATGACACTGTAGAAGGTATTTATGATCTTTATAATATCAAAAGCGTGAACGGTGACCCGATGAGTCAGAGCGTTATGATAGCTGGCGAAGATATTTTATGTGAAATTGATAGTGGGAGCGCCGTTTCAGTTTTGCCCGAGTCTATCTACGATAATTGTTTTAGAAACAAATATAATTTAGAACCTTGTAGGGTGATTTTAAATTGTTATAACGGAAGCAAAATTTCACCGCTAGGTTACGTGTCTTTATTAATCACATACGAAAACCGCACGGAACCGATAAAGCTATTTGTTATTGCAACACAAAACAAACAACCCACCTTGCTAGGTAGGGATTTCATAAGCAAGTTTAATTTACAGTTATGTAGGGTGGATTGCAATAATATAACGAGCGAGGATGTGGGTTCAATGTTGACAAATAAATATTCAAAATTGTTTTCAGATGAATTAGGAAAATTTAATAAGTACAAAGTTCACTTAAAAGTGAAATCTGAGGCAGAATTCAGATTTTTTAAGCCTCGTCCGGTTCCTTTGGCATTGAAGACTAAAGTTGAGAATGAATTAAAACGTTTAGAAGAATTAGGTATTTTGGAAAAAGTTCAACATTCAAACATTGCTACGCCAATTGTTCCAGTGTTACGCCGCGATGGCGAGGTAAGAATTTGCGGGGATTATTCAGTTACCCTCAATAAAGTTTTATTTTTGGACAACTACCCCATTCCTCGTATTGAAGATTTGTTTGCGAAGCTGCACAATGGAGTGGAGTTTTCTAAGCTAGATCTGGCTAGGGCCTACAATCAGCTAGAATTAGACGAGTCTAAAAACCTAACTTGCATAAATACTCATAAGGGTTTATACCGTTTTAATCGTTTGGTCTTTGGTTTAAGTAATGCACCCTTTATTTTTCAACAAACCATGGAAAATTTGTTAGGAGATATTGAGGGTACCTGTATATTTTTAGATGACGTTTTGGTAACGGGGGAAACAAAAGAAATCCATATTCAAAGATTAGAGCAAGTTTTGAGTAGATTAGAAGATGCAGGTTTGAGATTGAAGCCAGATAAGTGTAAGCTGTTTCAAAAATCTGTAGAGTACCTTGGGTTTGTAATAGATAAACATGGGCTGCACAAATCAAAAAATAAAATTGAAGCAATTTTGAATTGTAAACCACCCAAAAATGTTAACGAATTAAAATCATTTTTAGGGATGGTTAATTATTATAGATGTTTTGTTCCTAACACGTCTAGTTTGCTTAGTCCAATTACATTTATTATTAAAAAAGGGTGAAAAATGGATTTGGGAAGAGGCACAGGAAAATTCATTTAAAAGAATAAAAAAAGAAATGGCTGATGAACGAGTTTTAGCTCATTATAATCCAGAGTACCCGACAATAGTGACTTCAGACGCTGGGCCTGAAGGGTTGGGAGCTTTACTAGCTCAACGGCAGCCGGATGGTTCAGAGAGAGTGGTGGCTTATGCATCACGCTCTTTATCTAAAGCAGAACGTAATTATGCACAGATACAAAAGGAAGCGGCTTCCATAATATTCGCAATTAAAAAGTTTCATCATTACTTATATGGTCGCACGGTTCCATTTATTTTGCGTACGGATCACAAACCCTTAATTACTATATTTGGGGGAAAAAAGGGTGTACCTGAATTAGCAGCGAACCGTTTACAACGATATGCTATATTTTTATCAGCGTACAATTATAGGATTGAATACGTTAAAAGCGAGAATAACGTAGCAGATTTTTTATCTCGATCAGTCAAAGTCGATAAATTCGATGAGTCAGATATGCTAGGTACAGACTACACCTTGTACGTTAATTATTTACGTGATTCCTTTTTGAAAGCGGTTTCTGTTAATGACATAAAGGTCGAAACATCTCGTGATAACGTATTACGGGAAGTGATGGAGTTAATAAAAAAAGGGTGGCCCAGTAAAATAACGAACGAGGATTTAAAGCCATATTTTAATTGTAGGGTGGAACTATCTTTAGAGAATGACTGTATCATGAGAGGTCATAAAGTCGTTATTCCTTCAAAGTTTCGTGAGCAATTGTTAGAAGAATTGCACAATTCGCATTTTGGTGTGGTAAAAACTAAAGCTGAAGCCAGGTCCCATATGTGGTGGCCTAATATTGATAAGCACATAGAACAAAAAATAGGGTCGTGTAGTTTATGTAATGCGTTGCGTTCCGATCCACCACGTGCCTCCTTACAGCCGTGGACGTATCCCGAGCGAGCCTGGGAGCGAATTCACATCGATATATTTTCTTTACACGGTAAACAATATATGGTCGCAGTAGATGCGCATTCCAAGTGGGTGGAATGTTTTTGACAGTAATTCGATCGTAGCAAAACTGGAGGAAATGTTCAGTCGTTTCGGTTTAATTCGAACATTAGTAACGGACAACGCAACTAACTTTTGTTCAAACGTATTAGAGAGTTTCTGTAGTGCAAACGGCATCAAACACATAACAAGCGCCCCCTATCATCCAGCTTCAAACGGCCAAGCAGAAAACAGCGTCAAAACAATAAAAAAATCTTTAAAAGTCATTATAAAAGAAAACGAAACTCAGACTTCAATTGTTAAAAAATTAAATAATTTTTTGTTTGAGTATAGGAACTCTGTGCACTGTACGACAGGTTTTTCGCCAGCTCAGCTTCTAATAGGTCGCCCCTTGCGATGTAGGTTTGATCTTATGCGGGTCCCCGTTTGTGCTGAACATAATGAGCCATCAGCAGTGTCGTTAGCGTCCAAAGCTAAACGTATTGTTTGTTCTAAACAGATCTCACAGCATAATCAATACGGAGGCCATAGAAAAGTGAAGTTTATAGTTGGACAAAAAGTACTGATAAAACATTTTTTCTACAATGGCACGAAACATCTGTGGAAGATCGGTGTAATTAAAGAAGTAATTGGCTCAAGAATGTTCATTGTTTTTCTACCAGACTTAAATATTAGCATTAAGAAACATGTTGATCAATTGTTAAGATACACGGGATCAGAATTAGCGGATCTCAATGATGGCGATTTTAGTACTTTTGGAGATTGTCTTGATCAATCTCTAGATGATGACGATCGTGAACGAGTAGACTCAGCCACGTATCCAGTTCAAACTGTTAGTGATGTGTGTACTCCTGGGAGTATTTCGTCACCACCATCGCCTGCGTCTGATCCAGGGATGGAGAGGGGTGAGGCAAATGAGTTAGTTTTGGATGTAGCATCGACGTCCGAGGATAATGCTAGTTCTGGTCCAGTGGAAGAAGAAGCATTTTTAGATTGTCGTCCAGATGATATTGTTTCCGAGTCTAATTCTGATGAGGCCATTCGCCGTCGTCCTCTCCGAAGGACGAGAAATCAGAATCCTTGTTATAAAGAACCTAGGTTAAGATAAATTGTATTTTTAGTATTTTATTTAAATAGTGGTGGAGGGATTGTAGTATATGTAGGTAGGTAGTTTTAACTTTTATGATGATTGCTGTTGTTTTGCGAATGTGGGTAGCGGGAGATTCTTCATTCTGTTTTCCGAGAAATATAAAGTGATACGTACAACGGTTTTTTATTTAATTAAATATCTAAAAACACGATACAGATTTATTTTTGTTTTGCGAAAATTTGATCATGTGTCCGAGTTTCGACGTAATTTGAAGTGGCTTCCAGTACGTTATCGGAGGTATAGTCATATCCTATCTCTACTATATAATGTCATAAATAATCCTTCTTCCCCCAAATACCTAAAAGATAGGTTCAATTTTTTCACTGATATGAGCAAAAGGAATCTTCGGCCTTGTCATGATCTTAATTTATCAATGCCACCTCATTGCACTAAACGTTACTCTCGGTCTTTCACAGTTGACGCTGTCCGACTTTGGAATGATCTTCCACACTCTCTTAGAAGTCTTCCCTCAATTGCTTCTTTCAAATTCAACTTGAAGAAGCACTTTTTATCTTCTCAGCAGTCCTAGCTACTAATATGTATTTATTGTAAGTATTCATGTAGTGTGTCATATTTAAATATACCTGTATCATACAGGCTGCATGTACATATTTTTTGTACTGTAAGTTTAGTTTTTGGGGTGTAGGTATATTGTTAGCTTAATAAGTTTATGTAGGCTATATATAATATTATAGGTATATATCTATATTTTTGCATTGAAAATCAATTAAGCCAATGTGTAATTTTTTTTTCTTCATCTCTGTATTTCATGTTTGACTGGAAGAAATTAGAAATAAGTCCGCCTTTGCCCTCTGTTTTCAGAATTTAAATTGTATTTATCTGTGTTTATTTTGTGCAATAAAGTGTTAATTATTATTATTAATTTTATTTTCTGATAAATATAAGTCATCTTTGCGTAGCTAAAACCAGGTACAACCCTGTAATTTGCGAAACATGTTGACAGGCAGTTATCTCTCTTTAGCACTCTAAATAGAGATATAAGAAAAAAGATAAGAATATCAAAAAAGTTCAACCTTCACGTTTGCGGCTCCAACCTAGCTACGTTAATTTGTCAGAAGCACGAATGTGGACCAATCAGAAGAGAAAAAGCCCAAACATCGGGACGACGAACTTGAATTTGGACCCCGTTATCCTCTAAAGCCAATAGGCATGATGACAAAAAAATAATTATTAGTCCGTCAGTTAGATTATCAGAAAATATTGGACACGTATTTTTTCTTTTTTCAATTAAACAAACAATGATGAAGATATAGCCCGCTGAAGTTCCACGTGACGTCACATCTAGGTACAATTTTACTTAGAAGTGACGTCATTTTCCCCCCACTCCCAAACTTTGACGCGCTTTATCTCTGTCATTTTTTGTTTGATTGACAAAAGAAAAAATACATATCCAATATTTTTTGATAATCTAAATAACGGACTAAATAGAATATAATTTTGTTTACCCTGTCTACAAGCCTATTGTCGTTTTCCGAATAGGTGTGGTTAATAGTAGATTGTTATACAAGGGAGGTAAGTTACTACCCTCGAACTATAAGCACCCTCGCTCGCTCGTGCGCCTAAATATCTCGGGTCCAATTGATCACTTACACCTGTGTGTAACACTCTACTTTTCATCACTATTGCGAGGAAATAAAAAAACTTACAAAATTCTGTTTGCAACAACGTTTTCAACAACATAATTTTACTGCCGCCATTTTAATTTCATGTGACTTTTTTTTTTTTTTGTGCAATCGTGTCCTACTGGCCAGTGTTATTCTTTTAAAAATAAAACTAATTAAGTTATTGTGTAAACTCTTAAACGTCTTTTGATTTTTTTATTTAGAATATTTACCTATTATTTGCAAGTCTAATTTTTCTATAATAATATAAATAAAATACAGAATAACAAATAAAAAGGTACGAGTAATAAGCAGAAAAGATATTTTCCATTCTCATTTAGCGAGACGAGTGACTTGGTACTAGTTTTTGACTGGAAGGGACACTTGTTCGATTTACAAATTCCTTCCTAGGTTGGTAAATCGAATTTACCTCCCGCATTTCGAGTTATATACGACTTACTTTCAGAGCATTAGTGATGAAATTATATTTTTTCTGCAGGTGTCCTCCACGGAGCGCTGTTGGCAGTGCTACACCGCGGCGTGCACAGACGAGCGCCCGACGCGGCTGCGCCGCACGCGCCGCCCGACCACGTCCTAGCTCTAGCTGTTTACTTACTTGAAGTTGCCGCCGACCTAGCGGCCGAGAGGGCTGCGGAACATAACGTATGTGTTAACTGTTTGTATAATATGTTGCAGCGTGATGGTTAAATCAGCCTTCTAATTGGAAGCCTACGTAGTTAATTTAATGGCGGCATCCAATTAAACTACTAGGCTGCTGGTTATACAATTAGGCTAATTGACAATTGGACTATTGGGCTAAGCATCCTTTATCCGTTTAGTTGGATGCCGCTATTTAACTAACAACATAGCAGTCTAGTTAGGATCTGATCAAACCACATTGCGGCGACGTAAATATCACCACATGCTATTAACAATGTCGGATGTGAAAAATTTTAATTTTACAGGGGAACGAGTTTAAGTACAAAATCAGACACGTCAGTAGTAGAAACTTGGAAATCTGGGCAAAGGTTCCTTGTTTCAGAAAACATTGTTGCATGGATGTAAATTACAAATCCGACTTTTTTACACTATTAACTTCGTAAATAATAATGAAATCGCGTTTTTTATGAACTGGATGCAAAGATACCAATGTTTTGGAACTGGAAACGTCGAAACATGAAAAATGCATATAAGAGGCGATATATTTGGCGTTGGAATGGCGACCACGTACAGCAAAGCGTAGTGTAGGCCGACTTCATGCCCGCTGGAACGCTGTGGGTGGACGGAGGACCGCCATGAGTGGCGAAATATTGGAAAGGTCTCCGTCCAGCAGTGGACGTTGACAGGCTGATGGATGGATAGCTGTAATAAAACTATTTATTGCCATTTGTACACAAAAAAACGAGATAATCGGCTATCCTTTAAATGTCACCGGCCTACCTTACAAGTGTCATTCCCAAGTGCTATTTTAGTCATGATTCGCCATCCAAGGTCAACAACTTTTGTTCTATGACGAAAATGATCAAACAATGTGATGCCTAGCATGACTTGTTCCATCGCTATTTGTGCAACTCTTTACTCATAGTGTTCTTGGTAATCGTCCATGTATGCTATAAGTGCTAACAAGAACTGAATAAGCCATTACCTTCCAGCGAGACGTCTGCATAGCGGGCGGGGAGGGGGGGTCGCGCGCGCCGCGTGTGGCCGGACGTCCGCTACTGGCCGCGTTCGCGGGCGCGTCCGTCTGCGACAACGCGCGCACGTACGTCGCGACCGTGCCCCGGGCGGCTGTGACGCCGCCCAACCCGCATCACGTGTACCCGTCGCTCTATCATTCCGACAGTAAGTTGGTTAGAATACACTCACGGAGTCTACATTCTAAATACTTCCAAAATGTAGACTCTGTGAGTGAAGGAGGTATACAGGAGAAAAAAAATTTCTATAACAATGGCGGCGGTACCACTTGCTAAACGGTGAAGGAAAACGTCGTGAGGAAACCTGTATGCCCCAAAAAGCGTGTAATTGTGCCCGAAGTACGGCGATAGGGCTCACCACCCATCACGTTGGGACGTAATAATCGTCGGTGAAACCCGGGTGTACAGGGTGTGGGCTGTGACTTGCATTTCACGGTTCACACTCGGGAATACCTCTGACACCCCCACGGGGATTCATGTCGTGATGATATGTTTGTTATGTTTAATAATAAGTTTATAACATTAAAAACCTACATAACATCACTAAAACGTGCACAAACTAATCACATCCATATCAGACGTTAGGTAGCAAAATTATTATGGAAAACAATAACAAACGAAAAAAATCAAAATAATAAAATTAATAGTAAGTTTAAAATATTTTTAATTTAATAGGTGATACAGAATGGGAGCCGTCGGAATCAGAAACGGCTCGGTTACCGCCCGTCACTACAGTATCACTGCCCGCCACTAGTACGGCTTTGGCTGAACGACCGTCCATGCAGGTTAGTTGGATTTCGATAGAGAACCTGCGGCCACGCAGAATCCACGTCATCAAATCTCGGCCTGCGGTCTCGTCGAGTCCGCACCATAGAAGCTTGGTCTCCGTAGATAAATATTGCCCGTCTTTCCACAATTCCATAACTCTAGTATGCATATTCGTTACGTAAACCAATCTTTTCCATATTCTAGGGGCACATCTTTACCTTTACAGCGCCCCTTGGTCTACTCTCTAATATGCAATGGTTTCTGTAGGCCCATGAAATAATGTAAATCTTTGGGCTAATTCATTAATCGAGACTGATAAAGTCACGCTGGGATCAGTGCATTTCATTCATTCATTGATTCCTTACTCAAAACTTAAAAAGAAACCATTGTGATTCATCTGCATGTCACATCCTGTAGCAAGCAAATTTTTTTAATAATTTTGATATCGGATATTTTGGTACTTACCAGAAAGCGGAAAAAAATATATAAGCCTTCTATTGTGTTCTACAGACGATTGTTTTTATTCTTGTTTTAATAGTTGTGTTCTTATTCCATAATAAATTAACATGTAGTCAAAACATTGTTTTCAATGCAAGTGCTCGTAAAGACGTATTTCATATGCTTCTAAACGTTGCCTGTCTTTTCTTAGATTTATGTGATAGTTAAGTTGAATTTCTAATAAAACATAAATGACGTCAGATGGCCCGACAAGACAGCGAAATGGACGCGCAGTCGGACGCGAGCGGCGACGCGCCGCGGATCCGACGAGCTTTGGAGGTAATCATCACTAATAACCACCTTTCATAGGCCTTCCGAACACGAAACACGGCGAATAGCTGTCCCGAATAGACGTCATAAGTTTGTTCAGGATAATAAAATGTAATGTTATAATAAAATAAATTATGTCATTCTAAGCAAACGCTAGGCACAGTGCGCCCAGGAATAAAAGCAAAATTACTCTGTACAGTTCAGGCCAGAATGCCTATGAATGCACGTGAGGTTTAGCTGTCACCCCAGATAGCCGTTCAAAAACTTACACTGGGTTGGGTTTCCTACGCATTCGCGGGGTGCTCATTTAACTCGTTGAAAAATCAACTCGCGTTGCAACACCTACCGTTCAAAAATGGCAGTGTCGCTACACTGGTGTCGACTTTTGAATATCAACTCCGAGCTGTGTTCGCAAGATTCGTCATAATTACAGATAAACAACTATACTAAATCTAACGTAAAAATCTCAATTGACGTGTGTAGTGTCATACAGAAGAAGACGGCATATACATATGAAGATTATGAAGTTCATGTGTAGATGCCGCTTTCTTTCATATGAATGCATTACAGACAACCGAAATGACACATTGAATTACTTCCGGTTCCGATTTTTAGCTTTCGTTTTCTTAAATACCATTTTCTGTGTACAGACCATTCACTATAAGAAGTGCCTTGGCTTAGGAAATGGTAGCACTGCATATAATGTTGCCAATCGCTCACGTAGCATTCACCCTACTACATATTCATAATATTTACCTAACTGCGTTTTTTTACCTATTAATTAGACTACTCTTAAATGAAAATAAAATATACAGAATGAAAAAATAAAAATTATCAATTATTTATTTATTTGTATTTTGCAAACAATACGTATGATCTAATGGTATGAATAGCTATGT
The DNA here is from genome assembly GCA_910592155.1 of Ypsolopha scabrella. Taxonomy (NCBI): domain Eukaryota; kingdom Metazoa; phylum Arthropoda; class Insecta; order Lepidoptera; family Ypsolophidae; genus Ypsolopha; species Ypsolopha scabrella. Next base: position 19,554,231 of record OU342975.1, on the reverse strand, counting down.
ATCTCTGTACTAAAACGGTATTTTTTATTTCTTGTCTAGCTCGACGACAACGTTAGTTCTAAATAGTCGAGCTCCCGTTTTTTACGTTTTTGACGATTATTTCCAGGCGACTTAATGTGAACGCTTTTTTCCGATATGCCTACAAAAGTAAGTGAATAGCTAATTATTATTTGCCCATAAAATTGGCTTTATGTTTAAAGCTGGTATCCCTATTTTACTAACCCGTCATATCACTGACACGAGATCGAACCTGATCGAGAGAAATCACGGTGCATTGTTTGCATTTTCTCTTTCACAAAAGACGTACCTTCAACACAATCTCTTTTGCATTATTATTCAACGGCTTTGGCAATAATAATACATAATTTATCAAATAATTTTGAAAAATCTGACTGACAAACAAAATTACAGCAAAAGCTTGACAAGCAGTGACGCCAACATGACGTCAGGGGACAAGTTATGATGAATGGTCTGTAATGAGTTTCCAAATGCTAGTGCAATGTTTAGGGCTCTTACAATTTATGACTCAGCTATTTTTCAAAAGAAGAACACTAACGAAGATTTCTATGCGCGTTATATCTGTAAACGATCTGTACATTATGTTTATTTTAAACACTTGTACTTATCCACATAAATATTTATATTGTACATTATACCCAACCGGTTTCGCTGGTTTTGAGAATGTTAAATAGCGAAACCAATTGGGTATAATATAAATATTTATATGGATAAGTACAAGTGTTTAAAATAAAAAAAGTAACAAAACTTAGCGAACATACTACTGCAGACCAGACATGGGCTAGCGTCTGCACTGGTATTAATTTCCACCAAGTGCCAACAATCACAAGCATCAACTAGATCAGGCCCGGGACTCCCAAAACGATTCGGTCGGTCGTTTATCGTTTGAGCATACGTCCGTCTCTGACGCACGCATTAAAAGTGATAGAGTGGATATACGCACGACCGATAATCGATCGAATTTTTCCACTTCGCAGTAGACCCTCTCTACATATTTTCGCTCCATCGTGTTCGGAAGGCCGCACCTCCGCCACTGCTACTACTACACCGTAAATCTCAATAGAATGCGATTGTTGAACAGGACACGCACCTGGTGGACCGGCTGGCGCTCGCGTTGCAGCAGCCTTCTGACGATGGGGACACCCTCGAGGACACGATGGAAACTGAGCCGCAGTTGACACTAGCACTGACCACGCAGGTGCAGCAGCAGATCGAGTATGGTAAATATATGAGATATTAAGGCTGTTTAATCATCCGAACTCGCGTGCGCGACCCAGATCCGCCTTCCTTCGCACGGGAAACCCGTGTCGCCGTTCGTCGCACGCACACACATTTTGCGAAACTATTATTTCACTTTGACCGCGCCTTAGTGCTTGTAGCGAAAGGAAAATACTTAAACAATATTAGGAAAATGCTACGCTATGCTTGATGCAAACACATTTGTGTTTAGTCGTAACATATCGCTGCAAATCAACTCACCTGTGTGAGCGCGTCACGAGACCGAAAAATCCCTAACACTGAAGTGCGAGATTTTGCGTTAGCATAGTTATTATATCATAGCCAGAAAAGTAAACCTGGATGTGAGGAGCACCGAACCGAGATTCGGACCCGGGACCTCTCGCTAACCGGGCGATTGCTCTACCAAATGACCTATCCAGTTCTTAACACAACCTGCGAATTTACGCATGTGCTTTCCCATACCGCAACGATATTATAGGTATTCACTTAATATTCAGGACGAGTCTATTATTGCCCTACTGTCACTTGTTACTTACAGCATCGGGTAGTGAAGAATACACATAACTCATATCGTTTTTAGGGTTCCGTAGTACTTGAAAGGTAAAAGGAACCTTTATGGAGAGACTCCGTTGTCCGTCCGTATGTCACAGCCTCATAACTTAAGCACCGTTAAAGATAAAGACTTAAAATTTGCTACAAAAATTGCATTCAATTGCCTTCACAAAACAGAAGACTCAGTAAGTGCTCAGTTACAAGGTTCGATGACCCTTTTTGTGAAATTCGTAAATTATTATTTTCGTGTTCCTTACAAACGCAATCCCAGCCCGAGTCAATTACTATGGGACGTCAAGATTTTATTTTGCGAAATCAGCAAAAAGTGTTATCGATCCGTGTTATCACTTACCAAGCCTCCAGTATAAGTTTAGCTGCATAAATTAAAGACATACGTTGGGTCATCACCACTCACCACGCTTTATGGAAAGCGTCAATGAGACGTAGGATAAAGGGCGCTTGCCCAGAATGTTGGAGAGCGAAAGCTCACTTAATCACTCTATTTAAGGACTTGAACAAAATCTACTGAAGTCTGTAACGGACGGAAGAACAACTGCGTGTTATCTTTCTCACGGTACCTATAACAATAATATCCATAAACTGGCCAATTCCATAACTTCTCTACACAGTTATAGTTAAACCCCGTTGTCTGTTTGTCTATTCATCTGTCTTTTCGCAGCATAACCTGAAAACGGCTAGGCTGATCGAGTTGAAATACATTCATGTATGTTTATAATACCGAAAAAATTCTTACATAATGTCACATTTTAAAACTCAATGTGAGGTGTCAAATAAAGCTCATTTACAAACAGATTGTACGTAAAATTGGCGGAACCGGTTTGAAGAACCGTTGTATTTTTCAGATATAAGTTCCCCGGAATGGAGCGTATCGTTACGTGATCAAGGCTTGGAACAGAGTCGGACGCCGGCGTTGATGCCCGCGCCTGAGGAACCCACTAGCAACGCTAATACCCTGGTACTATCACATTACTCATTGTGTCATTGTCATACTAACTGTATAGTGTAACTATATACTAAGTGATGGACTATAAAATCTAGCCTATTTTGCTGAACATAAAAAAAAGAGGTTTTTAATGGACCATGGATGAAATTATTGAAAGTGCGCGAATATTTTTCTGTTTATAGATATAACCTCATAAACTGAAAAAAAAAACCTGTATTTTTGTTGAAAGATACAACACTTTTTAATTGCGTAAATACGGGGCTTTGACAGCTTCATGTGAAAATTTCCAGTAGAGTTGTAAATTTGCAAGTACAAGTAGTACAAAGTAAGTACAAGTAGTTGTAGGATTAAATTTTTATACAGGAGGTGTTTTTTTTTTGAGCGAGTCGAGCTTTATAGTAGACGTAAAATGTTTACCCGTTCATCAGTCACGTTGTTAGACCATACGCAAATTCTGAATGGCAACCCACAACAACCAACCCAACCAAAATCGTCCAAATAAAAATAAAATACCTATAAGTATGGGTGGCATGGGTGCAGTATATAAACTTTTTGGTTCCATCTTGATTTGGCCTATTTCTTGGCTGTTTTCTGCTCCTGTAGCATGGATGAAGAGAAGTTTTGTCCAAAAACGACAACGACAAATGACTTGTCCGTTTCCATGATCAAACACTTCGTCGAGGAATAAAACTTATCTATTTTTTTTATCCTACAGGGCTCGTCATTAAAAGTCAGCCCATTTCACTTCGTATGATGATAATAATCCGGCTGCATTCTTAAATACTTTCATGTTAATTTTTCATTCATTCATTTAATATTGTCTCTTTCAGATGCAGCTCCACACGGACCAGACTGACGACCAATCGATACCGGTGAACGAGTCAATAATATCACTGCTATTGAAACTACATTCGCAACTCTCTGGAAGATTAGATTCTTTCTCGTTAGAGGAAGAGGTGCCGGAGCCTAGTGAACCTATCGGTATGTCTAACGTTATACCGCAATAGGTGCAACGGAGCGACGCTCCACGGCGCGGTAAAATGTAGTTTTAGAAACCAGAAAGAATTATCAACAAGTCCCATTTATTTCTTGACCTATTTGCCTGGGGGCCGTCCACATATTACGTCATCGATTTTTTGCTGATTTTCGACCCCCCCCCCCGCTCTCACAAAAATTGACGTCATTCCATTAACTACCACAAAATAAATAAGACAAAATAAATTCTAATTGAATTTTTATATCATTGCGGTATAGAAAATCAGAAAAGTAAACCTGGACGTGAATCGCAAATTCACTTTGAAAAATCTTTATTTGCATGACAATGGCACTGCCTACCCTAGAGTGCGTGATTTTATACAATAATTTTCATTTCCAAAATTGTTTTCAATTTTTTTCATGTTATTTTTATCGTCAAACTTCACCTTCTCATTGCTTTTCCAACAAAAAGTTTTATTTTTCATGGATTTACAAGTAACAAACTTCTACTCTTTTTACGGTTCTTTTTCATTTTTTCCCTACAATAAATCAAATACGTATCTATCAATTTAATCATCTTAATAGATATGTCTGTCTAATAGCACTGGATGTATAAATTATAAAACTTTATTATTAGTCGAACATTTAAGTGTATGGTCAAAGATTTTGAGAAATGCTCAATTACGAAACTTGATAGGTTTGTCCTTCTTTGACGCACCAACGAAACACCGATATATGGATTTTTTCAGTGGATACTATAAGGTTACATGGTTATAAGGATGACTTCAGTTTTGGCCAGCCACCCCCCCTGCGTCCTACTACCGTCATCCGCAGACCAGACTCCCCCTCCTTTTTTCAAATGACGTAATATTTGAAAGATCTTTTATGGTCCAACATTAATCAGACTAGTTAATCCAGAGTGCACTCACAAAACGCCTTTAATCACACTTTATCACTACCTATATCACATTGGCGAACGCTAGATGAGTCACGTAGATAGAACAGCTCCGTCCGCTCCGAGCACCGCCGATACCATGTGAGCGCACCGACAGGTACGTAGGTGGCGCTGCGGGCTAATGATGTTCCGTTTTGCTAACAATAGTTAATATTAGCTGCAGTGCAACTGTCGCTGTAGCTACGTGCCGCTAGTGCGGTATCCATCCATCCATCAGCCTGTTTCGTCTACTGCTGGACATAGGCCTTTCCAGGATTTCGCCACTCTTGGCGGTCCTCCTGGAAGAAATGCCCATACTCACACACGCTGGGCAGGCGGGTTGGTGAGCGCGGTGCCGAAACCCTTGCACCAGTGACGCCGCTTCCCGTCACCAGTCTGTTTTATATAAGGCCCGGCAAGTGGGGGATGGATATACCGCCATCCATCGGTCCCAGGCAATGGTGGGCCGCCTGGTTTTGCCTGTGAGCTGTTCTCTTACTCTCCCTCGAATAACTTCGGGAGGATTTGCGAGTAAGATGGTGGTACCTCCACAGTCGAGCCCGGCATCAGCTCTACCACCTTAAAAAGTGCGGTATGATTCCTGCAAATTCATAACTATTTTGTCACGCCGTGAACCGTCGCTCCCTCGTATCTCAGTCCCGTCTAGTGTGGTCTCACCTTTTATCCAGAGGTTGTTAGTGCATTAAACTTCACTATCTTTTGTCGGCCGTCATTGCCTTAAGAGTGGACGTCATATTTCATTTCACTATTGCGTGCACGCTCGATGATACTTGCAAATTCAATACAATTGCATAGATTACGTCACGGGCACAAAATTAAATAAAGTGTGTCAGGGGAAACAACATTTTGCAATACTGTGAGGGTTTTCAAACATATTATTGATTAAAAATCAAGATAACATTTTCGATTTGAAATTAGTATCATTTTTTTCATTTTATCTAAATCGATAAAAACGCATTCGGTGTAGCGTTATAATAAAAAAAAAACATAAAATTTACGCTTTTCAGGGGTATGTTAGTAAGATATTGTTGTCAACGTATAGTCTATGGCCTCGGCCTAAAATATGATAAAAAATTACAATAGACACTTCACAATTTCGTGTTTGCGTTTGTATAATAGAGGTTAGCGCGTGATAACTGTCCTTAAGGATCAATTCACAGATTCGGAATTAAAAAATAAGCCCAGGTAATAAATGTGTAAACAAATAGCAACTGTACAATATGCAAAAAAAGGTTTTTTTGGGTTTTAAAATGTTTTCAAAATATTTGGATTTCCTGTAGCTGTAAATTTCAAATAAATCGTGAATTCACAGTTGTGGAATAAACGATTTGAAGCTATTACAAATATCATTATATGTATGTATTGTTTTGTAAAGAGAGTTTTTTAATTTATTGTTTTTGATTAACTACATTCAAATTATTGACAATAGTTTGGGCGGCTGATGTATTTATTTCCATGTTTTAGAGGATATTGCGTTAAAAAAAATACCTACCCATCAATGCTTTTGAATTATTTTTGAAAGAAAAGAAAGGAAGAAAGAAAATAAATTTATTGGCGCGTTTACAAAAAAAAACTTAAATCTAACATAGTAGAAAAAGTTTAAGTAGGGCATAATCTATAGATAAAAATAAAAGGATGTAGCTCAGCTATGTGCCATCTAAAACATGCTTTGGTTGGCGCTAGTTTTAAGCTACTTCCGTTTAAATTTTTAAGCGCTAAATTTCACAAATTTCTACTACTTGGACTCTTATGTTACTATTTTTGGAATTTTCTTTTTGACTTTATTTAAATAGTTCAAGTACATTGTCTTCTGATGTTCAATTTCTAAAAATGGTCAACTATCCTAGGCGACGGCACACACTTCATAGGCAAAGTACTAAGAAAGCTGGCGCGACTAGACGCGAGATGCGCCGCCGCTATCGGACACGTCAGAAATACGCTCTGGCCTCACCAACGGGAGAGGCAGGCTGAACAGAAAGCTAGGTAAGTTGTGGTTAATTTATTTATTTAACACACGCATGAGATACATTACAGCAGACACACGTCCAATGCCTATAACGTGGTAAACAAATTACTTACCATAAAAAATAAAATATTGGTTAAATATAAATAAATATAATAATATAAAATAAATATACCAAAAAGCAAACACTGCTCTAAGTGTTTCAACACGTGAGCGTAGATGTGCACCAGAGATGTAGAAAAAATATCTACCTCTGGTTGTTGTTCATTTGTTACTTCTTACAAAATTACAGTCTAGGTCCTGGTCTAAATATTATTGTTAGAGTGCATTACAAACTAGAAAAGATAAATTAGAAACAAATGTAAAGACAAAAATTGGAAAAAATTCCTCGGGCCAGGATTCGAACCTGCGACCTCTTGTTATCAAGACAAGCGCGATACCGACTGCGCCACCGAGGTACTTACCTAGACCGTTGAATTTGTCCACCGAATATTTTTGTAACTATTTGATCTAACCAGCTTGTAATGCACATACTAAACGCTCACGAGGGCGTTATGTGATTTCACGCCTTGTTCTTAGGAACAGATGGCGCTGTCGTCGCTACTATATGTGTTGCTTCAGACAGTTAAGAAATTCACAGTTCTCATTGACTAAGATTATGTTTTTTATGTTAATTATGCATTCCCTTTATCACAAAAGCTGATACAATTTATATCCAAAATGTGCATATCAGGCGTCTTCCATTTACTTCCATAAACTCAGTTCCCACCACCTTGTTAGGGTGCAATATCTTCGCTAATAAATTATTAGCGAAGGTATTTTATTATTAGTAATAATAAAAACGAATCCAAACTATATGTAATAGTCCCCCTACTGCACTGAAATCCGAAGTAAATCTCTATTCCGGCAGTCGTGTTTAATATTATTTATTTTTATGTAATACTTATTGTATATATTTATAGCCTATTCCATTCAAGATGCTATAAGGATTCTAACGATACAACAAACTTCGAAACCGGTGTGGAATTAAGAAAAATAGCCACATGAACCCTGAAAACAATACACTCCTTTTTGGGGTCAGTCAGTCGTGTAAAAACATCTTCCATTACTTCGTAAACAGGGAACGTCGAGAAAAGGAGGAGCGTTCGCGTCGGGCGCGGGAACGCCAACAGCAGCTGATGCAGGAGTTCGCGCGCAGACAGAAACAGTTCATGTCCGCTATGGAGCAGGAGGCTAGAGCGGGACAGAGCATGGAGTGGGAGGAGGAGGAGGAGGAGGAAGTCGTCGAGAAACATGACGATTGTGTTATCTGTAATGCGACCACGCCGCGGTGTGCTAATGATCCGATTGGGCTTGTCGTGCTCTTACAGGTGAGTCGAAAACCTTACTTACTATTATTGTTTCACGATTGGATTGGGATTCAAAAGTACCGTTTGCATAATAGTACAAATGAATTGATTACTTAGGTACTTAAGACCATCAAATAAAATAATTAACACATTTTTGCGTTTTACATACTTATTGATGTTTATAAAAGTGATCAATATTATTGCTTTTCCGAAAAATTACTTAGAATTTTAAATATGAATACTGTTAAATATGTACCTTGTTTTGTAGCATAAACAGTTGATACAACCACTGGCGTCTTTTTGTAAAGAAAAACCTTCGTTCTTCAATTTTTTACTCAAAATATCAGCTACAACAATCACATAAACAAACTCCGCGCTCAAATACAAGTGAACTATGTATTATTCAACTAACTTATCACTACTAGAAACATGTACAAAATCTGGTAAAATATCATCGCCAATGATAGTTAGTCGCGTACTATTATTGACCAGAATAAATAGTTACCATTCGGAGTCTAATTTCATTAAAGTTCGCTTATTTGTAACTAAATCGTATTACCATAATTGCGTCAGTTAAAAATGAAACTTTGTAAACCGGTTCACGAGCGACGTTGCTAGATTTTCACAGCACGGCTTGTAAGATAAAGGAGGCTATGGATGAACCCATGAGTGATTGATCATCAAAACAAATGGCGAGTTAACATTTTTTTTAAGAATATCTTTTTATTTTTATTCCACGAAATATTACGTTGATAAAATGTTACATTTCTTCACATTATAATTTCGCAGTACTGAAAAAGTTTTTACGTATTTTTGCACATCTTACCTTTGGTAACTGTCATTTCATACATTCGCGTAAAGTTGACGATAGCACCTCATTCCCAATCCAAACGTGGAACAATAATACCAATAAAAAAACCCGGGCAAGAAGTACGAATTCGATAATCCTTACAATGTCATCATTTTCCTTCAAGATAGTCTTAACGTTTTTCTACAGTCTACCTCAGTACTGGGTCACCGACGGAGGCACGGCAGCGGCGACGCGCGGCTCGCTCTCAGTGAGACGGAGCGAGCGAGACTCGCAGCGCAGCACGACACTACCGCCGCCGCGCACCATTACAGGAGACATGACGACTTGGCGCAACACTTTGATCACGTAAGTTATACTCTACATGCTCTACAACTGTGATATCACACAGTCTACCTCAGTACTGGGTCACCGACGGAGGCACGGCAGCGGCGACGCGCGGCTCGCTCTCAGTGAGACGGAGCGAGCGAGACTCTCAGCGCAGCACGACACTACCGCCGCCGCGCACCCATTACAGGAGACATGACGACTTGGCGCAACACTTTGATCACGTAAGTTATACTCTACATGCTCTACAACTGTGATATCACACAGTCTACCTCAGTACTGGGTCACCGACGGAGGCACGGCAGCGGCGACGCGCGGCTCGCTCTCAGTGAGACGGAGCGAGCGAGACTCTCAGCGCAGCACGACACTACCGCCGCCGCGCACCATTACAGGAGACATGACGACTTGGCGCAACACTTTGATCACGTAAGTTATACTCTACATGCTCTACAACTGTGATATCACACAGTCTACCTCAGTACTGGGTCAGCGACCGAGGTACAAACATCGTATTATTTACCGTTTCGCAACCTTTACTACATATATTTCATCCATCCATCCGTCAGCCTGTCTTTGTCCACTGCTGGACATAGGCCTTCCAAGATTTTGCCACTCTTGGTGGTCAAGTTACTCTTGAAAATTATGCGCATACTAACACACGCTGGACAGGCTGATTGGTGAGTGCAGTTCTGAAACCCTCGCACCAGTGACGCCGCTGCTCTGTTTTATTGACTATTTGTGCTAACTTGATGCCATCTCTTGCAGGAATCGTGGCTACTCAGTGTATCAGTGGGCTGGGAGGGTGGCGTGCACGTACAATCCTGCGGCCATAGACTACATCTACGTTGTCTACAAGCGTACCTGCGCAGTCTAGCCGCGTCGCAGCGACCGCACAACCTACACGTCGATAGAGGAGAGTTCCTGTGTCCCGTGTGTCGACAGTTAGGTAAGTTACTGCACACACAGACTACATATACGTTGTCTGCAAGTGTATTGGGTAAGTGGCCGACTATACCCCTCGGGGATTAATGTCGTGACGATATTTTGTATGTTTGTTTCTGTTTATAATGAGATTTGGTTTTCACTGCACTTACAAAAAATACGATGTTTAATTTTGCAGCGAATAGTGTCCTGCCCCTCGCACCGACGCAGAATCGGGGTCCTCCGAGAAACTTAGTGCCAACACCGGACCACAACACCCTAGCGGCTGAAATATTGGAAATGCTGGAGCGGGAACCGCCACAACCTGTGAGTTTCTAAATTATTACTAAACAACATTTTTTTTTGAACATGGGTGTAAGAATAAATTATAAACTTCTTGATTTTATTTATATATTTTAATTATAGTTCCCTAGATTTGATATTTTACTCTTTATCATCAACTTTTGCTGATAAGGCGCATAGGCACGCCACCATTTCAGTACAAAATTTGATGATCCTTTTCTCAGTTGTTTTTCGTTATATACCAAAGTATAAGACCTCTATCATCTGGTACTGATATTTTAAAAGGCACCATTTTGCCAAAATTTTGAATATTGCTTTTATTTTAGGATATCAAGCTGGACAGATTTACATACAAAGTTGTTTTCTTGCCTTAAATTGTACCTATACCAAAATTTTACATTTCAGCCAGATAGTGAAAGACAACAGAGAAACGGGTTATTGTAGGCAGTATAGTGGCATTAAAACCTTGAAATTTCCAAACCTAATCGATTCTTTTTAGAATCCCTGCCGCCTAGCGGAAGCGATGGGCAAAGCCATGGAAGACATGACAGCGACAGCCGGTATCAAGATACGACAACGATACGGCGTGTCTCCGGCAGCGATTTTCACCTTTGTAGCGTCCTTAGCAAGAACGAATTTAGAATGCGAACTTGTGCAACGAGGCGGCAACCTGGTAACCGAGTTAGCGCCGCGGTATAAGCCTAGGAACGATTGTATAGGTTAGTGAAACTTTTAGTTTTATAAAACTAATTTAAAAAATTATAGTTATCTATTATTTATAAATTCAGACGCATCACTGGGATTTGTGGACATTTATTTTATTAACATAATGAGAGGTTCCAGTCGAATATGATGCTTCGTTTAAAATATATACGGTATTTAGCATTAATTTTACTTCGCAATTTTAAATCTTTATTTCCACATTTTTCTACGAATAATTAATTTCTGTTAGAAATCATAACTATTTTATTTTTCAATGCAAGTGCTCTTAAAGGCCTATTTTATATGCTTCAAAACAGCTGTCAACGTTAACTTTATCACACTAGTGTTTTATTGTTATATTTTTAATTGGTTGACAATAAGTTGCTAGTTTTGTGTACCATATATAGATTTGCCAGAAATAAGCTGCGAACGCATCAAGCTGGCAGCAGCTTGTTCCGTCAAGTTGACAATTGGCGTGCAAATAAAAGAAAAAAAAAATGCCCGCCTAAAGTTCATTTGAAGTATTTATTGTTTGTTTGTTTGTTTAATTACGTTTCATTATTTTACTCACACTATGCATTGAAAAACCTAGTATGATACACGTGGGTAAGCGTAATGACTTACTCGTAACGTTTAAAAAACTCGCTTGTAAGCTATTGCCTCCTTACCGCACTTTTAGCATAGCTCTTAATGCCTAGAAATTAAGGCTTTATATTCAGAACTAACATCGACATATTTACTATATATATATTTGTTTATATCATTAATGTATTCCCTTCCAGTCCCTCTACTAGTGGTAGTAGGCACGCACGCGCGCGTGCTCCGCAGCGCGGGCGCAGGGCTCGGCGCGGCGGAGGCGTGGCGTCTCCTCTGCCCCCCCTGCGCCGCCGCCCCGCTCACCCCCTCAACCGTCCCGGTGCCATCGCCCGGTAGCAACGCTAAGCCCGTCCCGCTCCTACTGCGGGACCCTTTAGCGTTGCTTATGCATTTCCTACTGTTGGCGCCGGCTAACCCGCCTACTTTGGATATACGTAAGTTGCATTAGAATCTTCATAGCAATAGAGGCGATGGGAGGTCAGGCCACCGGTTAGGGAGATGGTATTGACAAGATTGTTGAAAAATAATATGGATAAGATCGGCCAAGGATATGGATTTAAGGTGCAATGAGTAAGCTTATCCACTAGTAGGTCGTAACAAGCTGCCACTGATGACGATTAATCAAAATAAAGGTTGTATCGACACATTTTTATATGTAATGGATGCATGAGCCGTCATTTGGATATACTATTATACAACACAATAATAGGAAGACAGAGTATGTTTTTGGCCCTCCAGCCGATAAACATGAACGGTTCTCTGACGTAATACAAAAAATACTAAAACGTTAGTGCAATAAAATATATAGATTTATACAACATTGTTTTATTACCCTCATAATACAATCCTGGCGCATGCGTAGCTGCTGGGGTGCGGCTGATCGTATACTAATTTAAATATATTATACTGTATTATAATATTTTTTTATGTTAGAGACTCACGGATCCCACCGTCAAACTGTACATGCAGTTTTGTGGGTCATGTATTAGTTTTATAAAAAAAAATCTGGTTATTAAATAAAGCATCTATCTATCTATCTATGTCAAATAAGTATTAAATAATGTTTTATTAAGCCATTTATTTCGTTGACTATAACGTTTTTATTAACAAAACAAACCGATCAAAATGCTATAAAACACTTATACCAGTATTATTTATAACATTACAATGGTTTGCCCCATCTCTCTTCCTTCGTGCCATAATGCACTGTATTGTGCCTAAACTACAAATTTTCTTTATCAACAGAACACTTCACCTGCATAGTCCGAGCGCTGTACGCTCTAAGCTACTACCAAGTAGTCTGTCAATTCTGCGCGTCAACGTCGGCGGAAGGACGCGCCGCGCTCGCCGGACCCGAGCGTCCCAGCGAGCCAATAGGACTGAGACAAGCGGCCAAGTTGCTTCTCACTGCCTTAGCTGGGTCCGAGTTGTTCACTGAAGATGGGCCCCCGGAGAAACTTGTCAAGGAGGATCAGCCCGATGTCGCTAAGATGGAGAGACAGGTATGTGGTTCTGTGTTGTAAGTTTTAGTACTGAAACAGAGTATTGTGTACATGCACAAATTTTAGCTTTAGTAGCCTATGCATAGTTGTGATTGAGTATCGAAAGAGAGACGTTGTTATTTATAAACAATAACATTTGTTTGCATTGGATGGATTCGATTGATGGTTCTTGGTGGAATGTCATCTTCAATAAATTATACATAAATTCTTGTACTTTTTTTCTACAAATATTTATTTTTATTATTACTTAGGCTACCGGTTTCGGTTCATCATCAGGCCAACAAAGAGTAGAAAGAAAACATGTCGAGCAAGTAAATATAAAGTAAACAGAGGTGAACCACCACAGCTTGCGTTTCAAAATTGGTCTACGATAATGTTAAGTCCATAAATAACGGCAATAAATATGCTGTGTTTTAAATATAATTTTTCTATGTATTATATGTCAGGATTCATTTCTAAATGCCTTAGTAATCTTAAAAATAAATATTTGTGGATTATAAAGTACAAGAATTTGTGTATAATTTATTGAATTTGATTGTAGTTATAAATGAAAGCATCCATCATGATATCGGATCGGATCATGTTTTTTTTTCTGAAGCTACTATCAACAGTGTAGATAAATAAATATACCAACAGTTAATTTTCGTAACCAGCAACAAATCTATCCCACCGCTACCTTACTTTAACCCTAGCCGCTTCAACGCTTGTGACAAATGACCTTCACGGGCCTCGACCGCTCGTTATCTCTCATCTACTCAGAAATTAAGTGCTAGAGAGCTCCCGGGCTTTCCCAAGTGCGTCTCGAGTTAAAATAAACAAACATAAGTAATGGTTTCTCGTCACTCGATCCTTGAGTGTTTATTTATACAAACAGAGCATTAAGTTAGCTGCTGCATGAACTATAACGATAAGTGGACAATTTATTACAAACAGAGTAATAAATTAACTCCCGGAGAAACCGTTACGAATTTTTGTATTTTTGTTTTCGTATCTGCCTAACGAAATACGTGGCTCAACTTACCGTTGTTTTGGGATAATCCGATCACACGTCTCATCATGATCACAAAAACATATAAAACAATACACTTTTATCCACTAATAACTTCACAATTGTCACGGTTTTAAATCGGGCAGTCGTCGGGAGTCGAACCCACGGCGCTCACGGCCTAGCTAACTGCAAAGACTGCCCACTCTAAGGAACCACAGGATTCGAACCTGTGAGCTGCCCAGGGCCACGGCTTCAGTCGGTAGAGCAATGACTATCTCAGGGTCGAGGGTTCGATCTTGTAGGGCGGGTTAGGGTGACATATTCCTAACTGGAAAAGGGGAGGCACACACAAACAACAATAGCTGTACATAAGGGTATATATTTCACCAGACAGAAAGGAAGCTCAAGGTCTAGAGATAACTAAGGCTTACGACATAGGGCTTACAACTAGACTTAAAGCAGTCCCTACACTCTAACGGAACCGTAAGGATATCGTACAGGCGTTATCAGACTCACGGGGCGATAATTCGGGGGCAAGCCTTGCCTAGGCTGCCGGAACCACTCCAGGGGTAGAAGCTGGAAGCTGGGCGACCGATGCGAGCTTTCTCGGAGCCCCAAAGCTCTGCGGCGCCGCGTGTACTGCTACATGACTGACTGCCTTCGGTTGCGCGGATCGGGAGAACTCGCGACTTGATTCCGCTAACGCTCGCTCCAAACTGAGACGACGCGCCGTTCGTCGAGCGAAGGAAGCGTCGCCGGCGCGTGTACACGCACGTGACTGCTTTCATTTCCAATTGTGACCTCGCACGACTTGCGTGGCGCCCTATGATTGGTTAATTCGATCACCTGACTGAGTCGCGCCATGTAATACAAGGACGGAGGTAAATCCCGTTAGAGTTCCGTGGTAACAAAATGAGGACCCTACTAGTATCGCTACACAATCACGAAAAATATACGACAAAACGGCGACGAAATGACGCGACCGGCCGGCCGGTGGATCTATTTTTAATTGACATTCAGTTTTTTTGCTAGTGGTGTTTTGTTTTTACTGGTTAATTCGATTACTAAAGCACCGACCTTCATTCTATATTCGTCACAACATGGATTCCGATTCACAAATTCAAATGACGACGTCACACATTCTCCGCCGACTCTCGGTATGAGTCTCGACGCTAAAGCGCACGAGCCTCGAGAAATCGGGGTATGAGTCTCGCCTGCTAAGCACTCGAGCCTCGAGAAAGCTTGGTGGGAGACTCATACCGCCAAGCGTTCGGGCGGCTAGAAGGCTAATCTATTTTAGAAGTATATAAAGCATAAACATACGTCTCAGAGGTGTACATGTATTAATTACAGCCAGTAGTCTAAAAATGTGCTATTTTAAGACAATTTAAGGTTTTATATCCCAACCTTAAGTTCTCTTCAAAACTAGCACATAAGCAGGAATATTTTAGCCTGCAGGCTGTCATTTATATATGTACGCCTCTGAGACGTATGTTTAGACTTTATGTACCTCTGAAATAGATTATTTTTTTTTGTAGGAGGACTAAAGCGCAATATTTACGTTTTTTGGGCTCTGGTTCTCCTGCTTGATGTTCATTACCTAAATCAATAGGTTCATCGAGAATATATGGCTTATATTATCTTGTTAAGATCTTAGTTAAAAGTTACGCAAAACCTTAACATACGTCTCGCAGGGGTGCTGTAACCTCAATAAGTCAAAAAACCTCAGCGACACTGGCATCGCCGGCAAGCTCCCGTCGGCCACTGAGTTGGCTAAAGAGCACGAGGCGCTAATTTTAAACGTTAAAAATAATTTTAGATTACGTGTACGCTTCGGAGGCGTAGATTAGACTTCAAGGGTTTAGTATGTAATATCTAAATTTGTTTCCAGCTGCAAGAGCTGCTACTCCCGTTCCTGCGCGTGGCCGCGCTCCTCCGTCACCACCTGTACAGTGACGAGCTGCCCGACGTCCAGTCGCCGCGGCAGGAGTTCGTCCGTCTGTGCTACTACCTGCAGCTAGTGGAGGACGGCATGGAGTGGCGCAGCTGGTCGGCGTGGGCGGGACTCGCTGCGCCCGCGCACGTCGCGGCGCGTGCCTGGGCGAGGCAGCTGGGGCAGGCAGCCAATAGGGGACAACTTGTGGTGAGCCAGTTATGTAGGAACGTCCAATTGCCACCCAAGTAACACGTAATCTGTATAATAACCAAAGTGGATATGGATTTATGTCCTAAAGTCAGACTAACACTTTTAATCAGAACTGGCCAAAATTTAATTTTGTTTAATAGCATTTGGTTCTTCTCATAATGCTTAAACTCCTACTAAGACATCAGGTAATTATAATGTACAGCTATTTAAACAGCTTTTACACTTTCCCAATGGTTATTATCTTATAATAGTAATTTGAAAACACATATGCATTAAATAAGCATTTAGAAAATCTCTTAGCGGGCATTTAGCTGTATTAGGTTTATTTTCAAGGCTAGAAACTTTCTAATGGGCTGAGGTTGTGTTTATTTAATGCTAGTTCTATATCAACATTGACTAAATAATTATTAATGCCTTAGCTCCGTTTTCTTCGTAATGTATTTTTCAATCAAGCTTTTAGCCGTATTTGGATACAAAGAAAAGTATTTTTAAAACTACAAGTAATAATTAGATCGTAATTCAAGTTCACCAATGGCTATTTATACACTACTTTTGTGTTGGGCATATCGTCATGGACAAAAAAGATTGGAATAAAACTAAAAGAACGGGCGGAATTAAAAGAAAACTTAAAAAGGAATATTCAAATTTTATTACTCATTTGAATAATCAAAGTAATAGTAAAATAACCGATGTTCCTGATACACGAAACACGCAAAAAGAGTTGGAGAGTTTGCGTGAGCCAAGTACTAGCCAAGCAGTGTCGCCAAGGGGTTCCGTAGCAAATAATTTTATTGAAGAAGAGGAATGTGTTGCAGAATATGTATTTTCGGATATCGCAGTTGGCCTTTCCATTCCCATTCACTGGGTACAATAAATAACTTTTCTGATCCCTTCTCAAATGTTTGGACGATCTTGAAGGGCATATTGTCTCTGAAAAGAACGAACATGTATTTAGTTAGGTATAGGTACTCACTTCAAATGCATAATGTATCAAAACGATCCAGAAGTTCCGTGTTCCGTAAAATATTGATATTATATAATAAAATTTTGATTAAGTATTTAAACCAAAATCAGCTTTTAATTAAATTTTTTTTAAAGCAATGTAGTTACTATCTTTTATTTATTGTTTTGTTTTTTTTTTTCGATTTTGGCGGGAGAAGTGTTTTAACAAGCTTATGCAAAAATAAACTAATAAATGTTCTGTTTGCATATTTTTTTAGAGTTTACAGATATTAAACTCAAAAAGAATTCAGCTTTCTATTGATAAAAATGTAGAAATTAAAAATGGAATTATTAAAGCAATTTCTATATGGTTTGGTTTCAATTCGTAAAAGCTTTAGATTACAAAATATTTTTTTATATTTTTCCCATAAGTTTGAATTATCACCATTACTATTTTCGGTTTCATAAAAAAATAAGGTTTAGTAACCTAAAATATATACCTACTTAAGACCTTGTCCACATGCTGCGTTTTGGTCGCGCGAGAGCTCGCTCGCGCGTAGTCGAAGTACTAGGCTCCAATACATTGCGTCCACATGCTACGCGCGAACCAACGCGCGAGTTTCAAACGTCGCGTGTGGACGCAATGTATTGGCGCCTAGCACTCGCGCGAGCAAAACGCGACATCTGGACAAGGTCTAAAGTTAGTTACACTCGCAAGCACAAGTTACATATATGTATACGAGTAGGTATAACAATTGTGGCTAAGTAGGCACGTAATTAATGTAGGTACACTTCCCAGTCACTATTCTCATCCTAAATCTGTAAGCGCGTAGTAAATTGAAAACCAAACTTAGCAGCAGGCGCACGGGCACGGCGTAACGCTATTGTGTAAATATTAAATAGGTAGGTACCAAATCAAAATGTTTCGCAGAAATTTTATATTTTCTTATTACTATTTCTGTCTGTTAAAAATTGTTGGGATATAAATTAATAAAAATAAAATCAGAGGCGTCACTATCGCTTACCATGTCAAAAGTATAGAAAATTTGTTTGCCAAACGTTTTTCCAAATTATTACGGTACTCTTATAAACACGACAGTAATCAACCGTTATGCTGCAAAATGACACCAAGCATTATAATATGATTCTGATGTGTTGTAATATATCTGAACACTATTTTTGAGAGTCTTTTATTATGCTTAACAGATACTAATTATTTTGTCTAGCTATAGTAGAACTAACAGCATTATTATCCTATTTTCGAATGCCTAAAGCATTTATATTATGTGCCGCCATTTGCTTTCTCTTCCATTATTTTAGAAATAATTAAAGTGACCAAAATTTCATGGAACCAGCATTACTTAATATAGGTATCGAATGCGTGAATGTCTATGGAAGCAATTTTATTCGTTAAATCTAAGTCAACAGCTTAAAATTTTACAAAAAATACTGTTTGTAGATTTTAATGTTCTAACATTTTTACACTAAAAAGCACTTTTGCGAGGGCGCGAGAAAATTTTACTACAAACTTCCATATGTTTTCACAGTAAACTGATACCCGCAGCTCCATTTCACCCAAAGATAGAAATACAAGTTTGTACTTACCCATTAAAAAATATTTCCACAGTTGTTTGTCACACTCACTGCACAATGACAACCATCTAATAAATGTATTTTTAAAATCTGTTCAGAAATTCTTTCGTACAAAGGAAATAAAACAAGTAGCATTTATATAGGTTTTTATTTAGGCATTATAATAACTAAAGCCGTTTAATAGCTGTACTAAAGTCGCAAAAAATGCCTTAAATACAGTAATTTATTCTTTACCGACTATAATAATGACGTTGTACAAAAGGTATAATGCTATTAGGCAGCCTTTATAGGACTTAAAGCCGGCTAATTTGGGGCCCAAAATGCTCCTAAAAGAGCTGTACAAAAGTTAACCAGCTGATATACGATTGGCATATAATGCTTTGTGCATGAGCTCATGCTATTGTATGTTTATTATAATGGTGTTTGGTGTTACTTGGGCAGGAGCATTAGAATGGTTTTGAGGCGATTTTTTTGGAAGAGTGGTTATCTAGGTTTCAGAAGTTTGTTTAGGTACGCATTATTATTTATTTTTCAATGCAAGTGCCTATTTTTAAATAAAGATATATATGTAAATAATTATATTATATGCTTCAAAACTGTTAACTTTACCAGGCTAGTGCTTCATTATTATTTCATTGAATTTATATTTAAAAAAAGTTGCCCGTATTTTCTTGTGTACCATAGAGAGACTTGTCAGAAATGAGCTACGAACGCATCAAACTGAAAGCAGCTTATTTCCGTCAAGTTGGCAACTTGCGTGCAAAGAAAAAGAATGCTCGCCTAAAGTTCGTTTGGAGTATTTATTGTTTGTTTTTTTTCCTTAATTATGTTTTTACTCAAACTATGGATTGAAAGCGTAGTATGATACACGTGGGTAAGCGCAATAACTTACTGGGAACGTATAAAACACTCGCTTATCGCTCGTGTCTCAAATCGTTATCGTAAGCTATTGCCTCCTCACCGCACTTGTATCATAAACTACTATTGCAGAGCTAAAGGAATATGAGTAGTGTAATATTAATAAAACAAATCCGCTAGCAAAATTTAATGGTTCGTAAAAATCTTTGAGTTTGGGGTTGAAGTGTTTCCGCCATTTAAAGAACAACCTAGCTATCTAATTAAGAGACTATTTTATCAATTAATAGGCGGCAACAACACTTGTCGCAATATTGCACTGTAACAGCAGCACAATCACCAAATCGTAACCACAAAATAAATACAGAAGGCCAGCTCCATAAAATATATTGTTTAATATATTGTATTTTCCTCTTTTAATTTTAATAATTTTACTTATTTAATATATTCTAACGTGCGATAAGTGTATTTATGTTCGTACAGTGGAGACCACATCAAGCTATACACATTGAGTATAAGCTGACCTCTCATTGTACGGGAAGCCTATACGATGAGAGGTCAGCTCATACTGAAAGTGTTTAGCTTGATGTGGGCTCCACTGTACATTGCAAAAATCATTTCATTGCATTCGACCGACTTCGACAGAGATCGTCGTACGTACGCATCTATGTGTGCGTGCGCCCGAAATCGCTGGTTGTATGGAGCTGGCCTTCTGTATTTATTTTGTGTCGTAACAATGGTATGTTAACTCTTAGCTTACTCCCTAACAATGACTTGCGTTCTCCGTTCAGGTGCGTCGCATCCTCCGCTCCCTCCACGTGGAGTGGGCTCAACCGGCGCTGCTAGCCCTCCCGCGCGACTACGACCGTCTGTTCACGTACTACCACGAGCGCGTGTGTCTGCAGTGCGGCGCTGTCCCGAAGGAGGCCTCCGTTTGTCTGCTGTGTGGCACGCTGGTGTGTCTCAAGCAGGCGTGCTGTCGGCAGCTGCAAGTGTGCGAGGCTGTTAGGGTAAGTGACTTACTGACGCGAAAGTAGGCTTTAACTTTCAGTAAGCTTTGTTGATGGAGGCTTTCCGACCTGTGAGTTATATTGATGGTTATGGGTTACCATTTAAATGACGAAAATGTTATAAAAAATTAGTGGCTGTCTTTTTTTTTACTTTTGCATTTAAACGTCTGATTATAATTGCACACTTTGAAATGTAATTATAAAATAAGTACATTAGCAGATACTCTGCTATATTTACTCGTCGCTAAAGTAACATAAATAAGGTGAAATTAACTCAACCGACCAAATTTTATTTGAGGTTCAGTAAATGATAGACACTAACATAATGTACAGTTTCAGGTGGACCAGCCCCCTGATTCTGTATAGTAAAATCAGTTGCCAAACCGGGTGCCTATCGTCGAAAACATACATATCCGCTTATCTAAGGATACGTTCGCACTTGAAATGACGTCACAATTCGTAAATAGTTAAATACCCATTGAAGGTTATTTTGGAAGTTCATTTTTTATCTGTTTTCGGTGAATAGCAACCATAGATGGCAACCGACACTGAGTTACATAATAGGCCCGAGGCCAAAATTTTTTATATTAGTGATTCAGAAACACTGATTGAATCAGCAAAGTTGAAGATGCATACAAAGTTAATAATGAATCCAAAGCTATGCACACACGGTATCCCCTCACATAATTGAATCGCAATTTTATTCACAAATTATACGATTCTCGACATCACGTATCTGCCATTACCTTGTCTGATACACCTAAAAGTTCAAACCTGTGGTCTTTATCACCTACTGAACCTGACATAGAAATTTGGACGGTTGAATTAATTTCACCCGATACAAAATGTGAACTTTTCTGAGGGTATTGTATGTTCGTGTTTGGGATTTAACTATAAGGTACAATCACGGAAAATACTACCCTTGCAACCGTTCAAAGCTAGATGATTAAGGGGCATAGGCATGCCACCGTTTTAGTACAAAATTTGATAACCCGTTAAAATCAATATTCAAAATTTTGGCAAAATAGTGTCTTTTAAAGTATCAGTACCAGATGATAGAGGTCTTATACTTTTATCTATGACGAAAAACAACAGAAAAACGGATTATCTTGTACTAAAACGGTGGCGTGCCTATGCGCCTTAATGTACGAACTCCAGCTAGGTATATATAATCTATTTACTCCCCCCAGCACGCGATGGAATGCGGCGGCGGCACCGGCATATTCCTCGTGGTGACATCTACCTACATCATAGTGATTCGCGGCCGACGCGCCTGTCTGTGGGGCTCGCTCTACCTGGACGATTATGACGAAGAAGACCGGGATTTAAAGTGAGTGGTATACCATACAACAGTGGTAGCTCTGTCGGTACGATGCTGGACTATCTATCTTGAGACTAGGGTATCTACGATAACTCATCGTCGAGCGTGCACAAAGGGGCCATCCATAAATTACGTCACATGAATTTCATGATTCTTGGAGCCCCTCCCCCCCGTCGTTGTCAAATTTGTGACGTCACATATTTCGCAATTTTATATTTTAAGATCATTTAATTAAAACAGCACTTCCAAAATTGTTAACATATTTCTATTTAAAATAAATTAACAAATTATTTAATATTTTAAAGCTTTTATAATACTTTAGGTATTCATATGTGACGTCACAAAGCTTATGACTCGCCCCCCCCCCCCTCCCTCTCACTGTCACATGATATCACACTTTGCTGATATTCTCCCTCCCCCTCAACGTGTGACCACAGACATATAATTAGTACTAAGTAGCAGACCAAACATAAGGATTAAATAGCGTGGCAAGTTTCCATACAAAAAAAAAGGCTACCAACATTTAGGATTCATGGTACGAAGAAACGTAGGTGGTAGAGCTGATGCCGGGCTCGACTGTGGAGGTACCACCATCTTACTCGCAAATCCTCCCGAAGTTATTCGGGGTAGAGTAAGAGAACAGCTCTCAGGCAAAACCAGGCAGCCCACCATTGCCTGGGCCCGATGGATGGCGGTATATCCATCCCCAATTGCCGAGCCTTATATAAAACAGACCGGTGACGGGCAGCGGCGTCACTGGTGCAAGGGTTTCGGCACCGCGCTCACCAACCCGCCTGCCCAGCGTGTGTGAGTATGGGCATTTCTTCCAGGAGGACCGCCAAGAGTGGCGAAATCCTGGAAAGGCCTATGTCCAGCAGTGGACGGAACAGGCTGATGGATGGATGGATGGTACGAAGAAACGTACAAAAGTGGGTTGTTTTGGCTGGCTTATGCTTGGAACATATTTGTTAATACCTAAACTAATCTCTAGTAGTTGATGCTCGTGATTGTTGGCACTTGGTGGAACTTTTGAAACATTTTTTGTTTGATAAACACTTGTACTTGTCCACTTATTTATATTAATTTCCCTTACCGGTTTCGCTGTTAAAGCATTATCAAAGTTTTGACAAATCTCTAGTATATATTTTGTTTGGAAACAAGCAATATTTATGTTTAAAAGAGCTCGAAGTTCACTGAGCTAAAATTGCCACGCGTCGACTCTATGCGGTTATTATTAATGTTAGGTATTATACGTCTGTGCGTCTGACGTAATTTTTGAATGGAATAGGGCTCACTCTCTATCACGTTGGGACGTAAAGATCGTCGGTGAAAAGAGAGTGTATGTCTGTTGACTGTTATACTGTATCCCCCTTGGTGGATGTATGTTATGTTTAGGTATGTATTCCTATACCCTAAGGTACGTAATTAAATTTACTCTAGTACAGCAAAGCGTAGCGTAGGCCGACCTCTTGCCCGCTGGACCGACGATCTGAAGGACGTTGCGGGGGGCGGCTGGATGAGGAGGACGGAGGACAGTGGATGATGACAGGCTGTGGATATTTAAATACGTTAAGCTTCCTTTGGACGTTAGGTGGCCGTTAATCTGCACCACACACAAAGTCGAACATACAGAAAGTAACAACACAACGAGCTTACTAAATAGAAACAAATCTCTGTTCTACAGACGCGGCAAGCCCCTCTACCTAAGCCAAGACCGCTTAGAACTGCTCCAAGCCCAATGGTTGGCGCATCGGTTCGACCATACGAAACGAACATGGGTCTGGCATAGAGACTCGCTCTGATTCGTAGAGCTCAGCATTGAGATAGTAAGTGACGAGGTACATCAAGTGTGGGTTGAGTAGACTTGACGCTTATAACCTACAACACAAAGCTGATATTCCTTTGTCAGTTCTGTGCTACATAGTGGCTGCCAAAGGGATTTTTCAGTTTGCGTTGTATTTGCCGCTTATAACCTACGACACTAAGCTGATATTCCTTTGTCAGTTCTGTGCTACATAGTGACTGCCAGGGGGATTTTTCAGTTTGTGTTGTATTTGACGCTTATAACCTACGACACAAAGCTGATATTCCTTTGTCAGTTCAGCTCTACTTAGTGGATGCCAAAGGGATTTTTTAATTTGTGTTGTAGTGTGCCTAAAGTGCAATTGCGTATGAAATTTTATCTTTATATACGACTGTTAAGTTATATTGATGTTTTATTGTCAATTAAGGGTCCGGATGTCGGGTGGATCCTTATTTCGGAGGTAAATGAGGAATAATTTGATACTATTTTAAAAGACGATGTTAAACGTTTTTATAGATGTGTGTATAGAAAACGTGTAATAGATTTATGATTAAGTCGATTATTTGATATATATAAAATGATCTCTAACTTCTAGTTAGTTTGGGATCTGATAGGGGCCTGATGATTGGACAAAATGTTTCTGATTTTCTACTCAATCCACGCATACTTAACAATTTTAAATTTTTTAATTTACAATTTACATTATTATTAAAAACATTATTCTAATATTATATATTAACGCCAGTGTTTCAATTAATCTATTTACAATCTATTCTTACTGATTACTAGGATTTTTATAATTTCGTACCGATACTTACATATTTGGTTTATCAAACTGAAAATGAGCTGCGTTTTTGAAGTGGATACTCCTTAGTTCGCATCTCGCAAGGGGTGGCGTTCCGATACTTAAAAAAAAAGGATAATTTGATTACTGATTATAGATAATTACTTTCACATTTTTATTTTTATGTTTTTTAGCGTTTCTTATTCTTGATAATGCTTATTTGATCGCAATAATAAAAAAAAATACTTTATAAGCGAATGCGCTGCCATTACTGACATAATTATGATTATTATATCTATGGCCGCCATTGGTTATTACTTCTGTGTAATGTGTAGTTTACTCGATGTAAAGAGGTGACATAAGAAGTATCCACTTAAATAATTTACGGTTGTATCTCTGACACAACTCGCTGCTCTTTTTAAAAGGTATATTTTAACTTCTTACTTATATTAGACACAATTCTATGGACTTATGTAATTCATCCTATCTTGCTAAGTATTGTAAACAATAAAAAAATGTGGTTTTAAAAACAACAACTTTTACAATGTAGGCTACCCAGAAATCGAAAATAATAACTGTTCCATACATTTTAGCCGAGTAGGCGTTGCGTATTAAGGGTTGCCACCGCAGTAAAAGTTGTTGGTACGAATTTCCAGTTTTCGTTTTCAAAGCGACTAAAGTTTAACGGCGTATAATATACATATAGTACATAATAACATTCGATACATACACCATACCGTGTTAGTTTATTTTGTTCTTGAGATCTAACTGTACATACATATGCCGTAGATCCACTTAGGGTTGTCCAATGGGTGTTGTCAGGGCTGTGAATATGTAAATTTACTCTTCTTTTGACACGGGGATGAGCGACTTGTTTTAGTGTTACATATTAAATTATTATTTTATTATTATTCTTATTTTTATTAATACGATTATAGACTAGAGACCTACTTAGCTGCCGCTTTTATTTACCAAACAAATTACGGTTTTTAGCTTCAGTGACATTTTAAATATGATAATAAAGTATAAAAAACATGTTTCAATGCAATGACTTATTATAGGAGCTTAGAATGTATTACTATTGTTTTTATTTGGTTGTAAATGATGATCTGAACATATTGTAAGGTACACAAATCGTAAGATATGTAGACGAAAAAATTTAAACATTCTCTCCGTTGTTGGTCACACTACTGTCCGTTTTTTGTACATGATTAAACATACGCTTGATTTTATAATTATAGCTTTTAGAAAGCTAAAATTTTTCTTATTTCCGCTAAAACAATATGCTTAGACACAATTCAATACAATTCTTTGCTGGAAAAATTTCAATTTCGTTAAATTATATCCTATCCTAGCTGTTGCAACGAAATATTCGGTCAGGTGAATTAAATTTATATGTTGTATTAAAAAAAAATGGTTTTTACACAGCTCAATTTTTTATTTATTTTGTTCGATCAATATTGGTAATATTTGTTGGGAAAATTACAATGTCGTTAAATTATATCATATCCTAGTTATTTTATTGCAACGAAATATTGGCTCAGGTAAAGTTCAAATAACTAAGGTTCGCGACAGGGCGGGAGTGCGGACGAATACATACATACTGACATGTATGTACACATCCGCACTACCGCCATGTCGCGTACTATACAATGTCGTTAAATTATATCAAATTTTAGCAATTGCAACGAAATATTGGCTCGGGGCTGAGTTCATCACCGGGTGACGCCCACCTAAGAATGAGAGCAGGATAGAATATACAAATTCAACGCGTGCAAAAGAGATGGCATGTTCGACGGGCGTCGACCGGCGATCAAAGTGAACGTAGCCCAGGTAATGAGGGTTAAATTTTAAGAACTCGTTTATGTTTTCTTAAAGTTAAATCCTCAGAAATTATGTTTAGACTGGGTGATAATATTTTTTGTCGTAATATTCTGTAGTGCTTCTGTACTTCAAAATGCATTGATAGATTTTAGAGGTTTTTTTAAAGTCTAGCGTTTCGTTCGACGGAATGGTTTATCCAACAGTAGTATTCAAATGTAATGCCTTAATTATCTTAATATAAGGTTATGATCATTTGCCTGTTCGTTAGGAACATCTGAAGGTATTTGTTAAACACTTGTATCTAATATTGTTCTTGTATATATTCAATCATTAAAGTTGTTGATATTTCATGATATTGTGCTTTTATTTCGGAATACTGTCCTCTCTCCTTCTAGAATATTGCGAAGTGATGAGTTGATGACTCTTACCCTTAGACCATTTAACACGGGACCTGGCAAAGCGCGACTCTTAGTACTGAAATTATTCTGCCGTTTTCCACGGGAGGGGAGGTAAACACGCACAGCACACATTTACTCATTCACGCACACTCCTGCGAAAAATTGTTATGTCACACTAAATCAAAAGCTGCAACACAAACACAAAACGCGCACACAAGCAAACTTACATGAACAAATTGTTCATGTACTTCGGCAGAGGGGGATAAGTGCGCTTTCCTAGTCCCGTGTCATATGGTCTAAGCTCTTACCTATTAACAAATTTCCTTCAGCGGGCTCACAATTATTTGCCTACATTTTGATAAGCTTCAATTCAGCTAATTTCAAAAATTTTGAGCCTTAGGAACCATCACCTATCAATTTTGAGCTTTACATTGAGATCGACTCTGCATAGGTGCGTTGTTGGAGGAACTTAGAGTCGTCGCACATTACAACGGATCGGCACCGGGCTACGTAAAGCATTAAAATTAAGCT
This sequence comes from Ypsolopha scabrella, assembly GCA_910592155.1. Taxonomy (NCBI): domain Eukaryota; kingdom Metazoa; phylum Arthropoda; class Insecta; order Lepidoptera; family Ypsolophidae; genus Ypsolopha; species Ypsolopha scabrella. The sequence goes on along the minus strand of OU342975.1, from coordinate 19,526,860 downwards.
TTAAATAGTGTTAAGTAGATGATATTTTCGGTGCGTTGCCCGCGCGTTGGACACTTGCAAAATGTCACGTACACGATACGATTTACGGTAGTTGAACATTAAAACGGATCTGCACCAGGCTACCGCAAAGTAAAACATTGAAATATGACCGTTAAATCGTGTTGCGTACGTGCCATTTTTGTACTAGCGGTCGGCGCGTCGTATACTTACAAAATTTCACGTACAAGTGTCGCAACGGTTAATGAGCGGTGACCTTGACTGCGCTAGTCATTTTTTCTCTATCGCATTTAGTAATTTTGTGCGCGAGTGCGCTAGTCCCCCACCACTTTCGACGGGCGCTCATAACTCGTTGCGCAACTTGTACGCAACAAGATTTAGAGCTCACATTTCAATGCATACTTTGATGTAGTCCGGTGCCGAGGCGTTATAATTTGCGACGGCCCTTACTTATATCTACGGAAAGAAAGTATGTTCTTTCAGCGGTCCACAGCATAATTTACCTACTCGTATATCAGTAAAGTTTTTAGCCGGGTAATTGCTGCATTGAAAGGAACCAACTTTTGCTTAAAGTGAAGGAACGAAGATACAGCGCTGGCTCGCTTTGCTGCAGGAACGGGACGCCAGAACCCCATGGTTTTTGCCCCAAAACGTACTTATAAATGGTCGTTCGTAGGTATATGTGACCTTCACACCTACCGATGTGCTGTTGCCGGAAATAATCATGCTTTCAGGGATGGCTTCATTGTACAAGTTGTTTGTATGGATGAGTACTACCGCCCAAGCACGTATCCATAGGGGGGGGGGGGGGGGAGTAAGGTGGGATTTATCCCCCCCGAATTTAGTGGGACCGTTTATTCATAACCACTAAAGTACGTTTTAATAAAAAAGGTACTGTGCTTTTGATACTTACTAATATTATAGTACAGTGATTAGAGGTTCCTTTCACAATTCACATTGTTGATTCAGTGAATGTCCCCCGCTGAAACAAAAGTCTGGATACGTGCCTGCTACCGCCAGTTTCCGGCTTCTACAATTCATCTTATTAAACAGTACTAAGAAATAAATAACCTTTAATTAGTTTTACCATAAATTTTTATACTGATAAAAAATTTCTTGTCAAGATGTAAGATCAAAAATAGATTTAATATCCCGAGACCTTGACAACTGTTACCTAGTTATATTTTAAATAAAGGATCTTCCTTTGAAAAACCATCTTCTGCCGACTGTAAGTCAGCTGATACGTCGACGAAATCAACTTCAAATTCTTCATCGTAATTTTCGTTTCCTTCGGCGGCTTCATCGAGATCTGCTTCATTTGTTTGTTCTGAAAATGACGAAGATTCACCACGTGATGATGCTGGTGGTGCCGCAGCTTTAGAGTTTAGCAACTTCCAATTGTGTGCAATATAACACAGTTTTCCACTGTTGTCAGCTTGTTTCTGTTTTTCGAATGTATGAAAGAAAATGTGGAAAAACTTCTTTCCACGCTGGCCGACGTCAATGGGATCGAAAATACTTTCAGAGCAGCTTTCCTCGAGTCTTTACTGCCACCAAGAATTTGGCTGAATTATGGTTTCTCAAATAAAACTTCTTTCAAAATCGTTAACTCTAGCTTTATAATGGGCTTAATTTTGAATAAGCCCTATCACAATTACAATATCACAATAGTCTTTTATAAACTGGCATCCATCAAAGTCTTTATTCCCGTCACAGAAACAAAAAAGACGTAGCAACGTCACAAAATATGCAACGATACTAACAATATGACCACTGCGCGTGGCCCTCTTTTTTTCTCCTTATCGCTATCACTCACACATTTCATACTAACGCTGCCCTGGGACAGAATTTGTAGGTAAATTTTATATAAAATTTTAAACTAAAACGAAATGCTTACAACAATAAGTGTAATCTTCACTAACCTGCAGCTATAACTTCGGGATTATAATGCGACAATATTTTTATATTGTAGTGAATATTTATAACTCATTCATAAAAAAAACGAAATTATAAAATTGATTTTCATAAAGTTTTCAGACAGATTTTGTTTCTATTGAAACACGTTTTCAATTTAGTGCCCGCGACGAAATCGTTGCGATCTTATTTCCTTCACAAGTTTCATCGAGCGTGCACGTAATAGCGAAATGAAATGGCATTACATTTGGTCACACCCACAACTGAGTTGCTGCGCTCGTGACGCCAGAGGGAGAATGTGAGTTACAGGATATAATAAAACTCGGCCATTCTGTTAAAAGTTTATATTGTACATCAACTATTATTTGTTTAGAGGTAGAACATCCTACACTTAACGTAAACGACTAACTCTGTTACAATTAATCAAAATAATCGTATAAAATCGCCAGAATTAATATCATTTTAGGCGGAATAACCGAAAAACAAACGAAAATTGTCTAAAACTAACCAAAGTTATTTTCAGACGAATGGTTAAAATAACGTAATTTGAATTTTATGTTTTTTTTTGTATTCTTAATCATGTCGGACGCTGTAAAGTTCTCACATGGCCACGGGATGTCACTCAGTCATTTACATGATCAACTAAATGTTTCGATCGCAACCAAATTTCCAAACTACAACAGGTATTTGTCAAGATACCACCGGAAAAGTGGCGCAGACCCAGACCAACCTTTCACCCTTATCTAAACTGTATTAAGAGCGAAAATTGCCAATTCCCCTTGTTAAATATTGTCTCAAGTAATAACAGGTTTGTTGCCGTAGTTACGAAATCACCCAGGGTGAGAGAATGGTACTATGTAAATGACTACAGCATGATTTAGAATGCAACATTTAACACCTCGAAATAAGTTTTTCTCATTATCACAGAAATAAATTAATACTAGCGAAAAATTGATGGCAACTCAACTATGCACCATGTCAAAGAGAAATAAATGTACCTACAAATAATCTTATCGCATTAATGTAGGTACTATCGAACACAAAAGTCCAAGTAAAAATATTATTTGTTTCTTCAAGTGAACAATAATTTCTAAACATTTAAAAGAATTTACTAAATAATTATCTTTTTCATTAAGGCCGCGCTAGTCGCGATGTTTTGGGACAAACTTTCTTTTAGAAAAGATTTTGATAGATTTCCGTTGTCGCTTCAAAGTACAATTTGTTAAACGATATCGTGTATAGAAGTTGGAAAGTTGAGATGGGTTATAGAATGTAGCTACCGGACACGTTATAATTACAAGAAAACGTACTTAGAAGACTAAAACTGTAACTTTTAGGCTAGTTTACGGAGGCGAAAGAAAAAACAAATTTGTAAAAAAAAATGTCACCAAAAAAGGGGATATACAAATAATATTTTTTTTTGTCTTTTTACTGATGATTAATATAAAAAATCTCAATGGGACAATGCACCACCCCTCATCCAAGTAAGTTCATTAAATCATTCCCTCATGTAAGTTTCAGTATTCTTTGGATAGTTTCTTTTTTTTACGATCCTTTTACCTTTTAGCTAAAGGTTCATTCGTTATTTACGGAGATGAATGACATATTGTCAAAATTCTTCGATTCGTCACCACTCTGTACGAGGCGTGGGCTCCAGTACTTCCTATAAGAGGATCGAAATGAAAGTTTTTTTTGGGGACAATTTCTTTTTTTTGTTGAGTACATTTTTTCAAAGGATGTCCTTTAAGTATATTATGTACGTTTACTATTTACTCAAAAGTTAGGGTTAGTCTTCAAAGTGCGTGCTACAATGGTTCAGTAGCCCTATTCTCAGTATGTCGAATTAGCCTTCTCGATCGTAAAAACCCATTTTATCTGTCGAACTCCATACATTTTTAGATCGAGTTTTAGACATCTCGATTCGATTGTTTCTCCGGAATTGCCCCCATGGTAGCTTTTCTTTGAGCCCCATCACAACTTTTCACCCTTAATATCTGTGAATTAGTTTTTTTAATAACATTTTTAACTAATATATATCGAGTTCTACGGAAAGTTGTTCAACTTTATCGCGACTAGAGAGCCCTTAATTAAATATTGTATACTGCAAACATAAAATACTGAAACTGATTTAATCGTTTTTAAATATAAATACTCTATGTACTTTTAAAGTAATAAATACTCGGGAATGTTAATTTTAAACCAAAAAGGTTGATAAATAATTTAAAAAATAATTTAAATATAGCCAATAAAATTATCATTATGTACGATTTGTTACCAAATGGCAACATTGGCATTTTTAAAAATGAACCCTTATTATTTCTATTTCTTATAATAATGCATCCATTTCAATATTTTCAAATTATCAGTTAAGCATTTCATCAATATACAGTAAATAACATATCCATTATTTCAATAATTTACATCAGATCTAATATGTATAAACTACTCCTGGGTTACAATATTATGTAAGATACCTAGCTAATACACATTTTAGTAAAATATAATTTCTAAAAAAATTTGAACACATTTTTTTTAAAAGATATGGGAAGATACTTCCTAGTGTTCACATAATTTGCATTCTCTTTAAATCTATGGCACGAAAACTCTGTTTATATAAATTATATAAAGAAAAAAAAATCTACATAATACCATTTTCATAGTCTACCTCTTCCACAATAGGCCAATTTCAAAGCAATAATTACGTATATGCGCTCTTATACTTACATATGTGTTCTCTATAGTAAATTCGTTTTAAACTAACATTTCAAGAACTAAGTAGAAATATAATACTATGTGTTTATGTGCACAGTATATATTATTTATATATTTATATACTGGTCATTTTGAGATCTGTTTACTAGCAATTCGGCTTCAATAATCTTGTCCCACGTTATCAAAGAAAGCTGATGTAAGTTACTTATTGAAAGGGAAACTGCAAGATGGCTTTGGTCTATGTTCAGTGCTGATTATATTCAAAATGAAGCAATAATTAACTAGGATATTGGAGATCCACGATACAAAATATAAAGCCCACGCTGCCAAAGAAGTCCCGCGACGAACTATACTTACGTTGAAATTGAACCAAAATGTGTTATTCCGCGGGACTTAATTCGTGCCGCGTATGTTCTATTGAAGAACTTTTATTTATTGTTGGTTCATGATAATAAGTCAATGCTTTTTTGACGGGAACAAAGGAAATAATTAAATGACCTCGTAAGCGAATGCGCCGCTACCATTGACATATTATTATGATATCTATGGCCGCCATTGATTTTTTCTTCTATGATTAAGTAAAGGGGCACGAGAAGTATCCACTTTAAAATTTACGGCTGTTTCTCTGACACAACCTAGTTTTTTTAACTTACTGTGTTCGGTTAGCAGCTAAAAGTAAAATAATAGGTTATGTACTTTTGATCTGTACATATTATGCTGAACTTTTGACACGACAGTATAATGCATTTACACTATGGTCCTTTGAGTTTTTTTTTACATTATTAATCTTATTTTTGATACAAATATTTACGCCATAATTACACTTATTCAGTAAATAGAAGGTAACTACTCTATGTTATTTATAGTTAAAACTATGAATAATGTTGGCAGATATGTTATTTTACTTATATTTGGGACACACTGACCGAAAAGTATGCCGTTTAATATGTTATTCCTCATAAACAGTGTGTTTGTATTATTAATGTTAGATCAAAACTACAAAAAATCTTTTTCAAACACTGCAACTGAGGTACTATTTTTGCCGCACAATTTATATATTTAAAGTTATATGCACTCTTGATCACTATACAATAAGGTATCTGATAGTACAAAATCAGTAAAATCGACATTACAAAATGTAATTGTATATACAACTTATATGATTACGATCTTTTATATCTATATCAAAACAGTTTATATACGTAAGTAAAGTAGATCAACTAATTTCTACTGGCATAATCAAATATCTGGTACGTTTCGTACCGCTATGTTTTTGTTTATGTGAATATACTGTTTAATACATTTTTCTCCGCGACCTTGAATACTCACATAAACAAATCGAACTTGTCTTTATAAATTCGCGGATTATGAACACAATTCATATCATCCATCATCGATTATAATCCAAAACTGCTTGCAACAAATCCATACTAAAATCAACACTACAAAAGCACCGTACTATATGACAGAACGAATCTGTTGCAAGTAATTTCCAAAGCAATTTTCCTCGCCCTAGAGACGGTAATCATCATCCGACAATGCCCCGATAAAGCTTGTGGTTCTGTTATAATATTTCCGACGGCCAAAAAGCCGGGTAGAGGTTGCTCGGTGCGAAAGTCGGCGATTGCGTTTGTTTGTCGTCGTCATCGAATACGTCATCAACGGGACAATCGCAGTCGTCGATACGCGCGACCACAAAGTTCCCGTAGTCGTCCGTGAGAGAGCTGTGGCGTAACGCGCCGCAAGTGTGCCGTCGCACGCCGTATGAACGATCTAGAAAACGGCATTTCATTTATATTTTAGACTGTAGAATGAAGTCTAAACAGATAAAAATTAAATAAATTATCTATACTTAGTAGTAAAAAATTCGCATCTGTACACTGTATATTTTTGCGAAATTTTAATTGAAATTTGTATTGTACAGTGGAGCCCACATCAAGCTAAACACTTCCAGTATAAGCTGACCTCTCATTGTATAGGCTTCCCGCACATTGAGAGGTCAGCTTATACTCAATGTGTATAGCTTGATGCGGGCTCCACTGTACTAAGGCCAAAACTATTTTTTTTTGTATTTTTATCTTGTCTCTATGTTCCGTTTTAACTCGAGAACCTAACGGATTTGGATGCGGTTTTCTTTATTATCATCTGTTTGACATTATAGGCTATAAGGGTGTTCATGAAATAATGCCTAAGCTGAACACGGGGCAGGGAATGAATAAACGCGGGCGGAGCCACGGGCAAAGGCTAGTCCCAAATATAACGTTTAAATGGGATAATGTAGCATGACTATATGATTTATAGCGACACCTATGTCCAAACACTGGAGAGCATTACAAACTATGAAACATCAATTATAGTATGTTCGAGTTATCATGATATAGGTGGCAGTTCAAAATTGACAGTTATAGTTATGTGCCCTAACGAAATAGAATCGTTTTTTTAGTTTTAAGAAAGTTAACAAGGGCTATCAAATCGATTTTTTATTTGATTGATCTTTGATTATCCAAACTGCTTTTTGTTAATTTCTGAATTAATTAAATTAAATGAACCAGTAACACACGAGCTTGAGAGTTCAAAGATTTTTTTTTGTTTTTCTCGGCATTTTACCAAAGCAAACAACAATAACAAAAGAAAAATCAACATAAACTGTAACAAACGTCAAAACAAATAGCACGTAATGCAACCGCAACGAAAACACAAACCACATACAAGATAAACTCATACTGACGCGATCCTATAAGATGGCCGCACCGATTCATCGATGTATTTTCGATTATGTAGTGTCAGCACATATAGGTTGACGTTCTGATCCACGCCCCAAGTAGCAAAAATACATTTTTCTTTCCTGAATCTTTTTTCGTTAAATTTAAAGAATACACTGCAATTATTGTTTCGATTTATAGATAATAAAATTTATTGTATTTTTGCATTATTTCTAAAACCTAATATTTTCTTTTGTACCTGAGTGTATGTAGTATGGTGTGAGTAGGTGAAACGGAAAATTACGAACTGTCACCCATATCATACTAACTCGAACATACTATAGAAACTTTGTAGTTTGTAATGCAACCTAAACTAAATATTTTGTAAGCTTGGTTTTAATACCTAGCAAAGTAATTTAACTTGTAAACTATTCAAGTTTTAAAAAATAAAATTATAAATATAAATTATAAATATAATTTCTAAAACTTGAATAACAGTAAATTTCGACCTGGGAATGGATCCGAGCCGCGATTTTGGGCTGCATTGTATTGTTTTAGCGAGTACGAGATTATTTACCCTTAGGTCGGCGCTCCTTGGAAAATGTCCTGCCCTAACGTTTTCGTTTTTAGGGTTCCGTACCCAAAGGGTAACCAACGGGACCTAAGACTCCACTGTCCGTCTGTCACCAGGCTGTATCTCATGAACCGTGATAGTTAGCCAGTTGAAATTTTCACAGATGATGTATTTCTGTTGCCGATATAACAAAAAATACAAAAAAAATAGAATAAAATAAATATTAAAGGGGGATCCCATACAACAACGAATTTTGATGTTTTACATGTCTTTTAAAGAGTTTTAATTAGTAGAATTATCATCCCACGACATTTATCATGCGATTAACAGTCTTATAAAAAAATTATCGTCAAAGACCCAACACAAAAAGGAAACTCACGCGGCCGAAACACTAGTAATCACACTAATATTATAAATGCGAAAGTTTGTGTGTGTGTGTGTGTGTGTGTATGTTTGTTACTCTTTCACGCTGATACAGCGGAACGGATTTGGATGAAATTTAGAATGGATATAGCTTATACCCCAACTTAACACATAGGTTACTTTTTATCCCGGAAAAAAGCATATCGTTAAAGCAAATAAAACGCGGGCGGAGCCGCGGGCATAAGTTAGTATTAAATAAACGCCAGTTCACCTCTACTGATGTCCACGTCTGAAGCAATCAGTTCCTCGTTCATGAGCGCAGTGAGTGCGTCATCCACTGCAACAGAAGAACAATACAATTTTAACATCATTTGAATCATCTGTTAATAATAATTAGGGTTCCGTACTCAGCGGGAGCCGAAATGTTTCTAAAGCGCTACTATTTTAGAGGCTTATTTTTGTCGCCTTGATGTTGGTAAAAGTATATATTATTATATTAATAAGGATATCTTATTGCCATCTTTTAGCTTTCCTATAATGCTAATGTTATAAATAATAAAACAGTTTTTCAATATACTTCGGCCTCCAGGCCGTCTTCAGTCGAATCATTAAAAAAAATATCGTCTCTATCATTTCAAAAAGTCGCATGTAAAAATAACAAGTTTAGTGTTCAGGAAACATATAAAACTCATTTTCTCGAAAAAATTATTTCATTTGCTACATATTCCAATAAAATAGGTTTATATAGGCAAATAAATATGATTAGTCGACTTCTTTGTCTTTATTATAACGTTTATATACCGGTGTAAATAGTGTGCGACCATTAAATTAAACCACATATTCTACCGACCCTACTGAACCACTTTTCCCAAGAGTCATACCCGCGGACACCATTAGTTTAGGAAATAATTGAGTTCCTAACAAAAACGCGTGAACCTTGACGCACCGACATACGGGCGAGTTTAGAGAGAGCGTCGTCCGTTGCACGTATGGCGGTGCGTTAGTGTTCACGCATTTTTGTTTGGAACTCAATTATTTCCCAAACTAAGGGTGTCCGTGGGTATGACTCTTGGGAAAAGTGGTTCAGTAGGGTCGGTAGAATATGTGGTTTAATTTAATGGTCGCACTCTATTTACACCCGGTATAGATATACTTACTGATTAATAAAATTAAATAAAAATTGAAAGTGAAATATATTTCGGGCCCTCTCCTGGGTCCGGCATCAGTCACAATGAAGTAAGTACAAAAAAATAAATACATTTAAAAAATTGAGTATTATCTAGCCTCAATCTAACCTATAAAAGTATGTATACTATAAGCACAAAAACAGCCGCCATTTGAGAAACGGCTCATCGTATGCTCCTCAAATAGCACGTGATGAGAAGTTCGTGCCCAACAAATTATTTGTATACCTGCTTGTTTAAGCCTGGTCCATATTGAGCACCAATTGGCACATTTATTTTATTAATCATAAATTAATTAATTATATACAACCTTGGCCAAAAGTATTAGCCACTTAGATATTTTTTAATTTTCTGCAGAACTGGCACAAAATGACACTTCTTTTGTTTTTATTCGTTTGACATTACTTTCTAAAAGAGATTAAAACAATTGAATCAGATTCAAGAGGAATTTACGTACATGGTTCCCTCAGACTCGAAAATACATGATTGTAATACGAAACACTGATCAGCTATCACTGCTTGTAGTGCAAGTACCAATATTAGTTTTGTGCCTAAAAGTTTTGTTTCCTAATTACACTGTTGTTGCTGTGAGAAATGCCTAAAATACGTGAACTTAGCCTTCAACAACCTGTTGAAATTGGTCTGTTACACCAGCAGGGCAAAACTCCAACAGAAATTGCCCAAACAATTAAGTGTTCGCGCTGTGTTGTCCGAACTACCATAAAACGTCATGTTCAGACTGGTAGTCACAACAACAGACCCAGGTCAGGTAGAAAACGGATCACGACGGAGCGAGAAGACCGAAAATTAATTAGAGAGTCCCTGAAAAATAGAAACAAAACCTCTTCTGAGCTCGCTGCTGCCTTGTCTGAGGATTTTGGGAAAACAGTCCGTGCTATAACAGTAAGAAGGAGACTCGGAGAGGCCGGTCTTAAAGGATGTAAGGCGCGGAAGAAGCCGTGGTTGTCAGAAAAAAATATAAAAGCACGCCTTGAATGGGCTGTTAGACACCATCAGCTTACCGAAGAGGATTGGCCCAATGTGGTCTGGTCTGATGAATCAAATTTCGAAGTACGTGTTAATCGGTTCTCTAATAATCATAATTAATCATAACTAGAAACTCTAATTGGCGTTTTATACTTGCGACCCCCTCTGCAAATTTTAATACTTTTTATTTCATCTTAGATCTTTGGAACGTGCCATATACCAGGGTATAAATAATAAAGCTTTTTCGCTCTTTTTTCATGCAAGAAAAATGATTGAATTGAATATCGAATTCAATATTCGATTTCGGGTTAACATTCTTCACAAAATTTGCAAATAATGAAATCCATCCATCCATACATCAGCCCGTGTTCGTTCACTGCTGGACATAAGCCTTTGCCAGATTTCGCCACTCTTGGTCCTCCGTCAATCTCATCCAGCCGCCAACCATAACCTCCTTTAGGTCGACAGTCCAGCGGGCACGGGGTCGGCCTACGCTACGCTTTACTTTACGTGGTCTCCATTTTAACGCCTTTCAGCCCCAACGGCCATCATGCCAGCGACAAATATACAGTCAATAATTAAATAATGAACTTTAGTTATATAATATTTAGGGTTGATATTCTACACAAAATCAATTTATTCCGTTAACGAGATTGAGACCCGTACGGACGGACATGCATGCTCTTGCTCGCCTCGCCTCGTCGAACGTCGATGAGAATAAGGAGGTAGAGAGGGTAAGACGGACAACTTGAGTCACTCCGTGTTACCTCACCTTGACCTTCTTCGTACTTCGTCGAGAATGAAGAGCTAGTATACGATCGCGCTCCCTATACTTTTTTGTCGCTTACTATGAAACGCGGTAATAAGAGGTACAAAAATGTAATGTATGTAATTTTAAATGTAACTTCAATAATTACCGTAGATTGCAGCCATACATTTTTTTTTGATTTGTAAGGTCTTACTGGCTTTTATTGGAATTATATAAGTATAAGTAAACATAGTTATTTAATAAACAACAAATGTGTGTTAAATTAAAGTTTCAAAGAGACAAATGAACTTTTTTAAACTTAAATACTGTTTTTCTTTTTTTTTTGTTTGATAAACACTTGCATAGTAGGTTTGTATCAAACTTTTGATAATGCTTTAACAGCGAAACCGGTAAGGGAAATTAATATAAATAAGTGGACAAGTACAAGTGTTTATCAAACAAAAAATGTTTCAAAAGTTCCACCAAGTGCCAACAATCACGAGCATCAACTCCACTGTTTTTCTTAATAACATGCATATAAAATCATGTAAAGATCTTACTAGTCGACAATCGAAGCCGCTTATTTATTTATATACCTCTATTATTGCACTATCCGATAGTGTCGCTTATATGGATCAAATTCTGGGAAGTAATGCTAATGGCATACATACAGCTAACTAAAGAAAACTGCTCCTTTTTATCGAACTGATTCAAATGATCAAATCTTCATACATTATCAGTTCCGTAACCATTCTTAGTGTCTCCTTTTCAATACACAACTGGGTTAGACGATTGTACCAATATTTGGAATGAATAATCTTGTTATGTTGAGTGTGTACAATCCTTGAGACGCCAGATCCGGTTATAGGCATACTTTCAAACAATTGAATAGATTTAATTAATGTAGGAAACATTTAATCGTATTTTTGATTAAAACAACAACTTTTCTTTAGTTTCCGTTTTACTTCCCAAAGTTTGATCCTTATAAGGACGGTATCGGATGGAGCAATAACATCTATAGTGTTTTTTTTTAACATTCGGTTCGATTTTTTGGTAAGACATAAATAAATAAAAAATCTAATGGCGCAGTTTTGTTTTTCATCAGAATCGGTCCGGGGCTCCTTTAAGCATTTTTTATAGTTATATATTCCTATAGTTTTGGATTGGGCCATTCAAAAGTCCAAACCCACTTGAAACCAACTCTGTTTACGTATATACTATACTAGCGGACGCCCCGCGGCGTTGCTCGCGTGGATCCCGTTTCTCCCGATCCCGTGAGAATTTCGAAAAATCCGGCCTTTTTCCTTGTCTACATTATAAAGGGAATCTCTGTGCAAAATTTCAGCTTTCTAGGTCTTAGGGTTTGGGCTGGGCGTTGATGAATCAGTCAGTTAGTGAGTGAATCAGGTTTTCTCCAATATAATATATATATTATATGATTCACAACTACAGGAAATCCAATTATTTGGACCTACTTTATTAGCATACAACAACATGTTTTTGTATTATAATATAGTACAAAAATTACATGCACAAATAATTTTTAAATGGGAGATTTTTTTTCTTTGGTTAATCTCGTGGTTTCTTTTCAAATCTTATTAACCGACTTCAAAAAAGGAGGAGGTTCTCAATTCGACTGTATTATTATTTTTTGTATGTTACTTCATAACTCTGGCAAATCTTAACAGATTTGAAAAATTTTTTTTCGTTTGGAATTGTTTGCTTCCAGGTAGGTCCCATTTTAGTTTGGTCGTGATCTGATGGTCTGCAGAGATAGGCAGTGGAACTCCTCAAGGGATGACAATTGCGGCAAACGCTTTGTACTAGGATGCTGATTACAAGGTGTTCCTTGAAAATTGACATATATCCACCTGACCTTCGATCCTGGCCTCATCACCATAGAGCTCCTCAACGTATGACAGCACATAACACGAGATTTCGGCAATCACTTTCTGTGGGTGTGCTGATTCCAGGGTATTACTTGAACGTTGACAATATATGTATATGTATTTCATGAAGTACACGGAAAATTGAAGTACATTTTTGGTATATGCATTTTGACTATACGAGTATAATCTAGGGTTTTGTTTTCGGAAAACACGTTTGGATATATTTTCCTCGACAGAAATAAATATTGAAATGAGGTTTTTAAACGCACTTTTTTCCTCGTTTGACGAATAGGTATCACTTACAGAACTCAAACACGTTTTATTAGGTGGATTTTAACAATATCTGGATATTTAATTATGGAAAGCTAGCTATTTTAATTTTATTAATAAAATTAAAAAACATACTTTTTTCTCTTTTGCACTGAATCCGCCCCTCTCGCATTGCGCGTTTTTTTCGCTTGGAGTAGAGTGACACAAATAAAATGTACGTAGTCTCTTATTGGTGAGGGTATGGCAACACTCACCAGGTTCCTCCTTAACGGTTGGCTCGTCCTTGACGAGGCCGGGCGTGGGCGTGGTGGGCGTCGTGGGAGGCGTGGGTGCCGCGTCCGCCGTGGGCAGGGCCTGCTCGTTGCTGCTGTTCGAACTGCATTCCGGACTGTAGGGCGCCATCTGTCAGTTACAAAGTATAAAGTCAACGTTCCGAGTAGTTTCGATAAGGCGCTGATGGGCTTGGACACCTTTCAAACAAAAATCGTTATGACATAAATTACATAATTGGTGGGCAATGGATGAGACTAGCGAAAGACTGACGGAAATGGCGTGGAGAAGAAGAGGCTATACCCAATAGTGGGTGCATAGTATATTATGATACAAGTGAGCTGCGTTCTTCGGCTCGGGCTGCAATCCCACCTCGACTATAATGTCTAATGCTCACGCGTCATAGGACGTTTTTCAACACACTTGCGAGGAAATAATAATAAAATTTCATTGTCTTATTTTTCCACATAATCAAAACCACAGCTATGAATTCACAATTTTCTATGAATTCACAATTTTCTGTGAAAAATGGCGGCGGAGATTTTGTTTTTGCGCCCGCAAATGGAAGTAGAGGCACTGACACACCCGCCAAACAGCCAATATTACATATCAAAAAACTGAATATTTATGTAGTTACAGCAAAAATTTGTGTTAATTTGTTGATAAAAATGAATAATTTGATTAAAAAAATGATTACTTAGTATATTTTAACTGAGACAGTTTATTGATTTGCAAAAAACTTTACTATATCTCGGACATCAAAACTCTTTGCTAAGATTAAAAGAAAATACTGTAATGAAAAAACACTAGTGCAATAATGTAAAGTGAAAAGCACGCGTGTTTAATATACTGCATTATGACCTTAAAAACGCTGCATTAAGGGCCACTTTATAAGCAAGTGTGTTGAAAATTACAGTATCGCTGACGCCAGGGTGAAGGGTGGTGAGCCCTATCGGTGTACTTTTAGCACAAATATGGATTCACAGCTTCGACTGCCTTCCGGAGTACGCCAACAGAACAAATTTAAACACACGACCTCCTAATACCTACAGTGCGTTCTGAGTCGCGACATAATCGATTACATCGCGTCTATCCTCATTCCGAATCACTGATGGCCGTGCGGCGTGAGTAGTTTGATGGTACTTTTAGTGCTGTCATCGCCATTCGGAACCCGGCCCTAGTGGTAAGATCTGATGCCATGCTCGACTGTAGAGGTATTACCACGTTACTCGTAAACCCACGAGGACAGCTCCTAAACCGGCACAACCAGGTGTCCCACCATGCCTGGGACTGATTGATGGCGGAATAGGCCCGTATATAAAACAGACTGGTGACGGGCAGTGGCGTCACTGGTGCAAGGGTTTCGGCATTGCGCTCACCAACCCGCCTGCCCAGCGTGTGTTGTGTATGGGCATTTCTTCCAGGAGGGCCGCAAAGAGTGGTGAAATCTTGGAAAGGCCCATGTCCAGCAGTGGACGCACCAGGCTGATGGATGGATGGATCTCTGGATTAGTGGTTGATGGCCGGTATTATGGTGATCATGATGATGGAAAACATCAATGCGGAAATAAATAAAAATTAGACCTGCCCATACAAAATTGACATGAATTCAAAATTATTAAGTAAATGTGTTTTTTTTTCATTTCGACAGCTGTATATTACTTTTTATTTTTTATCAGTGATTGATTACCATACTTACCCTGAGGCTTCTTCTCCGTCTGGACGTGACTTCTGCCATCTTGTGACTCGTGTCCATCGCCCAGTAGGACCCTTTACCGGGGTCATCTTTGCTTCTCGCCACTTTCATAAAGCATTTGTTTAGGGAAAGATTATGTCGTATCGAGTTCTGGAATGAAGAGACATTCGTGATTAATACAGGCACTAGACACACGAAAAAAAAAGCACATCGTCACGACATGAATCCCCGAGAGGGTGTCATTACTGATTACTGATTAACTGTGAAATGCAAGTCACAAACATAAAAAAGTCACTCAGATAAGAATGATCTTGCTAAGTTTCTTGCCCTTTTTCTTAGCAAGACTAATCGAATGGGCGGAGTAACGCATAATATTTGTTTATTTACCAACTTTGTTGTATTTATTGCATCACGGGTGTTATTTTATACATTTATTTTAATATTTTATAAAATTTAAGTAAGCCTAACTTTTGCTATTATTTTTTTAAAGGTGGCAAAGAATATGCATGTAAATTTTTAATGCACAAATCGTTCATATATGATCAAATTAGGGCTATGAATAAGAATTTACAACTAAATTATCCATATTTCATAGTTATAAAATCAAAATAAGTTATATAATAATCTTCTACAATTCAAACGGCTGCCATTTTAGCGCGCATCAAGTGACGTCACTGCTCTTGCTTGCGGTGTATGGCGAGTGGCCAGTTTTTTTTCATTATTTTTGATTAAAACAATCTATTACAAAATATTTAAGGGTTTTATTTTACATTAATTTATTAATTTTGAAC
This sequence comes from Ypsolopha scabrella, assembly GCA_910592155.1. Classification (NCBI taxonomy): domain Eukaryota; kingdom Metazoa; phylum Arthropoda; class Insecta; order Lepidoptera; family Ypsolophidae; genus Ypsolopha; species Ypsolopha scabrella. The sequence continues at coordinate 19,510,763 of OU342975.1, read as the reverse complement.
TTAATATTTTATGATGAAATGTACTCACTTTGTCACAAAAGGCAGTAGTCAATGGTGACGCGCTTTGCATTTACGTTTCATTTCAAAAAAATGTTGTATTTTTTAAATGGAAATAATTACAAAACTATAAAATAAAATAGTTTCCCATGATCATAATTAAATTCTACTCAGTAAATATAATACAAAAAACGCAATATATTACTTATTTAAACGACATGCATATTCTCTGTCGTATTTGGTAATAATTTATTGGGCAGGTAGCCATATTTGGGCTTAATTTTCTGGGAATGTTGAGATACACCTATCTCAATACCGGGGGGAAGGGGGCAAAGGGTGTTAAGTGATATGTCCACAATGACCCCCCCAAAATCTAAAACTCCAAAATAAAAGTTACCAAATTAGGAAAGTGAGAGACTGAAAAAGACAAAAAAGCCTCTAAAAAGGCCGACTTGGGTGAATCACAAAATGATTTGAAAGTAGGGCAGAGTTAGAACTTATTCACCCTTGCAAAAGAGACGGCAATAGAACAGAATCATAATATGATTCATCCAAAGTGGCCTTTTTAAGGGACCTGGTCACATTTATTTCATAAATATAAAATATTTCCGCCATCCAAAAAATATATATTTTTAAATTTACTTGTTTCTTTTCCACTACTTCCAACATGTCTATTTATCAACAGAATCGAGCTTCATAGCCAGGGCAAACCTTACTCTTTGTGTTGAGGTGTCGCAGTTCATAGAGGCACGTAACACGTTTGAACTTAAGGTTTACTCTGTATTTACTGAATTTGTTGTTTCTACCCCAGAAAACCCCAGTGTTTTGATAAAAGTACAGCATTAGCACTGACTTGAACTCCAATGTAGGCGTGGAGAGCCTTAAATTATATGAATGTCGTTGACAAATTGTGAATTTGACATATCATGACTTGTCTCAGTAGATTGTAAAGAATGAAATCGATAACCTTTCATCAAAAGTTAAAAATAGGTGCAACAACGAGCAGAGTGAGTTAGGTTTACTTTACATGTAATTCAATTTGAGAGAAGCACAATGGAGTGAGACGACCCTTCTAGTTTTAACAGAAATACTATCTGCCGAATTCTATGAGCTGTCGACGACATTATAGACTAAAGCCAATTATAGATTTAGTTATACCATACACAAACAGGAAAATATACAAGCACATAAGATAATGATTCATACACAGTTGTGTCAACCCTGATACTATTAGTCAAAGAGGGAAAACCTAGGTTGATACAAACAAAAATATCAACAAAATACAGGTCACACCAACTCCTTTCATATGTAGTATTGTAAATTTGACATACCTACTTAAACCCAAAGAACTTGTGTTGCTTGTTTATTCTAATACATATTCAATGTATAAAACAAAAACTTGATATTGTATTGCTAAAATAAGATATGATAGGCAATGAATGGATACCAGTCTATCTGGAGAGGACATTACTAAGTGGACAAAAAAAAATCTGTCGTACCTACATTTTATGCTCAAGATTAAACTCTCCCCTACCATGTAACAAAAAGTAAAAGCATTTACCTACAAAGCAATGGGGCACACGGAAGCTGACATAATGCAACATTTTATTTACTACTCGGTTCTGAGGAAAAAAGATAATTATATAAAAAAAACATGTTTCTTACCATCCATCCTTTTCCAGCATCTTTGTAATATGGGAAGGCATTACATATGTAGTTATAGATCTCATTCAATGTCATTTTTCCACTTGGTGAACTGCTGATTGCCAATCTTATCATGCTGGCATAACTGGAAATAGATAATAAAAGTTTAAATGTAAATTGTAAAGGTAGTGTTCCAATAAACTTGGAGTTAAACATAGGCATGCCACCATTTTAGTACAAAATTTGATAACCAGTTTCTTTTTTGTTTTTCATAATAGACTAAAGTTTAAGACCTCTATAGTTTAATAGAGGCATTTACAAAGTCACTATTAGGCTGAATGTAAAATTTGGGTATAGGTACAATTTATGGCAAGAAAACAATTTTGTATGTGAATCTGTCCAGGCAAAACAGTGCTTTTTAAAATATCAGTACCAGATAATAGAGGTCTTATACTTTCGTCTATTATGAAAAACAATGGTTAACAAATTTTGTACTAAAACATTGGCATGCCTATGTATCTTAAAAAAAAAACTTTAGTAAAAACCAAGAGATCTACTAAAATTCTTAAATTGATATAACAGAAAATTTTTCTTTAGCCAGTAATGTATATTTGACAGCTGTCGTTAACTTTGCTATTATTGTACTGCAGAGTGACTTCAGAACAGGCCTTCTTCAGCCAGCTATTATATATATTTAGATTATGATTATGAAATGGCAATTAAGGGTATGTTGAAAATTCTCAAGTATGATCACTGCACAAATATTGTTTGACAAAAACTGTTTTGAAAAGAGCAGTGCTACAATTTGGAGAACAATTTTGGGTTGATATCTGGAACTAATTATCACTCTTACTGGTCACTACATTGAACAGTGATTTGTGCAGACCGATTTCTTTCTCTTTTCCAGAGCTTTTACAATTGATTGTACCATCGAAGAAATGGCTGCAGACCTACTTTTCGCCCATATTGTAATGGTAATAAGAGCAAAAAGTAGGTCTGTGGCCATTTTTTCGATGGTGCATGCAAAATTATGAAAATATGTTTTCGTTTTGTAACCAGCTTTAGTGTCCTAAAAATATACTTTACTTTATCTGCAGAAAAAAAAGTGTTCCTCTAATACTATTTTGGACATCCGTGGAACTAAACTGGTAGAAATGATGTTTTCTTGCCAAATCCAATTATTTGCATTTTAGTCCATAAAACATATATCAAACCGGTCTATAATAATAATAATAATAAAATTCTTTATTGCACACTATAAAATTTTTGTACACAGGCGAGCTTAATACTATTTAGTATTTTCTACCAGCTAACCTTTGGCAATGGGGAAGTTGTTGGGGGTAGTGCCATGATGTCAGAATAGTATAGATACAATTTGCCTAAACAAAAGTTTACTAGCATAGAATGTTACATTTCACTTAAAAAAAATAGAATTAAAAGGTTAGTACATAGTTATACTGGTTAATTTCATGTAGATTACATTTTTGTTGGATAGACCAGTTTAGTTCCATGGTCGTCATTTTATCATATAGATCTATGTATCATTTGGCGTCTAATCAGCAGGTGCTTGATTTCTATGCTTATAAGGAAAATTGTATATTATCCAGTATTGAGTATTGGAATACAATCCAAGTACCTACTTATCTATTTATCAATTTGTCGCTGTTATCAATATCCTCACAATTGGTAATATAAATATTGGGATAAACATAAGAAAACAATGTGTATAAATTTAATTACCTGTATGCAGGCTTGGCGTGTATTACTTTATTAGCGTTTTCTTTTTGATCAACCTCCTTATTGTTATTTTCTTGAGACAAGCCCGGGGGCTGTACATCTTCGTACAGAAACCTAGGGATTGGGCCCAGAGGGTTGTGCCGCAGTGGACCAGGACTGTAGGCTGGTGGCCACTCCACTTCAGGCGAATCACTCATTGTGCCACCAAAATAATGCCATCCAACTTTAAGTACACTGCATTCATTCCATGTTGATATTCCTGCCTAGAAAGGAAAATACATAAATACGACATCGTAAAGTTCATGATACCTACTTTAATATTGTGGGCGGGGAGTTCCACTTATAGCTTAGCCACCTTTTATGAAGAAGATCCTCGCTACTCTTCGCAAACCTCAAGGATCCTTGAAATGACGACACAACTAAAACCACTAATAGAAAAGTTTGATGAAACTGGTGAAGTACAGGAAAGATGTAGATGCACTTAAATAACGCAATATTTGTATAAAAACGCGGAAAATAACATAAAAACTGAAAGAAATAATTATTTTCACAAAATTATTATGACATTTGATACACTAAGGAAAATGGCGGCGGCATGAGTTTGTTCGGGATTGTCAAATTGCGCAAAATTCACAGATTAATTGAAATCCCTTACACTTACTTGACGGTTGGATGAATGGCTGGATGTCGGACATTTGCTGCTAGCAACACTTAAACCGGAAATCCAGTGTACAGAACCCAAACAGTATTGCCAACATAGAAATTTGAAATACTTGACAGTTGAAAAGAAATCATGGTCGTGGGAGGATGTGTTTCTCGTTTATTTACATAACGGTTTGTTGACAATCTAAAGTCGTGAAAAATATTGTGTTTACATTTTTTATGAACTTATTGTGAATAGATAAGTGCCCAAGAACGATGGCGACTCAGCCAGAAGTCGGCGTGTCCGACTTTGTCTTGTTGGACAATCTGACTACAGACAAATTTATTGAGAATTTGCATTTGAGGTAAGTGCCGCTTTACCGGTTCATTACTTGTTTGGTTTTTTAATCTTCAGATTAGAGGTAGAATACTACCATTCGTGCAAAAGAAATTCCAAAAGTTCACAGTAATTCGCTCCCAAGAAACATCACCACCATTACATCTTCTAATAAAGTGACCTAATGAAGAGAATGAAGTCACATTTAATAATACCCTTTGCCTGCGCCCAGTCCACTTTAAGATGAACTATAACTTGCAGTGTATGTATATCAGTTCGGAAAGCAGCACACACCTTGTTTTGTGTTATTGAGGGAACACCTGACCTTGTAGTGTACAACACCTGTACAAATGTTGTATTATAAATTCCTTTTCTGCCTTTGTACATGTGGATACAATTGAGGTAAAATCTAATGTTTAATTTTCCAAAATATGGAGTAAGTTAAAGCCATTTATTAAAAACCAGCCCCAGTGGCGGATTTTGCAGTCTTCGCCGCCTTATGCTGTGGATCAACTTTTATCAAAATAGATTCAGAAATTTAGTTATGTTTATGTCGTGAATATAATATAAGTCACTGTAAATAAATAGGTTTAAAATATGGAAACTATAATTTAGTTAAATTAAGGTTCATTCTCATACAAATACAAGGTATAAAATGTGCTTTACATTTACAAAACGCATCTACACTTTAGCGCAGCAAAATCATTAATTAAATCTTTGTAATCTAATTTCTTTTATATAATCCGCTTATATGTTGAGCAAAGCTAGATCGCTTAACCTTTGCTCTCTCATTGTTGTACATTAATAGTTATTAACTTGTCGCAAACAAGAAATGAATCTTTCTCGAGAAATGATCTTTCCCTAATATCTGGCCACCCTAGGCCCGGGCCTACTGGGCCTTAGGGCAAATCTGCCACTGCCAGCCCCTTATTATCTTACTTCAACATCTACTGCTATTGCTTTCAAATGTCTTGTGATTGGCTAAAAATAAAATCACACATCTTTTTTAGCCAATTAAGATACATGCAACCAGGGATAAGTGTTGAAGTTAGACAATAAGGCCCCTGGTCAAGCTCAGTGTCTGTCAAAACTTGAGTTGCTGGAAGTCAACTGGTTAAAAATTTAAAATGAGGTACCTAATAGTAGGTCTTAACCCATGAAATTGCCGTTTTGTATGGACAATTTGAAGAAAACTCAGTTTTCAGTACAAATGTTTTTCCATTTATTTTAGGAATGACAAATCCAAATTTTTTAAAACAAATTTTATATGAATCAGAGAATTAATTTGTTTTTGAAAAGTGTCACCTGTTACTACAAATCTTATCATGAAAACAGATGAACTGCCTTTGAAGACTTAAATTTAGTGATCAAACTGAAAATAAAATGAATCAACTTCAAATTAATTCTTTCAAATAATGGAAATAGCTATTGATTCACAGGAATTATGAAATCATGAATCTGTTGGGAAATTTCAGCAACTTCATAAGTAAAGACCTATGACATCCAAAAGTAGAAGTTAAACGAGCAGGAATAACACTATATCTACAATAATAGCTATCTACAATCTTAGGTATTATATTACTACCAACAAGCAATGTTGTGGTTGATTGCATGTATTACTGACCATTAAATTGAACTATTACTTAGATTACATATTGGCTCAATTTATTGTAATTTACATTTTTTTAAAAAGAAACAAAAATCTCCTACTAAATTTCTTATCTCTCATTTTACTGTAATTTAATGGACAAAAAGTTTTTTAAGTTGTAATGTTCTTTACCAACCAAGTCATCCTGCCAATTAAATCATATTTTATAACTAGGTATAATACATTTTAAAAAATTGTCAAGTAAAACTCACACACTTGAGAGAGGTATACCCTCATAAAAAAATATAAATTGACATGTTTTACAGCTAGTGCCAAGTATAATTTCATTATGGTTTTTTAATATTCCCAGATATTACATAGGCATGCCACCGTTTTAGTATCTTATGTCAGTTGTTTTTTAGTTTCTGAGATAAGGGGTGGCCATACATTCTTTTGTGGCTTTTCAAACATAATTCCAAATTTTTGCAAGTATTTATAGTACAGTTACGGTTTACAGTCATACATTTTTAGGATTATATTTTTTTCCTTGGCAAATACGAATGTTTTAAAACATTTTACCATTTCTCTTTATGTGGGAAATCTAAATGCAATTTTTGTACCAAATTTCAAGTCTCTAGCTTAGCTAAGACACATGACAAGCCTCCTCTAATACAATTTAAAGCAACCAGAAATATTCATCAACTGATTTGATGGAGATTAATTCATGGGCATTACATTTTGTATCCATTACGGATTATCCGTGCCACAAAATACAAGATGACATTAATTAATGCAGTAAAATTCATACTGAGGACTCGGTAAGTGCTCAGTATCAAAATTAGATGTCCCTTGTTGTGAAATTCGTAAATTATTCTTTTGGTGTTCCCTGCAAACTCAAGCTCCTGAGTTTGAATCAATTCTATGGGAGGTCAACATTTTATTTTGTATTTTTCTGCCCTTGGACCCCCACCACGAGAAAGCTACAGCTACGCCGATGGGTTAATGTATCAATTAACATAATATTTGTAATTTAGTTGTCCAGTGAACCACACAATGAGACCTTCTATTTGTTATTGATGATGTCATACTTCAAGGTAACTTCTTTCAATGTTTTCCTTTATGTTTTATTACTTGACTACACTCATGGCTGCGTTCGTGAACTCGGTGCAGCGAAACAGGTTCTACTGCCGTTTCATTTGCGCGCGTAAAAAAAACCCAGCCAAGTGCGAGTTGGACTCGCATAAAGGGGTTCTTGAACACCACACAATTACAGGAACCCGAGACCCTAAAACCATTATGGTAAATAACAACAACATTACATGACATAGCAACATAACAACGGGGCAACAAAAACCCAGACGCTAAAATGGTAGCGCAAATTTGGCATGCTCTTGAGTACGAAGCCATAATTTTCTTTATTTGTTGTTTTACTTTAGTTAAGGTATGTACAGTACTACAGTCTGATCTAAAACAGCTGAAACAAATAACGTTGAAAAAAACGATGTTTTTAAGGTTTTTGTGTGTTTAGTGAAGTCATTTCTGAAGGCTTTAATTTTAGTTTTAGTGCTGTCAAAACTAAATTTCCTTCATTTCAAAACAGTTCTTTAGTGTTAACAATAGAAGCTAAATGACTTTCGGAAAATTCAAGTTTTGCCTTTAGAATCGACTTTACTATAAGTACTTATTTATTATATTAGATCTTTGATTGTATTTTTTTCACCTCCGGACCACTAGTACCATTGAACAGTACCATCAATGGTACTAGTGGCACTGATTTGTCCCACTAGTACCATCAATGGTACAAATGGCACTGATTTGTCCCACTAGTACCATCAATGGTACAAATGGTACTACATTTTTTTTTAATTGATTTTTAGAAGGGTTATTAACTTAATAGCTTAGTACACTACAACTAAAGTGGAGCACATGTTTATGTAATGAAACTACTGTGAATATCAAAATTAGCATTAGTACCGATAAAAGATGGTTAATATTATACAGATTTTTTGACAGATGTCAAAGTGACAGATGTTTTTTTTTGACAGAGATGTCAAAGTGACAGGTATATATTTTTAGATTTCTTGAGAGATGTTTTATTTTTAGATTTTTTGACACAATGTCAAAGTGACAGATATATTTTTTAGATTTTTTGACAGTTGTCAAAGTGACAGATGTTTTCTTTTTAGATTTTTTTGACTGATGTCAAAGTGACAGATGATTTTTTTTTGGTTTTTTGACAGAAGTCAAAGTGACAGATGATTTTGTTCAGATTTTTTGAAAGATGTCAGTGAAAGATTTTCTTTTTTTTATTAAACTATTGATGGTACTGTTCAATGGTACTAGTGGTCCGGAGGCTTTTTTTCATCCTAATTAGATAGATAGGTAGAAATAGTTATCCCCCAGTATCACTGTTCTACCACTTGGTGATCCTGAGTTTATTTACGATTTTAGGTAGGTATATGCAAACAACGTAGTTAAGTAAGTAATTATCGGTAGAAGCAGAGTGCTTTCTGGGTTGAAGTCGTGGGCAAAATCTGGTCTACGAAATAATAAAAAAAATTCAGTAGGTAGTAAAAATCCCACAATATCGTCCGAAAACATACAAGAATATTGGCAATATCTCAAATAATATTGACATGTGTGCCTCTTCCCTTGACGGCGATTTTGAAAAGAAGTTCTCTTTACGAAGTAAATTTTCCGTGAAGCAATTTATCGGTTTACGACATGGCTTCGGTCTGTAGTAAAGCAGAACAGTTTAGTTGAAACAATGACATTTACAATTTTGCCGGGCTTTGTGGACACCGAAGAAACAATTCCTTTGTGCGATTCCCGAAGCAACTTAAAGTTGGACACTAATGTAGGTACCTATGTTCTTTGTTTTGGTTTGACTGTGACATGGATGGCATGAATGAGTATGTTATGGCTTTTCCCCGTTCCTGTGTTTGTATAATAACCACATGTATTCCTGTATTATATTGCTAGCATGGGCGCTGGCAGTAATAATATCCACATGAAATATCACTTCGGGAACGTCTTTAAATTACGTCATTTGAAATTGGGGGGGGGGGGGGGGTCTGGTCTGCGGATGACGGTAATATTATGAACATAGATGGCAATAATAGGGGTCTTCCGTAAAGAAAAAAACCGTGTGCAAGTCAGACTCGCATACCTAGGGTTCCGTAATTCGACAGTTTTGGGAACAGTCAGGAAAAGGTTTTTTTTTTTGCCCATAACTGTTTATGATAACTAAAAAAAAGAATTGATTGTACCACAAAAGGGAGACTCAAATATTTTTATACCGTACTCGCAATAAAACTAGTGGATGAAAAATTTAATTTTGTTTTTTGTGAATTTCTCACCCGCTATATTTTTCCTGTAATCTTTACGTAATCCCAAATTGCCATGATTTTTTAGGATTCCGTACCCAAAGGGTAACCAACGGGACCCTATTACCAAGACTCCGTTGTCCGACCGTCCGTCCGTCTGTTACCAGGTTGTATCTCATGAACCGTAATGGTTGGACAGTTGAAATTTTCACAGATAATGTATTTCTGTTGCCGCTATAACAACAAATACTAAAACCGGCCAAGTGCGAGTCGGACCCGCGCACTCCTATACAACAGACATGATTTTTTTTGCCATTTTTATAGATAGTGGTATGGAACCCTTCGTGCGCGAGTCTGACTCGCTCTTGGCCGGTTTTTTATATTTTTCGGTTCATTAGTTTCGGAAATAAGGGGGGATACATGCATTTTTTGTGGTCTTTCAAAATTCCTCGAAATCGGTGCCAGTAAATATGTGTAGTAAAAGTATATATTTTTATAATCAGCTCTGTAATATACACAATTTGATACCCATATATGTTTCCTTATCTTTTTTGCGGTTTGCTGAGAGAATTCTCTCATAGAGATAAGTTTGCCGTTGTACCCTAATTTTAATTTTTAACTTGTGTAATTGCGTATTTTTGTGTACAATAAACATTAAGAATGAGAATGAAAAATTTCAAGTCTTGGTGCAAAAGTTATGAGGCTGTGACATACGGACGGACGGACAACGGAGTCTCACCATAAAGGTTCCTTTTGTACCTTTTAGGTACTACGGAACCCTAAAAAGCTATTGTTTAAACAACATTATTGACTTTGTATTCCAGATAATGAAAATTAAATCAGTTTTGTGAGAGGGTGGGGTCATTGGATAATGACGGTAGGATGATTGTAAGGGGGGGGGGGTCGAAAATCGGCTTAAGAAAACGTAATACGCCCCTTGCATAATCTAAGGTTTTCATTTAGATTGGTACAATGCCACAGAATAAACAATTTTATCTGCTAGCTGTTTGGAACTCAGACTCAGGGTCCATCGGTAGGTGTACTTAAAAACGAATTATAGGTATCAAGTTGTTAGTTGTGATAATCTATGCATGTCGTTTAATTTATACTATTAATCTATACACGCACCCCAATTTTTATATAAATATGAACTATTTGTTATAAATTATGGCATTCCTAGAATACCCACGATTAGACAAACATGTGAAAAAAGCGTCAAGTTGTCAGCATTGACCAGTGTTCGGCCCCATATTTAGTATTTTGATTTCCATTGCATTTCCAAGTTTGTTCAGTCAAAACATCAAGTCTCATTGTTCTTCTTACGGAGAACAATACAATTTTCACAGGCAATTTCTTTAAATTAAAATTATGTTTAATAGTGAAACCTCTATTAAAAACATTTTATTTACTTCATGGGTATGTCGCCTTTACAAGCAACAAATAACAGTTTTGCATACAAATAAAAGTAAGTTTATGAAAATTGCTTACTAACAAAACTATCATTTGTCATTACAAAATTCGTAGCAGCAGCTTGTATCAACCCTAATTATTCAAGACTCTTATCTGTTAAGTTCTCATTATGGCTAAAAGCTAAAACAATAGATAGCAGGCAAGATCGTGACTCGAATCCCGCTCTCCCTGAATGGGATAGACCAGTGTTAGGTTACTTGACCGAAGCTTCCATGTGACCTCGTTTGTATGAAAACGTTGCTCTGGGCGTTTAACTGTGCCTCTGGGTGTAATGTGTAGTGTGTAGTTACTTAATTTCTCTTTTATCGATTGCTTGTGATGTGTATACTTTCCCTTTACCTTATCAATGGATTGTACATATGTCACCGTAAGATAAAAATATCCAATAGTTTATAATTACACTAGTTAGATTACAATTTAGCGCCAGGTTTTTTCACGCTTGTTCATAAAGTAACCTAACCTAGTGAAATTATGAACTATCGGATTTTACAATGTCACGCTGACATAATAAGGTTGTGGGTTTGGATAAATAACAGAATATTAAATATGGTCAATCAATAGTCGTGGTCGATATATTAAGAGTCTAATCTAAAGCATAGCGATGAATTCTGTGTTACTAACATTCATAAAACAAATAAATATTGCTCAAATAGTCGCTTTAAAAATAAACAGTGCATTTTAAAATAACACTGATGATAACGGAATTATTTCGGGAAATCCTCCCATGTGCCACTGTAAAAGTTCGGCGGCTATTCTGACACATGCGACAATTTGCGAAGGCGGAAGGCGGATTATTTTTAGAAGCTCATTGTACAGAAACGTATCAAACTTTTAAAATAAAAACCTTTTGCCTGGATTCTAAACACGATTTACATATCTTATAAGGCGTAATAGTTACTAGAATTATTGTCACACAGCATGTATCACGCGATAAACAAAGCGCGAAAAAAAATCCGCTCTGGGATGCCGTCAGTTTGCGGGAGGCGTGGGACAGTTTGAGTATTTTTACATGCAACTAAAAACTTTACATATCTACCAAATATTGTATTCGCAATCGCAACTATCTACAAGTGGGGTAGGTCTCCATGGGCTACGATCTTCATGGTGTATGACATATACGCTTGGATGCTGTTGACGAGGCCCTTCTGTCTAATGCCAACTCTTTCAGTCCCCGAGACAATACGGTTTCCTCCTTCCCTTTCAGTGTAGCTGGCACTCGCCAGAGATACAGCGTCTATCTACCGTACTTGCCCTCTCACTCATACCTCGTATGTCAACGTGCGAGAGAGCAAGTACGATGGAAAGATACAGTATCGAAGACGCGTGCCATACGTTCTTGGTTCACCTCTTCCTCTTCTACCTTATTGCGTGGAAAATCAAGTAGTATTCTATACGAATTGTTGTAGTACGTGTAAAGACTACCTAGCAGGTACAACCAGTAATTATCAGTTAAACGCAATCTATTTACCTGTCAAACTCCTTTTGATTTGTGGTTGCCAGGTTTCCAAGTATTATCCTAATGACAGGAAAATCGTGTGAAAAGTGTTAGTTTCATCTGTTAATTGAAATCCTGACTTTAATATAATAAGGCTGCTGTTGTTATATTAGCCTGTGGTCCTTAAATTGTATTAGTCTGTGGTCCTTCCCCTTCCTTACATTGGAACGGACTAAAAGACCGCTAGCGGTCCTTTGATTTTTTAAATTATTGAACCGTAAGTCATTATTTAGCTGTTGGAATATCTTCCTTAGCACGAATTTCATTTTCAATTTCAATTTGCAATGTACAGTTCGCAAAGGGAAGCGGTCTTTTAATTTAAAAAAATATTGAACCGTAAGTCATCGCAAAGTGCTCGGAAAATGATTTTTTCAGCATATCGTGAATTCTGTTAAAACTACGGGGTTCGCCTCGCTCCGCTTCGCTTCGGCTCCCTAATATATACATACATGTCAACCTTAACCTAACCGCTCCTCTTCGCTTCGCTCGTCGTCGCTACCTATGCCTAGCGGTCGAATAAAATTAAAATTAAGGAAGCCGGTAGCGGCTATTTAGTTACTTTCTACATGTACGAGTATAATAATGCCGCTGTTGTTATATTAAATCAGCAAAGAGTCCTTACATTGTATTAGTCCGTGGTTGTTACATTAATATAATAAGGTCACTGTTTTTATATCAGCATATGGTTCTCACATTAACATAATAAGGTAGCTGTATGTGCCTAACCTCTTAAAATTGCAAAACGTAGGAACTTTGGATTCGATCAAGAGTAAAAATCAGCTGTTCTTCCGGTAAGTTCCCTGTAAGTGCAAATTGTGAAGGGATATTTTAGAATTTGTCTCATAATATTTAATTTAATTTTATGTTATCATAAAATTAGATTTTGAAAAACCATAATATTTATAAAATTTATAATTTAATACGTTTTTACTGCACTAGCTTTCAGGTTGCCTTTTATTTTAGACACAAATTCGCTCGCTTAGGTTTCCACATGGTCGCACAGTTCAATTCAATTCATTTATTGGTTAAAAATATTCTACACGTCACACATTCAGTTGAATGTTTTCGTCGCACATTATCCCCTCCCCCCATCGTGAATATCGTGATGTTTTTCTCCTCACGTGATTAAAGGACGACGCCAAAGATAAACATTTGGAAAATTAGTTCTGTCTTTCGAAGCAGATTACAATAATATTATTGAAACCCATGAACGGGCTCATTAGCACGACGTCTTGGCTAAACTCTCTTTTGCCTGTTACTGCACTTGCCAAGCTACTGGTATGAGACTGAACAATAGAAATGTTCAACAGGTATTCTATAAATAACGATAACGGACCGATAACTTATACATAACTAGAGAATGGAAGAATCGCGACTGATAGCTGTGGAGTTTTATGATTGGTTTGTTGCTGGTAACTAACAGGTATAAAATATTGATATAAAAGGTGTTTTTTTGGTCCGCAACTTACGTCATAGGAGTGTTACGATACAAGATAAGGATGCCAAAAAATATATAGACCCTGTGACAGAACAGACAGACAGACAGCTTAGTAATAGGGTTGTGTTATATTGGAAATGGGAATTTTACTCTTTTAAAATCTCATTTTTTACTACCTACGTCGCCTTAAAACCAGAGGGATCACCTCGCTCCGTTCCGCTTCGCTCGACTCTCCTTTATTTACTTGTTGACTCCAGAACCCTAAAAAAGTTGTTATTATCAAAACATCTGGCATCATAAGTTTACAACACAGCTGAACTATTCGTCATTATAAAGAAACATTGTTGTAACAAGTGTATGGCAATAAAATGAAAATTTTACTACGAAGTTCGACAAATATTTTCGTAATCTCGCGTTCCAAGATATATTAAATTATATTTTATGCGTGCTCGTGAGCCGAAACTTTGTTTTCTTTGTGAAAATATATTTAATTAATACTCCTTTATGTTCCTTACGGCGTGAGATGTCTATCACTCAGACAATTAGTAAAATAAGAATTAATCTTGCACTCAAACTAATTTACCTTCGTAATATGCTATCTCATTAACATTTTCACTTTCGTTAGATGAAGAGCAAGCTGGCTTGGTTGTATTCCAACTGACACCCACCGCTGGGCAAAGGCCTTTCCTGAGTCCACCATCCCGGTCTTGCGCTGCTGCTTAACTCCATCCCCGTAGTGACCTTCCATTAGTAATTGGCTAAAGGCTGGGCTTGAGTTTGTAAATAAAACAAAAAAAAAAACATTTAGGAATTTCACAACATTAAGGGCCATACATTTTTGATACTGACCACTTTCTGAAACTCAAGTAGGTATGTATTTGGCTGCATGTATACTTCTGGACACATCTATTGGCCCACCTTAGAGTTTAGGTTTCGATGGCCCCTACCTAAATATGATTGCTAGATTGAACAAAAACTATTGATCCAGTTTTAAACCTGATACATTTTACCATCTTTTTCGATCGTATTGTTTTAAACTTTTTGCTCGACCTAACATAAATTTTTAGCTAGGACCAAACGAAACTGAAAACGCAAGGTGGGCCAATAGATGTGTCCAGAAGTATATTAATGTTGACCTTGTATTTTATGGCACGGATAGTTTTTGGGGCATACGAGTTTAACTCACAGTTACCGTTCAGAAAATAGTAAGTAAAGAAACATAGAGCCATACCGCTACTCCGAAAATATAATGTTCCTAATCCCAAGCTTAGCTGACGTCATCAATGTTGTGACCGTTCGGGGCGTCATCACATCACATGGTATTTTTCTGCTCCAGTTACCGTGTGAAGGTCACAAAAGACCAGCTTCACCGTTCGCTGGACTCCCGGAGAATACATAGCAATGAAATAAAATGATCGGTTATAGAAGTGTTTAAAACGAGTTTAAGGAAGCATCATCAAATCCACCTTTATTTTGACAGTTTGTCACAAACAAGCCGGGGTAAGAGCGAATATAACTTCTGCACCGAGGGTTTCGTACGTTAAGGTGACATAGGTAGTAAAAAAATGAGATTTTAAAACAGTAGTACTCCGAAACTACAATAGAGAGGGTTCTGAAAAAAAAAACATCTTATACCTTTTCCAAGCCGATAGCATAGCCCAACACATGAGAAAAATCCGCTGCATCGAAAAAACTATGTTAAGTATATTCAAGAAGTATGTTAAGAAATGTCTTTATAAGACAGCTTACTAGACGAGTAGAATTAGTGAATATTTGGAAGATAAAATTGCATGGTGTTAATTCATCTCAAACTTCATATATTGTATGTACTTAAAATTATAGTAGACAGATTTAAAGACTAAGAGTTGTTGCAATACAAAAATGCATATATTGTTTTCAAAATTTATACTTTATAAATAGATATATACAATTTATTCCGACTGTAAGAGATGATAGGAGTGATAGAACCGGAGGATAAAGAGATAAGCTATTAATTTCGTTTTGTTTTTAATATTATTTAACTCAACTTTCGGCCTGATTATCCGACTTTCTCTTGTCCTGTACCTTCTATCTCTTTACTAAAACATTGTTAAGCTATATATATAAATATTGATGATTGAAAAAAAAAGACATGATCTTGCTAAGTCTCTTGCCCATTTTTCTTAGCAAGACTAATCGAATGGGCGGAGTTAGGCATGTACTTATATATGTAACGTATTAGTATTTAGTATATGGGTAGCTATTATTATTATCATATCGTATATACATAATTGTATACATTAAATATCTCTTTATTTTAGTTCATGTACGTGCATTTACTTATTAAATATAAGCAAACCCAAAACCTATTTTAATATATTGTATTTCCTCTTTTAAATTTAATTATTTTTATTATCTGTTTAATAAATCCTAAAGTGCGATAAGTGTATTTATGTACCTATACTGCAGAAATAAAGTATTCATTTCATTTCAAATATGCAAAGTAAAGGCTGTTTTTTTAGTTCAAAACAGTGGTCCGTCCAAACTAATGAAGTAAAAATAACAATAATTACGGATTTAAATATATAAATAAACATATTATCTAAATAATAGTACAGCGTTTTTTTAAACACTCTCCTATATATTTTTATTAATTTTATTCATTAAAAAACAGCATTATCCAACCTTTTCTTGATTCACCGCACTACTCGGACGCACATTTTTTCAGATATGTTTATCTCTTTCGTTGTGCGATGTACATATTGCTAATAATAATAAAGCTGACTTGTCAACACCTCTTGGTAGCTTTTTTGTTCTGGCTGATGGACAGCGAGTCATACGTAGAGTCCGTTTTCTAACCAAAACGTGATAGATAGATAAGATGACGAGCAATGAAAACCAGCTTTCATGACTCCTGTGACGTAATCATTTTGATCTTGTTTGGTAGATTGTTTGTGGTCGCTGTCCATTGCGGTTTCTCTGCGTAACCACATCTTGTGAGTTTCATTTACATTAAGACGTAGTCAGTTAGCAGTGTGAAAATAGTGTGTTCTATATTTATTTTAAATAAAATAAAATTAATTTTCAAAAATTGATAAAACCATCGTATATTATTTTGTCTGGACGTTGATACATTTTTATATTGTTTCGATAAAAAATATAGCATACATTGTTACAAATGGACAAAAAACGTGAGAGATAATGGTGAAATTTCGTTTTTTTCCACACTTCTAGACATGTGTTAGAAAAAGTACTTCGTTCCTTTAAACCACGTGTGCTATAGGTATAACAAAGTATTTTAAGTAGAGATGCAACGAATTGTGATTTGGCCGAATACCGAATATTCGGAGGCGCTCTCAGCCGAATACCGAATATTCGGTGGCAGATCCCGTGCATTCCGTGCGAACCCAAAGCTTACACAGTTTGTCAAAAGATACCTTTCGTCACCTTGCAGTAGTGTATACAGTGAGAGACTATTCTCGGAAGCAGGTATTGTGTACGAAGAAAAGCGCAATCGTCTGTTACCAACAAATGCCGAAAAACTCGTTTTTTTCATCATAATCTACCTTTGATTAACTTTAAATATTAAAAACTACCATCCTCAGTATCAATACTAATAAATGATTCATTGATAAATAAATATTTTTTTGATTAAATTGCGTTTTTATTTCCTTTTCTAGATATTCGGTATTCGGCCGAATAGTAGGTAGTATTGGAGCTACTTTTTTTCCGGGGAAAAGCATGTCGTTAACCGAATAACACGCGGGCGGAGCCACAGGCAAAAGCTATATTAAAATGAAATTCAGGAAAAACCACATCACTCTTCGTATCAGGCAGATTACTATGTATTTTTCTTCGATAAAAATGCTATTATTACCGTATAAACTGGTTACAAAGTTACTCAGTTCAAGGTCCTTGGCGTTGGGAAAATCTTTAAGGATCGATTCCTCACATTTGGAACGATATCCTTAAAAAATATCTCCCAGCTAAAAGCTATGCATACAATAAAGCAAAAATAGCTTAAAAATAGTCCCTAAATAATAGTAAATAGGAAAATCCAAATCCAATTGTTCTCAGCTACAAAAATATCACGAAAAATCAGTTTTGCATTGTTTGTATCTTGATTTTAGCTGTCATGCGACCTTGACGAACCACCTTAACAGAAATTATATACATCGATATGTAACAGTGTATAGTATACTCGGTAACAAATACACTAATAAAATAAAATACTTGCTTTATCTCAAAGATAAAGACAGATAAAGTAGTATTGTTTATCTGTTAGGTACTTCACTGAAAGAACAGGCTATTGATTGTGTTTATCAATAACCTGATAACATGTTTCTTTGACTCTGGGAAGTATACTTTACAGTTTTCTTTTCTTTGTAACTTTTGAACTCAAAGGGCTATTTGGTCCATCGCAAATTATTATGCCTCGGCACCGGACCATCTCAAAGAACGCGTTGAAATGTAAGCTTTAAATTGTTTTACGTACGTGCCATTTTGCAATGTAAGACGGCACGTCCACGCGCCGTCAGCGCGCTGTCAACCTGCCGTCAACTCGTCCTCCACTAGGACAAAAAGGTCACGTATGTAGCACGATATAAAGTACATACTTCAATGCTTCACTTTGAGGTGGTCTGGTGTAGATCCGTCGTAGTGTGCGAGGAACTTAACAAATCAGAAGTACAAGTAATTTGCTAAAGATCGCAACAAGTTACCGTAGTCCGCAATGCATGCATTTCGTTTTGTAACTGCAGTCCATTCCAATTGGTTCAAGCTTATGATCATAACATAACCCAGCTATTTTTCTTGACCGCCTATGTGGCCGAGAGGAAGAGCGCTCGCCTGCTAACCCAGAGATCGTGTGTTCAATCCCCACTGTGCACATTAAGTAATTTTTGTTCGGTCTGCTTCGGCAGGGTCGTTAAGCTGTTGGTCAATTTGTGCCCGAAGTAAGCTTGGAACGTAATAATCGTCGGTGAAAAACGGGTGTACGAATACGAAGTGTGGTCTGTGACTTGCATTTTACAACTAACACTCGGTAACAATTCTGACACCACTTCGGGGATTCATGTCGTGACTAATTATGTTTTCATGCTTCCTTCATAATTAATAGCATTACGTAAGGGAAAGACCAGGCGGGAGCAGTTCACCCTTGAATCTTTTATCTCCCCAAAATCTTTTATTAATGGATGAATTTTAATGGGTTTTTTTATTAATTGCGGACAGTTTTATCATAAGTATTGAGCTGTGACCAAATTGAGCTGACCAGTCCTCATTTTAGTTAAATAAGGCGGGATTTTCGGATCTAAGACAACCCTACACCTGCAAAAATATATAAAAATCCGAGCTATATTAACGATCATAAAATCAGGCTTTAGTTATCAAAACCAACAAAAATATTGGAATTATTTCTAAGCGGCGAATGAAATTCTAAGTGTTTCTTCAATTAACTCGTCCAGTATTTCGGAGCTGCCGCTTAACGGCCTGCTAACGTCATCATCTCTAAATTCCTCATCTTCAAGTGTTTAAGTAATCAGCTGTCTCCGTATCTAGTAAGTGGAAGAAACATTAGCGAGGTCGTCACCCCGACGCACTATGGAAAATGGTAGAACAACGCCATTTCAAAAATCGTTTCTACCAATATCATTCTAGTGACACTTTTTAATTTTATTAAATAGTTTATTCCTCAAACTTCACTATACCGAGATAATTTTACATAAGTTATACCTAGTCCTGCCAAAAGTTCTGTCCCTCACATTAAGTTGGATATTTTTCATCCCAGACTGAATCTAGTAAAATTAATGAATGGAACTTGTTGGCTAGCTAATAAAACACTTTAAAAATATTATATCCGCTCAAAGCAGTGACTTTAATCTTACATTTACAAAAGATACATAAAAACAAGTCATAAAAAAAGAACATATTGTACAAAGGCGGCACTTATTGCTAATATCAATATCTACCAGGCAACATTTGGGTGAGACAAGATGAGAAGGAAAAAGTATAGAGGGAAGCATGTAAATGTTAAATAAAGTCAACTACAAATTAAAGAGTTATTAATCATTCCCAAGGCTACAATAAACGAATACATGAACTTACACAAAAAATATAATATTTATAAAAAAATAAAAAGTAAAATAGACATACATAATTAAGTACATATACTTACACATATATAATAAATTACGGATAATCTTATATGGAGTGCACAATATTGAGCGGGAGCCGAATTGATTGTCAGGTGCTACCATTTTAGTGGCTTGTTTTTTGTCCCCTTGATGTTGCTACAACATCTTTATTATTTTGTTATTAACTATGTTTTTAGGATCCCAAACGGGTGTATTGTGTTGGTACGGAACGCTTCTTGCGCGAGTACGACTCGCACTTGGCCAAATTATTATATTTGGTTATTGATCTTGAAATTATAAAAAGAAAACGCACAAAAATAAAATGTATTATTTTTATATTATTTATATTATTATTATATTATAGATCAAGCTAGTTAGAGGGAGAGCGATAACCAGGGGTTGACAAGGCCTTTTTGTCAAAGAATTAGTAATGCCTAGCACCATTTGGAACCGTGAAACAAAACGTCTAGCACGAAGGCTTACATTTTCCGCTTATTTACTGAGAACAACGAATACTAAATCGTGTTAAATCTACTTTCATACTACATGCCTGGTTTGTACAGCACGTGACCGTATGCCGTAGTATTTCTTAGTTGAGTTGGTAATCGTACAGAAACGTATACCGTAACTTGTGGCCTTGTTTACTACTACCAAGAATCACTCGAAGCTTTGAACAATTCTCACGTTTAATAGGCTCTTAACAAGCCTACAAATATTTAAAAAACGGTTCTCCGGTTACCGAAATTAGTACGTAAACAGACGGACAGAAGTGTTATTCAGTGGATGACGTAAATATTTATCATAACAAAGAGCTAGGTTCGCTGAAAGCGAAAGGAGATTCAAATTCCTATGATAATTGGTTTTGGACAAAAGATCATCATAATCATATATACTTGTTGTACAAAAAAGTACAAGAAGGCTTACTTAATGCATAAAGCATTTTCTACCAGTCAACCCACGGATGGTACAAGTTAAACGGGGGTGGGCTTGCTGGTAAAATAAAAACATTACAATTACAAATTAAATTAAGATATTACTCTAAATTGATAAGTAGGTAAGATATACCTAAAAAAAGAAAATAAGCTGTATAATATACTTAAACCGTATTTAAAATACATAATATTTAAGATATAATAGGTAAATAATTAAAAATGGATTTCAATACCTAAATAAGGATCTAGGATAAAGTAGATTGTTGATTTATTTTAATAATTGATATATTTTAATTCATTTCTATTCTATTCAATATTAGATCGGCCATGTTTTGTTTTGAGCACTGAATTACAAAATAATTAAATTAAATAAATTTTTCCGCTGTCAAAAGTACCCGAAATAGAAGAGTTTTTATGACTATATTGATGGATGCGGAAGAGAAAAATGAGGTGTGTTAGGATCGTATCAGATAGAAATATGTAGTCCTATTCTGCCCTTCGGGGAGACAGGCGTGAGTATATGTATGTTTGTATGTAGTAGGTATACATAATAGTGTTTAATGGCACACCCAGTGATTCATAATGTCACAAAGTCACGGATGGCTTTGTATGACGTAATGTTGATGAGTAGTCCAGCCTTAAAAATGGTGTCGTGCAAGACCTCGTAGTTGATTTCCTTTATATGGCTGTTTTACCTAACGCCATCATTCTGATTAAAATAAAAACAAAATTAAAATTATGATGTTGTCATTACACTGCTGTGAAACTCGATAACCCTGGTGATGCTTCGGTGTCCGTCTATCTCGGGATTGTTCGGAAAATCTTCGATTATACGTGGGACATACGTTTTGCAAAACTAAACAAAATTGCTCTATAGGTACATTTTTTTTAAATCTTTTTAAAGTACTCTTTCTCCAGCCTCTATACAAAGTTTCATGCGTCTAAACCAGTTTTCAAAACACTTTTTCCAGTCCGCCGCAGACACCTCGCTTACAGCCTGCTCGAACGCAGCCAGCGCATCTTCCGGCGACGAAACTTGTATTACTTTGAGCAGATTTTTTTTTTTGGAAATAAAAAGAAGTCACATGGTGCTAGATCAGGGCTGTAAGGAGGGTGACCCAGGAGTTTGACTGGCGTGCTGCCCAGCAAGTCCCTCGGTTTGAGTGCGGTGTGCGCAGGTGCATTGTCGTGGTGGAGAAGTAGCCCGCGGAGCCCTGTGTTTAGTCGCCTGTTGCTAACAACAGAGAAAACTTCTGGCAAAAATTTGGTAGTATACCATTCGGCATTGATGCTTCTTTGATCCCGTAAGGGAATTGATACCAAGTGACTAATCAAATTAAAAAAGCTAGAGATCAAAACCTTCCCCCCGCTTCTAGATCGCTTCACTTAGGTAGGCGTTGGTTCATTTTGAAACACCCAAACAGTCGACTGGCGCTTGGTTTCTGGGTCGTATTGATAAATCCAGGACTCATCACCTGTAACGATGTCGTAAACACGCCGAGACGAGCCTGCTTCAAATTTGTTTAGCACATCACGGCACCATTCCACCCGGGCCTGCTTCTGAGCATCGGTGAGGTTGTGCGGCATCCAGCGTGATACTATCCTCTTCACGCGAAGATGGCTGTGCAGAATCTCGTGAACGCTTTCCGATCCTATTTTCAATATGTGTTGAATCTCCTGATATGTAATTCGCCTATTGTCTTGGATTACATTTTTCACTGCCAGCCCGTTTTCTCCGGTAACAGCCGTCAAAGGGTGACCGCTTCTTTCTTGTTTCTTCATCCCCCAAAGTTGGTCGACCGCGCTTGAATTCGTTATACCAACGATACACGGTTGCCTTGGAAGGGCCTTCATCCATGGATGCCCTTTGAAGTCTATCGTACGATTCATACGGTTTCAGGCGACACTTGAAATCGTAAAAAATCATAGCTCTAAAATGTTCCCGGCGCAGATCCATATTTCAGCCAGACACAATACTTTGAATTAGCTCGCAAAAAATGTGGAGGGAAATTTTGAAATTATAACATACCTATTTTTACTTATAAATAATAATGTTTTCGAAAAACATTATAACTGACCAGTCTCCCATATATAAAAACTTTTTTTCGCAATACTTTCTGAGGGGCCTGGTATATCACATAATTTACCTACATATAATCTGATTTAATTATATATTTATATATACTTATAAGATCCTACAATTCAAAGTGAAAAAGTTCAAGAGGTGATTGAATATCGCCAAAAGACCCCATTCCAACAAAAAAAAAACATTTTTGCGCGAACTTTTTTTCGTTTTTCCATAGAAACTTAGCTGATTGATCCACTTTATTTGTATTTATACTCGTACTCGTATTGAAGCAAAATATAATTTTGTATCTAATTACATATCGCACTTTAGACGATTTCCCACCGACGCCACGGCGACGGTATGACAATATGCATGTGCTGATTGGACTTCTGCAAGATTGTAAGTTGTTAACTAGGTAAAGGTTAGTGTCCCTTGTAGTTTATTATAGTAGGTAATAGATAAAATATTAAATATGTATACATAATTGCTGGTTCCTTAATTAACTTTTTCTGATCTTCTTTCTATTTTCTAGACATATCTCCGATTTCACAGTTGAGAATTTCAAGTTAAGCAGTGCTTAACTATAAAATGCACCCCTGTGGTTGGCTGATTCGTCGCCTAAGTATCACTTAGCGAGATTTTCTTAACTGGCCAATAATTTCTGATAGCGATAAACTTGTCACTGCACACAACTTCCAAAATTTTAACTATATTTGTGTGTATATAATAAAAAATGAAAATTTAATAATAATTATTTCAAAGATTCATAATTGGTATTACATGCTCATCCGTCGCTTCGCTACTCTAAATATTATTCAGGGCATTACTCAATGGAAAATCTATCAAATAAATTGTTTTCTGATCGATATTATATCTAAATATTATTATTAGAGTGCATTACAAACTATAAAAGATAAATTAGAAACAAATGTAAAGATGAGAATTTGAAAAAAATCCTCGGGCCAGAATTCGAACCTGCGATCTCTTGTTACCAAGACAAGCGCGCTACCAATTGCGCCACCGATATTATATCTTCTTATGCCCTATCATAATATTATTCATATGGGGTGTCAAATACTTAAAGCAGGTCATGAGTATGTAACAACAAATGGGCGAATAACCCACGCTTCGTTGGATAAAAAAGCCAATGCAGTTATAAAGATTGCAAAGTTTAAGACTAATGCAACTAGTACCTGCAATTTGCTTCCTCTGTTGCTACAATCAACGTGTGGTTGCTACAGTAAGCAAAGTTCCATCGGCCATCGTATCAATTCTTACGTAATGGAGAATCTGTGTGTTGAAACACTAAATCCCATGCAATTTTCCAGGGCTGAACCTTAGGTGCAAGCCACACAGAAACGGCGCGGCGCGCATCGAGCGCGCGAGCGTCTTTCAAATTTCGTACAAAACGCATGGAAATAAAGTCGCAATTTGAAGTATGGTACGGACGCCCGACACCGCCTGAAAATACTATTCGGTGTGTTCGAATTGCGACTTTATTTCCATATGCGCTCGATATGCGCCGTGCCGCTTCTGTGTGGCTTGAACCTTAGGTTTCTTGTCACGGCTGCACCAACCAACGGGTATGCCCGCTTCAGTTGCTATGCCCGTGCATCACGTGGTCTACGTTGTTATTTGCTCTTCTTATTAAAAATCTCTGTATTGCTCATCGGTCTTATCAAAAGTTTGATCGAACTTTCGCCAGCCAATGTTTGCATGCTTCCTCCTCTCGGTGCCATACAAAGCTTCACTTTTCCTGCACTTCATCAAGCTGTGGGGTCAATCACGTGTAAACATTGCAATGACAGTGAGTGAGTGAACGCCGCTTTCCTTTTACGGAAATAGACTCTGGTACGACGTCTTAGGTGTAGACTAACAGATGTTATAGTGGACTCCCGGGTCCAGAAAACTAGCTCCCAAAAACCACGTGGTATGTGGGAGGTTTTGGATAGAGCTTGGACTAAGACTCCGGAAGAGTTGAGACTAGTTCTGTGTACTTATATTCATTCATTATGGTATCAGGAAATTTAAAAGCCCATATTGGCATTTAAACTACATACTTCAGTTATATTAAATACTTGGCTTTCTCCCGCGGCCCCTCCCGCATTTATTCAATCTGTGCCCCGTTTTCGGCTTGTGCGTTATTTAATCAACATCACTTATAGCCTATATGTTGAGCAAGGTCAAAACTACATCCAAAACTGAGTTAAAACGGAACATACATACAGATTACAGGTAGACAGACAACAATTTTGTAAATAGTAGTTTTGGCTTCAGTAAAATACTAAGAAAATAACCAAATTCATTAAAAATGTTTTAAAAATATTCTGCGTGCAGACAACTTTTTACTACTTCATTATTAGTGTAGATGCCTCTGTCCAAAATTTCGTTCTTTTCATGTGCAACTTGACCATTCTTTTCCCTTTTTAGGGTACAGCGTAGGGTACGTAAAGGTACAGGCAGATTTTGGTCAGACATGTATACAGAATTTGATTTTAGGGAAGGCGACAAATTTGCCAGTAATTCCCGTTAAAAATCTCATAATTCACAAGTACGGTAATTATGTCCAAGAACTTTTACATTTGCCAAAGCCAAAGTATCGTTTTAAGCAGAATATTGCTTTAGGGGTCTGGACCTATTGGACCCTAGTATAATGCAGTAATTCAAATTTTTTTGACATACTGCATGCACTAATGGTTTTGACGGCAGCGTTATAATCCTAATCAATAATGTATGAAACAGCAGCAAGCTTCGAACCCACTATAACTTTGACTTATCTGTAAGTTTGTGTATAAACCTGGCTTCCGGTGCTTTCATCCCTGTTCGTGAATAGATGGCGTGTCATCGACAAAGTCACCTGTAACTTGTGTGACCATGCCTTTACGATACACTCGTAGCTATATCGTCAACCCGTCACCAGCTGTAGAAAGTGCGGAAGCGTATTATTAGTTCCTGAATTTGTACAGTGCTAGACACTTCGGACTTTGTACCTATCTTATATTCTTCTCCTGTCGTACTGCAAGTGTATAGCTTGATGTGGTCTTCACTGTACTTTCTTGTATAATATTGAATCGATTATATATGACTAACTAGAACTTTCTATGCTTCGCCTCTTTAGGTAGGAATATACGTAAATCGTACAGAGATAACAGCACTGATACGACAAATGTGTCCTAACTCAATGTAGAGCACTTATAAAGAAAATCATTGACCATACAAACTCTAAATGCAAACTAATTGAGGAATGTTCATCACCCGCATTCAAAGTTCTAATAGGTAGTTATTATCACTTTCGTCATCCTGCAATGGCACCATTTGCTATTGAATTTAGTTTTTTACAGCTCTGAAAAGTTAAACTCTAAGAAAGAATTCTCAAAGTTTATGCCACATCCTTTTTCTCGTCGGAAATCGGAATATCTGTTGAATATTGATTTGGATATAGCTTTGTAGTGTGCGTTTGTAGGTTAATTAGACAGTCCGCATGGATAATAAAAAAAACAACCCAATTTTTATATTTAACAATTTTATATTGGTTATATCTGGAATGTTTAGTGGAACTTATCATAATATTGTCATGGAGAAATTACTTTTACAAGTTTAACTCTGCATAACCGGTTTAACTTGAAAAACTCAACTTCGTAAATTATCTATATGTCGCCACCCTGTGGTCAAATCAGCCTCCTAATTAGATGGCTAGGTTGTTAATTAAATTGCGATATCCAACTGAACGGCTAAAGGATGCTTAGCCAAATAGTTGAATGCAACGTTTAACCAGAGGGCTGAATGGCGCTTAGCCTTTGGGTTAGTGGTATTATGACATAATTTTGGTGTGGCTAAGTGTCCATAAAGTAGATGGAATTTAAGTTTTAAAGTTTTAGAACTGCTAGCGCTGTAGTGGAAATACTAAACAGCTTTTGGTTTTGTCGGGCAGTCAATATTTTAAACGTTGAATTATCTTAACTTATACAACAAGCAGCCTAGGCTGGTGATTAGATTCCGCTATTTAATTAACGACCTAGGCGTCCAATTAGGAGGCTGATTTAACCATCGGGTGACGATATCTACATTATACGGTGTACGTGCAATGTTTCACGCAAATCTTTAAATTTTTCACTATAAATAGTAAATTAAGTTTTATTTTCAAGTTGAAACCCTTGATAATGCTGTTACAGAGAAACCAGATGGGCAATTTTTTTTGGAAAAGTACATCTGCATAGACGGAACCTAAAATTGTTCTTGTAAAATGTATCACGTATTCTCAACAGTTCCAGTTGCGTTCATTTCTACCGCGATGTCTTCACGTATATCTATTTCTGAAGACCGCATGTCTTACTTCACGTGAGCTTTCCGAATATAAATATAAAATACCATTTTGAAATAACTCTGTTATTTATAAGCTTTCCATTTCTTGTCTATGCCTTTGTGATATTCTCTTTGCGATCAGTTTTGTCGCGTGGTTATAAGTTGTTTTTTTAAGATTTTGAAGCAAAAGTCGGGTTGAAATGAAAACTCTTTCAACTAAAACAGAAATAAAACACATTTTGCGAAAAAAAGCTCTTGTTTTTGTCATCAACAAAATTTCCGGCGGCCCAATTTTAAAATGTTCCTTGATTTTCAAAAATGCATATTTTTTTAAAGTTCCAAAAGCCCATTACCACGTTTACTAGCAATTTATTAAGGAAAGGAAAACCATAAAATATACCAGACATTACAAAACAGCCTCACAAAGACTGCATTGCACGCCTGTCTGTTGACAAATAAAGCCTACTGTATCACCATACATATGAAAATCACAATAAGATTCAAAATAGCATGTGTCCACATCCAGGTAAGGTTGCACCAAGTATGTGTGCCGAGGCCTCGTTAGAGGTCAAAAGAACTGCGTGCTTCACCGTACGACGACGCTTTGGAACCCACCAAGACAAGTTGATGGTCGAGCCAAAGAAAAGGGACCTCTAGTGTTTTGGAACTAAGGACCTTGGTCTTCATAGACTTTTATGATACTGGCAAATTGAAGACTGCTACTAAGTTGTCAGCTCGTTGTATACTACGGTATAAACATTTTATAGTATCTACGAGTAGGCATTAATATGATTACAAATTGATGAGTCAGAAAACTAGAGATTTGACATAGATTTACTACAAAGTAATACAGTAGTAATGATTTATCTCTGATCTTAGGTCTTCCTTTTATTATAAATGGCTTGGAGAGTATGTTCCTATTTGTGTAAAATAGAACGTTGTCTTTTTCTCTTCCCTTTTAGTTATAAAACAGGATGATGACTTGGCCCTCAAGTTCCGTCACAGGGTTGTTAAAAAAATTAAGGTTTAATTAATCAGCCTAATCGAAATAATCAAATCAAATCAAAATATTTATTTTTGCAAAATAGATACATTAAGTATACTTTCTACAAGTCAAAGTTAATTTTAACAATATATCTTTAGAATATAAAAAAATATATAATAATACGGGAAATAAAATATCCATCCATCCATCCATCAGCCTGTTCCGTCCACTGCTGGACATAGGCCTTTCCAGGATTTCGCCACTCTTGGCGGTCCTCCTGGAAGAAATGCCCATACTCACACACGCTGGGCAGGCGGGTTGGTGAGCGCGGTGCCGAAACCTTTGCACTAGTGACGCCGCTGCCCGTCACTAGTCTGTTTTATATAAGGCCCGGCAATTGGGGATGGATATACCGCCATCCGTCGGGCCCAGGCAATGGTGGGCCGCCTGGTTTTGCCTGAGAGCTGTTATCTTACTCTCCCCCGAATAACTTCGGGAGGATTTGCGAGTAAGATGGTGGTACCTCCACAGTCGAGCCCGGCATCAGCTCTACCACCTAATACACCTGCATAAATAGATGATAGTCGTAAGTTTTTAAATAAATAAATAAATAAAAAATAAATAAAATAGAGGAATCTGTAGGAATAAAAATATTATACATACATAATGCAATGAAGAAATAAGTTCATAAATAAAAACGGGAAATACATACAAAAAATATTAAGGTGGGCTACTAAAATGTAATAAAGTTATACACTTGCATAAAATATAGAAATATAGGAATAAAAATATTATATATACATAATGCCTAACCATCCGCACCATTCGATTAGTATTGCTAAGAAGAAGGGCAAGAAACTTAGCAAACATTCCTTTTTTCAAAATAAAACATATGATACAAAATCATCTACATACCTACTCAAGTAAAGGCATAAAAAATATAAGACTGCAAGAATTAGTCACGAGAAAAAAAAAATATCTTAGTCAACCCGTCTCATATTGTCTATTACCTTTAACAAAGTAAGTTTACATATTAATTAATTTTAAGCCTTTAGTTAGAGAAATCATACAGTATTAAAATTAATTACAATATTGTATAAGATTATTATTATTTATTACACCATGCTTTATTATCATCCAAATAATCATTGATTTTATAATAAGCTTTCTTAAGTAGTCCCTGCTTAATATATAGTTTAATTTGTCCAAGTCCTAGTCGAAAAGTATTCCGTATAGGGGTGCCACCCCTCCGGGTTTGACCCGGAGTCTTCGGGTTTGCATGGTGCATATCCGGGGCTCCAGGTTTGACATCGACATCTGCGGGTCAGACCGGGTGGTGACATTGTCTATTGATTTACGATAGGTTCAGTTGTTCAAAACCTCAAAGTTCACCAAACTGCCAAAAATATTTGGATTTTTTTCAATCTCTATAAGCAATGCTTTGTTGAACAAGTACTTTCTTTAATGGGAAATTTCTGGACAGACGAGCGAAACTGCTTAAGAGTGAATATGGTGAAGGCAGAGTTAATTGTAAAGATTAATTATAATTTGAATTGCCAAGAATTTTTGAAGATTTGAAAAAGCCTGTGTAAGAAAAGATGTTGAAAGAATCCCTCAAAAATTAAAAATACAGTTTTAAATAACAAGCTGGTCCAAGGCAACCTAGCACTAGCTAGGTCATTTAAATGTAATAAAATATTGTTGTGATGAAAAACACTTGTACTTTTCCACAAATATATTAAGTACTTTACTACGAATAAACAAATGATTCATACTTAAAATAACACGTTTTTTTAAATCTTTGGGTCTACATTTTCTTCAATATGGCAGCCCTAATTCCGTACCACCATACAATACGGTACCCAAAAACATTATGGTAAATAATAACAATAAAGATGCCATAGATATGTCGTCGGCAGATCGTAGAATTGGCCATATCATGATCTACCCAGCCATATCGTATTTTGCCACCAAACAATTCGACACTCTCTCTGAGTACGGAACCCTAATTTTTATTATTTTACTTTAGTGTTGGCACAACAACTTGAAAGTTGTTTGCATCACCGTCTTTAAGATAGAACTGAAACAAAAAAGTTTAAACTGGCTTATTGTATGGGGAACCCTTGGTTTTTTTTCATTATTTTCCTTGGTAGAGGCCATAGTAACACGCATTCTGTCAAAATTGCAACTGGCTGAATAATAAAATGAAATGACGATTATACGGTTGAAGCTGTAGGTAGAACCCTGTAACAGACGGACAAACAGACAGCGGAGGCTTAGTAATAGGGTCCCGTTGGCCACCCTTCAGGTACGGAACTCTAAAAATAAACTGTTTTTTTTTTTCGTTTTGTTAATTTCCATACTAATAATAAAGTAGTACAAAAGTCGTGTCTGTACAGTTAATATCTTTTATTAGTATTGCACTGACGCCAAATCCAGAATTTTTATCTATCTGTAATCTGTATATGTATGCACGAGTATGTATGTATGTGTGTTACGTATGATTTGGATGCGGTTTTCTTTATTATCATCGTCGGAGCCACAGGCGAAAGGCTAGTATGTAAGAAAAACAACGAAACGAGCCGTTTCCGTTGAAAGTAATTTCGTACTTAACATACCACTTTCCAGTTTTCCATTTTGTATGCAAGACGCATGCAGACAGACAAACAATATAAATGGATAGACATTACTCCGCCGTATACGAACACGGCCTTCTTCGATAATGGTGGCATCCATCATAAACTTGTATGAAAGTGAACTTGCCAAGTTAGGCATTCCGTTGAAGATAAAGTTGGATCGTTTCTCAATTATTGAAACTATTTTTAAATCAATAGTGTACTTTTTACCTGACTAATCGTGACCAAACTATTGGCATCTAGGGAATGCAGTTGGCTATATTATAATTATTGTAACCATGCTTATTTGTATAAATATAACCGGCCAAGTGCGATTCGCGCGCGCGTACAAAGGGTTCCGTACCACCTCATAACACCGGGTGTAAAAGCAAAGGCAAGAATCCTTTAAGGGTGTGTTAGTATGATCGGTAAAGATATTATTTTAAATACTGGGATCTCTAAATAAAGTACCAGTACCTCATAATAAGATGATTTTCTTTACTCAAAATACACTAATCGCTTGGACACCCTCACTGGTCGCTGGCCACTCGGATGAGGGGTGCGGGTTGCGGGCTGCAATTAGGTGTGTGGGGAGGCCGGTGAGCTGCGTAGCCATAGCTTAGAAAAATGATGGAATTTTGGAATTCAAGGTATATTTTTTTTTCTCGTAATGACATCAGAATCGTGTATACTTTCATACCCTTAATGGATTCTTGGCTTTGCATTTACAGCCTGTATAAGTACTGGACCTAAAAATCATTATGGTAAATAACAAGAATATCGATGTCATAGCAATATCAAAGGCGACCAAAAACCCTAAAAAGTAATTGAACGAGCGAGCGAAGTTGTACGTATAAGAGATTTTCCTATGTATACATACGAGGTTTTTGCATCGATAAGAGATTTTTGCATGTATACTGAGTTTTTATTAACCTTCACGTTTCTAGTTTAAAGGCTGTTTACATCGTCACGACATGAACCCCCGAGGCGGTGTCAGAGGCGTTTCCGGGTCAACGCAGTGCAGTCATGCAGTTTTACGGACGATTATTGCGCCCCAACGCTTACACCATTTAACACGGGACCTGGCAAAAGGCGACCCTTAGTACTGAAATTATTCTGCCGTTTTCCACGGGAGGGGAGGTAAACACACACACACAGCACACATTTACTCATTCACGCACACTCCTGCGAAAAATTGATATGTCGCACTAAATCAGAAGCTGCAACACAAACACAAAACGCGCACACAAGCAAACTTACATTAACAAATTGTTCATGTACTTTGGCAGAGGGGGATAAGTGCTCTTGCCTAGTCCCGTGCTGTATGGTCTAAGCCCCAACGTGATGGATCGTGAGGGATGTAACGGAGGTCAGTTACCGGAGGCGGATGCGGAACCGGAGGTCTGGGACTTGAACTTCGCGGAGGCGGAGGTTAAAAGAGGCGTAGTCGGATGTGACAAAAAAATTTCGAAGAATGACATTTTTAAATTTTGATTGCTACTAAAAAAGTCCGAAAAATAAATATCTGTAGGCATGACGGATACAGTAAAAAAAAATGTGTTTTTAAAATCAACAATCATGTTCTGACTTGACGTCATGTTATGCCGTACCATCAAAGTGATTGCAGGTAGTTGCGTAGTATTAGTTATGGAACCGTTACAAACTTCCGTAGATTTTGCGAAAATCTCTGGACTGGTTAAATACCGCCTCACCAGCTTTCACTCTCCTGCTATCTGGGCAAGCATTCTCCATCTTAGGTCTTATCGACGCTGTTCATTTGGCGCGGTGATGATCAAGCGCAAGACCGTATTTTATCAACAGTAAAAATAATTAATAAGTTTTTCTTCACGCTCTGATAAAAAAATACAAATCATTTGTGTTGGATTGTCCACCGTCGCCCTACAACATCTTCCCCTGCCCTTTCTGCGCAAGTTCAAACTTGCTATCGCGTTGTTTTTGTGTCGCGCGCGCGTTATTTTACACGAAAAAAACCTCGCTTAGCCTCCGTTTTGGAAGTTGCGGAGGCGGATTTACGATTTCTTGCGGAAGTTCCGCACTTGCGGAGGCGGAGCTCCGTTACATCCCTAGTCGTGAGCTCCATCATCATACTTCGGGCATAAATATGGACCGACAGCTTAACGTGCCCTCCGAAGCACGCAGACCGAACACAAATGTGTCCTATGGGATTTGAAACTATGATAGAAATGAATTTCTATATTTTTTAAACACTTGGCGATTTATCCATCGCAAGGAGATAAAATTTATATCATTGCGGTATAGAAAATCAGAAAAGTAAATCTGGACGTGAGGAGCTCTGAACCGGGATTCGAACCCGGGACCTCTCGCTTACCGGGCGGTTGCTCGGTTGTTCTCCCGGTTCAGAGCTCCTCACATCCAGATTTACTTTTCTGATTTTCTATACCGCAATGATATAAATTTAATTTGTTATGGGATTTGAACCAGTGACCTCCCGATTAAAGGTCGAAACATTAGAACCACTCTTCAAAATTGTTCAGCTTTTTCTCAAAAGCCATCAACGAATGCCATCATCAGCAGCATGGCGCGCATGCGTGCCGTGTGACGTCATCGGCCCACGCGCAGCCGTCGCGCCGGTTTGTAGTTCAAGAGCAGGCGGGAGGTCAACTGCGTCCAAACTTGGGAACTGGTACTTCGTAATGGAGGCCTATATAAAGGTTAATGGGCCAAAGGAATATCACACTTATTGCTAAGAGGAGAAAGGTACTGAATGGTGTGATGGGTAGCAAAAAATAATATTGAATGTTTTGTCCTGAGGCTTCGCTTTGCGAAATAACAAGAAGACAAAGCGTATAAATCAAACATCTTCTTCGTATTTGAAATCATCTGTAACTTCTAGAAATGCTGATAAAAAGTGACAAAAAAATTCAATTAAAATTCATAATTTTGCTACTAAAATATTCGTGGTTTAGATTCATAATGCTATTGAAACGGCTACTCACGATTTTTATACAGTCAGATTTCGCCTGACTAGTTTCACTGTACTCGTACAATTTCTTCGGAGGCAAACATGGTTACGCGGCGTTATCAAACGGTGTCAAACGGTCAATATTATATTAGGTGGTAGAGCTGATGCCGGGCTCGACTGTGGAGGTACCACCATCTTACTCGCAAATCCTCCCGAAGTTATTTAGAACAGCTCTCAGGCAAAACCAGGCGGCCCACCATTGCCTGGGACCGATGAATGGCGGTATATCCATCCCTAATTGCCGGGCCTTATATAAAACAGACTGGTGACGGGCAGCGGCGTCACTGGTGCAAGGGTTTCGGCACAGCACTCACCAACCCGCCTGCCCAGCGTGTGTGAGTATGGGCATTTTTTTCCAGGAGGACTGCCAAGAGTGGCGAAATCCTGGAAAGGCTTATGTCCAGCAGTGGACGAAACAGGCTGATGGATGGATGGAATGTATTAACGGTAGGAACTTTTTTATTTAACTGCAATGTTGGGCAAAGAGGTCAAAATAAAATTTCAATTGCTAGTCTATCCAATTTTATATTGTTTTTAAAATTAAAAATAAATGTTTTAATTCTATAAAGAAGAAGATGATTAATAGACAGACAACCAAGTCTGAACTGAATGGTTCCATTTTGTAAGGAACCTTAAAAACAGAAACTCGTGACACAACTGTCTCAGTTTTGGACAGTTAAATGAATCTGTTAAATGAATATTCAAATCAAGCAACAATAACAGAGAGGCTATTAAAAGATGGCGTGATCGAAATCGTTAACTATTGCCAACTGGATCTGAATTAAGATATTTCTCAAGAATCAAGAACTATGCTGGACGAGACAGTTACGTCATTCAGAAGTTTTAATTAAAATCATCGGACATCATTACACGATCAACTAAATATGTAAGGAATTTGTTACATGTATTCGTAGGAACCAAAATGCCAAAATAAACATAAATAACATACGTATACAAGTGATTATGAATTCCCAAGTGTGAACTGTAAATGCAACTGATATTCCACTCTTGGTACACACGCTTTTCATTGATGATCACATTACGTCTTACACGTGGTGACTGGTGAGCCCTAGGCACAAATGGACCAAGTCTGTCATAAAATAAAACGTTGCTTACAATCATTCAATTTATAGTTTAAAGTATTTACTCTCAGTTTGTATTCTAGTAACAATCTCTATTACATATAAACGTATTACCTATTTCAACGAAAATCTCTATCGCCAATTCCCTTCTCATCCCTATTATTAACTACGCTGATACCTGTTATTTGGATGCCAAAGAAGAGCATCTCAATAAACTGGAACGCTTGCTTAACACCTGCATCCGTTTCATATTTGGCTTGAGGAAATATGACCACGTTTCAGAGTTTCGTGCAAAACTCAACTGGCTTCCTATTCGCGACCGTAGAAACCTAAGAATTGTTTGCCTTCTTTATAGTATAATTACCGATCCAAATACCCCCTCATACCTCAAGTCAATGATACATCTCTTGTCTGACAATCACGATAGAATGCTCAGATCCTCAAATAACCTTCTTCTCTCGATTCCTTTGCATCATTCTGGATTTGTATCCAATTCTTTTAGTGTGGTTGCTGTTCGTCTCTGGAACGAACTTCCCGACGATGTCAGAAAAGCCCCCTCCCGTAACTCCTTTAAGTATTCTGTGCACAGACACTACCTCTCCAAAAACACACAAATATGAACTTCTTTAATTCTTATTATTTTTTGCAGTCATGGTATGTATTTATTTATGTATTTATTTACAATATACTTATTAAAACTTGTATTTATTTATGTATTAACATATATTCTTTTTAGGTATTGTTACCTATAGTTATTAATTTAGAGTAGTATCTTCATTTAATTTGTAATTTTAAAGTTTTTACTCTTCTTGCACGCCCACCTACCTATTTATCTTGTACCATCTGTGGGTTGACTGGTAGAAAATGCTTTATGCATTAAGTCCGCCTTTTTGTACTTATTTTTTTGTGCAATAAAGTATTTATGATGATGATGATGATGATGATGATGATGATGATGATGATATTTACAGTATTTGATGCGCCTCCTACATACGTTTAAATCATAATATTATCCTAGCCAGTGAGTCACATAATAGCTACGAGTACTTGAGGAAGTTTTTCGCTAGTGTATTTGCTGAGGAGTTCATCTGTAGACCAGTGTATGACTCACTTCTTGTTATGACATCTCCACTCTACCTAGAGATGACTCACATTTTGTCTCAATTATAACTATGACGTGACGTTCCTATTTTTTATCATATTTGATTTCAGTTGTTTGTTTTGTTGATTCCACCTGTGTAATCTAACAGTTAGCTAACTGACTGATAAATAAGATAATGGTACTTCGGTGTTTCACTTTGTTCAAATAAAATACTTATACATATGTATTCAAAAAATATATATTTTATTTAATATCAGGTTTACATACATATTAGAAATAGAAGTATTTTTTATATTTCTGTGACCGCGTGACATTTAAGTCTTCATAATCATCCATCATCAAATCAATCACTATTCTTTATTGCACGAAAATTGCAAAATGGTTACGACTTTTATCTCTGAGAGGTTTATTATTTTTGCAAACCAATAAAAAAGAAAACGCAATGAATAATACTGTTTGGTAAAGTAGAGATAAATCTGTTATTTTACTACAAATAAACAATTTTGTGCGAAACGCAGCCTTTTATTGAACGAGCGAGCGAAGCGAGCGAGTTCTCCTCGTCTACTAGATCAATCCGGCGTTTGTATGTATGTATGTAGTATGAATGAATGTTTGTCCGACGATAACTCGAGTACTTATCGTTGATCGGAATGTCATGAAATTTGGCAGGCGCGTAAATAAGGCAAAAAGAATTTTTATGTTCAAACATTAGCCAAATCGGTCAAGCTCGAATACGGCGAACTACTAGTTATTATGATCCTAAATTACGACCACAAATAACATTGAAAAATTAATCATTCCAGTCAAAACACTTGCTTTTATCACTTTCCAGAAACAATCTAAAGATAAAATAAATACAAAATGTTTTATCTCTCTTATCGATAGATATTGAGGTAGAAATCGGCCAATGAAACACGCTATCCACCACCAGTTACAAGATCTACCATAATCTAAGTAATATCAGTATTGAAGGCCATACCATGTCAGTCGATGGCTTTGGATTTTCTCCTGTACGGGCTATTTTGAGGGATCCTCTTATGTAACAATTTTTGAACGAGCGAGCGTAGTTCTCCGAGTCTACTGGAACAATCCGGCGTTTGTATGTATGTATGTAGTATGTATGAATGTTTGTTCGACGATAACTCGAGTATCGTTGATCGGAATGTCATGAAATTTGGCAGGCGAGTAAATAAGGCAAAAAGAATTTTCAAGTTCAAACATGAGCCAAATCGGTCAAGCGCGAGTTAAAAGTTCGGGGCGAACTACTAGTAATTATTTATCTATAATTTCATGCTGAAGAACTGAACTTGTCCAATAAGCCAGGGCGCTTAGGGAGATATCTTACCATCTGTTCCCAATTTCTCGGTCTTCGTGTTGTCTTTGCGTCTAGACATTTAGAAGTTTATATCCGATGAAAGTCATTATATATACATTATTATACATACATACAAACGCTGGATTGTTCCAGTAGACTCGGAAAAACAACCTCGTATGCATGCAAAAACCTTGCATACACGCAAAAATCCTTGCTGATAATGCTTGTCTTCCCAGATAGATACAGTGACATTGGACATATAAAGCTGAATTCTGCCTTTTTACAAATCGTCCGTTAAATTATTCTGTATGCAGCTTTTAGTAGATTGTAACTCTAGAACCGGAAATTCTGCATAATTTTCAACATTTAAGGGGATAACCTTTTATCTCGATACAAAATGCACATCATAAATTGTTTTCCCTGCTTTTGAATAAACAGTATGCAATAATTCGCGCAAATTGCTTTAGATGAATGTAATTGGATTTTCACACAAAAATTATTTCAATTTGTGCATTACATTATGATTGCAGTATAATAACAAACTTAAAAGCGTTTTTACAGTTGTAATGTAATGCATAAAGTTACATAATTTCCTAGTCAAAACCTAATTATTTTTGAGCAGTTTGCGAACTGCCAGTAAACGCATTTACGGTATACTTTTTATTCAAAAGGTAGGAAAATCAATAATTTTGGGTATCTTGGACCAAGATAAAAAGGTACCCCCTTAACAGTTGTTTGTCTTTACTTGAATTCCTTAGACTATAAGATATTTTATTCGAATTTCTGGTTTTTATTCATCTGATTAAAACCTGAATTAAACTAAAAATAGCCTGAGCCAACATCTCTTTAGGGGTCAATCAACAAACGGAAACCTTTATGGCTTCGGTGTCTGTACGTCGGTGGCTTGAGGAGAGTCTGCAGGAATTCTACTCTTTAAAGTTTAATTCTGAAATAGCTTACTAACCAAATTATGTTTTAATTTGATACTCAGTAGTTTTATGAACGAATTAAGATCTTATAAAACCTTGGTTTCATTTCAGAGTACAAAAGTGTGATAAAAATTTGAATCACGTCATTAGAATAATGCCTCGAAACGAAACCCGCTACTCCCCCCCCCCCCCCCGCACGGGTTTCTCTTTGAGATTCAAATTAGGCTTGCTAACCGTCACATATTTTTCCCGTGATTTCAAATGTCCTACCGGGGGAAAGCCTTACTGCCCCGTATTTCGCAGTAGCTTACACAAAACACATACAAATAAAATATTCCAACAACTTATATACTGAAATACACGGAGTTGGCAGTAATATCGACCAAAGGCTAAAAGACAATTTTTTTGGCCATCAAGTAATCGAAAATAATCCAAATATTTGGCAATTTGAGTACAAATCAAGGGCAATATATCAAAACATGCTATTGGTCCCGGGCAAAAATGTCTAATCACGTTTTTTTCAGCTTCTTTTGTTCTTACAATCCAGAAAATTAGTTAGAAACCCTAGTCCACATAACAAGAGTTGTAGGTATTGGATTGTTGTGAGAAGCTGATTTAATTCACAATAAGGCTAAATAGGTGTATTTTTTATTTATTTATGTTTTAATTTTGATTAAAAACCAACTTTTTATTAGAACAAGAAATCTAAAGAAATGTTTATTGGTGGAAAAGTAATAACAATGAAATTTTTATTGTACAACGAAGCTACTTATTTAAACTGGGACCCCGGAGAAATGACGAAATATTTTGAAAACAGATTTCAGATCATATACTCGTATGTATTGACGGAACCCCTACATTGTGTACGCCTTACGCTTGACATCTTATTTTTCAAGACATCAAACTATAAATAGTCTAATTTTGCATGAACGCAATGTTTTTGTAGTTCTGGACGACAAAGATACCCGGTGACTTCGTGAAGTCGATGACCTCTCAGGAATATGCCGGTGGAGCACGCAACATGGCCCTTCAGAACGAATTCACCCACACAAAGGGCAAACACCATTAACGAATAAACAGTCAAAAAGCAACAACATTGGGGTTTCATTTGGTCCCCCTCCCAAACTAAACCATGCGCAATCTTTTAATTTTGCGTTTTGTTATCGTTAATTAAGACCCTATGACAAACTATGATAGACAATTCCGATCCAAACTGAAGCAGGCCCCGTCGCAGCGCATGCGACCGCAAAAATTCGCCTGACGAGCGATCCGCCCTGGCGCACCTAGCTGCAGCAGCGCACCGTCTGAAGGATGCGATGGTTATTAATAATTGTACGTAAATGATCCAGGAGTATTGAGTATTGAACGATGCGACGCGTTGAAATAAGGCTCGCCCTAATCTGTTGCCGTAAGTAGCCTCAGCTCTAGGGTACAATGGATGACGCAGCTACCAATACTCTGTCTTGCAGTTACGTATCGTTATTAATTTGTTACAATGTCGTGGAAATTTAATAATAGATATCACGTTAGTTTATTATGGTTGTTAAATATTCGGTAAACTTTTTATATTCTCATAATTTGTCTTAACTTTATCTACCACAGATCTATCAAGCGGCCCTGGCATCCAAAACATAAACATGGTTTAGTAGTAGACTTTACAATTTACATGTCTCCATCTATTACGATTCTGACACTCCTTTATATTTTTTTGGAGCTCTATACTTTTTCACTTTTTCCAAGATGGATCAAGCTATCAACTTGAAATTTGGAATACTTATAAAGCTTACTTTTCCATACCTAGTTCAATATGTATGTCCCAACAATATTTTTTCTCTATTTAAAGGCAGCCAAAGTGTGAGGGTGCAAGAAATATTTAAACCGACGAATTCATTTGTAAAGGCTTTCCCACTTAACAATAGGCATGATGACAAAAAAAATCTATTAGTCCGATTATCAGAAAATATTGGACACATATTTTTTTCTTTTTTCCATTAAACAAACAATGATGAAGACGCGTGACGTCACATCTAGGTACAATTTTACTTAGAAGAGACGTCATTTTCCCCCACTTCTAAACTTTGACGTGCTTTATCTCTGTAATTTTTTGTTTGATTAACAAAAGAAAAAATACGTGTGCAATATTTTTTGGTAATCTAAATGACGGACTAAATAGAATAATATTTTGTTTACCCTGTGTACAAGCCTATTCTATTATACAAAAAGACGCATATTCTTTTTTTTTAATTGTTATTACCTATTTTTTGACTTCCCTTAGAAGTTATGTTCCACCCTTTTATTTCCAAAAGTATGCGAAAGAAAAATTCGAAAGTATAATATTTATAGAGATGTTCGCGAGATGAATTCGCACTTGGCCGGATTTTTGGGTCTATCATCAAAAATATGTAAAAATTCCTAGGAAGACTTCTATCTTTACATTGCTCTTGTAATTAATCACTAATCAGTAGTGGCGTGCATCTAATATAGGCAAATACGCAATGCCTACCCAGGGCTTGGTTTATCTAACTAGACTACTATATATTTAAAATATAATAAGGTACACACAACATTTTCAATAGTATATCAGGGAAGCTTCACCCGTTCTTTAAAATACTTACCTGCCTGCTCGGCAGCGCTCGCGCTATCGTGGCAACACGCATATCTAAATTCGATGTCAGTTCTCTATGTGTGCATCTGTAACTATACTCCCATAACGTCAGCGGCTCGCGTCAAGCACGCACACATTCTCATTAAAATACGCAACGCCTGTTCGAAGCAACAACGTTGAATCGGACAGTTTGAACTTTTTTACCTATTAAGATAGGTAAAAAGGTTTTTCGTACGCAAAATGAAAATGAAATAATAATATTATAAGGGACATATTATTATATCTGTGCCTACCCGCACGCCACTGCTAATCAGTGTAAGTATTCCTTTTTTTTTCTAAATGTCCCAACCATACAAAATGGAGAACAAAAGTACTTGACGACTCCGATGAATCATAATGGATACACATAAATATCTTCTAAAAGTAGATAGTGAGTGTATGAGCATTGTATGTGAGGTGTTTGTTCATTATGACACCATTTATCGAGACTTGCATCATGTATATTCTCGTAAGTAAGCGAATGTTATGTTACATGTAAACTAGGTTTGTAAAAGTTGTTGTTACAAGTCTCGGGCCAAACAGCCGGTAGTCACAACTTCACAAGTAATTACACATTTATCTTTTATCAACAAACACTTTGTTATTTGTGACTTATGCAATGAAATTGAAATAGACAAGCAAGACATAATATAGGTAGGTAAACTCTTAATTGTGCACCAAGTACATGCAAAATAAGACGAAGTTATATAAGACGAATACAATTGGTGGCCTTAATGTCTACAGCGATTTCTTCGAGACAACCTTTTAGTGGTGTACTAAGGAAATAAAATAATAAAATAGCAAATACCTAGTATACTAGCATAAATTAGACGAGGATTTCAATCACGAGTAAAGCAAGCGTTTTAAACGTTACGAGTAAGTTATTGCCGTTACCCACGTGTATTATACTACGTTTTTCAGTGCATAGTGTGAGTAAATAAATGAAACATGATTAAAGAAACAAACAAATACTTCAAATGAACTTTAGGCGCACATTCTTTTTCTCTGCACGCAATTTGCTCACATGCCTTGATCCTGTCCTGCCGTCAGTTGTAGGCGGATGTCGTCCGACGATCATACTGAACGCAGCCTTCGAACCCATCAAACTGAACGCAGTTTATTTCCGTCAAGTCTATCTATGGTACGCAAGGAAAGACTGCCAAATGCAATTTTTTTTTTTTTAATTAAGCACAAGTGCGGTAGAAATAAAAATGACTGCCAATAGTTTTGATGCATATAAAATGGGTCTTTCTTTACAAGCACATGCATTGAAAATAATTTTATTTCCTGCTTTTACAATGTTTACAGCAAGTGAATGCTTAGAACTCAATGTTGGCTAAATGAGCGAGATAAAAGTTTTATATAGAACCAAGTAATTTGCGACCAATTTCCTGCTCGCTGTACATTTAACGTTTTATCTCCAAAACGATTCATTTCTTAATCCGACCGAACTGACTTTAAAAAAAAGTCTCCAGACCAATAATATATTACTCATTTCTACAGACCAATAATATTATATAATACATTGCTACAGACGTATAGGAATTAAGTTGTCAAACTAGCTATAACTCATGTTAAGACTTTATTTTCACAAAGATTAACACAATTCTATTAGATGTACTACGCAAAAACAAAAACCAGTTTTAAAATTAAGCCGTATGACTGTTTTAGCCTCGGGCGATAGGTTTATAGCCTTTAATGCAGTTATTGGATTTCTATAACATTAATATAACTTTCGGTCAAGTTGTTTCTGTTCATTTCAATCATCCGATCAGTGACCGCAATAAATCGAGATCACTTCCATGGTTCCGCACTCGAAGGGTGCCAAAGCACAGCTCCGCTGTCTGTCTGTCCGTCCGTCTGTCACAAGGGTCTACAGCTTCAGCCGTAATAGGTAGCGAGTTGAAATTTTTACAGAATACGTGTTAACAAGCAACGCAACGGTTTATGAGCGGTGACCTTGACTGCACTAGTCATTGTTTCTCTATCGCACTTAGTAATTTTGTGCGCGAGTAAACACATGCGCTAGTCCCCCGCCACTTTCGCCGAGCGCTCATAACTCATGGCGTGACTTGTACTATGGCCTCCATCATGTGCAAATAATAAAAATGGGAAAAAAATTGTAGACCACTGTATGGAGTCACAAAAAAACCTTGAAAAAAATTGATTTTTTTCAACGTTGCTTGTTTCAGCTCCCCGTCTTAAAGACTGACATACCTACAAGTTTCAAGTCGTTGTGCATATACGTACTTTGAAGTAAACATTTTAACGGCTTCTTTTTTGTCGTCTTGATGTCGCAATGGCATCCGTACCCGTATTGTGGTGGTACGGAACCCTTTGTGCACGAATCTGACTCGCTCTTGGCCAAATGATTATGATTTAGAGGTGCATTTGTGTAATGGTATACAAACTGATTGTCATATGGCTATTCGGCTAAGCTTATTGAAAGAGTACATTTTTGGCTGTCAAATGATTACAACCAAACCAAAAACGTATGATTTCAATTGTCAAACGGGCTTATTTGCTTAGCCGAATAGCCATATGACAATCGAATTTGAATACGATTGGCTTACACAATTGCACCTCAGATCTACTCGTATCTGATCGGAGAGGGAACTGATCCATATCAGTTTGATATAAAAGCTGCCATGCATAGATAGCAGATTGTAATTAGTGGCTGATCCAGGGGGGGGGGGGGTTACGGGACTGAAGCCCCCTCACAAATTTATTTTATACTTACTACTTTATTATAACTATTTCCTACTCATTTTGTAAAATAGTCACAATTTTAGTTACCCAAACGTCTTTTAACAGAACGGGATATGGTATTTACTGTGATTTCCTGAAAAAGTTCAATGAAAACAACCTTCAGCCCCCCAAAATATTTTTCTGGATCCGTCACTGGATATTATGCAAATTTTATGAAATCGCCTCTGTGCCTAGCTGGTAATTCCAATGTCTCGATTAGTAACTCGAACGTCAAGGGCAGAAGGAGGGCACTTTGTGTTCGGTCTGCGTGCTTTTTAAGGCAGGTTAGTACGGTGTTAGGGCTCACTACGCATCACGCTGGCACGTAATAATCGTCGGTAAAACGTGGGCGTACGCGTGTGGAATTTTGCATTTTGTAGTCTATACTCGGAGATACCTTGACACCCCTCGGTGATTCATTCCGAGAAGATGCATTTTATTCAAAGACTATCGGGTAGATAGTCGATTTTCTAAAAAGAACCTGAAAATACTCCATCCATCCATCCATCAGCCTGTCATGTCATGTTCCACTGCTGGACATAGGCCTTTCCAATAATACGCCACTCTTGGCGGTCCTCCTTCATTCCGGCGTTGAACATCTTACCCAAGTAACACCAAACACCATTATAATAAACATACAATAGCATGAGCTCATGCACAAAGCATTATATGCCAATCGTATATCAGCTGTTTAACTTTTGTACAGCTCTTTTAGGAGCATTTTGGGCCCCAAATTAGCCGGCTTTAAGTCCTATAAAGGCTGCCTAATAGCATTATACCTTTTGTACAACGTCATTATTATAGTCGGTAAAGAATAAATTACTGTATTTAAGGCATTTTTTGCGACTTTAGTACAGCTATTAAACGGCTTTAGTTATTATAATGCCTAAATAAAAACCTATATAAATGCTACTTGTTGTATTTCCTTTGCACGAAAGAATTTCTGAACAGATTTTAAAAATACATTTATTAGATGGTTGTCATTGTGCAGTGAGTGTGACAAACAACTGTGGAAATATTTTTTAATGGGTAAGTACAAACTTGTATTTCTATCTTTGGGTGAAATGGAGCTGCGGGTATCAGTTTACTGTGAAAACATATGGAAGTTTGTAGTAAAATTTTCTCGCGCCCTCGCAAAAGTGCTTTTTAGTGTAAAAATGTTAGAACATTAAAATCTACAAACAGTATTTTTTGTAAAATTTTAAGCTGTTGACTTAGTTTTAACGAATAAAATTGCTTCCATAGACATTCACGCATTCGATACCTATATTAAGTAATGCTGGTTCCATGAAATTTTGGTCACTTTAATTATT
This sequence comes from Ypsolopha scabrella, assembly GCA_910592155.1. NCBI lineage: Eukaryota > Metazoa > Arthropoda > Insecta > Lepidoptera > Ypsolophidae > Ypsolopha > Ypsolopha scabrella. Next base: position 19,465,937 of record OU342975.1, on the reverse strand, counting down.
TCTAAAATAATGGAAGAGAAAGCAAATGGCGTCACATAATATAAATGCTTTAGGCATTCGAAAATAGGATAATAATGCTGTTAGTTCTACTATAGCTAGACAAAATAATTAGTATCTGTTAAGCATAATAAAAGACTCTCAAAAATAGTGTTCAGATATATTACAACACATCAGAATCATATTATAATGCTTGGTGTCATTTTGCAGCATAACGGTTGATTACTGTCGTGTTTATAAGGGTACCGTAATAATTTGGAAAAACGTTTGGCAAACAAATTTTCTATACTTTTGACATGGTAAGCGATAGTGACGCCTCCGATTTTATTTTTATTAATTTATATCCCAACAATTTTTAACAGACAGAAATAGTAATAAGAAAATATAAAATTTCTGCGAAACATTTTGATTTGGTACCTTCCTATTTAATATTTACACAATAGCGTTACGCCTTGCCCGTGCGCCTGCTGCTAAGTTTGGTTTTCAATTTACTACGCGCTTACAGATTTAGGATGAGAATAGTGACTGGGAAGTGTACCTACATTAATTACGTGCCTACTTAGCTACAATTGTTATACCTACTCGTTTACATATATGTAACTTGTGCTTGCGAGTGTAACTAACTTTAGACCTTGTCCAGATGTCGCGTTTTGCTCGCGCGAGTGCTAGGCGCCAATACATTGCGTCCACACGCGACGTTTGAAACTCGCGCGTTGGTTCGCGCGTAGCATGTGGACGCAATGTATTGGAGCCTAGTACTTCGACTACGCGCGAGCGAGCTCTCGCGCGAGCAAAACGCAGCATGTGGACAAGGTCTTAAGTAGGTATATATTTTAGGTTACTAAACCTTATTTTTTTATGAAACCGAAAATAGTAATGGTGATAATTCAAACTTATGGGAAAAATTATAAAAAAATATTTTGTAATCTAAAGCTTTTACGAATTGAAACCAAACCATATAGAAATTGCTTTAATAATTCCATTTTTAATTTCTACATTTTTATCAATAGAAAGCTGAATTCTTTTTGAGTTTAATATCGGTAAACTCTAAAAAAATATGCCAACAGAACATTTATTAGTTTATTTTTACATAAGCTTGTTAAAACACTTCTCCCGCCAAAATCGAAAAAAAAAAACAAAACAATAAATAAAAGATAGTACCTACATTGCTTTAAATAAAATTTAATTAAAAGCTGATTTTGGTTCAAATACTTAATCAAAATTTTATTATATAATATCAATATTTTACGGAACACGGAACTTCTGGATCGTTTTGATACATTATGCATTTGAAATGAGTACCTATACCTAACTAAATACATGTTCGTTCTTTTCAGAGACAATATGCCCTTCAAGATCGTCCAAACATTTGAGAAGGGATCAGAAAATTGATTTATTGTACCCAGTGAATGGGAATGGAAAGGCCAACTGCGATATCCGAAAATACATATTCTGCAACACATTCCTCTTCTTCAATAAAATTATTTGCTACGGAACCCCTTGGCGACACTGCTTGGCTAGTACTTGGCTCACACAAACTCTCCAACTCTTCTTTCGTGTTTCGTGTATCAGGAACATCGGTTATTTTACTATTACTTTGATTATTCAAATGAGTAATAAAATTTGAATATTCCTTTTTAAGTTTTCTTTTAATTCCGCCCGTTCTTTTAGTTTTATTCCAATCTTTTTTGTCCATGACGATATGCCCAACACAAAAGTAGTGTATAAATAGCCATTGGTAAACTTGAATTACGATCTAATTATTACTTGTAGTTTTAAAAATACTTTTCTTTGTATCCAAATACGGCTAAAAGCTTGATTGAAAAATACATTACGAAGAAAACGGAGCTAAGGCATTAATAATTATTTAGTCAATGTTGATATAGAACTAGCATTAAATAAACACAACCTCAGCCCATTAGAAAGTTTCTAGTCTTGAAAATAAACCTAATACAGCTAAATGCCCGCTAAGAGATATTCTAAATGCTTATTTAATGCATATGTGTTTTCAAATTACTATTATAAGATAATAACCATTGGGAAAGTGTAAAAGCTGTTTAAGTAGCTGTACATTATAATTACCTGATGTGTTAGTAGGAGTTTAAGCATTATGAGAAGAACCAAATGCTATTAAACAAAATTAAGTTTTGGCCAGTTCTGATTAAAAGTGTTAGTCTGACTTTAGGACATAAATCCATATCCACTTTGGTTATTATACAGATTACGTGTTACTTGGGTAGCCTTCAACTTTAAGCACTGCGGTATTGACGACGTAAATATGACTCGCACACCATAAATATTTTATTGTAACCTAGAATGGTGAATAGGCTCATCAAGGAGTGCCGAATCATACAAACCACATTCGTCACAGCTCATCTCTGTTTCACGCCCTTTAGATACGGTCGTGAAGATAAGCCGTACTGTTATTTTCGTGTGTTTTATGATTGTGTTGTGCACGTTCGATTTAACAAAAGGTTTTTCGAAATAAGTTTTGGATATCGTACATCTAAATAAACTTCTGTCGAATCTGCTTATTGTACATTAGTTTAAGTTCAATCGAATGTTACAAATAAGGCGTGAATCTATGGGGCGGGGCTAAGGAGGATAGGGCAATCGCCCCCCAGACGATCTTGAAAACAGTAGGTTTCGTCGACAAAAGCAGACAAGAATACTTCAACATACCAGAATAAAATAAGATAAAAACTAAATTTTTTGCTCTTTGAACCAACTTTGGCGAGATTTTAATTCTACCGTCTCTTTATTGAGAGATAGCGTATCCCTCAAAATCAATCAAGAACTAGACCCCCCCTTGTTACAAGTAGAAGTTTGTAGCGATGAATACGCATGATAATTACTTCAACCACACAACCGTGTTCTAGTTTACAAAGCATGCGGCCTCATTCACTCCAGCGATCGCAGCATCAATTAAGGTCAATTTTCTCTTGCCCTCAGATTCCAACACAACAAAATCTACACATATATCGGCGAGGTCCTCGTATCTGTCAACCCGTACAAGACTTTAGATATCTACAATGCGCAACACATGGCGCAGTACAGAGGGAGAGAGATGTTCGAGGTCCCTCCACATGTGTACGCCGTGGCGGACGCGTGTCAGAGGGTGCTGCGACAACAGGTGACTATTTGTACAGTGCAGAACACATCAAGCTATACGCAATAGACTTTGGACCTATCTTGTATCCTTCACTATAGAGACTAATGTCGTACTGAAAATGTATAATTTGATGTATTCTTCACTGTACAACACGTTGGACATACACAATGAGCAACAAATGGCGCATAACAGAGGGATAAATATGTTCGAGATCCCTCTACATGTTTACTCTGAGTTGGACGCGTGTCAGAGGGTGCTGTGACTAGAGGTATCTAACGTATTTTTACAACACGTTGAACATGTTCAATACGCAACAAATGGCGCATTACAGAGGGAGAGAGATATTCGAGGTCCCTCTACGTGTTTTTTACTCTGTGTCGGACGCCTGTGAGAGGGTGCTGTGACAAGAGGTGTCTATTTTTACAACACCTTAAACGTGTTCAATACGCAACATGTGGCGGACGCATGTCAGAGGGTGCTGCGATAACAGGTATCTCAACACGTTGGACATGTACAATACGCAAAAAATGGCGCAGTAAAGAGAAAGAAAGATGTTCGAGGTCCCTCCACATGTTTACTCTGTGGCGGACGCGTATCACTGGATGCTATGACATCAGGTGACTGTTTGATGATCAATGCCATTACAAAAACCATTACTAAGGATAATTCTGATAGATCACATGGTATATGATCATTAACAAAAATACTTCATATTTTAGACTTGCTAACATTGTAACTACAATATTTCTTATATTTTAGCAGCGTTAGTTCAGTAGGTAGGATGCCAGAATCTCAATCTTTAGACCCAGGCTGTAAACCTGCTGGTCGAGCAAGGATCAATGAGCTTTTTAAAATTCTCCTGCATAGTGTTTTGTATACTTACCACTCTCTGATAGGTGAAGCAAAACCCTGCGGTAAACATGCCTAAAAGGCCAGTAATTGTACCCAAAGTACGGCGATAAATCTCACCTCCTATTACGTTGGGACGTAAAAATTGTCGGTGAGAAAAGGGTTTACGAGTGTTAACTATTCCGTTAACAGTCCTCACTCAGAACCATATAATATATATATATCCTCACTCAGAAGCATTTATAATTTTGTTCTCACTCAGAACCATATATATCCACACTCAGAAGCATATATAGCTACTTATATGTCCTCACTCAGTACCATCAAAACTCAAAACATATCCTCACTCAGAAGCATATATTTATGTATGTTTTTTCTGGTCTCAGGGCAGAGACACCTGCGTCCTCATATCCGGGGAGTCAGGGTCAGGCAAGACAGAAGCCTCCAAGTTCATCATGAAGTATATCGCGGCCAACACCACACAAGTTCACAGGGAATATATCGACAGGTCAGTTCATTCATACCTACTTTCCGTGGCCATATGTCCTAAAACATGGAGGTTACATACAGGAAGTTAAGTCGATATTGCGGAAACCTCAGACTAGCGATAGCACTCGTTTATACGAACAACTTTTCGTGAAAAATATGGGGTAATTGTAAAAAAAAATACTTCTGTCATACATTTTGGTCAGGTAGGTAGGTATGTGACTTTCCTATGAACTTTTTTTCGCGATTTGAATTTCGGTTCCTCAGTAAAAGTTGTTTGAATAAGGACGCGTGCTATCGCCAGTTTCCGGCTTCAGCAATATGATTTTGTATAGGGTTTTGAGATTCTTAATACTTAAGGGAACTTTATATTTTTAATATTCTCTCCAAGTTTAATTTGTAAAGAGTCTGATTTTCATAAATAGAACGATCCTGATAAAGTCCATTCATTACCGGAAAAAAAAATTCCAGGGGAAATCATGACTTCTAAATTTTAGCCCAACACTAAAATTTAGAAGTGTGTTTTATTTCACAAATCTATTTTGTATGAATACGGGAAACTGTGTGAAATAACAACTCCAATTTAATGTTACGGCAAATCTGAGCAATTATCTCCATTTTAAAACGTTAAACTTGTTTATGTTTTGATCGTGGGACTCCATCGCTTTTACGTTTATGAATGGTTTTCCTCACGAAATGTCTCTTTCTTTCTTTGCTACAGTAATTTTAGGAATAAGAAGATGTGGAGATGCCAATCTTAATGGAGATATAATGATTTTATGACTCGGTAAAAAACTGCTTAGACAGTACCAGAAAATGAGTTCTATTTTTTAGTAGGAATGTTCATAAGTTGTAAATGGTGGGTTAAGGGACAACTGTTGCTGGTGTCCTTGAAAAGCCGTGATAAGGTCCGGTTTGATTCAAATGTTATATTAGTAAAAAAAATATTAAATACATACTGAATATATCCAAGATTTTTGTTAAGTATAATTCCATCCATCCATCCATCAGCCCGTGTTTGTCCACTGCTGGACATAGGCATTTCCCAAATTTCGCCACTCATGTCGGTCCTCCATCCTCCTCATCCAGCCGCCCCCCGCAACGTCCTTCAGGTCGTCGGTCCAGCGGGCACGAGGTGGCCTACACTACGCTTTGTTTTACTGTATATATAGGTATATGGAATGAAATGGCTCAATTGGTTATTTTGGGACGAAGTTACGTTCTAAATAGACACTTGGCGTATGAGAGCTATGTCAAAAAAAGTGTAAGACTTCGACCGTCACGACACTTTTATGTGTGTTTATGTCTATATTTAGGTATAGTATAACTGTACAAAGTGACTATCACGAAGACCTCAAAAGGACAATCCTTCAAAGTAAAATAGAAGAATGCACGCGGCCATGTTATTGAAACAATGTCTGTATGTAGTACATGTTTCGTATTCGGTATTAAGAGAATTAATTGTCCCCTCAAAACCGTAATTTATTCTTCCGTTTTAAGAATCTAGCAATGAAAAAAAAAATAGTACGTCTGCCAAAAATAGAGTGTAAGATACCAAAGATGGCTTTAAAAATGTTTTCATGGCCTTATGGTTATTTGAGCAAAAACCCATATACCGAATGAACCAAACGAATGCCCCCTGGAGGGAAAGTACCTTAAAGATAACAAATTTTACTTAAAGGAACCTTTATTTTATTTTTAAAGTTAAGGAAAACAGCATTCAATTTAAAAAAATCACCTTATACGTTTGGTTCAACCTGTATAGTATTTATGGATTAAAACCTGTATAAACTCTGAAACGAATAGATATTTTTTTAAATAGTACAATAATAAAAAAAAATTACATTGTGCATTTTTTCCCGAATCCGTTCCTCTCGAATAGTAACTTGTCCTCTACGATTAAGAGCAAAACGATCACCCCTTATTATTGATAAAATGAGTTGGCACGCAAATCTACTTTCCTACCGAAAATTTTTATATATATATATATATATATATATATATATATATTTGTAATTGCAATCATAGGAGTAACTATGTACATAGTTGCCAGGGGGCACGCCCCCGTAGAGTACCGTTTGCCCCCCCTAGAAATACAGAGGCTTTACATTCATTAAAATTAGAGTGCGTTGACATCATAAATATTTAAAAAAAACGGATAGGACTCACTTTTTTAACTGTGCGAGGAGGCACAGGTCGAGCCTGGCTTCGATACCGGAAACCTCTGAACGCAGCCGAAGAGCGGAAAGGCAAGCCGCGACGAGAGAGGGGAGGAAGCTTGGTACTCGACTGACCGCCGTGGGCAAAAGTACTCCCGAAGAGTTCTGATGACGATGAGTCATAATCTCATCGAAAGCTCGACCTGTGCCCCCTTGCACAGTTAAAAAAGTGAGTCCTATCCGTTTTTTAAATATTTACAGAGGCATCCAGTTTACGGCGTTATTTGTCTTGTTTTTTAGTTTTGTGTGATCTCCTCGTATGAAGGGTTAACTCTATTTATTTTATTAAGATCATTTCCCCCCCCCCCCCCTACGAATCCTAGTTACGCTACTGATTGCAGTCTCATTTTAACCCTTACAGAGTAAAAAACGTCCTGATCCAGTCGAACTCGATCCTCGAAACGTTCGGGAACGCGAAGACGAATCGGAACGATAACTCTTCCCGATTCGGCAAGTACATGGACATCCACTTCGACTACAAGGGCGACCCGGCCGGCGGACACATCAGCAACTATCTCCTCGAGAAGAGCCGGGTCATACATCTGCAGCCGGGGGAAAGGAACTTCCATGCGTTTTATCAGGTATTGTAGTCGAGGGCAATCGGACTAGATAAGCTGGTATTACTTAATTGATGAGGTGTGTCATGATCGTAGCCGATGGAGATTTGTGAGTTCTCAACACAACCCTTCTGGACAGACGTAGTATGTATGTTCTGTTTGTTGACTTGCTTATTACTAACTAACTCGAAATTCACTTAACGGATTTGGATGCGGTTTTTTTATTACCATCGTAGTGGGCTTATAGGTATATAGGCTATATAGGGTTGATAAAATAACCGCCAAGCCGAAAACTGTCAATAATAGTTTTAAAAGATGCATTATGTTAGACACTCTCAAGCCGCAAGCAAAAGCTAGTAAGTAATAGATAACAAATAACGCATCGCGACGAAATAATGAAACGGCACCACTTCATTTTATAGTTACAGAAAGAGAACACCATATTCTTTATATAGTGGATGATCTAAATAGTTTTGATCAGGCCTTTTTAATCTCATACTGTCCCCAAAACTTAGAAAGTTGGAAATATCTGAATCCGAACTACAAAAATAATAATTCTGCATTTGCCTCATCATCAAGTATTTAAGTTCTCGTATCTTTTTAGCCCTACAAAATAATGGTCTTACAAATACCAAATAAGCTTAGCAAATATTTTATAAGAAATACTCGTAGTCAAAGCGTTTCAGTGGTACATTATAGCCCAAAAGGTTGTCTCTTGACATATAAATATTATTCCTACAACTTCCCTGCCAGACAACCTAAAGTTCAGAAGTCTAGACTAGAGTAAATTAGGCAAAGGCGGATCCGGGATTTGAATTTGGAGGGGAAATTCATTCATCGTTCATCCATTCATCATTCATTCATCATTCATCAATTCTGAAAAGGTTCGGGCTGGGATCAAAATATCACAAAGTAAACAAAAAATTTACTTTTTGTAGAGGGACGGGGGGACGGGGCACAGTAGGTCAAATTTTGATCAGAATTCCGTTAGTTTTGTAGTTAAGGCGCAATATGTCCATCGCATAACGAAAGAGATAAACATATCTGAAAAAGAGCGCGTCCGAGTAGTGCGGTGAATCAAGAAAACGTTGGATAATGCTGTTTTTAGGGTTCCGTAGTCCGACAAGGAACCCTTATAGTTTCGCCATGTCCGTCTGTCCGCGGTTTAGCTCAGAGACTATGAGTACTAGAAAGCTGTTATTTGCCATGGGTATAATACATATTAATCACGCCAACAAAATGGCAAAAGAAAATCTCGAAAAAAAACGCACTTGCCAGGTTTTTAGTGAAAATAATTTCTTTTAAAATTCACACGAGAGCGTTTAAAAAAACTCAATTCTATGTTTTAGATAGTAGGTTTATACCGGGTATAAATAGACTGCTACTATTAAATGAAACCACATATTCTGCCGACCCTACTAATGGTTCTCGGGAAAAGTGGTTCAGTAGGGTCGGTAGAGTATGTGGTTTCATATTTAATGGCAGCAGTCTATTTACACCCATTATTGTTATTTTGTTTTTATTTGTTTGGACGGAATACTGTTCTGAACAGAAAAAAAAAGTCTTAACTTTACATTTTTTTTCGATGCAGTTAATTTTTTTCTATCACGTTTTGAGATACGCTATCGTTTTGGAAAAGGCCCCCTTTAAAACGTGCTTTTTTTAGAACCCTATTATTGTAGTATGAGTATTCTACTGTATTAAAATCTGATTTTTTACTACGTATATCGCCCTAAAACCAATAAAAAATTTAGATATTTAAGTCCATTATTTGAAAATAAAGAACGTTTTTCATCGTTGTAAGAAATTCAACTTATGTTATTTTTATATTTATTAAGAGATCCAAACTGGATGTTGTCGCGGGGTGGGTAGCTAAGCTAGTGATTTTAAATAATGTGCATTTTAACAATGTGCATGCTTATTTCAAAAAAATGTATTGCTATTTGCGGATATACTTAGTCTGTGTAAAATTGCACTTGGATCGAATCTAAAAATCGAGTCCAATGTATTTTAAACTCGTGGGGATTTTGGCATTGCCCCCCGTATTCGCTAATGGAACTAGTTAGGTTTTATGGTTCATTTAGTCATCCTTCTGAGGTATTTAAAATGTCGGCTTGGTAAAAATTTACAAAACATTTCGTTTCTTTTAAAGAATTGCGCAGTGCCACTTTTCGCCTGCACATACATACAAACGGACGGAGACGCATAATAACGATTCCTTATTTACGGAACCCTAAAAATATGCAGTACGTAATCGTGACAATGATGTAATAAACTATCGTTGCCACAGAAAATATATTATCTTGCCATTATGTATGGGTCACGCAAAGATATTACGACAAACATAAATACTTTCCTGATATTCATTAGAAGCAAATGGGTTTTACGTGTTTATCTACGACATACCAAATTCTGAGTACTTTCTATGAAATACCTACTTAGTCATAGCCATCAATGGCTTTCATATAATATTGCTGAAAGCTGTTACATGTAAAGTATATTTGGGCTGGGACAGTGGCAATGGCAAGTATGTGTTAAGGCTCTAATATAATAGACGTTAGAATATAAAAAAGCCAGATTTTCGAGGTTTCTTTTCACATAACTAGGGCTATCTTAATATTGGAAAAATTTCGTTTTATTGATCTTTTATCTAGGTGATCTACTAATAAACAATGTAATAAGATTTATACTTTTGTCACAAAAATAATGTTTTCCACCCTCTTTTTTTCGTTTTAAGAACACGCTTAAGAGATCAACTAGTTTTTTTTTTTCATAATATAGATAATAGAAATATAAAGGTTCTACTTAAATCCAGAATTTTTTTCCTACAAAATATTTCAGTATTAGCTAAAAACCCTCCGATCTGCTGTCTCGCGCGTTATTATTAACATAGACATAAATTTGAAAAAGTTCCGTTTTGGGCTCTGTAGCGTTTGTAAATAAAGCACAGAGCAATTACTCTTTTGAAAAAATATAAAATGTACAGTTTCGACTTCGTTACAACTTTATCTTCTATATGCATAGATAAGAAAAACTAACATAATTTGTACAATTCGCACCGAGACCGAAACGTGCCACTTTCAACTGAATGGCGTACTGATAACTTGAATGTTGCATTTCCCATAAAAAAAATCCCAAAAAGAAACTTAAAATATCTAAATTTGTAGCAAGTCACAATATTTTATCCCAATATTGCGAAAAAATATCGAACCACAATAAGGATTACGTCAAAAATAGTAATAGCGACAGCGTAACAATAGCAATATTTACAAACATAACAACTAGTGTGTAGTAAACAGTCTTGTACTGGAGTAGCACGCTATGCTATACCTGATAAATACACATATTGTAATAAATAATAATGTTAGGAAGCAGTGGTAGCTCAGTCGGTAGGACGCTGGACTCCCAATCTTAAGACTCTGGTTGAAATCTGCCGGTAAAGCATACCGTCATACACATTGACCTCTCATAAACTAGACTCACAATCTCGCTCAAAAAGTGTCCCCGATGCATTTTGTCACCGCTATGGGGTGACAAATTCTAATGACGATTTCGTACAACTGACATTGCATCTTAATGTTAACGACATAACGTCTTAATTTGGTTGAAGATTTTTGTTTCTGTGCATGTCGCACGTTCGGACACTTTCCGGCGAACTTTTCTTAGAGACGGTGTGTCTTGTTGTTTATGAGAGGTCAATGGTCATTCACCGATGAGTTTTTTCGGAATTTATGTATGAAGTGTGTGTGTAGTTTACAACTTGCAGACGAAACACTCTCAAGTAAACCAGCATGCTCTAAAAGCGTGTACTTGTGCCCGAAACACGGCGATAAGGCTCGCCCCTAACACGTTGGGAGTTTAGAATCGTCGGTGAAACGTGGATTTTAGGAGTGTTGACTGTTCTAGTGACAGTCCACACACGGTAGCACCTCCGATATCCCCTTCCCGGAAATATGTCGTGACGATGTTTATGTTTCTGAAATAAATCTATGTCTATCTATACTAATAATAGAGTAATAAAAAATTGTGTGTACAGTAAATGTTTGAGAAATGCAGGTTCTAATTTATTTTTTCTTAATTTTTACAGCTCCTAAGTACTGGCAACTCACAGACAAAGAAGTTCGGCCTATCATCATCCAGCCAGTACAAGATCTTGGGACAGGAGCGAACGACGGCACAGGATTCCAAGCTCTATTCCGTTACCAATAGCGCTTTTAATTCGCTGGGCTTCCATCAGACGGTGGTTGAGGATATATGGAACATCGTCGCTGGGGTCATTTTGTTGGTAAGTTTTTAGAATAAACAAGTTAAAATGAAGCTTATTTATAATTGTTGTAGACAGTTTGTTAACCCTTTAGAGGGCGAAGACAAGTTTTCGATGATGGATGATTGATTCAAACATACTCTAGCATTGAGCTTTGTGGCTATGTAAATTGACTTTGACACAGCCTAATTTATACTGCAGACTCGGTTAGTGATTAGAACGAGGGCTAATAAATGCAAGAAAAATCTACACGAAGCCACAATTTCAAAAGAGGGGTATCGATAAGCTAAGATTTAGAATTAGTTCAGTTTATCGATTTCTCTCGTGAAAAAATCGTATTCATTTTTACTTTTAATTTATTGTCGAGTAATGTTAAATAAAAACATATATGTTGATTTTTTTGACATATTGGGATCAATTTTCTCAGCTTATCGATTCGATTTGATTTGATACCTTATTATTTCAAATTAGTTAAAAAGGTTAATTGAACTGGGTACTCATCGCTAATGAAGTCCGTCCTTCGTATGATCTTGGCTCTCTATTATGTAAATCAAAGTCACCTTCAAAATATAAATCTGTATCGTGTATAAATACGGCTACCAGGTTTCACTATATTTTAATGATCATCCTGAAGAATTTTCGCAAAGAAACATACAAACGCAAACCCAAAAATAGTAAAGTTTTTAATGTGTAGTCTAATACCTGAGTACAAAACAGCTGGAAGGGAGGGGTGGAAAGTGGCCTTTTGCTCGGCCTGTCAATAAACATTATGTCCATCCATCCATCCATCACCCTGTTTCGTCCACTGCTGGACATAAGCCTTTCCTGGATTTCGCCACTTTTGGCAGTCCTCCTGGAAGAAATGCCCATACTCACACAGGGCAGGCGGATTGGTGAGCGCGGTGCCACAACCCTTGCAACCAGTGACGCTGCCCGTCACCAGTCTGTTTTATATAAGGCCCGGCAATTGGGTATGTTTATACCGCCATCCATCGGTCCCAGGCAGTGGGCCACCTGGTTTTGCCTGAGAGCTGTTCTCTTACTCTCCCCCAAATAACTTCGGGAGGATTTGCGAGTAAGATAGTGTACCTCCACAGTCGAGCCCGGCATTAAATCTACCATCTTAACATTTTGTGATAACGCTGATAATGTCGGACTTCAAAACTTTGACGCAGGGTTTGAGCGGTTTGCTTGTCTATTATTAGGGCTAGTTAAATTTTCAAAAGGTTTACAACCTGGATAAAACGCCGTTCGCAACATCTCTTACGTGACATCACAGAATGCGAAATAACTTTTAGGATACCATCTCTCTTTTGTGCTACTTAGGACGTCATTTTTAGGGTTCCGTAGTCTGACAAGGAACCCTTATAGTTTCGCCATGCCCGTCTGTCCGTCTGTCCATCTGTCCGTCAGTCCGCGGCTTAGCGTAGAGACTATTAGTACTAGAAAGCTGCAATTTGCTATGGATATAAATATTAATCACGCCCACAAAATGGTAAAATAAAATCTTGAAAAAAATTTTTTTTAAGGTTACCTCTCTTACACGTAAACTGGGGATGAATTTCTTATCTCGTCTATCCCATAGTGCATGTATGTATATGTTCCGTTTTAACTCGAGAACCACACCACGGATTTGGATGCGGTTTTCTTTCATCATCATAGTGACCGTGGTCAACATAGAGATCTAAGGGATATCTATTATAAAAGAATAATAATAAATAATGTATGGATAGGCCGTTCAAAAACATTGTGGGTGTGTGAAAACCATTTTTCGATTTAGGGATCCGTTGGCGAAATATTAAGCTTTAAAGTGAAAATTTTAGTTAGAGTGGAGCGTCCCCCCCCCCCTGCCGGCTAAACGGTTGTTTATAGAAATGTGAAAAAATTCACAGAAGTAGTATATATAATGAATTTAAAAGGAAAACAATCACAGCTAAGTAGGCTTTACAGGTTTAAGAGTACAGGTCGCGCCAAACTTTTGGCCCCCTATAATGTGTCGGTAAAAAGTAGGTGCTTTGTTTCAGTAGTGGGCTTTATCATCATGAAACAATGTTTTATTCTTTCCGTTAATTTCAGGGAGAACTGACATTCACAGAGACACCTGACGGTCAACTAAACATTGGCGGTCCGCTGAAGCAATGCGTCGGCGCACTCGGAGTCTCTGCTGACACTCTCCAGTACGTTCAGATTGAGTATTACATGAAAGAGTCCGTTGTCGGTTAAATTATGATTTGGTGCTATCATAACTAATTTGGATATCATACAGAAATTATAATAATATCATTAAATAATCTTGAATTGGTTTCTTGAATGAGCACTGTTTTTATGCAAAGTTGAAACTTTTAAAGTTTTAACACTGCACTGCTCACGAGCACCATTTGAAAGAAATTATAAAAACTCCGCTTACATACTTCGCAGATATCTGTGTTGTGACTTGCATTTCACAGTTCACTCTTGTGAATACCTCTGACATCCGCTCGGGGATTCACGTCGTGAAGATATGTGTCACTTTTCTTATATCATTATTTATACATGTTGACTTCATGCCAATAGTTTAACCGAGCTTATATATACAGGGTGTAAATAGAGTGCGACCATTAAATAAAACCACATACTCTACTGATCATACTGAACAGCTATTCGAAAAAAAAAACCGCGCTAATCTTCCAAAGACTTTATCTCGTAGTAGGAAGGTCTATTTTACGACGCTCTCTCGATACTCGCCCATATGTTGGTGCGTTGGGGTTCCCGCATTTTTGTTTGGAACTTAATTATTTCCCAAACTAAGCATGGCCGCGGGTATAATTCTTGGGAAAAGTGGTTCAGTAGGATCAGTAGAATATGTGGTTTCACTTAATGGTAGCAGGTATTTACACCCCGGTATAGACGATATCAGGGCGAGACCCATCAGTGCCGCAAATATGCGTCCATTGATTTTCTCTACCTCCAGTAATCGCACGAACACTTTGTAATGTTGACATAAAGTCAACAAACCTATACATAACAGCGCTTTTGTATAATTTCAGGTCATCAATGGCAGGTCGAGTGCTCTCAGCGGGAGGCGATCTTGTCAACAAAGAACATTCCCTGACTGACGCCAACTACACTAAACTAGCCTTGGCTAAGGCGGCGTATGACCGGCTATTCGCATGGATTGTTCAACAGGTTAGCTGCACGGCACAACTTAACTTATGAAGACGTTCACAAAACGCATAGAAAGCACAACGCTGTCATTGGTCCACTTGAAACGTCCTCCCACCAAATCCGGCAAATTAGTCATAGAAGTCATGTGATTTTATTTAACATATTGTCACGACATGAATCCCTGTGGGGTGCACACTGCCAAGTGGGAACTGTGAAATACAAGTCAATTTCCATTTGTCATCGGCGATTACTTGTTCCGAAACAGAATGAGTGTTGAGCTCTACCGTCTTACTTCGGGCACAAATGGACCAACAGCTTAATGTGCTGAAGCACACAAAGTGAACACAAATGAGCACCGCGCGGATTTATACAGATTAGATTTGACATGTAAAACGTATACTTTATGTATCTATTTTACAAATAAACAATTTGAATTTGAATTTGAATTTGAGAAAGCCTATTTCATTGAAAAAAGGTAATTATAAATATATTCCTATTCCTGTCCACAGATCAACAAAGCGATAGAAGTCCCGTCCGGTACATACAAGAACACTTTAATCGGAGTGTTGGACATCTACGGGTTCGAGATATTCGAAGTGAACAGTTTCGAGCAGTTCTGTATCAACTACTGCAATGAAAAGTTGCAGCAGCTGTTTATTGGTAAGGCGGTTTGATGTTTAACTAAGACTGCAATATTACTCGACAGTACATTTGAATGTAGAAGAATGAATCAGAAGCGTAGCAGATGGAGATAAGTAGTCTGTTTACTATTATATTTTGCTTATCCCTTAGACGCATTAAGTCTGTTTCAAACGCAAAGAAAACGATGCGTATCGCTTACCATATAATTCTTTATCTAATCATTATAACAGTTAGATAATTTTTTAAATCGCTTCATTCGTTCCGCAGATTACCTCTATATAAAAATTGAGCCCTGATAGTATTCTGCAATTAATAATAATCTGCCTTTATCCGCAGGACTTATTTCGTGGCGTTGACTTTGAACAAAATAAATATTGATGAACAAATATTTTTTTTAAATAGGTGGACGAAACAGGCTGATGGATGGATGGATGAAATATTTTTTAAGAAAAATAAAAGTCACCTTTTGTTTTAACAAACAGTGTACAAACAAACACATTTTGTGTGGGATAAAAATAGTGATTTTGGACGTGAATGTCTCAAGCACTGTTAAAGTTCCATTTATGAAATTAATTTACAACTTTCAGTTATAGGGGGGGGGGGGGGTCGGTTTTCGTCTTAGTGACTTAAAATCCAGCTTTTGTCCAACGTGTATTAGCGCGCTAAGGATGCTATCAGTAATTTTGAAACAAAATCAAGGACGTAAAGATACATTAAAATATATGATTTTTAACCTAAGATCTTCCTTTTCCGCAGAACTGGTTCTAAAGCAAGAACAAGAGGAATACGCCCGCGAAGGCATCCAATGGACGCCGGTCCAGTACTTCAACAACAGAATCATCTGTGAGCTCGTCGACGCGCCGCATCAAGGTATCATCGCCATCATGGACGAGGCCTGTTTGAACCCGACAAAGGTAAACACTAGATCATTCCAAATTTAACTCTATCACAATGGGATACAGTTTATTGTTTAATAATACCCGATGTGAGGGTATAACGGTCTTGTACTGTAACAACAGAATCAGGCAAACAATAGTCAATTTCTAAGTGAACTCGTATCTAAATGGAGCTCAGTTAATTGTTTTACAAGAATAATACGATTTTTGGATACTTATTTGTTTGCATCTCGTATAGGGTGGCATGGTTAAAACGATTATGTAAATTTAAAATGTATTTATCTATTTCTTTGTTCCGTAAATAAAAAATGTTACAACTGACTATCCTAAATAGTTAAAACCATAGTTCGAATGTTAGATTTCAGACCAGCAGTTGTTAGAAGCGATGGACAAGCGTCTGAATGGACACAAGCACTACACGTCGCGGCAACTAGCACCCACTGACAAGAAGATGAAGCATGGCGTCGACTTCAGAATCACGTGAGTTATATACAAGAAACTTGTAACCATGCTGGAGCACTGGCTTCCTATTTCTTACCCTTCATAAAGCTAGGTTTACACTTAGGCTAGCTAGAAGTAGAGTAACTAGCATACTATTTATCCGACCACTCTACTCTACTCACTTTTGTCTAGTAGCCGTATACATTAATACCAAATAGTGCGAACTGTTAAATAGGTAAGTAAAAAAAAATAAACGATGGATGCTGTTCGACGTCGTCACCGTTTGAGACGAAGATTATTTAATCTAACGACCTCATTGTTAAATTAAGTTACAGAAGTTTCAGAAGAAGAAACATCAAAGGCATAAAGAATATGGGTTAGAGATTGGATGAAAAGAAGATAGGAGAAAGAAGCATCTGCTAATCTACTTAGAATTAGCAATAGAATATCCCAAAGAATTCAAAATGTATTTAAGGATGACGCCAGCTAATTATTTATTAAATATGAATTTAGTTCAATCGTTCAGTGCTTGACGATTTTGACTCGAAGCCTGAAGTAGAGTAGAGTCTACTTTACCACATGCGTTATCTACTCTACTCTCCCAGCTTCTATCTTTAGTACTATTCTGTAACTGTTTACACTACCGCCTACTCTACCCGTGTAAACTAGGCTGTAATAGATAGAATGACACTCAAAGAGTTCAAAGTGTCAAGAGTAAAAGAGAAAGCAAGAGAATGAAGATTATTTACTTTGGCGAGCAGCTTTCTATAGAGGTTAGCCCTCCAGTCTGGTTATAAACTTCTTGGTTGTTTATGAGCATATTTCTTTACGAAGATTCAACGTCGTCAAACGTTGCGCTCTAACGAACGAAATCTTTGAAACATAACGGTGAAATTTTACTGCGCTGCTATTCCGTTGGTAAAAAAGAGAAGGGGAATCGGTAGGATTAGTTATATATTTTAAAATAATGAAATAATAATTAGTATTCGTGTAATTCCTACGCTACCTTATATTATAGCCTGTAAACAAAACAAAAAAACGTCTCCTGAGCTATTCTCTATACCAGCTATACTAAACCTGCGGCTCAGGGGCCGCATGCGGCCCGCCGAGCTTCTGTATGTGGCCCAATTGGCATTGTTTCATCAATTGTCAATCATTTTAAGGCGGTAGCTCCCGCGGTAGGACGCTGGCCTCTCAATCTTGAGACCCAGGTTCGATCTCCAGTCGGGCATGCACCAATGAGGTTTTCGGAATTTATGTGCATAGTATTTGTGTTCTTACCTAATACTTACCACTTGCTGAACAGCGAAGGAAAACATCTTAAGGAAACCTGCATGCCCTAAAAATCGTGTAATAGGCATGATGACTAAAAAAATTGTATTAGTCCGTCAGTTAGATTATCAGAAAATATTGGACACGTATTTTTTATTTTTTCAATTAAACAATGATGAAGATATAGCCGTATAGTGACGCCACATCTAGGTAGAATTTTACTTACAAGTGACGTCATTTTTCCCCACTCCCAAACTTTGACGCGCTTTATCTCTGTAATTTTTTGTTTGATTGACAAAAGAAAAAAATACGTGTCCAATATGTTTTGATAATCTAAATGACGGACTAAATAGAATAATATTTTGTTTACCCTGTGTACAAGCCTATTGTGTCCGAAGTACGGCGATAGGGCTCACTACCCATCACGTTGGGATGTAATAATCGTCGGTGAAACACGGATGTACCGAGTGTGGACTGTGACTTGCATTTCAGAGTTCACACTCGGGAACACCTCTGACACCCCCACGGGGATTCATGTCGTGACGATATGTTATGTTTAAATACATCAATTGTGTACAGCAACAAACTTACAGACTCCTATCTAGATGTGGATGGTGTAATAAGGTTAGCATGCAGCAACAAGCCAGATCCCAAATCCAAAACTATAGGGGATAGCGAAATATGCTCGAAGGAATCCTGGGGCCGATTTTGATGAAAACTAAAACTGTATCATTAACTTGTTAAAAAAGTATTTTTTTTAACCGAGAAAACAATCCGCTGATTTAAAAACACTATTATTGCACCATCCAATAGTGTCGCTTACAAGGATCTAATTCTGGCCCAACAGTGGGTGGATGCGGGTTGATCGATTGACAAACGCAAACTAAAGGCAGGGCTTATTGGAAGTTGATAGTTGAGATTGTCGGCACTTAGTGGAATTTATCAAACATTGTTGTTACTGAAATTTATTTAAATGTTTTAATATTAGAACTCATATTATTTGCTAATTTGTCTTTAACTTTATTCGACATGAATTTTATTTTCCCGACTTTCTCGGGAATATTTTAGTTTTTTTAGTGTGACATCCCTTTGACAACTGTTTGATGCATACCCAACTTTTACGCGACGTTTAATCAAAATGCAAAATGCCAAACACATTATCTTTAACAAAACGGTGAATTCAGTAATCATTTTAATCTTAGGTTTGTCTGTCATGCGTATTCAATCTACCCGCAAGTTATTTATATCGTTTATTGTACGGACATCTAGCAACAGAAACATTGTTTAAAAAAATAATTATGTATTATTAGTTAATTAAAAAGCCCCTGATGATGCTTATATGGTGAGACCGGTTGGGTAGTGTAGTATTAAATATTATCTGTGGAAAAGTACAAGTGTTTTTTCATCACAAAAAGGGCTTATTTTTAATAAAGTCCTACTAAATTTTTCTTGCATAAAATAAACCTTAACTAATAAATTGTTCTAAATGATGCCCATATTTCCGATACATACGAGTACGCCACCAATTTAAAATATAACGACAAAGCACTCGGGAACAATTTAGATAATTCCACATAATATTGTTTTGGCACAGCCACTACGCCGGCGATGTGACGTACGCGATAACAAACTTCATGGACAAAAACAAGGACTCGCTCTGGCAGGACCTGAAGAGGCTGCTACACTCCTCGAAGAATAGGTCCTTGTCGGAGATGTGGCCCGAAGGCGGAACCAACATACAGAAGGTTTGTGTGCACATTAATTTAAACCGGCCAAATTGGCCTGTTTAGTCCGATAGAAATGAGTTTGCAACAACTATTAATTGATGAGTAGCTTTTTTCGGTTTTACTAGACAAAGTTAAGCATGTTAAAGAGGCCTTAAGAGGCCTCATCACGCAAAAATCTCAATACAACAGGTAAAAACTGTTTGTGAAGTCAACAGCTTACTTTCTTTATATATTTTTCAATAATTTTTATCTAGCGACATCGTATGAAGCCCAAAAAGCTAAAATCTGATGATATACCATCATAATAGCTGTCAGGATATCGTGAATATTGCCTCGTTTTTACGCAAAGTTTAACGATTCGTACAATTTGTAGCTATAATAGAATTAAAAAAAAACACTTCAGTCCGCGTGCTTTCATTTATAGAAGATTAAGTTTAAACACTTTTTTATAAAAAATACGAACAGTTTCATGGTAAACAGTTTTCTCCTGAAACCATTTTACTAATTCTAATATTGAGTGAATACCTCGCCATTATGCACTTCTCGATGAGAGATAGGTCGGAGTGCTGCATCGTAGATAAGGAAACCTATCTGAAGACGTGTGCAAAGTTTCATTAAGATCAGACCCACCAGGGCGTCACAAACACCAAAAGCATTTTTATGGCAGCTGAGCGTGAAGGGCCCCCTTAAGACGACTCTATTCGCCCGAACTCCCATACTAGCGCAGTTCGCTGATCATATCCTTATTTATAGGTACTTGCTTATTATTTTTTCTTTTTCAACATATCCCATTCTAGGACGTTACGGTACATAAACATTCATCAAAATATGTGTAAAATCCAGGACTTTTATACGCTTGCAACTTTTGTATGTATTTGATTTTTATAAATGTTTTAGTTTCATATGCATATCCATTATTAAATGAAGAAAGCGACGTCTTTCATTTCACCTTTAGTGACGTCATCACAACCCATTTCAAAAACGGGAAAATATATTTTTTTACACACCCTAAAGTCTGGCAAGGATCCAACCATTGAACCTAATATGATGACGTCACTTCCTTTGAATACTAAAATGCTTATAAAATCGGTTAACAACGAAACAAAAAATAATTATATTCTTAAATTGATCTATTAATTCCAAAAAACAGACAAAAATATTGATGAATAAAAAACGAACGAATTAAGACCAAATTTTTTATTTATTTATGTAAGTGTGTCAAAATCGTGGCATATGGAGATCTGTGGTTCCTGCCTACCCCTCTGGGAGACAGGCTTGGGTATGAAAATTATCAATATCGAGTTTAATGTCTACCAGTTTATCTATCCTGCTAAATACTATCCAGATCGATTGGGCTGGGACGGGACGTAATAATCGTCGGGGGAACGAGGGTACATGTGGCCTGTGACTTGCATTTCACAGTTCACACGTGGGAACACCTCTGACACCTCCTCGGGGACTTATGTCGTGACGATGTATGTATTTTCCAGACGTCCAAACGTCCTCCGTCGGCAGCCACATTGTTCCGCAACTCGATGTCGGCTCTCGTCACCGGACTGCAGAGTAAAGAGCCTTTCTACGTGCGATGTGTCAAACCGAACCCGGTGCAAGCGCCTAACACGTGGGACGAACAACTGGTAAGTGATTGTGCGCTATATTATTTGAATTGTATTTGGGTTTACATTAATTTATAACTGTCCTGCAAAGAGCCTTTCTACATGCGAAGTATAAAAAAAAACTTTATCTATATGTATATACTAATAATAAATTAGTAAAAAAGTCGTACATTGAATATTTTCGCGAAATTTAAATGAAATGGGTTATTGGTACTACAGTACCAATTTACTGAGGCCCAAACAACAATTGTTTGAATTTTTGTCTGTCTGTATGTTCCGTTTTAACTTGAGAACGACTCAACAGATTTGAATGCGTTTTTTTTTATTATCATCATAATACCCGGTCAACACATAGGCTATAAGGCGTGTTCATAAATCAACGCCCAAGCCAGAAACGGGAAAAAGATTGAAGAAACGCTTTTATAACTCAAACACCAGTCTACGAATTTGGATGCGGTTTTTTTTATTATCTTTGTAGTAACTGTGTTCGACACATAGGTTATAAGGGGTGTTCATAAAATAACGCCCGAGCTGAAAACGGGGCAAAGATTGAATAAACGCTTCAACTCTGGTTTTTGGTTTTATTATCATTGTAGTGACCCTGGCCAACATATAAGCTATAGGGGTGTTCATAAAATAACGCCCAAGCTGAAAACGGGGCAAATATTCACTGAACGCGGGCGAAACTGCGGGCAAAGGCTAGTTATGTAATATGATAATGATCAAAGTACAAGTTTGGGTTATTTTTAAACAGAGGTGATTATAGGATTTGGAGGGATTTTGTAAGGAGCACAGATGACATATCAGCAAAGGAACAGTTGTTAAGACTTGGCCCATGGTGCACGATAATATTACTGAGTGATTTTGAACTTCAGTATGTTGTCAGAAAGTCTACATCAGAACGGTCGCTTCGCGCGCTGCTGGCACGCATAATCTGTGAATTTTCGAGGTTTTTCTGGATTTTACGAAAAAGTATTTAGTGCAGCTATATGTTATCTTTCTATAGCTGTAATTTCAGACATAAAACTCAAGCCGCTAAGATAAAAAACGTATTTATCACTTAAAAAAGCATTATTTTTAAAAATGAAATCTATCGAGTTAAATGTCTCCAATTGGGTAACTGTCTTTAGAAAAGAATGATAAAGGTCTGAAAAAACATGTGTGTGAGTTTAACATTGATAAGGTAAGTAGTGGATTCAGCATATTTAAGTAAAAAGCCTTGAAATGTAGAAGACCAAGCCTTAAGACTAGTATTTTGTTGCACACCTATTGGATTTTGCTAAATAAATTATATCACCAATTATATCATTCTATCTTGACAAGGAATCTTACGCCCCCCCCCCCCTCCTCCTCTCTGAATCTGAACCCGTGTTTGTTTTTTGACTTCGGTTATTGAGTAGTCGTTGTTGTTCGATATGTCAAACCAAACTAATAACAAGCGCCTACGTTATTGAGCAATCGTAAGTGAATATTATGAATCCTATTGACAGGCAACGAGCAAAAGAATGATATGATTATAATAATAATTTTTATCTTGTTTGATGTAAAATAAAACGAAATATTAAATTTTAATTATCGGATAAAATTATTTTATTACCAAATTAACATTTAAAATGTAGCAAGATTAAAAATAAAACATTACCAATACTACTACAATAATACACAAAATAAAGAATACTAAATCTATTACAAAAATAATGTCTACTTATAAAATCAAATTACAAGTTCAATTACAAAGACATTTTTCATAACAGAACTATAATCACTCACTATAAAATACTCGTACGTATATAAATATGGATAAAGGAATAGAAATAAAAGAAATAAATAAATAGTATTAAAATTATCAACTCAATCAAACTTTATCCTTGAAGATGTTGCGACGCGAGGTCTCGTACCCGACATCCTTTTGTTTTTACGTGGATCACGTTTAAGTTGTTTCTTTGCGAAATATTCATTTATCTCAAATAGTTCCTCGCAGTTAGTCGGTATGTAATTACCATCTAGAACAACCTTTAACAACCCAGCTTCAGGAATAAGCGTGATATCATTCTGGTACTTTAAAACGGTCAGTAACTTAGTCAAACTTGGAAACGCTAGGTTATTGTAAGCCAAATTCAAGTAACAAAGCGATGTATTTCCGATACAGTACGTAAACCCATCTCTAATTTCAACGTGATTTGTGCTGTAAGGATCCGTAAAAGAGCCCATTAATTCGTTAACCAGAGATTCTGCCTTACGTTTAATATCCTTAGGGGTAACTGAATCACTTCGCTTCGTATCCTTAGGGGTAACGGAATCACTTCGCTTCGTATCCTTAGGGGTAACGGAATCACTTCGCTTCGTATCCTTAGTGGTACCAGAATCACTTCGTTTCTTGCTTTTCAAACTTGCCGTTTCACTCTTTTCTAGGTTTTCGATTTGTTGCGAGAGACAATTCCATCTCTCTTTCAAATATCGAAAGTGTCGTTGCCGTCTTCTGATACTCTCTTCATGCGTTAAAGGAAACCCCATCAATACGTTGAAAATGTATGCAGCTCCTTCGTCCGTGAGTCTGTTTCCTGATAAGTTCAAATATCGAAGAGTTCTATTAGATCTTAAAGCGATCCCTAAGTACTTAGCACCTTCGTCGGTTATTTGATTGGAAGTCAGATCCAAAAATTGTACAGTTTTGGGTGTAGGTGTGGCTAATTGATCTAATTTCGTGGCTATCTGCTTACAGATTTCGTCGTTGATTTTGCATCTACACAGTGATAAGTGCTTTATGTTTGCGTTTACATTGAGCAAGATAGCGTAGTTGCCCTCTGGTAAAGTTGAATCATCGAGGCATACATCAGTTATTGAGCTACATGCTAATAGCTTGTTTAGTTCGTGAATTGTGTAAACATCTATACCGCACCTTTTTATCACAATCTTGTTGAGGTACTTGTACATTGGAACGTAAAGAGTCAGAACTTGCATCAGAATTCTGGGAACGTGAGGAACTTTAACTAAGTGCACCTCGGTCAACCGGTTGTGTAGATCTTGGAAACATCTTAGGACCACAGTTCCTGCGTCAGATTTCGGGGGCTGTTCTTTGTGTTGTATGGAGGAAGCAATTGATACCGTCTCGCGGGTTTTGTCTGTAACATTACCTTTTTTGTGTTCGGAAGATATGTAATGCGAAAGTTTGCTTACATGGCGCTTGTTTTTTATGTCTGTTAATTTGATATTCAATGATGCTCCTAAAATAATAGAAATAAAATTGAAACAAACAAAATAATAAAGCCTTTATCTTTACTATCTCACATTTAAACAAATTGTAGTTATTAAACAAAATATGCTAGTTAAAATTTTCACAGAATACGTGTTACCATGGCCACTACCTTGTCTATTACGCGAATTCTCAAACGGGTCGGGGACTGCGTCCCCCGCCCCTCTCCGCGGCCCGCGAGCCCCACGCCATACGTGCGATTAATTAATATTAAAAAAAACCTACTATACCATAATGTTTTTAAAGTTCCGTACCCATATTGTGTGGTGGTACGGAACCCTTTGTGCATGAGTCCGACTCGAACTTGGCTAAATTATTATCACCATAT
The DNA here is from genome assembly GCA_910592155.1 of Ypsolopha scabrella. Classification (NCBI taxonomy): domain Eukaryota; kingdom Metazoa; phylum Arthropoda; class Insecta; order Lepidoptera; family Ypsolophidae; genus Ypsolopha; species Ypsolopha scabrella. The sequence continues at coordinate 19,441,134 of OU342975.1, read as the reverse complement.
TTGTAACAGTGGTCTTTACATTGGTAGGTCAAATTACATTTAAAAATACAATGGTTAAATTAATTAAGACAAATTGGTACACATTATTACTTTTAGTAAGATGATTAACTTTTCTAAATATCAGTACATTTGACATCAAATAACATCATAATAAAATATAAAATCATATTTGCAATATGTCATTGTCTTAGACCATTTAACACGGAACCTGGCAAAGCGCGACTCTTAGTACTGAAATTATTCTGCCGTTTTCCACGGGAGGGGAGGTAAACACGGACAGCACACATTTACTCATTCACGCACACTCTTGCGACAAACTGATATGTCACACTAAATCAAAAGCTCATTTTGAGACAATAATAACGAAGATATTGTATTTTCGAAATATATTTCGGCCCAATTTGGAGCCGGCATCAGTCGAATAAATGACACATCTAAAAATGACATAAAAATATATACAATCTTATGACTAATTACTTTCTTAAATAAACAAAAAAAATAAAATAAAAATGAAAACAAAAACAATTTTGGTTGAAGAGCCATCTTGCTATTGTCTAACTATCACGGTTCATGAGATACATCCTGGTGACAGACGGACAGATAGACAGACAGACGGACAGCGGAGCCTTAGTAATAGGGTCCCGTTGGTTACCCTTTGGGTGCGGAACCCTAAAAAAAGAATCTGTCATATCCACCGATAAAGTTAAGAAAGTATATGCATATTTTTTTTATTGTTGATAAATATTTCATTACTTTATAGGGAACTAGCTTTTGCCCGCGGCTCCGCCCGCGTTTTATTCGGTTTAACGACATGCTTTTTTCTGGGATAAAAAGTAGCCTATGTGTTAAGTTAGGGTATAAGCTACATGTAGTACATGTAGTACATGTACAACTGTAGTACATGTGATTCTGTTCTGTGATAGGTCAAATTACTCAACATTTAGATAAGTCGCAACATTATACATACCTTACCTGTTGAGAACCTGTGAAACAGATTCGAGACACGATCTTGCCTGCTATCTATTTATTATTTAATACTATTTGAACCACATTGGGAACTCGATTGATTAAACCTTTTTTGTTAAAATTTATCAGTAGCTTGGATTAAAAAAGAAACAAGTAAACTTTCTATATTTACCTATATATAATACATATTTTTGTCTCCGTTGTTGTTTAGTGGGTAGTTAAAAAAGAAACATCTGTTTTAAATTAATAAATAATGATGTCAAATGGTGTATTAGGTTCTGCTGTAAGTAGACATCTACTTTAGGTTAGTACTAATTAATAACTAGTTTCATTTGTTATATTGTATATATATATATTGTTTTTCTTTTATATTACATATATTTATTACTCTATTTTAATTACTTTATAGATATGTCTGATTGTTTACCTCTTGATTTTGATTTTTTCTCGTGCTCTTCTTCTGACGAATATGAAAGTGCCAGTGACAATGACAATGACACCAGTCTATCTGATTTCCCTCAACACAAAATTAAAGTCAGTCTTCAATAAAACATCTACAAACCTAAACCTGGTACATATCAATGCTGAAAGTATTTATGCACACTACGTTGATTTTATTACTTCATTCTCTGATCAAGATATTGACGGAATTATCGTTTCAGAGTCATGGCTCCGTCCATCGCTACCATCGACTTTACTTCCTCTTCATGGCTATCGACTATTGCGTAATGATAGAACCGGAACCTCTGGTGGAGGTGTGTGTGTATATCTTCGCAGTAACATACCATGTACTGTGATTAGCCAAAGCCAATGTCCCGTTCCATATACGAGTTCCTTTGAGCACTTATTTCTAGAAATTAGTTTGAACCACTCGAAAATTCTTCTAGGTGTAGCTTACAGTCCCTCCTCGAAAGTAAATTATTTTGACACTTTTGAATCTCTTCTCACAAGTTTTAGGCCTCTGTATGACAAAATTATTATAATGGGGGATTTTAACACATGCCTTATTAAGAATGATTCACGTTCTAGTAAACTGCAAGCACTTGTATCTTCCTTTGATCTTCAAATTCTCCCACTTTCTGCTACCCATCATCCACCAAATAGTGCTCCCTCGTTGTTAGATTTAATGATTGTTTCAAAACCCAACTCCGTATGCTTTCATGGCCAAATGACAGCTCCCTTCTCGTATCATGACCTTATTTACTTAACGTATAAGTGTCGTTCCCCAAAGCGTCGTGCAAAGGTCATTGTGCAGCGAAGTTTCAAGGATATGGATATTGATAAACTTAAAAATGATTTACGTGGCCTTGACTGGTCTATCCTGTACAATGCAGAGTGTATTGATAAAAAGGTTGACCTATTTGTTTCTTTACTTACTCATGTATTTGACATTTATGCTCCTGTCAAACCCATCAGAGTTAAACATTATCCTGCTCCCTGGCTTTCAGAACCTATCAAAATTCTAATGGCTAAAAGAGACAGAGCTAAGCATAAGTGCAAAAAGTTTCCATTACCAGAGAACTTCCTCGCTTATAAGAATCTACGCAATCGATGCAATAGATTGTGTAGAGATGCGAAACGTCGTCATATCCATTCAGCAGTTGAAGACCTTTCCCCTCCTCAAGTATGGAAGTTTCTAAGAACGTTAGGTGTGGGTAAGTCTCCAGCCCCTATGGATAATACCAAAGATCTCAACGATTTAAATAGTCATTTCTCTACTCCTCCTGTTAATCTTGATAGTTCAGTTAAAACTTCTTCTCTCTTCGATTTATCTCAAAAAGTTCTACCATCCTGTGATCCATTTGTTTTCTGTGATGTTACAGAGTTTGATGTTAGGAAAAGTATTTTATCTTTTACAACTAAGGCAGTGGGTAGTGATGGCCTCAGTCGTGACATGATATTACCTATTGTGGATGATGTTGTTCCTATTATCACACACATTTGTAATTTCTCTTTAGCCAGCAACGTCTTCCCAACGGCTTGGAAAAAAGCTAACGTCATACTCCTGCCTAAGAAACCGAATCCCACTTCTTACTCTGACTTTCGCCCAATTTCAATTCTCCCCATTTTATCCAAAATTCTTGAAAATGCCGTACATAAGCAACTCTACTCGTATCTTCTCAAAAAGAATCTTCTTAGTCCGCTTCAGTCCGGCTTTCGTCCTTTTCATAGCACTGTCACTGCACTGTTGAAAGTCACTGATGACATCAGGCTAGCAATGGATAACAAACAGCTTACCGTGGTTACACTACTTGACTTCAGCAGTGCATTTAATTCCGTTGATTTTGATATTTTGCTTGGTATCCTTCGTTGTAATAATGTGTCTTCAACAGTTATCCATTGGTTTAGCTCCTACCTTCGTGGACGTCAGCAATGTGTCTTCAGTGATGAATCTTCATCAGATTGGATTGATTTAAGTGCTGGTGTTCCTCAGGGAGGTGTTCTTTCTCCCCTTCTCTTTTCAGTTTTCATCAATGAGATAACCCGCACTTTAGTCTCTAATTATCATTTATATGCTGATGATCTGCAAATCTATCGTCATTTCGATGCAGTTAGAGCTGAAAATGATGTTGGTGATGGTATAAACTTGGAAAATGCTTCGGCAGCTATTAATGCCATTAATGATGATCTGACTTCAATTTTGAGGTGGGCGCAAGACTACGGTCTTCTTGTCAACCCGAAAAAATCTCAGGTTATCATCATTGGTAGTAAGCGTTTGAGAGATACCATCACCTTCGGAACTTTACCATGCGTGTCGTATAATGGTGAAATAATCCCCTTTGCTGACAACGTAAAAAACCTTGGCGTCTTCATGGATGGCAATTTTTCATGGCAAGCGCACATCAATGAAATTAGTAGACGCATGCACTTCTCGTTCCATTCGCTTAAAAAACTCCAAAATTTCTTGCCTGTTAAAACGAAAGTCATGCTTGCACAAACTTTGTTATTGCCACTATTAGATTACGCTGACGTGTGCTTCATGGATGCCACTGAGGAACTTGTCAACAAGCTTGAGCGTCTCCAGAATCTTGCCATACGTTTTGTCTTTGGTCTACGCAAGTATGATCATGTTACAGAGTACAGACGCAAACTAAAGTGGCTATCAATTCGCTCTCGCAGAAATATGCACATGCTTAGCGTCTTGTTTAATATTTTACACAACCCCTTTGCCCTTCCGTATCTTCGCGAACGTTTCGGTTTTCTTCCCCCTCGTGACAGGCTTCAAAGATCGTGTGACCTCAGGACCTTGCAAGTGCCTCAATGTAATACAAAATTTTACTCTAATTCATTTACAGTACGAGCAGCTCGAATGTGGAACACACTACCTAAGATTCTGAGAGATAGTCCGTCAATATCTTCATTTAAACGTAAATTAAAAGAGCACTTCCTCTCGTATGAGTAATATTTAAGTATATATTTTAAATTATTTAAGTATATATTAATATTATATTTGTATTGATTCATTTATATCCATTATATTTATATCTATAATTTATATTTTTATTATTTTATTTGTATAGAATAAGTTGTTATAATCCTTCTGTATGCTTGCTGCCAACCTATTTAGTGTATTCTTTCACCACAGTACTGGTTGGCTGGAAGAAACCTCTTGAAGAGGTAAGCTCGCCTTTGTGCATATTTTTTACTTTTTTTGTTATCTTAGTTTAAGTTTCTGTGTGTGTGTACAATAAAGGATATAATAATAATAATAACAATAATACATCCATTCTAAATTTCATCCAAATCCATCTAGCCGTTTCAGCGTGAAAGAGTAACAAACATACACACACACACACACACACACACACACACACACACACACACACGCACGCACGCACAAACTTTCGCATTTATAATATTAGTGTGATGTGATAGTGTGACTGGTCACAGTCATTCGCTTCTGCATAAATTCTCCTACAGAGTAAAATGGATTGCAAGATAAGTATTCCTTCAACTTGATTGTACATAGCAAGTTTGAGAATTTTGTTTTTATGTTTTGGCCAGACTTGCCTTAGGTATGAATATTTTTTTCTTCAATCCGTATGGATGTCCATTTTTTTGGGATAAGTTTCGTTGTCGTTTTGTATTTCAATAAAGGAATTGAACATAATATAAAGATGTCACAATCGTTTATGAAATGTTTCCTGACGGAAGTTTGTGGAAACTATTTATAACTCTGATTTGCTTCTTTTGCCAAATAAGTAGATTTTATGTCTGCTGCGTTTCCCCATACTGTAATGGCATGATTTATATTTGCTTGTATTATAAGCATAGTATACAAGGTGACCTTTATTTATGTAGCTAAATTCATACTAAAGACTCGGTAAGTGCTCACTATCAATGTTCAATTACCCTTTTCGTGAAAATAGTAAATTATTTTTTTCGTGTTCCCTACAAACGCAAGCCTAGCCTGAGTGAATTACTATGGGAGGTCAACATTTTATTTTGCGAAATTAGCAAAAAGTATCGATCCGTAATACTGGTCACTTACCAAGCCTCCAGTATGAATTTGGCTGCATAAATCAATTTCACCTTCCATGTTTGCCCCGTAGTACCACGATAGGGCTCACCACCCACCGCGCTGGGACGTAATAATTGTCTGTGAAACGTGGGTGTACGAGTATGCACTGTGACTTGTATTTCCCAAGTTTCATGCCGTGACAATGTATATTTTTATTTACTAGCCTATCGGTTCCTTCCACACGATAATTTTCTGGGGACATTCGAAGGCCAGGCAAGCCGCCTCGACGGTGTGTTCAAACGCAGGAATAACATTCACCAAGCTCTCTCCCTCTAAGTTCCTCAGAGACTTTATAGACTTTGGTACAGTTGCACTCCTTTTAGATCTGAAACTCATTTTCGGTAATCCGAAAATAAACGGCTTCTAAAACTTCAGGTGTTAAAAGTAAAAGTAAAACTTTATGAAATTCAGGTAAAAGATGGGAAAGTTTCTTTCAGAATGACAAAAACATCGATTTATTTTTAAAATCACAATGTTCATGCCATCGGCCATATGGTTCATACATTTTCGGTATCAACCAATGAGGTTCCAACATTTAAATTAAATAATAACGGTCGTTGGAGGAAAAGTATGACACTACATTTTACTCAGAGGAAACATTCCAAAAAAAGGAGTGTATTATTTTCAGGGTTCATGTGGGTATTTTTCTCAATTCCACCATAACTTCTTAATGCCTGAACCGATTTCGAAGTGTGTGGTATCGTTAGAATCCTTTTAGCATCCTAAGTGGAAGAGGAAGTATTAAATAAAAATAAACAATAATAAATGTTAAATGTTAAATAACACCACTGCCGGAATAGGATTTAATTAGTATTTCAGTGCAGTCGGGGGACAAACTCCCTGAAGTTGAATAACTATTACATTGGATACGTGTTGTTTTGTATGTCTCCCGACTGCACTGACATCCGAATTAAATATCTATTCCGGCAGTCGTGTTTTAAAATACTTTTATTATTTATTTTTATTTGCGGTAATCTTCTTCTTCTTATCGTGAGGGCTGCAAGGTAATGGTAATGATATGCAAGCATTGACCTCTCATAAACAACAAGACACACAGTCTCTAATAAAAGTTCGTCAGAAAGTGTCCGATCGTGCGACGTGCAAAGTAGCAAAAATCTTCAACCAAATTAAGACGTTATGTCGTTAACATAAGATGCAATGTCAGTTGTACGAAATCGTCATTCGATTTTGTCACCCCATAGCGGCGACAAGATGCATCGCAGACCCTTTTTGAGCGAGATTGTGAGACTAGTTGATGAAAGGTCAATGTATGCAAGTGAAAAATTTGAATAATATGTGCAGGCGAGACAATTGCCCCTATTTCAGCAGTGGCTAGTCACCATATTCATAATGAAACCATGCCGCCAAGCGGCTCGTCGAGTTCCAGTGTGACGTCATGAGTAGCAAGCATTGACCTCCCATAAACAACAAGACACACAGTCTCTAATGCCTCCTCTACACGTAGAAGTTGTTTAAATAAATGTTGTATTTTGTTGTTGTATTTTGTATTTTTTGTAGACAGATGCATCAGCGGATGAATCAGCAGATGTATCTGCGGATGGATACGCGAGCCGTCCAGACGTCTGTGGGTCAATCAGTCTGTGTTCATTCTCGAAAGACGCAAGACGTATCAAAAATGGATAATAAGACAGTAGCGGCCGCTACTATTTTTTATTTAGCCCATATAAGTAAAAGAAATCTAAAAAAAGGAAGTGGGGGATGCCATATTTAATAAATATGTATTATATATCTAGTATGATATTTATTAAATTAATGAGTAAAAACATGCGTTCGCTCTCGTTCACAATCCGCACAATACTGATGCGACCGCAGACGTGTGGACGGTCGCCTTGCGTCCGCGCTGAAACCCTTTGATCCGTGCCCCAAAAACCGACAACAAACGGATTGACGGCGCACGCATCTGCAGACGTAAAATACCTACCACACACGAGCGAATACCCCCATCTACACGTCAGCGGACGCATCCGCAGATGCATCTGTCTACGTGTAGAAAGTGTCCGATCGTGCGACGTGGATAGTAGCAAAAATCTTCAACCAAATTAATGCGTTATGTCGTTAACATAAGATGCAATGTCAGTTGTACGAAATCGTCATTCGAATTTGTCACCCCATAGCGGCGACAAGATGCATCGCGGACACTTTTTGAGCGAGATTGTGAGTCTAGTTGCTTATGAAAGGTCAATGTATGCAAGTGAAAAATTTTAATAATAAGTGCAGCAGAGACAATTGCCCCTATTTCGGCAGTGGCTAGTCACCATATTCATAATGAAACCATGCCGCCAAGCGGCTCGTCGAGTTCCAGTGTGACGTCATGAGTAGCCGTATTTTTGCGGAAGTGAGAATGCCTCGCCTGCTGTCACTCTCCCTGTTTCTGGGTGATCGCGCTTCATCCTAGGTCTTATCGACGCTCCATTTGAACCTTCAGGGAGTTTGTACAGCCAAATTAATTGACCACTTTTGTGATAATGTTGTTTGATACCAATTTTAGTATTGATTTTGCTGTTGTTTATAGACTATTATCTTTAATAGTATTTATATTAAAACTTCCCCAACGAAACATACCCGTTTAAATGAAATTACAAGCTTGCTTGCCCAAAATACAAACAAAATTTTCAGGAAACAGTTTATTTATTTATTTGTACATTTAAGTTTCTTTGGGAAAGTAGAAAGGTTTCATTCACAGATAGCAGCCTAATTTATTATAATAAAACGAGGTTGACAATATTGCTGCGACATATACACCACTTGTTGTTGGTTAAGGAAAACACTGCACCTAGAAATCGTGTATTTGTGCCAGAACTACCGCAAAAAGGCTCACCCAGTACCACGTTGGGACGTTAAAATCGTCGGTTAAGTATATTACGAGTGTTGGCTCTCGGTAATATCTCTGACACACGTTCGGGGATATATATCGTGACGATGTTTTTTGTTTATAAGATAAGACAGTATTTAAATAATAAATAATGAAAAATATTAAAAAACACGCCTGCCGGAACAGAGATTTAATTCAGATTCTAGTGCAGTCGGAGGACATACAAAACAACACGTATCCAATGTAATAGTCCCTCCACTGCACTGAAATCCGAATTAAATCTCCATTCCGGCTGTCGTGTTTTTTTAATATTTGGTTTTATTTAATACTTTTGTGTATTTATCTATAGCCTATACCACTCGGGATGATATAAGGATCCTAACAATACCACACACTTCGAAATCGGTCCAGGCATTAAGAAGTTATGGTAATTAAGAAAAATACCCACATGAACCCTGAAAACAAAACACTACATTTTTGGGGTCATTCGTGTAAAAAGCGTGTATTTGTGCCAGAAGTACCGCAATAAGGCTCACCCAGTATCACGTTGAAACATTCAAATCGTCCACTAAAGTATACTCCGAGTTTTGACGGATATTATATATCGTGCAGATGTTTTCTGTTTATAAGATGAGACAGTATTTGAAATATGTGCTTGCCCACAGGTCCGCCACCAAGTGTCGTACCTCGGTCTAGTCGAGAACGTGCGCGTGCGCCGGGCAGGCTTCGCGTCCAGACAGCGCTACGACCGCTTCCTCAAGCGCTACAAGATGCTCTCTCAGTACACCTGGCCGAACTTCCGGGGGGGCAGCGATAAGGACGCTGTCATGGTGCTACTGAGGGACTTGCAGGTTACCGATGTGCAGTTTGGACACACGAAACTGTTCATTAGGTATGTGGGAATACAGTTCTGTATCTAGTTTTGAGGCTAGGTAGCTCTCTCAGACCGGAAGAAAGTACAGGCGCGGATTTAGCGCTCGGGGCCAATTTTCACCTATCTCCCAGAAAAGTCTTCAGTCTGTATCGGCGCCTGGGAAATGCTTTCACAATATGTAATAAATGGTTGAACTTCTGAGGAAGCAGCAATAAAGACTCTGACATGGTGATATTAAGGGGCTTACAAGTTATTTAAATTCTATTAGGTACGTAAAAATAGTGAGCACTCTTCAGGTTTTGGCCAGTTAGCTAACTGTCATGACACTAGTCCTGAAGGAAAAAAGCACCGATTTAAGGGCCCATAATACCTCAATTCGTAGTCCTGCTCTAACGCTCTTGCTTTTTAACTGTCTATCCTACTCTAATCAGATTCCGCGCACGCAAAAACATCAGTTATTTTGAAATCGCGGCTACACTGATGGTTTTTTCATTTTTATGGAACAGTCTGCAGCTGCTTTATACTTATATCAGTTATATTATGCAAAGTTTCAATTTAAATTTCAAGTATTCATTGAATGCTATCGGTTTATTGTACGGTTTGGAGGTAACTTTGTGATTTTTTTCTATAGAGAAAATTTAATGGAATCAAGTTTTCAAATTAAATCATTTATTTGTGAGTCACAGGTTAGTGGTTAGATGGCAAGTACATAGTTTTCGTCTCTCCGTGCTCTGCCACATGGCGTACAAATATTCACACAGAAAATAAAATAAAATATACACAATTATGTCACATTTTATATAAAATAATTAGTCACTTATAATAAAATTAACATGCATATACCTTTGGACTCACTGTGCATCGGACAAATATTCATTTACGCTATAATAAGTTTTGTCATGTAAAAAGTTTTTAAGATGCGTTTTAAACATTTGGATGTCTTCTGCATCTCTTATGGCCTTTGGTAACTTATTATAGATAGAGGGTGCCATTCCAAAAACACTTTTTCTGAAGAGTGCTTTTTTGTGTTGAAAGCTACAGATTTTGTTTCCGTAGCGGTTGCTTTTAAAGTGCTCAAAAAGATTAAAATTGAATTTTACAAATACCGCCCTTTCGTAGATATATAGTGACGGGAACGTAAGAATTTTGAAATTTTTAAAATGTGGTGCAAGTTTCCGTGTTCCTAATTTTACTTATAGCATTCGTACCTTTTTTGGGCTTTGAAAATTGTTTCCCTGTTTGTTGCGTTGCCCCAGAATATAACCCCGTAACGTAGGGTGGAATCCACATAACCTTTATAGGCAGTAAAAATGCGTGTTCACTAACTATTTTAGTTAAGTTGTGAAGTGCATATGAAAATTTATTTAGCTTTGAGCATATGTGGTCAATTTGGGCTTGCCATGACATTTTTCTATCTATGTGTAGACCTAGAAATTTTATTGTTTCAGTTTCTTCAATTTTATTGTTAATATATTTTATATCAATAGGAGAATTATTTGTTTGTTGTTCAAATGTTATTATTTTTGTTTTTTCCAAATTAATTATAAGTTTATTATTGTTGAGCCACTGATTATGTCTTTCAGGGTGGTATTTATTTCGCTTTCAAATGTATCTACATTTTCACTTTTAAATAACACCGTGCTATCATCGGCAAATAGAACCATGGGATGTGTTGTGATTTGAGGTAGGTCATTTATGTAGGCCAGAAATAATAGCGGCCCTAAAACACTTTCCTGTGGAACGCCGCAACGATTATCATTATCGTCTGAATAGTAAGCTTTTTCAGTTTTAGTTTTTAAGCATATTCTGTCGATTCTAGTTTTTTGTTTCCGATTTGTTAGATAAGATTTAATAAGGTTAAGTGTTCTACCTCTGATCCCATATTTTTCTAATATATTTAATAATATGTCATGATTCACGTAGTCAAAAGATTTTGTTAGATCCATATAGAGAGCAGCTACAGGGATACGTTTGTCCATGCTTGTTAATATTGTAACTAAAAATTCATATATGGCCATGTTTATTGATTTATTTTGTCTAAACCCCATTTGCTTTGGTGAAAATATGTTATACTTCTCTAGATAAGAGTAAATATTTTTAGAGATTATCTTTTCAAAAATTTTAGAAAATATTGGTATCAGCGCTATATTCATATTTTCTCTATCAATTTTCTTAAACAATGGTATGATAATTGACAGTTTAAGTTTATCGGGATATGTTCCTTCATATATGGCCATGTTTATTGATTTATTTTGTCTAAACCCCATTTGCTTTGGTGAAAATATGTTATACTTCTCTAGATAAGAGTAAATATTTTTATAGATTATCTTTTCAAAAATTTTAGAAAATATTGGTATCAGCGCTATATTCATATTTTCTCTATCAATTTTCTTAAACAATGGTATGATAATTGACAGTTTAAGTTTATCGGGATATGTTCCTTCATCAATACAAAGATTTATAATGTAGCTTAGTATTGGCGCAATGATGAAAGCGACGTGTTTTATAATAACAGTTGTTATTTCATCATATCCTGTGCTTTTTGTGTTTTTTAATGATTGTATTATTTTATATATTTCATCTGGAGTTGTGGGTTTAATAAATATAGAATTTGAATTATTATTTGTAACATTGAATTTTTTTGGGTCATTATATTCTGCGGTTTTGTCATTAGTTGCTGTTTCATTGACAAAGTAACTATTAAAGGAATGAGCTATTTCATGTGGATCAAATAATATTTGTCCATTATAATTAATTTTGTCGATATATTCCTTCATAACATTTTGATTTGTTTATAATGTTCCAGGCAGCTTTGCATTTATTGTTAGAAGTTTTTATGAAATAATTATTTCGAGATTTTTGCGTTAGTTTTATTATTGATTTTAATCTATTGACAACCATTTGAGTTTTTGGTTTATTGAAAATTTTACTTTGATTTTTGGAAAGCATAAAAAGTACAAGAGTTTAAAAATATCGTAAAATTGTTCAAATTCTTCATTGGCATTGTTGGATCTTTTTATGTCATAAAAAGTGATAGATTGTAAATATTCTTCAAATTTCTTTATTTTTTCCATAACATAATCTCGTTTTATTACGTACCAGTATTGAAGTGTATATGATTTCTTTCACCACAGCATTGACATAGCATTAGTCCTCAACTTTATCATATATTAATTTCAAGAGTGATTGTTGCAGTATTTTTTGGTATAAAACAGAATCATGCGAAGCGAAGTGAGGTATTATACACCCTTAAGAATTTTAAGGGCTTTGTTGTCACATTTTAAGGTTCAAGCGTTAATAAAACGTACTAAAAACGAATCGCAAACCATACACTCTGCGGCTCAAATACACACACATAATATATCAGGTAACTTTGTATACAATTCTTCGGTATAAATCAGTCTCTTATTCACTCACGCCTTTCAGGCAGACTACAGGTCTCTACATTCTCAAATATACATGCTACCTCTGTTTCCCAGGAGCGCTAAAACGTTGCACAGTTTGGAAGCGGCCCGCGCTGAACTCATCCCGTCCATAGTGATTCTACTGCAGAAGCTGTGGCGCGGTACACTGGCGCGCATGCGCTACAAGAAGATGAAGGCTGCACTTGTCATATTTAATGCTTGGAAGTGAGTATTCGTAGCCTTGGAATGAAGAGAACAACACAACTTATTTCATTTTGAAATTTTTAACATATAACTAAAGTGCAGGAACAGAAAAAAAGCAACTTCTATATTACGATTAGTTTCTATTTTCGTCGAGACATAATACCAAGTGTCTAATCATCATAATGACATTTTGTTATGACTTAAATTCCGCCAAAAAAATCCACCTACCCATAGAATATAAGAGTAGGTATTGCAATTTTGTATTTTTAAATGTTTTTTCCTCAAGTAGTTTCAAGACAGAATAAAAAAAAACAGTATGGTCGGAGGTCATAGATCTACCTTGTACAAGTATGGAGCTTTATCTCAAAAAAATACGTACCGAATTGCAAATGCCCCGTTTGTATCTAAGCAATAGTGAAATTGAACGTGAAAGAAAGACGTAAGGTGAAAGTACAGCTACATACATACATGCAATTCTATTATGTCGTGGCAAAGTGTAAAACTTGCTTTTGCTGGAACCCCCAGACGTTATCGGGCACGCCGCTACATCGCCGAGCTCCAATCCGAGTTGAGACGCAACCGCAACGTGATCAAACAGTGGCCGCAGCCGCCGCGACGACTCAACGTGCACATCATACAGGCCGCCTACAGGCGGTGGAGGGCGTATCTAACACTCAAGCCTATACCGAGAGATCAGGTACTATCCTTCAAATTTTTTTTTAAAGAATTCTAGTAGCGTAATTAGTTTATCCTTTTCTTATAATTTTAAATAAGTACCTAGTCGGTGCTTAAATTCTGTCACAAACAAAATTGGCTATAAAATGAAAACTAGTCATGATAATCAAAAAAAGTTTTTTTTAAAAAAAGGTAATTTAATTAGCTTACATTAAACACAAAATTTATTCAAAATGATTGCCACCATTTTTCACACAAGCCTTCAATCTTCGCGGCCAATCATCAATAGCAGCACGGACCATATTCATGTCGATATCGGCCACTGCTATAATCAATGATGACTTTAGGCTGCTCAAATTTTTGTGAGGTTTAGAACAGACCTTCTCCTCCAATTCCTGCCAAATTTTGTAATCCAGTGGATTGAGGTCAGGGCTAGATGAGGGCCAATCTTGATGCCTTATTAGCTCGATATTCTGGCGCTCGAACCACTCCTGAGTTGTTTTGGCCTTATGAGCAGGTGCGGAGTCCTGTTGAAACACAAATGGCCGTCCTCCATAGAGTGTCTGGGGCATATCTTTTACTATGCGATCTAAAACCGTGTCTTGGTACACTTTTGCACTGGTTTTGACACCTTTTTCACAAAAATGCACTTCAGTAGGGCCATAGTAGGACACTCCCAACCAAATCATGACTGATGATGGATGATGGCCGTGCTGCACTCTAGGAATGGCATTTCCAGCGGCTGCAGAGCTGGTAGCGTACACCCTGTCATTTTTTTTGTTGTACTTCTCTTCGATATTAAAAATTTTCTCATCTGTAAACAGGATATCGCGGTGTCTGTTTCTTGCGTACCGCTTTAGCAAAACTTTGCATTTTTTGGCTCTCATAGCTATCAGACGCGCGTTCAGAAGATGTCCACTCTTTTTTCGGTAAGCTCGTAGTCCCAGGTCTCCATTGAGTACTTTTTTATGGTACTTCTGGTTAATCCCATCTCCAAAGCCATCAATTTCTGCTTGCAGACGCGATTTCTTGCAATACGCGCCTTGATTGCTTTGATGACCCCTGGAGTCCTAACGGAACGAGGTCTGCCAGTTCTTTTTTTGTCATCGACACTAGAGGTTTCATTGTACCTCTTGATGGTACGGTACACGAACCTCTTCGTGATTTTTAATTTTTGAAGCAAGTTGAATATCGTCTTCGGTGGATGGCCGCAACGATGCAATGCAATTACTGCTACTCGGTCGTCTTTGCGAGTCCACACCATCGTAAAAAATGAATGAATGTAGTTGTGATTTGGCAGATTATTAATCAAAAAATATCTGAAAATCGAACACCATTTCATTTTTTTTTCTAGGTGTTCTATTATTAAAATAAATGGCCAGTGACAGTATTTAAGAACCGACTAGGTAGATCTACTGTATCCAGCGCCACTTTCCATTTTTTTTTACTTAAAATAATTTTCTCTGTTCGTCTAGTGGCCACAACTGAAGATGAAGATTTGTGCAGCAAGTGCGTTGAAGGGGCGGCGGCGGGAGTGGGGGGCGGGGCGGCAGTGGTTCGGTGACTATCTAGCGGTCGACGGGTACAACAGTAAGGCTGGTGGGTACTTTTATTGACCGACTTGTAAACAAATTGGTTGTCTATGTTTGTAGAAAATAGGAACAGAATGAATTTAGCTATGTTGCTGGGACTTTGGCTAATCATTTGAGATAAAATCTGAAGGGCTTCGGAGTGGTTATTTTTAAAGAAATTGAACTTTTCTGATTTTATTTTAATACATTATTCGATATACGAGTAGCTATAAGGTTTTCAGAAAACAAAAAGGATACTAATATCTCTGCGACGAAATCGTATTTTCAAGTAGTTTGCAATTGCAATTTGTTGCAAAACTGATACCGCAAAACTTTTACTATTTCGGTAAATGTTGTAACTATTATTCTTTGCTATGCGTATTACGTCTTAAAGCTTCGCGTCTGCCCGGGAACCTTGACGATTCTAAGTTTAGGTAAATCGAGATTGGAACCCGCCTTAACAGGAAACTTTCTCCCCCCAGCCGCGTACCGTTCAGCCATCACAACGCTCCAGAAAACGCAACAGATTGGCAAACCTTTGTTTTCCTGCCGAGTCCACAAGTTCAACCGATACAACAAGGCTTCGGCGCGGTGTATACTGATCACGGATAGAGCGCTCTTCAAACTTGATGATAACACCTTCAAGCCCTTGAAGAAACCTACCGCTATTACTGAGGTGAGTTGGCTGATTGTACCTTTCTCTGATATTTAGTCCATTATTTCATTTTGCTGTCTTCGCGAATAATTCCATTCCATTTGATAACAAATTTAAATAACGCGATGAATTATGCTCTTAAACATATCTCCACGAAGGTATCAGACAGGACACCCCGACATTTTGTGATATACAGGATGGACCAAAAGTCCGTTAACATTTGAATCGGTTGCCGCGTCTAGCAGCGGTGGTGGAGGGGGGTGGAGGGGTTATGCATTGCAAGAGCGGCCAATGGGAATTTAGTACCATGGCGTCGTTCAGCGGTAGTCAACGTGCGTTTTGTGTACGCGAGTACTATCGAAACAACGATTTTGCGACCTTAGCTCAACGAAAGTTTTGCGATAATTACAAGATACGACACAAAAATCAAGCTCCATTAGGTGTGTTAATAAAAAAATGGGTGCTCAAGTTTGAGAAGACGGGTTCAACAATGGATTTACCTCGACCTGGCCGGCCTAGAACGTCGAGGGACCCCGAAAGTATGGGCTGCTTTATCGCAAGAGGCATTTTATTGGTCCATACTTTTTTGAAGACTCAAGAGGACGTGCGGTTACAGTGAATTCCGAGCGGTATATCACCATGTTACAAAACTTTTTCGCTCCCGCGCTGCAGGATTTTGTTGGTTTTAATCAACGCTAATGGTTTCAGCAAGATGGAGCCACTTTTCATACATGTAATGACTCGTTAAGGGCAGCTCGATACATTTTTGGCCCAAAAGTGATATCGAAAAGAGGGTACATTAACTGGCTGCCTCGTAGCCCGGATCTATCCCCATTGAATTTTTTTTTTGGGATATCTTAAGGCTAAAGTTTACGACACCAACCCAGTAACTCTTGACGAATTAAAGGATCGTATTCGCACAGAAATCCAAAACATCTCAACAGAAACATGTAAAGCTGTTATCGAAAATTTCCGCTCTAGATTGCAGCAATGCCAGAATAATGAAGTATTGCATATGGATAATGTGATTTTTAAGAAATAAATTCCCCTTTTGTTTACTATCCAAAACACTAAACAATTTTGATCTACTATAATTAGTTCTTTTTAAATCATAATTTCAAATGTAAACGGACTTTTGGTCCAACCTGTATATGGAGACAGATGAGAAGAAAACCAAAATATAGTTATATTTTGTAAATATACACAATTGTAAAGTATCTCGCTGCAACGATTACAATCGCTTACACACTTGCGTCCTGGTGATTGGCTAGAAATTACATAACACATCATTTTTAGCCAATCACGACACCTTTGATGGCTATAGCGATACATATTAAAGTTAGACAATAAGGGGGCTATTTTTTGCTATGGCGTAGCTATAGTGCTACGATCCTTTAGTTTTAACGCTTTCAAGACCCTCTACGTCGTAGACTGAACGCATATACACGTTAAGTAAAGAATAAAACCGAGGATGCCTCGTTCAGGGGCGAAACATGTGTCAATAAGTTTTGTTCGCTTGTTATTTAAGATTTCTTTGTATTTGTGCTCGTTTTACGCGGAGGGCGGGTGGTGCACGAGTCTGCATTTTGAATAACTTATGACTGTTTAGCGGAATATTGCAAACTATCAATACCTATATATCCATAAACTAGTGATAGATTCCCGCAAAATAACGCCTATTTCAATCAATTAAATCAAAAAATGTTATGCCCTTTGTTATTTACATCATGTGATAACGTTTCGCTACCAGAAACCTCATTAACCCCATATATATTTTTCACAAAAACACTTGTTCACTTGTTTCATTTATACTTTATTACGTTGTCCTACAGGTTTCAGAAATTAATCCATCTTCAGGGGGTAAATAGTTCTTAATATTATTTACGAACCATAAACGAACGTCGTTTTGTCAACAAACATTGTGGGAAAGCAGAAAACCAATGTAAGAGTTGGCTGGGTCGGTAGGAAAACGTAATAAAGAAACAAGTGTACAAGCGTTTTTGTGAAAAATCAAGATGCTGTCTATATTTGATCATGTGCTGACAATCGCAAGTATAAATTATATAATTAACCTCTTTACCCAGGTGGGAGCAATCCGCATCATGTCCACCGATGTGCAACTAATGGTGATCAGCGTCCCCTCGGCCAAGAACGACCTAGTGATAGGTCTGGTAGCGCCGCCGCCCGCGCCCGGGACGGCGGTCTCAGATCTAGTCGGAGAAATGGTTGGGGTGCTGGCCAATAGATATCACATGTGAGTACTACTGACAGTTGATTTTGCTCTCTATTTAATTACAACCTTAACCAGGAGATATAATCGAAACTACTCGCAGAATATCTAGACTTTTAATAGGTTAAAATCCTGCTCGGCCATGCAAATGGGTTCACCGGGTTTTATTTATATACTTATAGTTACTTGCTTAAACTGAAGGATAAAACTGAAGTAAACGTGCATGTCCTAAAAATAGTTTATTTGTGCCCGAAGCTCACCCCTATCACGCTGGGACACAAAAATCGTCAGTGAAAAGACGATGTACTAGAGTTGAGTTGACAGTTCTATTAACAGTCCAAACTCGGAATCACCTCTGAAACCCCCTAGGGGATTCGAGTATGTAGGGTCCATATATTAAGATATTTTTCATCACTAATGCTCTGAAAGTAAGCCGTATTTAAGAACGTTGTTGCAAACATATGTAAGTTTTTTTATTTCCTCGCATTAGTGATGAAAAGTAGAGTGTTCAACACCGGTGTGATTAATTACATCCTCAAAGTAAAAGAACCGTCGCTCGCTCGTGCGCCTAAATATTTCGGGTGCAATTGATCTCTTTCCTCCTTGTATAACAATTTTATATTAACTTTTGGGGGAAAAATGGTTTACGAAGAAAAAATTAATCTCACCAATATCTCTTCAGGCTAACAAACTCGGACCTCCCAGTCGAAGTGGAATCAGGTGCCACCACTCGCTGTACCCTCGGCGGCAAGTCGAGAGCCTTACAGCTCCCCTCCCCGACCATCACACCTACCGCCACCGAAGCGGCCGGCCTACCGCCGTTCACACACGCACACAACGTCATCACCTACCATCCAGCCTCGGCCAGGGCGTAGGGAATTGTAGCTTAATGTTAGAGTGGTAAGAGCGAGATTGCTACAACTGAGCTGTATCGCTTGCTGTTGGTCTACCGCGGACTCAGGGAAAGTAAGCTTAAGAGCAGACATCATAACGCGAGTAACTCATTTCGCTATTACGTACACACTCCACGAAACTTGCGAAGACAATACAATCGTGACTTTTTTGTGAAAATTAAAACATGTGTCAGGAGAAACATTATATTGGCACAATCGACAATATTTCATTTTAGTTAATCATTTGTTTTTAATATTTTATTGAAAGTCTACGTAAAAAAGAAGCTTAAGTATTTTTTCATTTTGTTTTATTTTATGTTTTTCCTGCATAATTTAATGTTTTCTTATTCACTCATTCTAAAAGGACGTAAGTCGCATCTGAGGATGTCAAAAGTCGGTGTTCATTGCCAATGGATTATTAAAAAAAAAGCTTGGCATGTTTATGTCTGCTGTCACATGGCGTATGTTTGTTTTTTTTTAAACAAATTGAACTTAAAAGCAAAGGAAATTGTTTTTAAAATCCTGTGTTTAACATATTTTTAGTTTTTTTAAATATCTCTTTATTTAATCACGATATCATTCTGAAATTATTTGCACTGCTCGATGCTTGTCAAAGTCGTGTGAAATGGTCGTTTATAACTCTGCGACCCGTTGCACAATTCATCGCGGCTCTGATGC
The DNA here is from genome assembly GCA_910592155.1 of Ypsolopha scabrella. Lineage (NCBI taxonomy): Eukaryota > Metazoa > Arthropoda > Insecta > Lepidoptera > Ypsolophidae > Ypsolopha > Ypsolopha scabrella. Next base: position 19,421,629 of record OU342975.1, on the reverse strand, counting down.
AAGGTTGTTAAACGCGACAAAAGTCAATGGACTCAGCCTAAAATATTATCAAAACATTCCATAGACACCTCACAATTTTGTTCAAGCGTTTGTGTAGAGGTTTGCGCGCAATGTCTGCTCTTAAAATTGAGAAAGTAAGAGTCAAACTACAAGAAACGCTTTCTTGTTTGAATACAGTTCTTATGCAACGGCCATGGTATAAATATTTCATGTATAAAAATAAAGTGATTGTGGATTATAGTTGTATTTTGCATAATATCCACTAGAGTGTAGAAAATTAAAATGTACAGGAGAATCGGTAAAAATGTATGGAAGCTGGTTTAGGCACGAGTGAGGACCAAACATATTATGTCATTATTTACGAGTAGGTATAATAATGTACTGCAATAACTATTGTGGCAGCTAATTTCAAATCGCTATGTACAAGATGTGTAAAAAATATTGTAGTACACTGAAATAGATTTTGTCATGCAGTTATTGGGCATGTAGGCCATTTTAACCGGTCCTACTTTGAATTACCTAAAATATGTATAATCTGGTATATATATACCTATGCCATATTACCTGCGTACTTATTTCGGCCATGTGCGTGTATAACGGCGCATGGATTTTGAATTATGTGGTTCCAAAATAAAAAGTATACGAACTGATAAAAAATAATGTTAACCTCTGAATCTACACTAAATACGTAGACTAATTGGGTTTATCTAAGAAGTTTATAACCAAATTGGAGTGATAACATCTATTGAAACGCGCTTGCTGAAATAAATGACCTTCATTATCTCGTGGGTGACTCTTACCCCCTTTATCTGGAAACTTTATTTCTCTTCGAGTGATCTTTATTACTCATAATGAGGAGTAAAGAATTCTATGGAAAAAAAATTCGGCGTCGCCTGTTATAGGAAGCTCTAGTATGGTTCTAAGATTCTTGGGTTTATCAATGGTCAGATAAAACTAAAATTGTCGATTCTTGAAATACTTAACACAAAATGTGTTCCATTTCTAAACATATATCTTGTTTATCGTTTCTAATTATTATTAAATTGTTGATAAACCCATCTCCAATATAATTTTTTCTATATTAGGAGTTTGTCAGGGAATAAAACCTGAAGGGTCATTTACAAAAACAAGTTTACAATTTTAGTCATTAAGTAACGCACACGTTTTTTAAATATTTGAAACAAAATTATAACTAAAGTGATTGAAACAATAACTTTTCTGACCTTTCATTATAAGGTAGATTGTTACCCCTCGGCCACAACTTCGAGCTTTGTGCGGAGCTTCTCGCTTTTGCGCATATAGAGCATATAGAGCTCTCTCACTCTCTCTCGCGCGAAAGCGAGAAGCTCCGCACAAAGCTCGAAGTCGTGGCCGAGGGGTTAATTAATCTTCATAGAGTATGAAGTCTTTTGAATGAATTATTTATATGCTGGTCAAATTATGAATAAATAAATTGAGTAGACTGTATTTTATTTTAGTGATATCGCTAGAATTTAGTTTAAAGTTGACAATACGTAATATTGTTATTATTATTTTTTCAATTTGCTTAAAAATATGCATAGCAGTGGTATTATTTTTATTTTTTGATGTGTTTTAAAAGAAGATGGCATTTATCTTAATGAAATATTAATTTATAGTTATTTTATTCAGCTTGAGACATCACAGATGTATTTTTTTTTGTGAATAGAACTTTTAAATGTTACGTTTTAAAAATAATGGTTCAAAATATTACTTGATTAAGGAAAATATTGTTAATGCAGTCTGATTCATAAAGTGTAAGTATACTTGGGCGTTAGTCAGGCGTTGGGCCCCACTTTAACGTATTGCCATTCAAAATTCACATTTATTCCCAGACAGCGGAAAGGTTAAGTTTGTATAAACCAACCTGTGATTCATCAGCAAGTTTGTAGAACGCCACCCACAATCCGCAGGCAACTCTTAGTGGCACCAAATAGGGGTGATTTTTAAATGCCGTGAAACTGAAAATTACCCTTTCAAAATAGCTCTTGCAAATAGAAAATATACAAACCCGTATTTTGTCAAATTTTGTGATTTTAAGTCGTACAAATGTACGACAAATTTGTACAAATGACAGTGATTTTTTTATATTTATTTTATAATTTTAGGTCAGTATTAGAAAAGTTTAAACTGTTATTTTAATTTTAAACAACGAAGTATCTTAAGTGCTAATAACTAGTTATAGTAATATGTATATAGCTGTGTAATACTAAGTAACGGAGTGATTCAGTCAGTGCCTTTGGATGGTGCCATGAGATTTGTAATGTAATGTATTGAATACAGGAGTTGATGATAAAGTATTTGTATTACTTCCATGCCATCCTCGCCGCCGACGGAGTAAACAAGGTCTCCGCCACTATATTTAGAACGGATTATGTAGTGAAACACAGTAGTACCCTCCCCTCGGTGAGGCGAGGGAATTTGTGTATTACCCAAAAATCCTTGTTCTCCCAGTCATAAAAACATGGATTGAAAATTTCTAAATAATATATATAATATAAGGTCCTACAATAATAAGTGAAAATAATTCTAGGGTAGATCAATAATTATCGTTAACTGACCACAATAAGAAAAGAAAATTTTTTTTAGGCAAATAATTTTTTCACTTCCCAGAGTACAAATTTCTATGGAAGGGTGAAAAAAAAAGTTCGTGCAAAAAAATTTTTTTTTTGTCGAAGGTTGTCTCTTAGGGATACTCTATCAGCTCTTGAATTTTTTTCACTTTGAATTGTAGGACCTTATATGTTTATGCTTCTTTAAGTGTTTGTTCAAAGTATTATGTGATTTTTTAAGCAATTTATTTAACTTCACTACATTGAAATAATGCTGAAGCATATATATATCATTCTCAGCTTAAAACAGTTTTATTTATTGTACAAATACTGTATTGAAATCAAAAATATACCAAGTGAAAAGATTTAAGATTTATTAAATAATTGTCTAGTTTTTTATGGAACCAGTATTTGTAAAATCAGTTAAAATGAACATTGAAAACTAATAAAAAGACCTTGAAAACGTGAGTTTTTGAAGGCGCTGGCTTATACTGACCGGGGCTATTATGTAACTCAGTGTCGGTTGCTAGCTATAGTTGTTATTCACCAAAAACAGTTAATGAAATTCCAAAATAACCTTTAATGGGTATTGAACTATTTACGAATTGTGAAGTCATTTCAAGTGCGAACTTATCCTTAGATAAGCGGTTAAGTATGTTTTAGACGATAGCCACTTGGTTTGGCAACTGAGTTTACGATACAGAATCAGGGGGCAGGATAGGTAAGCGTAAAACGAAAGCGTTGGAGCAGGACAGATTTCTTTGAATACCCTCACCTTAACCACACCCCCGACACTCCAAAGAATCTCGCCGAGATAACTCTACACGCGCATTAGCTTGACCGCACGCGCTTATGTGTGTGCGTGAGCTAGTCTAGGGCTGGCAGCAAGCGTGTGAGCATCGTCGTCGACCGAGAGGGACAACATTGTAAGTCAGCAAATTATGTGATTCTCATCCTAAATTTTAGCGTGGTTGATCCCTAGGTCCGAGTTCTGGTTCCCCGTGGATTAATTTTGATTAAAAATATAGGTATATTTATCGTCACGACCGACCTGAATGCCCGAAGATCCTTGGTTACCTTGGTCCATCGGAAAGAAATTTAAAAAATCTCCTTTCTTTTTTGGTTGCTCCGTTTTGCTAGGCATCCATAAACATCACAATAACGAATCATATTGATAAAAAATCAGTATCGTAATAAAACAAAACAATACGCGCGCAGCGAACGAGCGGTACTCGAGCTCTACTTACCATCAGATTTGCCACTAACGAGGGACCGCGGGCTATGCCGCGGGGGACGACAAACTCGCGCGAGGAAGTGAGTGACGTTTCTTTACGTAGTAATACTTTATATTCTCTTTATTATCTTTTAACTTGTATTAATAATAAAAAAATATTAATTTTCGAAATATATTTCGGCCCACTATGGGGCCGGCATCAGTCGAATATATCTTTATTATTCTCTGCTTCAAATAAAGTCAGATTGATCACCTCATTTTGCATCAATCAGAACAACTCTACGACGTTTCCTTTTAGTTTAAAATAGCGCGCTCTCAGCCGTGGCCCACGAAAACCTGCGTTTTTATTTAATATATAAACCATATATATTTTAAAAATATTCTAAGACGTCCTGACAATGTCATTTGTAACTAATTTTGAATACAAATTTCAAGGCTGTATCATTTAAGGAAGGCCCTTTAACACTCGAAAAACATGAAATTTTTATTTTTTATCTATCGAGCAAACTTAAAGATTTTACGTTTTTTCTAAAATTAATCTATGTATTAGCCCTACCTATAGGTAAATAGTCTGCTGTCTATATTATTAAAAATATCTAAAATAATATAGACAGCAGACTATTTAACTATAGGTAGGGCTAATAGATTAATTTTAGAAAAAACGATAATATGCTCATTTGAAGTTGTGCATCTAGTCTTATACGGACCCTTAACCCCTCTAGAGGGCTAGAGGCTCTCTCGCTCTCTCTCGCGCCGAAGCGAGAAGCTCCGCAAGAAGCGCCTCGCAAAGCTTGAGTCGTAGCCGAGGGGTCTATTGCTCTGCAGCTGATAAATAAATCGACCCTCATATATTACAGTTTACCATACCAATACAAAATACCAATACAATGTTGTTTAACACTGATGCATCTTTTTTTTCCTTTTATGAGTTATATATGGCATAGAAAAATACTAAAAAAATGTGAAATATAAAAAACAAAACCCAGGGGGCCTTTACAAAAATAAATGTCTTTTTGTTTCAATTTAGCTTTAAAAGGGTTTGTTTCTAATTGATTTTTCAATCTTGTAATATAATACACCCTAATAATAATGAAAGTATTTCTTTAATTTTACTGAACTTTTTTTCGAGTTGGAAACGAAATTTCTGTAAAAAAGTATGCGGTTGAAGCGGGGTCATGAAATTAACCAATAGAACATGTTTATCAAAGATCCCGTAATTAAATCTTTCATCTTGCATGAAAATAAATACCTAATTACAAACAGAATAGAAGCTCGTTCATGGCTTCTCCAAGACTAATTAAATTCTAATCACCATGCTTGCTTACGATTAAGTCTTGCTCAATAAATTAATGATTTTCCATCAGGTTATTGCGCCTGTATCTACTAATATTAACTTATACATAACGTATTATATTCGTCGCTCCGTCAAAAAGTACAACCCTTGCAGTGAAGATAGTCGACACGCAGTTGCAAAAAACTAGAATAAATGAATATATTTATTCATTTCAAAGATAATTTAATTCAAAATACATCCCACAAAACCAAGTAGGAATATGGTTTGTCTGTGGGGAGGGAGTCGCACTTCTGCACCTGGCTTGACACGCGCTTAGCTGGTTTTTACATTTATTGTCATTTAAATTACTCCGAATATATTACTACGAGAAGGCGAAATAAAAAAAAGTTGCGAATTTTGAAAAGCTTTCCTAGAAGAAGTTGTTTATATTTACGAGTTAATGTCAAGGAATATTATTTAAAACTTATAATAATATTAATATACATTTAAGCAGATATGCACTTATTTTAAATGCAATGCTTGGTAGCTGCGCCAATGACTATTGCTGTAACACATTAAACAAGTAGTTACTAGTAGGTGAGGACTGCTTACTACGAGATCTACAAATATTAGCATTAGCCCAAGAGCTACGTTGTAGCTGATAACTATTTGCTACGAGTTCTACAAATAATCTCGTCGAACCATTAGCAAGGAGCTACGTCGTCGTAGCTGATGACTGTATCGGAGATCTTGGTTGTATCGTTTGTGCTAGCTAGCTACTAGCGAAGGCGAGAGGAGATGATACAACCAGTAGGGTTTCGTTATTTACCCATCTCCCCTCACACGGTTCAAACAGAGAGGTCTCATATGTTTGGCGCGATCAAAGCGGTTGGGTGTGAAAAGCCCCCCTCTCCACAGATATGGTTTAAACCTCGCGTGCTGGACCCATTTGAATATTATAAGGAGGTTAAAACCTGTCAGAAAGGGGCTTCCCATACAAAGGGGGTTCTTATATACTAAAATTCCTTTCTGAAGGGTAAATGGTTCAAAGACTCACATTCGGATGCAGCCTTACTTCTTGAACTTCTGCGCTGGATACAGACCACCAGACTCAATCTTGGTGTCTGGGCAGACAGCGTTCTCCTCTCGTCGGTCTGGCGCGTCACAGGTCTTCGACAAACTACTGGCTCATCCAGCAGCTTTTGGGAGTTTACCTAAACACCAATATCTAACCCCGAGCTAGCTCGACCCAGACCTCTACCACGATTTCCGTGAATCGTGTTAATGAAAATCCAAACACATCACTTTCCACCGGCGACCGATTCCCGAGACTGCTCGGACACACAATAGGGCTCGCAATTAATGCTCATTAATTGGGTTATTTTACCACTTTTCCACTGTTTATTTCCTTGAAATACATAATTCTTTCAACACTGGTTGATCTTAATTTTAACACATATCTCCCTGAGACCAAAATTGACAGTAAACCGGAAAAAACAACTTTGACATTTCACTTTTTTACAACCCGTGTTGCCATCTCAATAAAATAGAATCTGACACATACTTGCGCGTTCCGAACGCTTTTAAACCGAACAATCCCCCGCTCCGGGCTGTTATCCTTATCAGACCGCTAGCTTACTCAACCGGGAGCCGGGAGAGAGTCGCCAAGGCTCGTCACAGAATCAAACCTTCGACCAACACCTCAGCGGCGCGAGGAGTCTCATCCCCTACTACCAATTTAATAATGCGACCACGTCGCCAATACAAATAATTCCAAATTCGCATCTTTCAATAAGATTACATCCCCAATGACGCGGCGGAGGTGGGTCTTGGCCGAGTTCACATAATAACCATGACTTAACTAAATACAATTATCTTCTAAAATGTATACATCTTTTCAAGTAATTTGCGGTACCCTTGTAATTCGTGCCGTTGTCTGAACTAACTAAAAAAGCAAACCTCTACGCGATACTAATCGGTCTAATGCAACGACGAAGGCCTCCGCGGACAACGAGGACTCTAATCCCAAGTGGACGGCCTTGGTGGACAGACACACGAATACTCACAGGTACGCCTTAACAGTCCGAGCGTTGCGAAGGCTAGACGTTCGGACGAGGAACGGTCCCCCCACGTCCGTAGCCACTCCATCAAAAGGTCTCGACTGTGTGATCCAATCAGCTGGCAGATCTCCTATCTGCGGCTGCATCAACAAGGCTCGCAGCCTGTAACAAGAAACACAGGAGAAGAGAACATTGCGAATTACCCGGCGAGTAGACAAAATCCAAAACTCTCGCTGTAAAATCGCCAATAACGCGCTTCATCCCGTGTGTGAGTTACGAACATGTCGGTCGGACAGCAAACGCCTCATCAAAGGCCCTCCTTGGGTAACAACAAAGGATGGCGACTTGCGTGCTCCGACCCGACGCACACCGTGCCGATGCCACCGTCGCGACGCCCCAGCGTCTCAACGCACGGTGACCCAACTCACGGCGTCCAATCAGGAACTAGTTTGGTCCCTAGAACTAGAGCATGCACACGCAACCCGGGTAAAATCTGGGGTGTCCTATCCAACTGCTGGACAGGCCAAGAAATCTGTTTCTTTAAACCACTCCGGCCCCCACTATAGATGATGCGACACCAACTCCGGCGCTGTGCAGCCCCTAGATGCGCACTCTGCAGGATTACATTCACCTGGGACGTGCCTCCAATTTAATATGAATAACTATATTCTGAATTTGTGAAACCCGGTTTCCTACAAAAATCTCTAAAGTACGTGGGGATGCGCGTAGCCATGCTCGCGCAACCTGACTATCCGATCATGCATACACGTCCCGAAATTCAACAGTGGTCCTTACTCTAACTGAATCTCCCCCCGGGGGGCCCCAACTACTAACTAATATGGTGGGCCGAAGAACTGTCCTCGGCTCCGCACCGGTACAGGGGCAGACAAATTATTGGGGGCCCGGCCCCTCCAATCCAGGGTGCATCCATTGCCCTATATATGGTAAGCGTATACACAATGCCATCCGAGGTGGTGCGTAACCCGCTGCCCTACCATATCTCGAATAAGGCGGGTGATATTCTAACCGCGGATACTCGTGTATCGGCGGAGAGTATCGCTGTGGCTCCGCCCTGCTATACTGTCCTACAGTGGGCGCAGGCACTGGTTCGGCAAACTGGGGTCCACTCATACAACCTTGAGTGGGGCCCCCGCCCGTGGAGCCCCCCCCCCTCGGGGGGTCCCTACTCGGGCCCGCTGTCGCGGAAGCATGGGGTCCACTCCTAATATCCTGAGTGCGGCCCTGACCCGTTGAACCCCCCCCCATGAGGGGTCCCCCACCCGGGCCCGCAATATAGCCTCGTACCGCAGGCGCACGATTCACACCACTATCAAACTGAGCACGACTCACGCGAGGGCTCTCTCCACTCTCTGACGGGTGCGCTCCTCGTCCTTGAGAGGGGCCACTCGACGGACGTGACTGATAGGTGGACTGCGCCGCGGCTCCCCCGCTCGTGGCGTGACCGTAGGCTCCAGACATGTTCGCACAAATTAAATCATTATGTGGCCGGCCACATTCTCTACACATTCGCTGTCTGGAGCACTCGCGCGCTAAGTGGTCCTCTAAACAAAAATAGCACAGTCTATTAATTTTAACTAACCGCCGTCTGTCCACTACCGGTAATGCAGCAAAATCATGGCACTGCGATAACGCGTGTCCTGGGCGTCCACACTGGTGGCAATTTGGGCTCTCAGCCACAGCGGCCAGTGCAGCCAGACGTGCAGCAACGCGTCCCCGAAGCGGTTGCACTCCCTGTGGCCCCCTTCGCCCCGAATTACCGGCAGGTTCCCTGAAACTCCCGGTAGGTGGCGCCACCTTCGAAGTCGATGAAGATTCCACGGCCCTAGCCTCAAATTCTAAAAACTTCATCAAATCAGCGAAAGTAGGAAGAGCCTTGTCCTCCCTTTCCGCGGTCTCACGTTCGAAACGTGAACGAGTATCAGACGGTAACTTACCCAAAATAATGTGTACCAACAAGAACGACCACTCATCCACGGGCAAACCTAACATTTTTAACGCGTTACAGGCTACTGTAACCGGGGTCAGTAACTGCGTTCGAATTTGAGCCTTATTACCTACCCTAGGCAAACTTAACAATTGGCTCGTATGAGCATCGGCCAACAGACGGACATTCTGATATCTATTATTTAATAGTTCCCACGCTATGCTATAAGAATCGTCCTCTACTCTTAAATGTTGCACTAAGCTCTTTGCCTCACTTTCTAAAGTGGACATCAAATATGCCATCTTTTGTGCGTTGGTTAAATCCTGCCTACTGTCAACCAACGAGGTGAACATATCCTTATATGCCACCCATAGCTCCATGGTACCGTCAAAATGTCCTAACTCCAAAGTAGGGAGCCTACTGTGCAACGATGTACCTTGCGCTGCATGTCTTCCATCAGGTGTGCTCGAAACACCTGACTGTCGCTTTTTAATCTGACAGGCGACCTGTGTGACCTCATTATTAATATCCATAATTTGATCCATGTCATTATTAGGGCTAGCCATTACCTCCGGTGGCAGCTCCTGGTCCAACAGCTCGATGAGCGCCTGCTCAGCTTTCTCGAGGCGATGCTCCATCTGTGAGTACCGCTCCAGGACTGCATCGCCCCGATCAGCTCGAGCCAACAAGCCTTGAACGCTGACAAACCAGCGCAGCTGGCTGGCCAAGATGTTCCTCGGAGAAGTCCTCGACATTGTAGACCGGGAAATCAAAGAAAATACCAACAATTAAAAACCGAACTAACTCTGGCACGAATCACAAACGTCCCCGTATACAATAATATTGTAGACCCAAATATACTAGACTCTAGTCAGTATGTTAATTTCAGTACATTAATACACAATACAACCCTGTTGTTCAATTATGCGAGTTCAACCAAAACCAATTTTTAATACTCAAATGTGTACAAACAAACACAATATCATAACTTTATGAACAAACAGACAGACCTTTTCTGTTGCTATATATCACTCAAACATTTTCAAATAAACACAATATCATAACTTTATGAATAGACAGACAGACCGTTTCTGCTGCTATATATATATAATCCATACAACATAAACCAGTTAGTTACATTTATGCTACACTTTTGACAAACAACTATGTCCAAGCCTCAATCGCAAGTGTCAAGAAGTTTTCATTCAAAATAAACAATATAAACCAAACTGTAGCACTAACTAACAGTATATCCAAAGGTAATTGGCTTCTGAAAGTATGTAATCACATTAAACACTTGTTAAAGACTAAACATACTCCAAAACAAACAAATTTAACAATTCCAAGTTGTAACATAACCTATGTACGTTGTTATAATATTATACCTAAGCGCTCGCTTAGTTAATATGATTCACTAACCAAAAACTACACATTACACATTAGCCCTGCTATGTACTTTGTAATTTATATAAGCCGAGGCTTTCAACAACTATATAACTAATAATTAAGCCGCTTCGCTTGCTAGCAATGGTTATGCTGTATGAATTTACAAACTATTATAGTTTTGTCGCCGGGTTCACTAGGCTTAACCGCGCTTATAAAGTTATATGTTTATCCACAATACAACATATAATACAATACCTAAAGCTAAAGGAGCTGTGCAAATATCCTTCCAGCTTACATAAACCTATTCATATACACAGTCCGAGTACTGTAGTATAAGAAATAACAAAATATTCTATTTGATCTCGCTTTAGGTTACAAAGTTCCAAACTACCTACCTAAAACAAAGTATGATTCACAAATTATCTTATAAGACCAACGGAGCTACTATATCGGTTCGGCTTATATAAACAGAATATCTTGGTCCGGGGTTGTTTAATATCCGATACTAAACAACTTAACCGCGCTATGCTACCAAAAATGGGTGTGAAAAGCCCCCCTCTCCACAGATATGGTTTAAACCTCGCGTGCTGGACCCATTTGAATATTATAAGGAGGTTAAAACCTGTCAGAAAGGGGCTTCCCATACAAAGGGGGTTCTTATATACTAAAATTCCTTTCTGAAGGGTAAATGGTTCAAAGACTCACATTCGGATGCAGCCTTACTTCTTGAACTTCTGCGCTGGATACAGACCACCAGACTCAATCTTGGTGTCTGGGCAGACAGCGTTCTCCTCTCGTCGGTCTGGCGCGTCACAGGTCTTCGACAAACTACTGGCTCATCCAGCAGCTTTTGGGAGTTTACCTAAACACCAATATCTAACCCCGAGCTAGCTCGACCCAGACCTCTACCACGATTTCCGTGAATCGTGTTAATGAAAATCCAAACACATCACTTTCCACCGGCGACCGATTCCCGAGACTGCTCGGACACACAATAGGGCTCGCAATTAATGCTCATTAATTGGGTTATTTTACCACTTTTCCACTGTTTATTTCCTTGAAATACATAATTCTTTCAACACTGGTTGATCTTAATTTTAACACATATCTCCCTGAGACCAAAATTGACAGTAAACCGGAAAAAACAACTTTGACATTTCACTTTTTTACAACCCGTGTTGCCATCTCAATAAAATAGAATCTGACACATACTTGCGCGTTCCGAACGCTTTTAAACCGAACAGCGGTGATGTTAGCAGTGTTGCGAGCAGGTGGTGAGGCGCGGTGGCGTGCAGCAAAGACGAGCGGAGATGTGTGCTGGCCAGAGCGGCGCATCCCAGCTTTGCTGCTCACATATCCGCTCAGCTTGGGTGGATGCACGTAGGCCGCTAAGCTCTCGTCTTCTTCCGCTTATTTCCGTTTTGTTAACCGACTTCAAAAAAGGAGGAGGTTCTCAATACGACTGTATTTTTTTTTGGGTACTTTACTCCTTAACTCTGGCAAATCTTAACCGATTTGAATTTTTTTTGTTTGGTAGATTTTGCTTCCGGGTAGGTCCCATTTTAGTTTGGTCGTGATCTGATCATGGACTTCAGAGGTAGGCGGCAGAACTCTTCAACGGATGACGGCATATTACTCGACATTGCGGCAAACACTTTGTACTAAGATGCAGATTGCAGGATGTGCCTTGAAAATTGACAAAATCCACCTGACCTTCGATCTTGGCCTCATCACCATGGAACTCCTGAACGGATGACAGCACATAACACGAGATTTAGGCAATTAATTTGTGGATTACGGATATTGAGGCAAATATCTCCGGCATATCTTAACCGATTTGAATTTTTGTTTGAAAGAGTGTGCTTCCAGGTAGGTTCCATTTTAGTTTGGTCGTGATCTGATCATGGTCTTCGGAGATAGGCAGTGGAACTCCTCAATGGATGACAGCATATCACTCGACATTGCGGCAAACACTTTGTACTAAGATGCAGATTGCAGGATGTGCCTTGAAAATTGACAAAATCCACCTGACCTTCGATTTTGGCCTCATCACCATGGAACTCCTGAACGGATGACAGCACATAACACGAGATTTAGGCAATTAATTTGTGTGAGTGTGCTGGTTCCAGGGTATTACTTGAAAATTGACAATATGCCCCCTGACCTTCGATCCTGGCCACATCACCATAGAACTCCTGAACGAATGACAGCACATAACTCCAAATCGCTTTGTGTTAGTGTGCTCATTGCAGGATATTACTTTAAAATTGTCATTATGCAACGGGACTTTTGAATTTGACACTCCTCAAATGAGGCAATCAGAGTGCTGACTGTAGTCTACCCATTTATCACAATTTAACCCGTCAACACTAAAAATCGTGAAATAAATGAACTTTTAACAAAAAAATAACAACCGACTTCAATTATTATAGCAGCCATTCACTAAAAAGTTTAAAATAATTATTTTCGGACCGATGGTACCAAAATAACACCTGCCGACTTCTTTCTTCTTGAAACATATGTTATCTAGAAGTAACGCATAAAATAGAATAATTTTCATGTGGTCACCTAATTATTAACAAGCAGTTTGCGCGAATTGCTATAAAACGCATTTATTGCAAAAAAATATTCAAAAGTAAGGAAAACAATATTATGATGTGCATTTTGCACCGAGATCCTCCGTTACCACCTTAAGGCAATTATTATAACTTTACTGGCTCTTGGTGTCACTTGGGAGTCTTCAAACTCCCGCAAAACTTTCAGCTGCTCCGAAAGTAATAAGTTGAGTATAACTGTTAAGTCTTTCGGCAACAGATAATTAGTTTTTGATCTTGTTAATATGTTCACTGAGTTGTAATGGACAGTTAAGTCGTATGTAGAGAAAACTTCTTTGAAAGAATTTAAAAATGTGACTTCACAATTTCTTGTTCCTTTTGTACTGAGTGTGAACTGTGATTTGCATATTTCACAGTTCACAATTGAGACCACCTCTGACACCCTGTCTGTCAGGGATTCATAATGTTGTGATGCTAGATTTGTTGGTTCGTGTTACTTTTGTACTAAGTGTGCACTGTGATTTGCATATTTCACAGTTCACAATTTAGACCACGTCTGACACCCTGTCTGTCAGGGATTCATAATGTTATGATGCTAGATTTGTTGGTTCGTGTTACTTTTTTTTTTTCATTATATAAGCTTACGCTGTCGCCTGCGGTTTCGCCCGTGGCTCCGCCCGGTTTGAATTCGGTTATCGTTGTCCCGCAGAATATATCGGTGTACCTACTCGTATTATATTTATAGTATATTTTGTGTATTTCAAAAACGGGTAATTGAAACTGACCTAACCTGACCACTCACCGAGTCTCCAATATAAATTTGGCTCTATAAACGAAAGTCGCACCTTATTCAGGGTTAGTTTTTCAAGTGGGCGTGGATCTCATACTAGACTATTGAATTTTTCCACCATACTAACATTAAGAATAACGCATAATAAACCATAAAAAACGTAATAATCTTTATTCAGAAATAAAATTATTCTTCATTGAAAAAGTCGTTCCCGAAGTGACATACAAGTTCTATACGAAGTGTGAAAAAAAAAGAATCCACTTTAAAGAAAAATAAAAATCCTTAATTTTTAATGCTCATTGGTTTGCAGTTTTGCACTCGTAACTCTATAATTAAATTAAATTATAACTATAATTTTCACGTATACTTAAATTAACATCTACTTAAAGTATATATACATCTTAGAATAAAAACTTACATAATTAAACTAATAAATAAATGTTAATCTAAAATAAAAGTAAATAAATCTAAAAGCTATAAATAAAAAACTGGGTCCAGGTCGCTGCCCCTCGGTAGGGTGCCCAGAATGCTGGCTACATTACCTCTCTGGATGCCCAGACTAATTCTCTGGCCGAGGTAAGCACCAGCCCTCTGATCACCCGAGACGGCGACCAGGCGCGATGAAAGTTCCTTATGTAGTTTTCGCGCCTCGACGCCAAACGGCACAAATATGTACAAGTTATTGAATGTGGCATATTTGCGCCGCTTGTTGCTTTCGGCCAAATTCGCAGTCGCACCAGCAGCTTTACAGCTTTCCCTAACATGGGAGGCTGCCAGCGTGTCTATGCAAGTAGCGTCCCATACAAGCGGCTGCCCATTGTTAAATGAATGGGAATGCCGTATCAGTAAAGCTTTTCAACCACCTTTAACTGACATTGAACTGAGGACTTGGGAATCGTCTTACGTTTGGTCACTTGGTGCCCACTTTGGAGCCGGACTAAACAAACAACACTGACCGGCAGACATATGTACTTTACACATTTCCAACACCCAGTCTCAACCATAGACACGTTACATATATACGTACATATATAATTCATATATATATATTATTAATTTTTTACACAAGCAGTTCAGACGAGAGCAAGAAGACAAATAGGTTAAGAAAATATGTCTAAGTCTGTAATTTTTTTATGTTTAGTTTATATGTATGGTTATATATTTATCTATTGTTCCATATTCGACTGACGAAGAACCCGAGTGGGTCGAAATATATTTCGAAAATATTATTTCTTTTTCAGAACTTTTTTTTTAAAAAAGAACTATTTTTAAACAATTGCCATTAATAGAATAAAAAGGTTCCCACCAAGAAATAACGATGCCATTAACCATTGCGGAATTTAATTTTAAACCTAGCAAATGATTGCAAATTGGTTCCATTATGTTTCTCTATAAACCTATAACAGAAAGCAGAGCAATTTGTGATGTTATTTTAACTAACTACCGGTTCTCGAACACAATAAGGGTTGTCGATCGAAAAATAAAATGTATTTACCCTTATACAGGCTATTAAGTTATTTGTTAGAAATAACATACTATATAGTGTAACTCTGTCGGCTGAGGTAGTTAATACGAACTGTCAAATAATCAATTAGCTCATTTATCGCGCCCTCTCTACACTCGAAACATTTTTATAGTAGTTTATGAAACTGGTACCTACATAAAAAGGTTATTAAAACACGAGTGTCAGTTTAAAAAACGAGCCGAAGGCGATTTTTTTAATAGAACACGAGTGTTTTAATACCTAGTTATGTATAGTTTGATACACTACTTTATCTAAACTCATGCCTAACAACCTGTTTTCATAATAATCTTGATAAAATTTGTCGTTAGCCATTTTTGATTTTTCTTGTAAAAGGTCGTTCTAAAAGTGTTCGTAATTTCCGTTGTTATTTCCAGAATGTCAGGTGGACTCAAATTATTATCACCATCACTGCTGTCTTTTAGGGCAAAATAATACTTTTTATTTCACCCTTCGATCATCAATGATCGAAGGTTTTACCCATAAAATCACAGTAAATAATAATTTCCACATAAGCTATGGCGCCAAAATTCAACAGTCCACCACGCATGTGTACGCGTTGCGCGCGCCGGCAGCCAGACAATGCAGGCCGAAAATAAAATTAAATTGTGACCTCCTTTGTCACGCCGCAATATAATTTAGTACGTTTTAGAAAATATTATATGATGACCTCATTGATATTTGATATTAAACCTTAGATATGGCTGTTTTGGCTAAGTACCCTTTTCCTGTAATCTCAGAAAAAGTTGTTCGGAGACCTATTTTATACTATAACTAGCTTTTGCCCGCGGCTCCGCCCGCGTCGAAGAGATTTTCGTGGAAATAAGGAAAACAAAATAATATGATGTTTTGAACGACAATATGCAACGGTCACCATGTTTGACCAAAGTGCTAATAAATACCAACAAAATAAGCCCAAACTTTATGGGTCTGCTGTTATCCGTTGAGGAGATCCCATAACCACCTTCCAGTCCCATCAGCAGACCCTGGTCACCATGTTTTACCAAAGTGCTAATAAATACCAACTAAATAACCCTAAACTCGAAGGGTCTGCTATTGTCCGTTGATTAGATCCCGTACCCACCTTCCAGACCCATCATCAGACCCTGGTCACCATGTTTTACCAAAGTGCTAATAAATACCAATCTAATAAGTCCAAACTCGAAGTGTCTGCTGTTGTTCGTTGAGGAGATCCAGTACCTACCTTCCAGTCCCATCATCAGACCCTGGTCACCATGTTTTACCAAAGTGCTAATAAAGACCAATAAAATAAGCCCAAACTCGATGGGTCTGCTGTTATCCGTTGAGGAGATCCCGTACCCACCTCCCACAGTCCCGTCATTAGATCCTGGTCACCATGTTCTACAAAAATACGCATCAATACCGATCAAATAAACTTAAACTTGAGAGGTCTCCTAAAAAAACATTTACCAGTGGATGATTGAAACCCCGACGATGAGACTACATACGTACGACTACGCAAGGTGTACATACCACACGATTAACTAAAAATCTTATTGAGTGCTTAAAGAGTTTTTAAAGTTAGTTCAGTAGTTCTAGATATTACCCATTATATGCAAAGAAACAAACAAATCTTTCTTCTTTATATAATAGTGTAGACAAACTTTAACGTGAGTCGATTTGAATCACACTGCGTCAAATTCGATATTTTGAAATATGCAGCGCCATCTAGTGTATTAAAATAAAAACAATTTCAACGCCAGCTTACTAAGCCGTTATCCAGGATAGCTTCCCAGAGATGGCGTTTTCTAAGCACTTGAAAATAAAAATATTTTAGTTATTGGTCTTTGCGCAGTCAAGAAATATAATTTCAGCTTTAATATTTTTTTTACAAAAGGAAATATTTTTTCTGAAAATAAAATAAAAGAATAAAAAATTAAAAGTGAAAACAAATTTAAGCAGTCGGGGTGTGAACCCGCGACGATCGACAATGCTACGGCAGCGAACCTTCCATATGTCTCACTAAAATTCTCATTCGCTGCTCCCTTTTGTTATAGCCTGATGATACATAGCCCTAAACCTTCCCGAAGAAATGCTTTATCTTTCAGTGAAAACTGCATCAAAATCCATTGATTGGTTCTCAAGTTATAAGCGAACGAACAGACAGACGGACAGACAGACAGACAGACAGACAGACAGACGTTGTCTACATCTACATCTACACTATTATATAAAGAGGAAAGATTTGTTTGTTTGTTTGTATGTTTGAGGTAATCTTTGGAACTACTGAACCGATTCTTAAAATTCTTTCTTTTTTAAAAAGCTACACCATTGTTTGGTAACATACGCCATATTTAATTTTAATACAACGATCCTAACACACCTCTTGCTAATATTAAGCTTTGAAAAGTTAACCGATTCCAAAAATGTTTTCTTTTGTAAAAGGCTACACTATTGATCAGTAACATAGGCCATATTAAAATTTTAATACAACGATCCTGACACACCTCTTGCTTTTGTATATTTGAGGTAATCTTTGGAACTACTGAACCGATTCTAAAAATTCTTTCATTTGTAAAAAGCTTCACGGTTTTTGAGTAACATGGGCTATATTTAATTTTAATACAACGATCCTGACACACCTCTTGCTAATATTAAGCTTGGAAAAGTTACCCGATTCCAAAAATGTTTTCTTTTGTAAAAGGCTACACTATTGATGAGTAACATAGGCCATATTTAATTATAATACAACGATCCTGACACACCTCTTGCTAATATTAAGCTTGAAAAGTTACCCGATTCCAAAAATGTTTTCTTTTGTAAGGATGATTGTATTGATGAGTAACATAGGCCATATTTAATTTAATACAACGATCCTGACACACCTCTAGCTAATATTAAGCTTGGAAAAGTTACCCGATTCCAAAAATGTTTTCTTTTGTACACTATTGATCAGTAACATAGGCCATATTTAATTTTAATACAATGATCCTGACACACTTCTTGGCACTTTGGTAAAACATGGTGACCAGGGTCTGATGATGGGTCTGGAAGATGGGTACAGGATCTCCTCAACGGAAAACAGCAGACCCTTCGAGTTTGGACTTATTCGATTGGTTTTTATTAGCACTTTGGTATAACATGGTGACCAGGGTCTGATGATGGGACTGAAAGATGGGTACAGGATCTCCTCAACGGAAAACAGCAGACCCTTCAAGTTTAGCCTTATTTGATTGGTCTTTATTAGCGCTTTGCTTAAACGTGGTGTCCGTCGCATATAGTCGTTCAAAAAATCATAGGTATTATTTTGTTTTCCTTATTTCCAAGAAAATCTCTTCGACGCGGGCGGAGCCGCGGGCTAAAGCTAGTATTTTATATGTATAGAGAAGAAGATTTAATTTATTATTTTTTTTATAGACTGAAATATATTTTTCATCATGCCAGTAGTTTTGAGTTCGTAATGAGTATTTTACGATATGAGCTCAGGTAAATAAATTTTATAACAGCAGTGTCACTCGGAGCGTATATTGGTTTGAAAATTAGACAACCAAATTCAGTAAATACAAGACAAAAAAGTATTTGCGATCAAAAAGTGAATGTGTGTGAAAATAAAAAGACAAGTGGACAGGAGTGTGTTATTGATGAGAAATCTGCAAATTTTACATGACCGATATCAGTGTGAATAACTAAAAAATATTCAAAATGAATTAAGTAAATTATATTGTAACAGATTTTAAATAATATTTATGAGGGTTGCCATTATGTTTGTACAAAGTACATCGAATGGCCTACAAACCTCATCTACTAACATATTATTCTTAGACATAGACATAGACATACATTTATTGATAATATTCATTACAAGTCATTTACAAAAGGAGGTAGATGTACAACAATCGGAACACATCATTATTATATACAAAATTACTTAATAGTAATTAATATCTAAATTTAAAAAAATATATATATTATGTCAATTCAATTGTATCACAAAAATGTTATTACAATTTACCTAATTAAAATATGTAGGTATTAATGTCATGGTGTTACTAACAATTCAAAAATTCATCAAAGGTGTAGAACGACTTCTTGAGTAACCAGTTTTTAAGTTTCGCTTTGAAAATAGGTAGGGTAGGTGCGGCTTGTATACTCTCCGGTAAGTTGTTGTATACCGTAGGTCCCATAATTTATAACGTTTTCTTATTTTTCATCAAGCTATGTTTTACACTCGCCAGTCTGCTCGCTTGTCTCCTATGGCAGTTGTGACAATCTCCAAGCTTCGGGTATCTACCTATATGCAGATTGTCTCTGGCGTAGAGAGCTACCTGCTAGATCAGTAGGGACGGCAACGTGAGTATTGCAAGCGCTATGAAGTGAGGCTTGGGGTGTTCATCCCAGGGCACGCGCGCGATCACTCGTACGGCTCGCTTCTGGAGACGGAACACTCGTACCCAGTCCGCAGCGCGGCCCCACAGTTCGATACCGTACTGTAGCTGAGACTGAACCGAGTTTATTTGCGTATGACGCACATAAAAATTGCACCCTTAGCTTTAAGTAACATTTCTTTATACTTTTGCACAATGGTTACAGTTAGTCGCTAATAAACATCATCAATGTAAACATATCTTTTTAAATTCCATGCTCTACCCCATCACGCCCCGTACAATATTCCTGAATCGAACTATTTAATTGTTGAATCGGTTGAAAACATTATACGCAATTATTGTTTGTTTAGCCAACATATTTCCCCATATAAAATCTGTATTGTTTTTCAGTTTTATATTATTAATTTGACTAAACATCCATTCGCATTCAGCATTATAATTTGGAAGAACCAGGATGTTTAGCATGAATTGCCCAATGAAACAGAACTCTTTTAGCTGCTTTACATTTATTGAAAACTAAAATAATGTAAATATTAATAAGTATATCATAATTATAAAAATGTAAATGCTGACCTTGTGCCAAAATTCATCAGGTCGGTCGTATTGTTGTATCAAAGTCCCCTTTCAATTTGGGAAATTTTCTCAACTAACTTAAATAATTTTTGGCGTTAGAAAAATTACAGTGTTCTCCATAATCCAATAATTTTGACAGTCCCTTTAATTTAATTATCTTACCATAAAGAAGGGGGTCAGTAAATACATTAAATATACGTCAGATACTCGTATATAACGGAAAATATCCCCATACAATATGGTAAAAACCATAGAAACATAAATCATTTTTCTTCTAAGATGCAAATGATAACACTACCATAAAACGTTGATAATAATTAATAACAAATCTCGGACATTTCCCATCATCTCTGATTATACAGAGCGCGTTTGGCGTTCCCACAATCAGACCACGAGTTCTCGTTGACCGCTGCGTTGAGTATATGTAAAGATCCATGACCGCGGAAAGCAGAACGCGGCTCCCTGTGGACAGCTCCTTAGAAACCTAGAAAATTCGATAATAAATAAAAACGAATTTTCATGTTAACAAATATGTTATTCACCCCATTTCAATTTTGTTTGGAATTAATTTCGATTGCAAGATCTGTTTTCACGTGTTTCCATGATATGCCTGTAACTTGATTGATCTCAAAGATCTTCCTTCTGTGTCCTCTTTTAAATATAACTTGAAATGTTTTTACCTCTCCTCTCTCTGAATGACTTACTGACTAAGCTACTTGTTTATTTGTATGTATGTATGTATCTGTGTATTTATGTATTTGTATGTAGTATATTTAGTTTAGATTAGATTTTATATTTAGAACAACTCCTTATGTAGGTATGTACTGATGATGTAAATTTTTACAGTACAAATGTTTCTGTTTTCCCAAGGTTGACTGGAAGAAATTCCTTGTAGGAATAAGTCCGCCCTTGCCTTCTATCTGTTCTTTATGTGTTTGTAAATATCTTGTTTTGTGTGAAATAAAGTGTCTATTCATTCATTCATTCATTAATTGATTTAGTGTTTTATTCGTTGAAATAATTATTTATGCCGCCTATATGGCCGAGTGGTAGAGCGTTCCCCTGTTGACCTAGAAGTTGTGGGCTCAGTCCCCGCGGTGCACGGTTAAGCTGTTCGTTAGTCCATTTGTGCCAGAAGTACGGCGATAGGGCTCACTACCCATCACGTTTGGGACGTAATAATCATCAGTGAGAAGCGGGTGTACCAAAGTATTGGACCTGAATTTCCTAGTTCACACATGGGAACACGTCTGCCACCCTCTCGGGGCTTCATGTCGTTACGATATGTATCATATCCTTTATATTTATTATTCCTACCCTATGTGGTAAGAATAATAAATAGAGGGATCTAAATCTAATTCGTTTTATCTTTGACGAGTAGCAGAGTAAACGGAAATAGCAAATACGGTCCAAATTAGGACTATTCTCCGGCGAAAGAGGACTTATATTGGATAAGTTTAAGGTGAGGAATTGATAAACTTTAAATTTCAAATCGGTGCCTTAGGGGAGTGGAGTTAGGGGGACTTATTCCATACAAATATGCGCTCACGAACTAGCTTATGCCGTAAGGTCGTATGCGGCAAAACAGTATTTTTCATTTAAAATGACAACTATAAGTAATTTAATAAATCCAATCGGCCATATTGAAGTGTATTTGTAGAGGTAGACTAATTTAAATAAAAAACTTAGATTTGTTTGTCAGTAAAATAGAAATCTCTGATTAAAAGAGGTTTTCTAAATATTTTTTTCTCTGCTATGAAAATTAATCAAATAACTAAATCTTCGGGCAAAATGATGCCAATGAAATGCTTAATCTTGTATATAAATTGTTAATTACATATGTTTTTTATTGCTGAGATAAATTGAGATCGATGTCGCCAAAATTTCCAATGCGTCGCCTTAAGTGGTGAAACAATCCACATTTGCGGTATTTACCACCTCTGGTAGACGCTCATAAATTGACAATTTCGTCAGGTTCTGATACTATCAGACTATACTGCATATACAATTTTCAAAGCGTGCGACAAAGATGGCATTAGAACCCCTGTTGCGATCCCCAGTTTATGAACGTAGCCCTGTATGCTTTGAATTTATTATGATCAAGTAAATTTTATGAAGTGGGAGTCAGTTCGAGAAACTAAATATATACACTTACTAGCTTTTTCCCGCGGCTCCGCCTGCGTCTTATTCGGTTTAACGACATGCTTTTTCCGGGATAAAAAGTAGCCTATGTGTTAAGTTAGGGTATAAGCTATATCCATTCTAAATTTCATCCAAATCCGTTCAGCCGTTTCAGCGTGAAAGAGTAACAAACATACACACACACACACACACACACACACACACACACACCCTTTCGCATTTATAATATTAGTGTGATTATTTATGTTTATTGGTTATCTTAATAATCCTTTTGAAGAGTTCAAATATTTTTAAAACACATTTATTAACTTTTGTCGGGTTCTTTGGTTGATAAAAATTTCGTAACCAAAACGAACTCTATGAGTAAGTATCATTTTCAGTTATATCGTTTCAGTCCGGATATTATTTGTGTTCTCATCTCCTTGTTTGGCGTACAACACAACATTCGCCTACCTTCATCAATTCTATTTTGAGACAGCCAATAACTCAATAATACCAAAATATATCAATGCAGCCTCAAACTTGGACAGGTGGGTAGATCGCTCCTCGCCTTGGGCATAGAGTTCCTCAGTTAATTGGATGATTGGGATTCAATATCTACCCTTTCAGCTATTCATACAAACTCAGTAATAGTCCTCTTTACAAATCTGGATAAAGAAACTTGCCGAAAGTGAATTCGTACTTTGGCAGGTAACTCAGTGAAAAAATACGGCACCAGAGCTGTATTATAAGGACCCGGACAACAACGCAGTGGAAGGCTCCTCGTATATAATAGTAGTTTATGAAACTGGTACGTACAGTAATTGCCCAGGCAATGGTGGGCCTCCTGGTTTCGCCTGAGAGCTGTTCTCTTACTCTCCCCGGAATAACGTCGGGAGGATTTGCGAGTAAGATGGTGGTACCTCCACAGTCAAGCCCGGCATCAGCTCTACCACCTACCAGTAATAATAATACACGAGTGTTTTAATACCTAGTTATGTACCTAAATATAGGTAGTTTCATACACTACTTTATCTAAACTCATGCCTAACAACCTGTTTTCATAATAATCTTGATAAAATTTGTCGTTAGCAGTTTTTGATTTTTCTTGTAAAAGCTCGTTCTAAAGTGTTCGTAATTCCCGTCGTTATTTCCAGAATGTCAGGTGGAGTCAAATTATCATCACCATCACTGCTGTTAGTAATTTTCACCACGAATGTGTACGCATTGCGCGCGCCGGCAGACATAGACAATGCAGGCCGAAAATAAAATGAAATTGTGACCTCCTTTGTCACGCCGCAATATTATTTAGTACGTGTTAGAGAATATTATATGATAACCTCATTGGTATTTGATATTGATATTACATTATATTTATTTATGGTCTATTAAGTTTATTTATCAACTTATTTACTAATTGCATTATGTATAATAATATTCTTATTCCAATAAGTCTTTATTTTATGCATGTGTATAACTTTAGTAGCCCAACTTAAATATAGTTTTTTTTTATATATTTCCCGTAAGTATCTTATTTGTTTCATTATAAAATATTATTTTTATGCAGATTAGATTTGACATTTGAAACGTATACTTTATGTATCTATTTTACAAATAAACATTTTGAATCTTTGAATCTATTAAACCTCAGACATGGCTGTTTGGGCTAAGTTACCTTTGCCTTCCTAGTTAGTATCACATGTACTGTAATCTCAGAAAAAGATTTTTTGTAGCAATCTGTTGTTCGGAAACCCCCCAGAGGCTATAATTTTTTTTTGTTTTATAGACGTTCATGAAAAAAATTTTTACTATGCCAGTAGTTTTGAGTTCGTAATGAGGATTTTACGATATGAGGTTAGATAAAGAAACTAAGAAGATTGCACTTTACTTAAATTGCCGTGAAAATTCAAATCGAATCAAATATTCCGAGACCCTGCTAACTGACAAATATTTTCACTTTAAGTAGACTTCGGCCGTGGCTTGTTACGTGCCACCACCTTCCTGACGATAATTATGCCACCAAGCAACTCATCGTGTTCCGGCTTGACGTCGAGAGAGGTTGCAGTCAGTTGTGTGGTATCATCATTCGTTCTTTACTGATTTCCATAGGCTTTTTTAAAGTCCCTCTCTGCAAACGCGCTTCTTACTTACGACTTTCATCGACCCTTTACCATCAGGTGCGGTAGTGGCCAAGCGTAAACTAAGTAATTTTAGGAATGAATTGTTTGATCATAAAATGCATGGATGTTGTGTGTTGGGTTTCAGCCGCTGTTGCCCTACTCTAAATCTGGCCCCGTAGGCAGCTTTATTTGAAGTTATATAATATGAATTATGTGAAGGTTCCTTACATTTGAGTGTTAGGCATGATTTGGGAATAAAATTAGACTTGGTAGAAATAAACGTACATACATACTCGTATATATAGACAACTAGTCAAAAAATTTACCACTATTATAACAATGAAATACATTGCAGTAAAAATAATGAGTCGGTTACAAAAATTGCAATAATAGTTAATTTATAAAAAAAATACTTTTTAGGATTCCGTACACGAAGGGTGCCAAACGGGACCGTATTGCTAAGCCTCCGTCCGTCTGTCATAGGGATTTACAGCGCCAGCCGTAATAGGTAGCCAGTTTAAATTTTCACAGAATTCGTGTTTATGGCTCCACGGCAAATAAAAAATGAAAAAAGCACTAATTATAAACCTTGTACAATAAACCTCGAAAAAATTGCATCTTGTAACGTTATTTGTTTCAGCTTTATCTATAATAATAAATAAAAATAAATCAATAATAATAAAAAATAATGAGAGTTTATTCAATATAAATGTGTACATTTATAAACTTATATACTAGGTAAATCATACACAGATTAAAAGAGTTAGAGTGTACACAAAACATTTTGAGTTCCCTACTCCTTAAAAAAGGGCATAGCCCTGTAGTCTGAGGATAGTAGCACTGCTCAACCCGAAAAATAGGTGTCTTAGCTAGCTGACATAATATTACTGTACATCTTGTATTGCATGTTTCTAAAAATATGTTGATTTAGTACTGTTTTTACTATTTTACATATATTTATCAAATTTAAATTATAGAAAAAAAGAAAAGTATATAGTTATATGAAAGGTAATACTAATACACGTGTAGTGTTTACGGGTTTGTGTGTGAGGAGAGTGACATTAAAACATCAGAAAATCAGCATACTGGTTTAAGAAATGCCGCAGTTTCGTTGTAGTCTCTCATCAGTAGCCAGGACTCGACTTTTTGTTTACATTCATATTTAATTAAGCCATGAACTTCAAGAAATCTATTAACATAATTATAAAGAAAAGGGCCAAGAAAAGGAACAAAACATCTACTGAATGAAGTATTAAACTTTTTTTTGACACAGATAATTTTAGCTGTAAATTTTGGTCGTTTAGACTAATTTCGTGTTGAAGTCGGACACAGCTTCTAATACAAACGATTTTCTTACAGTCAGTACTCTGGTTAACTCATACAGAAGTGTCGTACCAAATCTAAAAGGTTTATGAGTTAGGACTTTTAATAGCGCCCTTTGTGCTCTTTCTAAGTTAAGGACGATGGTTTTATGTGTATACATACAAGTGTCAAATTTGTACATACTCTAAAGTAAAATAACAAATAATATAAAATTAGAAATCCGTACGCAAGAGGCTGCTCAAAGTTTTTCAGGCGCTACTATTTTAGAGCCTTGTTTTATGTCTCCCTAATGTTGCTATATGGTCCTACAATTCAAAGTGAAAAAAATTCAAGAGATAATAGAGTATTCCTAATAGACCACTTATCATCCAAAAAAAATCCTTTTTGGGCGAACTTTTTTTCACCTTTTCATAGAAATTGAGTCAGCTGATGGAACCACTTTGTACTGGGAAGTGAAAAACTATTTCACAAAAAAATCTTTTTTTTCTGTATTGTGATCAATTAACGAAACATAATCTACCCTAGAATTATTTTCACTTATTATTGTAGGACCTTATATATTGTTGGTATGTATGTTTTTAGGGTTCAGTATTGTCTGGTGGTACGGAACCATTTGTGCACGAGTCCGACTCGAATTTGGCTCAATTATTATCGCTTTGATGTTTCTAACTTTCTATAGCATTATGTTGTTGTTATTTACAATCATGTTTTCAGAGTTCAGCACCCAGGGTGGTACGGAATCCTTCGTGTGCGAGTCCGACTCGCACTTGGCCAAATTTATTTACTACCTATTCCATATTGCAATTCACTGCTTGGAATTATCTCTCGAGTCCTGGAAAAGCTTTAGCCGCCAATTCCAGTGAACTTCCGAAGACTTTCTTTGTACTATTCTTTCTTTCTTTGTACTATCTAATTAATGTTCTAATAACTTTTCAGGTTGTCTCAAACAGCGTCTTTATCTGTGATTTATTTAAAAACGTGTTTTTAAAATTCAGAAAATTTGATAATACTGCAGAAACCAGAAATCCTACTAGACCCTTAGTTACAACAAAATAAGGTCACTAAGATAGCTTTGTGGTATTTGTGAATTATTAGAAAGTATTTTTTAATTAATGATTTTTTCATATCCCATTGTTAGAACGGTTTCCTGACGCTCTGGCCGTTGCGGTTTTAAAATGTAAAATGTCAATTCCCGTCATTCGAAAACGAAAGAAAACTATCATACACTATCGCCTTTGAAATTATCGTGGTATTGATTCAGTTCCACATGTGAAAGAGAAAACAAAATTCGTGAAAAATTACGTCATCAACATCAACAATTTACCGATGGCTTTTTTCCTACAGACGAAAAATTTTAATATTTTTATACCCCGTAGATAAACGAATAATTTGATATATTGGATGGATTCGATTGATGGTTCTTGGTGGAATATCATCTTGAATAAATTATACACAAATTCTTGTACTTTTATTCCACATATATTTATTTTTATTCTAACTTAGGCTACCGGTTTCGTATTACACATCATCGGGCCAACAAATTAATAATTATTTAACATGACAGAAAGAAAACAAAAGAAAACATTTTTAACAAGCAAATATAAAATAAACAGAGGTGAATCACCACAGCTTGCGTTTCAAAATAATTTGATCCTGTTATACTATTATCAACTATTGCAAAAATATTGTTGCTCCCTGTATAGCCAAGTTCGCTTTTTGACACAAGTATTTGTACGAGACCGTCGTCTCATGTATCGAAAAGTAACCCAGTTGAGTCTGGGTTCAGACTTATATGCTGAAGTTCGCACTTAGTAGGAGATGTCGAATATAAGTTGCGAAGTAGAAAGCATCTTGGAGTTATATCACTCTGAAGTTGGCAATAGAAAAAGGTGTATAGATTTTTTGAGATGTTTAACTATCTTAAGAATTAATTACTCAGAGACGCTTTCTACTTCGCAACTAAGACATACATTCGACATCACCTACAAAATGCGAACCTCACCATATAGATTTGAATCCAGAATCAACTCGGTCACTATTCGTAACCCTGAGACGGCGGTCTTCGCAGGCGAAAATAGATTCACGTACTTCACTCAGATTGAGATTCAGAGCTCACGACAAGATCAAATTTCATAATAAATTGGAAGTTTGTTTGAAATTCGTATTGTGCCGGTTGACTGCAATCAGTTGTTGTTGTTGTTGCAATCAATCATTAGTTGCTTTCCTGAATTATCAGAAGTAATGAATCAACTTGAAATAAATATATATATTTGGCTATATTTAGTTTGTTTTAATATTTTAGGGTACTTTTGATGTAACAATAAATTTTTTTTAATGTTAAAAGTAGGTAATTAGATTCGTAGGTTAATTAGTCCTAAGGTTGTATATATTTTTATGTCATTTTTACATTCTGTCATTTATTCGACTGATGCTGGCCCCAAAGTGGGCCGAAATATATTTCGAAAATTAACATATTTTTATTGTTATATTACAAGTACCTTAAAATATTAAAACAAAGTAATGAATCAGGGATATATGGTGAGGAGAGGGGGTCACAAAGGTCAGAAACAAAAGGGTTTTGGTATAAGGTACCTACTGGCAGGTAAATTTTCTTTTCGAAATTTTTGTTTGCATCGGAAGTTTTCCGAACTTACGCAACACGAACGTGATTTTGACGGGAATCCATTTTGGTCATTTTTAGGGTTTCGTGCTCGAAGGGTGACAAATGGTACCCTATTACTAAGCCTCCGCTGTCTGTCTATCTATCCGTCTGTCACAGGGGTCTACGCTTCAACCGTAATAGGTAAAAAGTTTAATTTTTCAATTAAACATTTTAAAAATTGACGTCTCATAAACAACAAGACTCACAATCTCGCTCAAAAAGTGTCCGCAATGCATTCCGTCACCGCTATGAGGTGACAAATTGGAATAGCGATTGCGTACAACTGACATTGCATCTTATTTAAACGATATAATTTGGTAGAATGTATTTTTGCTATTATGCACATCGCACGTTCGGACACTTTCGGACGAACTTTTCTAATAGACTGTGTATCTAGTTGTTTATGAGAGGTCAATGAAAAAATTCAAGGAAGCTGCCTGTACAAGAAACCTCGAAGATCTTGCATTAATTTAACGTTATTTATTTTGGCTCTTACTTGAAGACGGTAATACATATATGTTTTAAGTTTCGTAAAACTAAAATAAAACATAAAAAAGTAGGGTTCCATACGCAGATGTTTACAATTTTGTGCCAGGCGCTACTATTTTAACAGGTTGTTTTTTGTGGCCTTGATGTCACTTTGTAGTGTTATTATTTACCATAAGGTTTTTAGGGGCTCATACCTGTTTCAAAGAATATAATGCTTGTATTGTGGGGTGGTACGGAACCACCGAAGCCACAATACAGGCATTATATTCTATGTGGAATAAAGGCATGATGACTAAAAAAAAATATTATTCCGTCAGATAGATTATCAAAAAATATTGGACGAGTCTTTTTTCTTTTTTCAATGAAGATGTAGCCCGCTGAAGAACCGCGTGACGTCACATCTAGGTACAATTTTACTTAGAAGTGACGTCATTTTCCCCCACTCCCAGACTTTGACACACTTTATCTCTGTCATTTTTTGTTTGATTGACAGAAGAAAAAATACGTATCCAATATTTTTTGATAATCTAAATGACGGACTAAATAGAAATATATTTTGTTTACCCTGTGTACAAGCCTATTTGTGTATAATTTATTGATACGGAACTCTTTGTGCGCGACTCCGACTCGCACTCGGTCAAATTATTATGGTTAGTTAATCATCTGTGTAGAACGAAAAGCAGCTGAATGACATTTCCGACCATGCACAGCGACCAAGTCTATGCTTCCGACAATAGTCCATGAATGCTTGACCAGTAACTTACGAGAATACCAGAAATAATAAAAACCGGTCAAGTGCGAGCAGGACTCGCGCCTGAGGATTCCGTATCATTCAACTAAGTTAATAGACTTAAATAAATATTACAAACTTACAAAAATACAAAATGTTTATTCACGCCACCAAATTATATCTAATTACACTTTTGTAGGGACTTCCTTTTAAGTATAAAAATACCTGTAACAGGAAGCCCGGGAACTTATGAAACAAACTTATGAAAATATATGAAAATGTATGAAACAAAACTGTAAAACTTGTTAACTTGTAAAGCCTTAGCTGTGATAGTTTTCCTTTTAACTTTGTTATTTATACTACTGCCAGGAATTTTTCACATATCCAAAACAACCCTTTAGCTGGCAGGGGAAACTTGACTCTAAAAAGTTTGAAATTTAAAGTTTAATATTTCGCAAACGGATCTCTTCGTCTAAAAATAGTTTCTACAAACTCACAATATTTTTGAAAGACCTATCCAACGTCACCCCACACCAAAGGGACAAGACGTGATAAAAAGAGACTTTTATCGTATTTTGGGGCAATGATGATGGCATAAACTATTAATTAAAATATTTTTGCATTAAAAGCGAAAATTAATTAATTGTCACTTACACCCTTTTTTTAGGGTTCCATAGTCCGACAAGGAACCCTTATAGTTTCGCCATGTCCGTCCGTCCGTCCGTCTGTCCGCGGCTTAGCTCAGAGGCTATCAGTACTATAAAGCTGTAATTTGGTATGGGTATACCTATACATCTTAACCAGGTCGACAAAACAGTAAAATAAATGTCGAAAAAAATTTTTTTTAGGTACACGTTATTTGGGGATGATTTTTTTTTCTCGTCTATCCCATAGTGTGGGGTATCGTTGGATATGTTAAATAGGTCGTTTAAAAACATTATAGGTGTGTGAAAATCATTTTTTATTTAGGGATTCGTTGGCGAAATATTAAGCTTTAAAGTGCAAATTTTTGCCGAGCCTGCCGGCTAAACGGTTTTATATGAATATGTGAAAAAATTCACAGAAGTAGCATATATAATGAAGCTAAAAGAAAAACTATCACAGCTAAGTAGGCTTTACAGGTTTACAAGTACAGGTCGTGCCAAACTTTTAGTCCTCTCTATACACAACAATGTATGGGCCGTTCTGCGGGAGAGCAACTTTAGAGCGGACTAGAAGTTTGGCGCGATCTGTATTAGTAGACCAACTTATAAAATTAAAGTTTAGTGCAAACAGGTGCGGTCACAGCCTAAGATTTAGGGGGGGGGGGGGGGGGGGGGGATAAAGTTTCAAGGACCAACTATAAGAGTAAAAATAAACTTTTTACAAAACTTTAAACTTTTTAGTAAATGTCTGCTATATTTGAAGTCGGTTTTTGTTTTTTTGTTAAAAGTTTATTTAATTTACGCTTTTTAGTGTTGACGGGTTAAATTGTGAAAAATGGGTAGACTACAGTGAGCACTGTAACGCCACAATGCCTCAATCGCAAATGGTGCGCTGTTATCCATTGAGGAGTTTCAGATTCAAAGGTTCCGTGGCTGACAATTTTCAAGCAATATTCTTCAATGAGCACACTAACATAAAGCGATGGCCGCAATTTAGAGTTATGTGCTGTCATCCGTTGAGAAGGCATACTGTCAATTTCAAGTTATTGTCATCTGCTTAGGAGTTCTATGGTGATGAGGCCAGGATCGAATATCAGGTGGGTAGATGTACATTTTTAAGTAACACCCTGCAAATATAAAGCGTTTGCTGCAATATCGAGTGATATGCTGTCATCCATTGAGGAGTCCCACTGCCTATCATCATTAGATCACGACCAAACTAAAATGGGACCTACCTATAGTCAAATTCTTTCAAATACTCTTTTTATTTTAAATCGGTTAATTTTTACCAGTGTTGTGGAGTAACAAACGAAAAAAAATACAGTCGAATTGAGAACCTCCTTTTTTGAAGTAGGTTAAAAATAGATAATTGTTCTTACATTAAATTCGAATACTTTTGATTTTATTGCTTAGGCTTGAGCAGAACTGCCTATATATTGACCAGGGTCACTACAATGATAATAAATAAAACCGCATCCAAATCTGTTGAGTGGTTCTCGAGTTAAACGGAACAAACAGACAGACCGACAAATATTATAATAAAATTGTAGTTTTGACTTCAGTACAATACTAATAACCCAAGTAAATAAAAAATAACAATGTACAGACACGACTTTTTACTACTTTATTATTAGTAAATATTAACAAATATATATTTCTAGTGCTGTTTTTGTCATTGTGCTACTGATTACTTGAAAATATTGAAAAGCCAACCTAGCGCGACAATAGGCTTCGTGCTACGAAATCGTTTATAATGAACCAAAAAAAAGTACATAACCTAATTATAAAAACAAAAATACTATTATATTAACATAAAACCTATCTTAGAAATTGAATATTTCTTATTCTTATATATTAGGACGGTATGAGTCCGGTTGCCATCTGGTTGCTAAACACTAAAAAGTCTAAAAAAACTGAACTTTTTAAATTGCATTAAATGTACATATATTGAACTGTTGACGAACTGCGACGTCACTTTAAGCTCGGATGTATCCTTAGATAATCAGAATTCGATAGTATATCTATGTTTTTGACGTTTGGCGACCAGTTGGCAGCCGACTCAACGATACATACAATCTAGGGCCTGGTAATGTCTGATTAAGCTGTAACCATAGGTAACACTAGGTTATAATATATAAAAAATGATATAATAGCTTTATTTAGCCTTTATTTTCTTTAAACATTGGCAATAAAATATAAATAAAATAAAAACAGATTTTTCAATATATTTCGGACTCTTCTATGATGCCGAAATATATTGAAAAATCTGTTTTTATTTTATTTATATTTTACTGCCAAAGTTTAAAGAAAATAATAGGTTATAATATAAGTTATACATAACCGAGAAGCTCTTACTGAGTGGGAGGTAACATCAACTATAAGACCTTTCCAAAATCTCGTAATTATAATTCCTTTACGAAAATGTTCAATACCCTAGTATTAGTTATATTAGTTATTTTATATTGTTCATTAGACCAATTAATAAAGCTTGGTTAAAAGTTCAAGTCTGACTGAGGGGGAAGATGAACACCATATAACGCAAGATTGTTTTGGTAGAATTTAGAATTCTAATGCTAAGAGTTACGAGTATCTAAAGGACTTTGTTGTCACTTTTCCAGTTATGAAATTGAGCAGATTTAATATCTCAAGAAACTGCTATCATCATTTCAGCCCTGTCTTCTTCATTCCACTCTCCGGGGGTATTTAAAAGTACAATAACCAATTCTGTGAATAAAGTTACAGAAATATATTTTGATAATTATGTCATCCATCCATCCATCAGCCTGTCATCGTCCACTGCTGGACGACTTTTCAATATTTCGCCACTCTTGGCGGTTCTCCGTCCTCCTCATCCAGCCGCCATCCGCAACGTCCTTTAGGTCGTCGGTCCAGCGGGCACGAGATCGGCCTACGCTATTCTCTGCTGTACGTGGTCTCCATTCTAATGATGTGTAGGTATTGTAGTGATACACTTTACGAAGATAGTATTTGGTGCTATAAAGGCTGCCGCCAGGCATGCCTGGAGAAAGCCAAAAAAAAATGCTTAAAAACCTTGTTAAAAGTATAATTTAAATATCAATAGAATTTAGAAATAATCAAAGAAAAGAAAATAAAAAAGGTATAAGTAAAAACAAAATTATAGAAAAGTATATCGTCGAGCCCTAAAAATTTTACAATAAAACTTAATTTAGTAAAACACCTTTTTAAGGTTTAGAATTTTAAAACGACGCTTTAAGCTTATTTAATTATAAATTTGAAATTAAAAGTTAATCTATTTTTTGGGATCCCAAGAAATATCGCGGAAATATTAATAAATCTTAGGCGAGAGAAAATATATCTTAATGAGTGAAAGTTTTAAGAGCTGTCATTATTCAGCCTTACATAAGGAAAGAAAATATAATTACCAAACTACCAAGAACCTGGTTCCTTCCTGGGGTCGATTCGGCAGGCCTTCTGGTATGGGGTGGTCCCCAAAACGCTCGCTCGTAGTTAGCCAATCCTCACCACGCCGTGAACTGCAGCCAGACTCCGCTATGCGACAGGATTGTCTTCCAGATGTCGTGGAAATGAGGTCGTGTTGTGCATCCACACAAGATACCAGGAGGTTGGTGTTATTTTTAAATTAAATGATACTTTAAAAAAAAACTTAAAAACCTGAAGGGTCGCAGGAGAAGAAGAGAAAAGGCTTGAAAATAGACTTCAAAGCAAATGTATCCCGTGTTACGAATCCAGGGGATTTAAATTCAGAAATTTATTTAGTTTATTTAGTCTTGTGGACTCGACGACAATACTCTTCAAAATAAGAAAAACAAACAAAAACCATGACAAGACCTTCGAAATTTTAAATTTTGAAAATTCTGTAAAAGAATCAAAGATAAATAAAAAACTAAAATCGAAGAAACAGGTTGAATAACTGTAGCGAATGCTACAGTATGTTATGCACTGGAAATGAATTCTTTACTGTCAGCATATGGGCAACCACCGGCCCGCGGGCCGCATTCGGCCCGCAACGGTTTTTAATACGGCCCACGGCGAGGAACAATTTAAAATCGGACTAACATTTTTACCGAAAAGTCGCGGTTCGTGTTTTTCCTGCAACTTTAATACTTCCAGGGACATAACGAGACGAAAAAGAAAGAACAAGAGAACCACGTCTATGGGCGATCCGTGTTACCGAAAGAGTTGAGTACAGGCTACGCTTAAATTCTTTGCCGATCTGAGTAAGAAGCGAGTTAGCGAATAATCAATAAATCCAAGTCACGAACCAGACCGACCTATAAAAGATTGCAAAATTCTTTGCCTGTATATTAGTGGACTTGATTCTAATATTAGTAGTCTTGCATCTGAAAATCAGGCTTAAGGAAAATATTATATTGTAACTTTTCTAGTTTATTATGAAACTTGAATTTCAATAAGTAAAAATCAAACCTACGGTTCACCGATTGCATCGTTGTTTTTGTATAGTAGTACTATACGCATCAACCTATGGCCCGCGAATTCATGAGTGTATATGATTGTTTGGCCGGCGACTTCCCAAAGGTTGCCCACACCTGCTGTACAGTATTATGTAAACCTAATGTTTGTATACTCTTGTGTGGCTACATATTTCTGTAAAAAAAGTTATTTTATTCAAGTGGCTTCTTATCTAAGTTTATTATAAATTTAAATTAAATTAGGTTACCTGAATAAATTACTTGATTAGTTAAAAAAAATCCTTACGGAGTATATCATAGAAATAGAACTAAGTATATGTGGTTTGACATTGAACGATAGAGTTAAAAATATTGACATACGAGATCGTTTTGGCCTTAAAGAAGAATGTATAATGACTATAGAATGTGAATACTTCTTTGATTCGGACTTATGTAAACTCTTTATAGAGAGAATGAATGAAAGTAAAGTGACGAAAGAAAATTTATGGAAGCTTATCCGGGTCGCTCTACCTAGAAGGACGTACTCTTCACCGATTGGTGACATACTGAGGAAGGCCAATTTCAAAAGTACCCGGAACTGAAAAGTGATGGGTGTGTAAGAGGCAAAAAAAGGTATGTCAGGATTGTAGCAGATGGAAATATGTAGTCTCTGCTTGCCTCTCTTGAAGACAAGCGTGAGTATATGTATTTATATAGGTATGTTTCATAACATGAACGTGGGTGGGGACATATTTCCGTAAGGGTGTTACATAAATCCGTGTGCACCCACAAAAATACACTCCCCAAAAATACACCAACTCAAGATAATTTATTAACAATACACATTGTAATGATGGGAGTTCCGTCCACAAAGTCTGATTTATAGCAAAAGGACTACGATATTTATATACCTACGCATAGCTATCCCTTAGTGTGTATATTAATAATAACAGTTAACAGTTCCATTATAAGTTGAGAATTTTGACCTGATATCTACCAAATCGTGGATTTTATGATATTTTTGATGTTTATAAGAAAAAAAAAAACATATCGTCAATCCCCGAGGGGGTGTCAGAAGTGTTCCCGAGTGTGAACTGTGAAATGCAAGTAACAGTCCACACTCGGTACAACTGCGTTTCAGCGACGATTATTACGTCCCAACGTGATGGGTGATGGCACTATATCGCCGTTCTTCTGGCACAAATACAAGCTTTGCAGGGCATGCAGGTTTCTTCACGATGTTTTCCTTCACCGTTCAGCAAGAGGTAAGTATTAAATACTCTGCACATAAATTCCGAAAAACTCATTGGTGCATATGCCCGGCCGGGGATCGAACCTGGGTCTCAAAGATTGAGAGGCCAGCGTTCTACCCCTGAGCTACCGCCGCTTTGATGTTTTACTAACGACTTAACGTAGAAACTCAAAACAAAGCATAAGGTTGTACCCTTTTTAAGAAATTTATTACACCATGAAGGTCCAATAACGAGGTCTTTTCAAAAACTGCACATTGTTCAACCCTAACGCCCACGCGTAACGCGGGTGCAAGTAATATAAGGTAGCGTTCGCCGCTCTGTGACTCAGTCGGTGGTAGGTGGTAGCAGACTCACGCAGGCCACGTGACGGAAGCAACCCTTGCTTTCGGCGCGCTGGTCATAGTGTATTCGTTATTGTGCTGCTTTGGACTTTTTCTGGTAAGTCTCTGTTTGTAGAAACTTTTATATATGTTTTTACATTTGAAGAAGAGTTTCTAATGTAGAAGTTCTGTCAAAATTAAGTCATGAGTCATGAGATGATGTGATGCAAGTTATTTTAACCTTTTTAGAACTGCGCTAAGCCCCGTGTTGATTAATTAACAACCGTTTTATGAACAAATAAATTTGTTATTCGAGTATTTTGTGAAGAAAGTTTGTTTGAAGTTTTTTTTTTGATAATTATTTTCAGTAATTTTACTAACGGTAGAAGTATTTAATATATTTAAAAAAGGCATGCTAGATAAAACCGTCGTAGTGTTTAAGTTTTTTTTAAATACTGGTTTTAGGGATTCTAGAAAAATATATTTTATTTTATTTTCCAATTATAACGTGACCTAAATGTTAACAGATTAAAAGTTTAACGCAATAATTGGAATCGAAACTAAAACTGTAAGTCAGTAAAGATCACAGTACCTTTTTCCCGGAAACTGAATCTTTATACCAGGTCATCTAACTATGGCATCAAGTTATTGGACCATGGTAGTAAACTGACCCATAAAAAAGTCGGTAAAGTGTACAATGTACGGGTTTGCTCTTCGTAGATGTAATCTGAAAAAACAAAACGCATTATTACATTATTGTTGTTGACTGCATATCAGATAACAATTTTGGCTTTTTCATATCAAGTGTCGTTCAGTGGTCGGTGGACAAGTGGTTGGAAAAGACGTTGAATCTTTAATTTTATCAGTGAGACAGTTGGCAGAGGTTGGTACACCCTCTTTTCACGATTATTACGTCCTAAACGTAATATATGTTGAGCCCTATAGCCGTACTTCGGGCACAAATGGACCCTCAGAAGAATAGTTATGCTTCTGAGAATGGACCAATAGCTTACAGACCATGCATGGGGGCACACCAGAATGACACAATCACTGTGGGAAGCAGGACAAGCAACTCTTAAAAAAGCTGACCAACCTTGGCGAAATCTGGCAGGTTATGTACAGTCATGAAAAAAAAAACATAAAATTGTTCGTACAGAAAAAACAGCCAGGCCAAGTTATGTCAGACTAAGGGATTTTCTAATATGTTGGTCAAGGCCACAGTATGACGTCGGTTGCATGTTGATTCTCAATGAGTTAATCTACCCCCGAATTCACATTACTTAATTAGTTCGACTATTCCCTCATTGTCTATTAATGAGTCTTCCGAAGCGTGCTAGACTGTACACAAATTAAGTTGCACCGTGGGGACTGAACCCGCGACCTCTGGATTAGCAGGTGAGGGCTCTAACACTCATCTTAACAGGCAGTCAAAATAATACCGATAGTAAATATTCTAAAATACTTTAATTTTCAGCTTACGCAAGTTCTAACTGTATTAAACTTACATGTGTTCTGTTTGAAAGTACTTATAAAATATTTATTCTCTACGTACAAGTAAAAATCCAAACGTTGGTTATAGGTAATTTTATAGCTTAGAGTGCTACTACTGATTTATAGGGGTTTCAATAGTCGCGAAAGGTGATGAGTTACCATATAAATTAAGCCCCAAAGGTAGTATTATAACTTTAAATAAAGAAGTAGAACAGTCTTTAGAGTAAGAGTTGAGCTTGGCTGCTTGTACACTTAAAATCTTTAGGCTAGTAGCACTTAAATTTATCTAAAGGTGTTCACGAACTTTAACT
The DNA here is from genome assembly GCA_910592155.1 of Ypsolopha scabrella. Taxonomy (NCBI): domain Eukaryota; kingdom Metazoa; phylum Arthropoda; class Insecta; order Lepidoptera; family Ypsolophidae; genus Ypsolopha; species Ypsolopha scabrella. The sequence continues at coordinate 19,383,499 of OU342975.1, read as the reverse complement.
TAACAACAAACCTTTAACTCCTATTACTAATATTTATTACAATGAAGTATTTAATGTATATTAAGGTTATATATAAACTTAACTACCGTCATTGGTTCTACTGTGAAGTTAAGTGAAATTGTACTCTGTTAATAAATTAAAGGCTGATAGTCTTGACTACCAATATTGTAGTGCAGTCAGTGCTTTATTAGGCTTAATAGAAGACTCTACCTTTTAAATGAAGTCGCCATTATTTTGGTCAAACTAACCTAAGAAGTTATATGAATGCCACTTACTAAAACTGACCAACATTTCCAAATCTCAATTTTCAAAGATTATATAAAATATCATCGACCATTTACTATCCCATATCCTATCCACCAAAAGCACTCAGTGTAAATAACCTGCTTGCATCAAAATTATTTAACTGAAAGCATAGAAAAAAAAAACCAGTCTGCCCACCATTGCCTGGGACCGATGGATGGCGGTATATCCATCTCCAAATGCCGGGCCTTATATAAATTAGACTGGTGACGGGCAGCGGCGTCACTGGTGCAAGGGTTTCGGCACCGCGCTCACCAACCCACCTGCCCAGCGTGTGTGAGTATGGGCATTTCTTCCAGGAGGACCGCCAAGAGTGGCGAAATCCTGGAAAGGCCTATGTCCAGCAGTGGACGAAACAGGTTGATGGATGGATGGATAGACAAATTGTTCATCCATGATTTAAAGCTTTTATCTGTATCTGACACAAAAAACTGTACAGTTGAGTTATAAGGTATCAAAATATCGATCAAATATCTATCTGAAACTGTTATAGATTCTTTGTATAACTGGGAGTAGCTTTATTATTGGACGCTTTATTATTACATCTTGTTAAATAAGACACTTGTACTTGTCCACAGGATTATATTTTCACTTAATACACCCGACCGGTTTCGCTTATAAGCATTGTCTAGGGCTTTATTACATAAAAAATAACTTAAATAATATTTACATGTTTAATACGTGCGATAAATGTCAAATAATTTCCGGGGGTAATTTAATAATAAATAAAATGACAGATAGCAAGTGAAGATGGATTTATATGCAACGTTGTTTGATATTAGTAAGGAAAGCTACATTATTACTTCAACAATCAAATCTGAGTTTGATAATGGAGTTGGTGAAAAAAGTGATGTCACATTGCAAATTTACCCCAGATTGTGGTAATTTATTTATATATTTACAAGTAAAAGGTATGTAATAAAATAAAATAAATGAAGTCAAGCAAAAGATCAATTAAATGTCAGTTATGAAAGGAAGTATTGTGTTAGTGTGTTATGAAATGAATGTCAAAAGGTTGTTATAAAATGAATTGTCAAAATGTTGTTAAAGTTATCTTAATTACAGATTGGTAAAGATAATTAAAATAAAAAGAAAGTCAAAACTGTTATTCAAAAAATATCTGTGTTATAAAATGGATGTCAAAAAGTTGTAAAAGTTGTGTTAATTATTAAATTCGTAGATCATTAAATATCAACACAGTTATTTAAAATATTGTAAAAGAGGTGAATTGTTGATGTCGAGTTGTTGATTTAATATTTGATTGGGTTGCGAGTAGCGTAATTTATTAATTTCTAGAGATTCTAAAGCTGATAATTTCCTACCCTTGTCACAAACATGTAGGGCCGTGAAATTCAATTTTGGGTCAAAAGTATGTTTTTCTTTTATTAGATGTTCAGCAAAATTAGAGTCTGTTTTATTTAGCCTCCAACTTCTACAATGTTCACTCAATCGTGTTTTAAAGGACCTTCCCGTTTGCCCTACATACTTCTTGTCGCAGCTAGCGCATGAAAGTTCATAAATTCCGTTTTAAAAGGTGGTCTAAATTGCCTTTCCTTGGTGGCATATCATATAGGTGTTCAGGTATACTCAAAAACACAAAACCTGCATTTTACGCCAATAACACTTTGCTAAAAATGTTAGGCAATAGTAAAGAAAAAAACCAAAATCGAACAAAAAAACGGAATTTATGAACTTTCATGCGCTAGCTGCGACAAGAAGTATGTAGGGCAAACGGGAAGGTCCTTTAAAACACGATTGAGTGAACATTGTAGAAGTTGGAGGCTAAATAAAACAGACTCTAATTTTGCTGAACATCTAATAAAAGAAAAACATACTTTTGACCCAAAATTGAATTTCACGGCCCTACATGTTTGTGACAAGGGTAGGAAATTATCAGCTTTAGAATCTCTAGAAATTAATAAATTACGCTACTCGCAACCCAATCAAATATTAAATCAACAACTCGACATCAACAATTCACCTCTTTTACAATATTTTAAATAACTGTGTTGATATTTAATGATCTACGAATTTAATAATTAACACAACTTTTACAACTTTTTGACATCCATTTTATAACACAGATATTTTTTGAATAACAGTTTTGACTTTCTTTTTATTTTAATTATCTTTACCAATCTGTAATTAAGATAACTTTAACAACATTTTGACAATTCATTTTATAACAACCTTTTGACATTCATTTCATAACACACTAACACAATACTTCCTTTCATAACTGACATTTAATTGATCTTTTGCTTGACTTCATTTATTTTATTTTATTACATACCTTTTACTTGTAAATATATAAATAAATTACCACAATCTGGGGTAAATTTGCAATGTGACATCACTTTTTTCACCAACTCCATTATCAAACTCAGATTTGATTGTTGAAGTAATAATGTAGCTTTCCTTACTAATATCAAACAACGTTGCATATAAATCCATCTTCACTTGCTATCTGTCATTTTATTTATTATTAAATTACCCCCGGAAATTATTTGACATTTATCGCACGTATTAAACATGTAAATATTATTTAAGTTATTTTTTATGTAATAAAGCCCTAGACAATGCTTATAAGCGAAACCGGTCGGGTGTATTAAGTGAAAATATAATCCTGTGGACAAGTACAAGTGTCTTATTTAACAAGATGTATAATAAGTTCCACCAAATGCCGACAATCACAACCATCAACGCTTTATTATTACACTTATGCAGATTATACCTGTAAAATCTTGGGGCCTCAATCGAGGATGTAAAGAAGTTACAGCACTCTGTAACACTGTTAAACCGATATGCCTAACACTTTAAGATCTAAATATAGCCTATGTATAGCTCTACTATAGATTATCTTAACGCTAATATGCAAAATCAAAATATTTATTTTTGCAAAATATATACATAAATATACTTTCTACAAGTCAAAGTTAATTTTAACAATATAATATATCTTGAGAATATAAAAAAATATATAATAATACGGGAAATAAAATATACACCTGCATAAAATAGAGGAATCTAGGAATAAAAATATTATATATATAGGTACATAATGCAATGAAGAAATAAGTTCATAAATAAAAACGGTATGCTAGTTGGTACACGCCTTTCACTCAATTGACTAAGCCGTTTACAGATATACCGAAAACTCTTTTGAAGGCGATATATGAATCATTTTATTTTTGATTTCAGAATATTATTAATGATAATTCATAAATACACATACTTTTTTTTAACAAAACTACATATGCAGATAGTTATTAAAATAACTATCTTTTTACCATAAAAATATTATAGTTAATGTTCTAACGGAGTCGCTATTACAAAATTAACTGAAGTTCTGCGTGCGCCACAGTTGATAAGATCAGGGCGGCTATTCCGGCATTATTTTTCAATCGCAATATCAATCATTAGATATTTGTTTAAAGCTTGATAAATACAATGCGATGGAAATTAGAGTGACTAAACCACATCAAATAGAATTTGGTCCCCAATTCTGGCACGTGCGAAAAAATATCTAAGGCACATTGCGGGTGATTTTAAAAGGGATATTGTACGGATATGTATTGATATTTTTGATTGAAAACTTATAGTAAGCATTCCTTATATTTTATAGCTTTTATTTGATGAGGTTTAGTCAATCTAATTTCCATCGCATGGCATATATCAAACTTTAAAGAAATATTTAATGACTGATATTTCGAATGTGCAATAATGCCGGAATAGCTGCCCTGGCCCTCAATTCTGGCTCGTGCGCAAAATTATCTAAGGCAGATTGCGGGTGATCTTAAAACTGATTTTGTAGAGTAATTAATTGATTTTTTTTATTGAAAACTTAAAGAGAGTATTCCTTATATGATATAATTTTTATTTGAATTTAAATTCTATCTCTATCTCTAATTGGCATTTAGCAAACCTTAAACAAATATCTAATGACTGACATAGCAAGTGAAAAATATTGCCAGAATAGCCGTCTTTAGCAATACAGTAGCCTTTAAGGGTTTCTCTGTTTTGTTGCTTGTTTTTTCCAAATCGGTGTGTGCAGAAGTCACAAAATGAACTTAAGAATAATAAAAAATAATGAACACTTCTGTGACCGAGTGGTGGAGCGCTTACCTGCTAACCCAGGGGTCGTGGGTGCAATGCCCGCGGTGCAACTTCATGCATTAAGAAATTTGCGAAACTACAACGACGACAAGCCTATAATTGGCAATTTTGTTAACTTATATGATGACTACGCGAAAAGAAATAATAAGATATTTAAGATTAAGAATAGAATTTTATGATAATTAGATACGGGTCAAGTTTGTTACACTCTAAAGGACTCTGTGGTTGGCTGAGCCATGGGCAAAGTGCTCGGGTGATATTTACAAGTTGCCTAAAAGTACTTTTAAGTGCTTTCACAAATTTAAACCAATATGTAAAAAAACCTACGGCCTATTTTATATTTATAGGGATCACATTTATTGGCCGCTATGTGATGGCTATGAATATATTTTTTCAGCTGAATTATTGTATTAATACAATATTTCTTAATCCCACTAGTTAACTCAAACAGAATATTATATGTATATAATTATTAGAGTGCATCACAAACTAGAAAAGAACAATAAGAAAATAAACAAAATTTCGGTGGACAAGTATTGTGGAAAAATTCAACGGTTTAGGATAAGTACTTCAGTGGGGCAGTGAGTAGCACCCTTGTCTTGATAACAAGAGGTCGCAGGCATCGAATTCTAGTCAGAGAATTTTTTTCAAACTTTTGCTTTTAAGTTTTATTCTAATTGATCTTTTCTAGTTTGTAATGCACTCTAATAATAGTATTTAGAATATTTAAGCAATGGATTACGCAATGAAAACACAATCTTAGTATATTATATAGTAATTTATTAAAAACTCTATTCAGGAACAATTAATCCGTCCGTAGTAAAATAACTCTCGAAATGTTGTTAAATATTTATACAACCTTTGGATTTATATTAAAACAAAAGGTTAATTAGCGACTTTTGCTAACATACTTCGTTGTTAACCTTGTGTAAAGTTTACATTTTTCTTCCGATTTTGGCTACAACGATTAATTAAAATGAATAATAGTACATTGTTTACGAGCGGAAGAAAGGGGCCGATCACCATCGAGTAGGGAATCGCACTTTCTCCCGAGAGATACGAGCTTTATAGTCCTACTACATCTACGAGTTAAATAAAAATTAATTTAAATTCCGGTGGCATCATACAATTTTCACTATCATTATAAGACCATATTTTGGCAGTGGCAAGGTGTGAACATTTTAAAAAGCTAAGCCGGACAAAAGTCGTCTTACTCAGAAAAACAACCAAAGAAAACATGAAATTTTTTGTACTTTGCAACTCTCTATCACCCATGTGTATTTGTCGTATTGAGATTTAGGGTAATGTTTGACAAAGCGAAGAGCACGGAATAAAGAAATGTAGTGTGTATGCCATTTACTAAGCAAGCTGATGGGAATCCTGTTTATAGACCCTTCGCCAATGATAGATGGCTATTAAAAAAAAAAACAAATAAAACCAAAAAACCAACATGAGCGCGATCTTCACTTAAAAAAAATATGTAAAAAAAAGCAAGTACCAGTATCATTTTACGAACTTATTCATTTGCATATCCTGAAAGTTACTTTCCGAGATAAATAAAATATACACTACAATCCTTTCTTCCCTCGGTGAGTGATAAACAATTAAAACAATTAAATATAAGTAAAACACATTTTAATTTGCTACATCGTAGCTCGTAGCACTTAGTATTCTTATTTTATTTAGCACAAATACAAATCGTTTATTTCACAACTTAATCTTATAAAACTATACGGTGGTTGGAGTACTCTAATTAAGTAAAGAATTACCTATAGTGGGAGACCCCGCTCTTTCAAAGCTATATTCCAGAACATGACCAAGTTGAGAATTTAAAAAGTAATAGTGTTCGATAACTACTCTAAATTAAAGATACCTATTTGTTAAGAATAGTAATACCGGAATGATGTAGGGTTGTAATGAGTCTACGCCAAATTCCACAATGTCAATCACTCACCTTGAACATCTCCAGTATGACTCCACCAGCTGGGGTTGGGTATGAAGCTTCTCCAAGGTCTGACGAAATGGTTGGCACTGCTAGGCTTATGTTCACAAATTGGGATCACACCAAGGTTAATCGATGCGCACGGCGCAGATATCGGTCGCAGACTAAAAGTTCATCCGCGGTGGCGCCGTTGCTAGCTCAAAGCTACCAGTCAAAAAGGTTCACTTCAATGTTTGTGAAAAACAAGGTAGAATAAGGCATATATCATACATAACCCCTCACCGAAATCATAGTATGATTTCTAGAAAAAATAAAAGATTAAGTATCTACAACTCTATAAAAAATAGAAGACTCTACATGGAGGATGAAGTTGAGACTCTACTTATTTATTAACAGAACTAAGGATAAATAACAATGAAAATAAACAATTTTAAATTCTAACTATTGAGAGTAACCTAAATTAAAACTATTAGGAACTAGTCATTTATTGATTAGGAAGAGGACATAACTTATTAACTGGTCTACGGTAGAGACCCTTTGGTGTTCTCACTGTTACAACGCGGACAATGTTATCTGCACCAGGGTGAACACATTCTACACGTCCAACAGGCCATTGCAAAGATTTGGTAAAGTCAGATTTGATCAAACATAGATCATTTACTTTTATGTTTGGCGTCACTGTAAACCATTTTTGTCTTTGTTGGAGAGTATGAATATAATCATTAGACCATATTTTCCAAAATAATTGGGTCGATTTCTGTATGTATTGCCAACGAGACAATCTGTTGATCATTAAGTCGTCTAAATTAATTTCTGGAACGGCCAGAAGATTTTGTCCAATCAAGAAGTGTCCTGCGGTTAAAACTTCAAACTCATCAGCTGAGTCTGATAAACTGCATAAAGGACGAGAGTTCATAACGGCCTCTATTTTACAAAATAAAGTCGTTATTTCTTCGAACGTCAAAGATTTGTCACCTATAGCACGAATGAGGTGGTACTTGGCAGATTTTATTCCTGCCTCCCAAAGCCCTGCTAGATTTGAACCTGTCGGAACATTGAATTTCCAATTTATTTGGCGCAAAGTGCAGCCATTTAAGATTTCATCACGGATAGATTCCTTTGTGAGTAATTGGTAAACTTCCTTTAGGTGTTTGCTAGAAGCTTTAAAGTTGGTAGCACAGTCAGAATATAGACAAGTCATTAATCCTCTACGAGCTACAAACCTATCTAGTGTAGCGAGAAAACAATCAGCTGTTAGATCAGTCAAGACTTCCAAGTGGACTGCTTTTGTTGAAAAGCATACAAACAAACAAAGGTATGCCTTATACACTTTAGCGTTTCTTCGGAGACTTTCCTTTATGTAGAAGGGCCCACCTAGGTCACAACCCACATGATTAAATACCTTTTCAGGTTGTAAGCGAGTTGTTGGAAGGTCACCCATAGGTGGTTGTAAGGAAACAGGTCTGCATTTAAAGCAAATTAAGCATTTTGAAAGAATGGATCGAATTATACTACGAGCACAAAGAATCCAATAGAATTTGCATAAAATACCTTGCAAAGACCGAGGTCCAACATGCAAATATTTTTTATGAACATATTCGATGATAAGTTTTGTAATGTGACACTTTTTGGGAGCAAAAGTGGGTGTTTTGTTCCAAATGGTAGGGTCGATTGCGAGATTCTACCCCCCACCCTGAGAAAACCACGGGTGTCAATAAAAGGAGAACATTTCCTAAGGGATGGAACAAACTTTCCATTCTTCAGCATCTTAATTTCAGATGAAAAGTGGTTCTCTTGAACACATTTTATAATTGAGTCGTGAGCATTTTGAAGCTCTGAAGTTTTCAAAGGTCCTACACAACGATCCTCCGATTTAAGTTTCGAGTTTTTATGAATCGAAGGCACCAAGCAAACACCCTTTGAATTTTGACAAAAGAAGAAAACTTCAAACATAAAGTTTCTAAGTCATTTTTTACTTCAAAGCATTTATTTTGAGGTTTTGAATTGGCCTTTTCATTATTCTGTGACATATCAGAACTTGAAGTCAGACAAAAAGTATCAACGTTTGGTTTTACTTCTGGAATATTTTCAGAATTTTTTATAAAAAATGTGCTGACTGGCCAATTTTCACGGTTACAATATAGCCAGTACGGTCCGTGTAACCAAGTTGCAGCAAGCTCCACCAGTTGCTCAGGCAAAACACCACGTGACGCAACATCTGCAGCATTATTGTTGCTGGTTACATGATACCATTTGTTAGGCGGAACCACACTAATAATATCAGCCACGCGACTTGACACAAAAGTTTTTAATTTATATGGTGGTATTTGAAGCCATGACAGAACAGCACTTGAGTCGCTAAAGGCGATGATTTGTAAATTTAAATGTTTGAGTTTCTCTAAGACACATTTTACTAATTTTGAAAGCAGCACGGCCGCCATCAGCTCAATTCTAGGGATTGAAAGTGGTTTAATAGGCGCAACTTTAGATTTGCTCATTAGTAGTCTAACCTTAACATTTCCAATCGAGTCTGTACTCCGGAGAAAAAGACAACTTGCATATCCACGAGAACTTCCGTCACAGAATGCGATTAGCTGTATTTCTTTAAAACCGGTTATGAGTAGGTGACGCTCGATACGTAGTTCAGATAGCATGGGCAAACTAGTGATGAACCTCTGCCACTTGTCACGGACATCTGATGGTAATTGTTCATCCCAGTCAAGGCTAAGTTTCCACAAATCTTGCATGATACATTTTGCTACAAAAGTACAGGGACCAATAAATCCAATTGGATCGAAGATGCTGGCCAAAAGTTTCAGAACCGATCGCTTTGTGGAAATTGCATCAGCTAGATTGTAATTAAATGCAAAACAATCTTGATTTGGAATGTATTTAAGACCAAGCACCTTAATAGCTGATGATAAGGTATCATCTTGAAAGCTTATATCAGATGTTTGTTGTGTCTGTACTCGGGTAAGTAACTCACAATGGTTACTTGACCATTTTCGCAACTCAAAACCACCTCTATTCAGAAGAAGATTGAGTTCATCCTGTAACGTACAGGCTTCAGCGAGCGTTTGTGTCGACCACAATAAGTCATCGATGTAAAATCCTTCCATTACAACAGGCGCGGCCCGCGGGAAAGATTCATGTTCATCATGAGCCAGCTGCTGTAAAGTACGTACGGCAATGAAAGGTGCACTGCGTAAACCGTACGTATTTGTTTTAAGCTCATATATTTTTAGTGGTTTAGAAGGTGAGTCACGCCATAAAATATGTTGATAACTACGTTCACAGGGACGTATCCAGACTTGACGGTAGAATTTTGATATGTCAGCAGTAAAACAAACATCAAACAACCGAAAGTTTGAAATGATTTTAAATATATCTTGATGTAGTTTTTTACCCGTCAAAAGATGACAATTTAGACTATACGAATGACCATCTGTTTTTGCCGATCCGTCAAAAACGGCACGAACAGGCGTCGTTGTACTAGACAATCGCACGACAGCATGGTGAGGTATGACGTATTTAGATTTTTCGGAACCTGAATACACTTCCATGTGCCCTAATGACTCATACTCGTTCATGAAGTCAACATATGTCTTATATATTTCAGGCGTTTTTACAAGACGACGTTCCAACTGCAGAAAACGTTTCAATGCAGTTTGATAAGAATCCCCAAGCGACGCGCCCGAAGGTTGAAGTAACAACGGTGAAACATACCTACCAAATGAATCGCGATAGTGATTTTCTACGTATATTTTTTCTGCGATCTCATCGAGTGGATCTTGTGGAATTTCGCACGGCGCAGATTCCACCTCCCAAAAGGATTTCAAACGGTCTTCGAGACACGTTTCAACAGCGTACGACGCTGAGCAATGATGTGTAGACGCTACCCTCATTACATTACTGGATTGGTCGACCTCCAACTTCCCAGTGATAACGTACCCGAAAATGCTGCTCAATGCTGGAGGAATACAGTCAGCAAAAATAATCTTTTTTCCATCATAAATGTGAGGAAATACATCACCAGCTAAAATAATGTCAATTGGTGATGGTTTATAAAAGTTTGGGTCAGCTAAATTAAGACCACTATAATTTTGTAAAACCTTTTTAGGAATTTGAACAGTCGGAAGGTCTGAAATGATTTTCGGCAAAACTACAGCGTCAATTTTGAAATTACACTTGCTACTATTGCGAGGTTTTATTTCACAAGTTACCATGCCGTTATTTTTTAATTGAACGCCACCTAATCCAAAAATGTTTAAAGGACATTTTGTTTGAAGCAATCCTAAGCGTTTTAAGCAATCAAGTGACAAGAAATTCGATTGTGCCGCAGAATCAATTAAAATACGACACGGTTGTTCATTTCCGAACGCATCCGTAACAGTTGTAGACAATCGCAGTTCCCAAGATAACGGTATAGTTCTGCGTCGATGCGTGATGATTCAAGTTCAAGTTCACGGTGACGTCATCATCAGTTGAGCTCACGGAATCACTTGCATGCACCAGCGGCGGCGCCTGTGACTGCGAAACGCTTGCCGTCATGGGAAACGCTGACGACCTTTCACTTCCGATTGACTGATTAAAGTTTTGTTCCAGATGTAACAATGCGTGATGAGGTTTTTGACAAATGAAACATCTAAACTCACTGTTACAATCACTGGTAGAATGATTACTTTTTAAGCAGTTATGGCATAATTTTAACGCATTCGCACGGTCAATGCGCTGTAAAGTGTTCATTTTCCGGAAAGATTCACAACGGAAAATCATGTGATTTTCTGTGCAATGTGCACATGAAAACTTTTGACGCGCTGAAGAAGAAGCGTGTGAATAATTGTTTTTATTAGTATTTTTATTATAGTTTTTATTGTTATATTTCACTTTAGTTGCGTCCTGTTGCACAATTTCAGGCGTCGAATGATTTAAAACATTAATATGTTTTTCCACAAAAGCAATGATTTTTGAGAAGGTAGGTTCACCATTTTTCTCTAGTGTTTGTTCAAATAATCTTCTACTTTGAGGATCTAAGGCCCTTAAAGCGATGTGACAAAACACATAATCTGCCAAATCATTGATTTTTATTGACTGTATAGCCTTATAAGAATTGTCAAACGTTTCGAGAAATGTATTTAAATTTCCAGCTGACTCCAGAGTTAACGGGACAAAGTTCAACATTTTCTTTAAATAAAGTCCGGCAAGCACCCTGTTGTCATGATACTTTTTAAGCAGAGAATTCCACACTAAATCATAATTGTCTGATGTCAAAGGAAGACTTGTAACAAGACTACGAGCAGGCCCGGAAGTACAAGAAATCAAATAGTGAAACTTGTCTATTTTTGCGATGTCAGCCTGGCTGTGTACCAAAGAACAAAACGTTTCATAAAATGTTGTAAATTCTTCAATCTTACCGTCAAATTGCACTAATTCAATTTTCGGTAGGCGAGGACGCGGTTTTAAGTTAGTTTGTTCCATTTTAACGGAACTTTCAGAATTATCAATTTGTAATTTTGATTTTATAAGTTTTATTTGAAAGTATATTTCATCAAAGTTATTTAAGTCAATCGTTTTTAATGACGCATTTTCGTCCAAAATGCATTCATTTTCATAGATGTCAAAAATAAGGTCATTGTATCTTTTTCGAATATCATCTATTTCTTCGACTTGAAGCAAAAACATGTCCGTCTGGTCAGGGTAGGTAGTAATCTTTTTACCGAGATCATGAATTGAAGTTATTTGTTGAAAATATCTTTGCTTCAATGCCGTTAATCTTTGCAATGCCTTAGTCGCACTTGCTATTGGGTCTTTAGGCGCCATTTTCTTGTTTACTTCGTTTATAACTGCGAGAACTTTCCAATATGGCGTAGTACAAAGGGACGAAAACCACGTTTTCTGTAGACTATTTATGAAGAAAACTTGATGAATTTAAAGTTTTTTACAGTTTTAAATAGGAATTATGATCCCTACAATCAGATTGTATGAGATAAGTACTTTTAAGCACTCAAAAAGATTTAAATAGATTAAAATCCATAGGATCTAGGGTTCGAAGGGCCAAAAATATTTTCGATAACTACTCTAAATTAAAGATACCTAAATAGGTAAGAATAGTAATACCGGAATGATGTAGGGTTGTAATGAGTCTATGCCAAATTCCACAATGTCAATCACTCACCTTGAACATCTCCAGTATGACTCCACCAGCTGGGGTTGGGTATGAAGCTTCTCCAAGGTCTGACGAAATGGTTGGCACTGCTAGGCTTATGTTCACAAATTGGGATCACACCAAGGTTAATCGATGCGCACGGCGCAGATATCGGTCGCAGACTAAAAGTTCATCCGCGGTGGCGCCGTTGCTAGCTCAAAGCTACCAGTCAAAAAGGTTCACTTCAATGTTTGTGAAAAACAAGGTAGAATAAGGCATATATCATACAAATAGTAATATTACCATAGAACGTAGCATTGAGCACATATAAGCTACAAAGTAGCACATAGCCGTATTAATTACAACGTATCAAAACTTAGCTACAATATAGATTAGTAGATTAGCTACAACTTAATACGTAGCAAGTATTTGCTACTGCGTAGCACGTTTAGCTACAACGTAGCACATATGAATTACAAATTAGACACGTAGATTAGCTACAACTTAGCACATACTAACTACAACGTAGCACGTAGCACATATAAACCACAAACTAGGCGAATAGATTAGCTACAACTTTGCTCATAGGACAGATTAGCTACTGCGTAGCACGTAGCATATATAAGCTACGGTGTAGCACGTAGCAATTAATAACTAAGAAAACATATGAAAATAAATCATTGTGAGATTTGATATTGATGCCAGGTCCGAATGGGCCGAAATATATCTCACATTAATTTATTTTCATGTGTTTTCTCAGTTATATTTACATATAAATCATAATCAAAAAGACAAAAAAGTTAATTAATTACATTTATTTATTAACATAAGAATGTAGTTACGAGGCAAGTAACAGATTGTACAAACTTATATAAAACAAATATTGGATGGATTCGATTGATGGTTCTTGGTGGAATATCATCTTGAATAAATTATACACAAATTCTTGTACTTTTATTCCACATATATTTATTTTTATTCTAACTTAGGCTACCGGTTTCGTATTACACATCATCGGGCCAACAAATTATTAATTATTTAACATGACAGAAAGAAAACAAAAGAAAACATTTTTAACAAGCAAATATAAAATAAACAGAGGTGAATCACCATTTTGAAACGCAAGCTGTGGTGATTCACCTCTGTTTATTTTATATTTGCTTGTTAAAAATGTTTTCTTTTGTTTTCTTTCTGTCATGTTAAATAATTAATAATTTGTTGGCCCGATGATGTGTAATACGAAACCGGTAGCCTAAGTTAGAATAAAAATAAATATATGTGGAATAAAAGTACAAGAATTTGTGTATAATTTATTATATAAAACAAAAAAAAAAAAATAACTGAAAAAATATTTTTCGTATTTCGCAAACAGGGTCATTGAACCTTGGTCCTGAGCACTTACCGAGTCTCCAGTAAGAATTTGACTACATAAACGAAAGTCACTTTATATAAAATTTAATGAAAAAGTAAATGTAACATAATATTAAGTAAACCACTCTATTATAAATATTCTTTCTTTTAAGAAGCTGATAATTAGTTTGAGCCGTAATTTTATTATGACCGTAGACTGTGTGGATAACTGTAGACTAATATAATGGGGTTTGCTTTGGGCCACAGATTGCCCTAATAAACCTTTTCTGTGCTTAAAACACGTTACCCTTCTCAGTCGAATTGCCCTAAAAATTGCGACGTTTAACATGGAGGTAACACATCTATGAACATACTACCAGCACATATTTGTTACAACGTAGCACATAGCACGTGTTAGCTACAATGTAGCACGTAACGTAGCGCGTAGCCGTGAAAAAACCTAATCTGCTGCGTATCACATAGCACGTAGTCTAGCTTTATTTTACAGAAGACATCACGTACTTAGTAGTTATCATTATATAGCAAGCTTAGTTTCATGTTGTTGCCATAAACTTAATTTTACAAATATTCTCTCACAACATCTCTGTGCCGGGCGGTAATACTTTACGTGACAGTTCAGGATCGCCCCAGAAGGGAGGCTAGTCCTTTCAAGGTTGTTTTTCTAAAAAATCCTTAAGGAATTCCTTGATTATAAGTCCCAGTCATATGGTAAACAACATCGATATTGCACGATTTTGTTTTACATTTTTTTAGAAGTTAAACCAATTGACTAAATTTCTTTGTAGAGGGAAGTAAAATGTTGATTTTTTATAGCGCGAAAAGGAATTTGTTATTTCGTCGAGCGTCACACTCGTTTTATTTCAACTACACTTCGTATAAAAAAGCGTCTTGTGGCTTAGATCAAGTTGTTTAAACTATATACTTACATATTTTTAAAACGATTTATTTTTTAAATATGTTTGATGTATTTGACTTCAGTTCTTTATTCGGTAGTTGAAAGAAAAGCTGGTTATGAATTTCGCGAAAATTATTTTTAATCGTATTTATGTTTTAAAAGCCTTTGCTAAAGCTCCGAATTCATCAAACTCAATTAGAAATTCCCTTTCGGTTCGATGTAACTCTCCGAGTAATGTAAAGTTTTTCACTGTATCACGAGATAGATATTACAGATTTTTGAAACTTCAAAGACAACGGTACTAGCCTACTAGCTTACTTGGTACTAGGTACTAATACTAGCTTTGCCCGCGTTCAGTAAATCATTGCCCTGTTTTCGGGTTGGGCGTTATTTTATGAGCACCCCCTATAGCCAAACAGGCGAATTCTTCTCAGAATAATTACGCCTCCATCGTCAAGAGCCGACCGATTGCTCCGACTTTACGACCTACGTCTGAGAGACCAGCGACCGACGCTACATTAGACGCCTCCACTGATTACCGTGATGAAGATGGCTTCGTCAAGGTCGAGAAGAGATAAGATAAGATAAGATAAGATAAGATAAGATAAGATGCGTTTATTCATGAATGTAGGTAGTATTACATTTGATCTTATGATAATTTATGTGCTCTACACTCTGCCGAGAGGCGTATGAATATAAAATTACTGTGCATTCAACATTTAAGACAGCATGCAATTACATAATTTTGCCTATATTAGTAGATAGAACAGGAAATTTTATTTACATAATATACATGCAAATTTCTCAGGTATCAGTCCCAGGCTCGATACAAAGGAAATAAAATACCTTGATTAAATTAATAAAATATGTCAAATATAAAAAAATAACAAAAATCTATGTTACAACATTAAATTAGATTGATTTATCATTAATAAAATCTTGCACTGTATAATAACATTTTTCTATTAGAAGATTGAATAATTTATTTTTAAATACATTAATACTGACATCTTTCCATTTTTTTGGAATTTTATTGAATAATTTAGGGCCCATGACAAATATACTTCTGTGTAAAAGTCTTGTATTGTATTTATTTATGTATAATCTGTCCTTGTTCCGAAAGTTTCTCTTGTTAGTATCAGATACCTTGAGAAAAAGATGATTATTTAATTTAACAAAAATACATGTCTCTAAAATATAAAGACAAGGTAATGTGAGGAGCTTAAGTGACTTAAAGTGTGGCTTGCAACTTTCAAATGTTTTGAGTCCACGTATAGCCCTAATACACCTTTTCTGTGCTTTAAACAATGTACCTTTTTCATATCCATGATAGGCAGTTAGAACTGCTTTACTTTCAACAATTTGCGTCAATTTATAAAGAGCGTAAGCAAATTTACTTAGCTTAACACATAGACAGTCAGAATGCTGTTTAAATGTCAGTTTATTGTCAATAGTTAATCCTAAAAATTTGGTCACATTCACTTCGTCGATTGTATATCCATTGTAATTAATATTTAAATTGTCAATTATACATGATCTTTGATAAAATTGCATTATGTTTGTCTTACCTACATTAACTATTAATTTATTATTATTCAACCAGGTAATTATGTTATTTAGTGTATTGTTTATGTCATTTTCATATAAATTTATATTACTACATTTAATTATAGCAGTGCTGTCGTCTGCAAATAGGACCATTGGCTGCTGTGTACAATTGGGCATGTCATTCATATAAATTAAAAATAATAATGGTCCAAGTACGCTCCCTTGTGGAACACCACATACAACTGATCTTTCGTGGGATTGATAAGTTGTTTCCACTTTAGTGATGGTATTAATTTCAGTAACTTCAGTATACTGTTTCCTACCTTCTAAGTATGATTTTATTAAATCTAAAGCAGTACCTCTGACGCCATATGATGATAATTTTTTAAGTAAGATTCCATGATCTACAAAGTCAAATGCTTTTGTAAGATCCATAAATAATGTACACACTGGGTTTCTTTTGTCAACGTTAGGCATTATAGCTTTGAGTAGATCAAAAATAGCCATATTTATGGAATAATTTTTTCTAAATCCCTTTTGCTCTATCGATAAGATGTCATTTTTATTAAAATATATATAGAGTGCCTGATATATAACCTTCTCAAATATTTTAGATATTATAGGATAGAGGAGGCGCCTTAAGCGAGTAAACCAAAACCGTTGTGGCACCGGATCAACGGGGCCCAACTTCCTGTTGCGGGCTGCGACACCGACCACGGCGATGTACCTGTCCCGCCTACACTACACCATTAAGGCGCAGGACATCGTCGACTACATCCAGAGCAAGACCAACTTCTTTTTGAGAGTGGAGCCACTGGAGTCGCGCCACAACGCAAGTTTCAAAGCGTTTGTGGCACGAATACCGACAAGCAGGCTGCCCACCTTCATAAAGGAGGACTTCTGGCCGAAGGGCGTGGTATACCGTCGTTTTCGCGGTAGACTTCCACCTACACCACCGGACCGGCACAGTGACGTTGTGCCAAAATGATATTTTAGTTTGGTAGTCTTAGTTTTTGAGTATAAAAATATATGTATTATTAGTATAAGGTATTTATTATTATGGGCCTTGTTGCCTGAAATAAAGCAATTTATTATTATTATTATAGCTTATGTATTGACCGGGGTCACTACAAAGATAATAAAAAAAAACGCATCCAAATCCGTTCAGTGGGTCTCGAGATATAAAAGCGTTTATTAAATATTTGCCCTGTTTCCGGCTTGGGCGTTATTTTATGAACACCAGTTATATCCTATGTGTTGAACATGGTTACTACGATGATAATAAAAAAAACCTCATCCAAATTCGTTGAGTGCTTCTCGAGTTATAAAAGCATTTATTCAATCTTTTATAGCATATGTGTTGACCAGGGTCACTACGATGATACTAAAAAAACGCATTCAAATCCGTTGAGCGGTTCTCGAGTTAAAAAGGAACATACAGACAGACAAACAGACAAGAATTCTAAAAATTGTTGTTTTGGCCTCAGTACGGTACCAATAACCCATTCATTCAAAATTTCGCGAAAATCTTCAATGTACAGACACGACTTTTTTACTACTTTATTATTAGAAAATAGATATAGATTAACGAAGTACAAGTGAAATGAGAATAGGCATGATGACAATTTTTTTTTAATTAGTCCGTCAGTTAGATAATCGGAAAATATTGGACACGTGTTTTTTTTTTTCAATCAAACAAAAAATGATGAAGATATAGCCCGCTGAAGTTCCGCGTGACGTCACATCTAGGTACAATTTTACTTAGAAGTGACGTCATTTTCCCTCACTCCCAAACTTTGACGCGCTTTATCTCTGTCATTTGTTGTTTGATTGACAAAAAGAAAAAATACGTGTCCAATATTTTTTGATAATCTAAATTACGGACTAAATAAAATAATATTTTATTTACCCTGTCTACAAGCCTATTCATGTTATTAGCAAAGCTGATATGTGTCTGATTTTTTCCAATAGTTGCCAGGATATAAATTCTATGTTCCCTAAAGTTTAAAAATTGTGCAATTTCTCCTACGCTTATATAGCTTTTAATATACCTATACTTCTTTGCACCATCTAATGAGTCGGTAACTTACAGCTTACAGCTTATTTGGACCATAAAGGTAGTTTGGAGTACGTAAAGGGATTTGTCCGCCATTTTTTATGACTTTTAGTCCGTTACATGTCACCGTTTCAGGTCTGCTTAAAATTTTCGTTCGAAACAATAATAAAAAAAACAGGTTAGATTAAAACGATGATTTTTTGGGATTCTTTATGATAATTCCATATTCGATTTATCCTTATTTGGACATTCATACACAAAGCTTTACGCTATTTACTATAAAGTGTTTGTATGAAACTTTTGTGTCTACGTATTTGTATGGCTTATTTGTACAGCTAGGTGTCAAGCTAAAATAAGTGTGCACCGTTTATCTTCGTGAGTCAAGAATGCAAGATTCCGGGTTCCATTTCCGGTAGCACCTGGAAATTTACCCTTTTAAACATCATGTGCTGTTTGGTATGATCACTATAGCATGGTAATGGCTACAAATATTTCTTAAAAAACACTGTGTTGTGTTTTAAATTAATCGCAAGATGTGGTCAGCAGATATCGCCAAGTGAATATTTGGGTGTTTGAAAATTGAAACGTAATTATTATTTACATAAAAACTGAAACTGTACGATTGCTAATAACCTTAGGAACCGCTAGACGGATTTTAATGTTCATTCAATCTACGTAAATCTTATTACAAGCGAAGGGTGAACATCATATTGTAATATTACTCATTATTATGCTTCTATAGCCGAGTGGTAGAGCGCTCGCCTGTTAATAGGGGTCGTGCGTTCAATCTATCCTCGCGGTGCAACATTAATTTGTTGTTCGGCTTGCTTGCTTCAAAAGGCACGTTGGCACGACAAAGGGCTCACCATCCATCACGTTTGAGACGTACTCGTAATAGTTGTCGGTGAAAAGCGGTTTTATCAAGTGTGCACTTATATTTCACAGTGGGAACACCTGTGACACCCCTTCGAATATCCATGTCGTGATGATATGTTTTTACATGCTTTATCCCGATATTTACTTTTATCCGACATTTATGAAACTGAAAGCGAGAAAATTGCTTTTTATGAGTCTGATAATAATAATTTCCATAAGTTTAGTAGAACGTGTTCCCTCATACTTTCACGTGGGTAATATAATATTATAATACTTATCTAAAATTGCCTTTGAATTTTGGGCTCCATAATACTGAGCTGTATAATAATATGTCAGACTAGCCTTTTTCCCGCGTCTCCGTCCACGTTTATTCAATATCTGCCCCGTTTTCGGCTTAGGCGTTATTTTATGAACACTGCTTATAGCCTACGTGTTGCAAGGGTCATTACGAAGAAAACTACATCCAAATAAATCAATTGAAAGGTTCTCGAGTTGAAACGGAACATACAGACAGACAAAAAGACAGGTAGACAGACAAAAAATTATAAAAATTGTAGTTTTCGCTTCAGTCAATACTAATACAAATAATCAGTTTAATTTAAAATTTTGAAAAATTTATGGAAGTACAGAACAGACACCACTTTTTTACTACTTTCACTAGAGAAAAAATAAAAAAAAAACTGATTAAATTTTTGCTCGTGTTATAATGTTTGATAATTGACCTTTTTAGGACGCAACAACTTAAATATTTTGCATGATTGTTAAGACCGTGTTCTTGATACTCAAGTTTCAAATTCAGTTATACATATTAATTCAAGCAATATCTACAGTACATTCGCACAAAAAATATTTTGCAACAAATATTTAGTACACTTGCTGAGGAAAAAAAAACATAGTTAGTAACTTAAGGTTACATTTTCACGTACACTGAGCTTCCGTTTGACCATTACAGCGCACGTAGGAAATTTTCGATAAAACCTAGTATGAAGGGCGCTCGCCCAAAAACTGAAAGAGTGACAGTAGGCGAGGCGTCAATCAGTCTTTCACGGAAATTCTGCAAAAATCTACGGACGTCGGTAATGGACGAAGGACTGACACTACGCAACTGCTTGTACCCATTGCCCACTGGCTAATCGTGACGTCATACTGGAACACCATGAATAACTTGTTATAATTCCGAATTAGGACCAGAGGTTCAATTTTGTAAGCCAATTAAATTCGAATTCGATTGTCATATGGCTATTCGGCTAAGCAAATAAGCCCGTTTGACAATTGAAATCGTACGTTTTTGGTTGTCAACAACAGACAATCGTATTCATTTCACAGCCAAAAATGTACCCTCTCAATTGTCAAACGGGCTAATTTGCTCAGGCAAATAGCCATATGACTTTCGAATTTGAATACGATTGGCTTACACAATTGCCGTAGAACAGTTTCAACTAGCACGGAGAGCAGAGATCACTATCCTGAACTCTTTATAGCCTTGTTTTTAAATTGTTTTTAGTTTTACTATATTATAAGAAGTATAATTGTATAACTAGGCTAAATTATGAGTCAATAAACGATTATTCTTATTCTTATTCACCTCTGAACCTTGACACTGGTACCATTGTCACTGGAATTTTTATTTTTGCCCTGAATATATTACACTGTAACACTATCTTTCACTGCTTCTTTCTTACTAACACTGCTTTTCATACATGTAAGAGCTGTTTCAGATAAGTAATTTAATTTTAATAAAGACAATCATTTTTCACCATTATTATTCGAAAAGGGGTTATTGGTTCACCAAAACAAAAACAGTGAATAAAACGCTCTTTTCCTCACTGAGTGAGAACAAGTAACTTTTTAAACTTTTTGAATAGGCAAAGGCATGGCAAAGGTATCTGTGACCATACAGCCATCTTAAAACACATTCACCCGAGAAGCTATAAACTATAAACTTCTTGCAATCGCTACATTTTATGTTCCGTAAAAATGCCCGAATAAAGCATTTTAAATTTGGAACAAGCGTGAATGCACATTATAAAAAATATTGTACCAAATGTACTGGCTGGCCGCTTGGAAAAATACCAGAAAAAAAAATAACCGCCATTTTTATGTTTTGTTCTCTTATTAATTTACTATGATGTACCGATTGGTTGTAAGTATAATAAAATTTGATTCAAATAGTTAATATGGTACTGTTTATTTTCTCATAGTCAATGGTGAAAAGTAGAGTACACAACTCGTGAAAAAAAAAACATCTCGGCTCTTGGATCCCTCGCTCCGCTCAGGATTCTACTCTGGAATCCTTCGCTCCTCTCGGTATCCACCTTTGAGCCTCGAAAGAAATTCCCTTTTTTTTCACTTGTTGTGTAATCCACTATTGTTTAACATTAAAGAAAAGGAAATCTGGATGTGAGGAGCTCTGAATGGAACTCACACCTTTATTTTTCGTCTGATATTCTATACCACAATGAAATAATTTTTATTTTTATATCGTTGCGATTGTTAAATCGCCGTGTTTAAAATATTGACACATATTTCTATCACAGTTTCAATAATTTTAGAGATATTAGATTCTCGTACAAACATGCATACCTAGTTCATACAAAAATACACGTAAAACCCGTAACCCTTCCCTATTCAATTCAGAATTGAAAATACACGTGACAGCGTAAGCAAAGCCTCTATTACACAAATAACACAAATTTATTAAATTTATTATAATTAATAAGGTTAAAATATTTAATAAATTTACAATTGCTAGATCATAGCTCTTGCTCTGCTTAAGAGCACAGGCCTCTCTTTCACTAAAGTGAAGAAGGATTTAGGCCGATTCTCGTTGAATAGCGAATAGTGTTTGAGAGATGAAGTAATGTTAATAGGTACTCGAGAATAATACGATCGTACTAAGATAGGTAATTGGTTCTGTGAAGAACCCTATTATTTCTAATTGTATATAATAAAGCTTTCGCATAAAATTGGATTGGTCCCTTAATTGTGTTGTTATTTTTATCAGAACTGTCAACAAATGACGTCTTCATGATTGTAATCTTAACGATTCAGCCCATGTCTGCTTGCGCCTATTAGGTAGGTACCTACTTACTTACGAGTAGATACATATAGTTTTGTAACAATGTTTTGTAATAACAACAAAATAGGGGTGGATATCATTTCTTTCTAGAGCTACTTGATGGTGTTGTAGAGAATATTATTAAATCAGAATGTTGATATTGTTGATTGTTGGCATTTGTTCGAACTTGGAATACATAACGAACATAATATCACTTCGACTATTTCGCAAATTTACTATTTATTTCCTGACCGGTTTCGCCTCTATGGAATTTTCCAAGAAATTAGTTCATTAGCCCATGTCTGCTTATGCCTACTAAACTAGAACCAACGAGAGATGGCATCTATGACGTTTAAAGGCCTAACAAGTTTCACAATTGTTTATGGGTAAGTGTCACTAAAATAATCTAATACTTCATTTTTTCGATTTTATAAAGACTTTATAGGAAAAGTTTCTATTTTTTTCAAAATTCAAGGGATCATGAGGAGTTTTAGTGGCTGAATCGTAATCAATAAATAACGGGTTCTATTCTCCTTAATCGTACGGCTCCGTCTGTTTACAAACTACTTATGTCTTTTTATGATAAAAACATTTTTAACAAGTTTTCTAGATTTTATGGTTGCTTTGTTAATGGAAGCAAATGCACATTTGCCATTTGTATTATTATGATGCTTGTTGTATGACGTGTCAAGTAAATCGATATTTTATTTACTAAAGTCGCTAGTCGACTTTGATTTTTATTTTTGCCGAAATTAAAATGCACCCCATCACTAAACGCAGCTGTCATAGGTGCCATCTCTCGTTGGTTCTTCTATAGGTCTCAGAACAATAACTTTAGTTATGTACTTAGATACATGTACATAGTTTTGTAACAATGTTTTGTAAAAATAGAAGTGGATAACATTTGTATTTGCTCAGTCTACTGTAGCGTGCCGGAATATCATTCTCGAGAACCGGGTTCTTGAGTTTATTTGCTGTTCTTTATATTAAAAAAAAATGGTGAAGAAAAACCTTGTGAGACAAACAACTCGTATAAAAGTGGGTGGAATATAATTCAATTTAAAAATAATGGTGCAGGTGTTAAAACTGAATAAAAAGACCAGCCAGCGTTAAGAGATAGGTTAAAAATCAATACTGATACTTTTATTAAAGAAGACTCCTAAAATGTTATAATTAAAACGATGAAAGTTTATTGTTCTTATTATTTCATTGCACAACGTAACTAAATTTAAATATACTAAACTCTCTAAAAAAAATCAACAAACGTGTCATTAGCTGTTTATGCCATATTTGTTATAGGACGCTAGCGCTGTAATTTTTATCTAAACATGGCATGACCTAACAACCTGTTTTCATAATAATCTTGATAAAATTTGTCGTTAGCTATTTTTAATTTTTCTTGTAAAAGCTCGTTCTAAAAATGTTTCCGTCGTTATTTCCAGAATGTCTGGTGGAGTCAAATTATCATCACCATCACTGCTGTTAGTAATTTTAGGGTGAAATAATACTTTTTGTTTGACCCATACAACCACAGTAAATAATAATTTCCACGTAAGCTATGGCGCCAAAATGCAACAGCCCACCACGCATGTGTACTACGCGCTGTGCGCGCCGGCAACCATAGACAAGGCAGGCCGAAAATAAAATAAAATTGTGATCTCCTTTGTCACGCCGCAATATTATTTAGTACGTGTTAGAGAATATTATATGATAACCTCATTGGTATTTGATATTGAACCTCAGACATGGCTGTTTGGGCTAAGTTCCCTTTGCCTTCCTAGTTAGTATCACATTAATCTCAGAAAAACTTTTTTTATAGCATTATGTTGTTCGGAGACCTATCTATAATTTAATTTTTTAATTTTTTTAGAGACTTTCATGAAAAATATGTTTTATTATGCCAGTATTTTTGAGTTTGTAATGAGGATTTTATAGGTGGTAGAGCTGATGCCGAGCTCGACTGTGGAGGTACCACCATCATACTCGCAAATCCTCCCGAAGTTATTCGGGGGAGAGTAAGAGAACAGCTCTCAGGCAAAACCAGGCGGCCCACCATTGCCTGGGACCGATGGATGGCGGTATATCCATCCCTAATTGCCAGGCCTTAAAACAGACTAGTGACGGGCAGCGGCGTCACTGGTGCAAGGGTTTCGGCACCGCGCTCACCAACCCGCCTGCCCAGCGTGTGTGAGTATGGGCATTTCTTCCAGGGGGACCGCCAAGAGTGGCAAAATCTTGGAAAGGCCTATTTCCAGCAGTGGACGAAACAGGCTGATGGATGGATGGAATGAGGATTTTACGATATGAGGTTAGATAAAAATATTTATGTGGGAGATTTAAAATGTAGATAAACTGTAAGGACTACCCAGAACTAAAATTCAAACAATATACCAAATATTCAACGTAATGGTATCCCAAAGTAGTTTTTATTACGCCTAGACTCAGTGCTAGAGGGAAGTTTTCATCTAAAGCTACTTTTCCTTACTCCTGTCGTTACTGAAACATAAAAAGCGCTTGCCTTACGTGGAATGTGAGGCTATATTATAAGATAAAGCAGGTGTCAGAATTGGCAGCCTGTTTAAAACTGAAACTTGATGTAAGGGTGAACAAATAAACACAGTTCAGAAGTTAACAGATGCTCAGAGAGACTCGATGTGAAAACTGTATTGAAAAAGGGACGTTACTTAAACATTTTATTATTTAAAGGAAGATTTTTCAACCGGTATCTCCATCTTGGGAAGACAATTCATGATATCTTATAGGTAGGTATGCTGTAAATATAATAAATTAATTTACTGACAATTATTTGCCTCCGAAGAAACTGTACGAATACAGTGAAACTAGTCAGGCGAAATCTAACGATTAAAATCGCGAGTAGCCATTTTAATATCGGTATATAGGTAAATTACTGACTGTCAAGACTTTCGAAAAACGTATTTTAATTTCGGATTGATTTAATAAATATTGCGTTATGAAAAAGTTATTAGAGAATGAAATTAATCATCGATTTTATTACGTAATATACTTATTGTTTTACACACAATTAGCAATTAGCAAATTATTAATGTAATAATATTAACAGTTTCCCAATTGATGAAATTCGCTTTAAATAAAATACAAGTTGACTTTGGTTTATATAGCCAAATTCATACTGGAGACTCTGTAAGTGGTCAGGACCAAGATTCAGTTACCTTTTCTATTAAGAAATAAGCAAAATAAAATTTTGACTTCCTATACAAATTGAGTAGAGGTTTTTTTGATTACGTCTAGGGGCACACAAGGAAAACAGGTCGTTGAGCCTTGATCCCGACCACGTACTGAGTCTCCAGTATGAATTCGGCTATAGAAACGAAAGTCACCTAATATGTATAGTGAAATCCGTTTAATAAATCCAAAAACCAAATAAATAAATACGATTTCGTTCAAAATGACGACCAACCATTTTTAAGGACGTAGACGTATAGGTTTTTATCACAGACATTTTTATACAATTTACCATAAAGGGACGTCCGTTTGTTTTGTGCATTGTCCGGTCAGTACAACGTTGTCACCGGTCCCTTACCCTGAATGAATGAATGAATCTATTTCATAAAAGTACAAGCTTCATAAAAGTAAAAAGTACCCTGCGTTGTATTTAGATTCTATGTACTCTTAGTTAAAATAAAATAACATTTTCTTTTACTCTAAAAAGTACCAAGGCCACACAAACTTGTACACATAGCAGAAGATACTTGAGGTAGCTTTTTAGTAATTTATGACAGATACGGCTCGTATCAGCCACAGCTAACGCAACACAAACAAAACCTGTGTATAAAATTCAACAATAGGAGTCTACTTTAACCTTTGAAGGAACTTTCTGGAATAAGAAGGTCCATCGATGCCTCAATTGTTTATCCAAACCCACAAGTCTTGTGAAACAAGTTTTTCTTTTAACTGTGAATTCACAAGTTTGCGTTAAGGCCGTCACAATAAGGGAAGCTGTAAAAGTGCTGCTAAGTTACAAAAATAAAATTCTTACATACCAGAATAACAATTGAAAGTCTGGTCAGTTCAATGTCTAGTAATAGCAATAAACTATTTTTAAGCTCCAAAGTTTTCTTAAACAACGTCTTTTTATAGCTCAAATTTAAACTAGCGTTAAAGCGGCCATTTAGACTACTAAACTATTACTAGCAGACCTAACATTAATAATAAACGCATAGTGTAAACGCGAGGGACTTTTAGCTTAATGAGCTATGGACTCTTTTAAATATAAAAAATATTGCTTGTCTATATACGAGAGATAAGTTTAGGTATTAAAAAATATGTTTCAACCCATTTTTATACGTTTCTTCGTACCGTGAGGCTTAAATGTAGCTTATATTTTGTATAAACTTGCCACGCTATTTAATCCTTAGGTTGGGTCTACTAGTACAACGTGTCGCAACGGTTTAGCTCGGAGAAAGTGGTGGTGGACTAGCTTATGTGTTCACTCGCGCACAAAATTACTACGTGCGATAGAGAAAAAATAACTAGCGCAGTCAAGGTCACCGCTCATAAACAGTTGCGACACTTGTAATTAAATTAGGTAAGTCTGTGACAAGATCTGACATTCTGGAAACAGCAGTAAAAATGACGAACAATCTTTTACCAGCAAAATCAATAAAAGCTTACGACAAATGCGACCATAATTATAAAAATTGAAAGGTACCTATGGGTTAAGACAAAGTAGTTGATGATAAAAATAAATTAATAAATACTAAGTACCATTGCTTTTTTCATAATTTTCGTTTCATTAGTTTCGAAGATAAAGAGATTAGATAAGATTGGAGAGCTTAGATAAGCTAAACAGTTGCTCCAAATACATCTTATTATATTATTTATAAAACATCAGAACACACACACATACGTATATATACATAAATAAAATAATTATAATTTATACATAAACATCTACATCTATATACATCTATAAAATATAGGTAAAGATTAGAAATAAATAACTAGAATAAAAATAAGTAAATAATATAAATAAATAAGCTACTACCTAGTAAGAGAAAGCGTTTTACGGATTCGCCACTTGAAGGTGGGTTTACTACAATCAAAGGGATCAATGTTACTAAATTTTTTGTTATAATTTGAAAGAAGACGTAGTATAGGGGAATTTTGAGCATAGTTCGTGTTTACTCGAGGGACGCTAAACAAAATTTGTCGGATTGACGAGTCCGGCGCTCTGTGACTCGATAGTTAATCTCTGCAACCAAGGAGCTACTGTCGATATGGCCACTAAGTATATCATGAAGTAGTGACATATCTAAGAGAAGTCGTCGGTTTTCAAGACTTAGCAAGTTATGACGCAAGCAAGCAGCTGGATAGTCCTTATAAAATTGATGAAAGCGGAAATTCAAATGACGTAAAAAAGACCATTGTATTCTTTCTATTCGTTGAATGTGTGTAATGTATTGGGGATTCCAAATACTACTCGCAAACTCGAGAAGGCTTCTCACGTAGGCGAAGTAAATGGTGTTTATAGTAGTTATGTCATCAAAAGCTACACACACGCGCTTAACAAATCCGAACATTCTATACGCACGACTGGAAATATCATTGATATGGGGCTCGAAGGTTAACTTAGCATCAAGTGTAACACCAAGGTCACGTATCTTATTTACTCGATTAACAATTTCACCGTTAATTAGATAATTGTACAAAATCGGGTTGGGACTTCTTCTTTCAATGAAACTTTCACTGTTTCATAGCGTAGTGTCCCAGAAGTGCTATACTTTAAATTATTACAATATATTTTCGAGAACAAAAGTTATGGCTTGGACTACAGTTTAATTGAAACTCTGACTGGGCAAGGGTCAAGTAAAATGGTTATTTTAATTTAAATAGTGTCGTTAATAAGGGACAAAAGACAAAAATTTAATGAGTATTTCAAACAAGTTATTACGTAGGCATTCAAGTAACTACATATTATCCTTAAACTACGCGAACGAAGTCGCGGGCACAGCTAGTATGTATATATAATCATGTTTCGGATACCTCATATAATTTGATAAAATTATTGTATTCTTGGGAAGCAGAGCTAGGGCCGGGCTGGACTGTGGAGGTACCACCATCTTACTCGCAAACACCCCCGAAGTTTTATTAAGGAAGAGTAAGAGGACAACTCTCAAACAGGCTAAGAGAGTGAAATCTTGGAAAGGCCTATGTCCAGATGTGGATGAAACAGGCTAATGAATTATTGGGTGGATTGTATTCTCAGACAGACGGAGAGACGGATGAAAGGACCGACGGACAAACAACCAAAGTTTGATAAACGCGATTGACAAGAATTTTCTAAAAGATTCTTGTAAGTTGTAGTTTGTAAATGTTTAGATCTTGAATCTGGTGAAATACGAGTAGAACAATTTAATGTAACCTTGCATTAGCGTAACAATACTAGCTCTATTGATACTGAACGACTTTACAATAATAGCTTTTCTTTATTCAGTTTAAATTCCTAAGTTCTATTAATTTCGAAAGGGCATTAGGGCAAGTCCATTTTTTTCCAGTTGCGCGTTTTAACTATAGGGTGTAAGATGTCTGAGCTTCCAGTCATTTCCTGCTCAGTCTGTCCATGTATGTGTTGAATAGGCACGGGGACATAGCACCTCCTTGCCGAACGCCGCAGGGGAGAAAAGGTGGTTCTGAAAAAACTGATTTCCATTTTACGACATTAATTTGTGTGCAATACCATAGTAAATTTAGTATTTGGACTACATTCTGTGGGCTTGTCGATCTTTTAGTTTCTTCCAAAGCCTTTGATGGGATACCCTATCAAATGCCTTGCTCAAATCCAAAAATCTGCCAAAACTGTGGTGTTTTTTTTGTAGTAAGACAAAGTCAGTTTTAACGTAAATACTGCCATATCCGTTGAAGAATGTCATTTGAATCCCAATTATCTTGGGTGTACAACTGCTGTTCAATTAATGTAAGTAGAGTTTTTTCAAATAAGTTTGCACACGCTGTTGCCAATGAAATTGTTCGCTAGCTAGACAGTCTAGTCTAGTGACGTTTAGTTGACGACCCTTCAGTACATTGACGACTTTAATTTGATTGTTTTAGTCAAGGCTTTCGGCATGTACCCGAACATTGCATTAAGCAGTCTCATCTAGAAAAAGAGAGATATGGTCCAGTTCTGCCACGGGGCCATCGTGTTTGGCTGCTTTATTATAGGGCTCGGATTGAACCACCTTTAGCACGTCTTCAAATTCAAGATCTATTATGGTTGCTCATTAGCCGATCTTCTAAATAGTCATTTTGTCTATTGTAAAACAAAATTGTCATATAAATTAATTATTCAGCGATTTACTATTGAAATATAACAATGACTATTTCAGACTCAGCTTACTTTTCCAAAAACTATATGCTCAAAGCAAAAAATTATGTTATCTAATTTGCTCGTTTATTGTATTTATAATTATAATGTATATGTCGTAGCCCGATTGTTTAATTGGCTATATCATGAATTCTGCTACGCTCCGCTTCGCTCGGCTTCGATCGGCTCTGGAATTTATGCTCCTGTGATCACCTAACACGCTCTGCCTCGCTTCTCTCATCATCACATCTATGGTTGACTTTTGGAAAGATTTTCTCAAGGGTCTTAATTATTAGATGTAACCAACATTCTACGATTAGGCCAGGAAGTCAACAAGTAATTTATTTAAGTAAACGATCCAAAAACAATTTTTATCGGTCACTGAATCAGTAATTTAGAGATTCGATTATTAATCGAATCGCTCAAATAGAAAAATCGTTGATGTACGTAATTATGATTCTTTTGTAATCGTCTATTGGTTGTAAAAAGACCGATTAGTTTATTAGAAGCGTTATTATTTTTCTGTTGCCAATTTATTAAATTAGATATTAGGGATGTAAGTGCCTAATACTCCGGTCGCTTGGTTTATTATTTACCTCCAATTCAAATCAACCATAAATTGAAACAAGCCCTTTTGTATATTTTTTCTGAAAATATAGGCTATATCATGAAAATACATACTGTTCTTTAACTTTCAGGTGGTGTTTTCTATACCTAAATTATTTTTTGAAAATCAGTTTGGAGAAATGGGAATGTGACGTAATAGTCATACCGTTTAGGCTAAATAGGGAGAGTTCCTAGACGTAAAGAAAGAATGAAAAAAAATAGGGTATAAAACCTGAAGATGGGATTTCTGAAAATAAAAAAAAACAGACGTCGGTATTGACATTACTTTTTTTTTTGTTGTGAGCAATAGCCTATTTCCTGTAATGCCTAAATGACATGACTATTACGTCATTAAAGCTATTTATTCAGTTCCGGAATATTTTCAAGTATATGTTTTGCATTTCAAGAAGAAAAAAAATTATACTTTTATATGACCTTAAAAAATTCTATTCGTTTCAAAAAAATCGACAATTACGATTCATTCGAAGGTGGTCATATCATACATGGCTAATAAGCGAATCCACAAACACCTTCTGTTTATATATGGTGAACTAGGACATGGCCAGAAGATTTGTGGCCAGAAACTACGGTTTAAAGATACTGTGTTTACATTATGAGCTCGGAACCGACATTGAGCAAATGGCGTGTCACCGTAACGAATGGAGAAACTTCCTGTGTGATGTCCATGTACCCTCGGACACGAACCCGCATACCTATACTCATACCAAAAAATAAATTTAAAAAAGTCCTACTAGCATCTACGTTCTTGAATGATGATGATGTGTATTCTATGGACATAATGATTAATAGAGTAAGTTATGGTTTCCATTAATATATGTTATTATTTTATACAAATACAAATACAAATAGTTTATTGGACTAAACAGAAATAGCATACATATAATCCAAAACAGCATTCTTATGTAAAATATAACAATAATAGTATTACAAAAAATATATAAGACACTGGCATCTGCGCTGGCTACATAGCCGTCCTGCAGCATGACAGTAGCAAAAAAATATTTAGTAGGGACGTACAATACAAAAAAAAATAGTTATTATTATTTTAAACGCACGCATATGCTGTAAATCTGTGAGAGTGTGTGTTACGGGTAACAAGGTATGTATGTAAAGGGGTATTAGAAAGTGTGTGTGTACGAGGTGTGTGAATGTGTGACTGTAGATGAGTGTTTATGGTATTGGTTAAATTTGAGAATACCAAATCGTATCAATTTATTTATTTACTTATCACCAGCAGCTCCTCCGTATCATCATAATCAAGGTTCGCTAACCACAATTTGAACTTATGGGTATATTGTTTTGGTTCCACGACGTCTGAAGCTCTAATAAATTTCTTAAAAATGTAAGGCCCTAAGAAACTCTGAAAACCCTGGGCAAAACAGGTTTTGCAAAAAGGTGTATCTAAAGTACATTTTCTTCGGTTGTTTATTAATGAGCGATTCTTATGCAAGTTTGTTAATTTCCTTATAATAGAGAGTAGGAATAGCTGTCGAACTGATAAAACATTGCACGCAGTCAAAAGTTTACGTGTTGAGTACCTATACGGTTTTTTAAATAGAACTTTAAGTAAGGCTCTCTGTGCTCTTTCAACTTCTATTAATGTAGTTTTAGAAATGCCACCCCAGGCAGTGATACAGTAGTTAATCAGTGACTCCGCGAGGGCGAGGTATATGTTGCGTTTGAGCGCTAAGTCAGTAATCGTACTGAGTCTCTTAAATATATGTAGTAGCCTACGAAGACGATTAGAAAGATCATGACAATGTTTAGACCAGTTAAGTTTATCGTCCAGCTGGATTCCCAGATACTTAATTTTCTCTACTTTATCTATCTTCGGACAGTCGCAGTTGACATGATTTTCTCCGTTGTGGAGATATAGAAAAAGAGTGGACTCCGCCCTTGTTCTTTCTGTGATGTGAAAACACATATATTTTGTTTTTTCTATGTTAAGGGTTACAAGGTTATTATCCAACCATGACTTGACTAAAGAAATGCCGCGACTCGCTTCCCTAAATGTATTTTCCCAAGTATTACCACTCTATAAAAGAACGGTGTCGTCGGCATAGGAAATGACAAGACCATTAAGAATATTCATGCTACATAATCCATCAATATATATCAAAAAGAGCAGTGGTCCTAAGACGCTTCCCTGTGGAACCCCATAATGGACGTTGTTCCAGCCGCTGTATGTATCCTGAACTTTGACACATTGTTCTCTATTTTCGGTGTCAAAGGCCTTGGCTAAGTCTAAGAAGACTCCAATGCAGTGGCGGCCATTATCGAGTTGATTTACAACAAATTCTACTATTCTGTTTACTGCATCGGAAGTAGATTTTCCATCTCTGAATCCCAACTGGTTATCGAAGAGGAGATTTTTTCTCTTTAAGAAAGTTGACAGCCGCAACTTGACAAGTTTTTCAACAATTTTAGAGATAGTTGGTAAAAGCGAAATGGGTCTGTAGTTTGAGATGACATCAGCCTCACCGGTTTTAAAGATTGGAACGACTACCGATTTTTTGAATGACTTAGGAAAAACGCCTGTTTCAGAAGAAAGATTAACTATGTAAGCTAGAGGAGCAAGAAGAGGTGTTCTCACAGATTTAATAAGCTTAGAAGTTATGCCATCTAACCCTCTCGCTGTGCTTTCCTTAAGCGAAGCAATGGATTTTTCTATCTCAAACGAATCAGTTGGAAACAGAATAAATGAATCAATACTGCTAGAATTAACAGAGCAATTTCTTAGTAAGGGAATTAAGAGTCTTGGTCGCTAAGCTGTGTCCAACGCCAGTAAAATAGTTGTTTACTTCATTAATAGCTGCAATGAGGTCCTTGTTTCTATGAAGAAGAGCACTAGCCGCTGATTTGTCGGCTATCGGTATTGCCGCTGTATCCTTTATAATTTGCCAAAGCTTACGAGGATTCTTTCGGTTAGTTTTAATTTCTGCGTTAGTGTATAAATTTTTTGCAGTACGAGTGGCCTTGGTACAGATATTACGGTATATTTTATATTTAAGTTGTAATTCAGTATCTAGAGGGTTACGACAAGCTTTCTTATGTAATATATCCCTAAACTTATAGCACTTGATGAGACCTGGAGTAATCCAACCCTTTTTTATTTTTCTGGACGAAGGCACTAACCTTATAGTGGTATGTTTTTAATACTATTCTTTAAAGTGGTCAAAAAGATGGTAGTAGCTTCACTAACATCTTTGCCTGAAAGTAAACTATCACAATGTACTTGAAGTAAATCAAGTTTAACTGACTTGAAATCAATTACTTGCACTTTTTTGCTTTCAAGTTTTGTAGTATGTTTAAGGCCAATCCCCAAGACAACAGGTGAATGATCGGTTATTTTTGTTTCGCAAACAATACTAACGATGTTTTTGTCTGTGTTTACCAACGCATGGTCCAAGCAGGCTTTTTCTCTTGTACGATCAGTTACAGCTGGTAGGAAACCATGCGATGCCAGACAGCACAGATAATCAGTACGTCGAGCGTCCGTAGAATCAGCGTGTATATTAATGTTAATATCGCCACAAATGATGACGTCACTGCGGCTACACAGCCGGGACCTACGCAACATATAATCAAGAGACTTAACAAACTTTTCTGTACATTTTATTGAGGGTGATCGGTAAATGGCAAAGAGGGTCAACGAGCACTGTTTATTATTTACGGTAATTTTCAATACAGATGCATCATCAAGGTATATTTCAGAACAAACTACTCTAAACTCCTTAATTATTCTTATGTTTATGTAAACTATGACGCCGTCGGCTTTATTTAATTGTTTTAATGTGTGGAAACTTTGATAGTTATCAATACCTAAAATCTTTCGTTTAATCCAACATTCCGAGAGTTTAATGAAGTGAAAATCAACATTAAAACGCTGTAACAGAACTTCAAGCTGATCCAAGTTTTGATAAATACTCCTAATGTTCAAGCTTAAAACAGTGAACTGGTTTTGCTCACTAAGTAAAGTCTTGCATGTTTCTACTTCATCCACAACATACTTCTGTACGACGGACAAATCACCATCCATGTCTAAATCAACTATATCAGACTCGAACATAGTTATGTAATAGTAAAAACAAGTTAGATATTTTCATCTGGATGGCAATCTCTCCGTCGCACAAAAGTTCTGAGTCTATCCATAAAAAATAAAAGAAACATGCATGGGCTCGCAAAACAAATATATTTAAAATAAACATTTCTGAAAGTAGGAGATGTAAAATTTTGATCAAAACACAAACAGTAAATTTTGTGTGTAAGTAAAGAACAAAAACATTAAATTTGGACCAATAAATTGGATATAATGCATTTTTATAACAGACATCATAACCGGATGAGATAACCGCCACTAGTAAGGAAGTTGAGATATGGTATAATTTGCGATCAGTAAATTAGAGTTAGTTGAAACAATAACATGTGGACTGGTAATACATTGGCAGGTATTTACAAAGTAGGTCTGCGAATATTTTAAAGGTATTAGTGTATAGATAGACAAAACAGTATACAGACCGGCTCATTTGTTTTTCAAGCTTTCTACCTGAAAACCAGATTCCTTCAGTACCCATTCGACGCCGACAACAGTAGTATCTCTGTTCATGTATTATGGAGATTGTGACGTCATCAAGAATAACTGTAAATACATGCAATATACGGACAGGTCGGACAGCCTCCGGAAATAAATGCGGAAAATAGATCATAAGATACTGAGATAACGCGATGCTAGTGATAACGAGTGAGATATGTGTGTAGTGATGTGTAAAGTGTGTGTGATAATGTGTGGAGTGCAGCTTATTCATATGTTGGTAAGAAATTGACCAGTAAACTGAGTAAATAAAACACATAATTACAAAAAAAGAATCGGTAATATCGTGAAAACAGAAAGTAAAAGAAAATCATGGAAAAAACTTTTTTAGGTCCAGTTCGTGTTTAATAATAAAATATCTGCTATTATCTTGCTCCCGCATAAGAACTTGACCATCTTTTGTGTGATATACGTATATGTCATAAACGTGTTTGATGTGTTTGTTTTAGCGAAGGACTTGGCTTGAGACAGTAACCGTTTACGTTTGGATGTCAGGAGCTCATTTACATAAATTCTCTGGTTCTTGGAATTCTCGTCGGTGAGCTCTGGGCGTATATCCTGCAGGCGTAGATTTTACTTCTTCCTAATCTCTCTCACAAACTTATCACTTTTTTCCTTTGATTCAAGCTTGACAAAAACATTACCTATTTGTTTACCTTTTTGTGCCTGAGATACCTGCATAATGTTTTCCTGTGAAATATCTGATTTACAGAATTTTGCCATTTCGATTATGCTTCCTTGCAGTTCGTTAAAGTTACATTTGGGAAAACCTTTGTTTTCTAGTGAGCAGTTGTTCTTGCTTTGGTCATTGTTATCCCGCAGGCCTTGCAATTTAGCCAACTCTTGCTTATACGTATCTAACTCAAATTTAAGTTGGCCAATCGAGAGAAGCTCATGATCAAAATCTGCAAATTTATTTTCAAATTCAAAAATTTTTTGGTTGTTTGAGTTTCGCAAATCGCAATGATTGAATTTCTTTCTAGTTCTGTAAAATTTCTTTTAGTGTCGTTTGTAGATCTGTTTGTGTTACCTGTACATTAGATATGTTGTTTAATATGTTAGCAACGTCTTTCTGCAACTTGGACAAGCTGTTGGCGACGTCCACGGGAATGCTAAACGGGCCTGATGCCGGCGAGCACGGAGCACTTTTGTGTTGCGGTTGTGCGTCACTTTTGAGGAGTTGCTGTTTGGGGTCCTTAGCACTAATACACTTGCTACATCGCCATGTACTATGCTTGATGTCAGCTACTTCTTGATCAGGTACTTTATAACATCTGTAGTGCAACCAACGCTGACACTTGCCATTACATTGCAAACCATTTTTCCGTTGCGTGTGCAGTGTTTTCTGAACAAATTGCACAGATGGACATGACTAACACTGTTGTATTGATGAATTATCGACTAAAGTAACGATTTCTATAGATATTTATCACTTTGGGGCAGATTAAGCAATTAAAAGACTTTAAATGCGAGGAGTAAACAACTTTTGCGTGTTATCCCAATGGAGGGTAGGTAGTCGAATCGGTTATCTTGAGAGGAAATTAACGTGCACCAAAGAATGTGGTACGATTCGGTAGTTTTTAGGGTTCCGCGCCCAAAGGGAAGTCGGAGCCCTATTAATTAGGTAATGCCGCTTTGCTGTCTGTCTGTCTAGGTATGCCCCGGGTCTCTAGCTTGCAGACGGAATGAGTTACAAACCTGAAAGGATTGGCAGTGTAGAATATTGACCCAAAACCGAATAATGAATGAAAAATGGAATGAAATTATTTTATAGGCGTGACCTGAAACATACATAAAAAAAGAGACAAAATTTTTTTTTTGTTTTTACCCTCGGCATGTGGGGAGTCATTGTCTAAAACTCATAAAGTAATTTATATATTTTTTTAAATGTTTAAATAAAAAGAAATGGGGGCCATCAAAGTTGACACTTTTGGACCACTTTTGTTACAGAGTCTATTTCAAAAACTAAAATTTTCTGTATATTATACGCCATGTAT
Organism: Ypsolopha scabrella; assembly: GCA_910592155.1. Taxonomy (NCBI): domain Eukaryota; kingdom Metazoa; phylum Arthropoda; class Insecta; order Lepidoptera; family Ypsolophidae; genus Ypsolopha; species Ypsolopha scabrella. The sequence goes on along the minus strand of OU342975.1, from coordinate 19,346,632 downwards.
TTAAACCAAAAATACGGAAAACGCCGATTTTTAATACAGGTTTAGGGTTACGTACCCGATTACCCGACCAACTTAATTCAGCAGATTTGTTTTATGCATTTTCTATTTACCGATAACTTTGTAATTTTTATTCAAATGATTTAAGCCATTAACTTATTTAAATGTTACGGAGCCCTCAGGGTGCAAGTTTTGCTCGCACTTGATCGGTTTTTTCACGGAATAAAAGATATGCACGCTTGTTTTAAAATCTGTCCGCTAAAATTTGTTATGAAAAGATTTCTCGAAACGGTTTTCAAATCGTAAACATTCTCGAAAAAGAAGAGACCAATTATTAAGATAAAGGCATTTAGTAAAACATTTTTGACTCTAATCAAGAGTAAATTCTCGCGTTTACAAAACATAACCTACTAATTTTATAATCCTGTTTATGTGTCTACTTCATTCTCAAACAATAAGCACAAACTAACTCCGTGGTTCTAAATTGGTATCTAATTAACAAAAAATATTAGACGGAAAATTTACGGGTGAAATGACATGAGTAATTCGTCAATCAACTCGTATCTACTCTTTGTACTGAGTTCTAGATAATTTAATTGTGTATGTTTTGTTTTTTAATTTTAAGGTAGAATAGAATAGAATAGAATAGAATAGAATATCCATTTATTTATCTACCACAACACAATAAATTATAAAAACAAATTATAAAGTCAAACACAAGGAAATAACATAAAAGAATAAAACAATGTGACTAAAGCTAAATGAAATCATGTGTCGAAGCAGACAAAAAGGCTAGAACTCAGCATATGCTGTAGTCTTACAGAGTAAGACCGACAGCGCTGATTTTCAGTCCGAGCCCGCGTAGGTAACGCACGAACAAACAAAACAGCGCGAGTATTCTTGCACATTTTGAAAATAATAATTACGAATGGCAGAATAAATATGATATACATATACGAGTACATAATGTAGGTGCTAATATTTGTAAATAAATAAATTCAATTAATAGGTAAGCTCTAAATAAATGTCAGAAACTCGTTGGTCAAAAATTATTAAAATGGCGATGAAGCGTCTAGTTTTAGGCAGGCGAAGACATTTGTAAGTCAAGGAGATACTTTTTTAGTTTAATTTTAAAAGTATACTTACACTTAAGGTCACGTAGCGGTGGTGGAATGTTATTCCAACATTTTGACGCCATGTACCTAAAACTACCCCTAAATGCAGTGGTTTTGTGCTTTGGAAACAATATACGATTCATCCTGGTGCTGTATCTGCTAACAGTAGATGACCACGTAAATTTGTCATGTAAATATTTGGGAGAACCAGTTTTTACTACACCAAACAGTAAAGCAGCGAGATGCAGCTCACGACGACCCTCTACCCTTAAAATATTCGCGGCATTGATATAAGGTAGGACCAGATCCTAATAAATAAATTAGATACTTGTCTAATTCAGCCCAAATGGGCACCCTATGACACCTTAGAAACCAAAAGCAATTTTAGATTTTAGCAGAACATATTTTAGGAAATATTAGCAAGTAGAAAGGAGTGAAAAAGTAATAAAACCGTACCGTACCCACACGTGTAAAGAAGCTGTTCTTTATTTACTCTACACCTCTACGACTACGGGTCGTAGCGCTCTGTATAATCGCTACGCCGTAGTACAAGTATGTGCGTTCGGAAGCTGGAAATGTTTTCAATTTTAGGCGTTCTTGTAACTGCCAAAGGTATGAGTAATTAATTTACTGTCCCAGTCAAAGGGTGTCTTAATTGTATTATCAATTTATCAGAAAGGTTAACTTTCCTTCACTCATATCACAATAATCCTACGAGTAAAGGGAAAATTTGAATGTTAACATTAAGTTTGTCATCTTGTCACACATACTTTATGATTGTGTTTCTTATTTTAGATTAAAGAGTATTACATAAATGTGGTTTGTGGCCCTACGCGACTATAGTTAAATGTCAAATATGATTAATTGAAATAGGCGTTACCTTGCGGAAGTCCATCACTAAGTAAAGGATATATAAATATAATTTGCAATATTCCGCTAAACAATTCTTGTCGTGCTATTCAAAATGCAGACTCGTGCACCGCCCGCCCGCCCGCATAAAAACATGCAACAAGCAAGCGATACAAGCAAAGCAATCTTAAATAACAAGCAAGAAAACTTATCATATATCATATATCGGTATATTTGAGTAGTAGTTGATTTTTGTTATAGTTCGCATTTTCGTTTGGTCTTGTGATTTTAATTTTTAATTTATATCGATATTTTTGTGATTTTAGGTATTTTTTTTTGTAATCGTCTTGGCGCCGTATGTCGCAGGCTGCCGGCCCGTCCAGCGCACCCGCGGGTACCGGCAGCCAGTTATCGTCGGACGTGCAGTGCCCAGAATGCAATAAACCCTTCAAAGGACAGAGGGGTCTGAAAATCCACATCGGAAAACAGCACAATAAAAACAAGCCGACCCAGACGTCATCAGACCCAGTTCAAACCCCAATCCCAAATGGCCCCCCTCTCTGGAAAGAACTAGGGACCTTGAAATCTACAACGGCGGTCTTGAAAAGGATTCCCCGAGGGGCCAGAACGTCTGTAGCGACCTCTCTGTCCAAGACAATTAAAGAGGTTCTGAATAATAATGATGAAAACAGTTGGAAACAGCTACTAACATTTGCATTCCGGATACTGCACGTAAAAAGGGGGAGGGAGGATAACGGCTCCCTCACACAAAAAATTAAAAACAACTGTTTATCGAATAAAACCATTATTCCGGAATATGACAACAGTACAGTTCACTTTACATATAATTTAAATAAAAGAATCGAAAATAAATTTAATGACGGGGATATTAGGGGAGCCGCACATCTTCTCTTCACCACCGACACCTTGGCCCCTGACACGCCGGAAACACTTTCGGCTTTAGCGTCAAAGCATCCAGCTCCAGCAGCTACCTCACAACTCCCGGATGCACCCTGTCCTTCCGATTCCACTCCGACAGCGACGGTTAACGAGGTTCTGGCTGCCGTAATGTCCTTTAGAAACGGTTCGGCCGGTGGACTTGATGGTATAAGCCCGCAGCATTTTAAAAGATCTTACTAGCGGAACCACTGGTGTCGCTGGCCGTACCCTTCTGGAAGACATTACACGACTGGCCAACCTTATGCTGTCGGGTGGGGTCTGCGAGGGTATTACGGACTTGCTCTACGGAGCAAGTCTGTGTGCCCTCAAAAAAAAGGATGGGGGCGTCAGACCCATGGCGGTGGGAAACACATTCCGCCGGATGCTGTCCAAAATTTGCTGTAAAAATATTGTAGCTGATTTATCCACAAAATTTCGACCTACACAATTAGGTTTCGGGAGTAAAGGGGGTTGCGAGGCTGCAGTACATGCAGCCCGTACCTTCCTTGAACACGATGCTGGTGAGGTTCTGTTGAAGGTGGATGTGAAAAACGCATTCAACTCGGTGGACAGAGGTACTCTGCTGACAGAAGTCAAAAATAACTGTGCCCCTATCTATAATTACGTTTTTCAATGTTATAGCAGACCAACAAAATTAATCTACAGAGACCACTTACTGGAATCCGCAGTCGGCTGTCAGCAGGGTGACCCCCTAGGACCAGCAATATTTAGTTAAGCCATCAATCCAATCGTCAAAGATCTAAATTCAAAATTTAATATTTGGTACTTAGACGATGGCACCATTGGAGGCGATTCAACGTCTGTATTAAATGATTTAGAAAACATTGTGCAAAAGTTTGGCCAAATTGGTTTAGAACTAAATTACTCAAAATGTGAATTGTATTTATCCAAATCGATTTCGAGTTTCGATAGAAATAATATAATCGAAAAATTTAATAATGTAGCTGCTAACATCAAAATTTTAGATAATGAGTCTTTACGTCTCCTTGGTGCCCCTGTCTTAAACGAATCGATTCCCAGGTATGTGAACGACCAGATCTCTAGATTTCTCCATGCTTCAGACCTTTTAACAAAAATTAACCCACACATTGCACTTTTTATTATCCATTTTTGCCTTTTTGTACCCAAATTAAACTACGTTTTACGATGCTGCCCACTTTGGAAATTTAATACACTCCTAAAAATTATTGATAATACTCTTCAGCAATCAATTGTAACCATCATAAATTGTTCACTTACCGACCGGTGCTGGGTGCAAGCCACCCTTCCAGTCCGGTTCGGTGGCCTGGGAATCCGCAAAATTTCCAGTGTAGCACTCCCAGCCTTTCTGTCATCCGTCCATAGCACGCATGTCCTCTACGGTACTATAATTTTCCCGTCACTTGGTGACGTTGAGGCATCGTGCTCGACGGATGCCAGGGATGCATGGGTGCAAGCCTGTCCTGGTGAGAATCTGCCCACTGACTTGACAAAACAAAAACAATGGGACGAGCCGATCTGCAGACAAGTTCAAAGTTCCTTACTTGACACTGCGACCAATCCTGCAGATCGAGCCCGCCTCCTGGCGTCCGGTGAAAGGGAGTCCGGGTTCTGGCTGCACGCTGTACCGTCTATTAACATCGGCACGCAGCTGGACAGGGTATCTTTCTCCCTAGCCGTCAGCCTCAGACACGGCGCGAAGACGAACGAGCCACATCGCTGCCGGTGTGGCACAAACGTCGATCAGCTCGGACACCACGGCCTTTCTTGTCAGCGTAGTGCTGGCCGCCTGCCGCGCCACGCCAGTATAAATGATGTCATCCGGCGTGCTCTTGCCACCGTCGGCGTGCCGGCTATTTTAGAGCCGAAGGGCATAACGCGTGACGATGGCAAGAGGCCCGATGGGATGACATTAATCCCATGGAAGAACGGAAGAGCCATGGTGTGGGATGCAACATGTGTTGACACACTAGCACCGTCCCACACCGGTGTTACTGCCGTTAGAGCTGGTGCGGCTGCGGCAGAGCCATGGTGTGGGATGCAACATGTGTTGACACACTAGCACCGTCCCACACCGGTGTTACTGCCGTTAGAGCTGGTGCGGCTGCGGCAGAGCCATGGTGTGGGATGCAACATGTGTTGACACACTAGCACCGTCCCACACCAGTGTTACTACCGTTAGAGCTGGTGCGGCTGCGGCAGAGCCATGGTGTGGGATGCAACATGTGTTGACACACTAGCACCGTCCCACACCGGTGTTACTGGCGTTAGAGCTGGTGCGGCTGCGGCAGAGCCATGGTGTGGGATGCAACATGTGTTGACACACTAGCACCGTCCCACACCGTTGTTACTGCCGTTAGAGCTGGTGCGTCTGCGGCAGAGCCATGGTGTGGGATGCAACATGTGTTGACACACTAGCACCGTCCCGCACCGGTGTTACTGCCGTTAGAGCTGGTGCGGCTGCGGCAGAGCCATGGTGTGGGATGCAACATGTGTTGACACACTAGCACCGTCCCACACCGGTGTTACTGCCGTTAGAGCTGGTGCGGCTGCGGCAGAGCATTGGTGTGGGATGCAACATGTGTTGACACACTAGCACCGTCCCACACCGGTGTTACTGCCGTTAGAGCTGGTGCGGCTGCGGCAGAGCCATGGTGTGGGATGCAACATGTGTTGACACACTAGCACCGTCCCACACCGGTGTTATTGGCGTTAGAGCTGGTGCGGCTGCGGCAGAGCCATGGTGTGGGATGCAACATGTGTTGACACACTAGCACCGTCCCACACCGGTGTTACTGCCGTTAGAGCTGGTGCGGCTGCGGCAGAGCCATGGTGTGGGATGCAACATGTGTTGACACACTAGCACCGTACCACACCGGTGTTACTGCCATTAGAGCTGGTGCGGCTGCGGCAGAGCCATGGTGTGGGATGCAACATGTGTTGACACACTAGCACCGTCCCACACCCGTGTTACTGCCGCTAGAGCTGGTGCGGCTGCGGCAGAGCCATGGTGTGGGATGCAACATGTGTTGACACACTAGCACCGTCCCACACCGGTGTTACTGCCGCTAGAGCTGGTGCGGCTGTGGTAGAGCCATGGTGTGGGATGCAACATGTGTTGACACACTAGCACCGTCCCACACCGGTGTTACTGCCGCTAGAGCTGGTGCGGCTGCGGCAGAGCCATGGTGTGGGATGCAACATGTGTTGACACACTAGCACCGTCCCACACCGGTGTTACTGCCGCTAGAGCTGGTGCGGCTGCGGCAGAGCCATGGTGTGGGATGCAACATGTGTTGACACACTAGCACCGTCCCACACCGGTGTTACTGCCGCTAGAGCTGGTGCGGCTGCGGCAGAGCCATGGTGTGGGATGCAACATGTGTTGACACACTAGCACCGTCCCACACCGGTGTTACTGCCGCTAGAGCTGGTGCGGCTGCGGTAGAGCCATGGTGTGGGATGCAACATGTGTTGACACACTAGCACCGTCCCACACCGGTGTTACTGCCGTTAGAGCTGGTGCGGCTGCGGCAGCGGCCGAGAGAAATAAAAGGCACAAGTATGCAGCCCTTAGCTCGGACTGCTTTGTGCCTTTCGGGGTCGAGACCCTCGGGCCGTGGGGTCCCGATGCTAAACTCCTTTTTAAAGAACTATCCACACGGCTGATCGATGTTTGTGGGGACCCGAAGGCTGGTGCGTATCTTGGCCAGAGAATTAGCCTGGCCATTCAAAGAGGAAACGCTGCCAGCCTTCTAGGTACCCTTCCACATGACGGTGGCGATTTAGACAGGATTTTCTATTTAGTTTAGTTAATTTTGTAGGTTTAACAAGGATTTTAGGTTAGTTTTACCCTTTTAAATTTAGGTAAGTTTTATTTATATTCTATATTTTAACATTATGTGTGTTAAATAATAAAAATAAATTTTGACATTACTTTAAAAATAAGAAAAACAATCATAAGTGCATAATGAACAGAAAACCATTTGTACTATTCCACTTATTTATTTATCTCCTGACCGGTTTCGCCTTTATGGCATTTTCAAAGGATTTAAGAATTAAAAGATTAAATAATCAATTTCATTGATTGCTCACATTCAGATTCAGATTCAGATATCATTTATTTGCAATAAATATGGTACATTTTAGGTGTTACAAAGTATTTTCGTTAATTCATATTTAACCAAAAAAATCGGCATGCAAAAATGTAATGCTTAAAACTAAATAAAACTATACAAAGCAATCAAATTTAAATCATCTAAAAAATAATTATCTAATGTAAACTGTTTGTTTGGAATAGGACAAGTGATTTTCTGTTGATTATGTAGGTATTCAAAATTCCACTAAGTGCCAACCACAGACGTATAATATGGTGGTAATATTACTTAGTAATACATAGGTAACACTAAAAGTTTCCGGAACTGGCCACTTACATAAACAATATTTAAAAATTTATTGCAACATTTGAAAATAGAACTCTTTGGCTGTAGAATGCAGTTTGTTTCATCTGACTGTCTTTTGTTTTTACCTTGTGGCGCCATTTAAAAAATTGTGTGTCTGCATCAACATGGATTTAACTCGGGAAAATTTTCGTAGTATGATTTTCTACGATTTTAAGTGTAATTTGACAGCTCAACAGAGCATCGCTCGGCTTGAAACAGCTTTTGGCAATGAAGCACCATGCAAGACGACTGTTTATAGCTGGTTTGCAGAATTCAAGCGTGGTCGTATCAATCTCAGTGACGAATCTCGCGATGGTCGGCCGTCCACCGCTGTGACCAACAAAAACATCGATGCTGTGCGCCGTATGATTGAAACAGACAGGCATGTGACCTACCATGAAATTCGCGCATCCTTAGAAATAGGCATGAGTCAAATACAATCAATCCTACACAAACATTTGGGTGTGAGAAAGCTGTGCTCGCGGTGGATCCCACACAACTTGACCGAGGCTCAAAAAACGGACCGCGTCACTTGGTGCAGTGCCATGCTTACCAGATTCAACGAAGGTGCGTCAAATTTGGTGTGGGACATAGTAACAGGTGACGAAACATGGATTTATTGCTACGATCCCAAAACAAAGCAGCAATCGAGCGTATGGGTCTTTCAAGATGAGCCGAAACCAACCAAAGTGGCGCGCGTGAAAAGTGCATCTAAGCGGATGATTGCTTCTTTTTTTAATAAAACTGGACACGTGGCTACTGTTGCTTTAGAGAATCGTCGTACCGTGAATAGTGACTGGTACACGACCATTTGTTTGCCGGAAGTTATTGACGAACTCCGTAAAAATAACCGTAAACGCCGTATCATCCTGCACCACGACAATGCTAGTTCTCACACGGCCAGACAGACAAACGACCTTTTGAAGACGAAAAATGTAGAACTCATGAGTCATCCTGCATACAGTCCCGACCTGGCACCTTGTGACTTTTTTCTGTTCCCAAAAATTAAGAACCAATTACGCGGTCAACGATTTTCATCACCAGAAGAGGCTGTCGAGGAGTATGAAAAACACGTTTCAGAGGTCACCACAGGGGAGTGGCACAAAAGTTTTCAAAACTGGTTTGATCGAATGAAAAAGTGCATAGACGCCAAGGGAGATTATTTTGAAAAACAATAAATTAATTTTGTACCTTTAATAGTATTTTTTCATATTCATTCCGGAAACTTATAGTGCGTCCCACGTAATTATATGTCTGCGGTGCCAACAGTCAACAGAGAGCTAAGTGCGAGTTGCCTATCGAATGACTTTACTACCGCGTGAATCGAGTAAATCTGGGACTCCAGCGCATGTTTTGTTTTACACACTATACAAAAACGTCTACAGAAAATATTGTTTCGCTACCTACACATTTTTGTTGATAGGCTGGGTCTCCTGATTACTACTATCAGCAAAAGTGTGTAGCGAAACAATGTTTGGGACAAAACACGCGCTGGAGACCCGGCTTAACTCGATTCACGCGGTAGTAAAGTTATTCGCTCCCAGTATCAATAATCAAGTGCGTCTAGGAAAGAGACCCGTCGGAACCATCCACATACTAAAAATACTGGTCTGTGGAACCACCTTAAGTTGAATAAACCTTTGATTAATCACGAAAAATATTTTTAAGTACCATCCATCCATCCATCAGCCTGTTTCGTCCACTGCTGGACATAGGCCTTTCCAGGATTTCACCACTCTTGGCGGTCCTCTTGGAAGAAATGCCCATACTCACACACGCTGGGCAGGCGGGTTGGTGAGCGCGGTGCCGAAACCCTTGCACCAGTGACGCCGCTGCCCGTCACCAGTCTGTTTGATATAAGGCTCGGCAATTGGGAATGGATATACCGCCATCCATCGGTCCCAGGCAATGGTGGGCCGCCTGGTTTTGCCTAAGAGCTGTTCTCTTACTCTCCCCCGAATAACTTCGGGAGGATTTGCGAGTAAGATGGTGGTACCTCCACAGTCGAGCCCGGCATCAGCTCTACCACCTATTTTAAGTACCATCAAAGTCAAATCCGCAGAATTACATTTCGACCATGTCGTAACTGTCATAGTAGCGAATATCGAAAGACAGAAAAAACGGCTATAATTCTTAGAGGAGAGTGAAATGGGTCATCCGCATTTTCTTCAACGGTACTAACATTAGGCTGTGCCGGACAGGTACACGATGGTACGGTCATGCAGTCTTCTCGCGACGGGTGTAGTTCGCACACAGCATGCTCGGTTTGCACCCACTTACAATGCGTGCACTCTTTATACAAATAAAGTTGCTTGATCAGTATCCTGACCTAGATATATTTAATGTATCTCTGTCCAAATTCGTTTCATATAAGCGTAGTTTTTATTAAGTAGCCTTTTTATATTTTTGTATTTATTGTATATATGGTCAATATGTGTTAGTTAATGTAGCTTACGATTTAGTTTAAGAACTGTTAGTAGGTTAAAAATAAATAAATAAAATCCTAATCTGACAGAGTAAGTACGGTTACTAGACCCTATGACTTTTTTATAGTGGCGACATTTTATCGTAGCGATTTAGTGAAATTTATGTTTTATAAGTAAATTAAACGGCCTACTGAAAGGGTTATCCTGTTAAAAAGTAATGTTATTTGCATGAAGTAGTACTTCAAAGGGCTTAGCATTTTAGAATCGCCGGGAATTGTGTCTTTTTTGACTTCATACCTAAAAAGGGTAAACGCTGGGTATACAGTAGCCTGTCTGAGAGGTTCTGTAAATACTCTTCAGTCCGCGTATTAGCAAGTATGTTACAGCCTTCTTATATTATTTGAACATTTAATTGGTGATAATATAACGATAGGTTAGAGGGATACCTGTGTAAGCTACGAGTTGTTGAGACGATAAATAAATAACATTATGTGTCTTGTTTGTGATTTTTAGGGTTCCGTACCCAAAGGGTAACCAACGGGACCCTGTAACTAAGACTCCGATGTCCGTCCGTCCTTCTGTCACCAGGCTGTATCTCATGAACCGTGAAAGTTAGACAGTTTAAATTTTCACAGATGATGTATTTCTGTTGTCGCTATAACAACAAATACTAAAACCAGCCAAGTGCGAGTCAGAACCGCGCACTCCCATACAACAGACATGATTTTTTTGCCGTTTTTATAGATAATGGTACGGAACCCTTCGTGCGCGAGTCCGACTCGCACTTGGCCGGTTTTTTTGTTTCATTTTGACATAAATGTCATTTGCGTGTGTGATAGTGTGTATACAAAATATTTTAGTAAAAAAAATGTTATAATTGTTTGACATTATATTTTAAATCTGTAATAATAGCAACAACATTTTAACTGTTTGTCTAATGATATTAATTAACCTTGTTTTCTTTTTAATTTAAGTCAGCTTAAAGGCTTAAGTTTTAGTAATTTTATTCAAATACAATATAAATCACATACAATATGTATTGTTTGAGAATTAATAATGAATGAATGAATGATAAAATTGTCAGTGAAACACGGATGTACGAGGGCAATAACTAAGATACTCTGTTAGGTATATGTCATGACTAATTGTACATACATATTTATAAATTATTCCTTTTAATAAAGACAGAGTTTCCCTGCCTAAATATTTTTTTTGGGTTTCATTTGAAGTATAATTTTCTAGAGCTCATTGAGTACAAATATATTCTTTATATTTAAATGTTGTTCAAAAGTTGTCAAAGTTGTTAGTTTTAAAATTAAGTAATTTGGAATTTCTGTATATTTTATGTATCGTATACTGTATTTAAAGACAAACACTTAACGTTTAATTATGGAACGAGTGGCTAACTTAATTTTGCAGATTTTTTTCATACATTTTCCAAGTAATAAAAACTTGTAGCTTTTTCTCAAATATAAAAAGCGGTTTGCAGTTTGGTGGAAATATTCAACGGTCTAGGATAGGTGTAAGCCAAGGTCGAAATCCTAGCTCAAAAACCTAAAAAAAAATGTCCTACTTGAAATTTGTTTCTAAATTTGCGTTGCGTACTCAGAGGATACCGAATTGTTTGTCAGGTGTTAATATTTTGTGCTTTGTTACTTGTACCCTTAATGTTGCTATGGCTTCTATGTAATTGTTGTGTACCATAATGTCCTTAGGGTTCTGTAGCCGTATTATGTGGTTGTACGGAACCCCTTGTGCGCGGGTCCAACTCGCAAAAGGCCAAATAATTCATGAAATTTTCGTTTCCAGGCGATGTCTCGAACAGCCTGCGTGTGCGCCGGGGGCTGCCTGCTTCTTCTGCTGACGATAGTGGGGGCTGAGGCTTACGATGAGGTACCGCGAGCAGGGACGACGGATGATCTCTTTATGTATCAGGTACAAGTACCGGCGATAAATATTGCACATCGTGTCGTAGAGCCATCTCTGTCGCACGCAACAATAATAGTCCGGTGACAGAGATGACACTCTACGAAGCCGAAGCTAACCGATATGCAATATTTACGGCCGGGTACTGTAAGTGCTTTGAGAGTTCCAAATTCAATTTCAACGATTAAAGAATATCTTTCAAAAAATAATGTAGTAGCCTGTTTAATTACAATTCTAGAGTATGTGCTTTTGATTTAATAGTGAGTGTTTTTGATTAATTTACTAATTTTAACTATACAATGAGAGTTTGGTTGATTGATACAGACAAATTAATAATAGAAATTTTCGTAAGTGATTAAAACTAAGATCCAATTTTACAAAAAAAAAAGTTTTTTGTGATTGATTACTTACTACGTTTCCAGTATGAATTAGTTAGTTATAGTTATATCATTAGTCTCTTTATATTATAGGACATCCCTTATTTTCGGCTACAAGTGTTAACTAAGTTACTGTTTTAGTTACGACAAAATGTAACAAATAATATTTCATTTCTCTATTCCTAGAAGGGAACTTGTGAATCCCAGCAATTTCGTCGCGGGTACGAAACTGAAAACGTGTGTCAAGATAAAACAAAATTTTGGCAATACTGTGAAGGTTTTCAAACATATTATTGGTTAAAGTTAAACAACATTTCATTTTCAATTGGAAATTAGCATTAGTAGAAATTATAACAATAAAAACAAATTCGGCTACACTTTTGGTAAAAATATGTTAAATTTACGTTTTTAGGGATTTGTTATTAAGGCGCAATATGTCCATCACACAACGAAAGGGATCTGAAAAATTGCGCGTTTGAGTAGTGCGGTGAATCAAGAAAAGGTTGGATAATGCTGTTCTTAATTAATAATTCACAAGAGAGCGTTAAAAAAACGCGTTACTATGTTTTGGTTAATTGGTTCGAATGGATTATTGTTTTGAACTGAAAAAAAAACAGCCTTGACTTTGCAATTTTTACAATGCAATGAAATTTTCTCTTATCACGTTTCGGGCTTTACTATCGTCTTGGAAAAGGCCTTCCTTATAACATGTTTTTTTTTCAGAACACTATCCATTGTAGTATGCGAGTACTACTGTTTTAAAATCACATTTTTACTACCTATGTTGCCTTAAGATATGATTAAATTCTTTGAGTAATATACGTAATTTCCATTTTGTTGTTTATTTTCTTTCTGTTATTATGTTTTAAATACCTATGTTTTCCTTGTGTCTTTTTAAATAATTTGTAATTTGTAAAATAGTTGACCTGTAATGAATATTACCAATAAAGTTATGTCTATGTCTATGTCTAAAATTTTCCGATTTTTAGTTCCAATTTGGCATAGATCTAGTTAATTTTAATTGACTCCATCATAAAAATATTTCATAGAAATAAAACTATATAATATATGTAAGTACATAAAAGCATTAGGCTTAAGCCTGTTACTTATTTTTCCTTCTTGGTATGGTAGTTTGCACAACGCAACCAATCTATGAGGGAAAATTTTGAAATTTCGCGAAAATAATATTCTCTCTCAGCCGTCTCGGTACTTGTAATTCATTTAACATGTAATTATGGAAACGTTAGACTCATGACGTAAAATAACAAAATCATACCAGTGTAAACATAGCATTTCTAGTATATTTCAACTCGGTTCTGTGAGTCGAAGAGATGAAAGCTGGAACAATCGATTGGGTTGATAGAACTTCTTAGGTAATGAGTTGTGATTTGTGTGTACTAATTTCGTTAGTAATAGGTTTTTGATTAAAATGATTAAACGCTAAACGAACAAACGCTATCAGTGACGTTTCTCAAAATCGAATTAAACGAAACATACGAGTACCGGACACACGAAAGTACTAATGGAAATAATCGTAATACTCGAATTGACGATCATGAAGGTTTTCAAACAAATGTCTGGAAAGGTTTGGACCTTAGACCATATAACACGGGACTAGGCAAACGCACTTATCCCCCTCTGCCGAAGAACATGAACAATTTGTTCATGTAAGTTTGCTTGTGTGCGCGTTTTGTATTTGTGTTGTAGCTTTTGATTTAGCGTGACGTATCAATTTTTCGCGGTAGTGTGCGTGAATGAGTAAATGTCGTGTGCTGTGCGTGTTTACCTCCCCTCCCGTGGAAAACGGCAGAAAAATTTCAGTACCAAGAGCCGCGCTTTGTCAGGTCCCGTGTTAAATGGTCTAAGGTTTGGACGGTGTAGACAACAGTAAGATGTAATTTTCATCGGAATGACAATGCTACTGTTTTAATTTTGCAAGCTTATACTTACTTATACTATACAATCGTGCATACGTCTAATCGTCGTGCATGCGTTTCCATGTTCGGGTTGTTGTATAATAACGAATGTTTCGATCATCATTGGATGAAACAAACGGATATTTGACAGGTCCATTTATCCATCCATCAGCCTGTTTCGTCCACTGCTGGACATAGGCCTTTCCAGGATTTCGCCACTCTTGGCGGTCCTCCTGGAAGAAATGCCCATACTCACACACGCTGGGCAGGCGGGTTGGTGAGCGCGGTGCCGAAACCCTTGCACCAGTGACGCCGCTGCCCGTCACCAGTCTGACATATAAGGCCTGGCAATTGGGGATGGATATACCGCCATCCATCGGTCCCAGACAATGGTGGGCCGCCTGGTTTTTTTGCCTGAGAGCTGTTCTCTTACTCTCCCCCGAATAACTTCGGGAGGATTTCCGAGTAAGATGGTGGTACCTCCACAGTCGAGCCCGGCATTAGCTCTACCACCTACTAGGTCCATAGATATATATAATATAATATATTGGTACCCACACACACCTATTCTCATGTAGCAAATATTAGATTTAGAGCTGCCATAACCTAGAACTTTTCATTGCAAAATAGGCTTTAACGCAGATGGATACAAGTTAAATGAGCTTGTATTACTTTAGGTTTTTCAACTCTAAATTTAAGGTTTGCTGCACGAGAATAGGTCACATTATATATCTATAACAGATCATCCGTTTGGACGATTTTAAGAAACGGATGTGTTACATACCGTTTATTTCGATTAACCGTTTTAACGTTTAATAGGGAGCCCTATTTGGTCATTAGTAAATAACATATTTTATACACGGTGAATCTATAGCAACAACTTTTATTTTGGGATCGCGAAAAAAATAGTTAGATATTCCATAAAAAATGTAATTTTATACTTGACCATAATATAATTCCTATTTGAGCCAAACGGGACCCTATTACTTAGACTCTTCTGTCTGTCTGTCCGTCTGTCACAGAAAGTAGAAAGTTGACATTTTCACAGAATACATGGCCTCTATCATGACAAAAAATAAAATATTATTTAATTTTTTTAAAGAAAAAGAAAGAATGGTATAGTTTAAAAAAACACAACAAACCTCGAAATATTTGCATTTTTTAAGTAGGGTTTCGTACGCAGGCGGTGCCAAAGGACAAATTATTTTTTCAGCTTTGGCTATAGTAAACGTTATTCGTATGGACGGGTACTAACGCCAGTTTTCGTTTCCAAAACCACTTAAGGGTCTGTACCACATAAAGGTGCCCCACCGTATTTCTGATTCATGACATGACAGAAAATATTTGTTTATTGAGAAATTAATAATCACATATGTTGTCGAAGAGTTGTATTATAACATTAATGATATGATTATTGCATAAAATTCATAGCAAGCTATATAGGAAAAATCTAAAATTGCAAAAAATCACGCAAAACTGCTCCAGATCATTCTTTTCTTTTCCAGACCATTTTGGAAACTGATATTCAGTCACACGTAAGTTAAGAGTGCATAGAATGGTGTGATTGATTTATTTTTGCGAAACAAAAATTGTTACGAGGTGTATTTATCCATCAAACATTTTTTACGTCAAAACACTTTTACGTGCGATTTCCCCGTACAAATTACTATGGAGGGCGGCATCGAAACGTGATTGTTTAGAGCGCGCGATGTTTCGGTTGTCGTAACAGCCACGGCTCAGAGCGCGCTATTTTAAACAATAATGAAACGTCATAGAGTTCAGTTCTACCTTACGCAAAATGAGGTGCTCAATGTCAGCGAGAACGAGAACGAAAATTTGGCGGTGTAAGCGTTTTATATTACTTATTTCTAGCGATAACATCATAAAATGACATATCAGAACTTTCCCCGATGACGGTCAGAATTTAACTCAGACTCTCTGATTGAGACATGGGGCAGTGGTAGCTTAGTTAGCGGGACGCCAGACTCTTAGTCTTAAGGGGACAACTACTGCGGTGACCCGGAAACCCGCGATAAGGTCCAGTTTAATTCAGATGTTAAAATTAGTGAAAAAAAAACATGATTATGTACAGAATATAGCTTAATTAGTATTATGGCTTAATTAGTATTTTTATTTCTTTTTCAAGAAATTAAAAAATTAATATCAAAACCTATGTATTTTGAAGAAACTTCCATTATAGTACGAGAGCCCACGACCAAAATTTTTGTCTCATAGCAATACAGCCAAAACCGCATCAAATCGATAGATACGATTATCCTGAACTCGAAAATACCAATATCAGACATTTTCCGCGTAGCGTTTGATCTGACCGAATTTTCGAAATTGTCAAAGAATTTTACCGAACTGCATCATAGCAATATGTCTGATTTGCAGACTGTAGTTGAATGATAGTTCTGAGATACCGGAAACATATTTTTCAGACGTTAGTGGTGTAGCGCAAACCCGTAAAATCACTTAAAAAAATTAAAAATGAGACAAAAAAAATGTCTCATAGCAATACGTCTGAAAATCTTTTTTATTAATAAATTTTGGTTATTTGACGCGAACAAAAGAATTTTCAGACGGAAATGTGAACGCATTAAATTTTGAGACGGTTTTGAAAATGTTAACAAATTTTACCGATCGGTATCATAGCAATATGTCTGAAAATTGTTGGACATGATAAAATAAGTTGTCCACATGTGCAAAAAATTTATATCAGACAAATTAAGTGTAGCACCTTCTCTATCAGACAACTTTTCGATACTCAGATATCATTTAAAAATCGTATTGAGGCATCTTGAATTCTCTGTTACAAACCAATGAATACGTTGCGACCCTGAATTCATTAGATGATAATTAACAAAGAATTTACCCGAAACCGTAACATTGAAGTTGAAGGACTGAAATAAATCGCACAAAAGGAAATAGTAAGAAAGGGGCAGGAGCGTAACAAGCGCTGAGGCTGTCGAAATTAAATACTGATTGATTTGATAGTTTTGGTTTTATTTAAAGCACACTTGAGTAACTTTTACGAAAGAAATAAGTAATGACATCTGTCATCTGTCAAAGTACATATAATAGACAAGGGAGATTCTTGAATATCTATGAAGGCTGTAAATTTAAAAAAACATTAACAGAGGCGTCGGCCAGGCGACTCCGAAACGTTATTTTCGTTTTTGGGAGTATATGCTACACTTAAAGTGTCTGAAAACAGGTTTTTGGTAATCATGGCAGCAATACGAAAAGTTAAAAAAAAAAATTATCCGTATTGCTATGATACAGGTCGGCTAAATTTGTTGACATTTTCAAAAATGCGCTCAGGCTATGTGCTACGCGCAAAATGTCTGAAAACAAACTTTTTCGTAATACAATTATAAAATTTATGTACATTTTCACTATCAGACGTATTGCTATAATACCGACTGCCTTTTTTTTTGACACAGCAGAAATGGCCTCCCACGCAGTTGCTACACTTTCGACCGTTACTACACACCTAGTTGGGTTCAGAATCATACAATCTAACGATTTTATAGGGTTTTTGCCGTATTGCTATGAGACATGGTTTTGGTCGTGGGCTCTAGTACTATTAGTTAAAATTTATTTGTGTAATTTTATGATTTATAATTTGTTACTATTTAAGCACTCATAAATATAAAATTTTCTAAAATGTTTTTGGATAGAACCCAGTTAACACTTTATAAGGAAAGTTAATGTGGAAAACAAAAAAAAGAAACAAACAAAAATTTGGTTTTTGTTCATTGCAATTATTGCAAAACAAAAGAAATTTTCATTTTCAAATTTAAATTTTTCAAACAGTCCAAATAAGGACAATTTTAATCTAAGATCTGATATAATTAATTAAGTATGCAAAAAAAACAAATTGAAACTACAACTAACTACAAATGAGTGCCCTTGATTATTTTTGAAGAATTTTAGCAATAATACCCTGTAATTACTTATTTAGGTAAATCGAGCGCGTTCGCAGCTTAATTCCCCCCAAACGACAGAGAAATCGGTATGGGCTGTGACGCGTAAAAAAGTGAGACGCACGCACCGCGGTTACCAACAGTAGTCGTCACCTTAAGAACCGAGTTCGGATCCTGCCGGTCAAGTATACATCTTAAAATTATCCGGCTAATGTATTTGTGTACTTTTGTATTTGTATAGTTACCACTTGTATACTTACTTACCACTTGTATACTTACTTATCACTTGTATACTTACCACTTGCTTATGGTTGCTGTATGCCCTAAAAACTAATAAATTCGAGTTGATGCTTGTGATTGTTGGCACTTGGTGGAACTTTTGATACATTTTTGATTAAAAAACACTTTTACTTGTCCACTTATTTATACTAATAAATTCACTCCCATAACTCAGGGCGTTAAAAAGGTGTTATGAATGTTGACTGTTATAGTGACAGTCCACACTAGGATAACACCTCTGACACCCTCTCGGGGGTATGTGTCGTGACGATATGTTTTTTCTTTTGACGAATTTGCGGTCACACACTTACGTTTCAGAAGAAGGTCACCAAAAATTCGAAGAACTGCGGGAAGGTGCAACATCTTCATCTCTCTTCCTCTATTACATAATGTAGATACATCGTCACGTCACAATATCTCATTCCAACATGGACATTGATCAAAGGTTTATCTTCTCAGGGTGAGAACGACGTAGCTTCGGGCGCCGCCACATTCACACACCTGCTGGATAGATCTGCTGATCTTCTGCTTGATAGACTCATACAAGCTGAGCTGATGGAAAATCCTAACTTCTACAGGTAAGAAGAAAATTATATTTAAACTTGAAATATATTTCACCGTCATCGGTCAATTAATTGATTATTTAATTAATTAATTATTTGTATTTATTTAAAGTTTATTTATGTATCAACATAATTTTTTTAACGGGCATCACGTTTGTCATTAAATAAAATTATAATACATTCTAAACAAATAAAATATGTAATATAAAGATAAAAATTAAATTCAAGGCTTTATTTGAGTCGTTGACATACCTAATTGTATTTATAGCATTACAATAATTATTATTTATGCGTATGTTTTCATTTATGCAAGTATTTTAAATATTGTATTAAATTTAAGTAAACCCTATTCTTTATTGTATTTTGCCGTAGGTATACATTTAGTTATTTTGTTTTTTAGGTTTCCGTACCTCGAAATAAAACAAAACTGATTTCATAAGGAATTACTTTGTTTTGTTGTCCTTCTGTTTCTCTGCTTTTTCTAAGGCCCCATTAGAGATATAAATGTATACTATTATGTAGTATATTTCAGAATAAATTAATTGATTTAATTCGCATTTTTGAATGTTTCGTAAATCTTACTGATTGAATCAAATAGACAGCTTCATTGAGCGCTTTCACGATAACAATATTTCGTCAGCTGTAACGACAGCGATATGTTGGGGTCGGGCTGATATCGTTATGATATGACACGTGATCACATGAATGCAGCTCTCTCCTTCATCCCGCATTGTGTCGTCGCCGATACCGGTGTCGGTTACTGTCGGCGATGATATCAGTGACGACAACGATAGGTGTGAAAGCGTTTCGTAGTAAACGTATGAGATCAACAGTGCGACGATATCGTGTCGTTATCGTCCGGTATGAAAGCGCCCTTTTCCTTATTGGAGTGCCACGTGAAAGATGCAGGTCTGAGCCACGAACTAGTTCATTGGGTCTGAGATGATCACACTTTCATTTTAATACATACCATACATCAGAAAATGTTCTATTAAAAACCGGCCAAGCTGTAACGACAGCGATATCTCGGGGTCGGGCTGATATCGATATGATATGACACGCGATCACATGAATGCAGCTCTCTCCTTCATCTCGCATTGTGTCGTCGCCGATATCGGTGTCGGTTACTGTCGGCGATTATATCGGTGACGACAACGATAGGTGTGAAAGCGTTTCGTAGTAAACGTATGAGATCAACAGTGCGAGGATATCGTGTCGTTATCGTTCGGTGTGAAAGCGCCCATTTCCTTATTGAAGTGCCACGTGAAAGATGTAGGTCTGAGCTACGAACTAGTTCAATGGGTCTGAGATTATCACACTTTCATTTTAATGCATACTATACACCAGAAAATTTTCATTTAAAAATGCAGACAAGTCTCAAACCTCTTCAGCCATAAAAAGTTGGGAGATCTAATGCAGAATCAAGTCTAGCGTTCTAATTCCCTTCTACTTTTTTGCTTTAGCGATAGCTACAGTGCGGCGTAGGTAGATTGAAAGATTAAAGCGCTGCGAGAATATAAGATTAAAGCGCTGCGAGAATATGAGTAACAAAACTATAGGTTCAAAAATCGTTAAACTGATCCATTTTTAACATTCCAACAAAGCCGGAAAGCGAGTGCACGTAACTTTCCCCCATGGTACATGATAGTTCCGAATCACGCTGAGTAGAAGAGGAACTCTCTCACACTGATACATTTGTTAAAAGTTGGACATGTTTAAATTTTGCGAGTTTCGACATGGGTGAAAATAGCTTCAGTGTTAATGAGTTTATGTAAACTACAGCCTCGTTTTGAACAAAACTTATTACTAATAATATTTATACCAAATCAAATCAAATTATTTATTTTGTAAAATAGATACTTAGAGTATACTTTCTAAAAGTCAAAGTTAATCTTGGAAATACGTACAAAAAATATTTAGGTTATATTCAGAATGTGTATATCATAAATAATTTTTTTAAAGTTGCAAACCAAGATTTATAGATCAGTTTATTTTTTAAATGCTTGTAGAAGTCGTACTATCGTAGTGTAGGTTTTAATAATATTTGTTTACTACTTCTACTTTGAACCCCTTAAGACTACATAACCTGTATAAAAGTGAAATAACCTTCACTCATACATAACACAATCTTCAAAATTAGAGAGTCTAGAAACTTAGACTGGTACCTAGAAACAGACAGAGCAGTTTCCTCAAGATTTTTACACCTTCAGCGCGGGGGGCCAGATGAGGGCTATTAGTATTACCCATATACAGGGTGTAAATAGATTGCAACCTTTAAATAAAACCACATACTCTACTTACCATACTGAACAACTCTTTGGAAAAAAAACCGCGGAAATCTTTACAGAAAAAGATATTCAACCGTAACGCGAAGACTTTATCTCGTAGAAGCAAGGTCTATTTTAGAACGCTGCACTGGAACAGCTGTTCACAGACGACGCTATCTCTAAACTGGCCCGTATATCGGTGCGTTAGGTTTCACGCATTTTTGTTTGGAGCTCGATTATTTCCCAAAGGTTATAGGTAAAAGGTTAAAGGTTATATAATGGTTAGCGCGGGTGTGTTTCTTGGGAAAAGTGGTTCAGTAGGGTCGGTAGAATATGTGGTTTCATTTAATGGTAGCAGTCTATTTACATCCGGTATATCCGCAAGTTGGTTCATTTGTTTAACGGATTAATGCACTTTTAACACCGGGAAACTTTATTTATAACTCTGGCGAAGACTCGGACAAAACGTTTGTGGTATTATATTGTGGCCCAAGTTTAGTTCTATCTATTGCAAAAGTTTCACCGTGAACTACGTATTCCTTGCTTGTGGAGTTATGAGGTAACAAAAAGCGTATCTTCCCGTTTATCGTTCAGTATGTAGGAAAAAACTATTTGAGAGCCTTAAAACAACACATTATCAATTTATTTCGGTTCAGCAGGTCAACATGGGACTCCCCCTACATGCCCCCCTTACTGCACATGCTTCCCCAGAAACGAATGCCAGGGTTCTTCAACTTGAAGCTGAAGGACTCCAAGAACTCAGCTCTAGACGGCAAACGGACCAGTAAACTCAGGCCTCAGCCCAAATGGAAAATCAAGAAGGGGAGAGTCAGTAAGTGACTTTTTTCTGTATCTTTTGCATCCATGTCCTCTGACACATATGGCGTGGCATGTCTACAAAGCATCAAAATTAGGAAATCGTAACGCTTGCTACGCCGTAGCAAATAAGGGAGACGCGACCTCGGTCCATTTCACGTACAGCTTGTTTCACTAAATATGTACAAGGTGACTTTAATTATCCAGCCAAATTCTTACGAAGACTCTGTAAGTTCTCAGTAATAAGGTTCGATGACCCTTTTTGTGAAATTCGTAAAATTATTCTTTTCGTGTTCTTTGCAAATGCAAACCCAGCCCCGCGTCAATTACTATGGAACGTCAAGATTTAATTTTGTGAAATTATCTATAGCAGGCATATGCATGGACTCGTATATAATGTCAAAAAAACGTGTTCATGGTCTTTAAAGCCGCCGGTAAATGTCCAGATCCCACAATTAATATTACCCTAAATGGCATGAACGTCACACGTGTGACTAAATTTAAATATCCGGGACATATCGTTGCTGACGACCTTAAAGACGATGAAGATATTGAGAGGGAACGCAGGGCTCTGGCGGTTAGAGGTAACATGCTGTATCGCAGATTTTCCCGTTGTACAGAGGAAGTCAAGCTAACACTTTTTAAGGCATAATTCCAGAGCTTGTACACGGGGAATCTGTGGGTCAAGTATACCACGAGGTCGCTGGTCACCCTGCGCATCCAATATAATAATGTATTTAGGATGTTAATGGGTCTGCTCCGATTATGTAGTGCATCAAGGATGTTTGCGAAGTACTAAACCAATGGCTTTGCAACCATAATCCGCAAAAAGACCATATCCTTGATCCGCAGGACGCGGGACAGTCCCAACAGCATCCTGGAAACCGTTGCCGACAGATTTACGTCGCCACTGTGGAGGTGCTTTGTGCGGAGAGTGATCATGGAGACCTCATCATCTCTTTGATCGCTCCTGGTACGGAGCACTAAGTCGTTTTGTGTTTTTGTATAGATATAATTGTTAGGTTTTTGTGTATTTGTATTTTGTTTCATTAAATTTTTCTTTGTTACTAACTCATTATTAATAATAATAAGTCTTACTACTTACTTAGGTGGTAGAGCTGATGCCGGGCTCGACTGTGGAGGTACCACCATCTTACTCGCAAATCCTCCCGAAGTTATTCGGGGGAGAGTAAGAGAACAGCTCTCAGGCAAAACCAGGCGGCCCACCATTGCCTGGGACCGATGGATGGCGGTATATCCATCCCCAATTGCCGGGCTTTATATAAAATAGACTGGTGACGGGCAGCGGCGTCACTGGTGCAAGGGTTTCGGCACCGCGCTCACCAACCCGCCTGCCCAGCGTGTGTGAGTATGGGCATTTCTTCCAGGAGGACCCTTAAGAGTGGCGAAATACTGGAAAGGCCTATGTCCAGCAGTGGACGAAACAGGCTGATGGATGGATGGAAGTCTTACTAAAATACTATGGATCTAAGTTGTCCGAAATAAAAGATTTTTATTTTTATTTATTTATAGTAAAAAGTGCTATCGATCCGTGTTACTGATCACTTACCAAGCCTCCAGTATGAGTTCGGCTGCATAAATAAAAGTCACCTTATATAGTAATCACTGTTCAATTCTTTTTATATATGATCTGTCCAGGCATATCGTATTTCTGTAAAAACTGGTTTAAACAAATGTTTGATCACAAGCTACCTAACACGCTCGTCCTCGAGCCTCCGTCACCTATTTTCACTTTTGGTAATAGATTTTCGGTGTCATACTTTACTATCTGCCCAATTCTACGATCTGCTGACGACATCTAGATAAAAATAAGAACCATATTGAGAAAATCCACTGTTACCATGGAAATGGGAGATCATTGACATAATTAATTTAAGGCATGACTTAACTTGCTATTTTAGTGAGGGTGGCACTGTAATATTTAAACATGTCATATGGTGATATACCTTAATAGCGGGTGTCATTAGTTCTCCGTATATCTGTCGCCGCCGGATGGTTAAATCAGCCTCCTAGTTAGACGCCTAGGTCGTTAATTGAACCGCGGAATCTAACGCAATCTAATTGAATGCTTGCTGGTTGTATAAGTTAAGATACCTTAACGTTTGATGTGTTGTGTGCCCGAAAGTTAGCCCTTCGTAAAACAGCTAAACCAAAAGCCGCCGTGTCATTTAATTTTCCACCACAGCGCTAGCAGTCCTTTATCAAATATGGCGTCAACAGCTGATAAAATGTTTGGTGATTTTTGTCAGTGAATCGTATATATTAAAGTTTATTAAGTTTTGTAATGAAAAATAATATATTTTTTTATTGAAAAATGTTGTAATTATTTTCTTTATATTAAACACCATCTTTTCTTGTTTTAAGTAGAATTAAATCCCCCCACTTTTATAGTCTTTTGGCCACGCCATCAATATGTCATAAAACCAAAGGTTCAGCGCCGGTCAGCCCTCTGGTTATACGTTGCGTTCAACTACGTAAACTTTAGTCGTTTAGTTAGCCTTTCGATTAAGAGGCTGATTTAATCACAGGGCGGGGGACATATTCGCTGTCCAGTTAAGATGGTAGATCTGAGGTGCAATTGTGTAAGACAATCGTCATAACATTGATTGTCATATGGCTATTCCGCTAAGCAAATTAGCCCGTTTGACAATTGAAATCGTACATTTTTGGCTGTCAAATGAATACAATGGTCTTGCTTTGTTTTTGATACTCAAAAACGTACGATATCATTGTCAAACGGGCTTATTTGCTTAACCGAATAGTCATGACAATCGAGTTTGAATACGATTGGCTTACACAATTGCACCTCTGTACTTGACTCAACATACATGTGTACACAGAATACGTCAGGAATATATAGGTACATACAGTTTGTACAAGAACAAGAAGCGCCAGTGTTTCTTATTAAATCCGCTCTTGTCGAGGGATTGTGTTGATAGAAAACCAGTCGCACTATGTATTTTCAATTAATGTATTTTTGATACATTATGTTGATTATTGAGACTTGGTAGAACATGGGAAACATAATGAACAGAAAATCACTTGTACATATTTTTCCGCAAATGTATTACGAATCAATGGTTTCACGGGTATGGCATTTTCAAAGGATCCACTGTTATATCCCATCCCACTAATAATATAAATGCGAAAGTTTGGATGTATGGATGGATTGGATGGATGTTTGTTACTCTTTCTTACTGAACCGATTGGGCTGAAATTTTGCATGAATGTAGTTCCCATGGGATGAAAATGTGGTTTCAAGTTTCTATAGAAAAGTGATGTGTCACCAAAAATAGGATAGGAAATAGGACAAAAACTACTTTTGATCCCATACATCAGTTCCCATGGAAAAGCTATAAAAGAGACATATAAAATTGAAAACACAGAGACGCATAAAATGCACTTTTCACCAGCTATGTTTACTGTAGGTAACAGTCCGAAAAATATTGACAGATTTTATAGGAGTACACAAAAACTAATTCAACGCGGGTAAGGCTGTAAATCCTTTGAAAGGGTGATTTTCTGTTCACCATGTATTCTGTTATAATAACTATAAACACATAGCTACTGTATTGACATATAAAAGGTATGAAATAAAGTGTAACTACGCTGCACAAAGTAGTAGTGCTTATTCACAATTTTGAAGATGACTTTTTTTTCAGGTTCCGGTGTCGTCTGCTACTTCAAGCTTTGCGCGTTCAGGGCCAATAATAACTAATGGTTTAATGATCCCATAATATTTATTGTTATTCAAATACAGAAGCGAATCATTCAATATTTTTTTTTATTAGGTTCTAGAGCTTTTTGCCCACAAAAACAAGCTTTAGGTAGTTGTTATCGCTAGCAAACCAAACTACCTAATGTTTGCTGGTTTGGGAGTGTGATAAGATAAGACAAGTGTAATTGTGTTGGTGGACCTGCGTTGTTATTACCCACTGGTGAGTGGTACTTACATATCCTGGAAACCATAGTATATAGGTAGGTATATTAGTTAATGATATGGAAAGATTTAACATTGTTAATTCATAAGATTGTAATAAAATTAAATTTTAGAAAAGCAACTTAGCAAATGAATGAAATAAACTTTTTTTATCAGCATTATGTGTGGATACTTACATTTTTTCTCCTTTTATTCTTTCTTAACAAATGTTTATTTTTTTTAATTGCCATATCATATCAAATAATCTTCCGTAATGAAACATTCTTTTAATTTTTCTTTTTGTGACCACTTACTATAGGGCATGAGATTTTTCTTATTTATACATATTTTTTTGTAAAGTTTTCTGATATATTTTTAATATTATGTGTATTACATATGTAAAAATTTCATAAACCAACAACGATGCATTTAACAAAAATTAAGGGGTAAGAATAGTTTTTTTACAAATACAGGGTAAATAAATATTTACCCAAAAAGTTATAAAAAAAAAACTATTATCCTTTAAACGTTCTAATAAACTTAGGATACGTAAGAATTAAGAAATCAAAGATGTACTAATTATAACGTAAGAATTAAAAATCAAATATATAGATATTAATTATTAAAAAAATGGGTAGTATTCTTGTGTAAATTCTTGTTTAAAGACAATTATAGGTCTTCGATTAGGATTTAAAACTGCAAGTATCATTTTAATAATGCAAGTTATATAAATATAAATATTTAGTTAAATTTATATTTATATTGGAAATTGGGGGCTGGGACACCGATTTCCAATTAATTACAGGAATAGAAAAAAAATACAAAAAGAAGCAAAGTAAAGCCACAAAATTATGGACGCACCGGATAATCTTATGAAATTGTGAATGTGAAAAAGTTGGCCTGCCACTGGTAACGAACTATTCTCCAATAAATATGTATTACATCAATGTTATTTGGTATTCTATCTCACGAAGTCCGTTTGGCTATGGTTGTGTGGTGACGTGTACAAATAAACACGTTTTGTGTCTGTGTGGCACGTTTTGTAGCGCTCCTGGGCTGCGTTCATAAATTAGGGTCTCGACACGGGTTTTAATGCCATCTCTGTCGCACGCGTTGAAAATTGTATACGCCGTCCTGCTGTCAGTGTTGGAACCTGACGAAAGTGCTAATTAATGAACGGAGGTCTGAGGCTACGGATACTAGAAAAATCAACGGATATAATTTTTTTTACATCATTGTGAGTTATTTGGTACCGTAGTAGGCAACAAAACGTCGATAAATAACTAATCTGCTTTCATCCGGGGCGGTTTTAAATTTATGTGCGACATCATTTATGCCATAAAATGGTGAATGTACCTAGTTCTAAAAGCTACGTAAGTACTAAAATCTAGTAATAGATTTATTTCCTTTTAAATTTTTGTGGATTTTTTGTAGCAGTGAATATTATGATCACGTCTCTCTGTTGTGTCCGCTTATTACTGTTCTATGATTTCAAATAAATAATGAACAACATTTTTGTCTTTTTCGTCAAACTACGAGAAACACTTGTGTTTAGATATTTCAAACTGACTTTAAAGAGAATTCAATTCGTCATGCGGAATCCATACAATCCTCCATACAAAGGGACACAGCCGAATGTGCAGTACCCATATGAAGGGTC
This sequence comes from Ypsolopha scabrella, assembly GCA_910592155.1. NCBI lineage: Eukaryota > Metazoa > Arthropoda > Insecta > Lepidoptera > Ypsolophidae > Ypsolopha > Ypsolopha scabrella. The sequence goes on along the minus strand of OU342975.1, from coordinate 19,319,191 downwards.
TAAAGAAAATGCTTTGTCACATTGTAAAGAAGGGAAATAAATATGTGGATAGAAAATATGTGTGTAAATAGATTTTCATTTTCACTTAATAAAGGGCAGAGGTTAGCAAAAATGAACACAAAATATGACCAAGCAAAAATAAAAGAACCGGTCAAGTGCGAGTCAGACTCGCATACCTAGGGTTCCAGAAAGAAGGTATTAAAAATCTTGCCCATAACTGTTTATGATAACTAAAAATAGAATTGATTGTACCACAAAATAGAGACTCAAATATTTTTATACCGTACTCGAAATAAAAGTCGTGGATGAAAAATTTGATTTTGTCATTTTTATACCGTGAATTTCTCACCCAATATATTTTTCCTGTAATCTTTACGTAATTCCAAATTACTATGATTTTTTTCCATATTTTTCGGTTCATTAGTTTCGAAAATAAGGGGGGGCGACATGCATTTTTTTGTGTTATTCAAAGATTTCTCGAAATCAGTGCCAGTAAATATAGTAAAAGTATAATATTTACAATCAGCTCCTTAATATCTACAATTTGATGCCTATATTGTATTTTTATAAAATATTTTTTTGTATTTATTTTACTTTTTTAATTGCTATATTTTTCTGTAATTGGCCAGTTATGACTTATAATCTTAACTTTTTTCATATTTTTCGGTCCACCAGTTTTGGAAATAAGGGCCCCCCCCCCCTCATACATTTTTTGTGGTTTTTCAAAGATTTCTCGAAATCAGTGCCAGTAAATAAAGTAAAAGTATATATTTTTACAATCAACTCTTTAATTTCTACACTTTGATATCTATTTTGTATTTTCAGGAATTCATTTTTTATTTTTCTCACTTTGTATTGGAATTATTTTGAACAATTTAAATTTTTTTTTATTGCCTACGTTATGTAGGCAAGTGAATGCTATTTTTGTGGAAAATTTCAAGTCTTTATCTTTAAGGGTGCTAAAGTTATGAGGCTGTTACATACGGACAGAACCCTAAAAATCTGCAAGTTATCTAGTTATTTACATTTTATATTAACCGTAAAATTTAAAAAATCTATTTAAATTATCCACACATGTATTTTAGTCCTTCCTGAAAATGTGATAAAGCATGTTCTTTCCCTGGACCCTTCATAATATAGTCCTTTAGTAATAAATATCCTCTTCTCCTCGTGATCTATTTCTAAGCAGACGTGTTGTTGGTGCTCGCAAAATATTACTTTTACTATCCAATCCAATTTAGTGTTAATAAATGACAGTATAAAATCTGTATTCGTTTACCAGTGCAGTGTATAAATTTAAAAGCGATCGGCTCCCCGCGACCCGCGAGTGAAAGAGAGGCACCTTATAATTTGCCTCTCACTCTTGCGGCGACAAGCAGCAGCAGCGCGTGCGCGTCCCCCGCACCCCCTCGAGTGAAAGAGAGGACACGATATTTTTCTGCTCGCTTCCTCCGTGACTACGTAGCCCCTACGAAAACTGCTACTAGTGATACAGAGCTGCGCTGCTACGTACAGTAGCTACGACACGGCTAAATGTTATCAGCGACTACGAGCTTGCCGCATGAATACGTCGTTTGAGTGCAGTTTTAGACAAAAAACAGAGAATTGCACAGTGAGTACTACCTTATATCAATTTCCTTTCATTCTATAACTACTACGAGTAGGATGAATGCTCAGAATAAGTCTATGTCCGACTCGGAAATTAACGTCTCCAGCCAAACGCCGCTGGATATAACTCCAACAAACTTTAACGTAACCTGTCGAGTTAAGAGACCTAGGGAAGATGATTTCAGAACTGAAATGAATCAATATAGAAATGAAATAAAAGATATGATGACTTCTTTGTTCAACTCACAAAAAGAACAGCTACAAAAGATTGTCTCTAGTCAATCAGAAATAAAACAATCAAACTCAAATATTGAAAAATCGGTAGCTTTTCTTACTACTCAAAATGAAGAATTTCAAAAGAAAATTATATCTTTGGAAGAACAACAAAGGGAAGACAGAAAGTATATAACACTGTTGGAGGACAAAATCGAGGACATGCAAAGGGAAAACAGGAAATCTAACTTTGAAATAAAGAACGTGCCGAAACAAAAAAGAGAAACCAAAGAGGACCTTATAGAAATGGTTGCATGTTTATCGAACAACATTGGCTGCACCCTAGACCAAAAATATATCAAGGATATCTATAGAGTACATGGAAAAAGGGAGAGTGCCCAAAATACTCAAATTATAGTGGAAACATCCTCAACTTTACTCAAGACGGACTTTTTAAAAATGTGTAAGGCATTCAATGTGAAACATCCTAAGAACAAATTGTGTGCCAAGCACTTGGGACTACGTGCAGCAGAGGAGACCCCTATATTTGTATCGGAGCAGCTCACAGCTAAAGGCTCCAGGTTGCACTTCCTGGCACGTGACATTTCCAAATCAAAGTCGTACAAATTTTGTTGGACATCATATGGAAAAATACTTTTGAGAAAAGACGAAAACTCACCAATAATAACAATAAAAAATGAGGCTCAAGCACATCATCTGTTACAAGTATGACTACTTACAGTGTTATACTTTATGATAATACGAGTAAATTCACAATGGAACTGTACTAGCCTGATACTAAAATCGATTGTTCTGCTCTTTTTACTATTTTTGATTAATATGTTAAACTTAACTTACTTTCCATCACACACACAGCAACAAACTTACACACACAATACCGTACAAAATATACCTACATTTACACAAAAACACACTTGTTCACTTTTGCATACCTCAAAACCTAAAAATAAAACCATATACATAGGTTCAACTCAAACTAAACCCTATGTTCAACATAAAACAAATAACCCAAACGATAATATCGACCGCAGTTTTATTTTGAATTTTGATAATGAATAGTACACTAAACAACCTTAATGAGATGGATAACACAAACATAGCAAGCGCTTTTGTTTGTGACATAGCTGAATTCCCCAAATATATTAAAATTAAAGACAAAGACTTAACAGTCCTCTCACAAAATATACGAAGTATATACAAAAATTTTGATGATTTTGAATTAACCTTCACAAACCTTAACATGGATGTAGACGTAATTATTTTGACTGAATGCTGGATTAACTCGAATAAACCCATACCTCATTTAGATACCTACTCATGCTTTTCAACAACTAGTCACCTGAACCAGAGTGATGGAGTTGTCACTTATATTAGAAACTCAATAAATGCTAACGTGAAAGAAATAATTCTCGAACACGCATCTTGCATACAAATTGAACTTGAAAATAATACTATTCTTGGTATATATCGCTCTCCTTCAAATATAAATGCGGAAATTTTCATCAAATCATTGGGAAATCATTTAGAAACCATCAAGACACATAATAATGTAATAATTACTGGAGACATAAACATCAATATTATATCCAATGTAAATGAAGAAAATTATGAACGCCATAATAAATTCAATTATCTGAATATGTTATCTACAATGGGACTCTTACCTGGACATTTTTTGCCTACTCGAAATGGCAATTGTCTTGACCATTTTATTCTTAAACTGGAAAGAGACCTAATTTCTGCTCAAATAGCTGTACTCAATATTGGCGTTTTACCCTACAATAAAACGCTTATTAAATACTTACCTAATTAGAAGCCTATTAATTGAGAGAGCACTTCCATTTTCCTGTAAATCGTATCAACTTGACTTAGTTTTTCCCTTTAAGTTGGTACTTCCTTCCACCGCCAGAGCGCGCGAATTGACGTTTTGCCTCGTGGTGGCACTTCGCGGTTTCTTCATTGCGTCTGTGACTAAGTCTGCCAGGCAGAGCTTATCCATAGGCTTCTAATTAGGTAAGTATTTAATAAGCGTTTTATTGTAGGGTAAAACGCCAATATTAAATCCATACGCTAATTAGAAGCCTATTAATTGAGAGACGTGTTTGTTATCGCCTGGCGGTGGGGTACGCCAATGTGATATTATAATGATTTGATTAGAAAGTAAAAATAAAAAACTTTGTGTGGGAATGAAAAAATTAATAGTTTTAATAAATTCAGTACATCTTTTGCTTGCGACATATAATAAGGTAGTTAAGTATGATTAACTAAATAAATCAGGTAATATACCAAATATCTGGTTTTAACAAAAAGTTGATTATTTATGAAACACCATGTAATAGAAGAATAATCAAAAAGGTAATTTTCTTAATTATTAATAGATTAAACAGTAATTTATTCGTATTAATGAAAAGATGTTTTCAACAAAAAGTAAGTAATTAAACAGACATAAATAAATTGCTCATATTGTTTGAGTGATTTGAAGCAGAATGCCTCACTTCTCGGCAATAGAATTTTCTAAAAGTGTCTCCAGAGCGCCAGTTACCTTGTTCTAGGATTTGATCTAAAGAGAAATTATTCAACCAATTTTTAGAAGCAACTGCCGCTCTAACACTTCCTGCACTTGCTTTGATACCAGCTTCATTTAGTAAAGATTTTACCCAGCCAGCAATAATTGTGCGGGATGCTGGTTTTGTTTCTCCTCTAAAGGTCACGAATAACGAAAAGATGTCAGTCCCTGTCAACCTTGATTGGTTTGTACTAATCAACCGTTTAATCCAATGCACGGGACAAATATTAGTGTCGGTACTGGGAAGTAACTTCCAGCCTGACTGCTGGTAGCTGCTTGTGTCAGTCTTTGAACCAAAAGACTGCCAAAAAATAATATGATCATTTGTCACGATTAAATGTTCAGGATCTGTACGTAAAAGGGTAAGATCGTGCACTCTTCTACCGGAACACAACAGGAGAAGGGCAGCTGTATGTCGTGAAGTTTCGAAAATATTATTTGGGTCAAATTGTCTAAGGGAAAGATATTTTATGAGGTCAGATACGTCCCAAATTGGTGGTTTTGGATCTTTGGGTTTTTTCAATGCAATAGCTTTTAGAACTTTTTTGACCAATACATGAGAACTGAGAGTTTTCCGTATTAGAGAATGTTGACACTACCGATTTGTGAAGAAGAATAGTACGATAAGCAAGCTTATCCTTTTGATGTAAGTCCGATAAATATCTTGCCAAATCTGAACCAGTCGGACAGTTGTATGGGGTGTTGTTTTCACTAGCCCATCGACACCACCGATACCAGGCTACTTTATATGTTTTAAGAGTCGATTCTCGCCAACCTGACTTGAGAAGAGATTTCTGTTCCGAAGACCAGGATTCTATATCCCTAGTTCACCCCCACACTTCCAAACCTCGAGCGTCATCTCGCTGATTCTCGGTGGAGGCAGTCCTGTTGACGTATCTATCAGAGTGCTGTGTAGATTCCATATCGAGTGGGGTGGTGCTAGTGCTCTGGCCTTTACGTCGGCTCGCCAAAATACTTTCTCCCACCTTGGCAACACCAATAGAAATATCCCCTTCGCCTGATTCATGTGGTGTAGTACCCGTGGTATCAAACACGGTGGAGGAAATACCCATGCAATCCGGTAGCTCCATTCTCTGCTCAGGGCATCTATAAACGCAGCTTGATCGTCGTTCTGGTCCAAAGTCACATATGTTGGCACTACATGCGCTATTAGAGACGCGAAAAGATCCACTTCTGGTAGACCCCATTTTCAAAAAATTGTGGTGGTCGCTTGAGGTAGCAAGTGCCATTCGGGTAAAAGTTGAAGTCTTGAAAGGTGATCGGCTTCGCAGTTGTATATGCCTGGAAGATGGTATACTTTCAGATGTATTTGATATTGGTCGATTATGTGAAAAATCTCGCACGTCAAATCTAACAGCGTCTCCAAATGAGTACCTCCTTCGTTCCTTAGATAAGCTACGACAGTTCGGCTGTCGCTCTGTACTAATATTGAAGCTTGGAACAGATCGAGGACGTGGGCTTGTTCTAGGACCTTCTTTATGGTCAGTAATTCTTTCTGGTTGCAATGCAATGGTTTCTCGGCTTCCAACCAGTGACCTGATAGGTTCTGGTTGTTGATTTTGGCACCCCATGCTAAGTCTGAAGCATCCGTGGTCAAGAAGTGGGTTGGTGATAGTGTATGTATTGGAGACGAGTTTTGACAATTTTTTAGCCACCAAGCCAGTTCTTTCATCAAAGTCTCTGGTAAGCAAACCTGTCGATTCTTGTTGACTTTTCGTAAGGAATTCATGAACCTTTGTAATAGACGAAGATGTAATCGCCCTCGAGGGACCACAAAGCTGGCAAAGTTCAGGACGCCTATCAGTATCTGAAGCTCTTTTAGGTTGACCTTCTTTTGCAACAAGGTTCTGGTTAGAAGAGCAATAATTTTCGAAGTCTTCTTCTCGGGAAGGACTTTTTCGTTTACCCATGGTTTCCAAATTATTCCCAGATACTAGATTTGGCTCTGTGGGGAAAAAATTGACTTTTTGCAATTGATTTGCCATCCCAACCGGTATAGAGTGTATGCAATTATTTTTACCTGACGCTGAAGAATCTCTATCTTCTGGTTTACTATCAAAAAATCGTCTAAATAGACCAGTATCCTTATTCCTTGATCGCGGAGGATCTGCGCAATCCAATTTGTCAAAGAAGCAAAAACCTTCGGCGCCGAACTCAGTCCAAACGGTAAACACGTCATTTCGAACATCTGACCGTCGTAGATGAGACGCAGAAAGCGTCTGTGGGGCTTCGTTATTGACAAATGAAAGTACGCTTGTGAAAGGTCGATTTTGCACATCCAGTCCCTCGTTTGAAGGAAGTCTGGAATCCGAGAAATATTTATTAAGCTGAAGGGATCTGTGAGAACAAACTTGTTCAATGCCTTTAAATTGAAAATAGGTCGTGAAGAACCGTCTCCTTTCTTTACTAGAAAAAGTGTGGATACGAAGCTCGGACCGGCGGTCGCGAGTTCTAGGACACCTTGATCTTTGAGATTTTGAACAATTTCTGTCATTTCCGGTGATGCTTGAGTCTGATATTCGTGAAGGCAGGGCAAAACTAAAGGTGGTTTTGTTTTGAAGGGTATGCGGTAACCCTGTATGATTTTTTGTATGTACGGTGGAGCATTCATTGCTTGCCACTCTTTGAGATAAAACTTGAGTTGCACCGCTTGAAAAACCCGTAAGTCAAAATTTTCTGTGTTTATTGCCTCGTCCCTCCTTGTTTGCTGGTGAAGCAGCCTTTCGTTTATACGAACCTCTGGGCGTCGGTCCATTTCTTGCACGAAAGGGCGCATCATCATGGCGTGATCTTCTGTTACCACTGTTGTTTGGTCCTTGCTCAAGACCATGATGATGATGGTGATAAGACCCACCCTGCGCGGGTTGGTATTGGTGACAAGTAGCACCCTGCGCGGGCTGCTTTCTTTTCTTATATGAATTGCCTTGCGCAGGCATGTTGAACCCCTGCGTGGGGCGGTGTGCATTTGAACCCACTTGCGCAGTGGATGCACTAGGATTCGTTAGCGGAAAAAACGCTTCACGTGTACCACCAGCTTTTTCTATTGCAGTAGTGAATGCCGTAGCATCGAAAAGATTTGAACTAGTTGCAGGTATTTTCCGAAGAGACGCCTTGACCATTGGATCTTTTACGAACCTCAGAATACTGTCTCGCCTTTGTTGAATAATATCCGCTCTATGGCCGCAAACCATTTGCAGGGCATCAACAGATACTTTGTGGAACTCTCCGTCTACGAATATTCCCTCAATTTTCTCTTTTAGGTTAGAGTAAGAAAGGTCGGAGGAGTCAGATTCTTGTGCCCATTTAAGTAAATCACGAAGACTTGCTTCCAACACTTCTTTTTGTTTTAATAGCGCAAATGTTAGCGCAGCAAAGGACTTCTCGACTACCGGTAGTTTTTTGGAAGTGTCGTATACCTTAACTTCATCATTTGCCTCCAATTGAACGAAACCTGGTGAAAAACAGTAAGCCTTTTGGACTTCAGAGTACCTCACTTCACTCCACGCTGCATCATCAAATCTCTGGAGAGTCCTCAGTGCATCCAAATATACCTGTGGTGTCTTCGGAATTATAGGTTCTTTAACGGTGGTCTCAAAAGATATGCAAAAGTCTGGTTGCGTACCAGTTGCAACTGATTCAGTCTCAAAAAGATTTCTACTAATGTCATAGCTAACATTCTGTTCAAAAGGGTCTTGTAAGGGCGTGCTACAGGCCCTGGATCGTTGTACCTGTTTTCGTAGTTCAGAAATTTCTTTAGAAAGTTTCTTAATTGTATGACCTGCCTTGCGATGTTTCCTACGTTTTCGGTTGCGGCCTGACGAGTCACTCGAGGTAGATGAACTACTAGATGACGAAGTGGATCTAGACCTCGATCTTTCGCCTCTAACACGCTGGTTTTCATTATCCATTTTAATTTTGTAACCCCTAAAAAGAGATCACAAAATGGGTCAAGGGAAACCCTAGAGAAAAAAAAAAAATTAAGAAGGATTTATGCTATCGCTATCACAACCCTAAATATCGAACGGAAAAAGCCGTTAAATTTTGCAAAAAGGGAGGAAAATAAACACTGTTCTTTGTCTGGATACACGATTAGTATCGAAATAACTAATAGCAGTAAGTACCCAACGAGAGATAGGTCGTTGTAAGTACCGTAAGAAAAATATCTTATTGTATTTCCAAAGATTTTTTGTAAACCTCAAAACTATTTCTGGGTACCTAGCCTTCAACAATGTTGATACATCCTCCAATCATTGTCAAGTTCACGTGAAAAGCATTTTAATGTAAAAGTACTCACACAATACGATGCGATGGTCCTCTTGGTGCAAAAAATTTCGTTAACGTTACGATTTCACAACGAAATAACTGTTCAAGTATAAAACTTTTATAAAACACTCCAAAATTCACAAAAACCGAAATTTTTTGGCACTGGTTCCACGAGCGAGTTGGAACATGACCACGCGTAGCAGGAAAACAGACGCCAATGAAGAAACCGCGAAGTGCCACCACGAGGCAAAACGTCAATTCGCGCGCTCTGGCGGTGGAAGGAAGTACCAACTTAAAGGGAAAAACTAAGTCAAGTTGATACGATTTACAGGAAAATGGAAGTGCTCTCTCAATTAATAGGCTTCTAATTAGCGTATGGATTTAATACAACAATTACAGATCATGCCATGATTATTCTTAATCTAACAAATATAAAAACCTGTAACTCTACCCCTAAAACAAAATTAATTACAAACTACGAAGATGCGGTCACTAGTTTAGTGAGCGAAGATCTGTCAATTTTGCTTCTCAGTGATAGCCCTGATTTCGTCGTTAACCATCTAATAGATAGCATAAATAAATCATTAAAGGAAAATACCAAGGAAATTAATATCCCTAACAATAAACGCACCATCAAGCCTTGGATGACTTCTGGTATACTACGTTGTATTCAAAATAGAAACAAAATGCAAAAAAAAGTTAGACTAGACCCATATAATGATATTCTAAATATAACTTATAAAAGATACCGTAACTATTGCAGTAAACTTATAAAGAAATTAAAAAGACAATATGACAGAGAACTGCTGGTAAAATCTACAAAAGACCCCAAAAGCCTTTGGAATAATATCAAAAAATTAACACACCTTGCACATGCTAAAACTAAAAACCTTGAATTATTGGATAATAAACCGTCTCCCATTGAAGCGGTTGACTATGTTAACGACTTCTTTGGAAATATAGGGAAAAATCTGGCTGAAAATATTTCATCAAGTAATGATCCTCTCCTCTCTGAAGTTCCCAAAATTACTACTACTCACAAACATAGTTCATCATTTGTTTTGCTTGAGACTACACACGAGGAGGTCCACGGGGTGCTTATGAGCTTGAAATCAAATAGTGCTCCTGGGTGGGATAATATAACGACAAAATTTCTTAAATTGGTTAGTAATGAAGTCATTCCGGTTATTTGTCACCTAGCAAACCTTTGTTTCAACCAGGGTTTATTTCCTGAAGCCCTAAAACAATCTATAATAACCCCTGTTCACAAGGGTGGGGATGGTGTTGATGTCAACAATTACAGACCAATTTCTGTATTGACTGTGGTTTCTAAGATTATAGAAAAATTACTTAACAATAGGCTTCTTTTGTATTTGCATAATTTTAACATTTTATCAAAGTCTCAGTATGGCTTCCGTCATGGGAAATCCACTGAAGATGCTGTTGAAGCACTTACTTCATTGATTGTAAATAATTTAGATCAGGGAAATAAATGCCTAACTATTTTTCTAGACCTTAAAAAGGCGTTTGACACCATTTCTGTTCCTATCCTTTTACGTAAACTGGAATTGATCGGCATTAGGGGCACACCATTGGAGCTACTCAAAGATTATCTTAACTGTAGGAAACAAAGTGTTAAAATAGGTAAGTACATGAGTGGTTCTATCAATATAACGTATGGGGTCCCGCAAGGTAGTGTACTGGGCCCAACCCTATTTTTAGTGTATATAAATGACCTATGCAATGTAAATTTAACAAATGGTAATGTGATCTCATATGCTGATGATACAGCATTGGTCTTTTCTGGTGCCTCTTGGAATGAAGTCAAAGAAATGAGTGAACTTGGACTTGCCCAAGTCGCTGAATGGTTAAAATGTAATCTCCTTACTCTTAATATAAAGAAAACTAATTATGTCTGCTATAGTATATATAACAGTGGTCAGCCGGATACGGATTGTAACCTTAGAATTCACAATTGCGGGAATAGGGCTCGGGTCGGATGTGATTGCCCAAAAATCAGTAAAGTTGCCATGATCAAATATCTAGGAGTCATGATAGACCAACGCCTTTCTTGGTACCCGCATATCGAACTTGTATCTGGAAGGATCAGAAAACTTATATGGATTTTCAAAACCTTAAGATATGTAGCTCCAGTAGATTTATTAAAAACTATATATGTGGCACTTGCACAATCTATTATATGCTATTGTATTCCAGTCTGGGGAGGGGCTTCTAAGACAAGGTACATAGAAGTAGAAAGAGCTCAACGCCTATTATTGAAAGTCATGTTTTTTAAACGACGAATATTCTCCACTGATTTATTATATTCTACGTATCAGCTACTAACAGTAAGAAAGCTATATATTTTAAATACCACCTTGAGGCTACATAAACATTTAACGTTTGACCCTACTGTTCTAAATAAGAGAAGGATGGACCTCATAACCACATCTGTATCTAGCACAAAGACCTCTTTCGCCAGACAGCAATATACTAGACAAGCAACATATCTTTATAAAAAGATCAACAAACAGCTTAACATATATTCTAAAACACTATATGAATGTAAAAACTTAGTAACTACTTGGATAAAAACATTGAATTATAACGAGACGGAGAATTTATTAAATGTCATTGAGTAGCATTCGTAAATATCATACGGTCATCATACTTAAAAATTATGTAACTTATTACTATGGTTATCTTCAACCAAACTGATATTGATTTCAATTATTAGGTATTGCAGAAAATTTAGGTATTCACACACACAGTCACACACATTTCACATCCACATACACACCCTTCTTAGTGTCCTTTTATACATCCGATCCCAAGACAAAGTCATAAGGCTAGGAAGGATACACAAATAAAAACATCCTTACACAATCTTCATGCATACTCCCTACATACACAATTCACACACACCCTCACACACCCTAGTAGTAATAAATATTAAAATATATTAATTTGTTAGGCACTTTTGTAAGTAAAAGTATATGTTTTGTTTCTTTACTTAATTTCGTATTTTTAGCTATAGGAGAGCGGGGACTCCTACTACAGGTATTTTCATACCCAATTGGAGAACTCGAACTTAATGTATTAATTGTTTAAGCACGTTAAAGAAATAAAGCATTTTTATTTTTATTATTATTTATATCTAAAACCACTAAACTGATTTTTATGTAACGTTTTGCGTGCTTGAATTTAAATAGTTTCAAAGTCAAATCATTTCGGTGATAATGATGATATTTATTAGAGCTGGTGCCGGGCTCCACTGTGGAGGTACCACCATCTTACTCGGAAACCTACCGAACAGCTCCCAAACAGGCGCAACCAGAGGTGCAATTGTGTAAGCCAATCGTATTCAAATTCAATTGTCATATTATGGCTATTCGTCTAAGCAAATAAGCCCGTTTGACAATTGAAATCGTACGTTTTTGGCTATCAAATGAATACGATTGTCTTGTTTTGTTGTTGACAGCCAAATATGTACGATTTCAATTGTCAAACGGGCTAATTTGCTTAGCCAAATAGCCATATGAAAATCGAATTTGATGACCGTCTTACACAATTGCACCTTTGATCTGTTTGACGCTCAAATACTCTAATTTATTGCTTTTTTGCTGTTACATGGGTGTTACATAACACTAGTTAGCACCGCAACTTAAAATATTATATTTACAATATTTTTACTAGGAATATATACAACAATTTAATTTTGAAACATTGTTTAAGTAGGCCGACCGAAGTATTCACAATTTTTTTGTCTATAATAGGCCTTTTTTAAAGGTGTTAGAGCTTATGCCGGGTGTCGCGGCCTTTAGGACGTATAATAACACATTACACGCAACATAACGAGTATATAGTAATCCTACTAGAAGCTACGAGGAGGCGAAACACTCTATTACAACTTCATTACATCACAAGAGAGCTACCATTGCATCAGGCCTTCACCTGATATTGACAATGGTCGACGTACAGCAAGCTATACCAACTCTCTCGGAGCTCCCATGTTCGGAGGGACAAGTTTACCTCATGAGAACATTGTGCACGCGGGACCTTTATGTTCCGTAGATGGACCTCCTATCTCATCTACAGTCCAACCCATGCCACCAGCTGGTATCAACTATCCATCCAGAGAGCCACGATGGAATCGTGCCCTCTAAGACGCACTGACACCAGCACACAACAAAGGTCATCCCGCCCCCTAGTCACCACCACTTTCTAATGTTATAAGCAACATAATTAAGTGTTATTATTCACCGGGGTGACTGTTTAGTACAATATATAGGAGGCAAACGCTTCACTTCACTCTTACTTGAAGACTGTCGCTCTTCCCACATGTGCAAGTGAACTTGTGGCCCAACTGCCATACGGAAAAGGGGGGTAAGCAAAATAAAAACAAGATGTTGCTAGCACAAAATAAAGATGACAGTGAAAATTGTATTATTACTCACCAAGCGTTTTCACAGGGCCGAGCTCGCGGTAATCCGCGACACCGGGCTCGACTGTGGAGGTACCACCATCTTACTCGCAAACACCCCCAAAGCTATTAGGGGGAGAGTAAGAGGACAGCTCTCAGGCAAAACCAGGCAGCCCACCATTGTCTGGACCGATGGATGGCAGTATAACCATACCCAATTGCCGGGCCTTATATAAAACAGACTGGTGACGGGCAGCGGCGTCACTGGTGCAAGGGTTTCAGCACCGCGCTCACCAACCCGCCTGTCCAGCGTGTGTGAGTATGGGCATTTCTTCCTGGAGGACCGCCAAGAGTGGTGTAATCTTGGAAGGGCCTATGTGCACCAGTGGACGAAACAGGCGGATAGATGGATAGGCCTTTTTTATAAGAGACTTAAGCTTTTCAAAATGGTTATAATTTTTCGCCGCTAAACAACAACTGAAGCATACCCGTAGCAATGGCGGCGATTTACAAGGGTGTGAGCGGATTCACTTTGGAATTAGGCTTACTATGATGTGATTGTGTGCGTGCAGACCATTGACATTGTGGAAAACAACACTTATAGTAGTCCAGGCAAGGCCTGTTTTCAAAAAATTATGGTTTGACTTTTATTTATTCTTCTTTTGTTACGATGTATAGATACTTTATGTTTCCATGATTTTTCATAAATAGACCTTGCCTGCGCTGCTATAAGAGTTGTTTTCCACAATGTCAATGGTGTGCACGCACACAATCGCAATTCTCCAGTCCCACCTTCTGCACTGTACGGCTGTTAAAAATTCAAGTTTCTAGCAATCAGTAGATACCGTACCTGAAAGTGTATTTTATACAAAAAACTCCTTTACTCGCTGAAAATCTTGAAATTTGGCAAAAAGTTCTTAGGTCTTTTGGCACAACAAAAGTGACAAAAATATTAGTACTTAGTACTTAGTTTAGGTTATGTTAAGGATAAAACCGCAGCTCTGCTACCAAACTATAAGTAGTTAACTTTGAGAATATGAAATAAAATAAACGGGGGGAATAAGCGATGACAGTCCGTCTGAAGCTTACCTTGCTAGGTCCAATCTGGTGTAGGCTGACCGGAAACCGCCGACTGCGAGCGGGTGCCGAACATATGAGGAGCGTTTATTGAGGAGCGTTTAATAAACGCTCGCTTGTGTGAAGTCAAAAGTTTGTCACAGTTAAAATTTGGTTATTGTTTATCTGGAATGCACAATATGTCGTTGTTGTTCATCGGATGCACAGTTCAATATCCAATTTACGAAGTTCACGCTACAGCCAAACTTTTGATTTGACTTTAAAATGTATGTGAGTTGTCACCCACAAAATGACCACGTATGGAACCGCACAAAGGAAGGCACAGTACACTCACAGTTTGATTCTTATTGATAGGAATCGATATAGTCACAAATTCACAAAATGCGTATAACACAAGGATAGGTAATTGCTAATAAGGCATATTAGCATAGCACAAAACAAGGCGTTTGTCGCCGCTCGAGAATATGACGCGGACGCACGATGATGGTTGGTAACACACACACTGACCGGGCGGAGTGTCGATGAGCCACTGAATTTGTCCAACTACCCGCAGATAATTGTGCCGCTGTGGATTAGCTTCTCTGTCAGTTCGTCAGGGTTGGGTAGGTGACATAAAATAATCATGACGCGTTTTATTCTGAACAGGTTATAACGGACCGCCAATATCATTTCGAAGGTTATTGAAAGGAGGTCCTCTGTAACTTGAACTCAAACTCAGAATTCAATCAAATAATCACTTTCCCACTTAAGGGCTGCGTTTTGCACCGCTGCTGTTATTGATAAACGTCAACTAACAACATTACCTAGAGTACCTACGATCGTCACGTTTTACCGCAACAGGCACAGGTCACCCGACATCGCACCCACCTCATCCGCATTACCTGTGTGAGCAACAATGACGCCTTTATCAAGGGTCAAGGCAGGATAGCCCTGAGCAGAACCAAGCGCTGCTCCTCCGCCGTCAAACAATTTAAGACAAGTGATTTTGGACGCACCAGAGAAGCTGGCTCTTTCATTATCCAAAGAGAAACTCGGAACTGTACGCCCGCTGCCCTCGCGGAATGGAAATGCATGAATACATAATCACGCCGAGCCTCCACTCACTATCTAAAGCTGAGATTCAGAGTGCATTTTGAGTCCGAACTCAATCTTACAAACGTCAAAAAGTGACGTGATCTCATACTAGGGTGACGTTTGTAAGATTGAGTTCCTCTTGAGTTCGTACTCAAAATGCAATCTGAATCTCAGCCCAAGCCTTGCGTGTTTCGATACGAGGGGGGGGGAGGGGGCACAGGGGTCATGAGCTTCCCAAAATCATTCTCCTCAGGTCAAAAAATTCCCTAAAAAGTCAAGTTCACAAAAATTTCAAGCAAATTATTATCTGCCTGTTAATGTCTAAGTCAAAAATATTTAAAATAACGTCATAAAAAGTAATTTAAACGGTGCAAACCAGCCACGTGCGTGCCTCATAAAAGTAATAGAAGGCTTCCATTTGTTGTGTGATTGAGATTTTTCATTTTAATAAAAATATTAAGTATTTATTTGCTTGACCTAATTTACTGTTAGGCCCACTCTTAAACTATTCTTGAACCAAGATGACCGCCCCCCAAAATCATGAGCTGCGACCGCGCCTTGATGGATTGCCGGAGCTGAAGTCCTCCCACTGAAAGTGTTCGGGCGCCCACAAACAATGTGCACTGACAGTAGGGTTGGTAGGTACCATAGAGGAAAACTCTGTGGTAGGTACCATAAATGCAGGTAGTATAGTACATTCAGATTTAGCTGGCGTCTTTCCACTTGAGACCGTCATTAGCAATAACAATAGGATTAAGTCGTGGCGGGTGAATTCGCCTGAACGGAACAATAAACACTTGTAAAACACGTGCGGCGGGCGGTGTTTCAAACGTTTTTGATACTTTCCTTATGTTATCATCCCTTTAATAATTTAAGGAAAAAGAAATACCACTCGGTTGTTTTTTAAACTTAGAAGAGATTAGTTCAGTGGAAAGTATCAACACTGGTTGGTTTGCAACAAAACAGATAAGGCCAAAACGGCTCCTTTAAAAATGGATGGGCTCTATGAGTGTTTGGTTGATTGCCCCTATTGTTTGTGTTCAAGTGGAAAGACGCCAGCTAATTCTGAATGGACTATACCAATAGTTACAGCCTCTTCCTAGACTCAAATAAATACAGGTACTTACTTTACAAATCTTAAAATGACATATTTTAAATATTAGTAGAGTGCATTAGAAACCAGAAATGATCAATCAGAAACAAATTTTCACTGTAATTTTGCCCTGTTAATAATGTTTAAGGATTCAAAAGTAATTCGCTATAAAAACGTAATGACATATTTTAGTCTACAAACAAAATGTAACTTTTTACGTAGTAAATAATGGTACGTATTTAGGAAACGTAAAAATAGTGACAAACTAGCCAATATCAAGCGAAAGTAGGTAGGTACCATTAAAAAAATTGCCACTGGCCCACTTATCGCGCTTATTGCTATTGCAAATATTGCAATACAGGTTCTACGTAGGCGTGCGGATTTTTCTTTGATAGTACTTGGAGGAAATGATGAAATAAGCAAATCACAGAAAATGATGAGCTAGGCATACGAAATAGATGTGTGGTTTACTAGGCCGAATGTCACTAGTTCTAGTTACACACTTTATTAGGATAGTTCTTGTCTAAGTTTACAGAGTATTTAAGTATGTATTAGTTGTTGCACTTCTTTTTACCTACCTATAATTTTGGAAAATTTTAAAGTCATTGTGAAGTGAAAGCTTTCTGTCTTATCCGTGTGTGTAAGTTATTTATTACAGCATGTCTACTTCAGGTAAGTCATTACCTCTTTTGAGACGAAGCAAAACTCGATCACTTTTTGTTGTTGTTAAAATATATATTCATATATTTTATTGCATTCCATAATGTATATACACAGATGAAAAACATTAATATCATTAGATCATTATGGACCTTGTCCAGGCACAGCAATATAAGAGAGGACGGCATTTTATTATTATAGATTTATTATTTGTGAAGATCCTACTATAAGCAACTTATTATGCTACATAAAAATATTTAAAATTGTTGCAAATTAATAGCTACCTACCTGTTATATGGAAGAGCAAGGTATCTTAGTATGTAAGTTTTGCGCAATAAAGAAATTTATTTGTATCATTATTATTATTATGTATTATTAATTATTTATTATTATTTTCATTATCATTGTTATTATTAAAGATTGATTATTAAGTTATTAAAATATTTAAATTCCCAGTTTTATTTGTCAGTTTTCTTTTCATATATTTGTATTTTATAATTTATCATTTAAATATTCGTTGATAGTGTAATAACATTTTGTGGTCAATAGCTGTATTAGTAATTTAAAAAATTTAATATCATTTGCTTCTTTTATTAAATACATTGTTAATTTATTATAAATTTTTATAGACATGGATTGGATAATGGTCCTGAGGAGTGCATTTTTAGCTGAGAGGGTGGTAGTGCTAGTCCGTGTCTAGGTCTCAGGGTACGACTTGTTAGATCTTCGCGTTTTTCATAAAACTCGGGGTACTTTCGGGCAAACTTACAGGTTTCAAGTATATATAGGTAGATACAAGGTAGTCTGAGGTCTACAGCTGTTGGTTGTTTTTATATTTACTAATATTCTAATAAGCCTTTTTTGGAGAGTAAAAACGGTTGAAGCATTAGTGCTGTTTCCCCACAGGATAATGCCATAACTAAGCCATGCATATGCATAAGCATAGTAGGTGACGATAGCCGTTTTTAGATCGGTGGACTTTTTTACTTCGCGGAGTGCATAAGCGAATTTAGATAATTTTGAACATATATTTTGGGTGTGCACTTTCCAGTTGATATTTGTATCTATATGCAATCCAAGCAGCGAGAAATCATTTACTACTTCGAGTTTGGTATTGTCAAATGTGAAATTTATATGAATTGGGGTTTTTTGTAAGGGGTGAAACGGTATTAATTTCGTTTTTTTGAAGTTAATCTCTAGGTTATAGCTCGGAGGAAATCCTCCGAGGGTTATGGTCGTGTAGCCAATTAATGGTGTCGGTGAATATAGTTTGAAGTTTGTTATTAAGTTCTATGTTATTAGTGCATGATGTAAGTATGGATACCTATATACATATTTAATTGCTTTTATTTCATGTAAATTACGCTTAGATAAGTGTAGGGCTAAGTTCATAAATTAGGGGTCTCGAGTCTCGACACGGGTTCTAGTGCCATCTTTGTCGCACGCTTTGGAAATTGTATGCGTTATCCTGCTGTCAGTGTCGGAACCTGAAGAAATTCTTAATTTATGTACGGCTATCAGAGTGATCAGAAACAAAGTTCAACGACTGTTTTGTAAAATAACGAAGTACTTAAGACAGGTAAGTAATTTGTTTTATTTGTTTACATGTCCAACAATATATTACGAAGCCAACTTAAAAAAAATTGAATTAGGTAGGCACCTTGTGACTTAACGATTATTCAGTATAAATTTGGTTGTATCGTATCGATCAGTCACCCCTTTTTCACTATGCCCCCCACCAAGGGCGGATCAGGTTTTATTTTTAGGTGGGGCACAAGGATCAAACTTACTTACTTCCGAGTAACTGGTCAGGTAACAGTTCGGTTATGTACCCTCCGTTTAACTCGGGTCAATTTGTGAACACTCTAGGCTGAAATTCGTATCACTCCGAGTGAAATTCACTCGTTTCCAAACGGGACCTGAACGAGTGAAATTTCGCACTACCATTGCACGTTTTGAAACGGCTCCTCAGTCAGATGACGCAATTTCTTCCATGTGTTGCTTGACAGCACTAGTGGTGTACTTTTCTAATCCTTTACGATAAAAAGTAACGCAATAAAAATGTTCTGGAAATAAGCTAAAAATCTCATTCATCATTATTTACATCCAATAGTTACACTGGGACCCAGAAAAAGGTCTCAATCTAAAATGAAGGGAATTAACATTCTAAATTATGATCATGTTATAAAAACTTTGAATTAAACTGAGAAATTCATAATCGATACTCGTTTAGTTTATTAATCACATTAGGGCTCAAAGCCTTTTTTTGTTTAATACTCTTTTAAATTGTTTCCCCATACAGGTTCTAAATAAAAGATGTGTATGTAAACGATTTTGATTTTTTAAATAATTCCAAAGAATCTCCTTTGTTTTTTGTGCGGATAACTTACGCGTTTTTAATAATAATTAGTATCTCTTATATATTATTATTATTATACACATAAAATGCAACGTCTGTCTGTCTGTCTGTTCGTTCGCTTATAACTTGGGAACTACTCAATGGATTTTGATGCAGTTGAAGCATTTATTTGGGAAGGTTTAAGGCTATGTATCATTACGCTATGACAAAAGGGAGCAGCGCAATGAGAGTTTTAGTGAAACATGTGAAAGGTTCGCCACCGTAGCGTATTCGATCGCCATGGGTTCAATCCCCCACACCGGTAAAATTTATCCACAACGAAGTTATAGGGGGTCGAAAATGTGTCGATACATACCAAAAGCGCCTAAGTCACGTCTAACAATTTTATGGGGAATGACGTTTTTTGACAATTTCAACTTTTACCTATAAAATCTTTAGAAATAATGTTCAGTGATACGAATACTTAGCTGGCAATGCCAAATAAATACACAGCAAAATAAGTTCTCTTAGAAAAACATTAAAAATTGATGAAATAAGTATGGACTTAAGCGGATATGATCTAACAGTAATGGATTTAGTCGGTTTTGATAAATAGGGCGTTGGACATTGGCGAGTATGAAATAGAATACTAGGACTTAGGCATGAATGATGTAATTTAATTAATCAGGGGACGAACTCAGGATATACAATAAAATAGATTAGAATTATATTATTTAGTCAGTTTATGTAGAAAATTAAGGTCAACGAAGAAAAAAAGGTCAAACAAAGTCAAATATCTCTTCCGGAATATGCTGGTCTGGTAAAAAAGAATCTCCGTTATCCGCATTTTCGGTATCCTGATTAGGTGCAGATAGGACATTTTTGAAATATTGTAATTCTGAAATATCTCTCCACTGTTCACCAAAGTGTTTAATTAATAATTTATTCACGTCATCACGCTTTTCTTGTTTGATGGCAACAGTCCCCTGTAGTCTTTCGGGTAATATTTGTGAAATCTTTTTTCCTCTTTTTGTAATTGGCAAGAGTTGCCCAATTTCATTTCTGTAAGACAATTCACCACGTACAAAAATTTTTCTTGACTGTTTTTCGATCACAATTTTTTTACACTTGCTTATTTGGAAGTGCAGGCTCTGGGTATTTTTTAATACTGTTTTGGAAGCCTCCTTCCAGTCGAACACTGGCACTTCATCAACTACACGAAAGATAGTCGCGTTAGATGACATTAAACTAATGTAGTCATCTGGATTTAAAATGTTTTCTATTCGTCTAATTTTTTTTTCGGTTAGCGCAAAAACTCTGTCTGGAGGTATGAAGCTGTGGCCGGTTACTGGAAAAATTATCTCCACTTTGGAAATATCATACTGCGTGTCGTGTAGCCATTTACAAACCATCCCAATTAATGTCGAGTTCTTATTCTGGCCACCGCAACCATCGGCCATAAGTCTGATGATTTTTTTCCCTTCCATATTCAATCGATTCAGGCAGTGATAAACACATGATGATATTTCGTTGGAACCTTTTAATGCCGTATCTTCAGTCCACACATATGAGCTGACATTTTCACTCGTCAAACTGGATTTGGAGTTGCCCTGAACAATAGTAAAATTATATATATATAACTGCCTCGAATAGTAAGTCGATTGATCGGGCACCCTGGGCATTGGTAAATTTTTTTGGCAGTCGAATGATAAAATAAGTATTTCTGGGTCTTTATCTTTTAATAGTTGGAAAAAGCATTTTGCTCGTGTCTTGTGAATTAAATATTGCGCACGTATGGTTTCTTTTTCTGCGCTGCTTGGGGTCCTTTTTAGTTTTTCCAAAAACTGCAGGCAATCGGAGCAAACATCTTGTCTGGGCGATCCAAACCCGATGTTGAAAGTGGTATTGAAAACCTTTCTAAAATAAGATTTTGTTACCGAAAATCCGGGCATGGCCTGATCTTCGTACATTTTGTACATCTTAGAAATATTGAGACTCGGGTCGAGGTAAATTCTCTGTTTAATTTTGCCCCTGCAGTAATGTGAATCCAAAGGTTTGAATTTTTTTATGAATTTCTGAACGGACTCTAATTTTGATCTGAATGCAAATTTCTTGCGGTCTCCTCCTCTTCTCTCAGATGCACTAGTTCCAGTTTCAGAAAATCTTTTAGTGACGCCTTTTATTCTCCCCTGTTTTATACTCAGAATGTCACAAAAGGCTTGCAGGCATACGGGAATAAGTTCTTTACTCTTGTGATCAGGAACAAAGAAATGGTTAGAAAAACATTTTGGGTTTCTAGCATTTTTTCTGGGTCGCTTTCGGAGCACTGGCTTTGTACTTATATATTTTATCAAAAAATTATCTTGGTCAGTTTTTTTGTTGCTGCTATAGAATTTTTTATGGAAATGGAAAAGGCTATTAGAAGTCAAAGTTTCACATTTGTATTTGCCTTTTGTGGGGTGTTTACATTTGGGCTTTTTAGGTAAAGATTTTGCGGAGTACCTGTAAACAAAAATATAATTAATTTAGGATAATAAAAAAAAACACAAAGTATGGTCGTAGACGATGAAGTTCCGATTTGTTACGTTGGTAAGTAAGCCATTTTACTGGAATTTAAAAGTAAAAAAAAAAA
This sequence comes from Ypsolopha scabrella, assembly GCA_910592155.1. Lineage (NCBI taxonomy): Eukaryota > Metazoa > Arthropoda > Insecta > Lepidoptera > Ypsolophidae > Ypsolopha > Ypsolopha scabrella. The sequence goes on along the minus strand of OU342975.1, from coordinate 19,297,202 downwards.
GATGTAGGTACATACATACATAACATACCTAATTACGTACCTCAAAAATAAATAAGTCCATTGGTATTTATTTCACTGATTTAAAAAAGTCGTATGAACGAATAGCAATCTATTAATCCCTACAACCAAAACGGTCCGGCCCTGTTCAACACCGTGACGTCATCGCTATCTATGGGTACTTCAACGTAGGTACTTTTAGAAAGAAATCAGATTTAGTGCTTAAAACTACTTAAAACTTACCGGTTTTCTTTAATGTTTTGCTTGCTATTGGTTTTCTGCTTCTTCCTTGCTAACTCTGGCGGCACAGTATTTATTAGATATTCCATTATTAATTAAAAACACGGAATAACGCAGTGTCTCGCATGACAATAAAACAGGAATGGTGGCCATGACAGTCTAGAGACGGCGTGTGATTGGTTCTAATGGACTTAGGCATTTATGATTTGCAATCTACGTGCGACTTAGGCTGGATTGAAAAAATGTTTCGACTTTGACCCTTATTTTCTTCGTGAAGCTGTGGACATAGGATAAATTGATTTTGTCACAAAAGTCCGCCATATTGAGTTGAATTAAATGAACAAATAAAAGTTGAAATGAACGGAACTGGACTTAGGCAAGTTTGATATCTATCGACACAAATGGCCTGAACTGCTTCGAGAAAAGGATGGTACGGCCGTGCCCCCAGAAACGCGTTGGCTTATGTTATAAAAAAGTAAAATTTTAATACCTAGGAATCGGTAACACATGTTATAATCAAAATGTTGCTTACTTTACCCCCTCCCTGCCCCATGTTAGAAAAATAATACCTATTTGGACCTCCTCCCTCCCCAAACCGTTTTACGTTTTTGGTTCGGTGTTTTGGCGACAGCTCCCAAAATTTATGTAATAAATATTCATTAGTATCAATTACTCTAGAAGATACTATGTCATGCACAGTTAACAAGTTTTAACTAAAGGAAATCCATAGAAATTAGCACTTTTGAGATGTCATTTAGCAACCAACCGTGGTATCGTATCGAGTTTGTGGCAACAGTGAGTGCCCATCACTAAAAGTTAGTTTTTAATGAAATGTCAACATTTTCCGCGATTTATTTTCTCTTTAAATAAAACTTTTCTAACTGAAAAACCCTGAAGTCTAATTAATATACGTAACTCTAAAAGTTATTTTACATTCCTGCATTTAATTAGTGAGATACAGAGCCAAACAGTGCAGTTATCCAAGTGTTGAAGTATAATCAAAAATAGGTTAGGTACTGCGGTGTCTTGTTACAAAAATGACTTTTCCTGATGGTAGTAACGGATATGTAACCCACGAACCACCGAGAAGTAAGCCTGGAAGTGGCTACAGCGTCCGTCAGGCGTTCGATGATGGTAAGGGCCGTAGTTTCAATGTTGATACCTGCCTACTCGGTTTTCTTAATGTGGCATAAACAGGCAGAAAGATTTGTGTTAGGTATCTATGTAGATGTGGTAATGCACAGTTTGGCTAGGCAAAGTATTTTGTTATTTGTTGCTCTTTATGCTAATGTTTTCATTTTTATTTTCCCTAATCAATGCCCCAACCCAAGAATATTATATTTAAATATGCTTTAATCAATAACTTGATTAGGGAGCAAGCAGAAAAATATTCTAATTAGTGTGCCCTATGTGCACCCATATTTACATGATCTCCATCATAACTATTTGGTAGCCAACACTTTGAAACACAGGATTTCTGTGTTGCCATAAAAAAATAACCACAAAGGTTATTATGGCATTTGCTCTACTATTTTCTGCGACTCACCATACCTAACATTTTAAACTGAACTACTGGCTCACTTCTGCGCTGAAGGCTTTCTGGGTTGCAAATATTATCTGTCCCTTTAAGCAGACCCCCTCAGATGCCTATATTATAATATTTCCCATAATAGTAGTTTGTGAAACTGGTACATAAAAAGGTTATTAAAAACACAAGTGTCAGTTTAAAAAACGAGCCGAAGGCGAGTTTTTTAATAGTACATGAGTGTTTTAATACCTAGTTATGTATAGTTTCATACATTACTTTATCTAAACTAATAACTTGTTTTCATAATCTTGATAAAATTTGTTGTTAGCCATTTTTGATTTTTCTTGTAAAAGCTTTGTCTAAATATGTACGTAATTTCCGTCGTTATTTCCAAAATGTCAGGTGGAGTCAAATATCATCATCATCTCTGCTGTCAGTAATTTTAGAGCAAAATATGTTAAAGTTGAGAACGGGAAGTATTAACGAAAAGATTCAACCGGCTTTGGATGCTAAACAGATTTTTATTTAGTTGTGATGACAACACCAATTACTATCATATTGTCACACGTTTGACACTTGGCAGGCAGTACAAAGACAACAATCATAGATTAGTCTTAACAAAATAATTCTTTTGACCCTTAAAGCCACAATAAGTAATAAATAAATTTCCTCAAAAAATATAGCACAACAAACAGTTCATCCATTGACAGACAGAGTCCAATGCGGCGCCGTAAGCCTTAACCTCGTTACTGTTTTGTATATATTGGAGAACATTATTTAAAAACCTTATTGGTATTTGATATTAAACCTCAGACATGGCTATATGGGCTAAGTTCTCTTTGCCTTCTTATTTAGTAACACATGTACTGTAATCTCAGAAAAAGTTATTTTGTAGCATTATGTTGTTCAGAGACCTATACTATAATTTTTCTTTTTTTGTGTTTTAGAGACATTCATGAAAAATATTTATATGAGGTTAGATAAAATATATAATACCATGCTATAATGTAATTCTGTAACTACATACCCATAAGAAGAATTAAATAATAATAAAATACCTGTAAGAAGTATTCAAATCTCAACCTTCTTCTATTTCTTATTCTTATACAAAAGTTGTTTTGGTTGGATAAAGTTAATGCTTCTCAGAGTCCTTGGCTTATTTATAGTATCAAGATAATCTGACCTTAAAATGCATGCCCCTCCAATGAGCTTACGCTCGCATGCAAAGTAGGTGTGACTATGCAATGCACACAAAAAGGTCTTCGTCATTGTTGCTCATTCAGTCACCAGCTAAACATGAACGAAACGGTACTTGTGAAATTCCTAAACAACTGGATCTTTTGTTGTTTGAGTTAGAGTTCAGATACCTAGGTACTTGCCATTTGCCCATGGCTTAGTCCGCACTGAATTTATAACAATGTGACACCCTGGATGACACCTTTATTTTTTGTATGCCTTCAAGTTTGTATGCTCTATACTTCAGAATATTTCTTAGTGACGGTGAGTGAGAGTTATTTCACTTTTATAATGATACTTTTATATTAAAGACTTCCTACTTAACTTATTGATATTTTTACTTAAAAAAAGGCTAACCTTACACTGGATTTCATAGTGTTAGCAAAGTTACATAATAATATTATGAATTTGTAACTGCAAGCATTTGTTGGATTTTTTTTTGGGCTACTCTAAGCCTATACTTAAATGGAACAAATGGAAAAATGGAACACCTCTAAAGTTCTGTAGGTCGGTAAAAAACCTGGGGCTCTATATCCAGAACAATTTGTCATGGGACCTGCATGTCGCTGAACTTAGCAAAAAGATCTTTGGATCAATACACTCTCTTAAACGCATGCAAAGGTTTTTACCGTATTCTGCTAAGATCATGCTAGTTAATTCACTCTTGCTCCCCATCCTAGACTATGCCGATGTCTGTTACCCTGACCTCACTGAAGGATTGCTAAATAAGCTTGATCGTCTCCTTAATTTATTCATACGGTACATTTTTGGCCTCCGTAAGTACGACCATGTGTCGCAATCCCGTTTTGATCTTAAATGGCTTAATATCCGAAATCGCCGTAACGCTCACATTCTAACGCTTCTTTGGAACGTCCTCAATGATCCCCTCTCCCCAGCTTACCTGAAAGAAAGATTCGTTTCCCTTGATTCCCTTGGCCGCCTCCATCGTACAGAGACCCATTTACTTTTGCGTACCCCGACACATAAAACAAACATGTTTACAAATTCTTTTACAGTTTCCGCAATACGTGTTTGGAATAGTTTACCGCTCGCCATTCGAGAAAGTCCATCAATAGCCATCTTTAAAAATAGAGTCCATCAGCACTTTTTAGATTTACAAAATAAATAACCTGCCTTCTCAGTCTTCGTAAGAATTTTGAACCTGTCTCCTAATTGCATAATATCCATTTATTATATTTATTATTATATTATAATATTTATTTATTTTTATTATTTATTTTTTATAGTAAGTATATGATGTTTATTATTATTTAGATTATGTAGATATGTAATTGGAATATTTTAATGCCCCCTTCCCTATAGATTTTAGCTTTTGTCTACGACCGACACATTTACCGGCACTACCCAATAATGATCCACACCACCAAAGGTTAACTGGAAGACAATGCTAAATAGCATTAAGTTCGCCTCGTGTACAATATTTTTAGTGCAATAAAGAATTTTTATTATTATTATTATTATTATTATACTTGCTGGCCTATCATTTGCTTTTTCATTATTTTTTCAAAAAACTATGTGCTCAAACTATACAACCTACCAAGAAAGAGACAAATATAATGTGCAGTGTTGCCAAGCATAAACCAGAGGGAATCATACAGCAAAATACAAAAATAATCATACACCCATAGAAAAACAATTAAATTCAGGAAATTTGATTGTACATGTTGTAAATTTAGAGCTAAAATAATATACTCCCATACAAATTTTGAAAAAATCTGTCCATACATACTAGCAATTAATCATGATTTGAATCGTATGCTTATATAGTATATAATGTTTAGTACGAGTGTTTGCAGGCAGGTCAAGGAAAGGGGAGCCTCAAGTTAACTTGGCCAGGTTGTACCTATCGAATTAAATGCCCAGTTAACTCAAATAATCAAGATATTTACAACTGTGATACCAATACAAGGTCAACTTTGCATGTAAGCTTACATGGCAAAATGGTTAACAAGGCACATTTATCTGGCTTGTAATAACTGACCAACATTCTGAAATATTCAGAATCAATTGATCAGTGTCTCTATAACCAATCAAACTGATTACATTTCATTAGGTCAATGAAAAGGGCATTCTACTCGACATATTGTAACATACAGTTTCACCAAAGAGTTGGTCATGAATGGTTGGTTGTTAAGCATTCAGAAAGTTGAAAGTTACCATTAGGTACTATGATTGCGACAATTTTGAGTAAGATAAAAATATTTTTTCATTTGGATTAATACACGTTGTTAAGATGATGTTGCCGAAAACCGGCGATAGTATTCGTAAGTACATGCGAATAACCTTTCAAGGTACATGCGAACAACCTTTTAAGAAAAAAAAAATTGGTCCATATATTTCGGTAGAGTAGGTAACTTTTCTATGGACCAGCTGTTTTTTTATTCGCGATTTTTGTTTGGTTTCCATCGGAAAAAGTTAGTAACATCGCCAGTTTCCGCAACGTCGTCTTAACACCCAGTGTAATAAATACCTAACGCATGTACTAGTTTTGGTGACGGCATGTTTTTAATTGGCTTTCTTTCCAATTTAGGAATATTTTTTTGTGTAAGAAATCAATTTTATGCATTTTATTGATTGATACATTTTCAGACCATGAATACAGGCAAAGTATCTTAAACTATGTCGAGCAATCATTATGTAAAAGCTGTCTTCAAAATGCAAATTAAGGGTTATCCAATTATTCTTTCAGGCGGTATTCGCGCTGGTGCCACCCGAGCTCTCTCCCTTACATACCGAGCCCTCAGCCGGCGTAAAGCGGCGGAAGAGGGTACGGCCAGGCTCGCCAGGGTCCTCTCAGCCTTGGACTTGACAGCTCTGGGCGTCGGCAGCACCTTGGGAGTGGGTGTTTACGTACTGGCTGGTGACGTCGCGAAGAATTATGCCGGGCCGGCGGTTATATTGTCGTTTCTGCTGGCGGCTGTTGCTTCTATGTTGGCTGGTTAGTGCAAAATGAAAGTCTTCTCACATTTCGTGCAAGTTGGGCCTAAAGGCTCTGTCTGTTCTCCAGTGGTTCTAACGTTCCGAACACTAAACTGAAGATCGCGGTTTCAAATACTGTAGGGTTACATTTGTGTGCGGTCTGCGCGCTTCGGCTAAATGAACATTTTGTTTAATTCATATTGTTAGTTAATTATCATATTTAAAATATAAAAAATATCACTATTATAATATAAGACGTTAGAGAACATACTTAAGATGTTTATAGATCTGAGGTGCAATTGTGTAAGCCAATGGTATTCAAATTCGATTGTCATATGGCTATTCGGCTAAGCAAATAAGCCCGTTTGACGAATGAAATCGTACATTTTTGGCTGTCAAATAAATACAATTGTCTTGTTTTGTTGTTGACAACCAAATACTTACGATTTCAACTGTCAAACGGGCTTATTTGCTTAGCCGAATAGCCATATGACAATCAATTTGAATACCAATTTCAATCTGAAAACTTAATTAAGTCTATTTCGCTCAAATGAAAAAACATTGCAAAGTCAGCTTTAAAAACATGTGCTTCAAAACTATAAATCTCCTTGGTGTATGTCTATGCTATAAATCTCCCCAGATTTTGTTTTGCATACATTAGTAGGTACTTGAGACATTTAGAGAAGGATTTTTATTACTTATATGTCCTAATATAGCCGCAAATTCAAAATAACTGGTTTTACGTAAGCAGCAGTTGATAAGAGCAGGAAAGACAATTAAATAACAAAAGCGTTAGAACGGACTGAATTTGAGTTTTGTACTGGGCCTCAAGCTGTGGGTCGATATTTTGTGCCCAGTTCAACAATGTAGCCGCAAGCCAGAGGCCCATACTGCCGTCATGAAGAGGCGGCATCTACAATATGAACTTCTACCATATGACAGTAGCATAGGCGTCAGTGGTAGTCTAGATTGACTTATTTTAGAAACCCTGTGTCGTAATAATTTACATAGTTTCATCTTCATGGCCTTCACTCAAAAGCTACATACTTAAAACTACTCCCCACTCTATGATATAATTTTTCCTGTGCGTATATTTTTTTCTTTGTATGTTGGGTTTTTCTGTCGCCAGGTCTTTGCTACGCCGAGTTTGGTGCCCGAGTGCCGAAGGCGGGGTCAGCTTACGTCTACAGCTACGTGTGTGTGGGGGAGTTCATAGCGTTCCTCATCGGGTGGAACCTCATACTGGAGTATATCATCGGTGAGTACAACGCGTTGTAAATATCACTACGAAAGAATGCGTTTCTCCCGCCCCGCGTCGCACCTCACTCCCTGTCTCGGTACTAACGGGGCGAGATTATCCTATCAAGTGTTTGTTTTATAGTTTCAAACTAGGCAAAAGGTTTGTTACAATTAAATTTTACAATATACGTGCAGGTTCTTTGTAAATATTGAACGGAAAATGTAAAAAAACTCGAGTATCGTTTTATGTTTATGAAACCAAAACACTTATTTTGCTCTACAAATTAATGAGGTCATTCAAACTAGTTTTGGTCAGATATAATACCTGTTAAGCAAGAGAAGCTTCTACGCATTAGTACAAGAAGGTGTAAGTTACAATCTTTGTTTCAATCTGTGATTACGACCAACAATGCGTTTTTAAAACTTTATTGCTAATATTGTTTGTACCAAGCTCCCACTTGTACACGATTTTAATGGGTATGATATGCTGCAATAAGAATTGCCAATAGGTAGCTTGTCCTGCTGGCGTTAGTACACAGGTGTTACATTTGTAAATGGACCTAGCTGCCTTTATTGCACCTTCAAATGACATTCATTGTCAGTTAAATGGCAGATTTTTACTTTAAAATATCGGTCCGATAAATGTACAGTGGAGCCCACATCAAGCTAAACACTTTCAGTATAAGCTGACCTCTGATTGAAGTCAGTATAAGCTGACCTCTCATTGTATAGGCTTCCCCTTCAATGAGAGGTGAGCTTATACTCAATGTGTATAGCTTGATGTGGGCTCCACTGTACATCCACATATCGCTGTTATAACTTTTAACATCGAAGTATGCTCCAAAAATAAATAAGCATGTATTTGCTAGAATGTGACTTCGGCAAATTCGTATCTATAGTCCGTCGTTGTGTCGTGAGTCGTGACAGACGGTGGCAGAGGCACTCAGATGTTAGAGGGGGGCGGGTAGAATAGCGGGAGAGGGAAGCGCGTGGAACTACCTCGCCCCCGCCAACGTCTGCCCCCCCGCGGGATGGTCCCGTAGCGCGACGATTTTGTTCATCTATCTGTAGACGAAACACTAAAATAGTAGACTTAGCAGGTGTGTAATTTTTAAGGTTTTATCTAAAAATGTAAGTAGTGGTATCTTTCTGTTCGACCGCGAAATTAGGCTGGACTGCTTGAGGTGGACAGAAAATATTTTTTTCCACTTTCAGTGACGTCATGAAAGTTACTACAAACAAATCAAATTCAAATAAAAGGTTTTCCATGCGGACTATATCTATAAACATTTCCCTTACCAGTAACCCAACCCACAAAACCACGATAATTTTGATAGAAAACAATCTAATGCGGTAACGGAATAATAATGTTCAAAACCTATATAAGGTGACTTTTATTTAACTCATACTGGAGGCTTGGTAAGTGATCAGTAAAACGGATAGATAACACTTTTTGCTGGTTTTGCAAAATAAAATCTTGACGTCCCATAGTAATTGATTCGGGGCTGGGCTTGCGTCTGTAAGAAACACGAAAAAAACAATTTACGAATTACACAAAAAGAGTCATTGAAACCTTGTTACTGAGCACTAACCGAGTCTTCAGTAAGAATTTGGCTTCATAAATTAAAGTCTCCTTATGTACTTGACTGACCAGACCCTGCACCTGTTTTAACAGTTTATTTATACTAGCAGGGCATATAGATATTTATTATCCTACAGCACATTCACTAATTCGTATGTTACAAAAATTAGTTACATAGGCCATGTTTTTTGTATAATAAATAAATAATCTTCTTTGTGTGCCTCTACCTCTCTCCACTTTGCAGGAGCCGCATCGGTTGTCAAAGCGTTGAGTGAATATCTGGATTCCCTGCTGGACAAAGCAATATCAACCCACTTGTCAGCTGCGATGCCACTGGACACTCCACATTTGGCTAGATATCCGGATTTGTTCGCCTTTGCTGTCATCATGGCCTTTTCTGGTAAGTTAGAGATACATTACTGACAAGTTAAAGTTAGGGATTGTATATGTCTCTAATATCAAGAAAGTGACGTTTATACAAATGTATTTTAAACATAAATTACTTATTTGAGGGGGGAATGCCAAAGAGCTGATTATCCGCCTGAGCCCAGCAAGCGTCCCACCTCAACAGCATTGTCATCAAGTCATCATACATGCGTAAATAAAAGGTAAAAGTACGATAGAGGAAAAATAAAATTAAGTGAATATTACTGAAACAGTAAGTGTAATTTTAAGATGTTTAGCATGATAGAGAGAGACCCAAGTGAATATGTTTTAAACACAGGACTTCGTGATCTTTACAAGTATATTTTAGGAATTATAACAAAGAATCAGACTGGAAATAATCGACGGAAAATCATTAAACTGGTTGACATCGGCACAAACCAAATGTCAATTATATCCAGTATCAATAAATCTCTGTAACGTTTATACAATCCACTGCTGCAAATCTATTGATTTGATCAAGGCAATTGATCATTTGTAGTCCAAGCTAACTTGACACCTGGGTTGCATGATATTGCTCCTTATGAATTTGTTAATAAAGCTCTGGTTAGTTCCGTAGACTAATATTTTGTTTTTTTTTGTCGCAGTGGCGCTTGCGTTCGGAGTGAAAGAGTCGACAAAGTTCAACAACTTCTGTACTGGCGTGAATCTTTGCGTCGTGCTCTTTGTCATAGTTTCTGGATGTTTTAAAGGTATTGTAAAAACAACGATTGAAAATATTTTAGCCTGTTTTTGATGTGATAACTTCTTTTGAAAAAGCCAATTTTTGGTAAAATTATAACATAAAAAATGTTGTTTAAGGAAGCCTTTTTTATGTCAGTCGCAATTAATATTTTTTAAGAAATGCGGCTTTGAAAATGGTAAATTTGATTTCAGATCACTAATCCATGTCACTTAAGAAAGGTTTATGGAGTACTATCAAACAATCTATCTACTTTACAATTAACTATAGCTTGACAAGTTCGTTGCCTACGTACGCAATGTTCCGAATATCTGGAAGGAAGGGAAGGGTAAAAAGTGTGCTAGGGATGCGATTCATACGTTATTACATGCCCCCTGGCGCCCGCATACCATTATATGAGCATATCTATACTAATAATAAAGTAGTAAAAAGTCGTGTCTGTATCGTCGATTTTTTTGTGAGGTATCCCCCGCTTTCCCACATGTCGTTATCATTAATATGAAATATTTTTTTTTACTTATGCAGGTATGTGTTCCTGAGTCAACCACATAATCCTAGCTGAATAAAAAGTTAATGTTATTTATTTAATAATCAACGACATAGATTGAAGGGTGGTACCTCACTTGGTCAACAGATCATACATTGAATATTTTGCGAAATTGTAATTGAAACCTCACATTTGGTGTAGTGAGGCCAAAACTACAATTTTATTTTTTTTGTCTGTATGTAGGTATCTCAACGGATTTAGATGCGATTTATTAAACGGTAGGGTCCCTGCTCAATATATAGGGTATAAGGGGTATTAAAAAAAAACCGCCAAGCCGAAAACGGGCAGAGATTGAAAAATAACGCGGTTGGAGCCCCGGGCAAAGGGTAGTCGCTAATAAAATTGTCAGACGGTCTATCATCGAAATATCTAATATGAACCTACCATGTTGCAACTGCACACAAGCATTATATCAGCTATTAAAATGCTAGTTTAAAGTTGCAAATATTTGTGTAAAGTTAGACGATTTGACTGCATTTTCCATTCCAGCGGACACAAAGAACTGGCGCATTCCAGCATCAGAAGTTCCCAAGTCTGAAACCAAAAACTTTGGCAGCGGTGGATTCGCGCCCTACGGACTAGCAGGGATTATCAAAGGAGCTGCAGTCTGCTTCTATGGTTTCATCGGTAAGCATAACTTAATTTTGTACAACTTATCGGTAAATATAGATTTTACTCGGAATTCGCACGTCCCTCGGTCTAGCCATGATCTTAATTCAATAAAATGGCTAAATTGGTTTTATTTAAGAGTATGTCAAACAAAAACTAATATAGTGACCTATTCTCGTGCAGCAAACCTTAAATTTAGAGCTGCCATAACCTAAAACTTTTCATTGCAAAATAGGCTTTAACGCAGATGGATAAAAGTTAATTGAGCTTGTATTATTTTAGGTTTTTCAACTCTAAATTTAAGGTTTGCTGCACGAGAATAGGTGACAACAAAGTATTTTTTCAACTTTTTGGCTATTTTGGAAATCTGGAACTTATAGTATTGCAGTTGGCTTGAGTGATTAGTATGTAAATAGTACAAGGGCGAATAGTACCAACAATGTTTTAGGGACAAATCGGTAAAAAAAAAAGGAAAAGCGTACAAATCTTACAAAAGCGTACAAATATTTGTTTGTTTCGTTAATCTGTCTCCCATATAATTTTTGTAAATGTGCAAAAAGTGTTATAAATAAAATAAAATAAAATAAATCTTCGGGGACAAAAAATAATCAAAAAATTAGAAATCCGTTGTGGTTCGAACCAGAGACCTCTTGTGCACCAGGCTGACGTTCTAACAACTGAGTTATTAACGTGCTTATCAACTAAAGCAATATTTTCAATTTTTTGCAATTATAAGTGATTTGCACGTGAAAACTCGCAGAAAATAACTTGTTAGGGAGATGAATTTAGCCAGATCGATTTTTGCCACGATGCTCAGTCGTTTTATAAAGAACGACGTGACATTGTAAATTCCAATAGTTTGTAATTTCACTAGCTTAGGTTAGTTAATCTAACCTAGTGAAATTATAAACTATTGGATTTTATAAACTTATAAGGAACCGTGAAAAAACCTACCCTGAAAGAGATTATAACCTAATTGAAACACATAATTTTTTTACCATTGAATTAATTTAGCGGTTGTTTATCATAAATTCTTTAGAAAGTGACTACGTAACCGTTAGCGGCTTCCTTAGTTTTAATTTTATTCGACCGCTAGGGACGACGAGCGAAACGAAGAGGAGCGGTTAGGTTGACATGTAAGTATACAAATATTAGGGAGCCGAGCGAAGCGGAGCGGAGCGAGGCGACCCCCGTAGATTTAACAGAATTTACGATATGCAGAAAAAAATATTTTTCGAGCACTTTCCGATGACTTGCGGTTCAATAATTTATAAAATTAAAAGACTGCTTCCCTTTGCGAACTGTACATTGCAAATTGAACGTTATAAGTTCGTGCTAAGGAAGATATTTCAACAGCTAAATAATGACTTACGGTTCAATAATTTTTAAAATCAAAGGACCGCTAGCGGTCTCTAGCCACTTCCAATTCTTTATCAGCCTATACAGTTATGCAGGTAAGCATATGCATACATAAACGGTTTGCTCTAATGAACATGCGTATATGAAATTGGTGATTGTATTGTTTAACTTTTCCGCAATATTAGTAAAAAGTAACTTAAAGATTTTTATTTATCTGCCAGGTTTCGACTGTGTAGCCACAGCGGGTGAGGAAGCGCGAAGACCTCAGAAGACCATTCCCTTCGCCGTCGTAGCGTCTTTGCTTGTGGTCTTCTTGGCGTACTGTGGGGTCTCATCTGTTCTGACGCTTATGTTACCCTATTATATGCAGGTAAAATATATAATATACTTCGTAGTACAGAGGTGCACACTTGGAACACGATTTATTTTGTTTGGCTGAATTCTGAAATCACTAATCAGAAATACTTTCTTGAAACGGTTTTTTCCGTTGGTTTTCAATAGGGCTTCTACGTGGGACACTCAGAAAGTTTTGCGAAACTAAAAAAAATTGTTTTATAGGTATATATATTTTTAAATATTTTCAAAGTACTCTCCACCAGCCTCTATACAAAGTTTCATGCGTCTAAACCAGTTTTCAAAACAATTTTTCCAGCCCGCCGCAGACACCGCGTTTACAGCCTGCTCGAACGCAGACAGCGCATCTTCCGGCGACGAAAATTGTATTCCTTTAAGCTGATTTTTTATTTTTGGAAATAAAAAGAAGTCACACGGTGTTAGATCAGGGCTGTAACGAGAGTGACCCAGGAGTTTGAGTGGCGTGCTGTCAAGGAAGTCCTTCGTTTTGAGTGCGGTGTATAGGTGCATTGTCGTGGTGGAGCAGTAGCCCGCGGAGCCCTGTGTTTGGTCGCTTGTTGCTAACAACAGAGAAAACTTCTGGCAAACATTTGGTGGTATACCATTCGGCATTGATGCTTCTTTGATCCAGTAAGGGAATTGATACCAAGTGGCCAGTCAAATTAAAAAAGCTAGCGATCAAAATCTTCCCCCCGCTTCTAGATCGCTTCACTTTGGTAGGCGTTGGTTCATTTTGAAACACCCAAACAATAGACTAGCGCTTGGTTTCTGGGTCGTATTGATAAATCCAGGACTCATCACCTGTAACAATGTCGTAAACACGCCGAGACGAGCCTGCTTCAAATTTGTTTAGAATATCACGGCACCATTCCACCCGGGCCTGCTTCTGAGCATCGGTGAGGCTGTGCGGCACCCAGCGTGATACTATCCTCTTCACGCGAAAATGGCTGTGTAGAATCACGTGAACGCTTCCCGATCCAATCTTCAATATGTGTTGAATCTCCTGATATGTAATTCGCCTATTGTCTTGGATTACATTTTTCACTGCCAGCACGTTTTCTCCGGTAACAGCCGTCAAAGGGTGACCGCTTCTTTCTTGTTTCTTCATCCCCCAAAGTTGGTCGACCGCGCTTGAATTCGTTATACCAACGATACACGGTTGCCTTGGAAGGGCCTTCATCCATGGATGCCCTTTGAAGTCTATCGTACGATTCATAAGGTTTCAGGCGACACTTGAAATCGTAAAAAATCATAGCTCTAAAATGTTCCCGGCGCAGATCCATATTTCAGCGAGACACAATACTTTGAATTAGCTCGCAAAAAATGCGGAGGGAAATTTTGAAATTAGAACATTCCTATTTTTACTTATAAATAATCATATTAATCCTAAAATTGTTCACAACAATCATATTTTCGAAAAACTTTATAACTGGCCAGTCTCCCATATATAAAAACTTTTTTTCGCAATACTTTCTGAGGGGCCTGGTATCTATATCCTACATGTGGTTTCATTTTCTGAGTAGGTCATCATTACATCCGGTATGTTAGCGTGAGATTGCAAAATCTGATACTGTATAATTTCACTCGGTTAGTTTATAAACAACCGTGAAATTATAAACTCACTAGTGAAATTATAATCTATCAGATTTTACAATGTAACAGTAACATATACACCAGAGCCTTTACATGATGTAGTTCCTCGATCCTTAGGATACTATCCACGTCATAAACATGAATTCCCGAGGAGATGTCAGAAGGGTATCCGAGTATGGATTATGAAGTGCAAGACACAATCAACATTCGTACACCTACGTTTCACCGACGATTTTGACCCTCCCAGCGTGATGGGTAGTAAGCCCTGTCTGTCACATATATACCCGTTCAGTTATTGATTTTCAATAACAAATAGAGACCATTAGATAAAAACGATTTAAGAGTGCTAACGTAAAATCTCGCACTCCAGTGTTATGTATTTTTCAGTCTCGTGACGAATTCACATAGGTAATGTGACTAGCAGCGGTTATGTTACGACTAAACACAAATGTGTTTGCATTTAGCATAGTATTTTCCTAATCTTATTTATGTTTTTTCCTTTCGCTATAAGCACTAAGACACGTTCAAAGTGAAATAATAATTTAGCAAAATATGTGCGCGTGCGACGAACAGCGACACAAGCACCCCGTATGAAAGCCGGCAGGCGACTGAGACGCGCGTGCCAGTTTAGACGATTGATTGAACAGCAAAAAAAAATGTTGTGCAATCGGTCTTAATATAACTTTGCCTTCTCAAGAATGACAGGATCAAATATGGTTTTCAGGATGAAAAGGCTCCATTCCCATTTGTGTATGACCAACTTGGCTGGCCATGGGCGAAGTACGCTGTGAGTGTTGGAGCAATCTGTGCTTTATGCTCCAGGTAACAAGTTTCAAATTTTCGTTACAGACCGCTTACTTGGAAAATGATAAGGCTATATTATTAATGTAATTTGAACTCTATTTCCAGTTTGCTAGGAGCAGTATTCCCACTGCCCCGTATTATCTACGCCATGTCTTCAGATGGACTTCTATTTAAGTTTATGGGAAAAGTATCGGAACGCTTCCAGACACCTTTAATTGGAACTATGGTTGCTGGGTTATTTACTGGTAAGTTTCAATGGCTTTATTTATTCATGTGTTATAGTGCTTTATTTATTCATGTTAGGTGGTAGAGCTGATGCCGGGCTCGACTGTGGGTGTACCACCATCTTACTCGCAAATCCTCCCGAAGTTATTCGGGTGAGAGTAAGAGGACAGCTCTCAGGCAAAAAAGCCAGGCGGCCCACCATTGCCTGGGACCGATGGATGGCGGTATATCCATCCCCAATTGCCGGGCCTTATATAAATCAGACTGGTGACGGGCAGCGGCGTCACTGGTGCAAGGGTTTCGGCACCGCGCTCACCAACCCGCCTGCCCAGCGTGTGTGAGTATGGGCATTTCCTCCAGGAGGACCGCCAAGAGTGGCGAAATCCTGGAAAAGCCTATGTCCAGCAGTGGACGAAACAGGCTGATGGATGGATGGATTTATTCAGTAGAGTATGCAAAAATAGCACACCAAATATATACTTTTAGGGTTCTGACAAGAATTTAAACCCGGTCAGAAACCCTGACCACGATGATTGTTGTCCCAAAAGCGCTTAATTATATTTCCCATGTTGTGGGCTTGATGTGTGAGCATCAAGTCTCATCATAATTTCTGCAATAAAAAGATCTGTTTGCATAATTTCGCAGCCTAAAACCCAAATTATTTAATCGGTACGCTCGACACTGAGTTTGACCGTCGTACTCGCCGGTCGCGCGTCGTGAGTATTACGAGTAGTACTGTTAGCGACAGGTTGACATGGCAATTTTATATTGGTGTGATATCACATACCAGGTAGTCGATATAGATATTATTTTTAATACGCAACAAAAAGAGTGTAAAATTATTATTATCTTTTTATTTAAAGTAACATTTTATTCATCACAATCGAAAACAAATGAACTTATAACATCGCTACAGACACTCAAGGAATCTGTTCTGTAAAGGAATTGTTCATCTGGCCCTACTGATTTTGATTCAGATTTTATTCTGGACATAGTTATTTTCGATAAGTCGGTGTTAAACACAGCACTCTCTAGTGTATGATTGACAGAATATTTATAGCAATAACTTTTACGTCCAGGTTCACAATTTTACAATACTTTCATGGCTAGTTCTCGTGCTTTGAGAATGAATTATGTTTTTTTTTACACGAGACGAAGAAACATTTGAAGTCGTGTTCGATACAAAAATAAAAGCAAAAGAAACGCGGTCGATTCCGACTTGTGCAGCGCTACAACTCAGATGGCGCGGGTGCTGCGCGGGTGTGCGGGGCGTCACCCCCTTCACGACTCGCCTCTTACCCCGATCGCCATGTCGACCTGTCTTCATCAGTACATTTATTTCACACGCGCCAGTGATTGCTGGCCGCGGTCATTAGAGTGATTCTGAGCTGCTCGCCTCTTTGAAGACGCGTCGCGGTGAACCGTGGCCTGCTCTAAGCAACTTTATACGTTTGTTATCTCTGCGGTCGCTGACGCAAGACGCAAGAGCGGTGAGGTCGTGGTCAAGGGTTAACTCTACTGACTGTTCAAGGCTGATTGAACTGAAACGATAATGCACACAATAGTCTACACCACAAAAAACGCAAATTTCCACTTCAAGTTTAGGTATTGCTAAATGAAATATCTTCAAATTGAAAGTTTGCTCAATGTAGCTAAACTAAACATAGGCCAAACTCGTCCATGACTACACTTCTTGATCAGTATGTCCCTTTGTAATTTCAGGAACGTTGGCTATGATTTTCGAGTTGGAACAACTGATTCACATGATGTCTATCGGAACGTTACTGGCTTACTCCATGGTGGCCTCTTGCGTTCTTCTCTTGAGGTATACAAACCTTTATTCATTATAAATATCTGTTCTGTCATATTTTTGATTAAGATTATCCCTTTTGCCTATTTTTTCAACTTAACAGTTGATTTTAACCAATGATATTTGCTTTTAATCTTTAGAGAGTGATTCTATCGCCGGCGTTGCCAACTCCAAAAAATGTTTTACGGTGTTCCCAGCTGACAAAAATACGGTAGATTTAAAAAAAAACCGTGTAGTGTTAATAATAAAAGTGGTGTAAATTACAGTGTTATTTGGACGAATGAAACACGCATTCCATATTTTGTTTTTTATAAATCTGAATTTGATAAATTGACAGTCTCTTAATTTTTATACATTTCAATATTTTGTCCCTTGATCATGTAATCAACCAATCACTATAACCATTGATCCCGAAACTTTTGCTTGTAGTGTTTACGTTTTTTCGACGAAGGAGGTCCAGTTATGTGGTCAGATATAGCGTTACTACTACCAGATTCACTATTATTATCCCTTTCCATTTTAGATAATTTCTTTGATAAAAAAAATCATTTTGTACAAGTTAGTAAATAGCGCGAGATTGTGAGCTGCGAAAAAAGCGATCGACCTGAATAAAGAAAGTTGGTAATAAAAAGATTAAAAAGTCTGTCAATTACGCAACTCTTTAATTTATACGTGTTATATTGTTTCAAAGTGGTAACTGTGGTTGGGGAATTCCCACTAGTTCACTGCTATTAAAAATGTTGCCATATTGTGACAAAAAATACGTTGAATATTCTATCTGTTTTATTAACTCTAATTATGGCGCTTTTGACACCGTTATTACATTACTACAGTAGACGGTAAATTAATGCTGGGTACGATGTTTTTACCGTTATTACGATGTAGTTGGCAACGCTTGTCGCCGCTTGATTTGCAACCATTTACTGACAAGAACTATATGAAGAATCTGACTATATTTTTTTTACTATTCTTTTTTTTAATGGCTGCGTTCACTTCGCTATTTTGCTAGAAGCAAAAAAAACTGTCAAAAGCATCGAAGTTAAAACATCACAATACTGAGGTTATTTAAGATTATTGAATATTTATACACTGATGCAAGCGCCACCATTATGCATCGCCATGCATCAAAGCGGAATGTAGCGGAATTTTGAACTCTATTATTTATAACATTTGATAACTGTTCCAGATACGAGCGCACTCAATCCATACACAACCCAAGCGAGCCCATCAAGTGGTCAGTGAGCTCCACTGTGAAGCAACTGATCAACGCGGACAAACATCCACTGCCGACTAGACTGAGCTCGCTTACGGTCTCTGTACTCGTCACTTTGTATGGTAAGTGTTTAACTATTCCCAGGGCTGCGTTCATAAATAGGGGTCTCGACACGGGTTCTAATGCCATCTCTGTCGCACGCTTTAAAAATTGTATACGCTATCCTGCTGCTTGAGGTGGTAGTGAAGTTATTCGGGGGAGCGTAAGAGAACAGCTCTCGGGCAAAACCAGCCGGCCCACCGTTGTCTGGGACCGATGGATGGCGGTTTATCCATCCCAAATTGCCGGTCTTTATATAAAACAGGCTGGTGACGGGCAGCGGTGTCACTGGTGCAAGGGTTTCGGCACCGAGCTCACGAACTCACCTGCCCAGCGTGTGTGAAATGTGTCCATTTCAACATCTCCCAGGAATTGATCAAATCTCAGGGGATTTGGTCTGTTTTTTTCATATCCCTGCGACGTATCTACTAATCTAAGAATTGTACCTCTTTATGTTAGTACTCCTTGATCAATAAATAAATAAAAAAGTAAACATTATGGTTAGCTGTTTAGATAGATGCAAGTCCCCCCCGATCAGACATCTTAGACGTCACATTTTGATAAATTCCTATCCGCGAACTCAGACCAAATAAAAAGTCAAGACGTAGTTTACTCTTTGTAACGGGTGAAGCAGGCCAAAAGTGAGACAGTCCGTGTTCGTACACGGCTAGAAACTCACACATGCGCAATCTGTCTCAGTTTTTACTTGGCGGCAAAACTCACTAAGTGCACACATGTTTACGAAACTGCCTTCACGTCAATGTTGACAGCGCTCCGTCTTGAGTTTTTATTTGGTAAGAGTCCGCGAATCACATCTGCATTACTGGAACTCGTCCATTTTGTAAGACTCATGATGATTTTAATTTGATCATAATAATGTTAACTTCATTCACTTGCGGTTGCGGGCCAAACAATCATTGAACAGTTGAACAAAAAATTATAAATTACGGTTCCGTACTCAGAGGGTGTCGAATTATTTGTCATGCGCAACCATTCTAGCAACTTGTTTGTTGTCGCCGTTTTATGTTGCATGTATATTGACGTTCTTTACATAATGTTTTCAGGGTTCCGCGCCCATATTCCGAGGTGGCTAAATTATTGTTATTTGTTAATGAAAGCTATCGTTTCAGGTGTATGGTCGTTCGCAATGATGTTAATTATCAATCAGCACGGCGAGGAGATCCTAGCGGGCGCGCCCGGACCGACCGCCATGTTGGCTGTAGGAGCGACGTTGGTAGTGTCTACATTGTATGTGATATCGCGGCAACCTGTCTCGGAGAAGAAACTGGCTTTCTCGGTAAGTTGCTTCAAACATATTTTCAGATAACCCACTTCATATCATGTATATTTTCTATAATACGAAAAATATTGTCTCAAGTTTGTCATTTAAAGTTTCGCGAAAATACACAATGTACAGACTCGACTTTTTTACTAGTTTATAATGATTATATTATAATTAGTATAGATAGATTCAAGTGATCGGCAACTTTTGAGCCGCGGACGGTAAATCTAGGTATTATTTTTATAAGCAAAACCTTATCTATTAACGCGAGTAAAGCAAGGTAACCGCATTAGTGATTAACGAATGTAATAATTTTTTCAACACACTTGCTCATAAAGTGGCCATTATTGCAGCGTTCATAGGGTCATAATGCAGCATAATAAACACGCGTGCTTTTTACTTTACATTATCGCACTAGTGTTTTATACAATACAATTTTTTTTAAATCTTCCAAAGAGATTTGATGTCTTGAGAAATAGTGAAGTTTTTGCAAATAAATAAACTGTCTCAGTTAAAATATAATAAATAATCATTTAATTTTATCAAATTATTTATTTTTATCAACAAATTAACTCAAATTTTATTTAAAATATTCAGTTTGTTAATTTTTAATGTTTGGCTGTTTGGCAATATTTCACTTGGTGGATGCGTCAGTGCCTCTATTTTCATCTGCGCGCGCATAGACAAACTCTCCGCGGCCATTTTTTAAAGAAAATTGACAATTCATGCTGTAGTTTCGATTATGTGGAAAAATAAGCAGTGAAATGTTATTATTTTTCCTCGCAAGTGTGTTGAAAAACGTCTTATGAAACGCGTGAACATTAGACATTACACTCTCGGCTCCATTACGCCCTCGCCATTCGGCTCGGGCTGCTATTCCGTCTCGACTGTAATGTCCAACGCGGCTCACTTGTATCAAGATGTACTATTTCATACACATATACATACAAATGTTATATACTCATGCTTGCCTCCCAGAGGCGTAGGCAGAAACCACACTCTATCTGCTGCGATCCGGATACACCTCTATTGCTTCTTCCACATTCATTAAGTCGTAGATTTATTTCTGCTCTTCTATTAGTTTCTTTTGACTTTTTCTTCCCGCAGTATTTTCACTAGTTCATCCATCCATCCATCAGCCTGTTTCGTCCACTGCTGGACATAGGCCTTTCCATGATTTTGCCATTGTTGGCGGTCCTCCTGGAAGAAATGCCCATACTCACACACGCTGGGCAGGCGGGTTGGTGAGCGCGGTGCCGAAACCCTTGCACCAGTGACGCCGCTGCCCGTCACCAGTCTGCTTTATATAAGGCCCGGCAATTGGGGATGGATATACCGCCATCCATCGGTCCCAGGCAATGGTGGGCCGCCTGGTTTTACTCTCCCCCGAATAACTTCGGGAGGATTTGCGAGTAAGATGGTGGTACCTCCACAGTCGAGCCCGGCATTAGCTCTACCACCTATTTTCATTTTTCACTAGTTAATCTATACTAATAATAAAGTAGTAAAAAATTCGTGTCTGTACATTGATTATTTTTACTTTTGACATAATAACATAAATAAATCCTATAGTTAAAATGTAGGGACACAGTCATAGAAGCTTCAGTCTCATAAACATGAAGCACTCTCACATTACATCCATCATCAGTCTAAAACATCACAATTTCCACTTAGGTCAAAAGAGCGTTGTGTCTGGCCTTCTAGTGTTATATCGTATCTATATTGTATATAACGTGACTTTTATCAGCCAAATTCTTACGTAAGTGCTCAGTAACAAGGTTCGATGATCCTTTTTGTGAAATTCGTAAATGATTCTTTTCGTGTTCCTTACAAACGCAAACCCAACCAGAGTCAATTACTGTGGGAAGTCAAGATATTATTTTGAGAAATGAGCAAAAAGTGTTATCGGTCCGTGTTGCTGATCACTTACCAAGCATCCAGTATGAGTTTGGCTGCATACATTAAAGTCATCTTACACAAGGATATAATATAACCACATGCTAATGTCCAAAGTAGGCCTTGGAACATTTATTAATTTACTACTCATACAGCATTACAGACAAGATCCAGTACACTATCTATCCTGAAGCACTCTTTCATCAATTTGTCTATCTCAGAAAACATCACACTTTGCACTGAGGTCAAGAGAGTGTTGTGTCTAGTCCATGTTCTTCTAGTGTTGTATCCGCTTGTTCGTATCCTCCCCAGGTACCCTTCGTCCCCTGGCTGCCGGGACTCAGTATCCTGATCAACGTCTACCTGATGCTGAACCTTGACTACATGACGTGGGTGCGGTTTGCCGTCTGGATCGCTGCTGGTTAGTCACATAGAATTACACGCTGAGAGCATTTATTTCAATAGGAGAACAAATTAACTGTTACTGTCTGCCTGTAACCGCCGTACCCTTACGGATTACTATGACGTCATGTTGGAACACGACGACGCAGTCGTTTGGATCTTCCGTTCTTTCTAAATCCCCACGTTTCCATAAAAAGCGTGTCTGTCGATCCGTGGAAGGCCGCAGCATGTCTTAATGCCTGGCCCATGGGTCACAATAATCCTATTCAGTGATTTTGAACTTTAGTACATTGTCGGAAAGTTTAAATTAAAACGCTCCGTCATGCGCTGCCGGCACAGGTAATCAGTGAAATTTATAGGCTTTTCTGGATATTACGAAAAAGTATTTGGTGTAGGTACATATGTTTAAGCTTTACATCGGAAAATAAACTATGTTAACTTGGTAAAGCCATTATTTCAGACATCAAGGTCGAGTAGCTTAGGTAAAAATAGTATATTATGCAAAGCGAGGGCCATAGATGAATCACGAGCAAGTAAAGGATTCTAACGACTGAAATTCAAGTGTTAGAATCCTGAGCGACGCGAGTGATTCATGGCCCTCAATATAAATCTGTAATTTATTCATGAGTTGCATACTATACTTTATACCATGACTACGAGAAAAACATACTCCATAATGTCGATGAATTTTTTTTCTTTGACAGTTCATTATAGTATCTTTCATTTAAGAAGTCCCGGCTGACACATCTCAGAACTGAGCTTTAGTGAAGAGACACTTTGAATCGACACTATATTCTATCGATTTCCGATTATTATTACAAACAGATTAGAATCGAATCAAAACATGACTAATATTGGAAACTATTGAGATATGGAGTTCAAAGATCTTATCACGCTAACAGTGACTCAGAAAGAACACAGCGTACTCGTACTCTTTTACAGAAGCGTTCTTTTGTGAAAAGAAATACTCTGTTATGTTGCAGATTTAACGAGTCAGGCAGGTGTCAACATGACAATCATACCATAAACATTTTCATGAAAGAAAGAATGCAGGCCATCTATCTCAATACACACTAAAAAGTCTAAAAACTGGGTAAATGTGCTAATTTTAGTGATGACGGAAGGATAAAGACAGTCATCGTCGGCTTAGTACAAGGGTATCATCGGCTCCGTTTGGGTACGGAACCCTATAAATGAAATGGCTGAAATGAGTCTCGTTACTTATGCGTCGTTTTGTCATAAACGTTTACTCGCCATATCGATTGATCGGTCGCTTACCTATTAATTGAACGATTCTTCGTCTCGTCACTATGAAAAAATAGGCCTAGTGCATAACGGTGAAATAAAATGATGTATCAATATGTTATTTAAAAACCTAAGGATTAGTGAACGCAATAAATTGATTGTAATTTGATTGTAATATTAAAACAATTTTGAAATGTTGTGTATTGGATTAAGACATTAAAAGTAGTATTTGGAACTGAAAAACCATACTCGTAGTTGTATCATGCATGTCGGTAATTTACAATGAACATACACCCTTACTTTCTTTAGATGTGTCAGCCGGGACTTCTTAGCTGAAAGATACTATAAAAGAAGTTAGGAAAACAGACTCTGAAAATGTGCCCGAAGCTTGATTTTCATTTTTCCATTTGCAAAACTCATCGTAGGCTTTGATGTAAACGAGCCGTGATTTGTTGGGTAGCAAGTTTTCTACTATATCGGCCGCCCTCTCTTTCATAAACTCAGGTGTTAACACATCTTCTTCATCACTGGAATGCATATTCAATCGATTTATTATAAAGTGCCTAACACTAGACTTTGTGTTCGTACAACTTACATACAGTATGCAAAATGGCGCCAATTTACTAATATTTTTTTTTCTGTAATGGCAGAAAATAACACAAAAAAGTTTTTATTCTAATGCTAAACTCCTTGTCGCAAATATCGACCAATCAAATCTCGAGGAGTTATTTGCACAAAGAGTTTGTATGTCGAGTATTCTTTGCGCAAGGAGTTTGTATCGAGTATTTTTTGCGCAAGGAGGTTGTATATAAGCATTGAGATGGAGGTCAAATATATTGGTGTGTTCTAAATTCAAACACCAAAACAGTGATTAAAAGGCCTTTTTCTTCACTGTTTTCAGTGAATAAAATAAGCTTTTTAGAGTGGGAATGGTATAATAGTAGATTACACAACAAGTGAAAAAAAAGGGAATTTCTTTCGAGGCTCAAAGGTGGATCCCGAGAGGAGCGAAGAATTCTAAAGTTGAATCCCGAGCGAAGCGAGGGATTCTAGAGTAGAATCCTGAGCGGAGCGAGAGATCCAAGAGCCGAGATGGAATTTTTTTTTCACGAGTTATGTACCCTACTTTTCACCATTGACTATGAGAAAATAAACAGTACCATATTAACTATTTGAATCAAATTTTATTATACTTACAACCAATCGGTACATAGTAAATTAATAAGAGAACAAAACATAAAAATGGCGATTCTTTTTTTTTTGGTCTTTTTTTCAAGCGGCCAGCCGGTACGTTTGGTAAGATATTTTTTATATTGTGCATTGACGCTTGTTCCAAATTTAAAATGCTTTATTCGGGCATTTTATGTAGTGATTGCAAAATTTATAGTTTATAGCTTCTCGGGTGATTATGTTTTAAGATGGCTGTATGGTCACAGATACCTTTGCCATGCCTTTGCCTATCCAAAAAGTTTAAAAAGTTACTTGTTCTCACTCAGTGAGGAAAAGAGCGTTTTATTCACTGTTTTTGGTGAACCAATAACCCCTTTTCGAATAGTAATGGTGAAAACGTATTTATTACCATGGATGAATTGTTTAATTATTACTTAGAAAGGCACAATTTTCAGAACTAAAATGTTTTTCAGAACTAAAGTGTCCAGTTAGGTAACTGTCTTAACAACTTGAAAAAACATGTCTGTGAGTTTTCCATTGATCAGGTAAGTAATTAAAAACCTTTGACATATAAAAAGCAAGGCCTTCAAAACAGATGCGCTGATTGAACTGAAATTCGGCATGTAAACGCAAAACTGGAGAAGGATTCCGGAAAATATTCGATGATTCGAAAATATTTGGACATTCATGTAAGGTAGGTATCAAATAAATTGTAATTTCAAGCAGACCACCAGTAGACTTAGCTCTTACATGTACGAGTATGAAGTACGCTTAAGGGTCCCACGAACAGACGGCTGAACTCCGTGCTGGAGGAGGCGTGGTAATTAGTTGTCTCGCTCAGAGCCACACACCCTGCCCTCAGTGCGAGAGAGAAGTTGTAGATATTTTCGTAAACGCCCGTGTGTTTTTCAAGATAGTACTTCCATTCCATTACTACTTAATTATATCAGTATATTTAAATGTTATGTGGCTTTAATAAAATTATCTAGACAATGTTAGCGAGACATACCTGTCATTAGATTTGTGAATATAATATACTTTATCACTGAAAAGTGACTCTCAAAATGATGTGCCCCGTTTAACGAGTTTTCTGATCTCTGTATTTCTTTTCCTAAAGCATTGTGTTAAAACAGAACAACAGGGACTTCCACATATAATTTTTTTTTCAATTTTATCTAGGTATCAATAAAAATAAAGGCAATCTGGAAGAATGAGAGAGGAAATCGTTGTGTATGGCGGAATCTCCTTACGTACAGTCCTCAAGAGACGTTTTAATCGTAACTTTGTTTCTAGGTTTGCTCATCTACATAACTTACGGTGCGTGGCACAGTTCGGAACGTCGCCGCAACTTCGAATCTGTGCAACTTGCAGATTTGCACAATGACAGCCAAACGGCTTTACTTCAACACAGCATAGCCGGCCACGCCCTCGGCTGACAGAGACAGGTGGATAGACAAGGTGAGTGTGGAAAAGAGATAGAAGATCATCATGAAAGAGAGGTTATAAGCCCTAGCAGTACGATAGTATCGTTCATTTCGAGTATTTAAAGGTTGTTTGTGGTGGATTGGCTGTGTTTGCGGTATAATGGTCACTATTACAGTAGATTTAAAGATATTTTTAGGTTGAATATGTACTGTTATTTATTGTTATTGTATTTTTGCGCATTTCGAAGTTTGTACGATCTTGCTTTGAGTTGAAATCATAGGCTAAAAATAAATAACGGCGTAAACAATACGTGAGGCTTAATCGAAGGTACAGCTTTTGTATAGTCTTTTATATATGTAGAACCATTTTATGTCATAAAATAGTGATAATATAACTTTGTTTTGTGTAGTATTAAGACGGTAATAATAGTGACGAAAATGGTACTTAAATGTAATAATAATTAGATGATTGTAGTTATTGCAGTATTAAATACAAAATATTCATAACTTCAAATTTAAACTTTGGCTGTGAAACAGCATTACAGTTATACCCCGGCTTACGCGATAGATGCGTTCCAGAGAAAATTGTGAAATGCGAAATTCGCGTATATTCGCGGTTTCAAGAATAAGAAAATTAAATTGTGCATAATTTTATTGTAGTGTCACATATGTAGTGACGACCCGTGTAGCATTAAGGCGAGGTTATCCAGAAAAACATATCCTGCTCCAACGCTTTCATTTTAAACTTTTCTATCCTGCTTAGCGGTAGCGAGCCGCTAAAAAAACTCGCGATTTCGAGGTGTTTTTATTTATTATTTTGGAATTAAGATGATGAATTTTTAATATGACGGCCGTTTTATATCACATTTATAACGACGATATTGATATACGTTTTATTGTCTAAAACCTAATATAACTCGGTTGAAATGGTATTAATATTCATCATAGCTTAGACCTATCTTTGCGATTTTATTGGAAACAGTAAAATGCAAGTAATCGTATATCAACGGCCAAAATATTAAGTTCAGAGAGAATTTTTTTTTCTTTAAATTTTTTTTATTACAATTTCTCGGTTTAAAATGTATTTGCAAAGAGACTATATCGGGATACGCCCCCTTAAATAGTTTTAAGGACCAACGTCACGCAGGGCATTTCACCGCTAAATTTTAAATTCGCGTTATAGTGAAATCGCGTAAAGTGTAGTTGCTTAAATCGGGGTATTACTGTACAGTCAGCAAACCTCCCGCCTGATCAGTTGCAGACATTTGTCGCTTGCATGTGGCGATCTTAGCTATCTCCGTCTTCCATTTTGCCAAAAAGGGACAAAAACGCGTTTGCTTTATGAATTATGTTATAACGTTTTTGGGTCCATTTGGGTGCTACAGTTACTTGTTGGTCAGTTGCAAACCTTAGTAACGAAAATTTAGAATTATAAAAAAACTTAATGGTTGAGCGTGAATGACAATCAACAACATTACAAATTAATAATTGGTACAAAACTAAAAACCATATCGAGATATTGGCCTTCTGAGCATCATATTTTTTTTTCAGAATTAAATCATTACCAAATTAATGAAGATATTAAAAAAAAACAAAGGTCGGTAAACACAGGATTTTAAAAACAATTACCTTTGCTTTCAAGTACATAAGGTATTAAAAAAAATCAACTGTCATGTCATTGTGACTGTTGACATTGACAGCGAACGTAAACATGCCAAGTTTTTTTTTAATAATCCCTAGGCAATGAACATCGAGTTTGAAATCCTCAGTTGCGACTTACGTCCTTTTAGAATAAGTGAACAAGAAAAACATAAAATAAGCATTAAAAACACACAATAAAACAAAATTAAAAATACTTACGCTTTATTTTTACGCAGATTTTCAATATAAATATTGAAAACAAATGGTTACCTGAAATGAAATGTTGTCGATTGGCGGACAAACTTTCGTAGCAAGGCGGGGCAGAGCGGTCACTGCACTATCCATTACAACAGTAGCAGGCCACTGCATATAAAAATGGCCCATAAGGCGATCAGGCCGGTTTGCCGACTGTATTTACATAGCTTAAGAATTTTAGGTTATTTTGACAAACCCTCATGCGTATG
Source organism: Ypsolopha scabrella (assembly GCA_910592155.1). Taxonomy (NCBI): domain Eukaryota; kingdom Metazoa; phylum Arthropoda; class Insecta; order Lepidoptera; family Ypsolophidae; genus Ypsolopha; species Ypsolopha scabrella. The sequence goes on along the minus strand of OU342975.1, from coordinate 19,269,177 downwards.
AAGATTTTTAAACCAAACATGTAGAAAGTGAGATATCGTTGCACAAAGTAATGAAATGAGAGAACATTTCTAATAATGTATGTTAAAGAGATTTGATCACTTTGTTACACAGGCGTCCAACAGATATTTGTGCTTGTGTGTGTAATTAAATTAATTACCTATTTGTAAGGACAGTACCTATTTGTAATTTATGTAATTTTGGAAGTAAATTATTCATTATATCCTCGTATGAAGTTTAAAATGTTGAATCTCGAAAAAAAGAGATATTATTTCTGTTGTTAACATTTAGATCTGTTGATTAGACCAATTGTGATCTAACTTTGTTATTGTATTTAACATTATTTTATTTATTCAATCTAATGTTTGTAATGTATTTATTTATATATAAGTGCTTTTTCGTAAAATAAATAATGAAATAAGCTATTTTGTTTGAAATTTTTAATATATCCAATGCGAATTCTCCTTTTTAAATCACAGATAGTTAACATCTTAAATATAACCGTTAAGTACTAAAATAATTCTAATCACAAAAATATACAAACCTGTCAATTTAATCACACAATAATATCACTCACGTTGTTTATCCTTAATAAATAGACTTAAATATAAAAAGAACTGAAACACTAAGTACTACATAAACAAATACGTCAAAACATGGCTTAGGCGATTTAAAGACAATACAAAATCTTTATTAAAGTTAAATAAATTAATACATATTTACTATTATTTCCTGTTTCAAAAAATATAATTTATACAAAATGGCGTAAGTACATAAAAGGGTATTGAGGGATTTGAGCTTTAAAATAGACAAGTAAAAATCTTCTCTTCGCACCTCTTACATACCAATTATGGCTCTCTTTGTAAACGAGAACAATTAATAAAATAGTTTGCATATAACCAGATCTTGAAATAGGATCATAAATTTTACAGATGATGTCTCTTGCTAGGGCTACCTATAGGTATATCTGCGTCTTATCGCGCTAAAATCTACAATGTGTCTCAATTAAAAAGACTGCCGGTAAAGTTGGTGCGAACATTTTCTTATTTCAGACGTATAGCACATTTTAGCGCGATATGCCGCAGGCAGGTGTAGCCCTATTGTAAAGAACGTTAGGATGGTCGAATCAAATCTCGGTGCAAAATGCACATCATAACATTGTGTTCCTTACTTTTGAATAAAAAGTATGCAAAAATTGCGTCTTAAAGCAATTGGCGGAAATTGATTACTAATAATAGGGTTTTCGCATTAAAATTATGTTATTTTATGCCTTACATTTCGATTACAACGATAAATAGGCCTTTAAGGTTGTTAACCGAATGCAATCAAAATGTAAATCATAAAATGATGGAATTCAAATGTGAAAACTTAATTATTACTAATAAATTTGCTTTAAAACGAAATTTTTGCATAATTTTTATTCAAAAGTAAGGAAAACAATATTATGATGTGCATTTTGCACCGAAATTTGGTTCGACAGCTTTAACGAATATAATCTATAGAAACGCGGTATAAAGTTATAATCGTCTGCATAAACAAAAATATACTATGAATGCATACTACTAAGATAATATAGGATCCACATTACAGGTAAATATGTCAATTTTTGTGTCTATTTTGGCAAGGAACATATAAATAACCAAGCAAGGGCTAACCTAATCTATAGTTATATTGGTCATTTTACAAATTCACTAAATGCTTAATGGTGTACAGATTTGCCACAGATATAGTGCGCATAGAAATTTGAAGCCGTGCGACTCTCTGTCATGGATTGTATAGAAAGTATAGAAAGCGTAAGGAAATACGCCGACCGAAGAATGACGAACATTCCTATGCGCATTATTTAAAATGGTATTACTGTAAATGAATGGCTAAAGGTTCAATAAATGTTATTTGTCTACACCCGCAAGTCGAATGGTAACATATAAACTACAATATTACGTACAAACAAAGAAAGGACGGAAAGTACAAAAATCAAATTACCTACCTTAGCTAAGTGTCCATAAAGTAGGTGGGACTAGTGGACACTAATATAAATTGGTCCAGAGAAAACGTATTTATAAATCTTTGTTAAATATTCCAGTGTTGTCTTTTTTATGGAGAACATACATTTGACAGCAGTGCGATTCAGGCGCGATCGGTAAGAGTGTTACCGATCGGGTATATAATCCTATCTCGTTCACACGCTTCATGTTAAAAGAAGACCACACTACGTTTGCATTTCGTGTCAGTATAGAAGGCGTGCGTAAAATTAAAATTTCGGCCTGTATAATGCGTTTCAAATAAGAATAGAAATGTCAGGACGCCATTTTGCTGTCGCTCTCTTTCGCACCATCGCTTGGAAGAGCGAGAGAGAGATATGGCTAGCAAGTGAGGTTATCTGCGGATGCGATCTCATTTTATTTGAAACGAAACGTGTGAAGTTAGCTGTCCTCTGCGCAGTATGCCCCCGCGCCCCTGCCCCTCCTGGTCGAAGTTTCGAGAATGTGCTACTGCAGCGCCATCTGTGACTAACTTCAAGCTAAGTAAGTGGTTAGTCATCTTCAAAACTTCGTGGTGAACTGGTCTTTGCTTTCTTTCTTGCCGTTAAAGCCGTTGATGCCGTTAATCGTTGCTACCGTTAACTCTTTTGTCGTGGCGACTGGTACCTCTGACTTGGTTTCGTTTAGGATACTGTTTCGGATTCCGTATGTGAAGTAGATTAGGTAGCCTGTAACCAAGCAACAAGTATTCGTATTTAATTGGTAGAATTTCAAGTATACTACTAAGATTATAAAGGATTATAAGGGCCAGTTTCTGAATTGATAAAATCTCACTAAGCGATACGTGGTAGAGCTAATGCCGGGCTCGACTGTGGAGGTACCACCATCTTACTCGGAAATCCTCCCGAAGTTATTCGGGAGAGAGTAAGAGACAGCTCTCAGGCAAAAAAACCAGGCGGCCCACCATTGCCTGGGACCGATGGATGGCGTTATATCCATCCCCAATTGCCGGGCCTTATGTAAATCAGACTGGTGACAGGCAGCGGCGTCACTGGTGCAAGGGTTTCGGCACCGCGCTCACCAACCCGCCTGCCCAGCGTGTGTGAGTATGGGCATTTCTTCCAGGAGGACCGCCAAGAGTGGCAAAATCCTGGAAAGACCTATGTCCAGCAGTGGACGAAACAGGCTGATGGAGGCTTATTAATAGAAAGTGTCCCGCTGGCTGCAGGTCGCCTGTAAGCGATACTTCGGTGACAAATCGCCAAATTGCGGTTTCCGCTACACCATCTTAACAATTAACTCCCTGTAAACTGGCAATAAAACCCGTCCATACGAAGTTTACGTGAAAACAAAAATTGTGAAAATAAAAACAGTTGTTTGATACATTTTCGTCGCGTGGTCATGTAAATTTTCTATGGAACAGCATTTTTTTGGAGATTTGATATTTGGTTCCATAGTAAAAGTTGTTCATATGGACGAGTAGTATCACCAGTTTCCAGCTTCCGCAACATCATCTTAACGCCCAGCATATTCTGTGGTTGTACATAGATAAATAAAAGGTCACGAATTGATATAGCCAAACTTAAATTCAATTGTGATTAAAATGTTCATTGTTCATAGACCCATATATTCTGCGAAATTCGATGTATATTTCTTCGTACACCTTTCATGCCTACTTCTTTGTATTACATGTGTTGTTTATAGATTAGCAATAGAAGTTCATTAATATATTGTGTCGGTTGTGGGAAATTACGAGTTAAGTCCACATGTTATGGGAAGCCAAAATTTTCATGTTATTATTGTTGAAAGAGTCATTGAACCTTGTTACTGTTAACTTTTCGAGTCTCCAGTGGCGCCATGACGGTTAATAAAGGCACCATAATGGATAACACTGGCGCCATGACGGTTAATAAAGACACCATAATGGATAACACTGGCGCCATGACGGTTATTAAAGACACCATAATGGATAACACTGGCGCCTTGTAGGGTAAAAAAGCGGAAACTTACCGACGACGAGCCAGATGATGAACCGCACCCAGGTCTGGTAGTCCAGCTGTACCATCAGGTAAACGTTCATGCAGACACTCACATACGGTACAAGGGGCACGAGCGGCACCTGCACGGGAGTATATTTGTTGAAACTGAGTTATTTTGTAGAGGATAAAGTCTGTTCTTTTGAACAGAAAGTTTGACGACAACGGTTGTTAACTTTAATGATGACCAAAAATGTTTTCAACTACATAAATAAATGAGATTCATATCAAAAGCGACCCATAATATTGCAGGTCTCAAAACTATAAAATGTTAAAAAGGTTCACCAAATGTTTCTTGTAGTAGGCTCTAATAATGGCTTGGTATTTAAAAGAACTGCCAGTAATTACATTGTTAAGTTCCCGCCCGCAGTCATCATCATCATCATCATAAATACTTTATTGCACAAAAAAATGTACAAAAAGGCGGACTTAATGCATAAAGCATTTTCTACCAGTCAACCCACAGATGGTACAAGATAAATAGGTAGGTGGGCGTGCAAGAAGAGTAAAAACTTGAAAATTACAAATTAAATGAAGATACTACTCTAAATTAGTAGTCCTTCCTCTTCTCGACATATACCCCGAGGACCCGGGACACCCGTCAGAGGCGTTTCCGAGTGTGGCATGTCAACACTCGTACACCCATTTTTCACCGAGGATTTCTACGTCCCAACGTTATTGGGCGTATTTCTGGCACAAAAACACCAGCATGTAAGTTTACCTCACAATGTTTTTCCTTCACCGCTCAGCAAGAAGTAAGTATACAAATACTATGCAAATAAATTCTGAAAAACTCATTATTGCATGGTCGACCGTTATGATTCGAAACTGGGACTCAAGATTGAGCATCTGGTGACCTACCGCTGCTAATTATACGTATCCGCAAAATTTAACCCAACTCCATTATCGCTTGAAACTGGGACAAATGCACTACACGTCATCAGGACATTGATTGTCAACGCTCCATGACTCTAATTGCATTAAAATAATAATAAAAAAAACCGGCCAAGTGCGTGTCGGGCCACGCGCAATGAAGGGTTCCGTAGTTGCCCGGTACATAATAGGTTGGGAAAAACTCTTTTCGCAAATAGTATGTAGGAACTTATAATAAAATCTCTTTGGCCATTTGTATCTGGCTGGTTTTGGTATTATTAAAAAGTTTAAATTTTAAAAAAGATAAATTCATATTCAATTTAGGTAAAATGTGTGATTTTCATTTGTTTTTCTTACTGTTAAGATGGGTGAATCTAATGAAGAAATTCGATACATTTGAAAATTTTACTACAAAAAAGGTAAAAATGCAACGCAAGCTGCGAAAAAAAATTGTGATGTTTATGGACCTAGTGCAGTGTCTGTGAGAGTAGCACAAGTTTGGTTTAAGCGTTTTCAATCCGGAAATTTTAATGTCAAAGATGCACCTCGCTCTGGGCGCCCTGTTACGGATAAAATGGATACCATTTTTGAAAAAGTGGAGCAAGATCGGCATATCAGTAGTTACGATGTAGCTGAAGAACTGGGGATTGACCACAGAACATGATTGGCGCATTTAAAAAAAGCTGGGTACACAAAATATCTCGATATTTGGGTGCCTCATGAGCTCACTGAAAGAAATTTAATGAACAGTGTACTCATTTGTGATTCTTTATTACGACGTAATGAAACCGAACCATTTTTGAAAAACCTGATAACTGGTGATGAAAAGTGGATCACGTACGACAAGAACGTGCGAAAAAGGTCGTGGTCAAAGGCTGGTCAGGCTTCACAGACTCTGGCGAAACCTGGGTTATCTCGCAACAAGGTAATGCTGTGTGTATGGTGGGATTGGAAGGGCATTATTCATTATGAGCTGTTACCGCCAGACAGGACCATCGATTTTGAACTCTACTGCGAACAACTGATGAGATTAAAGCAAGAAGTTGAGAGAAAGCGGCCGGAATTAGTCAACAGAGGGGGTTTGGTTTTTCATCATGATAACGCTATAGCTCACACATCTTTAGCCACTTAACAAAAATTAAGAGAGTTTGGCTGGGACGTATTAATGCATCCGCCGTATAGTCCTGATCTTGCACCTTCAGATTTCCACTTGTTTCGGTCTCTTTAGAATTCTTTAGGCAGTGTCAGGTTAACATCACGAGAGGACTGCCAAAACCACTTGTCGCGGTTTTTTGATCAGAAGCCCCAGAATTTCTATAGGAATGGGATCATGTCCCTACCTACAAGATGGCAGAAAGTTATCGAACAAAATGGCACCTACATACTTTAGTTAAATGTAAATAAACTTTATAAAAAATGTTTTGAATTGTCATATAAAATGCGAAAAAACTTTTTCCCCAACCTAATATGTATAAGTTGGTCTACTAATACAGACTGCGCCAAATTTCTGGTCCCATACATTCTAGAGGACCAAAAGTTTGGCGCGTCCTGTACTCGTAAACCTGTAAAGCCTACTTAGCTGTGATAGTTTTCCTTTTAAATTCATTATATATACTACTTCTGTGAATTTTTTCACATTTCTATAAACAACCGTTTGGCCGGCAGGGGGAGGGGTGGACGCTCCACTCTTAAAATACTAAAATTTTCACTTTAAAGCTTTTTTTTGGCTTTCACCAACGGATCCCTAAATCGAAAAATAGACGAGAAAAAAAATTCATCCCCAGTTTACGTGTAAGAGAGGTACCCTTAAAAAAATGTTTTTTTCAACATTTTATTTTACCATGTTGTCGGCGTGAGTAATATTTATATCCATGCCAAATTACAGCTTTCTAGTACCTACTAATAGTCTCTGCGCTAAGCCGCGGACAGACGGACATGGAGAAACTATAAGGGTTCCTTGTCGGACTCCGGAACCCTAAAAAGTACCAACCTTGAACGACAGCTTTGAGACGTCCTGCCTCGGTTGTCGGTACAGCACTATTAGCATGATCACGAGCAGCGCGCCGAGCACACCTATGATCGCGCTGAAACTGGGACTCGCACTGTCCCACGTCAGCATGGCGCACGTTGCCAGCGCCACCATGACTACAAAAGTAAATTGTAGGTTTAGATTGGTGGATGTAAAAGGGTATAGGTATATGAAACGGGTAAAGCCCGAAGTCGGGTAAACCTAGGTTAATGTCATACAAAACTTCGGAGGTCGCCTCGCTCTGCTCCGCTTCGCTCGGCGCCCAATGTTTATTAACGTGTCAACCTACCACGCTCGTCGTCGCACCCATTTTCGACTTTTTTCAGACTCTATCCGACTTCGGGCTTTACCCGTAACATATTCATAACCGAAAATATCCAGAATGAGAGAGGGGCATTACAATTATATCAGCCCATACTTCTGGACATGGTATTTCAAGATACCCGTAACCCCGCCAAAACAAAAGGTCACAGAGGGAAAGCGCAGGGAAGAATGTAGCACTATAATTGGCTTGCTTGTCTACTTAACGCATAGATGCGTTGTCACAACTTACGCATCATAAAGACACATGCTTGGAAATTTTCCTCACTCCTGCATGGTTCACACCGAAGACCTTGCTATCTATCGACAGTGGCAGTGGCTTGCTGTATTATCGCCAGAATAGACGAATTGCCAGAACCAACCCTTTCCTCGGCAGAATGGGCCTTCCCCTTTATACCAGAAGGTCAGATCAATAAAATAAAGAACTTACAGAAGAGGCCAATAGTGCATTTAGCAATCATGCTGGATAGGAAAGTAGGATGTTTCAGTCCGAGCAGGTTACAAGCTTGTTTTGCAACTGAAATTGGTGTTTCTGGCCGTGGCTTTACGGCTTGCAGTTGAACTGGGTTTTCTTCTTCGTACCTGTAACCGAGAAACAAGAAAGTTCTTAACTTATCTCTTTTAAGTAATTAAGGGTCAGTTTCTGAATTAATTAAATCTCACTAGGCGACGAATCAGCCAATCACAGCGCTTTGTTTCAAAACTAAGCACTACCTTACTTGAAATTATCAACTGTGAAATCGGGGTTAAGAATATAGTATATAAAACCACATAATGTAGTTATGGACCAACAACCATCTTGACAGATTGCTACTTTGCAAATACACTGAGTGTATCAACATGTACAAAACATGAACCATTACGTCATCTGCTCATACCTACTGAACAAAATATTATTATACAAAGTTGTAACTTTAAATAGGTCGAGTTCTACGTATTTCTGTGTGTTGGTAAAAACAATAGACGTCCCTATAGAAAATAAAGGTACTGAAACGACTCTGACAACTGAAACTTTATGTAATTTTAAAAGGCGTAGAAAGAAAATTTTGCAATATAATCATGTGAAGGACACATGTTTATTAGTACGTACTTATGTTAGAGTTCCAACGACATTATAAATTCGATTTTACTGTCGACATAAGTAAGGAAAAGTCGTCACTGACGCATCGTCAGAATAAACCAAATCTAATATTTCCTATTTACTATTTTATCTTATTCTATTGTTCTTCAAGATTGACGTGTAAAATGTGTATTATATGTACCTTGTCCTTTCATGCTCGTTATACAAACTATTTTACATAATAAAATTTGAATTTGAACTAATAAATAGTTCAGGTTACCTGAGAATGAGAACACATATCGCCACGATGGTGTAAGCCAGGAGTGTGCCGATGGACATCATGTCGATCAACTGGTTCAAGTTGAAGATCGTTGCCATCACAGCTGGGAACAAAACTCATATTTCAATGTACTTTAAGTAAGTCTATTGCAGCAGCTTCGTATATTATAAAATTAGCGTAGTGCTGTAAAAAATACATGTGTCAATTCCAAGTTCTCAGTCCTTAGTTGTAAGATACTCTACAACATTTATGGTGAACGCGTACGTTATCGTACGCGAAACGTTATCGAATTTTATATACAAGTAAACGTCATAAAATATAAATTTAATATTAAATAACGAGCCACATTGTGGTTTACAACCTTCTAAGTGAATGTTGATTTAAACGTAATATATGTAGGTACAGTACTTACACTATTTCTTCGTTCAGATTGTAAAAAATTCTTTGCTTTTATGACTGCAAGCTGAAAATTTACGTATCTTGTCTAATCTTATTAAGTACCTAAAGTTATTGAGTTATTTTGAAGAAAATTCGAGCTGAGGCGATAGTGACGCCATTTGCAATTAGTCTTGTGCGTTGTTTCCGATTGCAACGCCATCTGTAACTATCATCATACCCACTTTCTGTACTGACTCGAACTGTTGTGTTTTATTTCAAATGACGATATCTAGTATATTACATGTAACATTTAAAGTAACCTTACCTGACAATAGGCCAGATAAAGCCGTCGCTAGTAACGGCGTCTGAGTTTTCTTGCTGATCTTGGCCAGCGGTTTGAACAGGACCCCGTCGCTGCCCATGGCGTACAGGACTCTGGGCAGAGGAAACATGGCGCCAAGCAAACTGGTGCAGAGAGCGAAGATGGCGCCGATGGTCACGATCCATTTGATGACGGGCATGCCTACTTCAGTGAACACGTGCGGGAATGGCGCGTCGGCGTCCTGCGAAACGTTAATGAGGTTGCTCAAGTACAAGAAAATAGGTTTCCTAGTTCTCCTATACGAGGCTATTTTTAGTTAAGGTCTCCGGTATTACACACTGGTTGTATTAGTTTAGTTCGGTTTCGTCATAGTAAATAACAAATAGTATTCTATCTCCATACAAACGGGCCGAAACAAACCCCCCCCAAAACTCGGTTTAACTCTGGTTATTTTACGTACGACAGTCGCGGTCGCACGTGGTCTCTGTGACGCTCCCGCGCATTTTCGTAAATTATGGCATGAAATTACAGAGTATGTTGTGCATTGTATGATTGCTTAAATACAACGTTTATGATAATAATATAGCATTATCAAATACGTAAACACTCATTTGGCAGCCCTAGCGCGTGTTTAGGCACCAACGGCTGTAGGTATTAATTTCAAGGACACTGCCCAGTTAAACTACTGTTGTTACCTATACTGTGGTTTCGTATACCGTTACTTAGATCTGCACCGGGCTAAGAACATGCTACAAACGGTACCCAACTGCACAAGCAAACTTGAGCAAGGCAAATGTACACATAGCAAATATCCACAATTATGTAGACATTCGTATGGATTCATGATTTTTGCTGACATTTATAGCCATGAGTGTGGGTGCACCTTTAGATTAGTGGCCATTTGCGTAACTAGGTAGTGGCCAGGAAGCGTGCCCCCCTTTAGTGACGTCTGCCCCTCCAGAAATAGATACCGGTGTCGTTGATGTAAAAATATGTTTAATCCAACTTAGGGCGTTATTTATTTTGTTTATTGGTTTGTTTGTGATCTTGTTGTGACCTATTCTCGTGCAGCAAACCTTAAATTTAGAGTTGAAAAACCTAAAATAATACAAGCTCATTTAACTTTTATCCATCTGCGTTACAGCCTATTTTGCAATGAAAAGTTTCAGGTTATGGCAGCTCTAAATCTAATATTTGCTACACGAGAATAGGTGTCATTGTATCTCTATTCATCTTATTACGATCACATAATCTAGCTACACAAGGGCTGCCCGCCCTGCACCAAATCCTAGTTACGCCAATGGCCATTTGGAAGACTGCTACTCTACTCACCTGTAAATAATACGGCCACATCATAGTCAAGACCGTAGCTATACTGAAGTATGACAGAAATATGATGATGAGCGACATGACAATTGATAGCGGTATATCCCTCTTTGGGTTCTTGGCCTCCTCCCCCGTCGTGGCTACACAGTCGAAGCCCACAAAGCCGAAGAAGCATTTGGCAGCTCCAGCCATTATGCCGGCTACACCCCAGGGCATGAAGCCACCTTCTCCTGCCTTTGATTGGTATTCTGCTGGGATGTCTTCGAGCTTGATTCTCCAGTAAGCTGGGTCACCTGAAAAAATTACATTAAACAATATTCGTTTTAATATTTCGTATTCTAAAAGGGATATTTTCTGGATGATTTGATACTCAATGGATGCGCAATTAAGAGGTTTTTGTACACAATACAAGGTGAAATTAAATTAACCGACCAAATTCATACTGGAGACTCGGTTAGTGATCAGAAAGAAGAAATAGAAATAGTAAATTTATATGTTTCAAACATGGTTTACAAAAGATAAAATAGCGATTAAGCTTCAATTACCCTTTTGGTTAAATTCAATAAATACATTTTTTTGCTTCCTTACTGTCTAGACTAGGAATTATTGTACTTAAACTAGTACAACTAGTAAGGGAGCAAAAAAAAAGATTTCTCGAATTTGGCCAAAAAGATTACTGAACCTTGTTCCTGATCACTAATCGAGTCCCCAGTATGAATTTGGTCGGTTGATTTAATTTCACCATATATACAGAGTAACTTTTGCTCTAAAGTATTCGATATTACGCGAAAAAATTACATTTCTAAATCCACGCTTAAAACATAAAACGACTCAGTAGAGAATACCAAAATGTATATTGTATACGTAATATGTTTGTGTGTGCATTCGTTATGCATTTATCGTGCCACCATCTTATATCTAGGTGACGGCGTGGCTAATCGCGAATTCGGTACCTACAATAGTTGTCACGTAAACGCTAAAGTGTAGGTATTAAACACACAAGATATTCAGCTTTAGTCCACCTGCATATAAGACTAGCTTTTGCCCGCGACTTCGTCCGCGTGGAGTTCGGTTCACCCCCTTAGAGGGCGAATTTTCAAAAATCCTTTCTTAGCGGATGCCTACGTCATTACAACTATCTGTATGCCAAATTTCAGGGAAATCCGTTCAGTAGTTTCGGCTGTGCGTTGATAGATGAGTCAGTCAGGTTTGTCTTTTATATATTCAGAGATGGTAGCACTATACAGCTATACACGTGTAACCATTGATATTTATTCTAAGCATGTACCAATCGAAAGTTATCAAACATTTCGCACCTAAAGTCGCGACATAAGGCGACGGTTACTGCTGGTGAACCTGGGTATGTGCGTCTCACTCACTCGCACGACTCGTCCCGTATTGATATCTCGACGGAGAATCAAGTTGCGAACAAGCTAAAATATGCCTAAATAATTAATTACAACTATCATAACTAAAATTCTTCAAAAATTATCAAGAGAACTCATTTGTTGTGATAATATCTTTAATTTGACTAAGTTTGAAGTTATTTCTTTGTATGTACTTAATTAATTAAATCGGATCTTAGTCTTAATTTGGACCTTGTTTTGATATTAATTTAGTTATAGGTGCGGATGGTTAGGCATTATTTTTATTTATGGTTTATTTAGTTCTTTTTTCAACACATTTGTTCATTGCATTATAGGTATATTAGTACATTATGATACAAGTGAGCTGACAATTTTATTTGAAAAATGGCGGCGGAGATTTTGTTTTTTGCGCAGATGGAAATAGAGGCACTGACGCATTCGCCAAACAGCCAAATATTAAATATTAACAAAATTAATATTTTTGTATTTACTTACAACAAAAATTTGAATTAATTTTTTTGATAAAAATAAATAATTTGATGAAATTAAATGATTATTTATTATATTTTAACTGAGAGTGTCTATTTATTTGCAAAAACTTTCTTTTTCTAAAAACATCAAAACTGTTAATTAAGATAAAAAAAACTGTAATGTAAAAACACTAGTGCGACAATGTAAAGTAAAAAGCTCGTGTGTTTAATAAGCTGCTTTATGACCCTAAGAACGCTGCAATAAGGGCCACTTTATAAGCAAGTGTGTTGAAAAATATTTGTATTTCTATATTTCTCTATTTTATGAAGGTGTAACTTTATTACATTTTAGTAGCCCAACCTAAATATTTTTCGTATGTATTTCTCTTATTAGTATATTTTTTTTTAGTATTCCAAAGATGTATATTGTAAAGATTAACTTTGACTTTTAGAAAGTAAGCTCTATGTATCTATTTTACATAATAAATATTTTTTATTTGATAGTAAATAAAATTCCAAATTCTAATCAAGGTACATCATTCTAGATATTCTGTAGTTTATTATGCATATTTCAGTTTTTTTATTCAAATTCCTCTAAATTAAACTGGCCTTTAATAGGCTTGTACACAGGGTAAGCAAAATATTATTCTATAATAGTCCGTCAATTAGATTATCAAAAAATATTGGACACGTATTTCTTCTTGGGTCAATCAAACAAAAAATGACAGAGATAAAGCGCGTCAAAGTTTGGGAGTGGGGAAAATGACGTCACTTCGTGACGTCACGCGAAACTTAAGCGGGCTATATCTTCATAATTTTTTGTTAAATTGAAAAAAGAAAAAATATGTGTCCAATATTTTCTGATAATCTAACTGACGGACTAATAAATTTTTTTTAGTCATCATGCCTATTGTGGCCTAAAAGGTCAGCAGCATTTATAGCCCTCTTAAGACTCGAAACGTGTCTGATGTTCAATGTTATGAGGACTGTTCCAGTTCGATCATATTGTGGACAATAACGAATAAAACTCGACGACGACGTTTTGCAGACAGGCTATAGAAACTGATAGAAACTAATAAAATAACTGGAAATCTGGTAAGTAATTTTCCCGTCAAATAATTTAATTTTAAAATGATACGTACCTCAAAATCTCGTATTTTCAATATAAAGAAAAAAATATATACCTATGTATAAGTTGGAAGGCTAGGGGTTAATATCGGACTAGCGCACCCTTACAGAAAGTACTCGTGATCCGCACGCGACGGCCGAACGCTACCACGAGTCCAGATGTCTTGGCAGGATAGTAGTGGAAAGAATTGTTATTTTAATGTTAATAATATTGTTTAATATAATATAAATGTTACACTGTTGAAAGGGATATATAATGTTATGTTAGAAATAAATTATATTATTGTTCGTGAGCGACACGAAACCAACTAACTTTTGTACGTGAATTTAGAACTTGCTTAATTATGTGTCGCTAGCAGTATTCTTTGGACTTCATCTTCTATATGGCATTAGAAATTGGCCTCAATACCAGCGGTTGCCGTGTAAGCAACATTGACTTAAGTAAACTATGTTTCGAGGAAATGTCAATTGTGTCAAGACAATAAATGTGTGGATATTCAAAATTCAATTCAATTATTTATTTGTTCTTATAGCCTGACTGTTGACTGTAGTCACTACAATGTAATAAACAAAATCGCATCAAAATCCGTTGAGTGGTTCAATGAGTTAAAACGGAACATACATACCATCGAATAAATGGCCGCGGACCTACTTTTCGCCCGTATTGTAATGGTAATAAGAGCGAAAAGTAGGTCCGCGGCAATTTCTTCGATGGTATATACAGACAGACAGAAAAAAAAAATTTAGTTTTGGCCTCAGTACAACACTAAAACTCATTTCAACTTAAACTTCGCCAAAATATTAAATGTACAGACACGATTTTTCCTACACTATTATTAGTAATAGATAACATGAAGTAAAGTGAAGCGTGTCACATTTCTCAAGTATTAGTGTTATATTATGTAACATCGGGGAAAGCTGTGGAACCACCACCTTTTACTTTTACAATTCGAATGGTACAGAATACCACAACAGCACCTAATTGTCAATTTATTTAAAAGGAATAGACTTTTTTAAGGTCATATAAAAGTATTTTTTTTTTTCTCCTTGAAATACAAAAGATACACATGAAAATATTCAGGAACTGAATAAATAGATTTGATGACGTAATAGTAAAGCATTACTGGAAATAGGCCACTGCCCACAATAAAAAAAAAGTAATGTCAAAACCAACGTCTGTTTTTTTTTTTCAGTAATCCTGTCTTCAGGTTTCATCCTCTAAATTTTTTTTCATTCTTTCTTTACGTCAAGGAACTCTTCCTATTGAGCCTAAACGGTATGACTATTACGTCACATTCCCATTTCTCCAAACTGATTTTCAAAAAATAATTTCGTTATAAAATATACCACCTGAAAGTTAAAGAACAGTATGTATCTTCATGATTTAGCCAAAATTTTCAGAAAAGATATACAAAAGGCCCTGTTACAATTTATGGTTGGTTCGAGTAATAAATAACAGAGGTGAAACCGGGTGACAGCAATTTTCCCCGGTGGTAAATAGAAGGAAAAAAATTCTTACAATGAATGGCTCCAGCGATGACGACAATAACAACAGTGAGCATATTCAGTGCCGTGAACACATTGTTCAGCTTCGTAGATTCCTTCACGCCGATGCCCAGGAGAACTGAAATTAAAAGAAATGTTTGGCTATTTAAATCAATTTGCATTACCCAAGCACGTATCCAGGGGGGTGGATAGGTGGGATTTATCCCCCCCCCCTCCCCGAAATTTGGCGTGACATACACGGGACCGGGAATGTTTAGGTATTCATATCATAACCACTGTAAAGTAAGTTATAGTAAAATGTTGATAGTTGTGATTGTCGGCACTTGGTGGAACTTATTATACATCTTGTTAAATAAGACACTTGTACTTGTCTACAGGATTATAATTTAACTTCAATACACCCGACCGGTTTTGCTTATAAGCATTATCTAGGGCTTTATAACATAAAAAACACTGAAATAATATTTACATGTTTAACACGTGCGATAAATATTTAAAAATTTAATCGCACTTACTAAACATGTAAATAGTATTTCAGTTATTTTAATAATTTAATACTTAATATTATTATAGTACAGTGATTACACAGGTGTCTTTCACAATTCACATTGTTGTTTCAATGAATGCCCCCCCCCGAAACAAAAGTCTGGATACGTGCCTGGCATTACCCGACACCTTAACTATTATCTGGACAAAGTGTGATAGAGTCAACGATCTCACGAGGTGTTCTGATCAGTTAGCAGATACCATTATAAACATTGATTTAAAATATAAGTATTATTGTTAAATAATCTGCAGCAGTAGGTTACTATCGAAAATAAAATCGCTTGGGCAATTTATTACACCTTCTTTTCATCTCTTGGCATCTGGAAATGATAAACGTAATCTTAATACATTTTCAGCCGCGGCTGCGTTCACCAATTTATCTTTACAACAATTATAAACTTTCATACACACATATACTGACGCCTATGTCCCAGAGGGGGAGGCAGAGATTACAGATTTTCTTGTGCTATGATCCTGAAACATCTCTTTCCCCTCTTTCAAATTAATCTAGACAAACACAAATACTCTTCTGTTAAAACTTTTTTGATCTAATGTAATTTTAATGAAAGCCATCGCCAATTACATAAGTAAAATAAAACTCGAGCTAATATGTCTTAGAGTCCCGTAAAAAAATCGTTAAGGCTGTACCAGATTCTAGAACATGAACAAAGCCAGATTTTCGAGGGTTCTTTTGAAGAAATTAGGACTATTTTAATATTGAAAAAAATATATATTTGATTTATTGGTCTTATAAGTATAAACAGTTTAAGATTTATACTTTTGTCAAAAATAATGTTTTCCACCCTCTTTTTTTGGTTTTCAAACTTTCGTTTCAAGAACGCGGCTAAGTAATCAATCTGCTTTTTTTTCATAACATAGGTAATAAAGGTTTTCCACGTAAATCCAATACTTTTTCCCTAAAAATAATTTCAGTATTAGCTAAAAACCCTCCGATCTGCTGTTTTGCGCGTAATTATTAGTATTACGCGTCCTAGACAAATATGTCAATTAGCTAACCAATAATCGCCTCTATCAAAAGCTGATAAAGTATTTGACATTGGACTTTTTGTGTTGGACGGGTAATAAATTTTTTTCCTGGCCTATGTGTCTGTCCGTCGTCGTTATGTCGAACTATCCACAGCATAACTCAATAGGCTGATTGAGCTGAAATTGAGGAAGACGATGCAGAATTTTTCGTGGGACCCCTTATTTTCGTTATGATACTACTGGTGTTTCATGTTTAACAGTTAATTCTGGGTAGCCAGTACAGTTTATTCAAATTTCATGTCAGTTTTGGTGCACGAGAGAGACGATAAATACATTATCACGAGTCATGTGTTGCATTAATAATCTGTTGTGTGAGTTGTTCGGTTGTACTGCACACATACATCCATGAAGGGGACAGAAATATATGAATAAACGAGATGAAATCTATTGCCTTTTGCTTACTATTTAGTATTTAAGCCAACAATATTGCTTTAAAATGCAATTTTTGCATACTTTTTATTCAAATGTAAGGAAAACATTATTATGATGTGCATTTTGCACTGACGTTCGGTTTTACCACCATAAATTTCAAATTTTTGTTGTGGTTTCCTCTTGGTTGTGCTGGAAGAAGTCTCTTTAGAGATAAGCACGCTAATGTTCATACACCATTGGTCTGTAAATGAGAGTTTTAATATATTAAGTGTTTATAGATACAATATTAATTACAAAATGGCGAGTTTCTTACAATTCGTCTGCAATACGACCCTTAAAGTTAAGTAAAAAAAATATATATATATACATATAATATATATATATGTTACCGGCAATCTGTATAATCTGGTATTGTATAGAATACCTAGGCAATGTATACAATGCAAAAAAGATTAAGGTAATGTATGAAATATTATTTATTTAATACATTGCCTAGGCATTGTATACAGTACCGAATGCGCAGCCGGTAATGTAAAAATATAAAAGACGTGAGCGGGAGCGGGAAATTGATTAGGGCATATATTTAAATGATCTTTTATGAACAAAGCTTAACCTTTTGGTTAAATGGTATTTCTGGGTGGTCATAAGAAAATAACCACAAAGATTATGTATATGACTCTCCATACCTAACCTTCTAACCTAACCTACCGGCTCCCTTCTGCTTTGCGAGACTTCTAATGACTGTGAACTTATTATTATCCCATTGATTAGTAATAATCACTTTGCCGGTGGACCAGCAGGTACTCTCAATGCCCAGGAATTTTATACATTGCCTAGGTAAAGTATGTAACAGACAGTAATATACATAATATTTCATAAATTGCCGGGACGCCCCAGGCATTGTATACGAATTATACAGATTGCCGAGAGAAACCTCATTGTCTATGCGTCCTGGGAAAATAATGAAACTGTATTGAGATGTCATATAAAATAATGAAACTGTATTGAGATGTCATATAAAATATATTTGCGTGTCAAATAAGGTGAATAAGGTGAATGACGAGCATTGTGCAACGTACTGTATGAAGATATTCCATACTAGCCTTTCCCCGCGGCTCCGCCCGCGTTTATTCAATCTCTGCCCCGTTTCCGGCTTGAGCGTTATTTTATGAATTCCCCTTATAGCCTATATGTTGACTATGATCACTACGATGATCATGAAAATAAAACCGCATCCAAATCTGTTGAGTGGTTCTTGGCCTCAGTACAGTGTATTCTAGGAGGTTACGCCAAATCTGGTAAGGATAAGGGATCACAGTATAAAGGTCTGACTGCACGAAGTGGTTGCGTAATCTATATTATTTATGGCACTTGAATAACTAGTTACAACGATAAAAAAACGATGATGTTTGAATATGGCATATAAAGTAAATGCTAGTTCTACTACGTCAAATATGTAAAGACTGACCAAATATTTGGTTGCGTTATGACCGGTAATGGAGCAACGCCCGTTCAAAGTAAAGAAAAAGATATTTTAACTTATAGCTTTATTATTAATATAAAGTCCTAATTCTCCTTCGGAAATCCTCCCGAAGTTATTCGGGGGAGAGTAAGAGGACAGCTCTCAGGCAAAAAAAACCAGGCGGCCCACCATTGTCTGGGACCGATGGATGGCGGTATATCCATCCCCAATTGCCAGGCCTTATATAAATCAGACTGGTGACGGGCAGCGGCGTCACTGGTGCAAGGGTTTCGGCACCGCGCTCACCAACCCGCCTGCCCAGCGTGTGTGAGTATGGGCATTTCGTCCAGGAGGACCGGCAAGAGTGGCGAAATCCTGGAAAGGCCTATGTCCAGCAGTGGACGAAACAGGCTGATGGATGGATGGAAAGTCCTAATTGACCGTCAAATGATGTATTTCACCATATCTGATCATAAATGCTGTCATTTATGATAGCTACTAATCGACACTAATCTGTAGGTATTATGTTGATGATGTTGTCACAATATAGGATTTTGAAAAAGCTTTGATCCAAAACGCAATCGAATATTTGGTCAGTTGTTATATAATTTGACACGAGTGCAATAAGCACTTACAATATTTTAACTTATTGCTTTATTATTAAGATAAAGTCCTAATTGACCGTCAAATGATGTATTTCACCATATCTGATCATAAATGCTGTCATTTATGATAGCTACTAATCGACACTAATCTGTAGGTATTATGTTAATGATGTTATCACAATATAGGATTTTGAAAAAGCTTTGATCCAAAACGCAATCGAATATTTGGTCAGTTGTTACATAATTTGACACGAGTGCAATAAGCACTTACAATATTTAAACTTATTGCTTTATTATTAAGATAAAGTCCCAATTGACCGTCAAATGATGTATTTCACCATATCTGATCATAAATGCTGTCATTTATGATAGCTACTAATCGACACTAATCTGTAGGTATTATGTTGATGATGTTGTCACAATATAAGATTTTGAAAAAGCTTTGATCCAAAACGCAATCGAATATTTGGTCAGTTGTTACATAATTTGACACGATTGCAATAAGCACTTACAATATTTTAACTTATTGCTTTATTATTAAGATAAAGTCCTAATTGACCGTCAAATGATGTATTTCACCATATCTGATCATAAATGCTGTCATTTATGATAGCTACTAATCGACACTAATCTGTAGGTATTATGTTGATGATGTTGTCACAATATAGGATTTTGAAAAAGCTTTGATCCAAAACGCAATCGAATATTTGGTCAGTTGTTACATAATTTGACACGAGTGCAATAAGCACTTACAATATTTTAACTTATTGCTTTATTATTAAGATAAAGTCCTAATTGACCGTCAAATGATGTATTTCACCATATATGATCATAAATGCTGTCATTTATGATAGCTACTAATCGACACTAATCTGTAGGTATTACAGTGGGTGGCCAAATTATTAGGGACAGTCCTTATTTTTTGTAATTTTCGGTTTAAATGTATTTTGTGAGTAAATAACTATATTCTAAATGTTTTTTCTGTTGTGTATTTGTTTCTGGTCCTATTTAAATTTTTTTTAATGTGGCAACACTGTGAGTCTGCTATATTGTTTTTGAAAAAAGTGGTAATTTGTCATTTGACTGCTAAATGGTGAAAATTATTGAGATCGGGTAGTAGTTTCTGGAACCATTATTTGCAAGTTTTTTTGATCCAAGACTATCTAAAAGTAAGTGTTTTGTAATAATTTATTAGTTTTGCTAATTTTAATGCATTTATTTCGATTTGGCTGACACTTAACCGTGATACTACGTATTTTTATTTTTTCAGTATGACGGAGTCTTCAGAAATATCCTCAAGAAAATCTAGGGAAATAGAAACCCTATTACTTCATTCCTCATATTCCCAGAGGAAGATAGCAGCACACACAGGTGTTTCGATGTCAGGGGTCAGCAGGGTTAAAATAAAAATTGATAATAAACTGCATCTAACAGTAAACCGCGTCGGAAAATGTGGCAGAAAAGGAATCTCTAGCCCCCGTGATGACCGTAAAATCAGGGACATTTGTCTTCAAAATCGCAAAAAGAGCGTGGCACGACCGACTACATACAATCATAAACGAGGAAGGAATCGCCTCTCTAAAAGGACAGTCCGGAGACGATTAGCTGAAGAGAACCTCAAGGGTCGTCGCCCAGTCAAAAATCACGGCTGACTGAGGCCATGATAAAAAAGCAACTGCAATGGGCCAGGGAACATCGGAGCATGACTGTTGAGGACTGGAGTCAAGTAAATATAACAATTATAAAATTCTTAGAACCCTGAGTTATGTTTTTTGTAAAATGTTAATATTTTACAGGTCTGCTTTTCCGACGAGTCGACTTTTCAAATTTCTGTGGACAAAAGCTCCTTTGTCCGACGTCGCTCAGGAGAGCAGCTCCACTCGGACTGCCTTGTCGAGAAGTTTAAACACCCCGTTAGCATAATGGTTTGGTCTGTTATCTCAGCCAAGGGTATGGGACCCCTCTATATTGTGGAGGGGACCATGAAGCAAGACCAGTATAAGCGAGTACTTGAAAGTCAACTTCTGCCTCTATTTCAAGAATGGTTCCCTGATAATGAAGAGTATTGGTTTAGGCACGACTCGGCACCTTGCCATTAGGCCAGAAGTGTTACTGCATTCCTGGCTGATAAAAACGTGTGTGTTTTGCCTTGCCCAGGAAATTCGCCAGATATGAACCCCATAGAAAACCTATGGGAGCTCACGAAACAGGAGATTGCCAAAGAAGTCATCACCACCAAACGTTGAAACCCATATCAGAATTTGGCATCATGACGTCGATCTCCGGCATATGGAAAAAGTCTGCATAAACAGCATGCCCCGACGCCTGGAAGGCGGAAACGCAGTAAAGGGTGGAATTACCAAATATTAAATAAAAAGTGTCTTAGATTGTGCCGTCATCAATTTTTATTTTATAAAACCTAATAAGTATAATTTATTATTTAATGTTGTTTTTATTTTCTAAATAAAAATCCCCCTTACGAATAAACATTAACTGATAGATATTAAGACCCTTATTCCCTCATTAAAATCACTCCAACATGAACATTTTAGTAAATTTATATTGTCCCTAATAATTTGGCCACCCATGGTATGTTGATGATGTTGTCACAATATAGGATTTTGAAAAAGCTTTGATCCAAAACGCAATCGAATATTTGGTCAGTTGTTACATAATTTGACACGAGTGCAATAAGCACTTACAATATTTTAACTTATTGCTTTATTATTAAGATAAAGTCCTAATTGACCGTCAAATGATGTATTTCACCATATCTGATCATAAATGCTGTCATTTATGATAGCTACTAATCGACACTAATCTGTAGGTATTATGTTGATGATGTTGTCACAATATAGGATTTTGAAAAAGCTTTGATCCAAAACGCAATCGAATATTTGGTCAGTTGTTACATAATTTGACACGAGTGCAATAAGCACTTACAATATTTTAACTTATTGCTTTATTATTAAGATAAAGTCCTAATTGACCGTCAAATGATGTATTTCACCATATCTGATCATAAATGCTGTCATTTATGATAGCTACTAATCGACACTAATCTGTAGGTATTATGTTGATGATGTTGTCACAATATAGGATTTTGAAAAAGCTTTGATCCAAAACGCAATCGAATATTTGGTCAGTTGTTACATAATTTGACACGAGTGCAATAAGCACTTACAATATTTTAACTTATTGCTTTATTATTAAGATAAAGTCCTAATTGACCGTCAAATGATGTATTTCACCATATCTGATCATAAATGCTGTCATTTATGATAGCTACTAATCGACACTAATCTGTAGGTATTATGTTGATGATGTTGTCACAATATAGGATTTTGAAAAAGCTTTGATCCAAAACGCAATCGAATATTTGGTCAGTTGTTACATAATTTGACACGAGTGCAATAAGCACTTACAATATTTTAACTTATTGCTTTATTATTAAGATAAAGTCCTAATTGACCGTCAAATGATGTATTTCACCATATCTGATCATAAATGCTGTCATTTATGATAGCTACTAATCGACACTAATCTGTAGGTATTATGTTGATGATGTTGTCACAATATAGGATTTTGAAAAAGCTTTGATCCAAAACGCAATCGAATATTTGGTCAGTTGTTACATAATTTGACACGAGTGCAATAAGCACTTACAATATTTTAACTTATTGCTTTATTATTAAGATAAAGCCCTAATTGACCGTCAAATGATGTATTTCACCATATCTGATCATAAATGCTGTCATTTATGATAGCTACTAATCGACACTAATCTGTAGGTATTATGTTGATGATGTTGTCACAATATAGGATTTTGAAAAAGCTTTGATCCAAAACGCAATCGAATATTTGGTCAGTTGTTACATAATTTGACACGAGTGCAATAAGCACTTACAATATTTTAACTTTTTGCTTTATTATTAAGATAAAGTCCTAATTGACCGTCAAATGATGTATTTCACCATATCTGATCATAAATGCTGTCATTTATGATAGCTACTAATCGACACTAATCTGTAGGTATTATGTTGATGATGTTGTCACAATATAGGATTTTGAAAAAGCTTTGATCCAAAACGCAATCGAATATTTGGTCAGTTGTTACATAATTTGACACGAGTGCAATAAGCACTTACAATATTTTAACTTATTGCTTTATTATTAAGATAAAGTCCTAATTGACCGTCAAATGATGTATTTCACCATATCTGATCATAAATGCTGTCATTTATGATAGCTACTAATCGACACTAATCTGTAGGTATTATGTTGATGATGTTGTCACAATATAGGATTTTGGAAAAGCTTTGATCCAAAACGCAATCGAATATTTGGTCAGTTGTTACATAATTTGACACGAGTGCAATAAGCACTTACAATATTTTAACTTATTGCTTTATTATTAAGATAAAGTCCTAATTGACCGTCAAATGATGTATTTCACCATATCTGATCATAAATGCTGTCATTTATGATAGCTACTAATCGACACTAATCTGTAGGTATTATGTTGATGATGTTGTCACAATATAGGATTTTGGAAAAGCTTTGATCCAAAACGCAATCGAATATTTGGTCAGTTGTTACATAATTTGACACGAGTGCAATAAGCACTTACAATATTTTAACTTATTGCTTTATTATTAAGATAAAGTCCTAATTGACCGTCAAATGATGTATTTCACCATATCTGATCATAAATGCTGTCATTTATGATAGCTACTAATCGACACTAATCTGTAGGTATTATGTTGATGATGTTGTCACAATATAGGATTTTGGAAAAGCTTTGATCCAAAACGCAATCGAATATTTGGTCAGTTGTTATATAATTTGACACGAGTGCAATAAGCACTTACAATATTTTAACTTATTGCTTTATTATTAAGATAAAGTCCTAATTGACCGTCAAATGATGTATTTCACCATATCTGATCATAAATGCTGTCATTTATGATAGCTACTAATCGACACTAATCTGTAGGTATTATGTTGATGATGTTGTCACAATATAGGATTTTGAAAAAGCTTTGATCCAAAACGCAATCGAATATTTGGTCAGTTGTTATATAATTTGACACGAGTGCAATAAGCACATTTTTTTGGTCACGTATCGACCGACATATTTGGCATCAGAGGCAGTGGGAGCATAGAACTTTTTGCTGGAAAAGCAATGAGAAGGCCAAGTTTGACGGTAAAAACAACATGAAAACAATTAAAAACCAATCTAAAAAAAAAGGTAATGAAAACATGAAATCTAGGGTAGGTAGTGCCTACCCTGGCGTCATACAAAAAATGATATTTCAAAGTGACATTTAATTTTTTAATTTTTTTACTGTCAGTCTTGACCTTCTTAGGCCGACTTGAACCAATATTTAAATCTAGATTTAGGACTTAAGCTGAGTTTAATTTGACAGAAATGTATTGACTGACAGATCGTAAACCTGATTTAGCGATAAAATTGAGATTTAAGATTTTGGTGCAAGCCTCCCTTAGTGCATTTCCAGCAAAAGTCCTATGCACGCCAATGTCAGAGAGATGCCCTTTATCCTGTGAACCCAGATTCAGTCATTTCCCTTAGCGTTACCAGATTTGTCGTGACCTCATAATCCAATACTTACTAATAAACAATGTCATTTAAAATTTTGAAAAAATATTCATTGTATAAATACGGCTTTTTACTACTTTATTCTTAATAT
This sequence comes from Ypsolopha scabrella, assembly GCA_910592155.1. Taxonomy (NCBI): domain Eukaryota; kingdom Metazoa; phylum Arthropoda; class Insecta; order Lepidoptera; family Ypsolophidae; genus Ypsolopha; species Ypsolopha scabrella. The sequence continues at coordinate 19,244,358 of OU342975.1, read as the reverse complement.
TATTTATTATTATAGATCAACCGAACATTTGAAGGATCCTCCTTTGCAATAGAACAATTGAAAATTGCACCACTTGTTAGTTATTATTACAGCCACTTCACGACAGAATCAATTCCCTCAATTGTATATCTAACATATACCTATATAGCGTTGGTATTATGTAGATATAAATTATAATTAACATCCACGTGCTACACAAAGCACATGAATCAAGTAAATACCTACACGGAAGTTGACGGTAGTTTGGCAATACATTCTGTTGTACGTAATTTGGCATTAATACTAGGTGAAATTAAATCAACCGACCAAATTCATACTAGAGACTCGGTTAGTCATCAGAACTAAGGTTTAATGCACGTAACATTGAAATTAAAAAAAAAATCCCCTTAGTACCTGCACTAGGAATTGTTGTAAGAAACAAATCCAAACAGTAAGGGAGCAAAAAACTCATTTTTCGAAATTGGCCAAAAGGATTACTGAACCTAGTTCTTGATCACTAACCGAGTCTCCAGTATGAATTTGGTCGGTTGATTTAATTTCGCCCAATATTTTTATAATTTACCACTTCTAAATGATCAATCTGGGATTTGTAAATAATAAAAAAGCGGTCAAGTGACAGGATTCTGAAAAAACATATTATAATAATATGTTAGGTAATACTTTTACAGCTAGCTTGATGGAGCAAGCACGTTCATTTATTTGTCATTTTTAGTGTTGCGCATCCAATAGTTTTAAAAAAGGTTAATAAATGCATTTGTCAGAAGTGCGAACTATCAGGTGAGTATGATCTACGAAAAGGAAGTCACAGTCCACCTGCAGTCCACACATGTTTTACCGACAGTTATTATACGTCCCAGCGCGATGTACTGTGGGCTCTATCGCTCCACTTCGGCCAAAAATATTTCGAAAACCAAACACAAATGGACCCTCACCGGATTTGGACTCACGCCCTCCTTCTTAGTTATAAAGTCGTTCATAAAAATACTCACTCGTAATCAAAAACACCAGCGCAAACGCGAAGAAATCCGGATACTCCGCCATAAATGAGACATTGATCGGCGCAATATCCGACATGGTCTTCCCCATGGTGTTGTTGAACAGGCTATCTATGTAGTTCGCCATGCCTTTAGCGACCCCTGCCGTGCCTATGACGTACTCCAGGATCAGGTTCCACCCGATGGTGAAGGCGATGAATTCGCCAACACTGACGTAGCTGTACACATAAGCTGATCCTGCTTTGGGGACGCGCGACGCGAACTCGGCGTAGCATAGTCCTGGAAAAGCACGAAAATCGTCTTTGTTACGGCTTCTATGGAAACGAGCGAGGAGTTTACTAACTTAGTAATAATGCTTAATCAATTCGATGCATTACTTGTATTGTTTTCTGTTTACTAATAGGTAGTTAGGTAGGCACTATGTGATTAGTATCATAAAACATCTATAAATATCAGAAGTAATGCACCAAAATTGAGGAAAATAAGTGAAGAGACTTAATGCAGCCAAAATCTGTAACTGAGTAATTAAAGGAATTCGATATACGGTGAAATTTAAATAACTAATGTGAATTGATATACGTTTGGGTTACTCGTAGGTCTCCAAAGATGCCAGATAGAATAATCTACTAGCTACGGTACGTTATGGTATAAGTTTGAGTTGTAGTGGACCGTGAACACCGACTCAAGGTCATAAAAGGAGGTCTTCTCTTACTCGATAAATTCGGATTCGAGTATCCAGTTTACCACCTTAGAGCAGCGTATAGCCTGCCTGCGGCATGAAAGTTTTAGCGGCGGCTTGAAGTCAGAGTCGCTATGCTTGCTATTTCATTCGACATTCAACTTCAGATTATAGAGCACTGACTGACTGTTATTGGTTGGCCTGAACGTTAATTTCCCAAACTCGTACGGAACTAACCGAACACGGTGTGAGAGGCAAGCTAACGCGAGACAACGTTCATGTTTTGAAAAAACGAAATCGAAATGAAACAAAAATATTTTTGAATACGTAGTGTAAAATATACTATGCTGTGAAACTAAATTATTTGATTTGTTGTATCGCTTCTAGGACATTACGTTACATAAACATTCATCAAAATATGTGTAAAATCCAGGACTTTTATACGCTTGTAACTTTTGTATGTGTTTGATTTTGTCAAATGTTTTAGGTTCATCAAGTCATGAATATTGTATGGGATATGATGATATGTTGAAAAAGATACTCATGCGTAAGCGCCGATTGATTGGCTCCCCAGTTGTACCATGCGCAGCTATTTTCGTTCACGGCTAGACTTTCGTGCCGCGGGCTGTAATGTCATATAGAATACCGGATCTTAATGTAACTATAACTATTACCAGCAAAAGCCGAAGCAATAGCTGCAACCAAGAAGCTGATGGTCACGGCCGGCCCAGCTACGGTCTTGGCGACGGCTCCAGCCAACACGTAGACCCCGAGACCCAGAGTACTGCCGACCCCCAGCGCGGTCAAGTCGAAGATGCTGAGACATCGCGACAGCTGCGTCGTGTTGTCTCCATCCTTCAGCTGCTTGCAGCGCCGGAGGGAGTGCAAGATTCGTGCGCAACTCATCTGGAACAAAATAATAGAAGATGTTTAAAATATGGATGTCGGTGGATAGATATGTAGGTGTTTACTATTTTAGTAGGGTGATCCAAGCCAGAAGATGTCTAAGAGACGAAACTAGTCGCTAATTAACAAAAACATAGTGGAACTCGTACACGGAGACTTTTAATAGTGTTGAAATGAAGTTCCATCAAGGAGTCACACCTTACCGTATAAATTATTTTAGTAGGGTTCACCAGGGCTCGCAAAAAAGACTTCTGTGTAGAAGTCACAGAGAATAACAACCCATACTGCTGGACAGGTAGATACAATTTATACTTCATGGCCGTCTATTAGTAAGTAAGTTAGAAACCATTTGTCTTTTACAAAAAGAAATCAAGTACAGAATTTTGAACATATCTGGAACATATATTATGATTTAGTTTAGAAGATGATGTTGGAGATATTGGTGGATAGATGTTTAATTATTTTAGTCCACAAGATTGTCCTCGCCACACTTGAAAAGAAGTCTTCTGTGTATAGGTAGATGTCACAAAAAATAACAACCGTACTGTCTGATAGGTAATATTTCTACTTCATCACCGTCTATTGGTTTGTAAGTTGGAAACCAAATTGGAAACAATAACGCCATTTTTCTTTTACAAAATGCAATCAGCCAAAAAATTACCGTCCAAAAATTAACAACGGACCCAATCGTCACAACTACGTAACTAATTAATCAATTCGTGCGAAAACAGGAAATTATAGAATGACATCTCTACAAAGAGCAAATTAATCTAATTTGTTAAATTCGCTTCCATAATTAGTTTCAGATAAGTGTATAATGTAACAATGGGTTCCCGGACGTAGTTGGAACTCTACACTCAGCGTCAATGAGCGTGACGGCCAAGGTCGACGAAGAATGCCCTGAAATGTCCCCCTCTTGAACAGAAGAGGTGAGCTGGGCAAAAAGTTCATAATCGGCTCCTAAATGTATCTTTACTTATACGTAACTGCTCTTTAAAATTACCAAAATATGAATGGAGGGAAAGTACCTTAAATATTAGAGATAGCAAATTTTACTTATTACCTTTATTTTATTTTTGAAGTTAAGGAAAACTGCATTCAAAAAAATGTAATAGAATCACCTGCGTAAGCCGGGAATCGAAACGGACAAAATGTGAAAAAAAAACATGCTGTATTTTCATGATACCGATCGAAAGGGTCATATATATTAAATGAACTAAATTCTTCTAAGTAACATAGTATCGTAAATTAAAGGAAAACCATAAATTTTACATTTTATTAACAAAACTTTTAAAAATATCCCAAAATTCAATTTAGAGTAAAAAAAATTTTTTTTTTAATTTTTGAATGCAGTTTTCCTTAACGTTAAAAATAAAATAAAGGTTCCTTAAAGTAAAATTTGCTATCTTTAATATTTAAGGGACTTTCCCTTCAGGGGGCAATCCTTTGGTTCAACATGTGTATGTATACGAGTATTATAATGTATTTTTAAATATATTTCGTTCTTTTATTTTTGTTAAGAAGCTAATAAATTAATGGCCCTGTTATTATTTTACGTTCTATTATTGATATTATTTATTTTGTTTATAATAAAAACCGGCCAAGTGCGAGTTGGACTCGCGCAAGAAGGGTTCCGTACCATTACCTATAAAAACATTAATTAACATTAGTATAAATAAAAACGGCAAAAAAATCATGTCTGTTGTATGCGACTCGCACTTGGCCGGTTTTAGTATTTGTTGTTACAGCGGCAACAAAAATGCATCATTTGTGAAAAATTCAACTGTCTAATTATTTATTAACTGTTCATGAGATACAGCCAGGTGACAGATGGACAGACAGACGGACAGCGTTGTCTTAGTAATAGGGTCCCGTTAGTTACCTTTTTTTATAATTATTCAGAATGTTTATTGATCATTGGTTCTGACCACTTACCGAGTCCCTAGTATTAATTTAGCTGCATCAATTGAGTGAATTCATGTACAAATTGTAACGTGTTATTTGAAAAACACAGAACAGGTTTTTATCGGGTTTCTATCGAGGGGTTTGGTATTTTTATCTCAGTTTTAGTGAAACAAAACTCAGGAAAGGGACCTAAGGCAGAGTTTCTCTATAAGAGCGGGCAGATCCACGGGCAAAAGTCTTTTTCATTACTAATAAAAAAAAAAATTTATAGTGAAAAAAATTTAACAGATGACAGAGTATGCCTAATAGACCACTATCCAGTGAAAATGAATTTTTTGTGCGATCTCTTTGATCAGTTAAATTTTTTTCACTATGATCACTTTGTACTGAAAAGTAAAAAAATACTTTAGCAAAAAAATTTTTTTTTCAATTGTTATTTATTGATCACCAGCTAACGATACGTGATCTACCCTAGAAATATTTTCACTTAATATAGGACCCTTAAGACCCTTTCTGTGAAATATGCAAAATAAAATGTAGGCTTCTCATCCATACCTACTAATTGATTCATGGTTGTTCTTGAACAAGTATAAATAGAGGCAAGAAAAAAATATTTTTAGTATTTCGCAAACAGTGTCATTGAACCTAGGTCCTGACCACTTCCTGAGTCTCGAGTATGAATTTGGTCATAAAAACAAAAGTCGCCTTATACAGGCTGTAAATGCAAAGTCAAGAATCCCTTTAGGGTATGAAAGTATACACGATTCTGATGTCATTACGAGAAAAAAAAATATACCTTGAGTTTTCACCAAAAACTCCATCATTTTTCTAAGCTATGGCTACGCAGCTCACCGGTCCCTCCGCACACCTAATTGCACCCCGCAACCCGCACCCCTCACCCGAGTTTCCTGCGACCGTGAGGGTGTCCACGCGATTAGTGTATTTTGAGTAAAGAAAATCGTCTTATTATGAGGTACTGGTACTTTATTTAGAGATCCCAGTATTTAAAATAATATCTTTACCGTTCATACTAACACAGGGCGTGAAAAAAAGGATTCTTGCCTTTGCTTTTACACCCGTATAAGGTGACTTTAATTTATGCAGCCAAAATCATACCGAAGACTCAGTAAGTGCTCAGTAACAAGGTTCGATGACCCTTTTTGTGAAATTCGTAAATTCTCCATTTCGTGTTCCCTACAAACGCAAGTCTTGAGTCAATTACTATGGGACATCAAGATTATATTATGCGAAATTAGCAAAAAGTGTTATCGATCCTTGTTACTGATTGATCACTTACCAAGCTTCCAGTACGAGTTTGGCTGTATAAATTAAAGTCACCTTATATATCCTGAGATTATAAAATTTTGTGCATATTTATTAGTTCACCTTAAAGGAATTTTTTTAAACAATCAAATTTCGTTATTCATCATCAAATATACAAATGACCTAACTCATTAATCTTGTTCTCGTAATTAATTAACTTTGTCATATAAAGTTCTGAAAGTTAATGTTGTGCACTTATGTTTTCTAATTCGTTGATTGCTTCCCAAGTTATCTAATTTAAAACTATTTTAACACTTTAATGAAACCGATTTGGAAGGTTTTAATTTTAAGCCAAGAAACGTAATTTTAAGTGACAGCACTATATTTTGCTATTCTGAAGAGCACACCAACGAAAATTAGCAAGTCTTTTAAACGCTCTTAAATCAAACTAAATTTTTTAAATTCAATCATATGACAGCTCTAAAATGTGCCTTGACATTACCAAAACAAGTTAAAATCACTATTATGGCTGTCAAACTAAAATTTTAGTTTGACGTTTATAAAATGGTGACTTGAAAATGGCTCTTCGTTTTATCCACACCTAAGTTTAATTTTCTGTATGTCAAACTAAAACTAAAACCTTCTAAATTGGCTTTACTATTTAGATATTTACCTTTAATGTTACGAACACAAATGTTTTTTAATCACCGCACAGTAAAAAGCACAAAATCACGCGATGACAGTGTTCCAAACAGTGACAAAGTGAAACGCAAAACGTCTCGTCATATTGGATATCTGTGTTTTGTATTTGCGCTCTAAAGCCTGAGATAAGAAATAATCCTTAATTTATTAGCCGGCAAATATGAGAACGTCTGCTCCTGACTGCGTTTTTTAATGAACTGATTTGAATTTAGAATTTGAAGAGATTTTAAAATACGCTTTAAGGAAGGATGGTACTGGAGAAAATTATTGAATTTGACTGCCGAAATATGTAACTGGTTTTTACGTTTCTATCGAGGATTAGTGAACTGTTTTGGTGAGCAACTGCTCTGGTTACTGTCATATTTGGCCAAGTGCGAGATGACTCACGCAAAAAGGGGTTCCATACCACAACACAAAACGTCTATGGAACCCAAGTACGTTATGGTGAATAATGGTTGCTATGGCATATCTTTAATGGAGGTGCCATTGCAACATCAATGCGACAAAAAAAAACCCGCCAAAATGATAGCGCCTGCCTGACAAAGGATTCAGCACCCTTTTTGTATGGAACCCTAATTTTTATTATTTGTTGTTTTTCTTAAGAGTATGTACATAAACTTGAAACTTGATACAAACATTGAAAAAAAGAACTGAAAATTTATTAAAAATATATTACCATGATATTAATTTTTTGTTGGCATTTGGTGGGCCCATACGCACCTTTTTAGTTGGCCAACGGTTAGAATTGGGCATCTTTTTAACGTTGGGCTTAATCCAAGGGCCATCGTAGAATTCCTTACGGAGAGCCATACATGTAGGCCCTACAACCAAGGGCCATTGTAGAATTCCATACGAAAGGCCATTGATAATTTATTGTTGGGGTTCGGTCGGTCCACGTGCATATCTTTAGTTGGACAACGGTTACATTTGGTCATCTTTTAAACGTTGGGCCTACAACCAAGGGCCATTGTACAATTTCCTACGGAAGGCCATTAACAATTTTGTTGGCATTCGGTCGGGCAACATGCACTTCTGTGTGATTATTATGGACACTTCTCCCAAGAAGACCGCTAAGAGTGGCGAAATCTTTGAAAGACCTATGTCCAGCAGTGGACGAAACAGGCTTATGGATGGATGGATGGATATAATCAACACAGAGAGTCCGTGTGCTTACAAGGACACCTATCTTGTATCGATATTTACTAATAATAAAGTAGTAAAAAAGTCGTGTCTGAAAAAAAAGGTGTTTTTGTTAGTATTGTGAGGTCAACTGAGGCCAAACCTACAATTATTAGAATTTATACCTCTCTGTCTGTTTGTCTGTCTGTCTCTCTGTTCCGTTAACTCGAGAACCACTCAACGGATTTGGATGCTGTTTTCTTTTTTAACATTGTAGTGACCCTGCTCGATATAATATAGGCTGTTGATAAAATAACCTCCAAGCTGGAATCTGTCGATCATAGTTTTTATTAACTTTTTATTACTCTACGCGAGCGAAGCTACGAGAAAAGGTAGTATGTCTATCCCATCAAAAACATAAATGTGAAATGAGAGCCAAGTTCGTGCCTTGGTTGTTGACTTCAACGACAAAAGAATTGAGATCTAAATGGTTGCCAAGTTCAATGGTCAGTCCTGAAATTTATTTATAACAACATAAAATATTTTATAACAACTTAGAATATCATTTCTTCTTATAGCTTAGGATAATATATTGAAGCTTAAGGTCTGACTTGGCTCGTTCGAATATGCGAATATCAAATAAGAAAATTTGGCTTGCTGGTAGAAACTAGCCATCGAACATAGGGCTTTTCCATAACTGTTTTAGTGGGTACTTAATACTAATTCGTATATTTGAACTAGCCAAGACAGACCTTAAGCTTCAATATATTATCCTAAGTTAAAAGAAGAAATGATATTCTAAGTTGTTATAAAATATTTTATGTTGTTATAAATAAATTTCAGGACTGACCATTGAACTTGGCACCCATTTAGATCTCAATTCTTTTGTCGTTGAAGTCAACAACCAAAGCATGAACTTGGCTCTCATTTCACATTTATGTTTTTGATGGGATATCATTACTTTTTGTACAGAAATTACGACATACATACTCTACTATAGTCTCACGTGACCTATTGGTTTGTTGGACATCTCTATACTCAAACTAAGAATATGCAATCGTTTGGCCCGACCTGTACTTGTAAACCTGTAAAGCCTACTTAGCTGTGATAGTTTTCCTTTTAAATTAATTATATATACTACTTCTGTGAATCTTTTCACATTTCTATAAGCAACCGCTAAGCCAGCAGGGGGGGACGCTCCATTCTAACTAAAATTTTCACTTTAAGGCTTAATATTTCGACAACTGATTCCTAAATCAAAAAATGGTTTTTACACACACACAATGTTTTTGAACGACCTATCCACCGATATCCCACACTATGAGATAAACGAGAAAAAAAAATCGTCCCCAGCTTAGGTGTATAAAGGCTACCCTTAAAAAAAAATTCAAGATTTTATTTCACCATTTTGTCGGCCAGATTAGTATTTATATTCATGCCAAATTACAGTTTTCTAGTACTAATAGTCTCTGAGCTAAGCCGCGGACAGACGGACATGGCGAAACTATAAGGGTTCCTTGTCAGACTACGGAACCCTAAAAAGAACACGAAAGTACATCATGAACAAAATTAGACTATTTAGGTAAGAATAATGTTGTTTGCACAGGACTGGGTTCCGCTGAGGGAGATAGTAGTTATTACCATAGTAGCTAGTATATATAACCGTAGTAGCTAGTAGATATCTATGCACTTGAAAAGGCGGTCCCCGATTTGTTATAATAAATAATAATTTATTGTTTTTATTTATTTATTGATCGTCGTACTTCGGACACAAATGGAGCAAGGGGGAAGAGGGTCAAACTTTGATGCCATAAAAAAGGTTTGTTGTTTCATTTGTATGCTAATGCATAAAATATATCCATATCCATCCACAGATCCATGAACCCGTGTTCGTCCATTGCTGCACATAAGCTTTTACCAGATTTCTTCACTAGCGATATTCCGATACAAGTAAATACGAGTAAGTACTCGATACTTTTGTTTCGATACCAAGTACTTTTGGTATCGAATCCCTTCTTTCGATACTTACTTGGTATCGGAAAATAAGTACTTGTATCGAATCGAATCGCGCAAGCGACACTAAATTCTAAATGATCCTTACTGCGTCGACACCTGCACCACGCTCCCGAATAATTACCGAACGAATCGTTTTGAAACGAAACCTAGAGGTTTACGGATAAGTGTTGCAACACGGATTCTTATTCCATCTCTGTCACACGCGTGGAAAATTTTGTATACGCGATCTTGATGCCAGTGTTATAACGAGGTTATAACGTATCTTAGCTATGGGCCAAGGCCATAAATGATAAATCTGGCGTCAATTCGATCGAATGCACCATCCCCTCCACCATTGCAAAAAAATGCGCAGTTTGAGCTCGTGTCGTGTGTGCTTTTTGGGTGATAAATAAGTTACCTTTCTCGTAAATATCAGTAATTACTCTTTTTTTTGGAAACTTTCTATAAATTGATTTATTTTTTTAACCTGTAGATGAACCGTGCCTTTTAGGTAAGTGCCGCGCAGTTCTTAAAACTGTTAAGATTGTTATGATGATAACTATATAAATTAACACTTTTATTTGCATAAAATAAATAATTCATTTAAGTTTACCTCATTCCTATAAAAAGTTGAAAAAATGTATAGACATGAGTAAGTATCGAAACCTTTCAGATACTCCAATGAGTAGTATCGTAATACGATTTGAGTACTACTCATTTGAGTAGGTATCGATACTTAGGTGGTATCGGATCATCCCTGGCCGCCACCCAAAACATTCTTCAGGTCGTTGGTTCAACGCGCACTGCCCTAATAAGGAGAACTGCGTCATCTAAATATGAAGTTCATATGCAGATGCCTCCTTATGGGGGCAGTGTACGTGTCTCCATTCTAATGCCTTGCGGCCCCAACGGCCATCATGTCGGCAAAAAATATGCCCTGCGTACTGCCACTTTAGATCTTCGACGAATCTCCTCGATACGAATTCTATCCATCAGATATACTCGTACCCCAAGCATAGCCGCTTAAATCGGTGGATCAAGTCCTTTGTAAGAGAGCAAGTCTCAGCGCCATATATTATCACAGGAAGGACCATCTTAGCCTTTAAGCACTGCGGTATTGACGATGTAAATAACTTTCCGATTGCTGCCCAACCCAAGCATATTCTTCTGTTAGCCTCGGCGTCGAAGTTGTTTTTATCCAGCTGTATAAACTGACCCAGGCAAACGTATTTTTAAACAACAATGTCGACGGTTATTGGCCCTTGGCTAATGTGATAGTTGGACATGAAAGAAAAGAAAGAAAGAAAGAAAATAAATTTATTCGGTAACACACAAAATGAAAAAAATGAAAATTAATGAAGAAAAGTTACATAAAATAAACTTAAGACTACTAAAAACTAAATCTAAATAAAAGTGTTTGGTGCTACCAAAATGGTCGCAACTCAGCATGATGCTGTGTTGACATGGTATACCTACGAAGTAGGTAATCATCTCGACACAACGCTGGTATTCTGTTGCAGCCGAGCGTGTGTGAGTGACTCGCAGTTGCGGAAACGTGTACACAAACAAACAAATAAATAAATAATAATATTTCAACAACAGTTGAACGGTGACTAAATATGTGTTAAATGTAGGTACTCGTATTTAACTAGAAATAAGAAATAGTACCTATAAATTAAGGAGGGTGGAATCATCAGAGATAAAACAAGAAAGAAAATGTAATGGAGCCGATTACTTTAACACGAGGGCAAAAGTTTGTTGGTGGAATCAAAAAACAAGGTTGGATAACAAATATTGGGCAAGTTATTTCTAAAGTAATTAAAGATAAAACAGATTTTGATCCTTTTGTCCATTTAGCAAAAATTTTTTGTATTTTTTTCTAAAGGTAGTGACATGTTTCAAGTCGCGTATCGGTGGAGGCAGGTTGTTCCAGCATTTCGTAGCAGCGTATCTGAAGCTACCGCGAAATGCAGCAGTGTGGTGCCGAGGCATGGACAAAAGGTACAAGGATGCACGTGTATTGTATGCAGACTGATCACGAGACCAGGTCAGTTTTTTCATCAGATAGTCAGGAGACCCATTCACGACACCAAAGAGCAACGTAGCCAAATGGAGATGCCTGCGTGCTTCCAGTTTTAGCAAGTTGGATGCATTTAAAAAGGGAGTTACGTGTGTCCTAGGTGGAATAGGAAAACAAAACCTCGCGCACGCATTTTGGACCCTTTGAATAAGTTTAATTGTTCTACCCAACAGACATGGACCATAAACTGTATCTGCATAATTGAGTCTTGAAAGAATAAGGGACTCACACAATTGAACACGTAAGTCCACAGTAAGGAATTCACGAATTTTGTAGATGAATTTTAATCTGTAGAAACAGTTTTTAACCATAGCCAATACATGATTCTCAAAGCGTAGGTTGCTGTCCATCAGTAACCCTAAATTACGTCCTTCTTCAACACGCTCTATGCTTTCTCCACCAATAGAGACATCTGGAGCCAAATTTGTGATTTTTTCGATTTGTTTTACTGAACCCAATATCATGAATTTTGATTTAGTGGGATTCAGAACTAGCGTGTTTTTTTGGGACCAACTAGCTACGTGATTAAGATCTTCAACAATCTTTTCAACAGATTCCTGAGTCACGCGTGGAGGAAATGATAGGTATAACCTTAGTCTTATCCAATTACATCAACACGCCAACGATTCGAGAAGAATCGCTAAGGCTTCGCAGTATTTTCTCCAGTTCCTGCAGCGATTCCGTCATTATCACGATGTCAACGGTAAAGCGAATATGTGTAATGTACTATACGTTTACGTTTATGCCTCGTCCACTCCAGCGTCCTCAAGCGCGGCGGTAAACAATTTTGAAGAAATAACCTCGCCCTATCTCACGCTGCGCTGAAGGTGTATCGGTCTTGTATGTCTAACATGTAATTGGACGTACATCGTAGCGGAGTTATACCTAGAGACATTTTAGCATCTTCACGTAACGCCAGTCAACTTGGCATCGCTGCAAGGACTGCAGAACAGACTAAGTTTCGATGGAGTTGAAGACTTTCTCGTAGTCCACAAACGCTAGACATAAGGGCTTATTATACTCTTGAGTTTTCTGTATAATCTGCCTGAGCGTATGATTGTTGTCTACGGTGCTGTAGCCTTTTCGAAACCCAGCTTGCTCTGAATGTTGAAAGTCGACCTTAGTCGTAGGGCGATTCGTGATAACTCTTGAGAACAGCTTGTAAGTGTGGCTCAGGAGCGCGATTGTTTTATAGTTCCCCTTTTTGAAGAACAAAGTGGCAAGGCTCCTGCTCCACTTCTTTGGCGTGGTTCCTGTACGAATGACGGCATTAAAGAGATCCTGTAGCTGTTCGAGTATAGGGTAACCTTCAGCTTTCAGGAGTTCAGTTGTGATGTCGCTAACTCTGGAACTGTCTTTTTAGCACCGTGCAGGGTGCTTGTAGACTAGAGGTGCGCCACGCTCTATAAACGTTTTATGTGTTTCTGGAGTTACCAGTACAACTTTGGTTGCTTATATCCAAGAAAAGTGATACTTTACAAAGTTATGTTGATAAGTGTTTTTTGTTTGTATTGATGACAACAATCGACTTTCATAAGAATTAGGTATACATCGTTGGAATGTTGAAAAAAAATGTCGAAAAGATGATAGAGGCCAAAATCTTCAAACAAAAGTGTTTCTATTACAGTTTCGCTATTATTGAGGGTTTTTATTTTTTGGCGGAGCCTTAAAAATGCAAAAACATCGTTTGCAGGCTATAGACAGCTCAAGAAGTGCAAATACTACCAAGAGAATGTTGTCATAAAAATACAAGGTTGTATTTACAAAAGAAAAGCAGAATGTAAACATAATAAGTATACTCGTATCATTGTTGAAACAGGCTTTACTGTGGTGTACCATCAGGGGAAACCGCATGGATCAATTTTTCGTCCTTATGGCCCCTGTGAAATGTGAAAAATGGGTAAGCAGAACTTTATCCGATAGTACATAGGTTCTTGACATTTTAGATAATTCAAAGGATACTTGTACTTGCAATGTTATTGAAGTAATTAACACAATTGTCGTCAAGTAGGTACTTTATCGGATTTGTCAATATAAAAAAGAAAAGAGCAAGTAAGTATTTTCTTAGTCTGTACAAACAAAGGTAAAACACCATATTTTATTTTGTGGGGAATGTTTACCCAAAACCGAATATTGAATCAAAAATTAAATAAAACAATTTACAGGGGATCCTATAAATGAACAACCCTAAATAGCATTTATTGTTGACTTTTGGTTCGGTCATTACACTTCGTTAGTTGGCCAACGGTTAGATTTGGCCATATTTTTTACGTAGGGCATACAACCAAGTGCCATTGTAAAAATCCTTACGCCATAAACGTAAAAGGATTTCTGATGTCTGACAAATGTGAAAAAGGAAAAAAAAAAAAACGATCAAGTTCAAGTGAGACCCGCGTCCTGAGGGTTTCGTACAATACGATTTAAGAAAAAATTGCAAATTTTTCATCATCAAAATTAAAAAAACAAAATTATATTGTAAAATTAAGTGGGTCAAGTATAAAAATTCAATTTTTTAAAATTGGTGCTATACTAGGTACACTTTCTACACGTCAAAATAAATCTTTAAGAAAAAAGCAATAGAATATGTCCATCGATCACCCATCCATTAGCCTGTGTTCGTCCACTGCTGGACATAAATAACCCTTTCCCAAATTTCGCCACTCTTGGTGGTCCTTCTTCCTCCTCATCCAGCCGCGCGCCGCCAGATTCGGCCATCTTTTTAACGTAGAATAGAATATGTATTAAAATTTAATAGGTGGTAGAGCTGATGCCGGGCTCGACTGTGGAGGTACCACCATCTTACTCGCAAACCCCTCTGAAGTTATTCGGGGGAGAGTAAGAGAACAGCTCTCAGGCAAAATCAGGCGGCTCACCATTGCCTGGGACCGATGGATGGCGGTATATCCATCCCCAATTGCCGGGCCTTATAAAAAACAGACCGGTGACGGGCAGCGGCGTCACTGGTGCAAGGGTTTCGGCACCGCGCTCACCAACCCACCTGCCCAGCGTGTGTGAGTATGGACATTTCTTCCAGGGGGACCGCCAAAAGTGGCGAAATCCTGGAAAGGCCTATGTCCAGCAGTGGACGAAACAGGCTGATGGATGGATGGATGGTGTAAATAAAATAAAAATATATAAGGTGACCCACGTCTACACAGCCAAACCTTTATCGGAAACCCGGCAAGTGGCCCAAAGCTCAATGACCCCTTTCCGCGATATAAAATTCAGACCCATACTAATTGAGTCGAGGTTGTTCTCAAACAAGTATAGCATGCACTTTATTTATCCGACTTTTTCTTGTCCTGTACTTTCTATCTCTTTACTAAAACAATGTTGTATTAATATAATGATTTTTGAAGAAAAAAAAAGTCATGATCTTGCTAAGTTTCTGGCCCTTCTTCTTAGCAAGACTAATCGAATGGGCCGAGTTAGGCATGTATTTATATATGTAACGTATATGGGTAGTATTTAGTATATGGGTAGCTATCATTATCATATAGTAGGTATATTATTGTATAAATTAAAATATACCTATAATGTAGTTTATTTACGTGTATTAACTTATTATTAATAATATACTTTTATTTTATTTTATGTTTTGTCATTAATTAGTCTGAAAATTGAGTTTTTTGTTACGACTTGATATGTTATTAAAATTGCTATAGATGAGCGCTATCTGTATGTACAATTGTTATGTATAATATGTAATGATACAAAAAAAAGATGTCAAATATAAAAAACCATCAATAGCATGGGAATAGCTGAAAATCAGCGTCATCTGAAAATTGTCATCGCTGAGCCCATTTCCATTTTTGGGATAGTCGTGTAAGTAGTAAGAACATGTGTAACAAAATTGTATTGTGTATTCTACTCAAAATAAATACTTTTTCTTTCTTTTCTTTCTTTTATTAAGTATAAGCAAACCCAAAACCTAATTCAATATAGTATTGTATTTTCCTCTTTTAAATTTGATTATTTTACTTATTTAGTATATCCTAACGAGCGATAAGTGCAAATATAAAGTATTCATTTCATAAGGTAGTATTTGCAAATGAGATACATTAATATTCAAAAGATTGGTCTATGTTTAACATGTATGAAACAGTATTAAAGTCTTTCATAAGATGGTAAATTAGGCGCTTGAAAATTTAGATTTTCGCACCTCTTAATCTCATTCTTTCTCTGGATTATCTATCATTATTATAATTAGAGCTCTACATATTTACGTACTCGTATATTACGCTAACAGTTTTAAAATGTAAAAAAAACCTTCACGTTTCGTTACACAACTTAGTCGTCACTTGACGACGGAGTGCAACCTGTTTAGATTGGGCTTAGATCTAACAAGAATTTGATTTAGAAACCGGTTCATTTAATTAAATTCTTTGCTCTCATTAATGACTATAATGACATACATAATTAATATGTCTATAAGGTTAAATAACAGTAATCAGCGAAACTCAAAACATAGCTAGTACTGAGGTGCAATTGTGTGAGACAGTGGTATTCAAATTGATTGTCATATGGCTATTCAGCTAAGCAAATTAAAATTAGCCTACATGTTTGGCTGCCAAATGAATACACTTGTCTTGTTTTGTTGTTGAAAACCAAAAACGAACGATTTCAATTGCCAAACGGGTGTATTTGCTTAGCCGAATAGCCTATGAAAATCGAATTTGAATACGATTGGCTTACACAATTGCACCTCTGGTATATATGAACAACTTTTTCTATCGGGGCTAAGCGAAATTCGCAACTTTTTTTCACTTCCTCTCATACAAATTGGCCATACCAGTCGTCTGGTTAACTATGAGAAGGCAAAATATTTTTTGAGAATTTTAAGTAAGAACATTAATTAAGAAAATAAGTTTCTCGGCCTTTTACTCCAAAAGGCGCAATATACTCGTATGTACAAGACTTGTATCTGCGTACTTGCGTCTCTTGGAGATTTCTGTGGTTGCCGCAGCACCAGCTTTAGCAGCGGTCGCTTCGACACAAGTGGCGTCCCATACCAGCGAACTGCCATTTCCACGGAATGAGTATCATTAAATTGGTCCTCCTACCATCGCTGCGCGCAATGATGTTCGGCTCCAAAATAACGAAACGTCATTATGAGTTATAGATGACATATACAATACAGGGACAGAAATACAATAAAAAATATGACAATGAATAATCTATGTGATGCAATAAAATTAAATACAATGAAGTTGACGTAAGAAAAACTAGAAATAAATACCAAATACGGCAATTCAATAAATATTATGGCCTCCGACCATTCGATTTGTCTTGCTTAGAAGAAGGACAAAAAACAAAAACAAAAAGATTTTATGCATGATTTGTTGTATTTTTGGAAAAATTAAAAACAAAACTGAAAAAATAAAACATTTTTGCTAAGTTTCTTGCCCTTCTTCTTATCAAGACTAATCGCATGGGCGGATGGTTAGGCATTATTTTTATTTATGGTCTATTTATCAACTTTTTTGTTCAATTGCATCATTTATACATAATATTGTATAATATTAATACATTTCAGTCCATCCATCCATCAGCCTGTTTCATCCACTACTGGACATAGGCCTTTCCAGGATTTCGCCACTCTTGGTGGTCCTCCTGGAAGAAATGCCCATACTCACACACGCTGGGCAGGCGGGTTGGTGAGCGCGGTGCCGAAACCCTTGCACCAGTGACGCCGCTGCCCGTCACCAGTCTGATTTATATAAGGCCCGGCATTTCAGTAGCACAACCGAAATATTTTTGTATGTCCCGTATTTTTTTTTCTTCATATATTCTATTGTTGTTGTAAATATTAACTTTAACCTGTAGAAAGTATATTTTGTATCTATTTTACACAATAAATATTTTGACTTTGATTTTGAGACATTTGACTTGGCCATTGATGACGTAATTTTCAAGGCGTTTGTCGATAAAATGTTTAAAAAGATAAAACCGATATACTTTATTTGTATCCAAGATTCACCAAAAAAAAATTACTGGCTGTGTAAAATTAAAAGCTTAGGCTCCAAAGTCTATTTTTTTTTATTTACCCCGTCTCCTGCTTTTGTTGATTTTGCGTAACTTCCCCCGATAAATTGTCCTATATCGGAAGGTATCTTTTCATTATCTAAGCACGTGTTTAATTGCTAAACCTTGATTCGTTGTCATAACGGTCAAAATTGAATAAATAATGGCGCATTTTTCGACATGCGATATTGGTGCATGTAATTCTTTTTCGTTTAGATGCATACATTTTACTATCCTCGCAAATTGCTAATGCGTCACGCACGCATCGCCACGTCATTTTTTGTTTTCGGCCGCTTAGTACCGTTAGCATTGGTGACTTTTATTTATGCAGCCAAACTCATACTGGAGGCTTGGTAAGTGATCAGTAACACGGATCGATAACAATTTTTGCTAATTTCGCAAAAAAAAAACGTCCCATTGTGTGTAGTTGACCCGGGGCTGGGCTTGCGTTCGTAAGGAACACGAAAAGAACATATTTACGACTTTTAGAAAATGGGTCATCGAACCTTGCATTATGTAGGTATATACAATATTTTAATTTTTTACTTATGTTAGTATATATTTGGTTAGGCATTATATTTATTTATGGTCTATTCAGTTTAATTATCAACTTATTTATCAATTGCATTATGTATAATAATATTCTTATTCCAATAAGTCTTTATTTTATGCATGTGTATAACTTTAGTAGCTCAACTTAAATATAGTTTTTTTTTAAATATATTTCCCGTAAGTATCATATTTGTTTCATTATAAAATATTATTTTTATACAGATAAGATTTGACATGTAAAACGTATACTTTATGTATGTATTTTACAAATAAACATTTTGAATCTTGAATCCTTGTTACTGAGCACTTTCCGAGTCTTCAGTAAGAATTTGGCTGAATAAATTAATGTCACCTTATACTATACGTTCTTTTGGGTTTAGTACCTACAGACCATTCATCATAACTTTGTCCCTTGGATTCATGTTGGCATCACTGCTTGTCAAGCTTTTGCTGTAATTTTCTTGTCAGTCAGATTTTTCAAAATTATTTGATAAATTATGTATTAATATTTCCAAAGTCGTTGTAAAATAGTGCAAAAGAGATTGTGTCGAAAGTACACCTTTTGTGAAAGAGAAAATGCAAACAATGCAGATTCGATCTCGTGTCAGTGGCATGACGGGTTAGTAAAATAGGGATACCAGCTTTAAACATAAAGCTAATTTTATGGGCAAATAATAATTCGCTATTCACTTACTTTTGCAAGCATATCAGAAAAAAGCGTTTACATTAAGTCGCCTGGAAAAAATTATCAAAAACTTAAAAAACGGGAGCTCGACGATTTAGAACAAACGTCGTCGAGCTAGGACAAGAAATAAAAAATACCGTTTTAGTACAGACATACATGTATAGATATTCATACCATTAGATCATACGTATTGTTTGCGAAATACAAATCAATAAATAATTGATAATTTTTATTTTTTTATTCAGCACATTTTATTTTCATTAAAGAGTCTAATTGATATATAAATAAACGCAGTTAAGTAAATATTGTGAATTTGTAGTAGGATGAATGCTACGTGAGCGATTGGCAACATTATATACAGTGCTACCATTTCCCAAGCCAGGGGACTTCTTATAGTGAATGGTCTGTACCTATATATTTTATGGTTTCGTCTCGTTAATGCTCGGACCAAGTATCGTTAATGTCTATGATCCCAAGCTAAAGTCAAGCTTTACTTTTTAGGGTTCCGTAGTACCTGAAAGGTAAAAGGAACCTTTATGGTGAGACTCCATTGTCCGTCCGTCCGTATGTCACAGCCTCATAACTTTGGCACCGTTAAAGGTAAAGATTTGAAATCTGCTACAAAAATATCAATCACTTGCATACACAATATGGTGTAAAAAATAAAATTTTTCAATTGTTAAAAATATTTCCAATGCAAAAGTGAGAAAAATAAAAAATAATATCCTAAAAATACAATATGGGTATCAAATAGTAGTAGATATTAAAGAGCTGATTATAAAAATATATACTTTTACTATATTTACTGTCACAAATTTTGAGAAATCTTTGAAAAACGATAAAAATTGCATGTCCCCCCCCCCTTATTTCCGAAACTGGTGGACCGAAAAAAAAGAAAAAAAATCTGATTATAGGCCATAACTGGCCAATTACAGGAAAACTATAGCAATTAAAAAAAAGTTAATAACAAATGAGAAATAAAAAAAAAAAAATTTAAAAAAAAAAAAAAAATATTTTATAAAAATACAATATGGGTTTAAAATTGTAGATATTATACTTTTGCTATATTAACTGGCATCAATTTCGAGAAATCTTTGAAAAACCACAAAAAAGCATGTCCCCCCCCATATCTCAGACAAAGGCTGTATCGAAATACAGGAAAAATATAACGGTTGAGAAATTCACGATAGTAAAATAACAAAATGTAATTTTTCATCCTCGAGTTTTATTTCGAGAACGGTATAAAAATATTTGTGTTTCTCTTTTGTGGTACAATGAATTCTGTTTTAAGTTAACATAAACAGTTATGGGCAAGATTTTTTTCCTGATACTTTTTTCCTGACTACTGTCGAATTACGGAACCCTAGGTATGCGAGTCTGAGTCCCACTTGACCGGTTTTATTTTCTGACCGTTCTAAAACAAACTTCATGGTCAATAATTAGGCAGACCCAACGAAGTAGCTATTTGCAAGGATGTTAATAGCCACACTCGCCCGGTCTTGTTCCTCCTCTGAGAAAGGGTAGGTAGAGACAACGGATCGCCATGCTACGATCCTCATACACCTTTGCTTCTTCCACAATATTCATCAATCGAGTCATACGAGTCTCTATTCTACCTATTCAAAGAAGAAAATTAATTTAAATTTTCCAAATTTTGCAATGATTTTGTGACGTCCATTAAAAATCACGCGATAAAAAATAATTTGGCCAAGTGCGAGTCCGACTCGCGCACAAAGTGTTCCGTACCACCCCACAATACAGGCACGAAACTCTTAAAACATTATGGTAAATAACAACAAAATACATTCCATAAAACAGAAGGCTACAAAAAAACTAAAATGCGCTTCACAAAAAATTTGGCACCGTCTGCGTACGGTACCCTAATTTACCTTTTGTAATTTTTTGTTTTACTTTAGGGTATGTTTGTTCAACAATCTGACTAAACTTATTAAGGTGGTAACGGAGGATCTCGGTGCAAAATGCACATCATAATATTGTTTTCGTTACATTTGAATAAAAAATAGCACTTCGCGCAAACTGCTTGTTAATAGTTAGGTGATCACATGAAAATTATTTAATTTTATGCGTTACATTTTAGCTGCATTACATTACAACTGTCAATACGCTTTTAAGTTTGTTAATGTGATGCAAACAAAATGTAATACATTAAAGTACGTAATTTTTTTGTGAAGACTTTATTATTATTAAACTTTTTCCGCTAGTTGCTTTAAAACACATTTATTGCATACTTTTTATTCAAATGTAAGGAAAACAATATTATGATGTGCCTTTTGTACCGAGGTAAAAAGTTATCCCCCTAATATGTTACAAACCTTATCATTGTCAGAAGTCAGAAACGAAAAATTTTACTATGTTATATTATTCTGACGCATGCGAAATCAGTAATTACAAATCGTTCGTTCGTTTGTAAGCGTATCCGATGGAGAGACATGGCCAGGAAGTTACCTATAGCTATATAGCCAAAAAAGGAGGTTATTGCTATGCATGTCGGCGCCTGCGCAGTGAAAGTAGCGATGGATAGAATTACAAACAGTTCCTGTGAGCAGTTAGAGCACTCAATAGATATTGTATAACTGTTGATTTGTTACGAGTCTACCAGCTTCATGAATAGAGAGGATGCCAGATGTATGAAAAATATAACAAAAAGCCTTTTAACCGAGAAACGCTATTACTTGCTTTAGATGATAATCTTATAGGGTTCCGTATCCGAAGGGTGTCAAAGGGACCCCATTACTAAGCTTTCGCTGTCCTTCTATCAGCCGTAATGGGTGTAAAGTTGAAACTTTCATGGAATAAGTGTTACTATGGCATCTACCACGAAAAAAATAATCTCAAAGGGTACAGTACACCTCGAAAAAAGCTTTTCCCGTAAGAAAACGTTTCCCGTAGACCACTAGGCAGGCATGAAACTGTCTCGAAACGTCGGGTGCCTTTTCTCAAACAAAAGGTATTAAAATACAATCGCGTTATACCCGTCTAAATAAATAAATATACATAAATTTATAAAACGCGAGAGTTTAAAGTTCTTTATAGCCGTAAAGGCCAACAGAATAAATGTTCATTAAAAAAAAAATGCCTATCGCACTACATGTGATACTGACGATGTTATAAAGAAACTTTTTTTCATAACAATATTCATCCATCCATCCTTCCATCAGCCTGTTTCGTCCACTGCTGGACATAGGCCTTTCCAGGATTTCGCCACTCTTAGCGGTGCTCCTGAAAGAAATGCCCATACTCACACGCTGGGCAGGCGGGTTGGTAAGCGCGGTGCCGAAACCCTTGCACCTGTGACGCTGCTGCCCGTCACCAGTCTGTTTTGTATATGGCCTGGCAATTGGGGATGGATATACCGCCATCCATCGGTCCCAGGCAATGGTGGGCCGCCTGGTTTTTTTGCCTGAGAGCTGTTCTCTTACTCTCCCCCGAATAACTTCGGGAGGATTTCCGAGTAAGATGGTGGTACCTCCACAGTCGAGCCCGGCATTAGCTCTACCACCTATAACAATATTCAAATGACATGAATTCCCAAGGGGTGTCAGAGTGAAATGCAAGTCACGGCCCACAGTTGGTACATCCACTTTTCGCCGACGATTATTTATTACGTCTGAAACGTAATGTGTGGTGGGCCCTATCACCCTACTTCGTGTACAAATGGACCAACAACTTAACGTACCTTCCGAAGAAAAATATTCATCGCAGGGATTGAACTCAAGACCTCTAGGTAAGCAGGCGAGCGCTCTACCACTCGGCTACAGAGGCGGTAAAAATATAATCACAGAAATACCTACTTGCTCATGAAGTAATAAAGAAGAGTACAATGGCCACTTATTGTTATTAGTTTTCCATTGTCCAGTAAAAATAATAAAAACAATACAAATATCATTCAAGTGTCGTGGTTTGGAGATTGGAGTGACGGTTACTATATGAGGTGACTTTGTTTATCCAGCCAAATTCATACTGGAGAACTAGTTTGCTGCATAGTAAATTGAAAAAAAAATGCATCTTATAATGATCAGAAAATCACTTTTAATATTCCACGAATTTACTTATTTGCTGACCGGTTTCGACTTTATAGCATTTTCCTACTAAACTTTATGGTTAGTTTCATTGATTGCTCTAATGTAAACTGATTACCTATAAATCTTTTGAAAATGCCATAAAAGCGAAAACGGTTAGGAAATAAATAAATTCGTGGAATAGTACAAATGATTTTCTGTTCATTATGTATTCAAAGTTCCACCAAGTACGTACAATAAACAGTATCAAAATTCTTTAAAAAAAAGTTCTGTCCTTACAATTATAGGAAATCATATTTTGAAGCTATTATAATGCATAAATACGAGTATATTTAACCACACAGCCCGTATATGAAGATCCACATGACCCTTACATATACAACACATAGCCTGTATATGAGCAACCACGTGACCCTACCATGAAACAACTACTTTATAACTTGGCTGTTCTCGTATTGCGAATTTGCGAGTCTCGCACAAGCACGAAGGGCTGTCGACCTCAGGCAGGACGTTTATTATGTCAAATAAACTTTGTCATGTAATGACACTGCACCGATACTAAGTATGACATATCATTAAGGGTTTAGAAGTTCGTTATGAAATGCAAACCCTTTTTATTTCGTTTCTTTTCAGTCTATCTGCTGCAGGTCAACAGCCAGTTCCCGTTTTTTTGTGACGCGTACGCAATGTTGATATGCGGGAAACGCAGAGCCCGACGCAGGCGAAGCTTGGTATAACTTCGTTCCCGTTAATTATTATTTACCTTATAAAACACTCCCTACGTGCCAAATATCACAGTGCTAGAATAAGAAGAAGTTACCATAAGTTGTTGATAATTTGGGGTGTAGGATGTGCTTTATTTGATAACAAATATAAGGTTAGATTGAGCACCTCATTTTGCATCAATCATAACATAACTGAAATCTACGACGTTTCCTTTTAGTTTAAAATAGCGCGCTCTCAGCCGTGGCCATTACGACCACCAGGAAACACCCACCCACAAAAATCTGCGTTTTTATGGTTCTATATTAAATTTTTAAAATATTCTAAAACGACCACCGACGTATTTTTATTATTTATAATGTAAGGAAGCTCCTTTGACACTCAAAAAACCTGAAATTTAGAGGTAACTTCGTAATTTTTTTCTATCGAGCGAACTTAAAGATTTTGCGTTTTTTCTAAGATCATGATGTTATAGTAAGTTTTGTGTGTGCGAGTCAGCGTTTCCTGCACGTCAACCTCGCGTGCGCATCATAGATATATGAGAATGGGCTGCAGGTATTTATAATGTACTCGTATGTGATCCCAGGTAATATAAAAATCTTCAAAGTAGTCACAGTTTCAAGATTAAAATGTATGATACACAGATATTTCTGTGGATTTTAGTTACGTAACTATAGTGGACCGCCAATTCCGTTTCTAGGTCATAGAAGGAGGTCTGTAACTCGAAATCCGAACTGGAACAAATTTGAGTTCAGCAAATCGCAGTTTTTGCCTGCTACTGTAAAGAATCTTTGCCGTTGCAGACGTCTGCCTTGTCTTCGATTTGTTTTAGTAATACACAAGCGTTTTGTTATGGTTTTAGAAAGTCTGTAACCAGTTCATATGTTCATACTACTCATGACTACTCATGACTCATGTCATGACTTACGGTGCCAAAAAGTAGATACTGACGGTTGGACTAATCTATGGAGCGGGCTGTGCTCGGAGTTTCTTTGATGGATCATATCAATATCACAAATGGGGTGATTCGCCAAAGAACGAAGGTTATCGACATAGCCTCTAGATTAGCCAGCTGAAGTGGCAATGGGCTGGTCATATCGGCCGAAGAACCGACAACCGATGGGGAAAAATCTCAAGAGTGGAGACCACGAACCGGCAGAAGCAGTGTAGGACGCTCGCCAGCTCGCTGGACTGGTTGTGGCTAGTAGATGGCCAAAGATAGAAAAATGTGGCGTGCTTTTGGTCAGGCCTATGTTCAGCAGTGGTCTGATATTTGTGTCGATTCGGTGTAACACGACTTAACTTATTTGACAGGCTAATCTTATTTTAAGCATTCTGTCTTTTTCTTTCTGTAAGTATCGAAAAGACAAGGACAAGACGCTTCAAATAAGGCTAGTCATGTAAAATAAGTCGTGTTAAACCGGAACAACACCATTGGCTGACGGATTGGATTGGATTGGTTTTAGTAATATTGTTACTGGTCAGCTCTCGTCAGGCACATTCTATAATCGTGCCCTGAAAATTTTTTCAAGAAACCTCTTAGCCTAGCTAACAAAGAAAACAGCATTAAAATCAATTCAGTGATTGTCTTAAGTTATAGGTATCATAAGACTTATAAGTAAACATACGCATAGAGTAAATATAGAGAAAAGTAGACTACTATTTCGCAAAAGTAGCGGTGATTAAAATGTTTAAAATATTTGATAAAAAGAAAACAGCTGAATTAGAGCATGTCTAAAAGGAATCATAATAGGATTTGGAATTTACGAGTATTTATCTAATAATAAAAAAACGTCTTTCAATAATAATGACAATACTTCTATTTCCAAACAATTTCGACCTCAAATCTTTCATTTAATTGACAAAAGATTTATATTCAGGAATGCTCTCGAAGACTCTCGTCATGAGAAAAAAAATTTGATTAAATATCGTGAAAAAACTTGGAAGTTAATACCCAAAATTACCTTTTTTCAAGTTATGAAAATTGCGCTTGTAATCAAGTTCTATTTGAAGTAGGTTCCTATACGAGAATGCAGCGACTTCTAAACTTTTTGCCGGATACGGCACTGCCTAACCTAGAGTAATGATTTCGTACTTTTTTTTATTTTGGAACCGGTATTAAATATTTTTTATGTTATTTTTATCGTCAAACTTGACCTTCTCATTACTTTTTCAGCTAAAAGTTCTATGCACGCCACTGTTGCAAAAAGCCGTCATGTCATAACATTTATTTGTTTTATTTTTGGATATAACGTTTTAATAAGCCGAAGGTTTTTTGTAGTCCTCTGACTTCCACCGAAGGATTTGTACAGGTGCCAGTGAAGACTGTATTTTTGAAGACTATCACAGAGCGTTTGACATAAATATAATCGTTCTAAGCAGATTACAGTGACGGAACCCGTAGTCATTGGACGACATTCACTTGACAGACTCAATAAGCCACCAGTCAACTAGCAGTCTACTTCAAGGCTCTATTATAGATAACGAGGTCGGAATAACAGTTTTCCTCAGAGTGGGTGTACGTGACCGAACAAAAAATATAAACACTTGGCTGTTTTATATTTAGTTGAGAAATCAATGGGTACAATATGTTACGTGCAATAATATTATATAGTCACGTGATACTTAGGTGTTGCTCTAACCTACCTATTTAATGGACCCAAAATTCATAATGAAGACTCAGTGATAAGAAAAAACACTCTAATACGATATACATGGGTTTTTTCTAGGCCCTTGTAACATGAAACTATGTTTGTATGAGAAGCTAAATTTTGCGATTTTCGCAAAAACGATATAAATAAATATAAGGTGACTTTCGTTTATACCGGGTGTAATCGTTAAGTGTGACCAGCCGATTATTCCGTAACCATTACAGATATCAAAAAATGTTAAACTGATATCTAAAGTACGTTACCTAATCAGTATAATGACATTAATAACTTTTTGAAAATCAAACGAGAAGTATTCAAAATTTTGACTTTAAACACTCCCATACATTTAATTTAGTATGAGATTAACAAGGACGTCACTTTGAACATCTGCTTTGAATACAAAATTTTGCACTTACTAAGAAATAAATATACTATTATTCAATTAAAAAATTGTTTAATTACTTTGTTTGGTTAAAAAACAGTTTCCTTTAATATCAGTACTAAGCTAAAATAACCTTTTAAAATAAGGAAACTAAAACCTTTCTACTAATCTCATACTAAATGTATGGGAGTGTTTAATGTCAAAATTTTGAATACTTTTCGTTTGATTTTCAAAAAGTTATTGATGTCATTTTACTGATTAGGTAACGTACTTTCGATATCAGTTTAATTTTTTTTGATATCTGTAATAGTTAAGGAATAATCGCCTGGTCACACTTAACGATTACACCCGGTATAAACGAAAGTCACCTTATTAATGGCTGATTTCCGTTTATTCATAGTAATCTTTGATGGCTGAGCTGGTTCTAGTCTATAGGAGCTTTCATTGGCAGGTGAAGGACTTTTCAGAAAGTAATGTGACATGTCATATGTCAAAGGGTCCTACAATAATAAGTGAAAATAATTCTAGGGTAGATCATGTATCGTTCACTGATCCAATCCCAGAGGAAGAAAAAATTTTTTGCTCAAATAATTTTTTCAGTTCCCAGTACAAAGTGGTTCAATCAGCTGACTCAATTTCTATGGAAAGGTAAAAGAAAAGTATGAGAAAAACATTTTTTTTTTCGCTGGAATGTGGTCTATTAATTAGGGATACTCTATCATCTGTTGATTTTTTTTTACTTTGAATTGTAGGACCTTATGCAACGTGAAATTTAAGGGTGATAGTATACTCGTCCATATGAACAACTTTTACTATGGAGCAAACCCTGAAATCGTGAAAAGAATATCAGCTGTTCCATAGAAAAGTTAAATACCTACTCGACCCAAATGTATGAAACAGCTGATTCTTTTTTCACGATTTCAGGGTTGGTTTCATAGTATAAGTTGTTCTTAAGGACGAGTACTATCACCAGTTTTCGTGAACAAAATGGTAGCCCAAGTAAATTTTTTGAACATTAAAAATGTAATTGTTTAGTTATTTTAGCCGTCAAGTCAAGGTCATAAGAACAAAAGGAAATGGTAATTTAAAAAACACTGACTTGGTATTCAGGAGCTTCTTAATGTGTTTATGTAGCTTTGTGTCTTAGTAAAAACTTGAGATTTTTAATAACCACGCTACATTAATTATCACGAGCCGACGTTTTTTTTTTTGGTTTTTACTAACAACAAAAACTGGAAGCAAAATCTAGTACAGTTTAAATGTGAATGCAAAGTTTGAAGATAAAATAAACAATTTAATGAAGTGTTGCACACGTTATCTTAGGTTTTAGTGATATAATAATATGGACGTAAGTAAATAACAAAAACCGTCTTCACACGAGTGATAAAGTTTCAGTTTTTCTATTGAATGGATCCGGCTTATTATCTAGTTCCCACATAAATTAATGCGGAGTCTCCTGAACCTAAATGGACTTAGTATAAGTTGACTCTCGTTTATATATAGCCAAATTCATACTGATGCCGGGTCCAGATCGGACCCGAAATATATCTTGAATTTTTATTTATTTGTGTGTTTTATAAATATTAAGCTTTAAAGAGCGAAATATTTATTTATTAACAAATTCATACTGGAGACTCGGTAAGTGGTCAGGACCAAGGTACAATGATCCTTTCTGTGAAATACGCGAAATAAAATGTAGAATTCCTATACTAATTGAATCGTGAGCAGGTTCACAGGCACAAAAATATTTTTCGTGTTTCGCAAAGAGGGTCATTGAACCTTGGTCCTTACCACTGAACGAGTCTCGAGTATGAATTTGGCTTCATAATCGAAAGTCACCTTGATATATAAATAAGGTCCCACAGTTCAAAGTGAAAAAAATTCAACAGATGATAGAGTAATAAGGACCAATAGAACTCAATCCACAGAAAAAAAAAAATTTCGACTTGTTTTTGTCAAAAGTAATGACAATTTTTTTACAAAACTTTTTGTATTTGGACCACCCGCGTAGGAGAAATAGAAATAGGCTTCTAAAGGCAGGTCTAATATTGTAGTTTAAGTATGCATTCACATTAAGAGGTGATTGAGTATCGTTAATTTCCGCCTAAAACAATATTTTATTTTGAGAAATTCTCATCACTTTTTGTCATAGGAATTGAGTCAACCGATTCAACCACTTCGTAATGGGAAGTACAAATGTATACGACCAAAAATTATTTTCTTCCTTTCATTCAGATCAGCTAACGATATACACATACACAATCTACCCTTGAAATATTTTCAGTTGTTATATTAGAATCTTACGAGTATATGCAAAATTTGCATTGCAAATCCTAAAATACGAAAAAGGTAATTGAGATAAAAATCTGGTCACCAACAGAGCGACATTAATAGGGCTCCGTGTTGCCCTTCTGGTGCGGAACCCTAAAAACGGTAAATTGCAAACATAAATTGAAATTATTTATTTGTCTTAAAACATAATTAATTTGACACGGCAATTTATTGTAAAAAAAAATATGTGACAAAAAGAAATAAGCTTAGCTTATGCAGCGAATGAAAAATAGCGCGCTGATTTTTAGCTTGTCCCTGCTCTCGCTCAATGTACACACAGGCGGGTAGAAAATCAGTAATAATAAATATTACCATAAATATGTTAGTATATTAAAAGAGCAACTTATGCCTGCGGATTCGCTCGCGTGGAATTAACTTTCAATCTTTGAGTAGCATCAACAACTTTGGCTTGGTGGTTATTTTATTAACACCGTTATAGCCTATATTACTACACTACGATGATAATGAAGTAAACAGACAGACAAACATACTAAAATTATTTAAAAAAAAGTTTTGTCCTCAGTAGAATACTACTTAAACTAATTTCATTTAAAATTTCGACTTTTTTACTACTTTATTATTAGTAAATACGGACAGGATTAAATAAGTTGAAGTAGGTCTGTGATTGCAAGTCGACAATTTCCGGTTGTGTAACATTTTCACTTAAGTTAATTCCAGAATCTAAGCCGTCTGGAAGATTCTAAACACTTATTATTTTATATAATTTTGAATATTTTGTGAAAGGAGTAATTCCAATGTTTGACTAAAGGAAAACACAAAGGACAAGAATTTCTGACCTTACGTCTGTATGTATGTATGAAAACGCATCATGAGAAACTGTCAAGTCAATATTAATGGGGTTTTCAATATTTTATGTAAGAACAAATGAAGGGTTCAATTCTCCTCTAAGATAAGAAAATAAAAACAGCTCGTTTTATTCCAATCCTTGACTAAAAAACACTGCTGTAGGGTAATTATATGGCAAAAAAAACCTGGTCAAGTGCGAGCAGGACTCGCGTCCTAAAGGGGTTTAGTACATACCGTTTAAGACACAAACTTACGCCCTATAGGTTTTCATGGTGACCCAATTTGTATGAAATTGCAATACGTAATAGGCAAAAACATTTTTTGCGTTGAGTTAGATGCCTGATTTTTTAACAGCACCATGGGCAGCCTTCTGGAGCAGGTATTACTTTCTAGTTGATATCTCTAACGGGCTTCGAGAAAAGACGGACAGACGGACGGACGACAAAGTAATCGTATAGGGGTTCCGTTTTTTTCATTTTGAGGTACGGAACCCAAAAAGAGCTTAATTGCCTAACTGAATGATGTTTTTCTCAAATTAGGAGTTGATGAGCCCCTTCTTTTCCTGTGGTTGATAATTTCGAATTAAGCCTTGAAACTAAAGGTCAACTTAACCTTGGCTACAGCAGATTTTCCTCAACAATGTGACGGGAAGTAGATCGAATAAACGGAGAATATTGAAAACTTTAACGAATAAACAAACAAACAAATGACATTCAATATAAAACATATCTTGTTTTTACGAAGGTGTTATGTTAATGTTTGTAAACTTGCTGAACGGTGAAGGAAGACGCTAAGGTAAACCTGTGTGCCCTAAAAGAATAACTTGTTTTGTTTATTTTCGAAGTGCGGTCATCGTCTGCGGATAATTTTATGAGGAGAACCCTCATTCACTCACGGTCGTTTTATAGGGTTCCGTACCCACAGAAATATAATCTTCTTCTTTTCTATACATATAAAATACAACGTCTGTCTATCTGTCTGTTCGCTTATAACTTGAGAACAACTCAATGAATTTTGATGCAGTTTTCACTGATAGATGAAGGATTTTTTCAGGAAGGTTTTAGGCTATGTATAATCACGCTATGACGAAAGGGAGCAACGCGATGAGAATTTTAGTGACACATGTGGCATGTTCGCCGTTGCACAGTCGAATGTAATCTGTTAGTCGCGGGTTCGAATCCCACACAAAGACATTATTTTTTGTGTTTTTTTGATATAAGTATAAATATATACAATATATTTTTCTGAAGCTAACATTACATTTATATTTGTCCTAGCGCTGAAATCAAAGGAGTTACGAAATCAGCTGTATGATAGTTTACACTGATTGTAGTTATACTTTTTATTACACAAATATAGAATTTGTGGAATAAATAGTACAAGAATTTGTGTATAATTTATTTAACCAGTGTCCCGTTGGGGGGGGAATAATTTTATCGGTGCGATGTACGCCTGTTCAGTCCACCCTCGAAAATATCTGACTGCCACTTATTCAAAAACACCAGTTGTAATGATATATATCTCATAGATTGTCGCAAAACAATAAACTATAGAATACCTTTTCTGAAATGAAGAACAAGGCAATGATAAGACACTCTTATATAGCACTCTACACTTTACAAGTGAATAGATAAATTCTTAAATAGTTAATACTCTTTAAATTTGTTCATTTCTTTTGAAACTAAATGCATTTAATTTAGTTTGAAAGTTATTTCACAACAGCATTATATTTATTAAAAAAGTCGGAGTCGCGCAGGAAGGGTTCCGCACCATTATCTATAAAAACGGCAAAAAATCATGTCTGTGTCATCATTGTATGGCAGGTCTGACTCGCACTTGGCTGGTTTTAGTATTTTTTGTTATAGCGGCAACAGAAATACATCATCTGTGAAAATTTCAACTGTTTAACTATCACGGTACATGCATTATCTATAAAAACGGAAAAAAAATCATGTCTGTTGTATGGGAGTGTGCAGGTCCGACTCGCACTTGGCTGGTTTTAGTATTTGTTGTTATAGCGGCAACAGAAACACATCATTTGTGAAAATTTCAACTGTCTAACTATCACGGTTCATGAATTATCTATAAAAACGGCAAAAAAATCATGTCTGTTGAATGGGAGTGCGCAGGCCCGACTCGCACTTGGCCGGTTTTAGCATTTGTTGTTATAGCGGCAACAGAAACACATCATCTGTGAAAATTTCAACTGTCTAACTAACGGTTCATGAGAGATACAGCCTGGCGACAGACGGACAAACAGACAGACATACAGACAGACGAACAGCGGAGCCTTAGTAATAGGGTCCCATTGGTTACCCTTTGGGTACGGAACCCTAAAAAGGCACCATAATGTAGAATTTTCTGAAATATCTGTTTCTCCCTTTTTATATAGGTAGGTAGTTCCTATATAAACTGTCGCGGTTATTATCAAACATATAATTATAAGAATTGACGGGATATAAAAATCCTACTTATTATAATATTTATGTCTTAATAAATTAAAATAATCAAAAAATATTGTATTCTTAGAATAAGGAATCTACTGTTATTTTAAATTCCAGCCAATATTGGTTTTACATTTCCCATAATTTGGAAGGTACTCCAGCTTTATTACCCATGTTGAATACCTCTTTTATCCCCAACGGGTAATTACCCAGGTTAGGAACCGCTGTCCAAGATCACGTGGCAGAGACTCATATTTAACACATTTAAAACGACACCTGTGTAATTTTGTACACTCAAAATTATGCAAATGTTGGCAATTTTACATTTTGCACAAAGCAGCTGCCAGTTTTCAATTAGTATTTCAGTATTGCGCACTGAGTGGTCTGCGCAATCATGTACATTATTATTGTAAAACGTGCCTTTATTAGTTTCGGACCAATGACGTTCAAACGCATGGCCCTCGGAAGGAAGGGGCTTCGCTCTCTCTCCTCTTGGAAAATAAAGTGTCTCAGATAACATCTCTCAGACTGTAAGGAAATCGATGTTTCCTTTACCTGAAAAGACCAGAGGTGCTATTGGGTAAGAGAATCGTCATCTAATTCGATTGTCATAATGCTATTCGGTTAATCAAATTAGCCCGTTTGACAATTATTATTGAAATCGTACGTTTTTGTTTGTCAACAACAAAACATGTTTCAATTGTGAAACGAGCTAATTTGCTTAGCCGAATAGCCATATGACAATCAATTTGAATATGATTGGCTTACACAATTGCACCTCAGACCTATGAAATTACAAAAATAATAATATTAATGTACAGTGGAGCCCACATCAAGCTAAACACTTTCAGTACAAGCTGACCTCTCATTCTATAGGCTTCCCGTACAATGAGAGGTCAGCTTATACTCAATGTGTATAGCTTGATGCGGGCTCCACTGTACACGTGAGATAAGAAGTTGAAAAAAGTATGCACTTGATAATAACTACTAGGGCACTGAAATCGCCCTCCCCCTCTTGGAAAATAAATTGTCATAGATATTATTTCTCAGATTGCAAGGAAATCGATGTTTGCTTTACCGAAAAGACACGACCTTTTAAACGACAATGTGCACATGTTCACTAATTCGGAAGAATAGGAATTTAAAAAATGTATATACTTTGAAAATAATTTATTGTTGTAGCCAGGTTGTAGCGATAAAAGGGCTAATAACAGATATTAGCTTATTAGTAGATATCATAGTGTAGGTGTTAAATGAAGAATGTAATTTATTGTTGTAGCCAGGTTGTAGCGATAAGAGGGCTAATAACAGATATTAGATTATTAGTAGATATCATAGTGTAGGTCTTAAATGAAGATTGTAATTTATTGTTGTAGCCAGGTTGTAGTGATAAGAGGGCTAATAACAGATATTAGCTTATTGGTAGATATCATAGTGTAGGTGTTAAATGAAGATTGTAATTTATTGTTGTAGCCAGGTTGTAGCGATAAAAGGGCTAATAACAGATATTAGCTTTTTAGTAGATATCATAGTGTAGGTGTTAAATGAAGAATGTAATTTATTGTTGTAGCCAGGTTGTAGCGATAAGAGGGCTAATAACAGATATTAGCTTATTAGTAGATATCATAGTGTAGGTGTTAAATGAAGATTGTAATTTATTGTTGTAGCCAGGTTGTAGCGATAAGAGGGCTAATAACAGATATTAGCTTATTGGTAGATATCATAGTGTAGGTGTAAAATGAAGATTGTAATTTATTGTTGTAGCCAGGTTGTAGCGATAAGAGGGCTAATAACAGATATTAGCTTATTGGTAGATATCATAGTGTAGGTGTTAAATGAAGATTGTAATTTGTTGTTGTAGCCAGGTTGTAGCGATAAGAGGGCTAATAACAGATATTAGCTTATTGGTAGATATCATAGTGTAGGTGTTAAATGAAGATTGTAATTTATTGTTGTAGCCAGGTTGTAGCGATAAGAGGGCTAATAACAGATATTAGCTTATTGGTAGATATCATAGTGTAGGTGTTAAATGAAGATTGTAATTTATTGTTGTAGCCAGGTTGTAGCGATAAGAGGGCTAATAACAGATATTAGCTTATTGGTAGATATCATAGTGTAGGTGTTAAATGAAGATTGTAATTTATTGTTGTAGCCAGGTTGTAGCGATATTAGCTTATTGGTAGATATCATAGTGTAGGTGTTAAATGAAGATTGTAATTTTATTGTTGTAGCCAGGTTGTAGCGATAAGAGGGCTAATAACAGATATTAGCTTATTAGTAGATATCATAGTGTAGGTGTTAAATGAAGATTGTAAATTTTTAAAATGGTATAATTCGTAATCAAACCATTTTTTCATGTTTAATTGGACGATTAGCGAATGGTGGGTTGGTTAGTTAATTTAATGAGTTAGTTAATTAATTGATCACAGCACCTGGTAGGTTGTGCATAATCATAAAAAAGTGGTGCTTTATTCAAGTAAAAATACCTCATGAGGTACCAGCATCGAACTTTGGACATACGATAAAACTTGATTAGTATAGGTAGAATAACATTTTCGATCGAGAGTCGGTTTGACTGTTTAGTTTGTCTGACTGTTATTCGGTAGTCCGACTGATTTTAGGGTAGTTTCTACATAATCGAGTACTAGCGTGCAACTAACGTACCTATTATTGGGGCCTTGACCAACTCATAGTCTGCTATTCCCCAGCTACGGATATACATCCTGCCTAGTGCTATTATAGAATTACATTTAAAAAATACAACATAGCTTTCTATAGTTATATACCTATACATAATAATATGTACATTATTGTAAAATCTAGCCAGATGTTGACCGAGATATGGAGAAGTATAATCCAATCAAATAAAGATGGAAGTATGTTTATCGATATTGAAATTTTCCAGAACGAGGCTATCGAAAATGACAAATTTGTAGAAAGTAGGAGCGTGATCTATCTACCTGAAATGAAATTATAAACCGCATTATTTGACAGCCCGTCCTAATTATACATCATCAAAGATTATCCTACTTTTTCTGGAATCCTGTAGGGCTACAGGTACTCTGTTCCTGGGGTGGACGAACAGAGTGACAAAAAAAGACTGCGCTTTTCCTTTTTTTAAAACCCCAAAAAAATTGTTGCTTAATTTTTCCAGTAGGTCATCGTTGGACGCGGTGTCAAATATTCAGATGTTATCATTCTCATTTTCTCCCGAAATAGTCATCGACAGAGTTAAGCAATATCGTGTACCCCCCCACGCGTCAAGTATACTAAGGGGGACTAAAAGGACCCTCCTATCACAATGTACACTTATACGTGGTATAAATTCAATAAATTATATTAAGCAATACCTTTATGTAGGTTCGACCATTTTTTTATTAACTATTCTTCCAAAATTCCATTCAGAAATAATTAATTAGTCACCGTATTTTAAACCGTATAAATTATAGGCTATAAAGAAAATAAGTCTAGGTAGGAAGCAGTGTGTGTTATTCTTCTAAGGTAGGAAGGCAACAAAAAATCTTACCTTGTCTCAACGATCGATGGAAGTCCTCCAAAATTTTAAACGTTTGCAGTCACTACCTACACTTAACTATTGAAACAGTTAACGCCACACAAAAACCGAAGAAAAACAAAAGAAAAGCGTTCGAAATACAAATCTGAAAATCGATTTACTTTTCCCGCGTGACTGCCATGTTTGTTTTCACGAGTCGACCGTCTCACGCGCATGAAGTTTTGAAACTGCACCGCGCGGACTGTTAAATTAAACAAAGTGAATGTTTCTCTTGAATCTTGCCTAACCGGTGAATATTTTTTTTTTGTAAACCGCTCTGTAACATTTACCCTATAACAAACTTGAGGGTATTCGCAAGCTGTTAGCTTGACGAAGACCCGGTTAAGATGAGACAATTTCTTTTGCAACTAGCAAATATACTTGAAAAAAGCATTGCGTACGAATACAGGGGAGAGAAGATTTTCGCAACAGTGAAGTGTAATTCTAACTCATACGTAGCACTACTTCAAAACACATAACATTTTTTCGTTGTTAGTAAGGGTATCAAAAAATATTGGTTTCAAATTTTATTTGACCACTTATTGCACGCGAGCAGAATTGAGCAAATTATCTCTGAAACTAAGAAACGATATTTTGAAAATTTCAAATAAAGGTGGTGTAAATGTTTATAACTATATGTTTAATAAACTTTCTACGTATACTGGGTGTTAAGATGATAACCTTTTTCCTTAATTCTACCCATCAATATGAACAACTTTTACTATGAAGCCAACCCTGAAATCGCGAAAACAAAATCAGCTGTTTCATACGTTTATAATAGTTCGAGTAGGTATTTAACTTTTCCATGGAACAGCTGATTTTGTTTTCGCGATTTCAGGGTTGGCTTCATAGTAAAAGTTGTTCATATTGATGGGTAGAACACTCCGTTTCAAGGAAAAAGGTGATAACCTTGTATAGCCCATAGACTAAGAAACGATATTAAAAAAATCACAATATACATGTGATGACTGATGAATATGATGATACAGGTTGTAACTCCTTTTAGCGCGGGCAAAGCCGTAGGCAAAGAGCTAGTATTTTATAAATGTCTATCTACAGCGATTAAAATAAGCTTTCGAAGTCTCTAGCGCGAACGGTTCAAAAGTTTTAAAATGTTTGATATGACTTATGTATGAATTATTTATGATAATGTATTATAATTATGATATGTGAGGTTGCTATGTGCGACACTAACGGGTAAACGTTACATTGACATTTGGATACCTAATTTATAATGGCATGTATTTAAAGCTGACGAGTATGACTATGCAAACAATAGGCCTTTACCCAACAGTAGGCTGATTAATGATGATGATGAACGAATTTACAAACACGAAACATAGATTCAGTGGAGAATTTGTTGGAGATGATATTCCACCAAACCAGCAATCAAATCCATCAAAGGATTGACTCGTTGTCCAACTGTTTACCACCAACCAAAACGACAAAATATTCTAACAAATCTGTTATAGGTATCGATCGGCGCGGCGGTATCACGTGTGCAGGCGCAGCCGAGAGCGAATAAACGATTGAACCTTCACCTTCTGCATGATGGATGCAGCCTGCTGGTCGATGATCAGTCAGACCAAGGTCGCTCAATTGTGTGGGGGCAGAGGCCCCGGTGCGTATTTGGTCTTCATATTGTTATAACGGTTTTTTAGGGTTCCGTACCTCACAATGAAAAAACTGAACACTTATAGGATCACTTTGTTTTCCTCGTCTATCTGTCCATTTGTCAAGAGACTTTTTCTCGGACTCCGTATGGGACATCAAGTTGAAAATAAAACGACCAAAATCAGGGTTTAAAATAAGGTCTTATTGCACACGTCTAGGAAAAAAATCTGAAAATCTTTTATATTTAATTACTCAAGAAGAAATAAACAACTATTTTGATTAAAACCTTTGGATATATAGAGCTTAGCAGCCCCTTGATTCTGTATCGTAAAATCAGCTGCCAAACCGAGTGCCTATCGTCGAAAACATACATATTCGCTTATCTAAGGATACGTTCGCACTTGAAATGACGTCACAATTCGTAAATAGTTCAATACCCATTGAAGGTTATTTTGTAATGAAATAGCAACCATGGATGGCAACCGACACTAAGGTTCCGTTGGAAACGAGTGATTTCACTAGGAGTGATGCGAATTTCACCCTAAAGCGTTCAAAAATTGACCCGAGTTAAACCGAGGGTAACCGGACTATTACCTGACAGATGCACGAAAGTGTTTTGAAACGCTTCGGAGTAAGGCGAAAATCACACTGGGCCACCTGATTGGTGCAACCAGATTTTTGTTTCTCTTTCTCCTAGATCTATCTTTTAGAGACCTTTTTAATAAACGAGTGAAATTTCGCACTGTGATCGCACGTTCTGAAACGCTTCCTAAGTAGATCATAAGTTTCAAGAAGTTGAAGTATTGCAACTGCTCGTCGAATAAGTTTGTGCTTTGGCACGAGTCTTACTTACCCTTGAGCAGTTTTTGGTGTAGGTGGTGTATGTCGTCCTCAGCTCGTATATTGGGCATATCATGCTCGTCGCCGCGCCTATTTGTCACTTTTGGTGAAAGATTTTCGGTTTCATACTTTACGATCTGCCCAATTCTACAATCTGCCAACGACATGTATAATTATAATAATAGGTCTTATATCATAATCCTATGAAATTGCCGAAATTTTCCAACAGATTCATGATTTCATAATTCCTGTAAATCAATAGCTGTTTCCATTATTTGTTTTTTGTTTGAAAGTTGTTTTCAAGGTTTTATATATTAGTGTTAATTTTTTTTAAATTAAGTCTTTTAAAACAGTCCGTCTTAAGTGTCATCCGTTTTCATAACAAGATTCGTAATAACTTTTAACAGGTGACACTTTTCAAAAACTTAATTATCGTTTCTGTTAGTTTAATGTTGCCTCATTCATATACAATTTGTTTTGTAAAATTTGTATGAAAGTTTGTACTGAAAACTGAGTTTTCTTCAAATTCTCCATACAAAGCGGCAATTTTAAAGGTACAACCCGGTCCCAGTATCTGTGCACCTCGCTGGAATGTGGCGCCTCTCCCGCTTCCCCTGTCACCTCTCCGCGCACTCCCCGGTGCGACAGTACGGTTAGCATCTTCGTTGCCGCTACACGTCCCGATAATTTTGATATTTTCGCTTTATTGTTGTTTTGTTTTTTAATGTTTATTGTTAAGTTTAGACTGTTTACTGTTAAGTTTGGACTGGTTTGGTTGTTATTAAAATTGTTGTAGCTGTTAAACTGAAGTCATGGGAAAAACGATACACAGCGAATCAAGAAATTTAATCTTGAAAGTGCTCAAGTTTTTTGAATCGGAGAAAGCAAACAAACAGTACACCATACCTGTAGACCAAGTGGTGAAACGAACCTGTGCTGCAACTAGGATATCAAAGAGGACTCTAATGAAAATTAAAAATGAAGCCAAAGTACAACCACCTACTTCGCCGGGCGCTAGTCCGACTCCAAGTACTAGTAATAATAAATTGATTTGAAAAGGTTAGTAAATTTTTTTTACCTCCACATTTCTCGAAAAAACTTTTTTTCGCACCGTACCCAGACCGCCGATATGACGTCACGAGGTCAGGTGCACAGATATTGTGACCGAGTTATAAGGACCTATTAATATGTATAATGAACTTTTTGTGGAGCTAATGGAATGAAGAATTAGAATCCGATGGGAAGTGGAATACTTTTTGTTTATTTACTCACGTTGATTCAAAAATAAAATAATACCTAGTAGTAATTCAAGGTTTTAGTTTAATTATTTGGTTAAATAATTTGAGTTTTATGTGAGAATCTATTCTATTTTTAGAGCGCATTATAAGTAATAAGTAAATAGCTTATTATTTTTTCAAAAGTTTAACCCGAGCCCACACCTCCACTATCGCGAGTTTAAATATAAACCAACTTTCCGTGACTTTTCCTCCTTTCTAAATCTATGCTTGATTTTGTTTTGTATATTTCTAATTTAGTATCTGGTTTTGTTTACTCAACATTGATATTTAAATAATAGTTTCATTTGTAAATAGCCTTGGTTATGGTGAAAATCGGTGTTGAATTTAATAATTTGCAGTCTGTCTGTGCAGCTGTGTTTCAAGCATGAACTTTTGCTTTCTAGTTTACTATTATGCATGTTTATGGTTAAGAATATTCAATCAATTAAGAATATTAACTTAATTAAGAATATTTGACCGCCTCTGTAGCGGAGTGGTAGAGCGCTAGCCTGTTAGCTGGAGGTCGTGGGTTCAATCCGCGCTGTACACATTAATTTGTGTTTGGAAGGCACAACTGTTGGTCCATTTGTGCCCGAAGTACGGAGATAGGGGTCATCACTCACATTGCGTTTGGGACGTACTAATTGTCGGTGAAAAGCAGGTGTACCAACTGGGGACTGTAACTTTCATTTCACAGTTTACTCTTGGGAAAACCTCTGCAACCTCCTTGGGGATTCATGTCGTGACAATAAGTAGGTAATATTGAAAATCAAATAAATGTATTTCATTTTATTTATTTATAACTTCGGTCACTGTTTGATTCAACACACACTAACCCAACTACAAGATGTTGAGAGAACATTATTGTGTTTTAGAAAAGGAAGGTTATTTATTTTTCCATCAGGATCAGTTGTATAGAACCAGCATTAGTTGAATGGTAAGTCTGTGCTTTCTTTTTTACCTACATAATCTATGTGGTTTCCTTTTAAAAAACAATATTGCAAAAACATGCATTTTGATGTCTAGAAAGTGGTTGCATTTACATTTGAATTCTTATGACGTTATTGCAAGTTTGTATCTTTTATTCTACTTAGCATACTCGTCGTGCCAATTTAAACTGACGATGTTTAAATAACTTACGTACTTATCTGCTGCAAGTTTGAAGTAAAACGTGTTTTCTAAAGGTCCATAAGAAGATAGCCTTGTGTCAAATCTTTTCACAACATCTTTAGTACTTACAGATATTCTCAAGAAGTCGTATACTCAAACTGCAATTTAGACCTATCTTTGAAGGCCTACTCCTCTTATAACTGTTAAATCCATGTGCTTATAATAAAAAAAAACCTTTAGTTTTTAAAAAAACAAATCGAAAGTGTCCTGTGATTCACACAAAAATTTTCCTACACTTCGAATGATTGAAGTGATTTTATAGATTACTAATATTTATAGGTCTACAAACTTATTTTTAAAATTTTCTTTCCGTCCATCGCGTCCATGTGAAAAGTATTATTTCCCCCTATTTTGCGCTATCCGGAGACGCCGCGCTCGTCATAACAGCCACTTTGTTACGCGCTGCTATGAATGTCGTTTCGGTAAAATTTTGTACTGACACCCGGTTTATACTCTTATCTATGACTGACACACATCGAGTTGCTAGTATAGGGTGGGCATGTGCCTTCCTTATAGACAGTAAAACTATTATATATATTTTATAATTTATCTTGAACACCAAATATTTCGATGGGCGGCCAGGGCCACCTAAATTCTCCCGTGTATAGTAAATAGTGGCCTGGTAAACAAGTGTTTATTCAATATAATACGTATCTAGCTACTTCGTACCTCGTTCCTAAATTAGGTACATGGAGAATGGGATTTTAAAAGTAGGTAAATTTATAATTTATCATGAGTTAATAGTTGTCACGTATTACAGTAATGGACATGTCATTTATTTTTATCTATTTAGAGTAAGTAAATTGGTGTAAAACTGGAGGTACTTAATTGTATAATTTATGCAAGCGCCTGATACTTTTGTGTAGCAACATGTTAATCAACAAAGGCAATGCAACTCTACTTATAACAGTTTAATGTTCGACATACGTCGTAGTACGGCGACTGTACGAGCGTCAGCTAGACAGGTCAGGCTACCTGCTTATTGGGGTATATTTTCAAATAGGGACTTTGAACCGCTGCCGTTGACTGTACGTCTTCACCCTGGTTTTGTCAAGTTCTATTTAACTGAAACAGGGGTATACCAACTGATGAGATTACTATGGTTCATTTTGGTGGAAATTGACGGTACTGGGGGCTACCCTGAAGTGAAAAAATTCTATCTATTGTAGTTCGGTCGTATATCCATTTCTATACTACTCTTAATGCGTGCGTCAGAGATGGGACGTATGCTTCAACAATATACGATCAATTTGCTAAATGGCCACGGTTGTCCCCAACTGCTAGAAACAAAATTTGAAATGAAAGTAGGATCTTATCTAATATTCACGACAAATCTGGTAACGATAAGGGAAATGGCTGAATCTGGGTTCACAGAATAAAGGGTACCTCTCTGATGTCAAGTATGTCGGTCTGGCTGCTGGAAGTGGTTGTGTAACAAAATAGTGTAGTTATGGTAACAAAAAAGGTAAATGTCTGACTGGTATACACATACACTAGTTGCTTTATGTACTCATGTCAATTATTTAAAAACTGACCAAAAATTCCGTCACGTTTCGGAGTAAGGGCCGTGTAAAAATGATATATCATCATCACAGATATCATCAACATATCCATTGTGATTAGAGTG
The DNA here is from genome assembly GCA_910592155.1 of Ypsolopha scabrella. Lineage (NCBI taxonomy): Eukaryota > Metazoa > Arthropoda > Insecta > Lepidoptera > Ypsolophidae > Ypsolopha > Ypsolopha scabrella. Next base: position 19,201,994 of record OU342975.1, on the reverse strand, counting down.
TCGATTAGAAGTTAAGATGATACACATATGATGGAATATATAAATGTATTGCTAAAATAATTAATAAAAATCCTTTTTAAAAACAAACTTTGAACGGGCGTTGCTCCATAACGCAACAAAATTTTTTGTGTTTTGTATTTATATTTTGTCAGTTTTTGAAACACGGATAGCTAAAAACTGACAAAATATTTGTGTTCGTTGGTTTGACATCCCAAGTTCCTAAAAGATTTTCACTAATATCATGATTTAGCTCCGAATTTGCCAATACTATAAGATGTCAAAGGAAAATTTAGCTGTAGAAGTTTTTCTTTACGTGCTGTTAGACAGATTCTTTCAACGGCCAAGTTCTGTAACTCAAAAACTGAAGCAGATATTGACTTGGTTCCGGTACTCGAATTTAGCTTCAAAATTGTGCATTCTGGATACAAAACTTAATCTTATTCTTTAAATGCTACGCCGTAAAATATGTGGGTCCGCTAGAAAGATGTCCGTTCAGCGGCCACGGGCTGAAACTATAACCAATGGTTTTCGTGGAAATAAGGAAAACAAAGAAACATGGTTTTTCGAAAGAAAGCAAGGATGACAGTTACATACCAATATCAGTATTCTCCTCTGTGTACACGACATTCTTTGTTTTTACATAAGATGATGAGTTCATTAACGCCAACAATCAGGAAATTGTGGCTACATATAAGGTCAGATTTAGCAACTCATTTTGCATCAATCGGAACTGAACTCTACGACGTGCCCTTTTAGTTTAAAATAGCGCGCTCTCAGCCGTGGCTGTTACGACCACCAAGAAACACGCGCCCACAAAAACCTGCGTTTTTATTTAATAACTCTTGCTTCTAAATTATGTTTTTTAATATTCTAAAACGCACTGGCGATATCATTAGTTAACTTGTTTTTAATACAAATTTCAAGGCTGTATGATTTAAGAAAGGCCCATTAACACTCGAAAAACATGAAATTTTGAGGTAACTTCGTAATTTTTTTCTTATTAAGCGAACTTCAAGATTTTGAGTTTTTCTAAGATGTCTATCAGCCCTAGTCTACTGTCTATACTATTTTTACCTTACCGATTAACCAAGTTGGATTGGTAAACTTTTAATCTAAATTCGGTGACTTAGGGGAGCGTATTGAGGGGGACTTACTCCATACAAATATACGCTTGCGAACTCTGCGAGTTTCCTATCTCGATCTAATCCTTCACTGTCAATGCTGTTCGGCTATGGAATAAAACTTCCGCAAACCCTCAAACATCTTCCGTATGTGTAATTTCAAATGTAACTTGAAAAATTATTAAATTTCTCTCTCTCTTTGAATGACTTATTACTAAACTACGGTGACGCCGCTGCCCGTCACCAGCCTGTTTTATATAAGGCCCGGCAATTTGGGATGGATATACCGGCATCCATCGGTCCCAGGCAATGGTAGGCCGCCTGGTTTTGCCTGAGAGCTGTTTTCTTACTCTCCCCCGAATGACTTTGGGGGGGATTTCAAGTAAGATGGTGGTATCTCCACAGTTGAACCCGGCATCAGCTCTACCACTTTAAGCACTACCAATTAAGGTACTACCAATAGATGCAGGTTATCTTGAACATTAAGTTTCTATTAGTATTGTTATACGTTTACCCATTTTTTTATCGTTTTCCCAAAAGACAGAAGCAAAGATTGTATTTCCAATCGCGGCAGAACCCGAAACCGGCTAGGTCAATTATGCAGATATTGGCAAGTGTTACGATTATTATTCTACAAAAATACACTGAAACCACGGAAAAATCTCAAAATTGTAAATATATGGACAAATGAATGATTTCTACTACTCATAACGCTTTTCCGACGTGCACAAACAAACATATTGTTTATCTTATTCATAAACACATGCTTTTACCGTATATTTATGAGGGTCTTAATCAATGTTGCATGTATTAATGTTAATAAGCTAATAAGGGATTATTACAACACTGTGATGAGCAGTCACTGTTGCGAGGGTTTCGGCACCGCGCTTACCAACTTGCCCAGCGTGTTTTATTTCTTCCAGGAGGACCGCTAAGAGTGGCGAGATCTTGAAATGACCAATGTTCAGCAGTGGACGAAACAGGCTGATGGATGGATGAATAAATGGATTATACCATTGCGGTATAGAAACACAGAGGACAAGTAAATCCGGATGTGAGCAGGAGTTCTGAACTGCTCGGAATTGATATGTTATGGTTATCTCCTTGCAATGGATACATTTATTTATATCGTAGTTCTAATATCACATTTTGAGTTATCTTTTCAAACGGAAAAATTGTGCAAGGAATTGATAGTGTGTAAGATATTCTCGGGAATATCTTGATTACAGCAAAACTGGTTCAATAACTTCAAAATTGACTCATATTTTATCTGAAACTAGACCGATCAAAAATTCCGTACTCCTGCCTGCGATAGGCAATCAAAAGATAATAAACAAATAGTAATCTAATGATGCAAACTTCTTATCTGATAAGACGCCATTGTGGCTCTGTTATTCCTTCGTTCTGATACCATAGTGGGACCCGTGTTTTCTGAAGATTATAAAGTTTTTACTTTTCTGGGAGGAAATCTGTTCTAGTTCTTACAGTTTTTCGGCATTATCTTATCAGTTACCATTGTGTTATCTTTGTAGTGTTTAGTATCTTTATAGGACTGCACACTGTAAGATGTGACTCGAGAAAACGTAGGTGGAGTTTTGATTCATGTGAAGTGATTTATTGTGAAGACAATGGATATGAAAAGCATCTTTGGAGTGATAGCTTAAGGTTGGTCTCTTGATTTGATTTTTATACACATGAATATCAGATCTGGGCAATGATATGGGTTAAAATCCATCATCTTTTTCGGGTATCTTCTTGTACATGTAACTCCATTTAATTATAGGGACTAAAAAAAACTGCAGTTATTTCTAAAAACCAAAAAAACATAGGATTATATGTATCTTAGTAGTAGCTAGGTAGTAGGGAAAGACATGACTGTACAATCTGTACATACACAATCACGTGACCGAATCCTAATAATGATTTAACCAGGATTCAATTACAGCTACACAGGGAAGTTGTTCGTGTATTTTAATAAAAATAGGAGATAACTTTAGATCATTTTTCCGAAAGTCCATAAATACAACGTTAAGGACTTTCAAAGCATTTTTTTCTGATTATGATACAAATAAAAACGCATTACGGACTTCCTTATTATACTGTAAGGCTTGAAGACAATACATTTCGATGTTTTTCAGTTAGGGATCCTAAACCATTAAATAATATATATATAACCACAATTTTACAAATCAGGTCAAAAAAACTTGTCCAAATGTGTCACAAAGGCGTTCCGGGCTGATGATATTCGATGGCTGGAAGCAATCTGCGAGACTTACGGAATGTGCTGTCGAGGAAGAGGGTTTACGAGCCTGGAGAACTTGATACTAGTCGATTAAGAAGGTAAGGACAAACTATAATCATCATTATCAGCAGGTTTCAAGACAGACCCTGCTGCCCTTCAACGTTTTGTGGCATTTAACCTAGGTCCCAATAGACAGTACATAGTTGAGTATCACCCGCTAGTTGGTCAAGGAGCCTTGAAATGATGTATACGTATTTTCGTCAGTTACATACATACACACATACACATATATACACTCAAGCATGTCTTCTAGTCTAGATGGTTAGATAAAGACTACAGATTTCCATCTGCTACTATTTTGACACACAACTTTCGCCTCTTCCACATCTATCAGTCCAGTCTTACAAGCTGTTCTATTCCGGATGTTTTTGACATTGCTCTTCTTCAGTATGTCACCCATTCGGTCAGTATACGTCCTTCTAGGGCGGCCCGGTCGAGTTTTATCTTCCACTTGCGCATACATTAATTTATTTGTTACTCTATCAATCCACCGGCCTAGTACTTTCACTGCTAGATATATAGGCTTTTTCAAGATGTCACCACTTTTGGCGGTCTTCCTAGAAGAGATACCCATACTCAAACACGCTGCGTGGCGGATTGTTGAAAACAGCGCCGAAACCCTCACACTAGTGACGCCGCTGCCCGTTTCCAGTCTGTTTTATATGAGAGCTGGCAATTAGGGATTGATATACCGACATTAATCGGTGCCAGGCATGATGGGCCACTAGAGGGCCTAGCACAGCAGATCATATCGAGCTTTAACCGCTCGATACAGAATGTCTATCACTCTCGAGGGAGATCAGCAGAGTGAGAGAGGGCACTGTATCACGCGCTATCGAGCTCGATATGGTTTGCTATGCTAGACTAGCAGGTTGTGCCTGTTTGAGAGCTGTCCTCTTTTTCTCCCCGGAACAACTTCGGGGGTTTTTGCGAGTAAGATGCTATATATATATACCTCCACAGTGGAGCCCGGCATTAGTTGTACCACCAAATCACCGAAGAATTCTTGTTTCTATTCTAATCACTACGTCTTCTTTCAGGCCGGAATGATCTCGCATGTCGATATTGTCCCCTTTATCAATTAATGTCAAACCACACATACTCCGTAAGGAACGCATTTCCACTGCATCCACTCTACTTCGATGCTCATTTTGCCATACCCAACATGCACTACCATACATAGTGTATGAGCCAACTTCTATTATGAACTGCCAATCTTTCCTTTGCAGTCACACTTTGGCTGGGTTCCGTCTTTTTTCATGATATTTTAAAACGTGGACTTTAAGCTGGACATCGTCAATGTAATTTTCATTGGAAGTTTCAAATAACTTTGATTAATTAGGTACGAAGTCTTTCCGTGTCAATAGAGCCCGGACAGGGGTTCTAAAACTATACCACCGAAACAAATTCAAAATATCTAAAATTATAAGGCACTTCTAGCATAAATAGAAGCTTCAAATTTAGTGTTTAGTGTATAAATCAAGGAAAAACTAAAATATTTCGCAATTTCGGTCCGGTGCTCTAGATACACCAACTGCATAAATAACTTTGTAATTCCACATAAATATATAGGATTACCAAGTTAAATTTTTAGTTGTTAGTAGAAGGTACCGGAAAGAATAAAAAAGTAGGACTATCTACAATAAGAAATGAGATGACATCAAACACAAAACTTGTAAAAAAAACCAAGTCTCGCAACTTAGTTCTTCTACCGTAAAAAGTTGTGAGATCCATGTAAATCCAGGTCGGTTAATTTATTCAGTCCCTACTTAAGAGACCTTCTGTCTTAAGTTATTACATAATTAGCTAACCTAACATCTTTGAGTGACCGTATCAATATTAGAAATCTTTTGTGTTATAATTAAATAGATTGACTTGGCAATCGCACTAAATAATCTAATTTAATGTGTTATGTATTACTTGTGAGATACATTGTGCTTTCATGCGATGGCCAAGTCAATCTATTTATTTAAAACATAAAAGATTTTTAATATTGATACGGTCACTCTAAGATGTTGTAAAAAAATCAACAGTAATAATTACCACCAAGTTTGTTGAGTTTACGACCTGATAAAAAATACATATATTTATTTGTGTTGGAGGGCCCACCGTCGCCCTACAATCATCTTCCTTCTGCCCTTTCTGTGGGAGTTCAAACTTGCTATTGCGTTGTTTTTGTGTCGCGCGCACGTTATTTCACACAAGCAAAACCCCGCTAAGCCTCCGTTTTGGATGGTGTGGAGGCGGATGCGGAGGCGGAGTTATGATTTCATGCTGAGGTTCCGCACTTGCGGATGCGGAAGCAGAGCTCCGTTACATCCCTGCCTGGAGGAATTGAGATTTCTTATATGGATAAAGAAGCAAAAAGACAAGTAGGTTTTCTTTTTTCATGATATAACCAAACATTTATCTAAATAATGGACTTTCCTGTTGTATTTGCACTTCCTGATTTCACTCATTCCCTAATTGTTAAACGAGGCAGAGACGGTGTGGACAATTAGCTAATTCAGGTTCTTGGCAGCCATTTTAAGGGAAAACCGGGGCAAGCACACTATGGCTAGATTTTTTGCGTCTGTACTGTTCACCTAAAAAGTATAGTAGCTATTTTTTAAATGTCGGAATCGTCTTAATAGCTTATCTTCCAATGAATGGCATTGTTATATTGTTAAGTTCCACCACTAATTAGCAGTGCACAACGAAACGCATACACAACAAAATATTTTATGTTAATAGCAACTTTAACGCCTGAACAAAAAGGCCCAAATTTGAACCGCAATGCATTACAGATAGTACTTTTTGAAATTGGACGCGGCAGCTAGGTACAGGTGTGATACAGGCTGAAACGATTTAAGATTTTTAGATAATTTTATATGCATGTTATTAAGAAAAACAGTATTTAAGTTTAAAAAAGTTCATTTGTCTCTTTGAAACTTTAATTTAACACACATTGTTGTTTATTAAATAACTATGTTTACCATATATAATTCCAATAAAAACCAGTAAGTACCTAAAAATACAAAAAAAAATATGGCTGCAATCTACGGTAATTATTGAAGTTATAAAATTACATACATTACATTTTTGTACCTCTTATTTCCGCTAAATGAAAGTCCATATACACAGCCGGGGTCGTTATCGAACACACTTTTCACAAAAATCCAAATAGTAAGCAATCAAAATCCTATAAACGTAGGCCAGGGTCAAATTTATGAAATATCCAGAATAAAACACAGAGAAGTATACGATATTAAGATCCCAAAGCCATTACTTAATCATCCTGTAACTGACACACAAAATGGCTGCCGCTTCCAATTTCAAAAATGGAATGGAATGAAATCTGAAATGCATTGGTGACTTGGCGTTTAAATTTGAGCCTTTTTGTTTAGGTGGTAAAATTGCTATTAACATAAAATATTTTGTTGTTTATGCGTTTCGTTATGCACTACTGATTTAGCGGTCAAACTTCACAATAGATACCAAAGCTATTCTATGGAAGTACATTTCAAAAAAAATCTACACTAACTATATTTCGATTCTGTTATGTTGGTAGAGTTTTAGGACCCCCTCTCCGACCTCTACTGACAATGAAAAACTTCATAATTAAGTAATCAAAGTTATTTGAAACTACCAAATAAAAGTTCTTTGATGATGTGCAGGATGAAGTCCACCTGGACAGAAAGAAAGCTGAGTCGATCATGAGGTGGATGACGGTTCTGTATGGTTTCTCTCATCAGATGCCTCAACCAGTGGGATATAACAGCCCTGGGGCTGGGCAGCAGTTTGGGAGTTGGCATGTACGTGCTCGTCGGGTCCGTGGCACTGCAGACAGCTGGGCCTTCAATTGTACTGTCGTTTATCGTGGCAGCAGTTGCTGCTCTGTTTGCTGGTGAGTTACAAACCGATGAAACATAACAACCTGATACTTGGAAAGCATTATGAGCATGGGCGTATAGTTTAAATTTTCTAATAAAATGCCCACCCTTGAATTTTTACTTGTTGTAAATAGACATCAGAACAAACTAGTTCTCTTCTTTGAATAAAAAAATGGAAAATTTTCAAAATATATGATCTTGCTAAGTTTCTTGCCCTTCTTCTTAGCAAGACTAATCGAATTAGCGGATGGTTAGGCATTATATTTATTTATGGTTTATTTAGTTTATTTATCAACTTATCTGTTCACTGCATTATTTATACTGGTATATTATATTTTATTCTTATATTTTTTTATTTTATGCAGGTGTACCTATATAATCTTATAACATTTAAATTTTTTTTTTTGTTTATTTCCCGATTTTTTAAAATCATTGTTTTATAAAGGTAAAATTTTGCCCTGTAAAACGTATAGGTACTTTAAGATATATCTATTTTACAAAATAAACTATTGGAATTTGTGTTCGTCAAGTGGGTCGGGAAGCGTTGCCAAATCTAAATCAGAGCGAATCGTACTGAAATAGGGAAAAAATCGTACACCCAGGACTGAAGTCAAAGTAATTGTCCGAGAATAAAAGGGAATACTATACCAGCTTTCTGACTTTTATGTTCTTTATGTACAAGTTCATCCACAATTTCCAGGTCTGTGTTATGCGGAGTTCAGTGCTAGAATCCCCCGAGCTGGTTCTGCCTACATCTACACGTATGTGACCATCGGAGAGTTAGCAGCTTACATCATCGGATGGCTCATGATTCTTGAGATAATTTTTGGTAAGAACGTTTTACTATCATACACAATAGTATCTTCTGGTCTGGCTTGCATAAACATTCTTAAACATTCGATTAATCTGTTGAAAATAGTACAATTTTCTTTCGAAATATTAAAAACAACAAAACGGTCTACTTTATTGTACAATGTGCAAGCAATTCCGCTATAAAGCAGGTTGGTATACCGCAACTATTGGGAAATAAAGATAGATAAATAAAATAAATGAATGGATAATTACGTGTACGTGTATAGTACTAGTATATAAATATGTACATAAACATCATCAAGAAGATTTTTGCGTTGTTATTAATAAGATTTATATTTAAATTTAAAACTAAATAGGGAAGTGAGGTTACGTATTGGGGGAGGGATGTTATTCCAACATTTTGTTGCGGAATACTTGAAACTTCCACGGAACGCAGCCAAGTGATGCTGTGGAGTAGATAGCAAGCAAGAAAAGACAGATCTTGTATTACATCTGTGATTTTTGCCCAACCAAGTAAGTTTATTAAATAAATACGATGGACTTTGATATTTAATTATACCGAATAACAGACAGGATAGGTGTAATCGTCGGCGAGCCTCCATTTTCAACAAATCTGCCTGGTTCACGAATGGCGTTACATGGCCCGGTGGCGGGATGTTAAAGCAGAAACGCGCACATGCGTTTTGTACTCTCTGTATTAACTTTTTTGATCTTACAAGAAGGCAGTTATCATACACAACGTCGCAATAATTAAGTTTTGATAGGACTAGTGCTTCACATAACTTAACACGCAATGCCTGTTCCAAAAAGGTCTGATTTTATAGAGAACTTTCAGCCTAAAAAAACAGTTTCGCACGGCCTCAACAACATGTCCTTCGAAGGTCAGCTAACAGTCCATAATGACTCCTAGGTTACGAGCCTCGTACACACGCTCAACTGATTCTCCTCTCGCCTTGACCTCTGGATTAAAATTCGATATACTATCAATCTGTTTTTTTGTTCCCATGACTAGATATTTTGACTTTTTTGGGTTCAGTACAAGACAATTTTCTTCTGCCCATTCAGTCACCCTGTGCAAATCATGATTAATAGCAGCAACTGCAGACTGGGTCTCATCAGGTGGAAAAGTCAGATACAATTGTATATCGTCTGCGTATATGTGATAGTTGCAGAAGTGTATGTTATTGATAACACCTCGACTATACAGGATGAGCAACAGGGGACCCAGAATTGAGCCCTGTGGGACTCCTCTTGTTACATCAGACATGGTGGAACAAATTTTACTACCATCTGGACGAGTAATTTGTACTATCTGTGCACGGTTTTTTAAGTAGCTATCAAACCACCTGACTGCGGCAGTATCAAAGCCATAGTAGGATAGCTTTGATAACAATAAAGAAGTGTTTATAGCATCAAAAGCACGAGAAAAGTCCAACAAAACCAATATAGCACCACTTCCTTCATCTTTGGCTGTTAAGACGTTGTCAATTACATCCAGCAAAGCAGTTGCAGTACTACGTCCTCTACGAAATCCCAATTGCCTGTCCGGAAGGATCTTATTTCTTTCTAAAAATTCTGTAATTTGTGTAGAAATAACTTTTTCTAATATTTTTGAAATTAGGGGTAAAATACTTATTGGACGCAACTCATTTACTTCAACAGGGTTCGAATTTTTTGGAATCGGGTTAACTTTAGCTATTTTCCATAGATTAGGACAAGTATTAGTTATGAAACACTTATTTATAATTGCTGTAAGTTTCATTAGAAGCATATCCAAACCAATTGCATCAATACCCTTTGCTTTAGACTTAAGACTTAAAATTATTTTACTAATGACTATATCATTCACAGTTTTAATGGTAAACACCTTGTCTCCATGTCTGTGTAATTCATAAAAAGTGAGTTTTGACAAAGATGTGTTAATTTTGCCAGGCACATTAAGAAAATGATTATTAATCTGATCGGCATTATCAAAATGAGGTGGTAGATTATTTTCTTTGGTATTGGATAAAACAGACTTTTTTAGTTTTTTCCATAGAACCTTTGAGTTGTTTCCATTACCATTTATGCGACGATAAAAAAATGCTCGCTTTTCATTAAATATTGCAGAAATCACCAGACTCTTTAATTCTTTGTAATAAGCTTTATGGATTTCAAGCTTGGAACGACGATATCGTTCATGAGCCTCATCTCTTAGACGCATCATTAATTTAACATTTTCTGTGAGCCAAGGCTGGGGCTTTTCTCGGACCGTTATCGTCATTTCAGGTGCAAAGACATCAAACAAGTTTAAGACATTTTCATTGAACTTTTGCACCATTACATTAACATCGTCCAGCAAACCGATTTCCTCCCAATTAATTTTATTTAGGCATTGATTGAATAGATCTAGGTCAATATCAGTTATTGGTCTAAATGTAATTTTCCTAGGTGGAAGGCGAATTTGTTTGACATTCAACTCGGTTAGTACCATTCCGTGTTTTCCCAGGTCAGGTTTATAGTGAACATGAACCGAACGTACACGAGCATTTGTACAAATGAGATCAATTAGCGATTCGCTCTGTTCGGTAACATGGGTAGGTTCGTTTATTATTTGCACTAAGTCGGTATAACGTAAAAACTGTTTTAATTCTTGTACATTACAATTTGATGAATTCAAAATATTGATATTTAGGTCCCCCAAAAATACAATATAGTCATAGTTTTTAAAGGATGCAATTGTGATTGATTTGATTTAGGGGTTCTCTTCAGGGGTTAGTGGCATGTTTTTAACTGAATTTAAACGGAATATTGAATTTATGCACAAGAAATACCATATTTACATGACAGAATACAAACAAAAGTAAAACAAATGGTTTCAAAATTGATGTTCAAAATTTTAAAATAGTCCTAATTTTTTATTCATGTTTTTTAATACAATCACCAAAAAGAAATAAAAAGGTTTCACTCTGGGACTTCATCCAAGGTTTTACTTTTTCCTACATTTGTAATAGAATAAACTTTAATTTAGTCTTTATTTTATAAAGCTAGTTCCAGTATTTTAGAAGTTATTGAGATTTTATAACCGACCCGCTTTCTTTGGGGCCCAGTGTAGTTGATAAAAAGTGTCACGGCACCAAGCTGGTTCAATTGAAGCTTTTGTCAATTTCCAGGTGCAGCAAGCGTGGCCCGCGGTCTCAGTCTCCACTTAGACGGTCTCCTCAACAACACCATGTCTGATTGGTTCATCACTGCAATGCCTATTCAGGCAACACTCCTGTCTACACATTTCGATTTATTCGCCTTTTTGGTTGTCATCGTTTTAGGAGGTAAGCAAAATCTTCTCTAGGTGTCTCGAGTATATTGAAAAATTCTCCTTCAAGTTAGGTAAAAATCTCCTTAATACACCTACATTAGAAGGGGTTGATGGAAAGGTGATAGTTTTCAGTGTGAAAGTCTATAACCACCTCCGGTGATTACAAATCCTCCGACTCCTTAAGCTCAGGTTCACAATGGCCCTTAGCGTTATGAAGTTATGGTGCACTAAAGGAGGGCTTATTTCTTTTAGGCTGAGAATAAATCTTTTGTATCAGTTGTCATTATTTGTTTCTTTTGGTCTTTTCAGCACTTATGTCTTTCGGTGTCCGAGAGTCGTCGATAGTGAACAATGCATTCACAGTTATCAGTATCTTCACCATCTTATTTGCTATCATTGCTGGAGCCTTCAAAGGTAAATAATTCAGTATAAATTGTTTCTTTGTAGAAGTAATACGATATGTAATTTCTACTAGATTTGTTATTTTCTAATAGCAGTTTTTAGGACAGTGTGGTATACTTATAGCTTGTATGTTATGACGGGTGACTATAAGTCCAAAATAGTATCAAAGAATAGGTTGCCGAATGTTTTATGAAAAGTCTGAACACCGCAAAGAAATGAAATATCATACATAATATACTAATACACACCGTCTTCATTGCAAACGAATCAATGATGGCGATCCAATAATCAAGAGTATTTTGTAAGAGGCGTTATGACTGTGGCTTATACCACAGATTCTACTATACCTACATAATGGCTTTGCGTCATCGAGCGAAATATAAAGTCAGTAAAACAATAGCTATAATTGGTCACTGGTAGACCTAGTAGTTATTTCATATAAAAACAATGAAAATCAACGCTGGACAAACTAGGTGCTAGGCCCTAAACTTAGCGCTACAATATTTTATGATGTACTAGCTTTTGCCCGCGGCTCCGCCCACGTTTTATTCGGTTTAACGACATGCTTTTTTCTGCGATAAAAAGTAGCGTATGTGTTAAGTTAGGGTATAAGCTATATCCATTCTAAATTTTATCCAAATCCGTCCAGCCGTTTCAGCATGAAAGAGTAACAAACATACACACACAAACACACACACCCTCTCACACACACACACACACACCCTCACAAACTTTCGCATTTATAATATTAATGTGATTACTTACTATCTACGACTATACTAACTATCACAAAGATTATATTAAGGTTCCTAACACTTCCAGCGGATGTCAGCAACTGGTACATCTCGGAAAGTGTGGTCCCCGCTGGTTTCGGCAATGGAGGGTTCTTCCCTTACGGCATCTGGGGCATGTTGAGAGGGGCAGCTATCTGCTTCTACGGGTTTATTGGGTTCGACGTCATCAGCTTTACTGGAGAAGAGGTTAGTGAAAGAAGGCTTGTGCTTCATCTTGCAAGGTGTAACTTGGCAAAGGATAAACTTTATATGATAGATGTTTGTTTGACTTTTTCCACTTTTCCTTATTTACTTTTAGCGTTTTATCAGCATTCACTTCTTAATTAGAAATTTACATTTTAGACTTGGCTGCTTAATGGGAGCATTTAATCATACCCATATAGTACTTTTAATAAAGTTTGAAAGTTTGAAAAGAGACAACATAATTAACTATAACAAATGTGTAATAAAAAAGCTTTGAAGATTATGTAGTTTGCTGTAAATAAATATATATTAAATTATTAGGATCGTAGCAGAATGGAGATCTGCCCCCGATTATGTAGCGTAAAATCAATTGCCAACCGAGTGCCTATCATCGAAAACATACATATACTATAGAATTCCGATTATCTAAGGATACGTTCGCACTTGAAATGACGCAACAATTCGTAAATAGTTCAATACCCATTGAAGGTTACCTATTTTGGAAGTTAATTTTTTATTTATTTTTGGTGAATAGCAACCATAGTTGGCAACCGATTCAAAGATACGTAATAGGCCCGCTGTTCTCTCTTCCTAGCCACTGAGAGGGAGGCATGGGTGAGTTTTTATATGGAATATATAATCGTTATAAAGTGTTGTACGTCTGTTCCAGGTTCGTGAGCCCCGTCGGTCTATCCCCATTGCTATCCTGATCAGCATCAGCACAGCAGCCCTGTTGTACTGCGGAGTTGCCATTGTGGTCACCATGATGGTTCCATATTTCTTACAGGTCAGTAATGTTTTTATTTTCTCAGAATAAGAAGTATTTGTGACAAGCTGGCGCAAGACTTCTGGCGTACTATGGGCCTGTGAAATTCATTTGCGTAATTTCCAAAATCCTACAACAGATGTTCAGTTCAGTGTCGGTAGAAAATTTGGTCAATATTTTGTAGCACATCGGAGATATGTGGTTAAAGTGATAAACTGATAACATAATAAGTAAATATAATTCTGGGATAGATTTTGTATGGTTAACTGAACGAAATCCCGCAAAATATAAATTTTTCTGCAGTTTTTTCCTTCCCGGTACGCAGTGGCGTAGCTAGCATGGGTGATACCCGGGGCGGATAACAATGGTGTCAACCAAACAATGAAAACTGTTTAAAATTTGATGAAAATCCGATAAACAATATTTAATCATAAATAATTCTACAAAATGATTATATAATAATAATAACCCTACATACAAAAGCAAACCCAAAATGTTGAGATGGCTACCTATATATAGTGTTTTTATAATATTTTAGTGATGAAATTTTAATAATTTTTTAACAACCAACCCCTCGATACCGTAAATTCAGGTTTTTTGACAATAAAATAGTCGCATATTGTTTAAAAAAATATCCCTTTGACATCGAAAATGTTGTACAGATTAATTTAAACCAATTATATGTTTTAAAACCTTTAAAATATTGCTAAAAAATTGTGTTTCTCCTAAGATACGTTTTAAATTTTTTGCCCGCGACGCAATCTGTGCGATTTTGCGAGGGTGGTCCCAGAAGTAACCGGCCTAACAGAGATAACACAAAATAATTGGAAAAAAACTTATTTATTTCTCAATATAGTCTCAATAGCTTCGATACCCTGTTTATTGTGATTACTGTCAAGCTCTTCAAAATAGCCATCAGCAGCAGTCTCTACCTCTTTATTATTGGCAAATCTTTTACCGCCGAGCCACTTTTGCAAGTTAGGAAACAGAAAATAATCTGAGGGAGCTAGATCTGGCGAATAAGGTGCATGAGGAAGCAATTCGAACTTCAACTCATTAATTTTAGTCATTGCAATAGTGGACGTGTGAACTGGTGCATTGTCCTGATGAAACAACACTTTTTTTTCGCTAAATGCGGCCGTTTTTTGTAAATTTCATCACTCAAACGCTGCAATTAGTTTTGCATAGTACTCGCCGTTGATGGTTTTGCCTTTTTGCAGATAATCAATAAAAAAGATCCCATGCGCATCCCAAAATACTGACGCCATGACCTAGCCAGCAGATGGAACCGACTTCGCCTTCTTTGGAGCTGATTCTCCCTTTTCAGTCCATTGTTTCGACTGTTCCTTCGTCTCAGGGGTGAAGTGGTGGACTCATGTTTCGTCCATCGTTCTGAATCTCTGGATTGAAACATCCTCACGACGCTGGTTTTGTTCAATGTTGAGCAATCGCGGCACCCATCTTGCGCACAGCTTTCTCATGTCCAAATTTTCAGTCAATATGCGATGTATATGTATAGCACTTTTTGAAATGCCTACCATGCCTGCTAACTCGCGCACTTTTAGTCTACGGTCTTCCTATACTAATTTTTTTTATTTTTTTCACCATTATGGCGTAGTCACTTCATTTGGTCGACCGCTGCGATGTTCATCTAGGCAGCTCGTGCGTCCTCTTTTAAACTCAGCGACCCAATATTTTACTGTTGTAAATGAAGGAGCAGACTCTCCTAGAGTAGAATACAGCTCGACTTTAATATCAGTTGGACTTACATCTTTCAAATTGTGGAGGACGCAGAGCTCCACAAACCCAGTGGCGAAGTATTGCAAAATAAAACACGGCTTTCAACCAGGGAGTGCAGTCGGGGCAGAGAGAAACGCCAATATTCTAATGTACTGCAGTACTATGCGCTTTTCAAGGCCTTTTCAGGCTTTTCTTCCTTTTCCTTGTACTGCTCAGAACGTGAATGCTTGCGCTCGCTCTAGCGCCGATTTTTATATCCTCTTGCTCTCTACACACACATGCGCATTTTTCCCTGCCCCCTCTAGCACAATTTCTTTATTTACTTGTATTAAATCAATATATTTACATTATAAACTTATCCTATCTTATGCTATATATTTATGGCTACATGCTCATGCCAGTATCTTCACGCTACGACGCGCAGGAGCGGACTGGCGGCCAATATTTTTTTTTTTTGACATTGACTTTTTTGCTATTGGCCTGTAGGCCGTGATAGCTTTACCTTGCCTTTTTAGGGTGGCTATTAGCCATCAACCTTTGGTGTTAATTTTTAGGTTTATCTGGGTGCCCGGTTTGACCCAGGCTTGATAGTATGATTTATGATATGTGAGTTTATGTACTGTCGTGTTGTGTTGAATGGATATTGTGTGATCGTAGGTATGAGTCTGAAATTATTGGTCTATAGTGCCGCCTTCTGCCTCGAGGGCGGTATATATATGTATATAGGGGAGGGATTCTTATTAGGAGCGGAGTTTGGGGAGGGGGTGGCGGTTGTAATGATTTCACTTTGGCTGTGATGTCATCATCTGCATCGAGTAGGATATGTTTTGGTCTTCTTTTTGTTTAGGATGCGTTTACCGATGTGACGTAATCGACTGATCGTCTTATCAGCGCGTTTTTATGATTTGAGGCCTTTTCAACGTATCGTAGTGTGGCTTCCTTCATATGGGTTTTTATGGTGGGGATTTTGTAATCTTTGTGGAGGTCTAGGTTCCTGACAAACCAGGGGGCACCTGAGGCTTTTCTGAGGAATTTATTTTGAATGACTTGTAGCTTATGAGTGTGGGATTTAGCTGCGTGTACTAAACCATTTTTTCTTTAAAACTCCAATAAATGTTTTGCTCTATAAACAGACGAATCCAATACATATGACACATACGGGTAAGTTGATTTTTTTTCGTTCCTTGAATTCAAATTAAGAACAGCAGCACATGAGACTTATGTTGGATGTGCCAGCTTCAATATTTCATAAAAACTTTTTGGTCGTTGAAACATTTTTTTAGCTATGGACAATACAAACAGAAAATGCGGGGTGGCACGATTTAGGTGTCAGGGAGTGTATATAATATATGAATCACTAAATGCAAAAAGGACACTTGGTACACAATTTTACAAAAACGTTTTATTTGGTTTTTGAATGTATCTCTATATGATCCATAATCTCAGCAAAAAGGACACTTGTCCACCTAACCAGTATAGAGATACGCACTTTGGGTAGTTTGCCGCAAAAGGGGCCCATGGTTACGGACATGTGCCGTTTCTGCAGTAAAAATATTGAAATGGCAACACACACCTCGCTTTACATGTCTATGATTTTCGTTGGTATTATGTTGATAGTTTTACAAAGAAAGAAAGTGATGGATTTAGTATTTTGGGTACCTCTGTGGCCAAGTGTCCGCCCCCTGACCCAGAGACCGTGGATTCATTTGAATGATGTAATAATCGTCGGTGAAAAGAGGGTGTACCAAGTGTAGACTGTGTCTTACATTTCACGCTTGGGAACCTCTGACATTCCTTTGGAGATACATGACGTGGCTGTATTTTTATGTTATGTTTAAAATAAACATATAATAATTTGGCCAAGTGCGAGTTGGACTCGCGCACCTAGGGTTCTGAACCACCGCACAATACGGAACCCTAAAAACATTATGGTACATAACAACAAATCCCATAGACAACATTAAGGCGACAAAAACAAGGCGCTAAAATGGTAGCGCCTTACGAACTATTCGGCACTCTCTGAGTAAGGAACCCTAATCTTCATTATTCATTATTTTACGTTGGAGTATTTGCAACAACTCAACCAAATTTGAAAGTTGTATCTCTAGTATCACCTTTGTAAGACAAAACATTGCAAAAATTTTTTTTTCAAACAAAAAAGGCAAAAACTTCCAAATTTTTTGGGGTTTACTGTTTAGGGGGAATCCTCTTGGTTTCATTTCTTTTCATTTTTATTATTTGCTTTTATAGAGACTACAATAACACGTATTCTGAGAGAATTTCAACGGTCTAGCTTTTAAGGTTGAAGTTGTAGACCCCAGTGACAGACGGACAAACAGACAGACGGCGGAGGCTTAGTAATAAGGTCCCGTTGGGCACCCTACGGATACGGAACCGTAAAAATCATCAGAAATCATATTTTTCGAAAATTATAAGGTTGTTGTTTCCATTCCTGTACCACACCCAAACTTTCACTCATTTAGTATCAAACAGTATTTTCAGAAAATTTGTTATCCCAACAATAATGCTTAATGTATTTTATTTTAGGAGAACATGTCATCAGTTTCAACGGTCTTTACTCAAGTCGGTATGAGCTGGGCGTCATGGATTGTCTCCGTGGGAGCAATATTCGGCATACTGGCAAGGTACTTTGAAATAATTACAAAAAAAAAACCGACCAAGTGCGTGTCGGGCTACGCGCAATGTAGGGTTCCGTAGTTGCCCGGTACATTTTATAAGTTGGTCTACTACTACAGACCGCGCCAAACTTCTAGTCCCATACATTAGAAGTGACCAAAAATTTGGTAAGACCTGTACTGGTAAACCTGTAAAGCCTTCTTAGCTGTGATAGTTTCCCTTTTAAATTCATTATATATACCACTTCTGTGAATTTTTTCACATTTCTATAAACAACCGTTTAGCCGGCATTGGGGACGCTCCACTCTAACTAAAATTTTCACTTCAAAGCTTAATATTTCAACAACGGATCCCTAAATCGAAAAATAGTTTGCAAATACCCACAGTGTTTTTGAACGACCTATCCAACGATACCCCACATTAGGGATAGGCGAGAAAAAAATATTCATCCCCAGTTTACGTCTATAAGAGGTACCACAAAAATATTTTTTTTCTCGTCTTTATTTTACCATTTTGTCGGCGTGATTAATATTTATATCCATGCCAAATTACAGCTTTCTAGTACTAATAGTCTCTGAGCTAAGCCGCGGACAGACGGACAGACGGACATGGCGAAACTATAAGGGTTCCTTGACAGCTCGATATACACTGTCTGTCCCTCTTCAGGTAGATCAACAGAGTGAGACAGAGCACTGTATCTAGCGCTATCGAGCTCGATATGGTTTGCTATGCTAGACTAGCTGGTCCATCTTAAGAAAATCAGAGTACCGAACTCCCAGCAGGCTCGCAATTGAAGCGGGTTATAAGGAGAGAGCTACGAGTATACGAAAAGAATAATTACTTGAAGACGCTAATAAATCTAATAACTGAACTTAGAAATTTATTTTAATATGGTGTTCTTAATACTTATTATAATTTAATTTTCAGTCTGTTCGGGGCACTGTTTTCACTGCCGCGCCTGCTCTACTCGATGGCATCAGACGGCTTGCTCTTCCATTTTCTTGCTAAAATCAATAGACGAAGCAAGACACCCATCGCAGCTTCTTTTGTGTCTGTTGCTGTTATAGGTAAGAATTTTCACGATTTTCATAACGGATGTAAAAAGACTACCATCTTTAAATGAAGCCACAAAGAACAAGTCTTCTCATTTGCGCATGGGAAGACTTGTTCTTCTCTCTTCACTTTAAAACGATAAATGTAGTAAATAATATGGCCAAGTGCAAGTCGGACTCGCGCACAAAGGGTCTGTACCACCACATATTACCCCTTCAGCCACATTCGTAACCAAATTTTCGTAACCTGTTACGAATGTGGACTTTTTATCATTGATTCGTAACCAGCTACGAGCCAGTTACGAATGTGGAGTTTTTGTCCATTTTCATAACTGAAACCTCTTAGCCATGTTTGGTCTCCTGGTACTTCCACATGATATAATGCCGACACAAAAACAACATGAATATATAAATGAAACGGATACGGAACCCTAAAAACCTTATGGTAAATAACAAAAATAAACAAGCATGCCAAAGCAACATCAAAGCTACAAAAAACAACGCTCCAAAATGGTAGCGTCTGACAAAAAATTTGGCACCGTCTGCGTACGGAACCGTACTGTTTATTATATGCAAAATGAAAGCTGTTTTTCAAAACAATAA
This sequence comes from Ypsolopha scabrella, assembly GCA_910592155.1. Lineage (NCBI taxonomy): Eukaryota > Metazoa > Arthropoda > Insecta > Lepidoptera > Ypsolophidae > Ypsolopha > Ypsolopha scabrella. The sequence continues at coordinate 19,182,414 of OU342975.1, read as the reverse complement.
TCCGTCCACACTCATAAAGTAAACAATAATTATTACTGTTGTAAACATCTAAACTTCTTATTAGTGCTAGCGGTACAAACCTTAATTCAGTAAATAGCTGCAAATGGTATTAAAGTAGTGAAAATCGGAACGATAGGTCTTTATGCCATATGAATGAATTTGACCCGTAGCACGAAAATAAAGAATTGCGATGTTATGTCATGGGAAAATAATATTATTTTTTTCAAAACCTATCGTGTGTTGTTTCAAATGAAAAAGCTTTCTGAGGCCATTTTAAAAATATATCACATCATTACATTTCGTTCACTAATTTTAAATTAAAATTAAAATCATTTTAAAGACATACAAAGTCAGGGCTCCTCCAGATACGATACGGTTGAATATTTTTTTTTATAATTTACCTGAAATGATACGTAATATCCTCATATAAAACCCCAAGAAAGTTATTTTGAAAATATTAACATTTGGTATATTTATTTTTTATTTTTCATTATTACAAATAATGTAAGCATTACTGGTTGAAGTTTTTTAGTTGAAGTGCGTTTCAACTTTTAGATTGAACACAATGAGTAACGGCAGAGACTCTTCATCAACTCCTCCTAAACAAAAACAAAAAGGGAGGAAGGACTGCAAAAGACACAAGTAACACGGTTTCTGGACATCATTTTCTTTAAAGATTTAGTTTTTTTTTAAATTAAATAATGAGAATTTTCTTAAAAAATAAGAGCAGCATGTTGGGTACAGTTCCATCCATAAGTATCCTAAAATTCTGAAGTTTATCTTTGTAATAATGAAAAATAAATAAAAAATTTGTACTAAATGTAAATATTTTCAAAAATGCTGTTTTGAAGTTTTATAATGAGGATAATATGTATCATAATTTGAGGTATATTTAAAAAAAAAATATTCAACCGTATCGTATCTGGAGGAGCCCAAATTTGGTATGTTTTGAAAATGATTTTCATTTTAATTTGAAACACATGAATGAAATGTAATGATGTGATGTATTTTTAGAATGGGCTCAGAAAGCCCTTTCATTTGATACCACACACGATAGGTTTTGGAACAAAACATTTTTCCCCATACAAAAAAAAGATGACGTCCTCTCTATATTTTTTCATGCTCGAGTCAAATTGTTTCTTATAGCATAAAGATCTATCGTTCCGATTTTCGTGGCTTTGACACCATTTGCAGCCATATTGGGCGTACCGCTAGTACTATATCTAAAACACAGGACTGCGTGTTTTCAAAAACACTTTCGTGTGAATTTATATTAAATTTTGTTAAGTAAGAAACAGTATTATCCAACCTTTTCTTCATTCACAGTGCGGAAATGTGACTGTGCGAAAGTCACATTTCCGCACTGTGAATGAAGAAAAGGTTGGATAATGCTGTTTTTCCATGTTTCTCAGAGAGACAAGCACAAGTTCAATTTGCAATGTACAGTTCGGAAAGGGAAGCAGGCCTTTAATTTTATAAATGATTGAACCAGTCAGTCAGTGCTCTGAAAATGATTTTTTCTGCATATCGTGAACTGTGTTATAACTAGGGGGGTCACCTTGGTCGGATCCATGTAAACCCAACCGCTCCTCCTCGCTTCGTTCGTCGTCGCCACCTATCCCTAGTGGTTGAATAAAATTAAAACTAAGGAAGCCGCTAACGATCTTTTTTGTTGTTTTAGCTATGTTGAGAGAGGGTTATAAACTTAGATTTAATTATAAAGTTGCTTGGTCTGTATTTTCCGAAAGAAGTTTAGCTCCATAGAAACACTGAGACTCCTGATTATCTCCAAATATATTTTCAATCATTTCAAAACCGGCTAAGTGCGTGTCGGGCCACGCGCAGTGTAGGGTTTGGGAGTTTCCCGGTACATTTTATAAGTTGGTCTACTAATACAGATCGCGCCAAACTTCTAGTCCCATACATTTAGAAGAACGGCTCATACATTGTCGTGATTAGAGGGGGCTAAAAGTTTGGCGCAACTTAATTCTACTCGTAAACCTGTACAGCCTACTTAGCTGTGATATTTTTCCTTTTAAATTCATTATACAGGTTGATTGATAATTAGATGCAATCTTTTGAAGGGGTTGTAGAAGAAAACAGTCGATTCGACTATATAATGCCTTATGCAAAAGTGAACCATTTCTGAGATATTTACAATTTAAGCTTTTCTTCTAAAGTAAACTTTAAAAAAGTATATTTAAAAAATCAGCCCATATTTTAGATTTTTTTCATTTGTTTCGCTTTGATAACATCTCAGTCAATAAACAATAACCCTAAAATGCACATTATTGACGTAAACCTTGACACTATGCTCCAAAACAATTGAAAACTCTTGAAAATCGCAAAAGATTTACACAAAAAAGCTAGGTTATAACAAAAAGTCTCTATGCAATTCTCTGTGCGTATTTTTCAGGGTTTCGTATCCAAAGAGCTAAGAAGGATGATGGTGAGACTCAGTTGTTTGTCCATCCATCCATTTACATATTTATAGCTAAGTAACTTGAAAAATATAAAAATATTATTTACTTGGCATGACATAGAGAATATATTTTTTCAAAAAATTTTAGTTTCTAAAACAAACCTGAAAATGTATATGCTTGCTCTAATAGATAGCGCAAGCCATTGAATTATATTCTGAGTTCCACTCGAACAACCTGTCAATTTCTTTAATAATTTGCTGACTTTGATTCCAGCTGTCCTGTCATCAATAATGGATCTGAACCAACTAGTACTGATGCTGTGCGTTGGAACACTTCTCTCGTACACCATCGTCGCTGCGAGTGTCATATTGCTGAGGTAACACTCATCCCTGTTCTCATGTAGTAAAATAGTCATTGCAAATAAATACATTTAAAAAACCATGGACTAATCTAGGTTTTGACAGCTCTAAAGATTTGCCGCACGAAAAAATGGAGTCTATTCAATATGTTCTTATTTTGAGTGTCTTTGTTTTAAACTCTATACCTATTTTATAACGTAATTCAATCCTATCATCTTGATTGATTATATAGGTTTGCTTGACATTTTTGTTCAAGTTTTTCTTTTAACTATTTATATATTTTTTTTTAAATACAATGATATAATTGATTGTCCTTTTGTGTATTATTTATATAGGTATGTAACAGATTCAGAGCTTCTTGGCCAACGAAGTTATTTGAGACAAATCTTCGGATGTGGGGAGTGGAAGATACCTACCGTGGTTTCATATAACATTGTCTGCGTTACCACTTTTCTTTATGGTAAGACAAGAAAAGTCTCCCGGTGGCAGTACCTTCTCGCAAAACCCACCCACGCCATGAAGGAGAGAAAGTTATATAAGTAAAGCGAAATGTAATAGTATCATTCTCCTTTACTCATATAGCTTGGTCCCCTTCTCGCGAGAATGGACTGCCATCATTAAATCATTTTCGAGTTATTAATAACGGTTTAACTAAATGCTCAAAAGACCTCTTTGATTTCAGTGTGCGTCTGCATCGTACTCGCATTACTCATGGCTCATTTGAAAAATGAGTTGATACCAATCACAATATGCCACGTGGTGCCTCTTGTCCTGATCATTATCATTGCCATTCAGCCAGCACCCAAGCAGTACTTGGATTTCAAGGTAGCAGACTCTGCCCACATGGATTTTTAAAAATTGAAAGTACCATTATCGTTATAGCTAGCCAAACAATAAAACTGTTGTTTATTTTTCAGACTCCGTTGGTGCCATTGATTCCATGCATTAGCATTTACATAAACGTGCATTTATTGGTTCATATTAGTGCTGGAACTTGGCTGCGAGTCCTTGTTTGGGCTCTTATTGGTACGTCATTCATGAAACAGTCGAAAAAGAATGTAGTAGAATGTAAATTATAGTTTTTTTTCCTTCAAACCATGGTACATCTTGTTTCAGGTATTCCACTTTATTCCATGTGTCTCTGCCTGTATAACAAATATCGGTCAGTTGAAAGTTTAAAAACAACTATACACGCAAATGGCAAACCACATGTAAGAATCTTGGTAGAATCACCTACTCCTCCTGATACTTTGAGAATTATGAATGATGTTCAAATGAGAGAATTGGAACCCGAAAATCATGTTATCCATAAAATAAATGATATCAGAAAAGCATCAGTTATTATCGAACAAGAAATTATTGTACAGCAAGCTGTGATTGACCAAAATGAAGAAAAGGAAGCCAAGATCATAGATTTGCTTGATCAAGTTATACAGGAAGAAGAAGATACTTATGGAGAAGTCATATCTTTAAATGATTATAAACCAGATGAGATTATCGAATCACCACCATCACCAATACCACATAGAAAATCTTATAGTGACCTGTCAGATGCTGGTTCTGATGTGTCATTGAGTAACATAGTGCAATCTAAGTATGATGTTGTCGCTCAAGTTCATAGAGAAGATATGCCAAAGGTAAATGAGGAAGACTCTGACGACTTAGATTCAGAGAAGCAGGCAGACGATTATATGATAGAACCTAAAGAATTAAATACACAATTTACGGAAGATGAAGTTGAAAATATAGAAAAAGCAGATGATCACGAAAAAGTGACGTTTTTTAATGTGAGTGAAACGAATTCAAGAGCGGATGAAAAAGAATCTGGTTACTCTGATACGACAGACGATGAAGTTGAAGTCAACCATGATGCCCCAAGAATTCCTACTCCACCACCAATGGATGTAAGTTATTTCGCAAGTCCAGTAAGTCCAGTGTCTTTCAAATCATATACAACGCCAAATAGGTCAAACAAATCTAAGTTAGAAGAAACTGAAGAAACCAAACCAAGGGTAAGTGTACAGTCAAATGGCTCCTATGACGATAATAATATAATTTTTGGCAGCGCTAGACAAATGAGTTTCATGTCTAAGTTGAATGACATTTTCCAAACTAAAATATCTAACAATCCTGAAGAGGGACAACTAAAGCGGTCTCATTCAACTGGAAGTATAGTAGAAAGTACTGAGCTGGAAATAAATCGCGAAAGACCAGCAATATTTTTTGAATTAAAAAAAGAGCTATTAGCAAGAAAAAATTCAAATCTCCGGTCAGTAAATAATGAACATCAAGAAATGAACAGTGATGATGACGAATCAAGAAAAGAAGAACTTAATATAGACACAGGTGTAGATCTTAGTTTGAGTAGAGAGGATTTGAAATCAAAACTGGAAAATATGTTTGCGACTGGTGGGCCGAAGCCTTTTAAATCACCTGTGAAGTCCAACTCACCAACACCAGAAGAACCTCAACAAACTGGGAACTTGAGCCCAGAGAGTGTAACCAAACTACCAAAAATTGAAAAGAATGATACACTGAAGCGGCAAAAAGCAATATTTGGGGAAGTTTTAAATTCTTTTAGATTAAGTTTGAACAAAGATGATCCAGTATGATTGTTGTTTATTTTTAAACTGTTGAAATAGGAAAATGAAAGATAAGAGTCAGTTTAATTTTATCTAAGTAAGACTTTATTATAAGAAGCTCAAAGACGAAAATTATTTATAGATCGACTGAATAAAAAAAACATTTGAGTACGTCAACTTAATCTGTTAATTATCTTCTGTGTTGAAAATAAAATGGTAATTTGTATGTACAATTTAATGAAGTCTCATTTTTCATGATTTCGCATGAGTCTTACTAAACGTTAATTTTGTCACATTAATTGAATTCCAGTAAATAAATCAATTCACATTTAATACCATAAACTTTTTCTTTCAAAACTAATGTATAAAAGCCCAAAATATAGTTAAAATATTTTATAATCAGATCATTATCTAAAAAATAATTACCAAACATATTGAAAAACATCAACGTAGCTCACTTTTATACATTTCATGAACAACATCTTCAAGCTGTATTTCTTGCGCACACTTCAAGAGCAGTTCATTAATGATTTGCTCTGTGATTCTGTAAAAAAATAGATTGTATATATTTCTTAACTACAAGGTAGATTAGTAATTAGCGAAACTTAAAACACAGGTAAAACTCGTCCATATCAACAACTTTTTCTATGAGGAACTATGCGAAATTCATAACTTTTTTTTCATATTCTTATAGTGGACTTAGAGAAGTCACTCTCTCGGGTTGGAGACAACCCGGTTGAAACTACGGGTCTGGCTGGCTAAGGCTTAGCGCGGACTAGGGTGCGGCGAGTTGCGGTGCGTTTTACAATCCCGGAAAAAAATCGCGATTACACAGCGGTACAATATCCGCACGTTTTGCCATTCGTACCGCAAACTTCGTAGAATACGCGGCTATGAACAACGAAACTAAACTCCCCATTTGCGTTTACTATTAAAGTTTACTATTAAAATGCTTAAAAATATATACGCAAACAATTTTGGGCACACCATTGATTTTTTTTACAAAATATAATGATTTGCGTATGTACCCAAAAAAAAAGTTAGTTGCTATAGACATAAAACACATTAGACAATTTCTATAAGAATTATTGGCCCCGAAAGTTACTACAAGAATACGAACTGGAGACGATGTGACGACGACATTATTCTGCCATAGTTCGAGATCGACTAGGTGCGACGATCTGCGGATTTTTTTCCGTGGTGGTAAAGTCAATTGAATGCAAAAATTCCGTGCGGAAACGCACCGTATCAAATCTGTAGCGATCTACAGAATTTAAGTCCGGTGCGGAATTAACTCCGCATTTCTATGTTGTTCTATAGTTCACAGATATTGCGAAAAAAAAACACACGGAAATTATTTGTAGTGCGCGCCTAGCCTAGACAGGTAGGCAAATTTCCTTCGGATGTGATGTCAGGCCACTTGTGTCTCTTGCGGTAAAACGCAGCGCTTGCAAGTATTGTTTTAGAAGGATTGTCATTGACTGTCATTGCATTCTAGTGGGAAATTGAATACTCGAAAGAGTACTTGGTATCGGCGGTCGACTATAACCTCAACTCAGTAGCTAGTGGATTATTATCATAGTGACATAGTAATAGACCTAACCTAATGATAAATTTCAAATTCTGCATTACAAATAGTCTTTGTAAAAAGCCTCTGTGACAGACGGATTGACACAAGAGTGATTTTATAAGGATTCCGTTTTTCTTTTTAAGGCAGAGAACTCTAAAAACAGTCTTCTTTATCATCTAGTTGACAGAGAGCTAGTTATAATGTGCTTGGGTTGGAACATACGAGAACTGTTTGATAGAATTCTGAACATCAACCACCGCTTCACCTATTGCTTAGGTTTTTATGTTGTTTCCATTATTATGTAAATGTTGTGTATTCGTTTCATTGGTTCCTACCTTCCGATCATCTCCCAAGGTTTCCCCATCACGCTGTTGGCATACATAGGGCTAGTCAGCATGTGCTGTACAAACTTTGTTCTGTATTCAAACATGCTATTTGAAAACTTCTCCGGGATGTTGAAAGTCATCCTCAGCTTTTCCAGTTCCTTCAGGTTTAAAGGCTTTTTTTTCTGGTGCTGGTTTGGCGGCTTCTTCTCGATCGTTTCTTCTAATATCTGTAGACGTTACACAAGTTTTGAAATAAGAAATATTCTAACTACGTACAAACTGTTGTTCGTAAAATTGTTTAATATAATCTGTTTAATTTGTGGTTCTAGCTGGAAGTCTATTAGTAACTGGTATGATTTATTTAACTAAAGCAAGGCGTGGTTGAAGATCGTGATAGCCTATTTTTGGTCAAGCTCACAGGTAGTGGACGCAGCTAATCTGTTTTAAGTATATTTCATTTGACACACCACATGAATTTTCAAAAATGTATAACGACATATCATATTTTTATATCCGGGGTCTCCATGTCCTTCTTAATTGCAAATAGTAACTTAATTATAGTCATTTTAGAATCACGTTTTTTACGTTATAGAATACGATATTATTTCGAAAGATCCCATATACTGTCTAGTGGTATGTAAGGATCACAGTCAAGAACTAAAGTATACAAGGATAAAACTAGACTGCAGACGTCTTACAAAATTCCTTTCAAAGCTGACTCCAGCACATTTTTGTAAAATCACAAAAATTTCAGCGTGCAGTTAGCCCAGTACAGAAGGCGGGCTTTAATTTAGTTTCAGATGGCGTCGCAGTTGAATAAGCTACTACGAGATGAGTACGAGGAAGAGGAAGGAAGGAGGATACTGCGAAGGGTATTAGCTTACAGGCAAGTAACTTCTTGCTTGCCTTCTGCACTAAAACAAACTGTATATTCGTATTCGGTATTGATATAATTTTTTAAATATAAATATTTATTTATTTTAGTTTTAATATTGTATAAATGAATGGATTTCCCGCCCGGGTGGGCCTCAGGTGTGTCTCACGTGCATTTTTCTTTAATTGTTATAGTTTAAAAAATATACTCAACTAAATCTTAACCGCATTGGATGAGGCAACAGAAAAAAAACGCGGTAATAAAAAAAATATAGGGCTTGCTCACAAGTTGCTTGCGCTTATATTACCCCTTTTTGGGAGTTGTTTAATATGACCAGTTGTTTGTTCACTGAGAAAAATGTCTTTTTGGTTTCATTATAAAATATCATTACATAAGTTTAAAAAATACGGTGAATTGTTTTCAAATTTGGTAATAATTGGAAAATATTATGCTGTAATTAAAACGTTTGAGGAAATATTCGAGTTTTTAAGGTTATTAGCGCAATATTATGATTACAGATCACCGTAAAATTGGTCACAGAAAATAAGATTAACATTTTCGTATTACATCATGCCTTCCCCATAAAAGAGGTCCGTCACACTACGGTATGCTTACCATACCACCATAAAAGCGGTGACGGAGCGCATAATTCTATCTGCTTCCTACAAAGTCATGGTGGCAGTGCGTCATATTATAACGCTATCAGCAGCAACAGTAGTTTCATCGTATCTCCCTACTTTACGTGAATCATGATAATTTTAGCTGAATTCACTTTATTTTATGATAAACAGTTTTCTCAGTGTTGGTTGCAGACTGCAGTAGATACTAACCCGCAGCAGTTCTGATGTAGATAGTGGCTGTCGAGGAGTACTCGAGGTGATGCAGTGCAACTTGGCGTTCTTCGCTCCATGAATACGATCCTCACGGGACCTTTAACAAAGGCAGATAATAACTGTGGAATGAAAACGGAAAATTTCACAAGAGAGTTTGAATTACAGTAGCACACAAAATAAATATGCCTCAGAGGTAGACAGTAGTAAGCGCCAAAATAAAATATTACAGGAGTATTTTAAGTTCGTTTCAAATTGGCTATCATTTAAACTAATGACTATTGGACTTAATGCCTTATACCATCTCGTAGTGCTCGTTCTTGCGATCTCATTAATGTACTGTACAAAAAAGAAATTTTGTCTACCTCTGAGGTACAGGAATGTGAAATATGACTCAGTTTGTTTTTATTTTCATCTCGACTTTGAGGATAAGAAAAGAAAGCTTTAAAAAAATTCTATGCAATTTTCAATTTGCAATTTTCAGTGATCCTAATAATTCAGTGATTTTAGCATGGACGAACAATTTGTCTGTGATTTTAGTTAGTAATTTCAGAACGTCTCAGGTAGCTTTTTTAAGGTTCCGTACCTCAAAATTAAAAATAAAACGATCTCTTATAGGGTCACTTTGTCGCCCGTCTGTTTGTCCGTTTGTTAATATCCCTTTATTCAAGCCCCTTACGAGATGGTACCAAATTAGGTAAAATTAGAGTTCCGTACTCAGCAGCTACGAACTGTTTGTCGTGCGCTACTATTTTAACGTTTGTGTCGCCTTAATGTTGCTACGACATATACCGGGTGTAAATAGAGTGCGACCATTAAATGAAACCACATATTCTACCGACCCTACTGAACCACTTTTCCCAAGAGTCATACCCGCGCTAACCATTTGTTTGGGAAATAAGCGAGTTCCAAACAAAAACGCGTGAACCCTAACGCACCGATATACGGGCGAGTTTAGAGAGAGTGTCGTCCGTAGACAGCTTCAGGTCTCTCTAAACTCGCCCGTATGTCGGTGCGTTAGGGTTCACGCGTTTTTGTTTGGAACTCAATTATTTCCTAAACTAAGGGTGTCCGCGGGTACATCGCGGGTATGATTCTCGGGAAAAGTGGTTCAGTAGGGTCGGTAGAATATGTGGTTTCATTTAATTGTAGCAGTCTATTTACACCGGTATATTGTTGCTATTTTATTTACCATGTTGTTAGGTTTCCGTACCCGTATTGTGTGGTGGTACGGAACCCTTTGTGGGCGAGTCCGACTCGCATTTAGGCAAATTATTCCTCATAACAGCTACTATACACACGGAACAAGCTCTAATATGCGCTGTAATATTATAAAGAGGTTTATATTATGGCACGATATTGAGCTTAAAATACATCGATGTTCACTTAGTCAGAGGGCATTATGTGATGGAGGGTGTGACCTCAGAGGGATGGTTGTCTAGACACTTCACATAAAAAGGACATCCATGGTCACATTATTTACATAACTATTCCATTATAATACTTAATGTAATTATAATATGCCTTACTGTCACGTACGATATGAAAAAATAAAGTGCTCCGTCAGCCAAATTTTTTAGTAAGAGTTCAACCAGTAGTTTCAACCAGGTTAGGCTTCAATAGAGAGGGCTTCTATGCCAACAGGAGGGGACAAAACTAGCACCTAAATTACGTAAAAATTATCTTTTAAGTCAAAAATTTGCCCAGGACTCTTTATCCTTTGTAGTTGGACTCAAATAGAAATGATTTTGCTAGCATTAGGACGTCTAAAAAAAACGAATCTTTTGATTGAGTCTAGTTGCATGACTTTCAAAAACTATTATCAAGTATTATTGAATGAGTAAACTTTGTAAATAATAATACATTTTTTTGTAATCGAGTTCTAAAACAAGGATTTAATGATTTCGATAAAATAAAATTTTCGAGGTTTTTTGTATGGAGACACCTCTCCATTTTTTTAATAATTTGTTATCTGTCTCGATAGAGGCCACAGTAACACGTATCCTATGAAGATTTCAACTTTTTACCTATATAACGGTTGAAGCTGTAGACAGACAGACAGACAGACAGGGTTCGGAGCCCCAAAAAAGAAATCAATAAAGCAAAGTATTTGTATTGAGTAGTTCTTGAGTTAAAGTGGAAAATACATATCTACAGACAGACAAAAAGCAGACGGACGTACAGAGAGATAAAAATTCAAAAAATTTTAGTTTTGGCCAGTGCCATTTAATTTTAGTGTACAATTTCCCATAAATACAAAACACGAATTTTTTACTTCTTTATTTTTAGTACAGATATCAGCAGATGGGACCAGATTCTATTTTAACTCCCTGTTCAATAATATTATTAAGATATCTATGGATGGAAATCTGTAGTCTCTGCCTACCCCTCTGGGAGACAGGCGTGAGTATATGTATGTATGTATATCTATGTTCTAACTGCATAGTTCATATGCAACTTTAAACAAAGTTAACAAAGTGAAGCACTCGGCAAGATTAACGGCAAACAGTGTTCATTTGTGCAATGTGTTTTAAATTGTTTCGACCTTGTCCACAATGAAGTCTTTGTAAATTTTTCACGGTCCATTTAATAGGTTTTATGACAGAAGCTCATGCTAAGGTTGTGAGATTGTCATTTCTTCAATCTGCGACATAAGATTACATTTCCCGTACTTACTTAGATATAAGCTAACTTTCGTTTATATAGCCAATTTCATAATGGAGACTCGGTAAGTGGTCAGGACCAAGGTTCAATGACCCAGTTTGCGAAAAAAATTTTTTTTTGTTTAGTCTTGTTCAAGAACAAGCTCGACTCAATTAGTATAGGAACTCAATTTTTTTTTGCATAATTCACATAAATGTCCTTGAATCTTGGTCCTGACCACTAACCGAGGCTCCAGTATGAATTTGACAATATAAACGAAAGTCACCTTATACAGAGTGAAAAAAAAAACAAAATAATACCAAAAATAAAGTAATAGAAATATTCTAATATAATATAATATTTCAATAATCTAATGGGAATATTTAATAAAAGGGGTGAATTAATTGGTTTTTCAAGATAACATTGTACTTAACAACATTTAAAAAAAACTTATTCTAAACTAAAATTAATATCCCAATTGACTTTGTCAAAAGCAAATTATGACGATAAGATACAGCAGTTATTGATGAAATAGATAAAGTAATCCAGTTCGAGGAATTGTTTATTTCGAAGTATCGCATAATTGATTTCATTTTATTTCAAACTAGCTTTTGATCACGGCTTAGTTTGCGTGGAAGTGTGTATTTTGTGCGTAAAATAAAAACTATTATCGACAGTTTTTGGATTGGCGGTTATTTTATCAACACCATCAAGGGCGGATCCAGGGGGGGCACAGCATTTTTTGGCCTACCGGTAGGACTAAAAGATATAGTCACAACTATGCGGGACACTCTATGTCTATACCTATTTGGCCTTTGTGCCCCCCCCCCCCCGAAATAAATCCTGGATCCGCCCTTGAACACCATAAATAGCTTATATCTCGAGTAATATCGAATAACGATAAACCTACGATATTAATAATCATAACCGCATTCAAATCCGTTGAGGGGTACTAGAGTTAAAATGGAACATACAGACAGATATACAGACAGACAGATAGACGGACACATATCAAAAAAATATGTTGGCTTTCTTAATTAGTACCATACTCTCTGATGGCTGTAACATGATGGCTGTTGGGGCCAAAAGGCTTTAGAATGGAGATTGGAGACCACGTATAGCAAGCGTAGTGTAGGCCGACCTCGTACCCGCTGGACCGACGACGACCTGAAGGACGTTGCGGGGGGCGGCTGGATGAGGAGGACGACTGGATGAGGAGGACGGAGGACCGACATGAGTGGCGAAATTTGGTAAAGGCCTATGTCCAGTAGTGGACGAACACGGGCTGATGGATGGACGGATGGACAATCCTCTCTGAAATTTATGATAAGTAAGTTATCTGGTTTTATTAAAAAAATGCCTTTCTATCCACGCCCGGTGTAAGACACACCTATCGATATAAATAGGTTTATGGGTGGCCGCGGCAAAATAAACTAAAAGGTGAAAACGTGACCGAGCTAGCAGCTAACCCTTTCCGGTAACACAAATCTAAAACAGTATTCCCCACTGTTCCGTACCAAGCTGTGCCATTATAATCACGTGACTCTGGGGTTCGATTCCGATTTCACATCGAGGTCAAGGTCAGGGATGTTGTTATTTTAAAACCTTATCTGTTGGAAGTTTGGAGATTAGTAGGCGATGGATTTTAGTGTTTTTAGGGTTCCATACCTCAGAGAATGATAAAACAGAATCCTTTTCACTATATTTTCTATTTTCACTGCATCGACAGTTTGCATGTCTGTCAAGATCCTTTTTCTCGGGAACACCTGTGTAGCTCAGGCTCAGATACGAGTATCCAGCGTTTATCTATCCTACTCGCGCTCTCACGCATGGTACCGCGTTTGTAAATGTGTGACAGAGCAAGTATGATGAAAAGGCACTGTTTCGACGGCGCGGCGGCGCGTGCTAGACCTCTGGGTACCTAGCATAGTATACCATATCGAGCTTTGACAGCTCAATATACACTGTCTGTCTCTTCTTTAGTTTTATCAAAAGAGTGAGACAGAGCACTGTATCAAGCGCTATCGAGCTTGATATTTAATACTTAACTAACTAATATACCTAAATCGTTTGCTTTTATGTAGACTAATATTTATTTTAGGTGGTAGAGCTGATGCCGAGCTTGACTGTGGAGGTACCACCATCTTACTCGCAAATCCTCCCGAAGTTATTCGGGGGAGAGTAAGAGAACAGCTCTCAGGCAAAACCAGGCAGCCCACCATTGCCTGGGACCGATGGATGGCGGTATATCCATCCCTAATTGCCAGGCCTTAAAACAGACTGGTGACGGGCAGCGGCGTCACGGGTGCAAGGGTTTCGGCACCGCGCTCACCAACCCGCCTGCCCAGCGTGTGTGAGTATGGGCATTTCTTCCAGGGGGACCGCCAAGAGTGGTGAAATCCTGGAAAGGCCTATGTCCAGCAGTGGACGAAACAGGCTGATGGATGGATGGATGGAATATTTTATATTATTTTTTTATTATTATTTTGACATTTCTTCTACATATTAACAAGAACATTTTATAACTTAGCATTTATTAGTTGGTAATTTGACTGTAAAAAATATACTTATTGAAAATATTGTTTTCATATTATTTATATTTTACTGTAAAAAAAAGTGATAAACTATATGAGATAGGTATAGGTGAAATGAATGTTTTGCTTAGTATTTTATCTTACTACCATGTATTTTTTTTCCTCTGTTTTACTACTGTCTTTTATATTTTTATCCTTCAGTTATTAAAGTTAAACACCTTGTTTAGTAAAACAATTTTATGTAAGTTAAAAAGACTGTAATAGTATTAAGCCATATGATAAGAAAATAAAATATTGATAAAAAAGACATGATCTTGCTAAGTTTCTTGCCATTCTTCTTAGCAAGATTAATCGAATTGGCGGATTTAGGCAGTATATATATTTATAGTTTATTTATCTATTAACTTATTTATTCATTGCATTATGTATTATGTGCATTATGCTGGACCGACGACCTGAAGGATGTTGCGGGGGGCGGCTGGATGAGGAGGACGGAGGACCGACATGAGTGGCGAAATTTGGGAAAGGCTATATCCAGCAGTGGACGAACACGGGCTGATGGATGGATGGATTATGTATGTATTTTGATTTTTATTTATGTTAGTATAATTTGGTATAGGTATTATATTTATTTATGGTCTACTCAGTTTATTTATCAACTTATTTATTTATTGCATTATGTATAATAATATTCTTATATCAATAAGTCTTTATTTTATGGATATGTATAACTTTATTAGCCCTACTTAAATATGTTTTTTTTTTATATATTTCCCATATTATTTTTGTTTCATCATACTATATTGTTTTTATAAATTTTAGATATGACAGGTAAAACGTATACTTTAAGTATCTATTTTACAAATAAACATATTGAATCTTTGAAGCTAACTTAATTTTAAAGTAAGTTGCATAATTTTTTTACGTAACGAAAATTTGTGCTTTTGTTCAAATTTATAAAGTGTACTAACTTATTTAGTATACTGGTACGGAACCCCTTAGGGCACGAGTCCTACATGCACTTGACCAGCTTTTTAGGGTTCCGTAGTCCGTAGTCCGACAAGGAACCCTTACAGTTTCGCCATGTCCGTCTGTCCGTCTGTCCGCGGCTTAGCGCAGAGACTATTAGTACGAGAAAGCTGTAATTTGGCATGGATATAAATATTAATCATACTGACAAAATTTTGAAAAAAAAAATTTAAGGGTACCTCTTATACAAGTAAACTGGGGATGATTTTTTTTTTCTCGTCTATCCCATAGTGTGGGATATCGTTGGATAGGCCGTTCAAAAACATTGTGGGTGTGTGAAAACCATTTTTCGATTTAGGGATCCGTTTGTGAAATATTAAGCTTTAAAGTGAAAATTTTAGTTAAGAGTGGAGCGTACTCCCCATGCCGGCTAAATGGTTGTTTAAAGAAATGTGAAAAAACTCACAGAAGTAGTATATTTAATGAATTTACAAGGAAAACTATCACAGCTAAGTAGGCTTTACAGGTTAGCGAGTACAGGTCGCGTCAAACTTTTGGTCCCCTATAATGTATGGACCAGAAGTTTGGCGCGGTCTGTATTAGTAGACCAACTTATATGTACCGGGCAACTACGGAACCCTACATTGCGCGTGACCCGACACGCACTTGTTCGGTTTTTTATTTCTTATTGCAGTCAGTTTGTCTGTTTTTGCGAACTTGAAAGTGGTTCGGCCATTCTGTGTCAGGTAAAGGTTGAATAAAACCTTGATGAAATAAACATGTTTCTCCATTTTATTAACAATAAAATGTATATTTATGTGGAGAGTATTCAATTTCAGCGCAGAATCTAGCGGGTAGGTTAGGTATGGCGAGTAACCCAATGTAATATTGAGTCATTACAATCAATATATATTAGTATATCAATATTATATATTATATCAATATCGTTACGGCTTCTCCCTACGCCAACGACATTGAACTGAGTGACTTTGTAACCATTTTATACGGTAACTATAGCATTTTTTAAAGAAGAAAAATTCTTATTATTCGTCATGATACCAAGAGTGATGTCTTGAATTTTGTTTTAATATACCGGTTGAAAATGAATCCCCTAGCTTTATGAATCAGAATCAATAATAGACATTTGGATTCCTATCAAGCTGAGGTTCTAGTATTAATTTGGCTGTATAAATTAAAGTAAACTTGTTCGTATTGAATTACCGTATTAAAGACATGGAGCCGTAGTACGGAAAAATATAAAGAAAAAAGTTACCTGTTTTCTTACTTTTATTACTACCCGAATAAATAAGAGAGAGGTTATAACTGGTGTTACATATAACACCAACAAGAAATTATCAATATTTATTCAAGGATCTTCACAAATTTTCATGGCACACACACACTTATACACCCGGTTAAGGGTCAATAATACTTCAATTCGCAGTCCTGCTCTAACGCTTCTGCTTTTAGTAGCTGTCTATCCTACTCTAATCAGATGCCGCGCACGCAAAACATCAGTTAGTTTGAAATCGCGGCTACACTGATGGTTTTTTCATATTTATGTTACAGTCTGCAGCTGCTTTATACTAATATAAGTTATATTATGCAAAGTTTCACATCTTATTTCAAGTATTCATTGAATGCTATCGGTTTATTGTACGGTTTGGAGGTAACTTTGTTTTTTCTATCGAAAAAAATCATGGAATCAAGTTTCACCACTGTGTTGACATAGCATTAGTCCTCAACTTTACTATATATCAATTTCAGAGTGATTTTTGCAGTATTTGTTGGTATAAAGCAGGATCATGCGAAGTGAAGTGAGGTATTATACACTCCTCGCGCGATGACGTCATTAGTAGCTCTTCTACATTTGCATTCCAGCGAGATGCAAACTTAGCTGAACCGGTTTGTACAAAACTTCACCGATTCCAGCCGATGACCTAAACATACGTGAGACCTAGGCATACAGGGGTTTTTATGTCAAGTCCTAAAGAGAAACAATGGGATGGCTATTTAAGAACGAGGCTCAATCATGCAATACTACGTGATTAAATGCAGGTTTTCATGAGCAAGGTCCAGAAATGACCTTGCCGAAGGTTCTTTAGGATGACAAAGGGACCATTCCAAATAAAATTTTCTTAGATTCCTTTTGCAATCTGTACAGCATTGATTTTTTTACGATAATTGTCTATAACTTAGTAGATATTTGAGAAACGAATACATACCAAAACTGTTTCATATTAGCTTTTGTCCGTGGCTTTACCCGCGTTGTTTAGTTTTTCGGTAGTCCTACCTTGTCTGTAATATTTCTCGGACCCATTAATTTTATAGTTCGTATTAGACTTTGACTTCTTTAAATAACCCGCGCTAATTTAATTAAAAGCTATACGTATGTCCCTAGCTTACTGCTCGTACCAAGGAAACAAACTATAGCCCTGGTCCAAGTGACAATATTAAGGGGGGTTATCCCATTTTGTATCTTTTTAAATGTAATTTAAACCAATAAATAGCGATGATTAAATTTTGTAACATATAAATGTCATATTTCACTTTTTGATCTTAAAATTTCGGCCGTTCGATACACGATTACTTACATTTTCCTGGATCCAATTAAATCACAAAGATAGGTCTAAACCGTGATCTAAATATCATTTTATTTGAGCTATAAGTATTAAGTTTTGGACAATAAAGGTTATACTAAAATAAACGTCGTGAAAAATGTGATACAAACCGGGCGTCATATTAAAACCCATCCCTCTAATTACAAAATAATATACAAAACACCTCGAAACAGCGAGTTTTCTGAGTGGCCGGCTTCCGCTGAGCAGGATAAACGTGTGTAAAATGAAAGCGTTGGAGCAGGACAGATATCTCTGTATAACCTTGCCTTAAAACAGTGAAATCATTTTCAAACCGGTTCCGTAGTTGTTAAATGACTATGTCCCTAGGGAACTGCCCAACTCCGGGAAAAAAAACTATGGCCTATATCTTAGCAAAGAGTCTAACCATTACGACGTTAAATACTTTTCAAAATCAGTTTAGTAGTTTTACAGACTAAGTGAAGATCCAACCATTAAAAATGTGAAGTAATTTTCATAATTGGTTCCGTAGTTATTAATCGATGTGTCCATAGGAAAATGCCCGTTCGTCTCCAGGGAAAAAAACTATAGCCTATGTTTAAAGAAAGAAGAGTCTAACTTCTACAACAATTAAACAATATTCAAAATGTATTCAGTAATTTTAAACATTATCTGCTTAAATTTAATAAATAGCTCTGTCCCCAGAGGAACAAATTATAGCCTACATATGTTTAAGTGAACAGTCTTACAATTACAAAAGCGGAAGATTTTTTTAAAATTGATATTACTCGTACGAGTACGTATTTTAGTAGATCTAAAGATTCCCCGTGCTATTTTAAACTAATGGCTTTGTCCCTAGAGAACTAGTCCCCAGGGAACTCACGATAGCTTATGTTACTCAGCGATAGTGTGTGAAAGTTAAAATTTAAAGTTTTTTTTAAATCAGTTTGTTAGTTCCAGATATTACCCATTACATTCAAACAAACAAACAAACAATTTTTTCCTCTTTATAAAAGATGTAGATATTCTTTTATTTGTATAGGTATTATTGTCTGCAATCAGACGGAACCTGTTAGAAAATGTTTTTAAATGTTGCATTTAATGAATGAATTGTATTCGTAAGATTGTCCTGTTACAATCGATTGCTTGACATACTGCATTCAACATAATGTTTTACGTATAGTGAGATAGATTTAATTTTTTTATTGTAACGTATAAGGATTCCGTTTTGTCATTTTGAGGTACGGAACCATTAAAAACCGGACAAGTGCGAGTCGGACTCGCCCACCGAGGGTTCCGTACAAATTAGTAAACGATTTGGATGAAATTTAGAACGAATATAGCTTATACCCTAACTTAACACATAGGCTACTTTTTATCCCGGAAAAATGCATGATTCCTGTAGGATAGATCAATATAATTGAAAAATCAGGTGTCTAGTTAGCGCGGTCCCAATAGTTTGTGGTGAAATAAGACAAGGCTATGTTACCTCATCACACTTCACACTAACGTGTGTGTGTGTGTGTGTGTGTGTGTGTGTGTGTGTGTGTGTGTGTGTGTGTGTGTGTGTGTGTGTGTGTGTGTATGTTTTTAACTCTTTCACGCTGAAACGGCTGGACGGATTTAGATGAAATTTAGAATGGATACAGCTTATACCCCAACTTAACACATAGGTTAATTTTTATCCCGGAAAAAGCATGTTGTTAAACAGAATAACAGGCGGGCGGAGCCGCGGGCAAAAGCTAGTATTATAAATGCGAAAATTTATGTGTGTGTGTATATGTTTGTTACTCTTTCACGCTGAAACAGCTGAACGGATTTGGATGAAACTTAGAACGGATATAGCTTATACCCTAACTTAACACATAGGCTACTTTTTATCTCAGAAAAAAGCATATCGATAAACCGAATAACACGCGGGCGGAGCCGCGGGCAAAAGCTAGTATCTAATAGACGTTTAAAAATGGCTCCAGCAACAAAAAACTCTAATGATATTATTTGAAACGGTACCACACAGCCTCCGCCATCACACACAATACCTTATTAAGACAACCGGTAGAGACTTTATTCATCTTTTACAATTAGTCAGTTTGACCGAATTAGGAAAATGAGTACGTGGGTGGCGACGTCTTAAATCCTGGCACATTCGCTCGATATGAGGTGTTTGTAGTCGCGGTATTTATTAAAGGCACGAAACTGACGGCTTTGTTTCGTCAAGAATTTTTAGGTCCTCTTGTAGTTTCACTATTTACTGAGTAATTAGGATTCTTACGTGGACAGTTTAATAGGCTATCACCGTAACAATCTTGTTTGATGTATTCCTGTAATATATCTCACAACCTCTTTCAGGTTGCTACAACTTTACTTTGTGTTTTTTGGTGCCAATTGAAATTTATCAAGTATATATTTTGAGAGCAAGTTTTTTGCTGGCCCCGCCTTAAACGAGGTTGCCTAGCAAGAATTTAGTTATATATAAAGTGTGCATAAAGCAGTAATTTATGAAATCAGTTGGGACAAATAGTGTAGAATAAAGTACGAGAATATTTGGTGGTCAAAGAACCGTTATGTGTGGGATTTTGGTTCATTAGGTCATGGTATCAGTTTTTCATCTAGGAAGACAGATCCCAGAAAGGATAGGCCTTTCCTACGCAGTATAGCTACATATAAATATTTTGGTTTAACCCTAGAAGCACAATGTTCGTTGAAACGACCCACATGTCACAATATTTCCTATATTATCCTTCTGACAATGACAAGGAATCGGTTAGGCATCTTGAACTAACCCAGTCGTCACCAAAAGTTATTTGAAGGCTATGTCGGTTTGGTAAGTACCCTCTTTTGTTTGCTAATATTGGAAAAAGGACAATTTATTAACATAGAAGTCGAAAGGACAAATAAGATTATATTCTAGGGTTTCTAGTTAATTTGTAGAAAAGTACTTTTCATTAATAATATAATTAAAAGCAATAGTTGAATAACAGAATTAACCCGTAGAATTACAGTCGTGACGATCGTCACGCCTAGGCCGAATTGTAAATAAAAAAATATTATTGTTAGTTAATATATTATAAACCTAGTGATATGGGTATTTTTCGAAAGCTATTAAGATGAGCAATAAAAAAAAAAATAAAAAAAAAAAATTATAATAATATAAAAAAAGTTGTGGATTGTTATTTTAGGCCCAAATCTTCTTTTTTTTTTAATATATGTATAGAGTTATATATTTTTTTATTATTCTTTATATTTTTTTACAATATTATAAAATTTGAATAGACATATATATATAGTACACATACATATATTCATATATATAACAAATATTTTTAATTAGAAAGCCCCCCACCCCCAATATACTTACCCCAAGAAAAAAAAAAATGATTTCTTGTAGGAAATTTTATCTAGTTTTAGAAAAACAAAACTGCATTAGAATTGGACAACTAGTTCCGGAGATATAGCCAAAAACAAAATTGGCGGGAAAATTTGCGAACTTGCAAAAATGCACGTTAATCGGACAGGTAGTAATAATTGAACCATAGACGTAGAATTGTACTAACGGTGCGCTAGGCGTGTTTGGTGTAAATAATTATTGCAAAGTAGAAGAAATTAAACAACTTGAACTTTTTATGACAAGTTTTTGTTTAAATGACTAACAAATTAAATATAAGGTTACATTTTAATCTATTTAATGCGTACTCACCCGTTACTCGCACTGACACATATTTACTGACCTGGTAATCTCACCGGCACATATTTATTGGCCCAGTACTGTCACAGTCACATATAAGGTGACATTAATTGATGCAGCCTATAATAACTGAAGTTTAAAAATTAAATTTCGCCTTTCCGTGGCTACTGGGTTTGCGTTTGCAGGGAACAGGAAAGACATTTTCGAATTTCCCAAAAATGGTTTTTGGGAATTTTTTGATTTTGATTTTGGTCAACGAAACCTGATGCCGACTACTTACTGAATAAATAAAAGTCACCTTACATATACTGACCCGTTATTCATACTGTCTGTCACATATCGAGCCATTACCGCCATTTATATAATTCAATTTTTTTTTAAATTGTATACTGAGAAAAATGTATTTTTGACTTCATTATAAAATAGCATTACATAAGTTTGAAATACGGTGAATTGTTTTTAAATTTAGTGATAATTGGAAAATATTATACTGTAATTAAAACGTTTGAGGAAATAATCGAGTGTTTAAGGTAAGTAACGCAATATTATGATGACAGATCACCGTAAAATTGGTCAGAGAAAATAAGATAATCATTTTCGTATTAAATCATGCCTTCCCCATAAAAGAGGTCCGTCACACTACGGTATGCTTACTGTCACCATAAAAGCTTTGACGGAGCGCATAATTCTGTCTGCTTCCTACAAAGTCATAGTGACAGTGCGTCATATTATAACGCTAGCAGCAGCAACAGTAGTTTCATCGTATTTTATTGTGATGTCCGTATGCTCCCTACTTTACGTGAATCATCATCATTTCAAGTGAATTCACTTAATTTTATGATTACCAGTTTTCTCAGTGTAAGCGACAAATTCCTAAAATGCGTTTATTGAACAAGTTTATTGAGTGAGTACTCTGAGTCTACTTGAAGAATTCGGCGTTTGTACATATATGTATGTATGAATGTTTGTTCGACGATAACTCGAGTATCGTTGATCGGAATGTCTTGAAATTTGGCAGGCGAGTAAATAAGGCAAAAAGAATTTTTAAGCTAAATCGGTCAAGCGCGAATCGGGCGAGCGTGAGTTTACAGTTCGGGGCGAACTACTAGTTATTATCTTCAGTAACATTTGGTTTAATTTAGTTATTTTGCTATATTGGTATCGCGGTGATGGCTCGATATTTATTGATTGTTACTCTCACCAACACATATTTACTCACCCTGTACTCTCACGGGCACATATTTTTTGTAGAAGTTGTGTTACCGCCCAATCTCCGGAATCTGCTTGTGATGTTACCTGAAAGGAAAATATTTACCATTTAGCCTCTACACCTGTGTAGTTATTCTACATTGTGTAGTTACTCTACACTTTCTACACCGTGTAGTTACTCTACACTGTGTAGTTACTCTACGCACTGTGTAGGTACTCTAAACTGTTTGGGTACTCTTAGGTACATTAAGGTATGAAATATAAAATAGTAAGTATTTCAAATGAAATTGTATAAAAAAATTATCCATAAAGAAACTATGTCATAGTTCGTAGACTTATTTATTCATCATGCTCTGAAAGTAAATCGTACGTAACTCGAAATGCGGGAGGTAAATTCAATTTAAAAACCTAGGGAGGTAAGTAAATTTTAAAATCGAACGAGGCTCCCTTACATTCGCTTACTAGTACAGCCCCCTGATTCTGTATCGTAAAATCAGTAAAATATACATATCCGCTTATCTAAGGATACGTTCGCACTTGAAATGACGTCACAATTCGAAAATAGTTCAATACCCATTGAAGGTTATTGGAAGTTCAGTTTTTATCTATTTTTGGTGAATAGCAACCATACTTGGCAACCGATTCAAAGATACGTAATAGGCCCGCTGGTCTAGCTAAATGACAATGGAAAATATATTATCTGCTTAATCTCTTTATTTTGTTTTTCTGTATTTTATTTATATTATTACGGAAAAATGTGACTTTCATACATATGCTAAGTGAAATGTTAAAAAGACGTTTAAGAGTTTAAAAAATAAATAAATTGACCAGTAAGACATGATTGCACAAAAAAAGAAAATGTCAAATTTTCTCGCTGAAGCGTTGCAAACATAATATATTTTTGTAAGTTATTTTTTTATTTCTCGCATTAGTGATGAAAAATAGATCATTCTACACGGATGTAAGTGATCAATTGCACTCTTTTTTGCTTGCTTCGTTCGGTCGTGCGCCTAAATATATTAAGCAAGCAAAAAAGAGTGCAATTGATCAATCTCGGGTGCAAAGGATCGCTTACCTCCCTTGTATAACAATCTACTATTATTATCCTAAATAGCGTGTACAAAGCGGTACTTTATATCCCTGCGGGAGAAGATTTGTTACCGCCATTATACAATACAATTATGTTGCAATTAACTAAAAAGTTGAAAAACAGTTAACATAAACGGCTACTTACGATATAAAAAATGACATTCATTTATTCAGCCAAATTCATACTGAAGACTCGGTAAGTGCGCAGTATCAAGGTTCGATGACCCTTTTTGTGAAATTCGTAAATGATTATTATCTTTTTCCCTAAAAACGCAAGCTCAGCCCCGAGTCAATTACTATATGTGACGTCAACATTTTATTTTGCGATATTAGCAAAAAGTGTTATCGATCCGTGATACTGATCACTTACCAAGCCTCCAGTATGAATTTGGCTAGATAATTAAATTTCAACATAAACAAAATCGGGTTCGTACGCTATTATATACATTTAATTGTTTGTTTTTTTCGAAGTAGCAGCACTGAAGTTGTAGGTCTTAGGGCCTGGCATAAACAATCTATAAAGTCTGTTAAACATAAATTAATCTATAAAATGGTTCCGAGCCACAATCTGGACTGCTATTAGTAAAATTTCGCTTTTTCACTGGAATCGTACAGTTTCTTCGGAGGCAACCAGGATAACGCGAAGTTTTCCCGGTTTGACGAGATGAAAATGTTTATTGTATTTTGTAAGTAGTTGAAAGAAAAGCAGGTTATTAACATCGCCTAGTGAGAATTATAATTTTATGCATAAAGGGTGTCTTGTGCTCTGTATACTTAAGATGTACTGCTAAATACCGCTGTACACAAATTATACACTTGTATGATTCAATCCAAGGCTTATGTCCAGCAGTGGACGAACACAGGCTGATGGATGGATGGATGGGTTTAGTCCACTGTCTGTTTGTTGTGCCCTCGCATAGACAAAATAAAAAATCTTCAAATCTGTTATGTTAATATTTGTATATCGTCAATTTAAAATCTTTTTAATTTTATTAACTTCCGTGGACAACAAAAATAAAAATAAATGTTATTTAAAACAATCTTTCTACATACGCTATTCTATTCCAGCAGGCCTAACATGGTTGCCACTTTAACACCATTTTAAACACCATTGTATTTACTGTCAAATGGTGTTAAAGTGGCAACCATGTTAGGCCTGCAGGTGCTTTTATCTGTGCTCTGACCAAATCTAATTGTCACCCAAGTAAGATAAAGCAAGAATAATGAAATTTATTAAAATTTTACTTTTGTAATGTAGGTACATAAATACACTTATCGCACGTTAGGAAATAATGAAATTTAAAAGAGGAAAATACAATTAATGTATTGGTTTGCTTATATTTAATAAGTTAATACACGTGCATGAACTAAATTAAAGGTATATTTATTTTATACAATAATCTGAATATTATTATAAGAGTGCATTACAAACGAGAAAAGATAAATAAATAATTAGAAACAAATGTAAAGACAAGAATTTGAAAAAACCTCTTGTTATCAAGACAAGCGCGCTACCAATTGCGCCACCGTAGTACTTACCTACATAGACCGTTGAATTTTTCCACTATACTTGTCCACCGAAAATTTTTGTAACTATTTGATCCAACCAGCATGTAATGCACACATTGAACGCTCACGAGGGCGTTATGTGATTTCACGCCTTGTTCTTAGGAAACAGATGGCGCTGTCGTCACTACAATGTGTTGCTTCAGACAGTTAAGAAATTCACAGTTCTCATTAACTTAGATTATGTTTTTATTGCGAAATCATCGCTTTTGAATACTCTAAATAATTACAATAATGTATATACGATGTGATAACAATAGCTACCCATTTACTAAATACTAGTACGTTATATATATAAATACATATCTAACTCCGCCCATAATTTAGTATCTTTGCTTTGGGAGTAGTTCCTGCCCTGTCTCCCTAGTCTCCATCGTCTAAGCCTCGGCTCCCGCTGACCCGTCTTCACGTCTTTCTATGGCATTCTCAAGTTCATACGGGCGAGTGCAGCATTACGTCATGTGGCGATAACAACCGGTGGTATTTTCGCGCCGGCTCGCCTAGCCTCCTCCAGTCATTTGTTTGTCGCCGCGTTGTGTGCCCGCTGGTTCACCGTTCCTTGCAGACTGACGCGATCTTTTTAAGTGACAAGATGGTGAGTTCGATTTAAATAAATATTTAACGTCTATCAATAATAAAACAAATTGAGTAAGGTGGTGGTCGCTCCTAAAAATAAAATATTCAAAACAAGCTGCACCAAACATTGTAAGTTGGATTGAACAGGAGGAATAATTTTTCAGCCGACATTTTTTGTTTCAACAAGTTTGCTTTCATTTTTTATTTATAGATCATCAGTATTTTTATTATTTATAAATTACAACGCTTGAAGTTTGTAATTCCTTTCAAAAATAATAGGTTTTTGATTTTCAATCTTTTTTGTTAGACGCACAATTAATACTAAAACCAAAAGGAAAATTTGATAATGAAGCCAATTTTAGTTAGCATAGCATCCCGCGTATAAACCATGTGGTTTTGGTCGGTTGGCTTTTATCTTAATCAAAATGTATATATGTCTTTGAAAAATAAACAATAAAAAATTAAATTTACATTCCAAGTAAAAAAACGCGCAATATTCAAGTTCAAGGTTACTCAAGCTATAAATAATTTCCCACTCAAAATAATGTTACTATACGGGAACATTTTATCACCTATTGTTAATTTATTGCAACCGATAGTCCTTATTGCAACGGCTTAAGCATTCATTATGCTAACGGTGTATATGAGCTATTTCAGTTTCTCGTTGTTTACATTCAGCGCTTTCAATATCCGATGCTGCTCTTTTATTATGTTTGCGAACTAAATACTATCCATAGTTTACTATTTCTGTCTGATCGACGCATTCATGTGCTGGGTGTAACGGGAAGGTAAATGAAACGATACTAAACTGATCATAATTAATATTTTTTGCATAAGAAACTGATGCTTACATTGTGAGTTAACAATTTTCTCCCATTGTAAATACGCACCAACTGTAAATTTTGCACAGGCAGGACCAAAGTTTTCGTTTGGGAATGTTTCCCTGGAAACGTTGTTCAGTATTATCAGTAGTCATTTAATGTTAACTGTATACCGGGTGTAAATAGACTACTTCCATTAAATGAAACCATATATTCTGAACTCTCTCCCAGAGGTTGAACTCTCTGTTCCCTCTGCTAATCATGGCGAAATTGTAAAGTCCAAAAGGCCAACAATAAAAATGGAAAATTAAAAAAAAACGGACCGTACCGAAACACTTTTCCTAAGAATCATACCCGCGGACACCCTTAGTTTGGGAAATAATTGAGTTCCAAACAAAAATGCATGAACCCTAACGCACCAACATATGGGCGAGTATCGAGAGAGCGTCGTCCGTGAAACAGCTGTTCCAGTGCAACGTTCTAAAATAGACCTTCCTCCTACGAGATAAAGTCTTTGAGTTATAGTTTAATATCTTTTCCTCTGAAGAGTTGCGCGGTTTTTTTTTTCGAATAGCTGTTCAGTATGATCAGTAGAGTATGTGGTTTTATTTAATGGTCGCACTCTATTTACACCCTGTATGTATTTCTAGGGTCCTAATCTTACTAGTGTAAATAATTCTAAAAGATGCATTGTATCAACGTTCCAAAAGCAACATGTTTTTGCCATAGACATACCTTGTCCTACAACTAGTTCTGTCCCTCAGTCTTCATCCCAGACTGAATCTAGTAAAAGCAATGAATGGAATTTGTTGGCTAGTTAAACAGACACTATAAAAATATCATGGACCATTAAAAAAACTATCCTTGAAGCAGTCCGAAGCCAACATCTTAAAACACACATAGACGACATAGTTTGGGCTTTTGGTCTAATATCTTTTTCAATCTTAGCTCTTACAAATTGAATTAGTGGTAGGGCTTAAAACTAACTATTGACGATATATATTGCAAAACAAAAATAAGACTCAAATATTTTGGGACCCATTTTACAACACCACCATTATGAACAAATCACGTTGAAATCAATTGGATGTCGAAGAAACATTTGTTTTTTTCTAGCGATTTTATACATTATTTTTAGGATTTATTGCTTATATATTAATAATAAAAATATTATCAATGTCTATTCACTAACATCAAAATCAAACCTTTATCTCATTTTCACCCATCTCAATGGAAAATCGTAAGCCTTAAAATAATTCGTATTTAAAACCTATATCGGCTTACTTTGAGACTCATTAAAACAGTTAATTTTTTATGATACTAAACAACGACCAATTGTTGTTTAGGTTGATTAATATTCTAGGCCCTAGAATCTAGGGTTTCTGTGGAACCTTGCAATTGTCCTTAAAAGCAGGAACAAAACTTATGGCAGGATTAGGTATGTTTTTGCATATAAATGCGTTTACATTTTCCAGTACCAATGCAGTAGTTCAATTACAACTTGGTATAATTTATTTTTTTAATTCGTCTAAGAATGAAATTTTCTGTGGAATGAAATCGTAATAATTAAGTTGGAATTATTTTCACTTTGATTCTCGGATCTTAAGCACGCTGACTTTTGGATTGTTTTCCATACGAAAACTTTACCGGCCGGCCATGTAGCTGTATTTTTTTGTTGATACTATTGGAAGAGTTGGTCGTATAGACAAGTAAAGCGTCTAACAGGTCTGTGCAAAATATCATGGCCTATGATTTAATGGCCGTCTTTAAAAAAAATATAAATGAGCAAATTGGGGATGACAAACACGAGCTGATGTCAACTGTCAAGAAAATAAGATTATTTTATTTTTGAACATTCGCAAAGAGGTTCCCTCTACAAATTTTCAAGGTTGATTCTCGAAGGCATGATTCCCGGAAAAATAGCATTAGGACGTCAACGTCACAAATGGATAGATACCATCAAACTTATAGGATAAAATAACGGATCGCAAGCAATTTAGCCTACTGACCTCCAAACTTAAATTTGAAGATGGCACCCAATGATGATCATAAGGCAGAGTGCGATCGTGCAATTCTGTCACTGGAAAAAAGTACTCAAAACGATCACAAAGATATTCAGGGGAAAGGGGATTTTTGATTACACATAAAGTTGGGTGAGAATGTAAAATTGACGACGTAAGCGAATGGGAATCCATTAAAGCTCACGACGAAATTGAGAGACATAATCAAATTTATGAAGACCGTAAATTAATCTTATGCCTAGATTCTGAAGCCGATCTAGTTAATTAACCAGTTCTCCACTGGCACCGAGAAAGGACCCTTCTGCATAGTCAATTAACGAGAGAAGAAGAGATTGAGCAAGATTTTTTTTTAATAGTGCGGTAATTTTGAAGTCTCTTAAGGGAATGAAATGCTCCATGGACTTTTCCGCTTATTTAATTGCATATCATATTCATATGTACTATCGAAACACCCAGGTTTTTGCAGTAGTAGTGAATGCATGCAATATCAGTCCTGTTGAAATTAACAGAAGGAATGCCATTGTCATTAAAGATTTTTCCAAAAAGGATCATCGAATTTGGCTCTATAAATTAATTATACTAATATAAAATTAAACAAAACAACTGATAGTGGACAACTTTCGTATTGGAATTTCGGTAATAACGTGAAAAAAGCTGCTCCATAGAAACTGACAGATCAGTGGGTCTTTCGACGAGTGGGTTTTCGGTATAATAAGTGTATAAGTAGGTACCGATTTTAAACAATAAATGATTTGATTCATTGATTTATTATGTACTAGCTTTTGCCCGCGGCTCCGCCCGCGTGTTATTCGGTTTAACGACATTATTTTTCTGGGATAAAAAGTAACCTATGTGTTATGTTGGGGTATAAGCTGTATCCATTCTAAATTTCATCCAAATCCGTCCAGCCGTTTCAGCGTGAAAGAATAACAAACATGTGTCAAACACAAACTTTCGCATTTATATTATTAGTGTGAAGTGTGATCAGATAACA
Organism: Ypsolopha scabrella; assembly: GCA_910592155.1. Classification (NCBI taxonomy): domain Eukaryota; kingdom Metazoa; phylum Arthropoda; class Insecta; order Lepidoptera; family Ypsolophidae; genus Ypsolopha; species Ypsolopha scabrella. The sequence goes on along the minus strand of OU342975.1, from coordinate 19,152,764 downwards.
ATAGCCTTGTCTTATTTCACCACAAACGATTAAAGACCGCGCTAATTAGACACCTGATGTATGAAATAACAAAGCCTTGTCTTATTTGTCCAGACGATAAGTACCGCGCTAATTAGACACCTGATTTTTTAATGATATTGATCTATCCTACAGGAACCATGCATTTTTCCGGGATAAATAGTAGCCTATGTGTTAAGTTAGGGTATAAGCTATATCCATTCTAAATTGCATCCAAATCCGTTCAGCCGTTTCAGCGTGAAAGAGTAACAAACATACACACACACACACACACGCACAAACTTTCGCATTTAAATATTAGTAGGATAGTACGATAGGATAGGATGGAAACAGGACTTTCTGTTCGCGTGATCTCTAAAGTCGTGCAACTAAAATTATTCAGTATTATAAATAAACAGTTTTGTAGTCAGCCACTGAAAAACCTAAACACCTAAACATATAAAACCGATGGTCAAGAATCCAGGCCAGTAGCAGTGGAAGCGTAATAGTCGCATGGCATGTTTCTCATTAGATGCCGATACTTTGTGTTTACAACCATTGGACTGATCGCGATACTCTTATTACATGGTAATAAAGCAGGTTTTCGATTAGCTGATGTATCAAGTCCTATCGGGAATTGTGGCAGTCGTTTACATCTGGATGTACTGGGCTTGTATGTACCGCATTATATGTACTCATATAGGTAATTACGAAGAAAAACCACAGACCCGTTTTTACTCGAATTGCATTGGTGATAAGAGCGCAAAGTGGGCCTGGGGCAATTTTTTCGATGGTACTCACGGCGCGGATAGAATGTGTGCATCTCTGTTAATGGGTTTCCCACGGGATTGGATGGAATTGATTTGAATCTAGATTTGTAAATTTAGATTTTATTTCTTACTTCTGTAAGTAAAATTTAAAATTGATTTGTTTGAATATTTCTGAGTATAATATTGTATTCCCTATCAGTAAATGTTACCTGAAAACTCACACTTGTATTGCATATAAATAAAATATACAAACACAACACCCACGCCCTACGGTATTTATTAAATAAAATTATGTTATAAAATTATAAAATATTTTTGTTCGATTTTATTACGGAGGCCGGTGCAGCAAAAACTGCCTATTACACTGTCAGGTGAGGAATCGGTATAAACCCTTTATAGGAGTATATAGTTCAAAGGTAAATTGAATTAAAAATTAAAATTAATTAATTTTCAGGGAGAGGTCAAAAACATTTTTTTTTCCGGCATTTGCGAGTGTGGGGTGTCGGTGTCTACAACTTATTGATTAAAGCACAATTTTTTTTCAATTTTTTTTTGATCTCCTGTAATATATAAATTAGTGGCCCCATTTTAGTTACGGGGTCTATCTCAAAAACTAAAGCAGTTAAGAAATTGTAATTTTCTGTATATTACGTGCCATACACTGTATTTAAACAAAAAGTACTGAAAACGCCATTTTTTATATAAATTTAGGGTTACGCACCTTAATACTCGACCAACTTAATTTTGCAGTATTGTTTCATGAATAGAAATACAGGTATGCGTTTTTGTTTAGCTTATTTTGGTTTGTATATAATGTGATCTTGGTGTATGGACGATTATCTCTATCTATCATATTACGATAATATATAATCAAGAACAGATACTTATTGATGGCTTTCTGAATTGGAGGCAGGAGAACCCCCTGGTACAAATCCTAGCTACGCAATGTTTTTAGGTACTAATAAGTTTGTAATTTTTATTAAAATAATTTAAGTTTTTTAATTTATTTCAATGATGCGGAAGCCTCAGGGTGCGAGTCCTACTCTCACTTGACCGGTTTTTTATACTTCTTCTGACACCAAGATCTAAACAAAATAACAACTTCTACTATTTGCCGCCTACGTCTTGGCTACACGTGGAGTCCAGTCCACCTGGCCAAGATAACCGTCTCTGTAATTGTGAATTGGCGACGAGTCAGCGAACCATATCATTTTTTATGTCTCCTAAATCAATTATCACTTTACGGCCATCTCCCACCAGAAATCTCTCGCCCAACCAATATAAACCAAATACTCAGTTCAGCCAACAGTCCACTCAATAAATATGTGTAGCCCCTTTCTCGAAATTAATAACATTAAACTCTAATAATCCTACTCGCACGCATATTATACAGTTATTATTATTAAAAAAAAAATTGCACAAAAAGAAGACATAGGCGAGCTTAATGCTAGTTAGCATTTTCTTCCAGCTCTTCACTTTATTACAGTTAAATATTTCTGGCCATGATTGCTTTTCCCACTTCTCAAAAAAATATAATTGTACTTTCAAAATGTAAAATAAATGTATATAAACTAAATAGCTTGTTCTTTTATTTTTGTTTTTTATTATATTATAGTATATAAACAAAAGAATAAAAAAAAAACAATATATATTTCGGACCCTACTGGGCCCGGCATCAGTTTTATTTAATTATATCAACTAAACTTAGCACTGGAAAATGCCAAAGGGAAACAAAAGAAGTAGGTATTTGAAAATACCGTTTTTCTGTGAGGTATTAGAAAAAAAAAACTTTGAGCTTCCATCTAGGTATATAAACTAAATATATATTTTAAAAATTAGCGGTTTTTTATATTCTCTACCCAGTTTTCAGCTTGGCAGTTATTTTATTAACACCCCTTATAGCCACCACGGTCACCACGATGATAAATTATAAAGAAAACTGCATCCAAATCTGTTAAGTGGTTAATGAGTTCAAGCGGCACATACATGCAGACAGGCAGCCAGAAAGACACAAAAATTGTAACAATTTTTAAAAAATATTCATTTAGACACGATTTTTTTACTACTTTATTATTTGTATAGATTTAGACTAATGTGGAACGAACAATTCAAAAAAATTAACAATATCGATTGGTAACGAAATTCAAGTTTTGCATATAAATGTTTTTCTTTTGAGATCAATGATAAGTAGAGCAATACTAAAATCAGTACAGTGTCGCAGTGATATACGAGTGTGTTGAAGCGTGTTATTAAATCCAGTGCTATTAAATCCAGAAGAGAGAGGTCACGCTACAATGGCGCCTACGCAGAACACAATTTTAGATCTTTTGGGTTACCTCATTTACAGGAATACGTCTGAAAGATTCATTTGGTCGAGGATTCATGAGGGAAGGTCAAGTTTACTTTGTGTTAGTGGGACAAAGACAGATATACTTCTAAGAATATGTACTGTTTAATAAATGGCACAAAAATACATACGCTCGCAAAAAGTAATGAATATTTTTGAGATTGTTTTATGTGTTTTTAAATATAAAACTCAGCCAATATACTGAAGACTTGGTATCGGCCAATCGGTATCAATGTTTGATGACTACTTTAAAAAAAATCTGTTCCGTACAAACGTGAGCTCAGTTCCGTTCCGAGTCAATATTATAAGAGTCAAAATTGTATGGTTCATATTGCACAAAAATATGTTATTTGTTATCACAACTGATCTTAAGCCTTCAGTATGAATTTGATAGCATAAATTAATGTCGCCTTGTATACAACGTGAAATTTAAGTCATTTTGTTAGAGAAAACTGGTTATAATACTCGTCCTTATGAACAACTTTTACTATAAAGCCAACCCTGAAATCGCGAAAAAAATATCAGCTGTTCCATGGAAAAGTTAAATACCTACTCGACCAAAATGTATGGAACAGCTGATATTTTTTTCGCGATTTCAGGGTTGGCTTCATAGTAAAAGTTGTTCATAAGGACGAGTACTATCACCAGTTTTCTCTAACAAAATGACTTAAATTTCACGTTGCATAAAATATTGTCATGCATAACATTAATTTTGATTCGCTTACCTTAACTTAATCACACAAAATAAGAATAAAATAAAAAAAAACATTATTTTTTATTTGGGTACCGTAACTGACAGATTTTCTTCTCCTAATATTTTAACATAGATATCAAAGATTTAAGAATATGTCGTTATGATAGAGGTGTATTTAGTTACATAATTAAAAAAAAAACTGCAAAGAATTATAATGAAATTATTGAACCAAAATTATGATTTCTTGTATTTTACTACAAACTTTTTTCTTTTTTTTTCGTTACTAGACTATAGGACCGTACCTAATATATTATGCCAAATATGTCAAGATCCGAGGTCAAGCGGGCCAATGTTGTAGAACAGATGGACAAAAGGTTGCTGTAAATAGACAAAAACCAAAATATCTCACAAGTTCACAAGAGAGTTTGTGTCAACAAAGCAGCATCGCGTGCCAAGTAAAATAAAACAACAAACTTTTTGCTCATGCAACAAGAAATATTGACCTTTCAGATTTCGAAGTAAATAATGTAATGATATTTAAAATAAATAAAATAATTTGGCCAAGTGCGATTTGGACTCACGCACAAAGGGTTCCGTACCATCACACAATACTGGTACGGAATCCTAAAAACATACATACCAACAATAAATTAAGGCGACAAAAAATTTGGCGCGTGTCAAACAATTCTGAACCCTCTCAGTACGGAACCCTAATTTTAGTGTTGTTGTTTTACTTTAGATTCTGTACAACAGTGTAACCAACTTTGAAACGTGTATGTATTATCGTCTTTATGATAGAGCTGAAACAATTAATCTTGAAAAAATGCAATTTTTGAAGGTTTCTTCTACGAGGAGACGTTTGTTTTTTATATTTTAATAATTTTCTTTATTTAGTCGTGGTAGAGGCCATAGTAATACGTATTTTGTGAAAATTTTATCTGTCTACCTACTATTACGGCTGAAGCTATGACAGACGGACGGACAGACAGACAGCGGACGCTTAGTAATAGGGTCCTGTTGGGCACCCTTCGGGTACGGTACAGAACCCTGAAAACGATGCATAAAGTAATTTCGAAGATGCGTTACTCGCAAGTTTGGTTGCCAACGCTTGAGCGTATATTTTGCTTGTACTCAAAAACTCGCGACAATAAATATTAGTTTTTTCACTCGCCGCAGTCATCATACCCATTGATCAATGCCACTTCGGCGATCACTAATGTTAATACAATTTTTTGTTCGCGAAATACTCTATTAGTCACGTTAATTGGTGCGGTGTGAAACAAATACAAAGATAGTCTCTGACTAACAAACAGGTTAGTAGCGGCTACAAAAATCGGAGAAGCGAGCTTTTCCTTGTATTAGATAGGATACATATTCGCATTCTTTGTACAGATCCGTATACCTAGCATAGATGTATAGAGAAATTTCGTCTCTCGAAGAAACGTTTGATCAATGGACACGCAGGACGATCCGTTAAATCGAGGTGAGGGTCACGTGATAAAGTTTAACTGCGTTTCCATTGGTCAAACGTTTTTTCTATAGACAAAACTTCTCTATTATTTTCGTCCATGTTATATTTCGGTTGATTTTAAAAGAGATTTCCTACGTAAGTGTATTGTTTTTTTGACTGAAATATTCATTGTTTTATGGCTAAACGATAACGATACGAAAAGCAAAATAATGTTGATTTCGATAAGGAAACGATAAAATGTGATATTGAATCATTATCATCACTCACGTTTTATCATTCATTATTTCCAAGAAAGGAGGGCAAGTAAATAAACTTTTTCGTAATAAGGATTCAGCCTTCAAAGATACCAATATCCTGAAGCATAAAGATAATCCAATTGACAATAATAACAAGTTTCAACACAGCAATGAAAAGACTTACTTATATTAGTTCCACAGTGTTTATTTCTTCTCTGTTACCGTTTAAAAACATTTTCAGACAAATTAAAGAAACATTTAAAGAATTCATTTAAACGAAACCGGTCGCTAAGAGAAGAAATAAACACTGTGAAACTAGTACAAGTAAGACTTTTCATTGCTAAAATGGAGTTCCATCAAGAACTTTCAATCAAATCTATTATTTAGTTTCAAGACAAGTGAAGAAATATCAAATAAAACCTTCTTCTTTTAGCGAAGTCCAAGCTAGATAAAGAATGGTCATGTGCATGGAAAGAGTTCTAGAAATTCGTTGAATATTACGATTATGATGGTATACAACCAGAAGTTCCACAACGTCCTTGGTTTCGTATATTCCGCCCTGCAAACAAGATATCAAAAAACATACATCTATAGTTTGTCGTGTTCGGTTAGGTCTCTCGTTCTTTTTCTCCAAAATCAAGGTGAGGGATCATTCATTCCCTCCGTGAATGTGGATGAGACGAAGGCTCATTAGACTATAATTTTTTGAATGCCAAAGACTACGATTTTCTTTATATGACGTTCTATCTCCCGACCGGTCAATATCAGCCTTTTACTTATCCTTTGTATATTACCTATATCTACGTTGTGTAAATTTATAAAACCAAACAATATTATTAAATTATAGTCTCGAAACTATAAATTAAACGATACTATGTACAAGTTATACATTATAGTTTTGGTAATAAATTCGTTGTGTTCTGTGGTTCCGTATTGTAATGGTGTGTGTCTTTAATTCATTTACTAATTATTATTTATTTAATAGCATTTTAAGTATTTACTAATACGGTTTTGTGTATTTGTTTTAGGTAGGTAGGTAGGCACACGCTCAAGAATTTAAGTTAGACAAAATTGCAACTGAACAATCTCTAGTGAGTCTTTTTTCTTAAAACTTGATGTTGGCGGAGCTAATGTGTGGAGACACATTATAAGAAGCCAGAAAAAAAAAAAATTAGTTATCCGAGGTTATTGCAAAATAAACTATTACTTTATTTTATTTATTGTTATACTTTAATGAACCGGGAATGAGTCAAGTGCGTATTTATATACAGAATATAATTCTTTTTGAAAATCAAACAACAAATATTCAAAATTTTGACATTAAACACTCCCATACATTTAATATGAGATTAGTAGAAAGGTTTTAGTATCCTTATTTAAAAGGTTATTTTAGCTTAGTACTGATATTAAAGGAAACTGTTTATTAACCAAACATAGTAATAAAATTCTCTTGAATAATATTTATTTCTTAGTAAGTGCAAAATTTTGTATTCAAAGCAGATGTTGGAAGTGACGTCCTTGTTAATGTCATACTAAATTAAATGTATGGGAGTGTTTAAAGTCAAAATTTTGAATACTCCTCGTTTGATTTTCAAAAAGTTATTGATGTCATTTAACTGATTAGGTAACGTCCTTTAGATATCAGTTTAAAATGTTTTGATATCCGTAATAGTTACGGAATAATCGTCTGGTCACACTTAACGATTACACCCGGTATAATAACAATGTATAAAGATATTTTGAGGAAATCTGTTGTGCTTAAATTCTTAGAACAATACAGACAGATATTCAAGTAATAATATCTATGTTTTATGTGTACTAGTAATATAGCCTTCTCTACAAGAAATTTAAGGATTTTGCGTAGGGAAAGAAAAGTACTGAACGCTGAAATAAATATTTTAATATAATAGTCGTGACATAGAGAATGTTGAAGAAAGCGTGATAAGTCTGAAATAAATTGTATCAAGCATTGAAAGTATAAAACCTGAAAAAGCGGCTGGATTCGAAAGAGCGTCAAGACTTTACTAAGACATACTACATGGCCTCTCCGAAAAATACTTCGCTGTATTCAGGGTTGGAAAAAAAACAGTTCTTTTTAAAAAGATCAAAACATCCTGTATAAAACAAAAAAAAAACATGTTTAATAAAAATATTTACTGATGTATTTTTGCGGCTGTTTTAAACACGTTAAAAACATGTTTCAAACATGTTTAAAACATTTTTTGGGCATCGTATTGATATATTATGTATATGTAAAATTGTTTAAAAAGCGTTTTTTAAATGTTATCATAATCTAATCATTTATTGAGTGAAAAATAATAAGTGCTTTCCCAATAAACACGAAACGTAGAAATGCCTGAAAATACAAGTACACACCGACACCGCCCGTTCTCGTCTTTATGTTTGGGGAAACCCCCGCCATTAAAGGAATTTTAATCGCACCGATTAAAAGAAAAGGATGCGTTAAAAGAAAAGAGTAATAACGACGACACGTTCGATATAAGGAAAAAATAATAATTAATATGCTAAAAAACAGTGTTTTATACACGTTACAATATAAATAATCTCCTTTAAACAGTGTTTTAAACAAGGGTGTTTTATTCTCGGTGTTTTAAAACACTGTTTAAAACACTTGTTTTGAACATTTGTTTTAAACAATGCCAACCCTGGCTGTACTACTTTAGTTTCATAATTATAGAAATAAACTAACGATAAAGCAAAACATTATAGCTGATCTATATAAATGAAGCGAATTGAATTGTTTATCCTTTGTGGTAGTTTGTAAATAGATAGATATTTGTTGAGTAACACGAGTCTGTGACTATAGACATAGTATAGACTATAGTAGTAGCACATCTGTACAGTAAACACACACATTAGATGCACGTCATATTGGCGACTCAGTTGGTTATTGTTTACCATACATAGTTTTATGATGTGCAATATTATCTGTCTGTTTGTATGTCTTCACTATGAAAGTATGCAAGTATACTTATAACTCTAGACTCAGTAACGGATTGATACGTGTTCGTTCACCAAGCTAAATTTTTGAGGACGACAGACTATATAAGGTGATTTTAATTTATGCAGCCAAATTCTTACTGAAGACTCAGTACGTGCCCATTAACAAAGTTCAATGACCGTTTTTGTTAATTTCGTAAATTACTCTTTCGTGTTCCTTATAAACGCAAGCCTAGCCCCAAGTCAATTACTATGGGATGTCAAGATTTTATTTTGCGAAATCAGCAAAATCAAAAATCAAAATCAAATCAAAATCAAAATATTTATTTTGTAAAATAGATACATAAAGTATACTTTCTACAAGTCAAAGTTAATCTTTGCAATACATATCTTTAGAATAAAAAAAATAATATATACATATATACTAATAAGGGAAATACATACAAAAAATATTTAGGTTGGGCTACTAAAATGTACTTAAGCATTAATTAATGCAAAAAGTGTTATCTGTGTTACTATCACTTACCAAGCCTCCAGTATGAGTTTGGCTGTTTAAATTAAAGTCGCCTTATACCTATATAATATAGTCTACGAGTAGTATCGCCTCTGGACTGCGTTCATAAATCAGGGTTCTCGACACGGGTTCTAATGCCATCTTTGTCGCACGCTTTAAAAAAATGTATACGTTGTCCTGCTGTCAGTGTCGGAACGAAAATTTAAAATTTATGAATATTATGAACGGCTATCTGTAGTCTAGTGGTTCGAGTATTTGACCACTAACCCGGAGCTAAGTTCATAAACTAGGGATCGCAACACGGGTTCTAATGCCATCTCTGTCGCATGCTTTGAAAACTGTATACGCTATTTTATTTTGCTGTCAGTATCAGAACCTGACGAAATTGTTAACTTATAAACGGATACCGAAGGTCACAGGTTCAAATCTCGTAAGGGCACGAAGGAAAGCTGTGGGTCCACATTTTGGCCCAAATTACGGCGATAGAGCGCACCACCCATTACGCTGGGATGTCAAAATCATGAGCGAAGCGTGAGTGTACGAGTGTTCTTGGAAACACCTCTGACACCCCGTCGGTAATTTATGTTGAATGTTGCATGAAACAGCCTGCAGATTGCCAGTTAGCTACATTGAATGTTTGTGGACGACTACATAGTGAAGATAGATGGGATACCTAGATGATTTTGAAAGTTCAACTTCGACTCGACTTTTGTAAATTTGAAGAAGCTCTCTTGTTTCTTTTCTGAGGTATCGCGATTCTTGTGAGAATGATTTTAGGGAGGGGGTCAAATATTTTGGTAAAAATCGATGACCTAATATAGGGACAGCCCCTAATGACTTTATCTTATGCTGTACGACTGCAAAATGATTTGGCGTGATCGTTTGCCGAGTCATTTGATGGACTCATTGTCTTGGCCCTAAACTTGGCAAAGTATCGTCATAGAAATAGTCACCTTCAAAATTTACCTTGACATTCTTGTAAATATACGAGTACTTTGTTTTTATTTACAAATTCATTTATTTTGGTGCTTACTAATTTTTCTGTTCTTTGTATTTCTGTTTTATTTTATTTAACCAGATAAAACGGAAATTTAAAGAACAAAAAATTGTACTGTTGTATTTACAAAGTGTCAAATATACCTGTCTCTACATAGGGTCGATTTTATAATCATTACATATACATTTATTAAAACAGGTTTTTAATTTAAACTGAATGCGCACTAAATTAAGGTAAGTTATACATTTAACTAGAAAAAGGAATCATGAAAAGGCGCGGGCCTGCCTTAAGAGATGTGCAGACACATAAATTACGTGGTAGAATTGAACAACGTCAATACAAAGTGACTCAACTTACTGTGATCAACCTACCTGTGTAGTTTAAGTTACATAATAATAATAAAATAATAAATAATAATAATAATAAAAATAATGTCATGTTAAAAAATATACTGCCAGCCTAAGTCGATCTTCGTTTATTTTTTAGCCATGTCACTTGGCCCAAAACTTATACATATTGAATTATGTTACCATAATTCACCATCAGATAATGTCCCAAACAATGTCATGAATGCACATTATTGCGTCCCATTATGATGCTGATTTTGTCCTGAATTCCGAGACGTCCCACTTTCCTTTGCAGGATTGTCGGCGAGTTCTTTTATCATATATACTTTCAATTTGAAAGACAATAGTTTTTGTAAGGTTATGAAGGATTGCATGGTCCATAATTCAGGTGTTCAATAAGTAAACAAAATCACGTCAGTTATTTTGTACACTATCGTTCAAAATCCCTTTTCCCTTCGTTTGTGCATCAAAACTAAACTACGCTGAACGTGAATTAATAAATCGTATACAAAACCAGAATATTCAAATTTGAACCATATTTTCTTAATGATAAAGTGTATAACAATGGTAACTAAAAAATGGATTTCATTATATCGTGCCCACCTCTTCCTGTTACCGAATCCGAAGGTTCCAAAGTAGGAATTGTCTGCATGATGTCATACTGTTATGTCATCTACCTACTCAACATTACGAACATATAAAGTGAAAATATTGTGTAATTTTTATCTACATCGACATTTAAAGAGAATTATTTAGGCTGACCTTTATCGGGGTTTTTGCTTTGGTTTTATTATTGTTGTGTGTATTATCTGTGTGTTCTACATTATTAATTTTTGTTAATCTTTATTTCTAAGTGGTGTATTGTATATTATTTTTATTGACATGTTAATTTTACGACTAAATTTTTTAAATATAATATTTCCAATTAAAAATTCTTTATTAATTTTTTTAAGAGAATCGTAGTTTTGTATGTTTCGTTAAGAAACATGTTGATTTAACTCCTTAGTAGATACAGGCTAATGCTTAAATAATATAAGAATTTGGTGCAAATCTATATGCGTACTACTACTTCATTTTCTGAGAACAAAAACTGTTTTTTAAAGGATTATGTGAGATTACTGGTAAGTACTGGTAATATTAGGTGGTAGAGCTGATGCCGGGCTCGACTGTGGAGGTATCACCATCTTACTCGCAAATCCTCCCGAAGTTATTCGGGGGAGAGTAAGAGAACAGCTCTCAGGCAAAACCAGGCGGCCCACCATTGTCTGGGACCGATGGATGGCGGTATATCCGTCCCCAATTGCCGAGCCTTATATAAATTAGACTGGTGACGGGCACCGGCGTCACTGGTTCAAGGGTTTCGGCACCGCGCTCACCAACCCGCCTGCCCAGCGTGTGTGAGTATGGGCATTTCTTCCAGGAGGACCGCCAAGAGTGGCAAAATCCTGGAAAGGCCTATGTCCAGCAGTGGACGAAACAGGCTGATGGATGGATGGACTGGTAATTTGATCTGTAATGCGTTACAAATAAGGTCACCGAATTAAAGTTAGACGTTAAAAATATCTTTAATTTTAATAGACTTTATTCGTTGATATCCTAAATAAGCTTTTGACTTTTTTTTCTATTTATGTCTATTCAACAGGTTTTTTAAAGAAACTTGGACATCAACAGTCAATTAATTATCTTTTAATATTCTTGTTTTTTTTCTGTTATTTAGTTTCAATTTAATACATATTTTTTTTTTATTTACGAGTACTAACCTTGTTTTTAGGTTTTTTAATGGGAATATGTAAATTATTATTCATAATTTCTATCCCTTTTTGAAGAACTAGAGACAAGTAGTTTGTTTGAATTGAAATGATAAATATACGAGCGTTTTACAATAAAAATACAAAAAAGCTTTAATGCATTGTAACAAAGCTCTATTATATATTGTTTAAAATTTAAATGCAGCCTGCAATTTTTTTGGATATGCACAATACAAAAAATCACTTTTACAAAAAGTAATACAGGTTTCAACAGCTGCGGAGTGAACAAATGTGCTAGCTAGATAATAATGTTTACTTATTATTTATTACGGCTGGTGTCTTTGACTGCATGCATCTCACACACTCGCAACTCATCCCGCACCGTCTCGTTTCGTCGTCAGTCCGTCCGTCCCGTCCGTAACTCGAGATGGATTTAAGCTGTAAACACGCTAAAATATTCCTTAATAATAAATTACAATCATTAGATATACATATAATTCTTGAAAATTAATCAATTGAACTCATTAGTTGTTTTAATAGCTTCAAAACTAAGTTTCAAGTTGTTTCTTTGCATACTTTCTTAATTATCAAATAAGATCTTAGTCTAAATTTAAACCTTTTTATAGTTGAAGTGCTTGATATAAATTGAAATTACAATTTACACCATTACACTCCCTAATTTATGTAGTACATCATGTATTTTTTTTACTTTTTTTACCTAATATCTGAATTAAACCGCACCATATCGCGGCCTTTCAAGGTCACCAGCAGTAATTGGTCCCCTTAAGGAACCAATTCCAGCAAAAACATTCATTTTATTTTGGTAGTATCTTTGTAATGGCCTCTCTCAATTACTTTTTATTAATTCTTCATCCAAAGAGTACTGATACAACCAAATGGTCAAATTATCAATAATCCTACAAAGTCATGTAGCATCCTCGCCACCGTCCGTCACCTGGAGATAAATGCATTTTTATCAATTATAAGAGTGAAGGTGGCGATATGTGTTATCTGATACATTTGATAACCAACAGATATAATAATGCTGGCAGATAGACGTAATCATCTTAAGAAATAAACGTTACAAATCCTGCTTCTTAGTTTCGTGAATATTGAGAACATTGGAGCATATACTCGATAATATGAATGTGATATATGATGTATGTAAATGATGAAGTATTATTTCACGTGTACTTCTGTTCTTTATACTTTTTCATAAAACTTAATTCATGTTTTTATTGTTGCAGTCAAGCAAAGACAAAGCGGTTTGCAACGGATGCAATGCTTCTATCGATGGCAGAGTGAGTACCATTTTTTATTGTACACGTATGGTTGAGGTGTGTCAGGAATTAAAAGTAGAAAAAAATACCTACCTATATAAGGTGACATTTATTTATACAGCCAAATTTATACTGGTGACTCGTTAAGTATGGAGTTGGTATCAAGGTTCGATGACAGTTTTCGGAAAAACCGAAAATATATTTTTTCCATTTCCCTACAAACGCAAGATCAGCCCCGAGTCAATACATGGAAAGTCGAAATTTTCTTTTTCATATTACGCGAAAAATATTTATTGATCCGTGATACTGATCACTTACCAAGCCTCTAGAATATGGCTGCATAACTAAATGTCACCTTGATGTTACCGGGCAAACCCTAACTAGTTTTTCGGAAATCCTTCAAAATTAGGATTTTTCTAGACAGATAGATGGGTCACGTAACATAAATAAAGTTAAACGGTTTAGGTACTCGTATATAGGTATATGACATATATTGGTATTATATTTGGTATTCTCATATCTTTGTTAGCAATATATCAGTTTATCATTATTAACACTTGTGTGAGTGATAGAGTTGTTTACTGCCAATAAGGGAGCAGTAAATTACAGAATCAATGATAAAATAGCAATAATAATGATAAATAATAGAGGTGTCTTGTAATATTTTTATCTCAGGTAAGTCAAAAGGAAAATCGATTGCTAGGTATAATAAGAGGTCGTTTGGATTGCAAGGCGTTTTTCTTTAAGTACATTCCACTTTTTGGTTTTTCGTACGTTCTGCTTTTGGGACATTTTCACCATTAGGTCGTTTTGCTTTTCGGAGGCGTTTTATTACCCAAGCTGACTAAAACACGCTTTTTTGCTGCAAGTTCTTTTTTTGTAAAAATTTGTGTGCTGTATCTGAATTTCAAGTTTTTCTACATCAGTTCATAAATTTGGCCCAAAACAGTTTGAATGTTGTGAAATCACGGAATTAAACTACTTTTATTGACTATAGTTAGAACAATTTTGCTGTTATATTTTCATCCATACTTGTTGGTTTGCATTTTAATAAATCATGAGTAATTTCACCCTGGTTATGTTATCTATGTCATACTTGTACATGTAATACATGTGACTGCGAAAGCCCGAAATTTAATTTATTATTCATGCACCTCCTGACTGGATATCTCTTTAAGGCATTTACAAAGGATTCAAATTTTTATTAAAATTAAATCTTTGATTCTTTATACCAATCAAGAACACATTCTTAAACAAAGATCTAGTAGCCAACTGTAATCAACCTCAAACTGTGACCTTCAGATCGTGACAGCACTGAACAAGCAGTGGCACCCGGAACACTTCACGTGCAACACCTGCAAGAAGCCGATCGACGGATCCAAGTTCCACCAGCACAATGGCGGAGTCCACTGCGTCTCGTGCTACGCTCAGCACCACAGTCCCAGGTGCCACGGCTGCGGCGAGCCTATTACTGACGTGAGTATATCACTTCTCGTGTAGGAACAGACTTTGATTTTGGAAATGAGCCATGTAAAGGGTGCATACCTACCTCCAAGTCCTCATTATAAAATTGTCAGCAAGATTTTTTCCGAAACAAATCATGGACCGTGTCAAAGGCACAAATTGGCAGTGACACCCGCTTTCAGCACCGATGAACGTCTGCATAGTTACCAGCAGTTTTTTTCCGTTAGTCATGATGAAAGACCTACGGGTCAGTAAAATGAGTTTTTGCTTTTTAGACGTCAAATGTCAAATGAGTCACTGTGTTTTTCGCAGAAATATAACGCGGAAAAGATAAGGATTAAAATAAACACAGTGAAAATAAGCCAAAGAATTATTAAAATAACAATGTTTCGTACATTATGCAAACACGCTTTGTTTTCTTTGCGCTTTTGTCTATGGTGTATAGACAAAATGGTGTGTCGAATTGCGCAAATCATGATCTGCCAATAATTCTGTTAAAACTATAGAGGTCGCATCGGCTCTCCAAAATATATGTCGTCGGCAAATTCGTAAAGTATAAAATCGGAAATCTTATACCTACGTTAAAAATAAGTGCGACGATAAGCAGAGCGAGGAGGATCAGGTTAGGTTTATATGTAAATAAATTTTGGGAGCCGAACAAAGTGGAGCGAAGCGAGGCGATCCCCACTAGTTTTAACAGAAATACGATCTGCCTAGGCAGATTGTGATATGCCGAATTCTACAATATGCCGATACCTATATGTAAGCCTATACGTTCCTCCTCGGTCTTAATTTTGACGTTTTGTTGAAGTACTTTCAATTTCATACTTCATGATATGCCCAATCGACAACATTACAAATTAATAATTGGTACAAAACTAAAAACCATTTCGAGATATTGGCCTTCTAAGCATCATATGTTTTTTTCAGAATTAGGTAAATCATTATCAAATAAAGAGATTTTTTTAAATTCAAAAGTTGGTAAACACAAGATTTTAAAAACAATTACCTTTGCTTTCAAGTACATTCCGTATAAAAAAAAAATCAACTGTCATGTCATTGTGACTGTTGTGTTGACATTGACAGCGAACATAAACATGCCAAGTTTTTTTTTAAATAATCCCTCGGCAATGTACATTGAGTTTGAAATCCTCGGTTGCGACTTACGTTCTTTTGGACTGAGTGAATAAGAAAAAAATAAAATAAACATTAAAAACACACAATAAAACAAAATAAAAAGTACGTAAGCTTTATTTTTACGCCGACTTTCAATATAAATATTGAAAACAAATGGTTACCTGAAATGAAAATTTAATTTTCATTTAATGATGTCGATTCTACGATATTCCAACGACATTATGTTCGCAAACTATGGCGTAATGTTATTATAGGGTAATACATATTTTGAAGGCATTTAATTTTATGGTCAGGCGTTTTAATTGCTCTATGTTTAACCAGGTGTCACTAACACCTTATTAGTCATAGAAATGTCTGAAGCAATAAGGTATCATTTATTTATAATTCCAAGTTACTAAAAATCCATATAAGTATCTGTTCATCATACACGTACCAACCAAAACCGCAAAAAAATTTTGTGGAATATAATTTTAAATACGTGTTGTATTACAACAAAGCTAGATCAGGCTATAAGTAAAGAAATGACAGACATAAAACAATAGGTGTTCACCAATTTATAACCAAAATACGAGTATTCATATACGTATGGATACTACTTGATAAGTCGGATACTTCCTTAATTTAATCTGTCACCGCAAATGTACGCGAGTACAGGTAATAAACAAGTAAATATCAAAATCCATCCATCCATCCATCAGCCTGTTTCGTCCACTGCTGGACATAGGCCTTTCCAGGATTTCGCCACTCTTGGCGGTCCTCCTGGAAGAAATGCCCATACTCACACACGCTAGGCAGGCGGGTTGGTGAGCGCGGTACCGGCATCAGCTCTACCACCTTGTAAAAAGTAAATAAATAAATAAAATAAATAAAAGTAAATAAATAAATAATGATATTAAGAGCTATTCCACCAAATAACGCTTTTTGTATGGGTATTTCTTGGAATTTGGAGTGATGTTAATTATGTTTTACGATCTAATTAAATAAATGAATTGTCAATATAATTGCAGAATTCCATTGCTCAAAGATCTAGGTTATCGTGACATGAAATTTCAATCGACAACATTTAATTTTAGTTAATCATTTGTTTTTAATATTTATATTGAAAGTCTACGTAAAAAAGAAGCTTAAGTATTTTTTCATTTTGTTTTATTTTACGTTTTTCCTGCATAATTAAATGTTTTCTTATTCACTCATTCTAAAAGGACGTAAGTCGCATCTGAGGATTTCAAAAGTCGATGTTCATTGCCAATGGATTATTTAAAAAAAAACCATGGCATGTTTATGTCTGCTGTCACATGGTATGAAAGTTTTTTTTTAACAAACTGAACTTAAAAGCAAAGGAAATTGTTTTTAAAATCCTGTGTTTGCCATTTTTTTAGTTTTTTTTAAATATATCTTTATTTAATCACGCTTTAATTCTGAAAAAAAAATATGATGCTCAGAAAGCCCATATCTCGAAATGGTTTTCAGTTTTGCACCAATTATTAATTTTTAATGTTGTCGATTAAATTATGAATTATTCGATACAAAAAATCGTGGTAAACTGGCGATATTAATCAGAAAAATTGATGGATGTTTTTTTTAAGTAAAATAATGAATAATGAAAATGCTGGTACATTATGTTCCAATAAACTTACATGTCTGATGTATTGTTTTTTTTTTGCAATGTTATTGAATGAAATATTTAGATCTTTGAAGTTGACAATGTGATTATTTTCCTTTAAAGGAGGTGTAGGATATTTAATCACTACAAAAAATATAAAGTAGTATTTGCTAATGTGATAAGTCAATGTTCAAGGTGAAAGATTGGTCTAGATTGTACACGTATTCAAAATTATTAAAAGTTTTCCTAATATGATAAATTAGGCGCTGTAAATTTTAGATTTTCGCATGAAAATGTAATCCATCCATCCATCCATCAACCCGTGTTCGTCCACTGCTGGATATAGGCCTTTCCCAAATTTTGCCACTCATGTCGGTCCTCCGTCCTCCTCATCCAGCCGCCCCCCGCAACGTCCTTCAGGTCGTCGGTCCAGCGTGCACGAGGTCGGCCTAAACTATGAAAATGTAAGCTCTTAATTCATTAGATTATAATCTATTATTACTATAATCCACTTTGGCTTATTCAAGCTGATGGTAAGAAAAAGCAATTGATTCGGAGACTCGACGCACCAATGAATGATGATTCATGATAAAATTCGTCATGATGACTTCGCAGGCAGAATAATAATGACTTGGTTATTTTGGGCATGCCTGTTGTTTGTAGCCATTATGCCTATTTTGGAATAATGGATAAAAAATAAACAAAATATAAAGTAATGAGTAGATATCGCTTTGGCAGAGCTTTCACAAAGTATTGAGGATATTGCAACTTAAAAAATATTATTATCTAAGGCGACACAGTTAGTAAAAATTGAATTTTAAAACAGTATAATTAATACAACACAGATTTCTCCAATGCGGGTACTGCGGATCTATTATTGTGTACCATATATTGTGTTTTTGTAAAAAAACCTTTCTTTCTTTCTTTCTTTTTTTCCCAATCTACAATATTTAGATAGGGTTCTGAAAAAAGTACACGTTATAAAGAAGGCCTTTTCCAAGACTGAAACGCCCAAAACGTGAAAAATTAACTCGATCGTAGACTCGACGCGACGTAGTCCATCCAAATTAATAAAGTAAAAATAAAACCCATTACTGTACCTATTATCTAAAACATAGAAAAGCGATTTTTTTAAGCTCTCCTGTGAATTAATATTAAATTTTTTACATTAAAAACAGCATTACCCAACCTTTTCCTGATTCACCGCACTACTCAGTCGCGCACTTTTTCCGATATTATTTTAGACATTTGCGCCTTAATTGAAAAACACACTGTAAGTACTTTATTCATGCATCCCTATGTCAACAAATTAAAGTAGTTTGTTTATGTTCACAAACTAGCATAGTAATTGTTTTATGTTTATTATCAGTTCAGTTAGTCATCGTTGAGCGTATCGACTGATTAACCCTTATGTCATTGGATAAAGATTCAGAATGCAATGTTTCATATTCATGTTGACTTTAGTAATTACCCGTCGTACTTGGGTAGATAGATTTTATTAATAGGAAATGGAAGATAAGTTTACTAGTCATAAATTGGTGACAAGACACATGATGACATGAGTAAAAGATACAAACAAAGAGCTTATAATGAGTCTAAAGTAATATATGAACTTCCATGTAAGGGTTTTTCTATTTTTTGATCGGAGTTTTACTGAAAGGTAAGTAAAAAAATCGTTTAGGAACAATGCCTTAGAAATACATAATCAAGTGTATGCCCCGTTCATAAACATAATATTTTTATCAATGCAATCCAATCCAAGTTTATTGTAGAATAACGAATATGTATAGGTATAGAACCTACAACTTTTTATTTTTATTAATATTAATTTTTTTCAGTTTTTTTCTTGTTTGTCTTTTTTTTTTTTTTTTTTTTTTTTTTTACTAAAATCTTAAAATCTTATACGAAATCTGGTCCTAGTCATTTGCATTGCAACTATACCACTATCTGTTACAACTTAAGTTGTTACTCTGTAACAACAACTCAGAACATAAAATGTTAGCGGAATTTCATTGAGTGGTTCTCGAGTTAAGAGGGAACATACAAACAGACAGATAAAAATTGTAAAGATTTTAGTTTTGGCCTCAGTACAATCCATCCATCCATCAGCCTGTTTCGTCCACTGCTGGACATAGATAGGCCTATCCAGGATTTCACCACTCTCGGCGGTCCTCCTGGAAGAAATGCCCATACTCACACACGCTGGGCAGGTGGGTTAGTGAACGCGGTGCCGAACCCCTTGCACTTGACGCCGCTGCCCGTCACCAGTCTGTTTTATAATGAGGCCCGGCAATTTGGGATGGATATACCGCCATCCGTCGGGCCCAGGCAACAATGGTGGGCCGCCTGGTTTTACTCTCCCCCGAATAACTTCGGGAGGATTTCCGAGTAAGATGGTGGTACCTCCACAGTCGAGCCCGGCATCAGCTCTACCACCTGTAACCACCACCACTCAGTACAATACTAATAAATAACCCATTTCAATTAAAATTTCGCAAAAATAATCAATGCACAGACACGACTTTTCTGCAACTTTATTATTAGTACCTATACTCGTAGATATACACAATTAGTTTTAAATTAGAAATAATTTTATAACGATGTTATTTGACTTGATTAAATTGCATGACTCAGGGTTCTCAGGAATCGATTAAAATCAATCGATTCATAAAAGCAGCCGAATCGATACTGTATCAAACATCATAAATCCGTAATTGAATCGTAATTATTCGGTAATCGAAAGGTAATCGGTCGAGGTGCTAATGATTGCTGTAAACTTGATTTACGCCAAGTGAAAGGAAGAGCTTATTAGATCATGGGGTGCTTTAATTTGTTGATAATTTAAAAAAAAAATTGGGTATGAAATATTCTCAGCCAAAATTTGTAGAAATTTCGAACAAAAAAAGAAAACGTGCAAACAGAAAAAGGAATTATGTGGTTTTTGCTTCATATGAAAACGGAAGTAGTGATTATTATATTATATTAATAAGTGATTGAGTCAAGCTTGATAGGTCAACGGAAAACCGATCTGTTGATGCATTAAGGAGCAGTCAGCCGTTACAATAACGCATGATTCTGAGCTGTCATTTTGTCGGTGTGATACACGTTTTTGTATTTTATCTGTTACACGGAAGTTGTCCCAAATAACTGGGAAGTCAAGTAAAACAGTCACATTTAACATGCAGTCGATCAAACTAATAACTAATTAATATTTTTCTATGGTTAAAAATAGAAAAAAAAAATACATTGAAAGTGTTTTTCGTAGAATCTTAAATATAGAGCACCTCATTCGATTCTCACGAAGACGATCCAAGAAAAACTATATTATTATACCGACATATTAAATATGTTTTAGATTGATAAAGTATGGTAAATACTTAAAAAATAAGGTAAGGCAATGTCCGCTCATTTGTCAATTTGTCAATGCTCGGATTACCCATTACCGAAGTGCGAACGAGCAAACCGGCCGACTGAAACACAATTAGCATAAAAGATAAAAGCTGTGACCACGTGGCGATGACCTTCCACAATCTGAGTCACCGGACCACGTCCGAGCGTCACCTTATTTGGTCACACGAGCTGGCTGGACTTGGAAGAAAGTTGTGCCACTGGATGCCAGAATAAATCGGTAGGAGACAAAGTTGGATGAAAAAAACATCGCGGGCGACGACGTTGTGGACAGATATACGCTAATAGAAGTTAATCTGTAAGATTAATCCAAGCCACGATCTGGACTGCGATCTATTAACGATAAAATGGTGAATAAGATGATCTTGGTGAATATACAAATAGCACTAAGATTTATGGACCGAGCAATAATACTGGGCATAACGCTCCTGAGCCGTGATGTTTAGAATTGCGCCGAACTAAGCTGGGTGCAAGTATTACGAGTGTCAAATGAAAATGGGCAGGATATAAATAAGTCGGGAAGAAGGACGCTGGATTAGAGCAGTCTCAGATATATACCTAGAAGCCACTTAACCAAGTGCAGCCCAGATTTAAATCACAAAGGCTTAAAATAAGGCCAAGACTAGCAAAGGTTCTGAAAAGTTGGTGTGAAACAGAATAGTTCTGACTAGCAGTTGACTTTTAGTTGGCGAAATATAGGTCCACATGCCTTTTATGGAATCCAAAGTAAAATAAAAGTACAACAAAAGTATTTTTACTTTTAGTTTAATATTTACTAATGTTCAAAAATTAATCAAAATTTGCTATGAAGATTCTTACAAACACAATACTCGTGAGCAAAGCCGATAATGGTTAAAACATAAACAGTAGTGGCAACTGTACAACAGTATAAACGCATACATATTGCTAATTTGTGCTCATGCGCATGATTGTTTGCACATTAGTGCTCTTATATAAATGGGGCCAAACAGTTTGTTGTTATGCCCCTTATTATATCATATTTATTGGAATATCAATGTAAAACAAACTTGAACATTCAAAAGACCTAAATATATAGTAATCAAAAATTATAGTTTCAATTGGCGGCCAAAACTAATAGGGTTCAAAAAGTGTTACGCCGTAACAAAAGCCAATCTAAAACTAATTAATCATCATTATTTGTACGCAGCTGTAATACACACTATACCAGAACGAATTTGAGCATCCGGAGTCATAATACGGTTAAGGTCACAGCCAGTAAACTGATCCACGTACAAGCAGGTGCAATAACACCTCATGTATGTACGAGTAGTGTAATTAATAAGATAAAGAGAATGAGATGAAGCACGAACACTTAAAAATGATTCATAAAAATCACATTGTCAATTTCAAAGAGTTAAATATTTAATTTAAGTTTAATAACTTTACTGAAAAATTTGGCAAAGTATCATGCAGACGTAAGCAGAATTTTTATTCACATGTTACTGTTAAAGAAAAGACTTTCGTCAATTTTCTCGATTAATGTGGCCAGTATAGCACTATTTTTTCATGTCAGGAAAACGTATGATCTTTCACCAATAGAACTCTGTAATTTTATTGACAAACCTTTCATATAATTCGATCGAAAAACATAATTAACATTACTTTAAATTGAAATAAAATTATGATCCATAAAGCCACGCCATACTAAAAACGTAATTTTGTGAAATAAGTGTCAAGTAGTCAGAATCATAAACAAATAATAGAGACCTGTGAGCGCTTTTCAAGTTTATTTATCAACAAAATTAAACAATATGCAAATAGTTTTTGTATACGTAAATCGTATTTGTATGCATAAAGTACTCGTAGATAGACGTGATGTTGGTCCAGAGTTGATGATATCCTTAAAGAATTTTGTCAACATCATCTGACGTTGCCCATTGTTTTAGCGTGGGCCAGGTTAGGAATAGTTTGGATGACATCATCCTTGGAGAGAAAAACTAGCGGACGAATTGCCTTGAATACATGGTGGTATAATAAGTCATAACTGGTAGTGGAATGAAAATTATTGTAGAATTTGAGAAGTTTTGAGCAGTCAAATTGTGAGAAACAGGATGGCTCATTGTAAGACATTAGACGTAAGTTGCACGATTATGTAGTAATTTGTGAAATAGTTTGAAACTGATATGTGGTACTTGAATCTGTAAAGTGCATCGTACAGAATCACATGTGAATGTAGTAAAATGATGTCACCCTCGCGGTAGTTTTGAAGTTTTTATGGCTTTCATAAATAGTAGATGTTTATGAAACAACAATACACTGGATAAACAAAATCATTAATGAGTTCCGAAAGTTAAATAAATAGGTAAAATAAAAGCTTTACAAACTTAAAGGTAGGTTTAATACTTTTATTTTCATCTTTTGAGTATACGGAGAAATCTAAATTGGTTTAATTATTTCAAAAGAATTAAGAAAATTCTATTTATCAAAAGTAGGGCGCCAGAAAAATTACGTTTCTACTAACGAGTAAACGATTACTCGCTGTTTCTAAGAAATTGTATGGGTAGGGATAAATAACATGTCATTTATTTTAGCGCCGCAGTTTTGAGAAATGACACACATTCTACGCCGGTTTGGGTCAAAACACGGTCTTTTAATGCAGTGATATCCATAATCTGTAATACCAAAATTGTCATAATTACATACTTATAGTGAGTACTTGCGTGAGTACATCTGAATTTTGATGAAATAGGACGTTTATTTTTAAAGTTGTCATGTCTTCTTTCTTTTTCAACCTGTTTGTGTACCTACAGACACTATTTATGTGTGCGTGATTTCTTAGAAAACCAAGCCGTACCAAGCCGTACCAAGACACCCATAGACATTTCAAGAGGACCGTAATATATGTATTTTTATTTTATTTCAGCGTGTGATCCAGGCCCTTGGCGTGTCATGGCATGCCAACCACTTCGTCTGTGGCGGCTGCAAGAAGGAACTTGGCGGTGGTGGCTTCATGGAACAGGTATTTCTCAAATAAATGAGGATATGGGTCATGTGCAGAAGTGGGCTGAATCTTATAGGCTCTTAGTGAACCCTTAAAAAATCTCAGACGATAATCATTGGTAGTAGATACATGACCAACCTCCTGAACAAATCTGCCCTGACACAGGTCTCCTATAACAGTATCCCCATTGCATACGCTGAAACTGTGAAAAACCTTGGTGTCATTTTTGACTGTAACTTATCGTGGACTGCTCACGTGAATAAAGTCAGTAGAAGAGTTTTTGCCACTTTTTACTCCCTCAAGCGTCTCCAGCGATTTCTGCCCCATAGAACAAAGGTAACTCTTGCACAAACCCTTCTATTGCCAACCATCGACTATGCGGATTTATGCTTCCTAGATGCCAATGAAGAGTTGCTTAGCAAACTACAACGTCTTCAAAACCTGGGGATTCGGTTTATTTTCGGACTGCGTAAGTTTGACCATGTGTCTCATTATAGAGAGGAGCTGAAATGGCTTCCTATTCGTCAACGACGAAATTTTCACATTTTATGTTGCCTCTTTAATATCCTTAGGAGCCCTACTACCCCTCCCTATTTGCGTGAACGCTTTAACTACCTTCTTTCCAATGACAAACAGAACAGACCACACACAGTATCTCTTTTAAAACTCCATGTCATAACACGGGTGCTTTTAGAAATTCTTTCACGGTGACATCCATCAGACTCTGGAACTCCCTACCGCATACGATTCGTGACTGTCCTAAGATCAGCCTATTCAAGAAGAAGCTTAAAGAGCATTATTTATAAATATTTTTCCCTTTAAAATATATATTTATTTATTATTTATGCAGGTATATACACTGTATGTATTTATGTTTATATTTGGTATATACTAAATTCTTGTTTTAAACATATATTTATGAATACTTTTGTTATGTAGGTTTATGCCCATGTTTATATTACAGTATTTAAGTACGTTTGTTCTTTTTATATTTAAGTAATTATTAATTAATTTATTATGTAAGTATTTATTTAAAAGTTAGGTATGTTTATGGTAGTTTTAAGTTCATATTATCTCCACATTTTTATTTTTTATATCACTTGTTTCTTTATGTGTGCACATTTGATCACACACTTTTAGTTAATATTTCCTTAGCACCTAGGTTTTGCTGGCAGAAATCTCTCTCAGAGATAAGCTCACCTATAGCACGTTTAATTTATGACTGCTTGTACGTATAACTTTTCTGTGCAATAAAGAATAAAGAATAAAGAAAGAAAGGTATCTTCAATAATCATAATCCGATTTCTTATGGTCACAGCGAATGTAAAAAATATAGTAGAAGCGTTTCTAACAAAGTGTCATTTGAAAATGGTACAAAAAAGTGCAAAAGGATCATGATTGGTTCATACTGTGAATAATGCGATACAGGGCCAGCCATGATTGGCTGACTCGTAAAGACTGAAAGCTATTGGAGCCGTCGCCATCCTGAACTGTGTTCAAACAGTTTTCGTGCAGTCATTTTTCAGCGCTATACTGAATTCGATGTTTTTTTGTTCGCCACCTATCATAATGCTTTGCTTCCTTCAATTGGCAAACAAACCTTTCTATTTCGGATGTTTTTGACTTGACACTTGGTTGTCGCCAATTTACATAGTTGGCACCAGTTTTA
Organism: Ypsolopha scabrella; assembly: GCA_910592155.1. NCBI lineage: Eukaryota > Metazoa > Arthropoda > Insecta > Lepidoptera > Ypsolophidae > Ypsolopha > Ypsolopha scabrella. The sequence goes on along the minus strand of OU342975.1, from coordinate 19,127,159 downwards.
GTAAGTTTCTTTAGATAATCATCTTGGGGTTATGATTTATAAGAGAGCTTCCATTTTATCATGAATCAAAGATCTATGAGGCATGTTGAAAAGTTATACTTTCCATTTCTGCTATAGTACGACACAACTTAGATGAAGCGGTCAAATTCGCGAAACTGATCTCTATCAAAATATGTTTTATTGCTTTAGGCAAAAATTATTTTTATGCAAAAGCAATTAGTTGTAAAATATTATCAGGTAGGGCAGGTATGTAAGCATCGGTTCAGTATGAATTTGGCTGTATCAATCAGTCACCATAAACATTGTGAAGCCTATCCAATATGTAACAAAAACACTCGAATGATTGAATTGATTCAGAAAAAATCAAAGTTAAAAGACATTGTGTATTTCTTAACAGTTATCGTAACATTTTCTTTCTCATCCCCGTAGACACTTATCTCAGAACAATGAATAAGTACCTCTCCTTTGCAATTCTTGTCAATTTCCTTATAAAGTCGTTGACCCATTGGAACCTATGTTAAAACTAAAAGGTTTTATCCCGTGTTCCAGGCTGGCCGCCCCTACTGCTCCGGATGCTACGCTAACAAATTTGCAGCCCGATGCGCTGGATGCACCTCACCCATCGTGGATAAGGCCATCATAGCTCTTGATGCTAAATGGCATAAGGACTGCTTTAAATGCATTGTAAGTATCCTGGAAATATCATGAGAAATAAAGTAAAGCGCAGTAACAAAGCCGCATTAAAAATATAGAAATATGAAGGAAAAATATGAATAAGATCATCAAAGTTCTTCTATTATTTTGTTCGGTGCATCTCTTTTGTTATATTAGCTTATTGAGGAAATTCTTAAAATTAAACTTTGGCTTAATATACGGTGAAATTAAACAACCGACCAAATTCATACTGGAGACTCGGTTAGTCATCAGGAACAAGGTTTTATGACCCTACAGGAGAACTTGGAAAAAAATTTTTTTTTGCCTATTAGTGCCTGCTCTAGGAATTGTACTTAAACTATAAGGGTGCAAAAAAAAAAACGAAATTGGCCAAAAGATTTACTGAAGCTAGTTCTTGATCACTAACCGAGTCTCCAGCATGAATTTGGTCGGTTGATTTAATTTCAACCTATATTTAAGGAAATTAAATATCTTTTTATTTCTTAAATTTAATTATATTCTATTGTTATTTAGTATTGAGGCCTCAGCGTGAGTTGGACTGTAAAAATTTAGGTCACCTTATAGGAATAATATGTCTAGAATAAAAAATATCTGCAACATACCGTTGTAGACAAAATTAAACTTAAAATAACCAGTCTGACAGAAATCCACGGAAATAACAATCCAACATTTTCTTCTGTCTAGAAGTATGTTTAGATGTGTGTTTTTATTTTATGTCAATTTAATTAGGCAAGTGTAGTGTGGTGGTACTGTATTTTGTGTACATTAAGAAAACCCTTTCATTTTTCCAGAAATGCACGAAACCAGTCACAGATTCAACGTTCCAAGTTATGGACAACAAGCCTCTCTGCGGAAAATGCGCTTAAACACAAAGAAGAAACCAAAATAATAACAACACAATGTCACAAAAAATGTCATTTGCCCACCGAGTGACATCAACTCATAAATATTTTACTATAGAATCACAGTCATTGCACCAAATGGAATATGTCATATTAGTTATATGAAAAACATATACTGCTATTACATTTATATTTTCCTGTCGCCGCCGTTTGGTTAGTGTGGTTGAAACGTAACGGTGTCCTTAATATTTTAAGGAATAAAAAATTATGCACGTTTAAAAAAAATTAAGAATGATATGATTTCGATAGAGACAAATATTTAATCGATGTAAATATTTTTAATAATAATTTATTTTGTCATTGCGAAAAGTGGGCTTTAAAGAACTATTTAAGTATTTTGAATACACTATTAACCTTTATTATGATATGTAATATGAATAAAAATCCTTTATTACGATATAAAATAACAGATAGTATTACAAAAGTTATCGATTGCTTTTCTTTCTATTTTGTTTCAATAAATTATTGTTTTTTAAATTATTTGTTTTATTTCAATGTTTTTTTATGTGTCGAAACATTGCCACTAGTGCAGCAGTAGTCTGCTGTGGTAATTGTTTTCTTTGAGGTGAATCTCAACGATTGGATTATATCGGTTCTTCCCTATAAACATTACTTTATATTTTATGACCCACACATTTGGATTATAAATCTACTTATACTAAATAAGTTAAGACAACTCACCTTTGTATCTTTTTCACGGCGTGTGGTATCATGCTTTGTAATCTTCTGCATTTCCCGTGGAGATTCAACACTTTTTTTCTCAAACTCTTTTCTACCAGCATCCTGTTCTACAGATTCTATATATCCTTTTGGGACACACTGCACCACAATCTTATGCGGTGGTTGGCTTTCTTTTGGCGAATCGTATTCATTCCTCGGTGATTGTTTTGACTTATCGTCATTATTAGAATTTTGTTGTTTTTGGAAGCCATTTTTTTGTTTATTACTATTTCTAGGAGTGGCAACTTTAGCTTTATTCGTTACATCTATACCTCTATAATAATTTCTATTTCTTGGGGTTGATGCCTTAATTTTTTTAACAGGCTTTTTTTCTTCTGCTATCATGTCTGTTTGAGCAATTGAAACTGCAGATATTGTATTTTTTTTCGTGATGCCATCGCCTTTAGCAGTGTTCCCCATGTTTCTTGGGGTAGTAACTTGTGAATTGTTTGGTGTTGGGTTTGCACCAATAATAGAGTTAAATAAACTTTGGGGTGATGATGGCTGTTTACTTCGGGCTGTAGACATTGGAGTCTGGAAACATTGTAATCAAAGTACACCCTGCTGAATACAGAAAACAAACAGTTTGACTTCTCTATGGGAATCTTATATGCAAGTGTGAGTTTTTATGGGTATGAATAAAATGAGAAATCATTATCAAACGCAAATTATAAGTGTTTGAACTCAATAACTGCTAGATACATTAAGCTAACTTTAAAGAGTAGTTATAGGAATAACAAGAAAAAATTTCAGAAAACTTTTTTATTTTATTTAAATCAGTCGGGTAAATCAAATGCAATGTTGATTTAATAAAATTAAATGCAATGCAAACGCATAAAAATAATAAGTATTAGTATTAGCAAAAACAAATTCCGATATTTATTTAGTTTACTATCAGATTTTCATTCACTTAGACCCGGGGTAACATTTGGAAACTCACTGAATTAAATTCAGATTTAAGCTTTGTTTAACTAATTTCAATACCAAATTAAATTATCTTAATTATAAAATTATATATTTTTAATTTATAGTATTGACAAACCTTTTGATAGTCGGTGTCGCAAAAGCTGTTATGACTTGATGCGCACTAGAATAGAAATAAGTTGGAAAGGCTTTTGAAAATGTTCAAAGTAACGCTAGCATAGTCACCGGTCGCCATTTTGTTTTTTTAAATCTGCGGTCTCCGCTATTACCTACATATATATTAAATAAATAGAAGACTAAAAGATACAAAAAAATGCATATAAAATGGTGCACTAAAGCGTCACAATACCGAGATAATTAGAAATAAAGATAGCAAAAAATCACATCATTGATTTTTATTAGATAGATAGATATAAATATCAGTAAAAATATATAAACAGCCTTTATTCCCAGTAGTCCCTTCCGTAGTATTTTTTTCCCCGTGGTCCCTGCTAGAAATGCAATGCTGCCGAATTAAAATAGCACCTAAGTCAAGTCAAAAAAAAAATACCGATAAAAAAGACATTATCTTGCTAAGTTTCTTGCCCTTCTTCTTAGCAAGATTAATCCAATGGGCGGATTTAGGCATTATATCTATCTATAGTTTATTTATCTATTAACTTATTTATTCATTGCATTATGTAGGTATGTATATACAATACTGTAATTTTTTACTTATGTTAGTATATATTTGGCTAGGTATTATATTTATTTATGGTCTATTCAGTTTATTTATCAACTTATTTATTAATTGCATTATGTAGGTATAATAATATTCTTATTCCAATAAGTCTTTATTTTATGCATGTGTATAAGTTTAGTAGCCCAACTTAAATATAGTTTTTGTATATATTTCCCGTATCATATTTGTTTCATCATAAAATATTATTTTTATACAGATTAGATTTGACATGTACAGTCGCCGTCAATGGAAATTGTGGACTATGTAAACAAAGCGCCATGTTGTCTTTGTCTATGAATAGGTGAACTATCTAGAGGTGGGTAAGTATGTGATTAAAATATGTTAGGTGCTTAATTAATTTTCTTTATTTGATTCATCGCTAAAATATTCTGATGAATCGCTAGTCAAATCGCCCACGTTAATTACAAATGGTTCCGTCACAGCGTCGGTGGCCGTATCTATTATCCCATCCAGTTCTTTAATTTTTTCTTCTTCTTTTAGGACATGAGCTACACATTTCGCCCACTGTTCTGGCCTGATCCGCGCCAAACCTTGGTCCAACAAAATCTTCACATCGTCCATTTTGAATGTTTTGTTGTTCCTTCCAACGTAACCTTTTCCTTGCGCCCATATCAACTCTATCGGATTAAGCTCGGAAGGTGGAAGGCGCAAAACTGTCACATTTTTCGATGCCGCCAACTCATCTACATACATTTTTTTATATTTTTGCTTGTCTACCTTAGCTATGAGATTCGCTTTGATTTCGGTTTCTTGAAATTTGATTTCTTTTTCGCGCAACCAGCTTTGGATAGCCTCCTTCCGCCAACTCATGTTGGGCGCCTTTTCGATTTGACGCGAATGATATGGGGCATTGTCCATTACTATGACGGAACCAATTGTCGTTGTTTCAAGGTAAAACACTATCCAAATCACAAAGAAAGATCAGTAAGAGAAGCCAAGTCGTTAGAATACCGAAAACACAAAAGATTTTAGAGCAACGCTGGAAGATCACACAGCTCTCGATAGAATCACACACACGTTTATGTCAAAGATTATGAAGAAACGCTGTCAAAAAAAAATGACGGAATAAAATAGCATCACGAATAAAATAGGTTTATGTTCAAATAGATTCGTACATCACTAATTTTCAAAGACAATACAGATTCGATGAGAAAAAAATATATCAGCAATCTCGACGCAGTACAGAATTGACTATTGATTCTACGATTTTCCGTAATCAACTGGTGATTATTGAATATTTCATGATGAAATACAGTGAATGGCGGGTAAGACTTGATGCTTCATGATTTGGAGTAATGTTCAGTGAGACTCCGTGACAGAACCTTGAGAAAAATTGAGAAAACGGTTTGTTTACATAGTCCACAATTTCTATTGACGGCGACTTTAAAACGTATACCTTATGTATCTATTTTACAAATAAACATTTTGAATCTTAGAATCTTTGAATCAAATTGACAAATAAAACTAAAAATTTTGTGATAGATGTCAAAAGTGACAGATGATTGAAGTTTTGTAGAAATTTATTGACAGATGTCAAAAGTGACAGATGATTAAATTCAAGTAGATTTAGTGACAGATGTCAAAAGTGACAGATGATTAAATTCAAGTAGATTTAGTGACAGATGACAAAAGTGACAGATGGTTGAAGTTTTGTAGAAATTTAGTGACAGATGTCAAAAGTTACAGATGATGATGATGCAGTATTTTCTTGATAATGTTAACTCTGTTATGTATGCTTGTGATTGTAACACTATACTTATTGGCGACTTAAAATTATATTTTATTGAATGGGTACTATCTAAAACTGATAATAGTCTAATTCTAAATAATTATAGCAATACTCTTGGTTACGCTTCTATAGACTTTATGTATTATTATAACTTTTCACAATTTAACCATATAAAAAACAGTAATTCCAGAATTTTGGATCTTGTTCTTTGCAACTTTTATGGTGTGACAATTAACGATGTAAGTTGCGACCCCATGAGCAAGATAGATGCTCATCATCCCCCAATAGTAATTGAATTTGAGTTTTCCAGCCCTCCTGTATTAAGAAGTAAACCATTTGCGACTCATAATTTTAGAAAGGCCAATTATACATTAGTCAACGAAAAGCTCAGTAAAGTTAATTGGACTGGCTTGCTCCTTTCATCTAGCGACAATGTCGATGTCGTGGAGGCTTCGTTTTATAAAGTGCTCTACTATGTAATCGAGAAAACTGTTCCCAAAACAAATTCTAGGAATATTACATGGTTTTAATATGGTTTACAAAATCGCTGATAAGGCTCTTATCCGAGAAAGAAAAGATAAGACGTAAATTTAAACTTTACAATAACCCACGTGATAATATTGAACTAAAGCTTTTGAATAAGCGTGCTAGGGTAATGATGTCAGAGTGTTACAAGTTTTATATTAACGATATTCAAAACTCCATTAAAACTAACCCTAAAAGCTTCTGGTCATACATTAAGAATCAGAGGAAAGATTCTTGTAATATACCAGCTACAATGCACTTACTGGATAAAACTGCTCAGTCTGGTAGTGGTAATCTGTTTGCAGCTCAGTTTTCATGAACTTATTCCCCTGTAAGTAATAATAGTACAGATAGTGACATCAGCGCCCTTACCTTATTTCCACCTCGTGACTGCTTTAACAATCTTAAAGTTGATGAGCGTGAATTACTCAAATTACTTAAAAGTATTGACGCTAGTAAAGGGGCTGGCCCGGACGGTATTCCTCCAATTTTTGTTAAAAAGTGTGCTAAAATGTTACTTACAGGTTAACATTACCTCTTTTTATTATCTTTAATAAGTCTTTTTCCTCGGGAATACTTCCTACCACTTGGAAAGAGGCTAATGTAGTTCCAGTTTTCAAAAAGGGCGACAAGGATTCAGTCAGCAACTACAGACCCATTTCTATAATAAGCGCATTTGCAAAAATTTTTGAATTAGTAGTTTTGCCCGCTCTGGTCAGCCTTCTTAAACCTGTTGCGATCAAGTACCAGCATAGATTTATAAAGAATAGGTCAACCGTCACAAACCTTTTATCGTTTACATCTGATATTTCGGAAGCAGTAGATTCTTGCAAACAAGTAGATGCAATATATACTGACTTCAGTAATGCTTTCGATAAAGTTGACCATACGTTGTTGTTGAAAAAATTGGCTGACTATGGTATCCATGGTAATTTACTGAGTTGCTTGTCTTCTTACCTTCAGGGTCGCATCCAGCGAGTAACCGTCTGTGGTAATAAATCTGCTGCTTACAGTGCGTTATCAGGCATTCCTCGGGGCTCACATATCGGTCAAATCCTCTTTGTTTTGTTCATTAATGACATTGGTGACTGCATCAAGAATTCTAAATTCTCTCTATTCGCTGATGACCTTAAACTCTACACAGTTGTGAATTCAAAAGACGACATGTTACTTTTACAACAGGACATAGATGCTGTTCATTCCCGGTGTCGTCGCAATAAGATGATTTTGAATGTGAATAAGTGCCTGCATATTAAATTCACTAGAAAAAAAATTATCCTACCTTCAACGTATTCGATTGATGGTTCTCCTTTACAGGATGTCAGCAATGGGCGTGACCTTGGTATCCTTATAGACGGAAAATTAACATTTAGAGACCATACAGATTCTGTAGTTAACAAAGCACTTAAGTTTCTTGGATTCATTAAAAGGACATGCAAAGATTTTAACCGTTCTGACACTATGATTTGTCTCTTCAATGCACTTATCCGAAGACACCTATAATACGCCTCTTCTGTTTGGATCCCTTCCTATAGAGTTCATATTGATAGACTTGAAAGAGTACAGCGCAAATTTACAAAGTTCCTCGCATATAAGGATCGTCTTTGCCCCTATCGATGTAATTATAATGATCGGTTAAAGCATTTTAAGTTGTCCTCTCTTGAGGATCGTAGGACATTAATAGATATGACGGTACTATACAAAATATCAAACAGCATAATAGAATTACCCGATTCACTAAGTCAGATTAATATTTCTGTCCCTCGCCCTACCACCAGACGGTTAAATCGAAAGCTGTTTGCAACGCCTCGGTTTAACAGCAATCTTGGTAAATTTATGCCATTAACGCGTATGATGACAACGTATAACAAGTTATCTTGATGTTGATGATGATTTGGACATACATTTTGTTAGTCTTCCATGTTTTAAATCTAAGATATTCGAGTGTTTAAGTCATGGATGATCTCATGTTCTGTTGAGTTAGTGTATGTTTAAGTTACTTTTTCAGAATTGTTATCATAATTTGTTACTTATAGTTTTAATTTAAGGATCATTTAAATTTAAAATTTTGAAATATTTGTGCACCTGTAACGTTACAACACACGGATTTAAACACTATCTACTATTGTTATACTATTTGTGTATGTAGCATTGGTGCTCCAGATAAATAAATAAATAAATGATTAAATTTCAAGTCGATTTGATTACAGATGTCAAAAGTGACGGATGATTGAAGTTTTGTTGAAATTTAGTGACAGATGTCAGAAGGGACAGATGATTGAAGTATTTTAATTCGGCAGCATTGCATTTCTAGCAGGGACCATGGGGAAAAAATTCAGGTTAAGGGGTCCAAAGTACGATTAACAGTGACATTTTATTTTGCCGGATACGCTTTTGTAATTTTTCGAAAACGCACTGAAAACCTGTTTTACCGATCACAAATTCACCATTTTTATTACTCTAGTGATGCGAATGTCGTTCCGTTACGGTGTATGTCATTTATGGTTACGGGTTACATATTTTGACGTTTTTGGGTAAATTAACAATAATTCTTTTTTTAATTTGGGTGAATGGAAGGGTCTTTATTAGAGTCATAGTAAAAAAAAAACTTTCACCAAAAGTAAAAAAAAGGTGCGACGACGAGCGAAGCGAGGAGGAGCGTTTAGGTTGACATGCAAGATAAATTAAGGAGCCGAGCGAAGCGGAGCGGAGCGAGGCGACGACGACGTCCCTAGTTTTAACAGTACCTCCAATTTTTATTTTCAAGTCGCCGATTTCAGTCGACATCTGCACTGGTAGGTTGAAATGATTTAAAGACCGACTGCGAATCCAACAAAAATTTGTGTGAAAACGAAATCAATGTCTGTAATAAAATAATATCATATTTTGAGGTTATTTTAAAACGAATTTCAAAATTCGATAAAAAAACCGCGTGTCTCCGGCAAGAAAAAGCGGCACAGGGGGGCTCCCCCCTTACTCCCACAAACCCCGTAAATCAGGTAGATGATATCAAAAGATAAATAACTACCTACCCTTTTATAAAAGGTTTTAATTTGAAACGTAGATTTGAATAAAATAACAATAATATAAGGCGACCGACCACTATGCCACAAATGTTTATAACCATTTAAGTTTCTTAAGTTTTAAAATTCAGTGAAAATTGGTAACCTTTTCGATTAATAACGCATTAATTAAATTAAATTTGTACATTTCATTTAATCGTATCTATTTAGTATAGGCGCTAGCAATTTAAGATTCCCATTTTCATACGGGTTTAATGCTTATTAGAGCGTCTTTGTCATTCAATAGTTTCAAGTGAACGTAAACATACATATATCCGAGTATAACTAGTAAATAAACTAATTTAAAAAACTAAATTATTCTACGAAATAAACTAAACTAAACTAAACTAAAACTACCTAGCAAAAATATTTAATTAAATTTGATAAGAAATTGAGCCGAAATCGCTGTCGTCACGTGGAAGAGTACCCAGGATACTGGCAGCATTACCTCGTTGAATTGCTAGGCCAATTCTTCGGCCGAGGTATGTGCCAGCCCTGGGATCTCCGGAAACGTCGACCAATCTCGACGACAGTTCTTTGTAGAGCTGCTGCGCTCCCGGCCCCCATGGCCCGAGGGTTTCAACACCAAAAGGCACAAATATGTATCCCTCGCCAAGGGATACATATTTGCGCCGTTTCGCTTCCTCCGCAGACGCTGCCGCCATCCCGGCCTGTGACGAGGTCACCTGTAAGTGGGACGGAGCAACTGTGTCAACACAGGTCGCGTCCCACACCAGAGACCTCCCGTTCTTCCAGGGTATCAACGACATCCCGTCGGGTCTCCTACCATTGTCACTTGACCGGCCATTCGGTTCCAGAATGGCAGGTACGTTTACGCTCGCAAGAGCCCGACGGATGATATCGTTGATACTGGCGTGACGAGGCAGGCGGCTAGCGCTGCGCTGACACGACAGGCCATGGTGACCGAGGCGGTCGACTCTCTCTCCGCAACGGCAGCGATGTGGCTCATTCAAATTGACGCCCAGTCGCAGTCCAATGGCTAGTGAGAAAGTGGTGCGGTCCAGCAAGGTGCCGATATTAGGCGATGGTAAAGCGTTTAGCCAATACCCCGAATCTGGTTCACTAGTGGCTAGGAGGCGAGCCCGGTCTGCAGCGTTTGTCGCAGTGCTTAAGAGATGTTCCTGGACTTGGCGGCAGAGGGGCTCGTTCCATAGCTTTTGTGAATGTAACGCAAACGGGGAATTTTGATCTGGGCAGGCGTGTGACCAGGCATTCCTGGCCTCGGTCAAGCCCGTGACCTCGACATCACCAAGTGATGAATTTATTAATTTATCGAAGAGGTCACATGAGCTGTAGGCTGAGGACAGGAAGGCCGGTAGTGCGACACTAGAAATTTTCCTAATACCCAAGCCACCCATCCGGACTGGAAGGGTGGTTTGAGTCCAACTGCGTTCGTCTAATAGGCAATTTATAATATTCGTCATGGTGTTTTTGACAATATCGTCTAAGGTATTTAAGAGACTGTCATGTTGCCAAAGGGGGGTACAGCGTAGGGCATACGTAAATTTAGGGACGAACATGCAGTACCTTATGATAAATAAAGCCATGTGGGGTGAGATTTCCGTAAGGCGACTAGACGACTCCCTAAATTTGGAAATTTGGTCTCTCACGGAATCTGGGATAGCGTCGTCTAAAATTGGTGCGCCAAGGAGGCGAAGCGATGCTTTTGTTAAAACTTTTATATCTGGTGCAACATTGTTAAATTTGGAAATCATATCATTTTTGAGATTTTCGTCTATGGAATCTGAGATGTATAGTTCGCATTTTGAACTATTATGTATATGGCCTATAAGTTCGAATTCCTCTACCATTTTCTTCAGATCTTCTAAAACGATGGTCGCGTCGCCTCCAATGGTGCTGTCGTCTAGGTACCAGACATTAAATTTTGAATTTAGGCTTGTGATAATTGGATGAAGAGCCAAACTGAAAATTGTCGGGCCGAGAGGGTCACCCTGTTGGCAGCCTACAGCTGATTTGATAAGGTGATTTTTATAGTAAAAGTGTTGACTTTCAACTTACAGAACCGAAGGCTTGCACCATAGTCGTGATATCCGCTTCTGCTTCTTTTAATTTGGTTCGATCTGGCTTCGTTTGGCCTTCGTGCGGGTCTCTCATAAGGGGACGACGAGATCTTCTGAAATATAAACATTTTTGAAATGCTTCTTTAAAATATATACAAGGTGACTTTAATTTATGCAGCCAAATTCATACCGAAGAGTTAGTAAGTGCTCAGTTACAAGGTTCGATGACCCTTTTTGTGAAATTCGTAAATTATTCTTTTCGTGTTCCTTTACAAACGCAAGCCCAGCCCCGAGTCAATTACTAAGGGACGTTAAGATTTTATTTTGCGAAATTAGCAAAAAGTGTTATCGATCGTTGTAACTGATCACCTACCAAGCTTCCAGTATGAATTTGGCTTCATAAATTAAAGTCACCTTTAAAACATATTTATATAAATAGATACCTATATATGTATACAGATCTATTTATCGTTATAAATTATAAAATAATTTGTTTCATGATGTATCTAAACGAAAAAAAAAAAACGAAACAAATAGGGACTATAACTTTATTTAGTAGATATAGATATTCATATTGACATTGAACAGATCTTATTTTGTCGGCCCGAAAAGGGCCATTAAAGGCTCTCCATTCTCTCTCAATCTGTCTCCCTTTCTCTTCCTAAAAACCTTCCTGTATCTGTAGAACCACTCGAGAAAGCCGAGAACTTAACTTCTGGCCGGCCAAGCAAGATCTTGCGATCTACATGGTGTAAATGCAAAGTCAAGAATCCTTTTAGGGTATGAAAGTATACACGATTCTGATGTCATTACGAGAAAAAAAATATACCTTGAATTTTCACCGAAAATTCCATAATTTTTCTAAGCTATGGCTACGCAGCTCACCGGCCTCCTCACACATCTGATTGCACCCCGCAACCCGCACCCCTCATCCGAGTGGCCAGCGACCAGTGAGGGTGTCCACGCGATTAGTGTATTTTGAGTAAAGAAAATTGTCTTATTGTGATGTACTGGTACTTTATTTAGAGATCCCAGTATTTAAAATAATATCTTTACCGATCATACTAACACACCCTTAAAGGATTCTTACCTTTGCTTTTACACCCGGTATAAGGTGACTTTAATATATGAAGCATTGGGTGCAACAATGGCGTATCTCGAAAAAGTGAGTTTCGAGAAAATTGAGGATAAAGGTTTAATTGTACACTCGGTATAAGGTGACTTTAATATATGTAGCATTGGGTGCAACAATGGCGTATCTCGAAAAAGTGAGTTTCGAGAAAATTGAGGATAAAGGTTTAATTGTATCGTATATTTTTATTATTTATAATACTTAATTATTGTTTCGCCCTTTATTTAGCTAACAGATTCAGGTATTACTATTATTTAAAAACAATTAGAAACATGTAAAAATATCTTTTTTTAAACTTGTGTTATCCGCCCTTGTTGTATCTAACCGCTAAAAATATTCGGGCGTTCATTTTATTATTGGATTTAAGGAAATAAATAACAAATCTAGATAATTCTGTGAATCAATTTTATTGAAAAGTATATAATCATCAGCCATGAAAGAAATTTGAACAATATTTTAATCAGAATCACTAAATCCACTGGCTGAATCGTCAGAGCCGTCTTGAGCAGGAATGGCTGGCCTCCTAGATGATCCAAATGGATCATCTACGTTTTGCTCTTGGAAGATCAGGACATATATGAGCGGGTATTTTAAAATAATGATATATACATATACTCATATATAGTTTCATCACCTATCTAAACAAAAAAAAAAAAAAAAAAAAAACTTGTTCTGTGCGTTAGGTATCGATTTCTTCACAATAACTTCTTGAAAAACACCTGGAAATATGTCGAAAAATGATTTTGATTTCCTCAAGCTGATGTGTACTCTTCACCTAAATTTCTTTTCGTGTTTCGCACATTTTGTTCCCACAAATTTTCAATTTTTGGCTTCTTTCGTCCTCTTTTTTTTGGTGGAACATCTCATTGGTCTTCATCAGAACCAAGACCACTAAAATCACACGCTTCAGAAAATTTTAAAACGCATTTTTATCATCCATGCAACAAGGGCGGTGCGCCACCTTCTCACGCCATCTAGAAGCGTCAGATCGAACTATAATTTTGGCACTAGATACTAGATGGAGTTGTGCATCTATTGATGCGATAACATCAAAACCGGCTTTGGGCGCCGCGGAACGCGCCTGTTGAACCCAATGCTTCATATGCAGCCAAACTCATACTGGAGGCTTGGTAAGTAATCAGTACCACGGATCGATAACACTTTTTTCAGATTTCACAAAATAAAATCTTGACGTCCCTTAGTAATAGACTCAGGGCTGAGCTTGCGTTTGTGAGGAACACGAAAAGAATAATTTACGAATTTCACAAAAAGGATCATCCAACCTTGTTACTGAGCACTTACTGAGTCATCATCATCATCAGTAAGAATTTGGCTGTATAAATTACTACAATAACATATTTTATTTTGATATAAATTTATAACGCTATTAAAAGATCTGTATGTTTATTGCAGTTAGATTACCTAGCTGATTTTAAAAGTTCTGGTTCTTCTACTTTTTTTTGCCGTTTCATAATTGAATGAATGGGTCGTCTTTCACTGCTAAATAAAATAACACAATTTCATTAATTTCAGTTATGTTTTTCCTTATTGCATAATTAAACCTACTTTTAAAAAACAATACAATATTTTTTTCAATGCAGGTGCTCGTAAAGTTCTGTTTTATATGCGTCTAATCCGTTGTCAAAGTCAACTTTACCGCACAAGCGTTTAATGTTTTCATTTTTATTTTTTTAGTTTTGTTCCCCTACATACTGGGAAGACAAATGTTACTTAGCTCATACAGCCATGTCTGAGGTATGTTTTATTTTTTTTATTTATCGAAATCAATTGCCAGTCTTATCTTGTGTACCATAGATATACTTGACAGAAATGAGCTGGTACCTAGCTTAGTACACCATTATTGAGCTTTGACAGCTCGATGTCCGTCCCTATTTAGGTAGATCAAAAGAGTGAGACAGAGCACTGTATCAAGCGCCATCGAGCTCGATATGATTTGCTATGCTAGACTAGTGTTTCAGTTTGATGCGTTCGTAGGCTGATGAAATGAAAACTGTTTAGACTACATTTTGCGTAGGTAGTAGATAACTTTGCAAATTGAAAATTCTGATGAAACATAATCAACCATTTAATGCCTGACTTTTACTTTTTAATTTCTTTTGTGAATGTTTAGGTGACTTTAATTTATACAGCCAAACTCTTATTAGAGGCTTGGTAAGTGATCAGTATCACGGATCGATAACAGTTTTTGCTAATTCCCCAAAATAAAATCTTGAGGTCTCATCGTAATTGACTCGGGGCTGGGCTTGCATTTGTAAGGAACACGAAAAGAATAATTAACGAATTTCACAAAAAGGGTCAATGAACCTTATTACCGAGCACTTACCGAGTCTTCAGTAACAATTTAGATAAATAAATTAAAGTCACCTAATATAGGTAACAAGGAGGATCTGGTTAAAATAAACTTCTTGGTAGGTAACCTCATTTAATCGTAATATGAATAAGAACTTTTTGATTATAATGCCAAAAGACAAAAAGTTTGAAGTTCGCAAAATGATACTGGCCACTTGCATTCTCTGTACAATATTTAAGAAAAATACAATGTTATCGATCGGTCTTCCTTGTTAACAACATTCTTTGTATCTAAAGAACAGAAAATATGGGGCAACCATTGTTGTTTACATTATTATGTAGAATAAGCTGGTGAAGTCGAATTCATGTCATGTAAGAGCAGCCTTCGAATGCATCAAACTAAAAGCAGCTTAATTCCGTCAAGTCGGCAACTTGACAAGAAAAAGAATGCACGCCCAAAGTTCATTTGGAGTATGAATTTATTGTTTCTTTGTTTATTTAATAACACTTAATTTATTTACTCACACTGTGCATTGAAAAACGTAGTATGATACTCGTGCGTAAGGGCAATAACTTACTCGTAACGTTTAAAACACTCGCTTATCGCTCGTGTTTCAAATCGTCCTTGTAAGCTATTGCCTCCTTTACGCTCTCGTAGCATAAACTACTATTATTGCACACCAATAAAACAAAATAAAGAAACAATCTCAAAAGTAAAAGCAGGGTACAATCGGCGGTCTTATCACTGAAAAGCGACCTCTTCCACACAATCTTTTACACTTTTCTAGGAGTATAGACTTGCCGACGTATACTTACTTAAACTTGTAAGATCCCATGGAATACATTGAAAGTCGGTTGTCGACATCTGCAAAAGTTAATAAATTTGAAATTAATTCGAAATAACTTGATTAGTATAAAGCTTTTCCTTATTTTATTAAATTTTAATTAAGATAAGTGGGTATTTCATTGTATAATATAAACCTTTCAATGAGTATTTTAAAATTAATAAAGCCAAATTCGTTATGAATAAAGTCTATGCTTGTAATTGTTGGCATTTGGTGGAACTATCTATATATTTTGATTGAAATTGTCCACTGTATTATTTTATTAACCAAACCGGTTTCGTTATAAAAGCATTTCAAAGGATATTAGTGAAATAAGATACATTCGTTGATCAAACCTACTTGGCTTCGATCTTGATGATGATAATATAGACCCACACTTCTGTTTCCTTTCCTTATTTTTTCCACTTAGCTTCTTTTTGGGGCTCAGATCCTGAAAAAGGCCGTTTTTAGTACTGCAGATGTCTTTATGAAAGTAAAAGTTGGAAAGATTTTTCAGGGTTAATTAGTTAATTCATTAATTACTGTCTAATCATCCGTCTATCAGCAACTTATCATGAATATTTAACGGATTTGTTGAGCTGAAAAAACCATGAGGATTAAGACAATAATCACCACCAAATTTATTACTTACGTTATCTGGGTTGTCGTTGTCAGACAGAAATTCTTCGATTTTTTGTGAATATTCATTAAGAGTTTCATGTAACATTTGAATAGTTGAAAGAACATTCTGGAACAAATTAATAAAATTTCATAGTAACTCGAGTTTGACGAGTAAAGAAGAATGAAAGAAGGTTCACTCATGCAATAAATTGTAGACGCTTAAGTAGTACTAAGTTATTAAAATGGACCAAAAATAACAATGCATTCAATAAAATTATTGTCATCGGAAATAGAGGTGTTACAAAATCATAATCAGTAGCCTTAGCATGAAAACATTACGGTTACGTTTAGTTTGAACGTAACGCGGTTTTGTATAAAATCTGATAATCGCCCCTAGCGGTCAGTAGCGGAACCTATCAGAATTTCATACAAAACCGCGTTACGTTCAAACTAAACGTAACCGTAATGTTTTCATGCTAAGGCTACATACAGCCCATCAGTCTAATGCTGGAAATATGCTACAACTCAAATAGCAGCAATATGCACCTGCGCAGTATCACGATGACATGCGCAGTATCACGATGACATGCGCAGTATCACGTTGTCATGCGCAGTATTACGACGCCATCTTCGATTAACTTTCAGCCTGAGTTCTGTACTGGTCCGAACGAAAGTGTTTGACCAGAAAGCCTTCTGTTTGTCGATGATCTGTGGCATGGCTCTACCAACATTTGTCAGAATCTGCGTACGCGTCTCATTTTTGCTACGAAAATCCTCCATAGTTTTTCCACTTTGTAGGCTCGCTACGCCGTAGAGGGCAAGCTGTTTCGGAAGCTATTATTACTCTATAAAAGATGAAGTATTCCCTGATACATCGCTAAAATCAAAAGAACTTGCTTACGTCATTATACAAATCCTTCATAGCTTCGTAGCCCTGCGGACACGGCACGGCATCACACGTCAAAGAGACGTCACGGACAAGTTGCGAGATGGCGTTCAGTATGACGACACCGTCGCGAAGGCATGGCGTGTGTTCGAGGCTTTTATGAAACAACTGGAAAAAAAATATAAAAAACTTATGCATGGCTCAGGAGTACTCAAAACATACAGCTAAATTTAATTGGTCAGTTTGATTTTGCTCGAAGCAATTTTTAGACCAGTTTCGTTTAATTTTAGTCCATTGAGTCGTTTTCTAGGCTAGCTTCCATAATAAACTTACAGAAGGTGCTGTCTGAGGACTTAAATTCATCACAAGCACCTAGTACCTACAATTTTTTTTCCTGTTCGCTTATCAGTTCGTTTCTCTTATTGTGTTTTAGGTGCTACTACGGTGCAAGCACTGTAGTCTCTGCTTATTATGATTCTGGTTTTGGTTGTATCAGTTCAACAAATCAGTTTCGGAAAAGGTATCGGAATCCAAAACCATTGTCGTCAACAGAGTCCAAACAGTAGAGTAGCTCAGTCATAGACGTAACTATAGGGGGGAGCAGACGGTACTCCCCAAAAATACGGGTGCTTTTGTACGGGTATCATTGATATAAAAATATGATTTATCAATTTGTATAGTATTTTGGTTTGTATATGATCTCGGTGTATGGAGGATTACCTCTACTTATCTTATTTTGATCATATAATCGAGAACAGATACTTGCATTGCTTTATGAATTGGAGCCTAAAATCTAAATCCTATTTACGCCAATGAGCTGAGTTCTGATTGTGCAGCAGAAATCGGTATTTAGACATTTGCTTTCAGATAGTTTTGGGAAAAGACATGTTTTCCTAACTATCTTGCCCTTCTTCTTAGCAAAACTAATCGAATGGACGGAGTTAGGTATACATTTATTTAATTATCGTATTTGTACTTGTGTGCTCACTACATATATTTATCACAAAATTATATTTCATTATAAGAGCATTAGTAGAGCTGATGCCGGGCTCGACTGTGGAGGTACCACCATCTTACTCGCAAATCCTCCCGAAGTTATTTAGAACAGCTCTCAGGCAAAACCAGGCGGCCCACTATTGCCTGGGACCGATGGATGGCGGTATATCCATCCCCAATTGCCGGGTCTTATATAAAACAGACTGGTGTCGGGCAGCGGCGTCATTGGTGCTAGGGTTTCGGCACCGCACTCACCAACCCGCCTGCCTAGCGTGTGTGAGTATGGGCACTTTTTCCAGGAGGACCGCCAAGAGTGGCGATATCCTGGAAAGGCCTATGTCCAGCAGTGGACGAAACAGGCTGATGGATGGATGGTTGGATATTATGGTGGCGGTAGAACACTGGCCTCTCAATCTTGAGACCCAGATTCGATCCCCGGTCGGGCCTGCACAAATAAGATTTTATATATGTGCGTTTGTGTTCTTACCTAATACTTACCACTTGCTTAGGGTGAAGGAAAACATCGTGAGGACACCTGCATGCCCTAAGAAGCATGTAATTGTATCCGAAGTACGGCGGTAGGGCTCACCACGACCCATCACGTTGGGACGAAATAATCGTCGGTGAAACAAGGGTGTACCGGGTGTGGACTGTGATTTGCATTTCACAGTTCACACTCCGGAACACGTCTGACACCATGTTGGGGATTACGAGAATATATTTTTATAAATACAAATTTTATTCCTTTGTTTTTTCGGTATTCAGTATTCTGTATTCCTTTATTGCACTAATGTTGTAAATTGTACAATACAATGTACAGGTCTTTTTTTAATAAACATGAACCCTGACAGGGCATATTTAAATTATTACAATAATAAAGTATGCCTTAGTCTAGGAGATACATTATTGAATCTTTATATAGGTAACAGATAGCAATTTCCTTAATTTAAATAGTCTATGAGATAGATTTGATTCAATATTTGTATTTATTTCTTAACGATTCAAAATTATTCATCTTTTTAACAGAATAATTGAATTTTGGTATTTGAATTCTAAAGTAATTATAATTAATATTAATAAATTCAGTCTTGGAATTCATAGATGGAGTAATAACATTTTTTCAGGAGGTAGAGTTTTAGCTGTTGTATATTTGATTCATCTTTGGTTGCTGTTACAATTTGTTTTTTTTTATAATTTTGCTATGGATTTTTACACACACTGCAAAGGGACTTGAATGTATCATTTGTTGAGTAGATATGGGGTTAGCTAGCCTGTTTTTTGGTCGTAAATTTTGTGGGCGTGTGTAAATTGGGAATAGCCCTTTGTGTGTTGTGGTGAAGTTAAAAACTTCTAAAATATATATGCATGGTAAGGTAAGTATTTGGTATTTTATAAAATAGGTTCTAAAGTCTGCATTTGGTCTATGTTTGTGAGTATTCGTGTACATCTTATTTGTAGTATAAAGAGTTTGTCAAAGTCTGTGCTATTACCCCAAAGGACTATTCCATATTGGAGTTTGCTGTATGCGTAGGCGTAGTAGGCGCTTAATTCTAAATTTGTGTAAGGCAAATTTGCTTTCTATTGTATTGAATTGTTAATTTGATTGTTCATTTTTATACATAAAAACCTGGGTACATAATTTACTTATACTTGTATTGCAATAAATTTATTTCCATTTCCTGATCTTTTGGAAAGGCCCATGCAGCCATACAGCAAAGAGATTTATATATTTTTTCTCAAAAATACATAGTAATATTACCATTACATACTGTAAAGACCTATCAGAAAATATTTCATCCTGGCGAGCTATTTAAAAGTGTCCGGGAAATCTGAATGACTGTCCAGGAAATTCGTATGAAAATCCATTACATACCATATTATTATGTTCACAGAGTACATTTCATATGTTTTCTTTTTAAAACTATCCGTGTTTATGTTTTTGAGAGACAAGGAGTTTGGCGATCATTAAGGTTTTAAGCGGCCAAATTACAAAGAAAAATAAAATGAATTATAATTTAATGTTTAGAATGTATAAATGTTTGCTTTATTTTATAATTGCAATAATAATAATAATAAAAAAATTATATTGATTTTATAGGTATATTTAAAACCATTAAATACTTGAAATTTAACCTCAATGAACGTTTTTCTTGTTGTTTTTTTTCTTACTTCTTATCGTTCCCCTAGATGGCGTTGTCCTTGAAGAAGGCTGCATGGTGGTAAAAACCTTTGCCCAGCTGGCAATAATAAAAAAATAGTTGCGTAAAAGCGGGAATTTATGTTGCTTTATATTTTAGTTAAAAGAATTTTGAGCAAATAAATTACAAAATAAATTAAGAAGAGGGCTCTGATATAGATTGTACTCCTCTAATGCTTTGCTGAAGAAATCAATAACAATAAACATGACTAATTGCCCAAATATAAGCAACTTTTAATATTACCTAGTAAGTTTATTTTATTTGATATAACTCATTATCATGAAAAACATGAAAAGGTCTCATTTTATTTTTGAGAAAAGCAATATATACTTGCTTCGCCCGTTAATTAGCAATCCTGGCCTCGTATTTAAACGTACTCGTCCAGGATTGCTTAATTCCTGGTCTTAGCAGTAATGTACTATTAGACAGCGCCATTCATGTAAGCTAGCCTGGAGAACGGCTCGTTACTATTGAGGTTAACATGGCTAACATGATGACTCCCCGCTGGTGTTATTTGCCGACATCGTTATGAAGATATCAGACTTTTTTAATATATCATTCTAAGCATTTTTTTTGGGTTTTGTCCCTTATTATGATAAAAACGGAACCTTTACACGTTCACTATGTTTTTCATTTGTTTGACCGTCTATCCATATGTGAGGGTCTTTTTTTTTAAGCAGCCTCGAGTTGCTACTTTATGATTATGTTTTTAGCTTCATACTGCTGTAAACATTTAAGTTTTTTTGTTCACAATAAAAAGGTGTCCAAGTTCTGCCTTTTAAAGAGTATCACAAAATTATTGAGGTACAATGGTAGGTTTTTGGCACAAGTGAAATAAGTATATTCGAAAAAGATAAATTTCCAATATCACGTGGAATAAGACTTCATTTAACCTATTGAATGTGTCCCTACAAGCCATTCCCGCCAGGCCAGAATGTCGAAAAAATTCCAGTAAAAAATTCCTGCCGACCGGATTTAGAAATCCATGTATTTCGTTATGTTAGGTTATATTTTAGGCATAGTGTTATATATGAGAATAAGCACAATGAAATAAGGAATGACATTATGTATACCATTTACCTCGAAAATAAAGATGAGTAGACATTTTCGTCGATTGCATTTCACTTCCACAAAAATTTTCACTAGATCACCACACAATTTGATCCATATTCACCGATTCACATATTTCACAAGCAATAAAATATCACTAGAACACTCCCTAATATATTACGCGGTTACTACATGAATTATTTTTATGTAAATATCACTATTACTAATTTATTACTAATTTCTTCACTTCACTCTCACTCTTTACGTCAGAAAGGCAAATGGCGGCGGGCCGCAGACATGCTCGAGAATTTTATTCATTTTGGTATCATACCATCGACTTCGACCAATCAAAGTACACTTCCGGTAAAGCCAACATTCTAAACAAACTTTTCGTTTTTGTTGCGATTCGATACGCAGAATTTTATAGAACAAAAGTTCAAGTTGAAAATCGGAACGTCCTTATGCGGACAGTGTACGCATACGACATTTCGGGTATGCAAAAAGTTATGCGGACAGTGTACGCATACGACACTTGGAGGGTTAATTAATTTTCAAGCTTCTTTTATACATTTCGAGGGAGGTGTGCATGTGTGTGCCGGACCGCTACCTGGAGCGCCGCCGCCGGCGACCGCCGCTGCTGCTAGTGCCGCGCTCGCGCACCAACTTGCTGTCCATGGCGCCACTGTCGCGCGCGCTTCACACTCTTAATCTCATCGCAGAAATAATCGATCCTTTCTGTTGTGCTCTGAGTGATTTCACAAAGATAGCCATGTACATGTACAATTTTTTTTTTGTGGGTAGGTGTGCGAAATAAACACACGCAAATTTAAAGCTCCAATTAATTTTAATTGATTTATATATATTTACTTACAATTTATCCTCCCAAGTGACTGTATTTTACAGTGTACACAGTGTTATATATTCAAGTAATGTTCTGCTGTATTTGGGTTATGGTATAACTGAAAACTGCCACTCACCACAACATAACCTCACTTAAACACACTTAGTTTCTACTGGAATTTATAAGTTTGAGGATCCACTATGGTCAAGCTGAAGGTTAACAAGGCCATCACAGTAGAGCCCCTGGCAGCCGTCAACAATATGGAGAAAAAGTTCTTGGATACAATGGCTGATTTTGAAGCCCGGATGGCAGCTGCCGCAAAGAGTCCTCTGAGTCTAGACCAGCTGGCTGGCGAATTTGCTGTTTTTAAGAATTGGATGAGGGAGACTATTGGCCTTCTCCGGCAGCAGATTTCATCAGTCACCCAAGTTGTTGATGATATGGATAACCGAGGTAGGCGAAAATTTTTGCTTTTCCGTGGCATTGAAGAGTTGTGTGACGAAGACGTTTCTGCTGTGGTCACAAAAACAATAAACCAGAAACTGAAATTGCCCGAGTTCACTGCTGCCTCCATTAGATCCTGTTACCGCCTTGGTAGGCCTCTACAAAACAAAAGTGGCAGCCGTCCTGTCCTTGTCAGATTTTCTAGCATTGATGTCAAATCATCAGTCTGGATGAAGAAGAAGGAGCTGAAGGGCTGCCAAATCTCCGTAGCTGAGTTTTTGACGGGGCGTCGCAGGCAAATATTTGCTGAAGCACGCAAACTATATGGTGTCTCTCAATGCTGGACACAAGATGGATGGGAACCTATTCTTGAAGCTCTCTGATGGCGTAAAGTTGCGACTCAATACAATGGAGCAACTGCAGGAGTTCTCAGCCAAATATCCGCCCTCTTCTGGTGCTTATAATTCTACAGGCCGGTCTAAGCGGGTTATTCCTGCGAAAAAATGATAGCCGTTAGAGGTTACATATTGTAAAGTAACTTTTATACCGTCAGGTACTATTTTCGTGTAAAACACTTGCTTACTTACTTTTAACGATAGGCAAATCAAAATTTTCAACTTGCTGCTCATTCAACGGGTAGTTCTTACTTTGATAATTTCTCTTTTACTTTTGCGTAACTATAAAATTATTTGTATTCACCCTCACACAGAATATTATTTTATTTTTTCTTATTTATTTGACACTTTGATCTGGTTGGTTCGCTAAGGTACGTTCCGTTTTCATTTCACATAGTAGTTCTGTTCTCAGTTCGCGTTCCAGTCTAATCATGCAATATTAACCCGTTTCGCATAAAGTCGTAATCGCATTGCCACAATAGATTGCCTATTTTGTTCCTCAGTGGGAAAACAAATATTAATATTGTAAATTAATTTACGGAATAATTGCATACATATGCATAATGTTGCGAGGCATAAATATGCCAATAGTTATGTTATTCATAAGTGTTACACCAATAAATTGGTATTTTCTTTTTCTTGTTTACGTATTTTGTAAATTTGTGTATCATAGAGAAATTTGTAATAAATAGTTCATGGTTTTTTGTAAGTTTAGTGTAATAAAATAAGAAATATTTCTACCAGTAGGTACTCTAAGTTTTAAGTTAAATAAGAATAATTTTGGTGAGCTGGCGGTGATGTGGTACTTTTTGTGGTAAGTACCTAATTAGTGTTGCCACTTTCACCTTATTTTAAGCGTTTATATCATATTATTTATTTTTTACTTATATATTTTTATATATTCTTATATAATATTTATTTATTTTTATTTAATGGATTTATCATACAACTCGGACTTATTTCATTCACTCGACTCGAACGACTCTTTTACTGATGCATTAGATGACTCTCGGGATAATGTTCACCTCAGTGACCTACTTCACAATACTTTTGTACAGTGGAGCCCGCATCAAGCTATACACATTGAGTATAAGCTGACCTCTCATTGTACGGGAAGCATTTACAATGAGAGCTCAGCTTATACTGAAAGTGTTTAGCTTGATGTGGGCTCCACTGTACCACTTAAGAAGAATCTAAACTTATGTCACCTCAATGCACAAAGTATTCCTGGACACTACTCTGAATTTCTTGCCACGTTTACAAGCAATCATATTCATGCATGTCTTGTTTCGGAATCGTATTTAAAACCCACTCTGCCTTCTACCTCTTTTGCTATCCCGGGTTACGTATTGATACGAAATGACCGAACGGGTGCAAGTAGTGGCGGGGTTGCGATTTATCTCCGTTCCGATATCAAATATAAAGTTATTTCCCATTCATCCTCTTAATATAACAGGGATAAACCGTTTATGGAATATTTGTTCATTGAACTAGATTTCACTACTGCAAAATTTCTATTGGGTGTTGTGTACCCCCCACCAACTATTGATTACTTTGACACATTAGAACATTTACTGGTCACACACTTGCCCGAATATGAGCACGCTGTCATAATGGGTGATCTGAACACAAACTTGCTCTGTGATGATACTCGCTCTAATAAGCTGCGAACTCTTACCTCATCTGTCAATATGTCTATTGTGCCACTTGACGCTACTCACCATGTGGGTGACTCGCATACCTTGTTAGACCTTATTCTTACCCCTACTTTGGACCGGATAGCGTGTTATGGACAGCTTACAGCATCTGGATTTTCCCATCATGACCTTATTTACGCTTCCTACAAATTGAAAATTCCCAAGCTTAAGCCGAAGATCATACTTCAGCGAAATTTTGCTGCCATGTCTATCGACAAACTTAGAGCTGATGCTAAGGCCATCGATTGGTCCAAGTTGGAGCATACGGAGACAATAGATGACAAAATAGAACTCTTCAACAAAATCGTTACTGAATTATATGATGTCCATGCTCCTATACACCCAGTCCGTATGAAACGTCCGCCAACACCATGGCTAAACTGATGAAATACGTAAAGTCATGGCCATTAGGGATAATTTCAGGCGCAAACATAAAAAACGCCCTTCCGAAGACAACTGGAATAGGTTTAAAACTGCAAGAAATCGCTGCAATCAGATGGTCAGGGATGCAAAACGACGCCATATACACTCTTCTATCGAAAAATGCAATCCTAAGAATCTCTGGCAATTTCTTCGTACTCTGGGTTTCGGCAAATGTCGGCAAACTCTCAACCCATCCTTAGATCTCAATGGCTTAAATCAACATTTTTCCTCCCCTCCACACACCATTGATCCACTTTTAAAAGAAAGTACCATTCAACGCATTTTAGCTGCTCCTTCTCCGTCTCACCATACTTTTAATTTCACACCAGTTCTCGTCTTCGATATTGAAAAAAATATTCTCTCTATCCCAAGTAAAGCTGTAGGCCACGACACTATTGGCCGTGACCTTCTTCTCCCTATTCTAGAAATGATTCTCCCTGTCGTTACCCACATTGTGAACTTTTCTTTAACATCAAATACATTCCCTGCTTCTTGGAAACTGGCATACATGGTTCCAGTTCCTAAAATCTCTGAACCTTCGGAGTTCAAAGACTACCGTCCGATTTCTGTACTTCCTTTCCTCTCTGAAGTTCTCGAACGGGTGGTCAATCATCAATTAATGAATTTTCTTCACTCAAACAACCTTTTAAATCCATTTCAGTCGGGATTTCGTCCATCCCACAGTACAAGTACTGCTCTCATTAAAATTACCGACGACTTTCGTGAAGCTATGGACGATAGGCAACTTACCCTCCTTACCCTTCTTGATTTTAGCAGCGCGTTTAATTGTGTTGACTATGATATTCTCTTGGCCATTCTCCGTTCTCTCAATGTTTCTGAGTCAGCTACTAAGTGGTTCCATTCGTATCTCTTTGGGCGTCAACAACGTATACGGTCTGATGATAATTTCTCTGATTGGTGCGATGTTACAGCTGGCGTCCCCCAGGGTGGTGTGCTATCTCCTCTCCTATTCTCCGTGTTTATAAACACTCTCACGTCCACCATTAACTTCAGTTGTTATCACATGTACGCTGACGACCTTCAACTCTATATGTCCTTTAAGCAGGACTTAATTCTAGTAGCCATACAGAAAATGACTTCTGACCTAGACCACATAAGTCAATGAACGGAACAATTTGGACTCCTCGTTAACCCATCTAAAACACAAGTCATGATAGTCGGCAGCAGGGCACTCACTGACAAAACGGACCTCAGCTTGCTTCCACCAGTATGTTTAAATGGAACACCTCTTAAGTTCTGTAGGTCGGTAAAAAACCTGGGGCTCTATATCCAGAACAATTTGTCATGGGACCTGCATGTCGCTGAACTTAGCAAAAAGATCTTTGGATCAATACACTCTCTTAAACGCATGCAAAGATTTTTACCGTATTCTGCTAAGATCATGCTAGTTAATTCACTCTTGCTCCCCATCCTAGACTATGCCGATGTCTGTTACCCTGACCTCACTGAAGGATTGCTAAATAAGCTTGATCGTCTCCTTAATTTATTCATACGGTACATTTTTGGCCTCCGTAAGTACGACCATGTGTCGCAATCCCGTTTTGATCTTAAATGGCATAATATCCGAAATCGCCGTAACGCTCACATTCTAACGCTTCTTTGGAACGTCCTCAATGATCCCCTCTCCCCCGCTTACCTGAAAGAAAGATTCGTTTCCCTTGATTCCCTTGGCCGCCTCCATCGTACAGAGACCCATTTACTTTTGCGTACCCCGACACATAAAACAAACATGTTTACAAATTCTTTTACAGTTTCCGCAATACGTGTTTGGAATAGTTTACCGCTCGCCATTCGAGAGAGTCCATCAATAGCCATCTTTAAAAATAGAGTCCATCAGCACTTTTTAGATTTACAAAATAAATAACCTGCCTTCTCAGTCTTCGTATGAATTTTGAACCTGTCTCCTAATTGCATATCACTCATTATAAGTATTATTTATTTATTTTTATTATTTATTTTTATAGTAAGTATATGATGTTTATTATTATTTAGATTATGTAGATAATTGGAATATTTTAATGCCCCCGTCCCTATAGATTTTAGCTTTTGTCTACGACCGACACATTTACCGGCACTACCCAATAATGATCCACACCACCAAAGGTTAACTGGAAGACAATGCTAAATAGCATTAAGTTCGCCTCGTGTACAATATTTTTAGTGCAATAAAGAATTTTTATTATTATTATTATTACATAGTATGTTATGTATTTGTTTAGTTTATAAGTTGTATGGTTTTTTTAATTTTCTAATTGATGTTTTTTAATCGCATTAGGCTTGGCTTGTAACGATAGATGTAAGTTTGGAAGAAATAAATAAATAAAAATAAATAAATAAAATAAATTTTGTACGAAATGATAAGTTCGTATTTTTTGTTTAAAATTATTCAAGTCTACGTTAACTTATTTGATAATGGTATGGAACCCTCAGGCATAGAATCCTACTGCACAAGATCGGTTTTTTTAGTAAACCCTGTAAAATTATTATCAATCTTAAGATCTGTACGCAAAGCTTAAAATTACAACACACCTGTAAGGAGTTCAGCATATTCTGGTGCAGTGAAACAATCCGCACCATTTGCGACTGGAATTGCGTGTGCTTTGCAAAGGGCAGGGCCATGGCGTTGTTGCGACTTATGTCATTTAGCTGTAAGGAAAAATCTTACTAGTTATTTTTAGAATGCATTAAAAGATGGAAGAAAAATATCACCAATTCTCTAAGAAAAATAAATCTTAGGCGGGGCTCGAGGCCGCATCTTTACCTATCGTGGGTCAGTTTGTCCACCGAGAGTCTTAATAGATTCGGAGGGGTCTTATAAATCTCGGTGGAGAAACTGGATAGGTCAGAATGAAACGAGTGCGAGTTGCCATTGAATAACTTTACTAATACACACTAAACAAAAACGTGTACACAAAACATTGTTTCGCTACACATTTTTACTGATAAGCATGCAGGAGACACGGGGCTTATAAACACAAATATGTAGCGGAACAATATACTGTGTAGATGTTTTGGTGTAGTGTGTAGGACAAAACACGCGCTGGAAACCCAGCTTAACTCGATTCACGCGGTAGTAAAGTCATTCAATTTGGCAACTCGCACTTAGCGTTCAGTGGCCCGCGATAGGCAGTGTTGCGGGTTCGAACCTAGCCCGAGATTTATTTTTCCTAGAGAATTTGTTTCTAATTGATAGTTTTTCACATTGTAATGCACTTTAAAAATAAACAGAGCTTCCACAGTAATGGTTTACACAATAAATCATATAATATTTCTAGTTGTCTGTATCTAAATGAACTTTAGAAATTCTGTATTGGAAAGTTTTAGTATTAATTAAATTTAGGTATTAGCTCAAAATGCTTCATTGGTCCCACATGTTATAAAATATTAAAAAAAAACGAAATGGTCTTTAAGTTTGTTCATTTTCTTTCCAGAGTCTAGTAGAGTTTGGATACATCGGTGAAATATAGAAAAACAAACTTCATGAATTTACATACCTACTCGTATATACACGTCTGTCTCCCAGAGGGGTAGGCAGATGGGTATACTATACACTACAGTTCAATCTAGTCATACAAGCTCTTATTTTCCGGGTACTTTTTACTTTGCCCTTCTTCAGTTGTCGCGTATTTGGTCGGCATACGTCCTTCTGGGCGGCCCGGTCGAGCTTCAACAATTTGTTTCCGTAAAATAGAATAGATAGCCTATTCTTACCAAGCAAATAAAGTTGATAAATGGTCGAATCTTATCGGCTAGCAAAGAAGGCGAAAAATCCGTCTAATTTCAATGATTTATTTAACTAGGCAGAACTACATCCATCCATCCATCAGCCTGTTTCGTCTACTGCTGGACATAGTCCTTTCCAGGATTACGCCACTCTTGGCGGTCCCCCTGGAAGAAATGCCCATACTCACACACGCTGGGCAGGCGGGTTGGTGAGCGCGGTGCCGAAACCCTTGCATCAGTGACGCCGCTGCCCGTCACTAGTCTGTTTTAAGGCCTGGCAATTAGGGATGGATATACCGCCATTCATCGGTCCCAGGCAATGGTGGGCCGCCTGGTTTTGCCTGAGAGCTGTTCTAAATAACTTCGGGAGGATTTGCGAGTAAGATGTTGGTACCTCCACAGTCGAGCCCGGCATCAGCTCTACCACCTACAAAACAGAACTACATACTACTACAGAAAGGCGGAATGTTACCTGTTTTTTCAACTGGTAGAGGTGTATGCGAGTAAATCTTGCACTGAACTCACTGGAACGCCTCTTCATCTTCGGAATGGTTTCAGGATCTACGTTGATAAACCACCGATTCTCCAAGGACACACTGAACATAAGACATGATTTAACCATAAATAAAAATCTTGACCCACGGACACACCAAATGGTCATGCCATGACTCATGTTATGAAACATGTAAATAATGTAAAACATGTAACAGACAAAATATCCGAACGCTTGTAAGTTTCCTTAAGTATTTGGATGTTACATCCTTCCGCGATATATCCACCCACTACAAGTCAAGGGTCCATGCCACCTAAACGTGCCCCACCGTATTGCTGATTCATGACAGAAAGTATTTGTTTAATGAGAAATAAATAATCACACAAATTGTCGAAGAGTTGTATTACAACCTAATTAATTTGATTTTTGCATAGAATTCATAGCAAGCTAGAAAAAAAATCTAAAGTTGCTGAAAATCACGTAAAACTGCTCTTCGCGTATTTCTCAGATAATTTTGGAAACTGAAATTCAGGCTCCCGTAAGTTAAAAGTGTACAGAATGGTGAGATTAATTTTTTTTTGCCAAACAAAAATTGTTACTTGGTTTATTTATCCATTAAACATCACCAGCTTTTGTGTGCGATTTCCCCATATAAATTACTATGGAGGGTGGCATCGAAACGTGATTCTTTAGAGCGCGCGATGTTTCGGTTGTCGTAACCAGTCGTAACAGCCACGGCTCATAGCGCGCTATTTTAAACAATAATGAAACGTCATAGAGTTCAGTTCTGCCTGACGCAACATGAGGTGCTCAATGTCAGGGAGAACGGGTTCTTAAGTAATGTAAATACTGTATTATAGACGTAGCTACATCGGTGGACTGATTTAGGTAAAGTGATGATGATGTAAAATGATATAAGTAGTAGAGGTATTTACTCAAATGTCTGAGAAAATAAGAGGTGACGACAATGCTCTCCGTGTATGGACTGAATAGCTACCCGGTGAGGGCCCTGAAATACTTCTACTTGATTTCAGTACTTGACTAATGATAAACGGGGTAGTAGCTGAATAGTTTTACATCTCCATTAGTAGTTCGTGACAGTTCAATCTATTTATGGATATGGACAGTTGCATTATTGCATATAAATTTGGAATAAGGTAAGGAAAGTTAACTTATCAAATGCCCCTTTCACTAACATCAATCGATGGATATGCTGCAGGAGATGGTAACAGTTATGGATGATCCTTTTAAAAGGACAGGAATAACAATTAACGGAATAATAAAAGTAATGGTTCAAGAAGGGAATGAAGTGAATTTATCTATAAGAATGCTAAGTGCGAGTTGCCATCGAATGACTTTACTACCGCGTGAATCGAGTTAAGCCGGGTCTCCAGCGCACGTTTTGTACTG
Organism: Ypsolopha scabrella; assembly: GCA_910592155.1. Classification (NCBI taxonomy): domain Eukaryota; kingdom Metazoa; phylum Arthropoda; class Insecta; order Lepidoptera; family Ypsolophidae; genus Ypsolopha; species Ypsolopha scabrella. The sequence continues at coordinate 19,096,374 of OU342975.1, read as the reverse complement.
CACACTAAACAAAAACGTGTACATAAAATATTGTTTCGCTACACATTTTTACTGATAAGCATGCAGGAAACACGGGGTTTATAAACACAAATATGTAGCGGAACAATATACTGTGTAGACGTTTTGGTGTAGTGTGTAGGACAAAACACGCGCTGGAAACCCAGGTTAACTCGATTCACGCGGTAGTAAAGTCATTCGATGGCAACTCGTACTTTTCTGGGTTGTTTATTTACGCACGATGAAAAGTTTGACCAAATTTATGATTTAAAAAATTTAGAAAAGTCAAAAGGACTCGGTACAGAAGTGCTTGTATGACTCAATTATTTAATATGGAAGAGGTGTTTCAGGATCGTAGCAAATGGAGATCTGTGATCTCTGCTTAACTAGGAGATAGGCGTAAGTTTAAGTATGTAAATGTAGTACTTACTTGATGCCCAGCAGTATTTCGTTTATTTTCCACCTGAGGTCTGACACTTTATCACAATAAATTGTGTTCTCGATCATCTTTGATTTCTCTGTGAAAGAAAAAAATGTCTGAACAGAGCTGGTAAATATATATGTGATGCAATTTTCAATGTAAAAAAAGATTTTTTAAGAAGTTTTGAGGGTATGTATCAAACGGAAAAAGCTATAGGTATATAATATTATCACGTACCTATATTTATGTATACAAGTTAAAAGTACCCGAAATAGAAGAGCTTGTTTGACTAGATTGATGGATGTGAAAGAGGTGAAAGAAGTGTATCAGGATCTTAGCAGATGTAAGTATGTAGTCTCTGCTTACCCTCCTGGGAGACAGCCTAGGTGTTATTATATGTATGTACGCAAGACGTGTAAAATACACGTAATAGCATTATTATAAAATATTTTAGAAATAAGCGTTTATTGCTTTTTATGGCTTTTTTAGGGAAAACAACCCTTCAACTTGTATTCTTGAGTTATAAGTGGACAGACAGATACCAGAGTTTTACTATAAGGATTTCTGTTTATTGACGGAACCGAGAGCCGAAAATTTCCTCCTTCAGCAAGCAAAAGATTAGTAAACATAAACAATAATACGAGCATATGCTCACCTTTCTTTGCTCGTTTCTCCAGGTCTTCAAGGTCACGTGACGGATGTGACGCTTTCCTCTCCCGAGGAGTACACTCTCGGACGGTACACGAGCTGATTCGGGAAGTCTCATCTTCCATTTGGTCTTCGGAGCCTATAATTTTCAACCAATAGAAAACTAACACTATAAAAAGTGTATTTTATTGTAGAGCTTCCGCATTATCTGTCTAGAAGCTCGAGGGTTTTTTCTAAACTACACTGAGAATAAATAAAGTTAAATTGTCTTGATGCTTGTTTGAAGTTGTGGGTAATGTGTAAAATGCATAATATGACTGTGCCAAAAAAACCCTGAGCAACTGTATGGGCTGCATTGTTATTATTGGACATGTCTAAGCACCAGAATATAATTTACTGGACTGAACTGCAGTGCAAAAACAGAATTCCCCATGTTTAACTCAAATCCTTAGAAAACATGCTGAGAGTAGGAGGGCAATGTTTAGAAAAACATAAGTGAATCACCTAATGTCGCATCGTCATAAAAGAAGAAAATCGTCTGGTCGTCATTTTGCCCAGGATCTGCGAAAGTGACAACTTGATGACCTGAATGTTGAGACTCATCATCCTGGATGTAACCAAACTCATTGTTTTCGCCTTCTTCCTATTTAGATGAAGAAAAACACTGGATTTAATATAACTCAAGAAACGATGTTCCCATTAAATTGTTTCATAGGATTAAAAATAAACATAGAATTTGTCTAAGCACTAGAAAAGTATATGAATGCAATGCAAAATCAATAATATGTTACCGCGATCTCTTCACTTATTCCCATCTTGGACTTTTTGCAGTCCACTTTCAGGAGCTCTCTTATATTTTCTTCTGGCAACTGATCCACAAACTGGTATGGATCATCTGGAACAAAGTAATATCTCTTTAACGTTTCTTTAAGGTGAACAAATGTGATGCTCTGCTTCTCCAATCGCTTGCTACATGTGACATGAACACTTACGAAGCGTAAAAAAATGGTACGGCAGAACATAGCATCGCAAAACATCTCGAGACGTGATCGGTTTCCTTGAGGGCTATTATTCGTAACGAAGTACGAAAAATAACTAGGGTGAAGAATAAAGAAGTTCAGCTGGCTAAAGTTGCATGGCTGGTCATTCCTGCTAAAAACCGACACACACTGGCGTATAGTGGAAGGAACTTCGGCCAGGCGGAGGAATGATTTGAAGGACGCGTGTTGGCTGGATGTGAACAAGGCGAGAGTCATGACGCGCCTTAGAATTAACTTACTTTGCTTTTGGCTAAAGATTATCATAATAACTTACCTTTACACAAAGACTGCACAGCATCCTGTTCTTTGACAAACTCATCCCAGATCTTCTTCTCTTGCTCCTTCTGCCGTTGTCTTCTAGAAATTTTCCACGCCCTCTCTAGCTCACTACCTTCGATAAACTGCAATCAAAACACAATGGTTGAAGAAGTATTATTGAGTAAAGAAATAAATTAAAAAACCACCACGGATCTGAAACAGGGCCATGAAAACCACCTGCAAAGTTTTACTACAATTTTATTTACACATTACGACCCCAACGGAAGGTGGGAGGTAAGCAGAGTAAGCTGATAACCAACTACGAGTAGTATGATGTTTATTTTTCATTTAAGCCTTAAGAAAGCGGAAAAATGTAATAGTTCCCACCTGCATGTCCATAAAGTCATTTCCTCTTTTGTCACTCATAAAAGAAAACCCTCTGATACAAGTTTCCATTCCCAATTATTTAATTACTTTACAAACGAGTAAATATTCAGAAAACATAATAACAAAGCATAAAAAATCCTGATCTTGCGGCAAGTACACGTATCAAGTTTTGAATTTGACAGTTTCTGTTTTGATAACGATCGATAGTAGAAAAAAAAACTTTGTACTCAAAAAGGTCATTTATGGCCATTTTGATAAAACAAACAAGGCCTATACCGTTTTAATATCACGAAAACATTAAAAATTCACGATTGCCGTGCGCATCAAAAAGTGGAAACCAGGTTTATCGGTTAGGTTATGCGGCTTAAATGTATTTAAATTGTATATTTTTTACGGCGAAAGTAAGTACAGCAAGAGTTTATCTTTCTCATTTCCCTATTCAGACTGGGAACAGTGATCAATTATTTGCATATCAATTATTATTTCACTTTTTCTCACCACGGTTAAGAACTTAACCTCTAAGTACCTTTAACGACTACAAAGAAATCACAGATTTAGGCTTACTAAGCTTTATTATTTTAACTCTATGAATTTGGGAAGTACGACCTAATTCGTAATGGCACCAAACTTTTTGTTTGTAACCTCTATCACTCATGACCACCATGCGGAAATGTTGCTAGGCAACCGAACTGTTTACACCAAACAACTGACTTGGCTCAAAAAACCAATCTGAACTTTGATCTTTATTGCGAAGTTCACAGAAACTATCTGACATCCAACACAAAAGAACAATTTGATCACACAATGTACGGGTTCCGACATAAACTCATCATAGATCTGTTTTGACATGAAAATAAGGTTCATTAGAATGCTCGAACTACGAATATAAAAAACTAAAGTGAATAAATCTAATTTTCATTTAAATATTTACACTATATGTATAAAAAAACCGGACAAGTGCGAGTCGGACTCGCCCACCGAAGGTTCGATACAAATTTGTTGGTATATAATATAAATAGTTAAGGGATCGACTCTCGCAGTTTTTCCGAACTTTTCTCGATTACGTACTTTAAATAAAGACTATATTTTTTATGGTTTATTTACAAATGAATAGTTTTCAGATTTTTCCCTATACTTGTAGTATAAGACGGTATTACTTGCCAAATTTCATAGTTCTAGGTCAATGGAACATACCCTATAAATTTTTATTCCCTTGAGAGTGTCAAAATATACATTTTCGCGGCATAAACGGCCGAATCTTTTTTTTTACGTTAACTTAGAAGTTTTATTTTTTTACAGCTTCAAGGGACTGTAGACTTGAATATAGGGTCTTAATTTCAACTCGACACCTCGACGCGTTCCCGAGATAAAGGGTCTTGACAGACAGACGGACGGACGGACGAACGGACGAACGGACGGACGGACGAACGGACGAACGGACAGCGGGTGGACAGACATACAGACGGACAACAAAGTGGTCCTATAAGGGTTCCGTTTTTTCCTTTTGAGGTACGGAACCCTAAAAATTACTGGATAAATAGCCGTCGTTGCTGGGATGGGTGCCCAAAAAGTCGGCGGCATTTCCACGCTGGATGGCCATGGCATTGCTTATTCTTTGTCTGAAATAAGCCCCAGTCCATCGGTCATCAAAAACGCCAACCATGTGTGACTTTTTATTACAAAGTCGCCCTTCGTCTGGACCCCGTGACCTGAGGGTAGTCGATTGGCATACATAGATAATCATCGCACAGAGCTTTATATTTGCGCCGCGTTGCAGCTGCCGCATTTACTCTGGTGGCGGTCGCTTGAATATGGATCCGTGCTACCGTCGGCGTCCCACACCACACCAACTTACCGCCTCTCCGAGGAATGAGTCTCATCCTCACGCATCGCTTGCCATCGTTACGTGCTAGACCATTGGGCCATCAAAAATATAAAAAGAATTTACGTACGCATTCAGTAAATTATTTTCCAGGGATTTCATTATAACTATTTAACTGGAGGTTACGTCATAAACAGAAAGACAGAAAATATCACAAGACACTGAAGCTTCACTTCACTACAAAGGGGTTTGTACAAGGGTTTTATTTGATAGAACCCAAAAATATATTTTAATTACGTGACAGCTTTTGCCCAAACTTGTCAAATGAAAAGGAATAGAAATGTCACCGTTTGAAATAATATCAAAATAACCAAATAATCATTGAAATCGAGGAAACGGTGAAACAGGTGGGTGATTTTGGATAATTACGATTCTCGCCCCATCGCGTGAGGGGAATGTTTTGTTGTAAGGGTTCCTGAGCAGAAATGCATAAACCATTAACAACCACGATAAAATAGTTCGTCTACCTACCTGTTTCAGAATATTTCAGGCTTTATTGAGAAAACTTGCTTTATGCATTTCTGGTATGCTGTTGTGCTGTGATAGATTGTGCAACTGCAACATAAAGTCTTGACGTAATAGCATAGTAAAATCAGAATAGTAGAAACAACTCCCGCGCCGTGCGAGGCATAAATGCCTACGGCTGCAGGGAGTGTATTTTTGAATCATTCACCGTGAATCATATATTCACGCTCGAAAACAATTCACGTGCGAAATTCAATTCGATTGGTCAAGATTTTCCCTATTTTTGAATCAGTAGAAATCAATGAAACGGTTTTCGTTTTACGCAGAAAAAATAAAGAGCTGGAAAGCAATATTTCGTCGATTTTAAATACGCGTAATGAATGGAGGTGAACGGAACGTAATTAAAAAGTTATAATGTCAGTCTCTCATCGACGTTTTCGTTCTCACGTTGTTGTTTCCTTTTATTTTGATTGTTTTCGTTTCTGTTGTCTGTTTTTACTTCTATTTTCGGTTATTATTATTATTACTATAATACTAATTATTATATCCTTTATTGTACACACATAGAGACTTAAACTAAAATTACAAAAAGAAAAATATGCACAAAGGCGAGCTTACCTCTTCAAGAGGTTTCTTCCAGCAAACCAATACTGTAGGTGTAGTGAAAGAATACACGAAATAGGTTGGCAGCAAGCATACAAAAGGATTTTTACAACAGAACTTATAATACACAAATAAAAATAAAAATAAAAATAAAAATTATAGATATATATATAGGTACATATACACAACCAGAACACAACACAGCAACTAATCTCCTGAACCTAATGGCGCAAGTGGTGCCAACAGTGGATTCCGGTGGGCAAATCGACACCGTATACTTTGACTTTAAAAAAGCATTCGATTTAGTCGATAATGATATCTTGCTACATAAGTTGGCGGGGGTCGGTTGTGCCCACCAGCTGCTGAAATTTTTCTCCAGCTACATGGCGGACAGACAGCAGTATGTAGAATACGAATGTCATAGATCTGATCTTTATTACACGCGATCTTTGGTCAGTCAAGGCAGTAATTTGGGGCCGCTAGAATTTTTGATTATGATAAACGATCTACCCAATGTGGTAAAAAACGCGAGATGTTTATTGTTTGCTGATGACCTCAAATTATCATTAAATGTTAAGAACTCCTCAGAAGGTGTAGGATTACAGGAGGATATCGATGCAGTGGTGGCGTGGAGTAAAGCTAACAAACTGCAGTTTAACACGTCTAAATGCTTGACTATCTCATTCTCAAAGTCGCATGCTCCTTACCATCACGAGTACAAAGTTGACACAGAACCTGTCAAAAGAGTAACTGAAGTGCGAGATCTTGGGGTGAGATTTACTACAAATTTATCCTTTAGGGAGCATATTATTAAAATCTGTACAAAAGCTTTTAGAAATTTAGGGTTTATATTACGCAGAGTGCATGGTTTTACGAATATTAGGGCCATAATTGCTTTATACAATGCATTGGTTAGGAGTCAGCTAGAAAGCAACGCAGTCATCTGGGCTCCCCATGAGATTAAATATAGTCTCATGATGGAGAAAATACAAAACAAATTTATTAGATATTTATACTTTAGAAAATATGGGGTATATCCATTTTACCCACTCATGTACCCGACTCTATTTATACTAGGTATGGTGGGATACGTTGAGCTACGAGTTCGTAGGATATTAGCATTAGTAAGCTATTTGTTTAAATTGATTAACGGGAAGACACATAATCCGGAGTTGCTTAGAAGAGTAGATCTGTGCGTGCCTGATGGGTTCGTGGGTCGGCGGCGGCGGCCGCGGTTGCTGGTGGTACCGAAAGCTCGCACCAACCTACTGAGCAAGACGCCCTTAACGCGTGCACTGCACACTCTCAACATGGTCGCGGAGGAAATCGATTTGTTTTCTTGTACGCTAAGCGAATTCACAAAGGTTACACTTGGTATCCTTTGTTATGGAAATACACTGTCGCATTAGGTTAAGAACCTGTAATGATAGATGTAAGAGAGAAATAAATAAATAAATAAATAAATAAATAAATAAATAAAATATAAATATAATGGATATGAATAAAGAATGTAAATATGCATCAAAAATTCAAAACATTTTAACTTGTCAATTCAATGTCAGTCATGTCATTCTTGCATAGGTTCTACTAGTAGAAATCAGAAAACGAGTGGGTCAGACCACTCGTTGCAGAATTCACGGAATGAATTTTCAAAAATACTTATTTTAAGTTTTAAGTTTTCGTATGCGAATCATGCGGATTTGTATGCGAATTGAAATTCGAATGATTCAAAAATACACTCCCAGGGCTGTCAATTTATTTTGCGGTGATGCGACGAACGGCGCGCGGCCACAAAATACCTATCTGTTTTGTAGCGCGGCGTACGTAAGCGCGACTGCGGAGCGCAGCCGACCCTAGTCACACCGCCAGAAACCGCCTGAGATATTGTCGTTGTGTGCGTGCTGTGGTTCGTACGTGCAGGCTCGCAGTGGCTCGCACACATATAAGCCGTCGCCCGCGATGTGAAGATAGCTTACTAGTCTGTTTTTACTATGGTAATAGGCTGCATGAGTATCCCGATGCTTTTCTTGAACTAAAAAGCAATGATAGTCTCACTAAGCCTTTATCGCTATTGAACTGTATATTATATTCTCTTTGATTGAACTAAAAATCAATTGACCTAAGTCACAACAACACAATATCGTTTGGTCTAGGAATAACGCGACTTAGGCACACTACGTTTATTAACGATTATCTTTTCAATGGCAATTTCTTGTGAAATGAGAAAATGAGCTTGGGTTTTTTTATATTTATTGCTTTAAAGGACTTTAGATTTATTTTTTTTTTTTTTTTATTTCACACACTGATAGTTGTACAAATATTACAATAGTATACACCGCTTAAACCCTTAGATGTTCACCCTAATTGCCGATAATTTACGAACTATCCTGTTTAAGATGTTCTGCGCGAGCATTCTAGGCTGCATGGCAGAGCTATACTCTGTGCCTAGCCCAAAGCAAAAGGAGTTAGTCGCTGATTGGATATCGAAGCAGTTTTACTAATCGCCACAGCGTAAAAACGCGGTGTTATAATTCTTATTATAACATCGGTTTTTTATGCTCTTAAAACAACGTAGTCACTTAAAAATCGTTTTGGATGTTGTAACCAATTGTAATTAAACCTTATTGTAGCCTTTTAGATATTATTTTTTACTGGACTCATAATTATAAAAACATTGCCATCATTTGCAAGAGTTTTTCATTTGTAAACGGAACCCTTTTATCATGTAACCAAATCACCCATATCACTTGTTATCTCACCATGACTTTAATACTTAGGACGTAACTCTTACTGACTGGCAATAGATACGATTATTGGTTGGTTTAGCAGCAGTGGGTTAGTTTATCATCTATTCCATTGTCTATACCCTCAGTGCTCGTGAGGCAGTCGGTATGGGCGCCCCACCAGTGCCAGCATTACCACCGCTGAGCAGAAACTTCCCTCAATGGAGCCGCACTGCCATACTTACTATCGCAAGTGCAACTAGTGGATCAGAAGATGAGGTTTTTGAGGTACAATATACTTTACTGGCTGTTTCCCTAAGTAATCGTGAGGCATGGGAACTATAAGAACATCATTCGTGTCAGCTCCTAAATTCAAATTCAAATTCAAATTCATTTATTCAAATAATTAAAGTAATATAACAGATTCACATCTAAACCATTACAATAATATTTATTTTTTATTTATTTATTACACTTTTTGTACATTTACACACATATTTAACAACACATTTTAACAAACAGAACAGACATTGTCTACAAAGGCGGCACTGTCCCAGGCAACCTTTGGGTGAAAAGAAAAGACGTTAACTAAATTAAACTTTAAAAGGGGTAAATGTTATCAAAAAGGAAAAAAAATACTAGGGTGCTATTTTATCCAAAATATAATTTTAACATATTGATATAATATTTATATTGTATAACATCATCCAATCCATCCAACAGCTTGTTTCGTCCACTGCTGGACATAAGCCTTTCCAGGATTTCACCACTCTTGGCGGTCCTCCTGGAAGAAATGCCCATACTCACACACGCTGGGCAGGCGGGTTGGTGAGCGCGTTGCCAAAACCCTTGCACCAGTGACGCCGCTGCCCGTCACCAGTCTGTTTTATATAAGGCCCGGCAATTGGGGATGGATATACCGCCATCCATCGGTCCCAGGCAATGGTGGGCCGCCTGGTTTTTTTGCCTGAGAGCTGTTCTCTCACTCTCCCCCGAATAACTTCGGGAGGATTTGCGAGTAAGATGGTGGTACCTCCACAGTCAAGCCCGGCATTAGCTCTACCACATAACATAAACATACTTAAAAATACATAAACGTACAAAGATTAAAATAAATTAAATAAACATAAATATATAAATACTTATACATTTATACATTTAATTCAATTGTTTAGTTTTAAAGTGAATATATAACTAAATATTCTCTGAATATTTCAAGCGTCTACCTGTTGCCGTTATCAATATCGAGCAAAAAATCACGTTTTTTGTATGGAAGCCCCTTTAACATTTATTTTATTCTGTTTTTTAGTATTTATTGTTACAGCGGCAACAGAAATACATCATCTGTGAAAATTTCAACTGTCTAACTATCACGGTTCATGAGATACAGCCTGGTGACAGACGGACAGCGGAGTCTTAGTAATAGGGTCCCGTTGGTTACCCTTTGGGTACGGAACCCTAAAAACAAAAAGCTACTTAAAGTATATACAACATTTGACCTTATCAGTAAAGGTTTCAGCTTTTCCATTAACCTTATAAAACAATTTACGTTAGTGCTTTTGAACTTGCTTTTAAATTTTGTTTTATACCACTGCCCATGCGGTCTAATGGTTCAAACAAATCCGGAGGTCACTGGTTCAAATTCTATAGGGGCACATTTGTGATCGTTCTGCCTGCTTTAGTACTACATAGATTGTGCCTTTACTCTCACAGTCCATACCTACGGAAAAACACTGACACCCCAGTATGTAGGTATATATTTAACTTGTATACTTTTGTCCACCTATGCACCCTTACAAGCGGGGCCTATACATTGATAGAATTCGTTTTTAATTTTTCTTAAATTGATCATATTTTTTACACATGCATGTGCAAAATTTCACGTTTTCACCATATCGGGAAGTATGCGTTCTAAATCGATAAATCATGCGGCACAAATGCGGTCTTTTAAATCATAATCTAATCACAAACAACTTTCTCAGAGAAACACGCCTGCAAATGAAAACAAAATTGGAACTGTCCAATACTGTCCATACAAAATTATGAATGCTCAAAATAGAGGTCAATGCAGTGAAGTTATTTATCAAAATCAAATCAATTTTTTCAAGTATCGAAAGGAATTTTTATAGTTTTTTTAATTATCATCAATTAAAACAGTATACAAAAAAAATAACTTTACAAAATAATGACAAGATTAAAATTAATATTCGATATGGAATCCAGTCTATGACTATTATGTCCAAAAAGTTGAGATGATCCAAAAGAGATTTGTGCGCTCAATTTTGCTATCGTCTCAGGCATAGCCGTCTTTCTTACAATGATCTTTTAGTCAAGTTTGGGCTAATGTCTCTTACCGACAGAAGAAGTCTGGCCGACTCCGTTGTCCTTCGTAGTATATGCGTTGGAGAATACAAATGCCCAGATCTTTTATCTCAAGTTGATTTTCGTCTTCCAAGTCTCCGTCAACGTAGCACTATATCCAAGTATTTATTTTATCTCAGGAGGACTAGAACACAAAATGGCAAAAGAGCCCCAATATATCGTATGTGCAAGAGTGTAAATGTTTTGAACATTGATTTCTTTAATTGTTCACGAAATAGTTTTAAAAATAAAGTTAAGAAAGCGTTAAACAACAAAATCAAACAGTAATTCAAATTTCATGTAGATTCCATGTTATTTTTATTTATTCTTTTTATTTTTAAGATTGCATGCACATGCTTACTTTTAAGTTATAATTAAGTTATGATTAAGTTTAAAAAAGTCTAGTTATTACTTTCTCAATCTACATAATTTTACTCGTCTGATCCTATCTGTGAGAATGTCAAGGAAATAGATACATCTAAACTAGTTTAAATATCATAGTTATTAAGTCTAAGTTGTATTTGTTTCTGTTTTTTCTCCTTGAATAAATAAATAAATAAATTAGAAAAAATAGACATACTTAAAAAAGATTACATGAAGACAAAAAGGCTTAAGTTTCGGCATGTAGCTGTTGAACATGCAAACAGCTGCCGATTTTCAAACTTAACCTAAAAGGGACGAAGAACACAATAAATCATTTTAATAATAAAATAATAAACCAACACAACTCTGAAATTGGAAATAAACAATATTAAAAAGATGTCATTATAATAAATAGATGTCAATTAACACTAGCAATAACAAAAAGTTAATAAATTTAAATTTAATAAAACGTAAATAACAATTATAAAACACTAATTAGTTACAGAATTAATTAATTAATTAATTAAAGGGATCCCACTATCCTTGGACTGCTTCAAAAGCAACCACCTACGACATTGCTTGCGGAATGTTAGTAATGTTCTAGCGTCGCGAATAGGCGGTGGTATGACGTTCCAGCATTTACAGGCAGCAATCTTGAAGCAGCCCTTGGTTCTGGCTAGGAAGTGTATTGGGAACAAAAGTACAGGTCTACGTGCACCTTTGGACCAATTTAATTTTTCATACAAGTAACTAGGGCTTTTAGTTTTAATAAGATTGTACAAAAAGCATGCAAATTTTAACGCCCTAGTACTTTTCATTGTTAATAATCCCTTAGCCAGAATATGTGGAGTAATATGATCCCTTTTAGATATATAATAACAAAAGCGCATACATGCATTCTGGACACGTTGAATGGCTTTAGCAGTTTTTTGAAAGAGACAGGGCCCATAAACAATATCGCAATGGCTGAGATGGGACAGGACCAGACTATTACAAAGCTGTAGCCTTACTTCGGCGTTGAGAAATGGTCTTATTTTATAAAGTGACTTGAGTGCTCCGAAACACTTACCTATTTTCTGTTGGACGTGCTTCTCAAAACGTAAGTTCTCATCAATCGATAATCCTAGATTTTTGACGCTTTCTTTTACGGGTATTCTCGAACCTTCTAACAAGACTGTTGGATTAAGGGCCTTTATTAACTTAACCTGATGATCAGTGCCACAAATGATAGCCGTACTTTTTTTAGGATTAAGAACCAAGCTGTGTTTTTTAGACCAAGAACTAACTGATTCCAAGTCGTTGTTAAGTTTAGACGTAATTTCATGAATATTATTACATGTTATAGGAATAGGTATATACAGCTGTGTATCATCAGCATATAAGTGGTATCGTGAATTAGTAAATATTTCTGCTATACTAGAAGTATAAACGGAATAAAGTAATGGTCCCAATATTGACCCTTGGATCACACCACGACTGACAGGAAGAGGATCTGAAACTACAGTTTCACCTTTGTTATTTAAACAGTGAACGACTTGGCTTCGATTGGAGAAATAAGACGTAAACCATTTACACACGGAATCTGAGCAACCGATAGCTTTTAATTTTGACAGGAGAGTGGGAATACATACACAATCAAAGGCTCGACTGAAGTCTAACAGTACCAAGAGAGAGCCTTGGCCTTCATCTGCTGCAGTCAACATGTCATCAACGACATGCAACAGAGCTGAAATTGTACTATGGCCCTTACGAAATCCAGACTGAAGCTTTGGTAGCAAGTCATTTACTTCCAAGAAATTATTTATTTGCATTTGAACCCATTTCTCCACAATTTTTGAAACCGCTGGTAAAATACTGATGGGTCTTAGGTCATCATGATCCTCAACCTTTGTCTTTTTAGGAATAGGTCTAATAATTGCACACTTCCAAGACTGGGAGAATACACCCTGAGCCATGGACCTATTATTATGCTAGTTAACGCAATGCTGGAGTAAGGTAGGGTCATCAGAATCATCTTCATAGAGATGCTATCGCACCCAGTGGAGCTAGACGCTGAACTCTTAACAATTTTCGAAACATCAGCGAGATGATCAGGAATGGCTTGCACTGAAGCTGGTTTTATTACACGGTTAATACCCCGCCACATGACTGACGGTTTTTTGACATTTTTGTTTACAAACTGTGTGAAATAAGCGCGTTTTTCAGACCTCAGTGCAGAATTTACGGTATTTCGCATTTCCTGGTAGTACTTGAAATCAGATTCTGAACCCGATGATTTAGCTTTAGTACACGCTTGGTCACGTAAACTTCGCATTAATTTAAGCGTTTCTGTCATCCATGGAGTAGGTGGTTGCTTGAAAATACGCGTGCGCACCGGCGCAAATGTGTCAAATAGGTCTAAAATAAAGAAATTAAATAGTTTTACCATTTCCTCAAAATCGTCACATTTTTCAATAAGTTCCCAAGGTGTAAATTGGGCAGCGTTACAGATAGCATCCGCGTTATCGCTCAAAGGACGATAGCTCATAGTGCGTGGTACTGGTTTGTCAAACGTAAAAGGAAACTTCATGATTATAAGTCCATGGTCGCTTAAATCGTCATTGTGTCTAACTACTATCGAAGTCGGTATAGAGTGTAATCTTGCGAAGACTACGTCAATTAGTGTCCGACTGATTGCATTGACCATGTGTGTAGATACATATTAGTAATATTTTTATCAAGTTTTCTACTTGTTGCATAAGGATATAGTTGTCCTACCACTAAATAGAGAAATAACAGTTTACTCTACTTATTAACATATAAGTCGCGACATGAATCCCCGAAGGGGTGTCAGGGGTATCAAGAGATGTTCACAAGTTTAGTGTGAACTGTGAAATGAAGGTCATAGGCCACACGTATATCCGTTTTTCTTCAATGACTATTACTGTTCCACTTTGGTTCCAACATATGGACCCTCGAAGCGCTCTAATGTGCACCACGGAGATTGAACCAACTACCTCTGATATAGTAAGCGAGCGCTCTACCACGCGGTCACAGAGGCAGCCCAACTTTAATATTCCATTATCTAGATAGGATTTCTAACTCTTACATTATTCATTACTTTCCTTGATTAACTTTTCAAAAATACCCGTAACATTTTACGATATAATCAGTATCTATTGATGAAACAACATACGTAAATTACGTAATATTAAATTGCGAAAGTTTGTTACCAAAAATGTGCCATTAGTTACCAGAATGACACAAGGTATAAAGCTATCAGCACACTTGGCAGCTTGCCACGGTTGAACAGCGAGAGGAGTCCGTGAGTCAGCACTCTCTCACCACCGTGGTAGTGATGAAATTTCTATGCCATGACAATAAGGAAGGAAATGCTGTAATCGATGGTTTGTTTCCATGCGACGATTCGTAGGAACCTGTGCGACGGCGCGATCGATAGACACTGCACCTCCTCCCCCGCCGCACCTGCACCCCGCGGCCCGGGACGCACAGCCCTCGGCGACCGTCCTCAACCAACACACTCCAGAAAAAACTGTATAAATACCCAAAAATAACCGAAAAACAACCGAAATACCAACAAAACAGTGCTTTCTCATGTCAATTGGTTTACAGTTCAAGGTCGGAGATCAGCGACCTCATAAATTTAGCGAAACGCTCTACCTCATAGGATCGTAAAGTGATTTAATTTCATGGAGAGGTCATTGCTGTGCACAAATGTCGATTCATTATTTCGTGTGCGTCCGTGAGGCAAGGTAGTTTAACAAAGGATTGTGCATCGGCCTCCGTGTTTGTTTTGGACGAAAATGGCTTCTAAGGTCCTCGTACCGACTGCACCGTTCGCCAAATTACAGGTAAGTGAATCTTGTTCTTTATTTTTTTCAATATTTTAACCTAAAACTTGGTCTAAGTCCGGTGAACACGAAGAGCCAATTACAGGTAAGTACATCCGGTCAATGACATGTTGGAAAAGCCATTGTTTCCGGCCGGGTTTTCCGTTTCCATACAATCATCGATTTTCTCTGCAACTGTCCCAGTTTTTACTACAAAACCTCTACTCACTAACAACTAAGGTCGGAAATAACAACTGAGATAGTTGTTTATTATGTATTTAATATTATACTCATGGGCTTGGGACGATCTCGTACATTTGAGAGTTGGTTTTCATGCATAATACAATCAAAATGTGCCTTTCGCGTTTCATGTCTTTATGTAGGGTGTATTAAAAATTAATTCTTAGTCCTTTGTTGAATAATTAATGTAATGGTGCCCATGGGCTTTTATGGCTTTGGGCCTTTGTTCCTGAAATAATACGGATGTTTAGAATAAAATGTTAGTTGTTTACAGGTAATTTTTGTTCTCACCTACAAATCTTATACGATATACCTTCAGCATTCCGTAGAAATAACCTCAAATCCCGTAACAATAGCACAATGAGCCGCGGGACTAACAAGGAGAGCTGAGAATCGTCACAAACATTTGGAACCAAAAACAAGCTCTCAAATAAGCGTGGTATTCATAGTGTATAAAACATGCCATTTCCATCTCCAGATTAAACAAAAGTCTACACCAGAGACCAGTGCCAGTAGTGGGACCGGGTTCATCATCAGCGGAGATGGTGCGGGTCGAGTTGCTCACTTGGAGCACAGTGTCCGGTTCCTGCAAGAGCAACACCGGCTGATGCTGAGTGGCCTGCACCAGGAAATCGAGGCTTTGAGGGAGAGAAACAGAGGTTTGTATATTTTTTAAAAACCTCTGTGAATCCACTAGCAAAAGTAACAGTGGATTTGTGATGCCACAAATTGTGTGAGTTCTTTTCGCAAAACGTTCTACCTGCAGATATGATAATGGCCATCTGGAGAAATTAAAACAAGGTCAGAATGCATCCCTGTAATCGTTTAGAAGTCACCTACCAGCCTAATAATAATAGTTTCGTTGGATCTATGTAAAGGTACATCTCTCTGTAGCCAGAATAGACAACATTACAAATTAATAATTGGTACAAAACTAAAAACCATTTCGAGATATCGGTCTTCTGAGCATAATATATTTTTTTCAGAATTAAATTATTCTCTAATAAAGAGATTTAAAAAAAAATTCAAAAGTTGGTATACACAGGATTTTAAAAACAATTACTTCTGCTAACAAGACCATTCCGTATTTAAAAAAATCAACTGTCATGTCATTGTGATACTGTTTTTAAATAATCCCTTGGCAATGAACATAGAGTTTGAAATCCTCGGTTGCGACTTACGTTCTTTTAGAATGAGTGAATAAGAGAAAATTAAAATAAGCATTAAAAACACACAATAAAACGAAAAAAAAACGTAAGCTTGGTTTTTAAACAGACTTTCAATATAAATATTGAAAACAAATGGTTATCTGAAATGAAATTGAGTGAGACTTTATGGGAGAAAAACTGAGATCTGCTAAGCTATCATTCCAAAATATGAGCAAAAGTAGCTGTGGATCTACGAGTGAATAAGGCGATGTTTCTAGTATGTACTTTTTCACATTGAGAGTTTTCTTCGCGATGTTTGTTCTTTTTTTCTAATATATTTGTTTTTCGTCTTTTCAGACTTACAATTTCAATTGATCTTTAACAAGGAATCATCGCCAAAGACTTCTCCGAGTGATGATAACGGTGAAAATTGCGAGGTAACCCGATATACAATTTAAATACAATATTTTTTAGTAAATCGGTGACCCATCTCTTTTTATTTTAATTTTGTTTATTGTAAAGGAGTCGCGTCTAAAACGTGAAATAGTCCGACTGGAGCGAGAGGCTGCAGCAGCAAGGGGTGAGGCACGGGCGGCGGAGGCAAGGGCGCTGCAACTACAAAGATTGGTGGACGCGCAAGCTGAGTACGTCACTTTTTTTTTAAAGACCTAGATATATGTTCTGTATGACTTTTGGCGTAGATGAAAAGTGATTGCTGTCATTGGACTCTTTTAGATGTTTAATTTGGTCCACTCATAAAGTTTATCCAAAGGAGATTAAGAAAAAAAGTACACAATTTTAATAGAAATGTGTTCTCCAGATAAAACAATGCCAGAAACAGGCCGCACTTTTAAAGGCTATTTATCACTAGGCATAATACGAGTATAAGTTCTTAGAGTATCTAACCCAAAAACATGAGTTCACGTTCAAACATACACCCAATATTATGTAAACTGCGGCTAAAAACGCAGTTTGTCAGATAACAACGATTAAGCCTAGAAAACCGTACAACGCCAGCTTTTAAACAAGAAACTGCTCAAAATTCCAGAAAAATCCGCGAGCTCGAGCTGAAGCCGAATTGCCCCGAATGCACGGAGCCGTCTCCGGGTGAAGGCGCCGAGAGCCGAGCGGAGCTGCGCGCGCGGCTCGCGGACGCCGAGCGGCTCGTGCGCCGGCTCCGAGGCGACGCCGACCGCCAGCGGAGAGAGGTATCGGGCGCCGGCGTCACCAACTTGTTGTTTGACGACGCGGCCGCGCGCCAGGCACACGTACGTCGTCGCAAGCGCACTACGCGACACGCGCGGACGGGGCCGCACTCGTTGTCCACTGATTGAACTCTCACGGTACCTATTGATGGGGACTATTATTCTAACTTCACTATTTCTTCCTACTCTGTTTTAGTTTAGTAAAAATGTTCTGAGGATAGTAGGGCTAAGTTAAAATTGATTATAAATGTCAAAACAAAATCAACAAAAGATCGAGCATTTAATAAATAAAGAGATTACACACAACGCAAAGACCCTATAATGGTTGAATTGAACAAAGGTCTACTCAAAAGTAGCAACAATATAATGAGCATGTATTAATAAGCGTAGATGAAGCAAAAGATGTGTGTCACAATCCCAGTCAAACGGAGATTTTTGTCTCTGATAAAGATTCGTTATTGATATTTCCCATCAATAAGTGCAGGGTGTTCTCTAAAAATAACAATTGCCGTGTTTGTTAGAAACGTTTTCTACTGTCTCCTGCCTAATTTTCCTTTCACAAGGCTTACTACCCCTGTGTAATTTAATTTACTTAAAGGTAGAACGTAACTGATAGATAAAGCCTATTTATATATTAAACCAACTTCACCATAGTCCCGTCCTCGTTCTGTCGCGTTTGTTTTGTTTTTGATATTCGTTTGTACTTGGAAATAAATAAAAAATATCTATTTTGAATTGGCCTAATTTTCCAGGTAGATACGAGTCTGCATGCAAAAGCACCAGAAATTTCGTTTTATTTTATTTTCATGCATGATAGTTTTAGATGCCAAGAAAAACTTAGCAGCTTTCTTCTTACTTGGTGTAGCTTTGTTCTCTTAACTGAGCCTAACTGTTGTGTTATTACGGTTTACAGCTGCAATGTATGAAAAACTCGTTGCAAGCCTCACTTCGTGCCAGTGGACTTGAAGCCGGCTTTGGATTTCACAATTCCTACCATTTCCCCCCAGTGCAGCATACACCTGACTTCTGGCGAGAGCCGCTTAGAGAGTAAGTTTTCATTATTAATAACAATCATGAAGAATACACTAGATATAGACCATACAGCTGAGTTACAAATAAGAAATATGCAGATCTTATTATTGTTAAGTTGGGATAAGGGAGGATGGATGATAACAATAATCTTTGCTACTATAGACTTGCGACTATCAGTTCCATCATAAATCATGAAACTACAATTGAACGAAACTATAGAATAGAATATGGTTTATACACAGTAAAATTTACACAAAAAGGTAAGGATTGCCTTGACGCCTACAAGGGTTTATGTACCGGTGCTATAGGCGGCAAGCTCTTCCTTTACAATATTTATGATTACCTGAATACATAAAAAAAATATATGCATATATATTACTATTACTAACAATTTACAAATTTAATATTTCATTACAAAGCATGCAACTTCCAGATAGGAAGCTTATAATAAACTAAGGTGTGTGAGAAGGTGTAAAGTGTGAGGGTGTGTGTGTGTGTGTGAATGAGAGGCTGAAATTCCCTAGCCCTATAACTCAGGTCTTGGGATCAGTATAGTAACTACTGGAGAATGTGAGTAGTGTATTTGGGTCTCTGAGAATGGGCAAAAACCATAACTCAGAAGTAGAGTTTAGCTACGAGAAAAAGAATTTCATCGTGGCCAAACTGGTTTGGTAAAATACTTTGGCCACGAAGAAACGACCATCTAAAGTCTATCTGTAAAGAAGTGACTATATTCTTGCACTATATATCAGAACAATTGACAAGTTAAGACCTATCAGAACTCGTGACAAAGAAATTCGAGTAAACTCTTTCTGCAAGCATTGGTAGAGTTCCGCAGCGTGCAACACGAAAAATGAACCAAAATGATAATAAAACGAACTTTTCAGAGACTACAATCTGATGGGTTCACGTGGGCGCAATAATAGAAGACCATTAACTTTACCAGACTTATCAGCTACCGGTCATCAAATCCATAGGTCTACCGTATATGCCAATAGTAAGTATACAGGGAGTAAATAGAGTGCGACCATTAAATAAAACCACATACTCTACTGATCGTACTGAACAACTATTCGAAAAAAGACCCGCGCATATCTTCACGGAAAAAGATATTCAACTGTGACTCAAAGACTTCATCTCGTGGGAGGAAGGTCTATTTTAGAACGCTGCACTGGAACAGCTGTTTCACGGACGATGACATTCTCTCGATGGCGTCCCAGTATGTGTCGATGCGTTAGCGTTCACGCATCTTTGTTTGGAACTCAATTATTTCCCAAACTAAAGGTGGCCGCGGGTATGATTCTTGGGAAAAGTAGTTCAGTAGGGTCAGTAGAATATGTGGTTTCATTTAATGGTAGGCGGTAGAGCTGATGCCAAGCTCGACTGTGGAGGTACCACCATCTTACTCGTAAATCCTCCCGAAGTTATTCGGGGGAGAGTAAGAGAACAGCTCTCAGGCAAAACCAGGCGGCCCATTGCCTGGGACCGATGGATGGCGGTATATCCATCCCCAATTGCCGAGCCTTATATAAAACAGACTGCCGACGGGCCGCGGCGTCACCGGTGCGAGGGTTTCGGCGCTCACCAACCCGCCTGCCCAGCGTGTGTGAGTATGGGCATTTCTTCCAGGAGGACCGCCAAGAGTTGCGAAATCCTGGAAAGGCTTATGTCCAGCAGTGGACTAAACACGCCGATGGATGGATGGATGAATTTAATGGTAGCAGTCTATTTACAGCCGGCATGCAGCCAACGTACTATGATTTCTTGAACAGGGTATAACTGAAAAAAAAAAAAATGCCACAGTAAGTATTTAAAGCATGTAAGAGAACGTAGGTATTTTCAATAAGTGTATAAGTAAAACAAATACTCAGTGTAAACATGTATCCCCTACGGGGTGACAAGGTGTTTTTTTAATTCAGACTGTCGTTTTCGTTTCCGAAGATTTTAACGTCACAAAAGTAACCAACAGTATACCAGTATATACTATGCAAATACCTTCTGAAAAATATAGAGGTTATCTAATTGAAATTAATTTACTAATCGTTTTATGATTCCAGATCATACACGACCGAGAGCTAATGGATACGAAAATAAAAATAAAAAAGCACAAGCTCATAATAGTGAAAACGTTAACGTGAAGAGTCCCGAAGAACTTTCAGGTGAGGTTAGAACGAAAACTTCAAAAGTCGTTTAAATTCATTTACATAAAACTTTACGCAACGAATGAAGTACTTGGGCTAATCAACTTTTTACCCACACTTCTTTTAAATAAGCAACTTCAATGCGTAGCTTTTTTGTTTTTGTTAGGTAGACAAGACCGTTTTCACATGGTACTTAACTCCGAGACAAACTTGCTTACGGGGTTACTATTAAATGTTCAAATATACACAGATTTCTTAATATATTTTTATTTCGAAATGTTAGTAAATGATCTAGCAAGCGAATAAAACCATTTCTAGGAAGAAAAGAGTGAAATCGTGAATTTTATGGTTGATTACTTGCAATGATCCAATAAGTAGTGTGAGTAAAAAAGTTGATTGACCCACTTGGTACAATGATTTAAAGAAGTTTTACTATTTTCGATAATAAGATATTTTAATTGTATAATAAACAGGAAGATTAGGGAGACAGGTCAGGACTTAGTTTTCCTATTAAGAACCCGCTCCGTATTTTTCATCTGTTTGATGCGAAGCATTATTATAATAACTTTTCTTGCCATTGCCGTGATGTTTTTGTGAAAATCAGGGACATACACCAGTCCATGGTCATCTAAATGAAGACCTAAAAATGATGAAGAACGCAAAATAACACGCAAAGGAGATAATAATAATGATTCAATTGTTTCTTTAGATATCATGAATAACGATTCGGAGCAGGCTGGTAGTATCAAAATAACTCGCAAAAGAGAAACTTTTCAATCAAAAAAATTCTAGGCCTTCATTTAGACGGCCAATATGAAGTGGTGTATGTCCCTAGTTTTCCCAAAAACATCGCGATAAAAGCCAGAAAAATATATTATATAACATATTGCTTTTCATCAAAACTGTCGTCGCCCCGGACCAGGCTCTTAAACATGCAACTAAATCAATTGTATCTACACGTGTATTTAATTCGTAGATAACGTCGATTAGTATCGCAGTACTTGACGTAAGTATGCACATTCTACTTATGTATAGCGACCACAATACAAAAACAAAAACAAAAATGTATCATTCAGTTTACTACCATTGTTAGGGAATACTTAGTAATCATTTACTGAGTAAAGGAAAAAATTGTTCTGATAATTTCTCCCAGGTCTTCTTGTATACCTATGCCGCAGGATAATCGGAAAAAAGCAGATCAACTCGGAAATCCTAGATCCATTACGTGGATCCGAATAAAAAAAGTAAAAATATGTATGACAACGAGCGAAGCAAAGCAAAGCGAGTAGGGGCCTGTTTAGTTTTACATGTAAATAAATTCGGGAGCCGAGCGAAGCGGAGCGGAATTAAAAATAAAGAGGTCGCCTAGTTCCGCTCCACTTGGCTCGGCTCCCCAAATTTATTTAATGGGATCCTAACACGATCTTCGCTCCACTTCGCTTCAGTCATCATCGTACCTAATTTTGCCTTTTTGTTGAAGAGCAACCAAATCAATCTCGGATGGTTACGAAAGAATATGCATGTAATTTTTTTAATGCACAAATCGTTAATATATGATCAAATTAGGACT
Source organism: Ypsolopha scabrella (assembly GCA_910592155.1). NCBI lineage: Eukaryota > Metazoa > Arthropoda > Insecta > Lepidoptera > Ypsolophidae > Ypsolopha > Ypsolopha scabrella. The sequence continues at coordinate 19,074,060 of OU342975.1, read as the reverse complement.
ATGAATAAGAATTTACAACTAAATTATCCATATTTCATAGTTATAAAATCAAAATAAGTGTCAAAATAATCTTCTACAATGCAAACGGCAGCTATTTTAGCGCGCATCAAGTGACGTCACATGATACTGCCCTTGCTTGCGGTGTATTGCGAGTGGCCAGTTTTTTTCATTATTTTTGATTAAAACAACCTATTACAAAATATTTGAGGGTTTCATTTTACATTTTTTATTTTTGAACTCAATATTTTATGATGAAATGTGCTCACTTTGTCACAGTAGCCAATGGTGACGCGTTTTGCATTTGCGTTTCATTTCATCAAAATGATGTATTTTTAAATGGAAATAATTATAAAACTATAAAATAAAATAGTTTCCCATGGTCATAATTAAATTCTACTAAGTAAATAGAATACAAAAAACGCAATATATTTCTTATTTAAACGACATGCATTTTCTCTAGAACTTTACAAAAGTCATCTTAGGATTTTCGCGATGATCCAATTTTTCTGATTTTCCTGCCAATTTAAAAAAATATTTTGAATTAGTTCGAATTAAAAATTGGGTTGCGATTGTATGGTAACAACGTAAAAACTAGAGATATTGAAAAATATTAGCTACGAGTTGTTTGCAAGGGATTAATGCAAGAACGTGACTAATGCAAGGAAGTAATTTATTTATTTACTTTACAGACTTTTCGTTAATATTTTCGTTTAAATTTTGTTACTTTTTGTCAGAGTGGAATGACTGGAAAGTTATTGGAAGATTGCACACTAAAAACGATGACTTTAAAGCAAAAATGCCAGACAAAGCAAAAAACCACATTTTACCAGAAATGAAAATGGTTGTGACCAAATTGTTAGCTGATGTAAAAGGTGAAGGTTAGAATTTAATTTTGTTTTATTTTACTAACAACACGACTAATGTCTGTGTGCAAGTTTAATTTACTAAAATACTAACCAATCATAACTCATTGTAATTCATGAAATGATCACAAAAGCTCCATACCGTTTTATTTTCTCTTTTGCTCTAAATATGCACTTTGATGGTTTTCTTTTTTCACTTTTGTTATTTTATTACTTATAGTTATACAATTGACCAGCAAATTGTCAGTAGAAATTAAAATAACTCTATTTTTACTGTACCGTGTAACCCTGGCCAGTTTTTCAGTAATTTTAAATAACATAATGATACCAATATAGGGTGAAATTAAATCAACCGACCAAATTCATACTGGAGACTCAGTTAATGACCAAGTTAGTAATCCTTTTGACCAAATTCAAAAAATTTTTTTTTTTTAGTTGGACTAAATACAATTCCTAGTCTAGGCTGTAATGAAGCAAAAAAAATAAAATTTGAATTTCACCAAAAGGGTAATTGAAGCTTGTTTCTGATTACTAACCGAGTCTCCAGTATGAATTTGGTCGTTTAATTTAATTTCACCTTGTATAGTACCGGTAACGGCTATTTTTCAGTAACCAACGGACAGACCTCGGACGGCGCAGGGCGAGCACGGCCGCGCCGCCATCACCATCGCAAGCACGCGTCGACTGACCACACATAACTCGTGATATCCCTGCTTATAATAATATCCAATACCTATGAATAAATAACGACTGCTCTACTCTCATAAATAGATGAATCATTTATCGTCTTTTTGTTAATTTAGGAAAACTTTGTGATAGGTGGGAATGAGGATCATTTTACAATCAAAGGTGCAGGGGTCTTTTCGGCAACATTTTTTAATAAAATTAATAAAATAAAACTGTTAAAAAACCATACAATATAATTATTGTTTGTTTTGCATGCTGTTTGTCTTTCTGTTCCAGAAAAACAAAATCAGTCTTCTAGATTATAAAATTAACTCGTATATTGTGATGAATGAACGGCGTTTGAATATCTGAGTTGACATTGGTTAAAGGGGGCTTACAAAAAATACAGGTGAATTAAGAACCTCTTCCTTGTTTGAAGTGGGTTAAAACGGTTACCATTGACAGTTAAAAAGTACTAAGCCAACAGAAATCTAAGCATGGGTGCCACGCCATTATTCTTTTTTGAAGTGGATACTTCTTTGTTTGCATCTCTGGTCATCTGTAGCATGTTCTGAAATTGTACGTGACTCCCAGAACAACTATTTTTTAACGAATTTTATAGATTATTATGTTTTGTAACAGTTCATTATTTGTTATTGCCAGTGGTCGGCGTAGGTACTGCAATGTAGTTAATGCTAGCATAACGTGGACATGCCCTTATTCTGGGATTAGATATTGACTTCCGGAATTTGCATTTAATTAGCAATTCAAAAGGAAATAAATTTGTTACTTGACAGCAACATATAAGCCCCGGCAAATAACTTGGCACGATTTGATTATTATTAATAATATAATTATTATGCTTTTTTGATCGGTATAGTAATAAAAATGAAATGACATCGTAAGGGAATACGTCGCCCTACTCGCCATTGGTTCTTTTCTCTATGATTAAGTAAAGAGGTAACATAAGAAGTATCCACTTGAATAATAAACGTTGCATAGTCGAAATTGATTTCTTTACCAAGATTTTGTTCGTCTCTTTCGACATTAGATTATAAGTTTATTCAAATAATTCCAAATGATTTAGGAGCTATGGGCTACAAAAGGTTAAAATGTTTGTTTTGTTGGAAATGGGATTGTACATATTTTAAATAATTGTTGTATTGCCCATATAATGTTATGAGTAGTTCTCAAACTGAAACAAAAAGACAACCTTTATATCCTATTTGTGAGAGTGGGGCAGAAATTTTAATTGCAATTGTAGCCTTATCAATATTAATATATGGAATTATTATGATCATTTATTAATATAAATTATATTATTGACTTTAATTATATTTATTGCCACTAGATAAACGTGTATTTTATTTAAAAGTCACTTGTGGTTGCAAATCTGTATAAACCAAAGTATTTTGAAAAAATGGCCCGCAATTTACGGAATGTTAGATATTATTGAATCCCCTTAACGCCCCCATTAGGCGCATAGGCATGCCATCGTATTAGTACAAAATTTGATAACGTTTCTCAGTTGTTTTTCGTTATAGACTAAAGTTCAAGACTTCTATAGTTTTAAAGAGGCATTTAAAAAGTCACTATCTGGCTGAAAAGTAACATTTTGGTATGAAGTACAATTTAAGGCACGAAAACAATTTTGTATGTGAATCTGTCCAGCTTGATATTTTTATTTTTGGCAAAACAGCGCCTTTTAAGATATCTTAAAATTTAAAATTAAAAAACAAATCAAATCAGCAAATTTTGTACTAAAACGTTTGTTCGGAAGATCACGAATATTATAACTTTTTAACCGTTGGCAAGCAGTTTTACAATAACACCCTCTTTTAAACCCTCTGAAAACTACTAACTCTCTGATTTCCCCGACTTGGTTACTCAAATGAGACAGCAGGATGAATGCAAGTTCGGAAGTCTTTATGAAGATGGCGCTAGGTGAATCATTTACTGCTGTCAGGGAAAAAATAGTACATTTTTCACCAAGTGGAGAAAGAGGCCAATTACCAACGAGGGTGTAGTTTGAGGTCCGAGGCGCAGCCGAGCCGAGGGCCTCAATACACGCGAGTTGGGAATCGCACTTTCTCCCGAGTGATACATAGTGCTTTACACTACACCTGCGAGGAAAATAAAAGACAAAATCACCCATTCTTCTATGTCACTACTAGACGATATTTTGGGCTACTTTTAATAAAGATACAACCAAAGAAACAGATTGATGACTCGCGTTCGATTTGCAGTTTAAGTTACAAATGGCCAGTATTATTTTGCAAATTTAGACATAAAAACTTTTTGACTTTCACTTTTTTCATTTTTTTATGATCATAAATAGCAAGTGACCAGTATTATTTTGCAAACTAAGACAAAAACTTTTTGTCTTTTGGCATTATTGTTCAAGCTAGGTTATGTACCAAGAAGTTTATACCCTTTTTAATGTAACATTTATGCTTATCGTACGGATGTTGTCAACAAATAAAAAAAAAACAGCACGTTAACAATGGATTTTCATATACTTTTTCTGCCCGCTCAGCACGCTAATAATGGATTTTCATATACTTTTTCTGCCCGCTCAGCACGTTAACAATGGATTTTCATACATTTTTTCCGCCCGCATATTGGTATGACAGCAATAACGTATATTCTCCATCGTTTTCGAAAAAGTAAGAAGGAACTTTCCAAGCAGGTGTAGTATAAATATTATTTTATTACTTATATCATATAGTACTGATAACAAATTATAGAATTTTGGAGCAATTAATAAGAAAATGTCCAAAAATATTTAAACACAATGAACTTTCAATGAGCTTGCTCTGCTGAAAGGTAGTGAAATTGGGGGGTACCCGGAGATTTCACCAACTTCACTCCTTCAAGTTAAAGATAAAAACCTACCTACCTAACATAAGTTGAGGGAGGAAAAATCAAATATGTCTGAAATAAACAAATTTTACTTCCAGAAACGTTTATTGACAATATTTAATTCAATTACTTTTATTTAACAAAATTTTCCCAATGTGGCCAAAGTTAGAAATTCTAGCTTACGGTAGTTAGTTATACACCGTTTAAGTTAAAAATGGCCTTAGTCAGAAATAGGTACTATGCATCTTAGCTTTTGGGTTGTTAACTAACTCACGGAAGGCATAGATAAACCTCTCCACTGTTGAAACGAGGATTTGGCAAAATATGCCGTAATATATTTAGCTGAATAGATAAATATCTAAATATTCAGTCTTCTTATTCAGCTAAATAGAGCAGAATTTGCATATCATGTCAGGTTCTTAACATCTTTTTCTCGAGGAAATATATGTATGAAACAACTGGAAAATTGCGAAAATATCGTTTTTGAACGATTGCATTCGAAATGTCTTTATTCTTATTGAATGCACTCGTTACTCATGCGCTTGTGAAACTGGACACGCTTAGTGTCTTTCTCAGTAACCTCGCTGTCGATTCCAATTGGAATTTACATAGGAAATGCAATATTTTATTGCTTCGAGAACACGAGCAAGGACTTTGCAAACGAAGAGAATAAGTGTTTTAAATAAAGCGCCTGCAAAGAAATTTATTGCAATCAAATTATCTTTGTCTTTATTTTTGCCGCACAAAAAATAGCAGGCGCTCGAATCGAATAAGTAAATAAACTCTGCTTCAATCACATACATATTTGAGTATGCTCTAAAAGTAGCATAAAATTCGCGTAAATCCGTATCCTGCATTCCGAATCCAACATTCACGCTTTTGTTTCGTAAGCCCACATCCCTATAGACATAGAATTATACAATATATCGTTTTCAGCGATAATGGGCTGGTAGCATCCAGGATTAAAAACATCGTTAACTTTTGAAATGAAACACAAATATGTAGGCGGATATGTGGAAAAGCTCGATGATACAAATTTCATTTTTGATATTTGCTTGGAATGTTTTTTTTGTTAATTTCTTTTAAGTAAGTAGGTTACCTATTTCTTCCCACACTCCAAATTGAATTAAAATGTGTAGTTTTAGGCTTTAGTCCAGATCATGGCCTGGATCCATCTTACAGATTAATATGCAAATTTATATAAAAAAATATATTATGATGATGACTCCATTAAATGATGTTTGTTTGTTTATATTTATTTATAATTAATTATTTTGTACTTAAGCAGAAAGTTAGTTTTTTGGAAGAAAATTGAGAGGGCGATTACTCACACCCCTTCCCACACCCTCTTCCCTAAAATTATTGAAATTGACTTTCTGTAATGTAAAACACTAGAGGGGTCACCTCGTTCCGCTCCGCTTCAATTGACTCCGGAATTTATCATCACAAACAACGTAACACGCTCATCCTTGCTTCGCTTGTCATCGCACGTCGTCGTTTTTTCTCTTAATCGCGCTTTTCACTCTTTCTCAACTTTCTCACTTTTTGACGGCAACTTTACCGTTATTATGATTCAGAATTAATTACTTTTAGCATGGGTATATAAAATGTAGTAGCTTCCGCATGTTAAGTTAGGGTATAAGCTATATCCATTCTGAATTTCATCCAAATCCGTTCAGCTGTTTCAGCGTGAAAGAATAACAAACATACACACACACACACACACAAACTTTCGCATTTACAATATTAGTGTGATAGTGTGATGTGATTAATAATAAATATCCGGTCAATGTGATACTATATAACTGAAAAATTTGAAGTTGGTTTATAAAAATAATAGGCGATAAAATTATTAATTATCAACAATTAATCACTCTGACCGTAACATAAATTCGTATACAATATTTTACCTAGCTAGAAACACACAAACCCGCAAGATTTTTCAAACATAATTTAATTGTTCGCTTTTATAGAAGTTGGCCGCATAAATATTCGCATAATATTTCAAATACTTCTTTCTATGAAATTATTTGCCTCACTCACCATGTGGACTAATGACGGGACAAGGTCCTTTCAGTCGAGTACTAATATAATCGAGTACTAATAGAATCGAGTACCTGTTACAATACGATCAGTTCCTAATATTGATTTAGATGATTGGAATATTCTTTTGAAAGCACATATCAGGTCAGCATCCCATCCCAAATGGAGGATTACTTTTGATTCTCGTAAATTATTTTATTCAATACATATCTACATAACGAACATATTATGTACACTCAACCCTCCAAGGGATTGTATTGGGATCGGTAGAAACGAAAATACAATAATACTCGTATGATAGCGATTTTTCTTTTCATTCCGCTTTAGTAACCAATACCTTAATGCTTATTGAATTGATAGCTAGAGGAGTATTATAAGGAAAAGGTGGATTTATTCGTAGACATATAGAATAATAAATAATAATAATAAATAACTTTATTTGTTCATAATACAAAATAATACTTAAAGAATGTTCACTGTCCCCTAACCTACGTATTCGTGTATCGTAGGGTCACAGACTTATCCTTCTAAATTCTAAAGCAGAGACTATTCTAACATGCATGAGTTATAATTAATTTAGATACATTTAACATAAAAAGCAACGAACAACAAAAACATAATTCATACATTAAAACTAAATGTGTAAGTGAGTGAGTGTGTGAGCGTGCGTGTGGTTGTGTGGAGAGTATTCATGAGCGGTGAGTTTTTTGAGTATTTATATGTGGTGGATGAAATGTTTGTAAATTTATTAGTGGAAGGTGTGATAGTGATGTATGTGATTTTTATTGTTGACTGTATGTTTGTCCTTAATTGACATAAATAAAATGAAATGAAGGGAATTGGAGCATAACTCTAGGTAGGTATTTTAAGAAGCTCTTCAGTTTGACTGTAATTTAGTCTTAGTAAGTATTGGTGAATAGATTGTCCACAACTTCTACGAGTGAGGGAAATTAAAGTAATTTTTTTGCTAATGGTGTTATAAGTATATGGTCCAAGAAAAATATGGCAATTTTGTGCAAAGCAGGTACGGGTTTTTGGTGTAGTAAATATACGATTTTTCCTCCGTTTAATTTCAAGCTGTGGTTTGAGTGCTTTATAATCTGCTTTCGTGTGTTGACGTAGTATAATTGATTTTATATACAGTTGCCGAACCGTCAAGACAGGACATTCTCTATACAACTCTCTAGTGGGATGACGCCTAGGCTTAAACAGCATGACTTTAAGCAATGCGCGCTGTGCACGTTCAAGAGGAAGAAGATGACTTTTGGCTGCTGCACCCCAGGCAGTGATACAGTAGCCAAGTATAGATTGGGCTAAGGCGTGGTAAACCAGCATTACGACCTTTTGTTTACCAACATGTCTTAATCTTTTAAAAATATGAATAAGTTTGCGTGTTCTAGCAGACAGGTTCTTAATGTGTTCTGACCACGTTAGCTTCTCATCGAGAATGACTCCGAGGTATTTGATAGTGGTTTGGCGTTCGAGGGCTGGGCAATTACAATTTTCCGTGTTGTTGCAAGTGTGAAGAGTAATATTAAAATTCTGGTTCGGTTGGGTTCGTGAAGTAATTGTGAAGGTTACGTATTTAGTTTTGGTGGCGTTAACTGTTAGGAGATTGTTTTGCAGCCAGTGGGTGACATTATATAGACCTTCGTTTGCACGAGTTTGCACTTCATCCCAGGTATCTCCATAGAATAGTAAGACAGTGTCGTCCGCGAAGGTAATAACCTGCCCTTTAATGAAGGTTTTACTACAAAGGTTGTTGATGTAGATTAAAAATAGCGTGGGGCCCAAAATGCTACCTTGGGGAACACCAAAACTTATATTAGTATCGTTTCCTTCGAAATCACTCAATTTTACCCTCTGCTTCCTATCGGACAAATAACTTTTGAACCACTGTAGTGGGAGACCACGAACTCCTATGCGTTCTAATTTTGCAAGGAGAATAGGGATGGAGACGGTGTCGAAAGCTTTGGCCAGATCTAAAAATATACCTAAGCATTTTTTGTTGTCGTCCAGTCTGTTAACAACAAATTCAGTTAGTTTGGTCACTGCATCTTCTGTAGATCTCTTAGCTCTAAAGCCAAATTGATTATCTGAAAGTAAGTTTTTTGTTTCTAAAAAGTTAATAAGTCTTTTGTTAACAAGTTTTTCCAGTATTTTAGAGAGCGCTGGAAGCAGTGAGATTGGCCTAAAGTTCGTGACATCGCCCCCATCTCCACCCTTATAGATTGGACAGATAATAGACTTTTTAAGTGCCTCAGGGACATGTCCATTTTCTATGCTGAGTTTGCATATAATAGATATAGGTTTACAGAGTGAGTTGATAGCATACTTAAGTAATTTATTTGTTATATGGTCCCACCCAGGAGCAGAGTCGTGTTTTAGGCTTCTTATTACTGCGCATACTTCATGTTCATCCGGTGGAATAATCGCAAATGAGTGAATGGGAGAATTTTCTGAAGTTATTTGATGGGAAAGTTCTGTCTCTGAGCAATTTAAGGTCGTAAGAATACTTTGAGCTAGCTTAGCACCTACAGTAGAAAAGTACTCATTGACCTTTTTGAGAGAGTCGCTTATATTGTCTTCCAAAGTTAATAATTCATCTGATTTATTATTATTTTTTGTAACATTACATATTCTTTTAACTTGTTGCCAGATTTTCTTAGAGTCATTTTCATGTTTTTGTAGTTCAGCCTGATAAAAAGTATTTTTGCATTTCCTAATGATGTCATTACAATGGTTTCTATAATTGCTATATACTGATTTTAATTCTTTGTCATTAGGGTATTTTTTAGATTTATAATGGAGTTTGTCACGTTTTAAGATACATTTTATGAGCCCACTAGTAATCCAGGGTGACATATTCTGTTTAGAACGGGGTAAGGCTTGTGTGAAACATATGTCCAGGAAGAAGACCATGCGTAGCTAGTAAAGTTAAGTAATGGGAGGGATCAGGACTCTCTTCACTGCGTTCAAGGAGATCAAGATTTATGTCGCCCATCAGAAATATATTGGGAAACATTTTATATTTTTCCAGGATATTATTTAACGTGTCACAGAATTGGGTAGTATCTTTAATGAAAGGTGGTCGGTAGATGGCTATAAAAGCATAGTCTTTTCCCAAAGTAATAGCAAGGCAATTCATATTAGGTATTGTTTCCTCAACTATCTTAATGTTTTTAAGAGAGCCCTTAACGTATAACACAATTCCGTCATTTTGGTTTATGTAATTGTTTGTAATGTAAATATCGTAGCCAGGGATGATTGGTGGGTTGTTGTCTATTTTGTTTAGCCAGCATTCAGTCAAAATAATTAAGTCAAATTTAGTATTCAATCTATTTAAAAGAACTAGAAGATTATCAAAGTTTTTATTGCAGTATACACTTCTGATATTAAGAGTTATTGCTGAGACAGTTCTATTATTAAATTTCAAATACGTCTTACACTGTTCGGGTTCGGGCATGTAGAATGATTGGGAGACATTGATTGCATCAATGTCTGTACCAAGATCCCTTGTATTATTCATAATACTATGAATAAATATACCTTGGAAAAAAACGCGTTTCCAAGGATTAGAGTTTGAGATAGACCGATCCCGAAGAGTGCTTTAAAGTAAGGACTTTTAGTGTGTGTGTTTGTGAGTTTTGCAAGTAAACGCGTGGAGTATGTGTGTATGTGCAAGAACTTATTGGATAATATAAAGAAAACATAAAAAGACAAGTAATATAGCATGCAAATGATTATAACTATGATAATAAATAGAAGTGGACAATTGCTTATATTGTAAGAGTAACATTTATCATTCTGGACAGATAGTCATGCTTCTATGTTTCCGTTCGATAACGTGTCTCTTGGGGTATTCTGCCGGTTTTTCAGATCTTCCAGTTGTAGTAGTGATCTTATCTCAACCGCGGGTGTTCCTTCATCTTTCCTTATAAGAACTTTTCCCCGAGACGTCCAGCAGAATCTATAGTCCGTATTTCTGACAAAATCACGAGCTGCGTAATGAAGTTGCTTCGCTCTTTTTGTGAGTAAATCGTTAGCGTAGATGATTTTTTCTTCAACGGGAAGACCAATTGTCTTAGTACTGAACTTTCCATCTTTATTCTCCGAGTTGAATATCTTCAGTGCTGTCAGTAGTGCATGTTTCTGTTTAATGGTCTGAAATTCCGCTACAATAGGCCTTATTTGATCGGGTTTTGCAGGTGCTCGGTAAACCTGACGCGGCGTGACATCGGCGTAACCTGGGATTAGTGTATTCTGAATTTTGTTTACAGTATCCTCTATATTTTCGTTTTTAATCTGCGGAATGTTTCTGAATTCAACAGAAGTCTCGCAAATTTTTCGCTGCATCAATTCAAGTTCCCTCTCCAGGAAATGAACTGTTTTATCCGTCTTCTCTTCTTTTTTCTCAACAGTAACGATACGATTTTCTAGTTCAATTTGCTTTGAGGTGAGAAAATTACATTATTTCTATGTCGATTAATCTAGCCGCCACCAAAATTATAGGGGAAAAAATTACATGTTATGATTTCTACTTAATACCAAAAGTGCAGCACAGCCGGGTTGTACTTACCTATAGTTTCAAGTTTATATTACACCTATACAGGTTTAGTTTTTCAAGTGGATAGCCAAATCCGAAACTATAGGGAATAGCGAAAAATGCTCAAAAAGTTTCGGGCTGATTTTAATGAAAATCAATACCGCATCATTCGATTTTTGAAAAAATAAGTTTTGTTGCCGCAAATCAAACACGCCGATTAAAAAAAAACATCCGATAGTATCACTTGAAAGGATCAAATTCTGGGAAGTAATGTCAAACGGCAAACTAAAAGAAAGGAAAATACGATTTAATTTCTCTTACGTTCGTTAAATCTTAGCTATTCAATTGTTCGAAATTATGCGTTCATAGTTTAATAGTTTTTATACTCAATTATTTGCATGTATGTATTTGACGAAACTTTAAAACGTTTAAACTTTAGCTGCGAAAACTTGCCAAGTTCTACATAATTCAGTAGCAAGGACCTTAACAAACTTTTAAAACAAGTGAAGAATGTTGTACATTATTGCCGAAGGAACAAATCTGCACAATTTGATCTCAATTCGTTTTTTGGCGAAGCCGACAATCCTGTACTGTACTGAACTTGGCCCCTTTTTTCACATTTATGTTTACGGTGGATTTACATTTTCAGCTTCTTATTCCCATATTGTTAACGTGTTTTTAATGTGAGTTTCCATTAATATAGCGGGTGTAAATAAAAATATTACACAAAATAGAAAAACATACTGATAATATGAGCAACTTTTGTTATAAATGTATATTTTTTATTTTCGTTCATTCTTGTTTTATACTATAAATCCAAACGAATTTTTCATGAAGAAGTTTATGGTTTCTGCAGGTGTTTGATCACTAGAGTATGTAATTTTTAGGGTTTCGTATCCGAAGGGTGCTAAACGGGACCCTATTACCAAGCCTCTGCTGTCTGTCGGTCCGTCATTCACAGATGTGTAGAGCTTCAGCCGTATTAGGTAGAAAGTTTAAAATTTCACAGAATACGTGTTTACTATGGCCGTTACCACGGCAAAAAAATAATTTAAACCCAAGAGATACAATACAATAAATTTCGAAAAATTGCATATTTTGACGTTTCAGCTCATCTAAAAGATGTTAATACATACGAGTGTCAAATTTACACACATTATTGTAAATACTCTAAAGAAAAACAACAAAATATGGTCTGTCTATTATAATTGCCTAAAAAACTGACTGGTGACGGGTAGCAGCGTCACTGATGCGAGGGTTTCGGCAGCGCGCTCACACACCCGCCAGCCCAGCGTATGTGAACTTGGACATTTTTCCAGGAGGACCACCAAGAGTGGCGAAATCTTGGAAAGGCCTATGTCCAGCAGAAGACGAAACACGCTGATGGATGGATGGATGGATATAAAGGTAACGGGCAGCGGCGTCACTGTTGCGAGGGTATCGGCACCGCGGTTATCAACCCGCTTACCCAACGTATGTGATTTATGGGGCGTTTCTTCTAGGAGGACCGCCAAATGGTGAAATTTTGAAATGATCGATTAGGTGGGGGGTGGAAGGATAGATATATCGGCCTATATATAACGGCACCATTCTGAAACCAGAGCTTAAAAGACTTTATTAATACTCGTCTGGAGAAGTGTCCAGAAAGCTCATAAATTCGTCGCTTCGAAAAATGGAGTGCGCTCAAAACACGATAAAAATAAATCGTTAAATTTAAAGCTGATTCAGACTAACTTCATCAATATCTCGTTGCAATGGGGGCTATTTTCGTTATGAAAAACTTAATGTTTGGGTTTATTTAAGTTGATATAGAAGCTCTAGCTTATTAACATAGGAATAGATGATTTGGGTCATATATAAAGTTAAATTTACTAAATTAGTCTCAAGCCTCATTGCAAAAGATTGGGAGATCATACATAACGGCTGCTATGAACTACTGCTCGTTATAACAGCACCGTTCTCTTATGAAACCTAAGCTTAATAAATCGATGTGTTGTATCCCAAAACCTTCTTTCCCAAACGAGCTGAATTCTCGTGCGATTTGAAAATAGTCTCCTTACAGCTATAAAACTTTCAAACTTCGGGTATACGAATGGACGTTGCACAAAAGATATCGACAAACTGTATGTTTTGGCTATTTCACTTCGAAGCTTCGATATTTTGTTTGGAGCATCAAATTTTGTTTTAAACTTGTTTGATGGCCACTCGGTTATATCGTTAACTAGGCTTTTGCCCGTGGGTTTTCCGTGCTGAAGTGGTGCTGAATAAGTCACTACCCATGACTACATTTCCTCTTAATAAATTAATAAATTTCTATATTTTAAACACTTGGCGATTTATCCATCCAAATTAAATTTTATATCATTGCGGTATAGAAAATCAGAAAAGGAATACTGAACGTGAGGGTTCGAGTCCCGGCTCAGAGCTCCTCACGTCCAGATTTACTTTTCAGATTTTCTATACCGCAATGATATAAAATTTAATTTGTTCTAATTACCGCTGAAGTATAATACATAACATGAAAACATATCGTCACGACATGAAGCCCAGGAGGGGTGTTCGAGGTGTTTCCATTTGTGAACTTTAAAATGCAAGTCACAGTCCATACTTGGATCACCCACAGATGAGCCCTGTTGAGGTGGTGGCACAAAGGGACCAACAGCTTAGCGTGCCTTTCGAAACACGCATACTTACAGTGCAGAAGGTGAGACTCACAGAACATTAAAAACATGGATATTTGCGATTGTGTGCGTGCACACCATTGACATTGTGGAAAACAACTCTTACAGCAGTGCAGGCAAGGTCTATTTTTGAAAAATCATGGAAACATAAAACATCATAAAAAAAAGAATAAGATAAAAGTTAAACCATAATTTTTTAAAAGCAGGCCTTGCTTGTGTTGCTATAAGAGTAGTTTCCCACAATGTCAATGGTGTGCACGCACAAAATCGCAATTCTTCAGTCTCACCTTCTGCACTGTACCGCACACAGCACAAGTTAAGACTGTACCTGAGCCTAGAACATGAACAAAGCCAAATTTTCGAGGGTTCTTTTAAAGAAATCAGGATCTAAAACGGATAGCTTCGCGAAATCGCAGTATTTACCGACATTCAAAGTATATAAGAATATCAGTAATAATTAAATATTGAACCACGTGCAAGGATATTACGGTTTTATTTGCGATTCCGGAGATATCCAGATTTCTCATTTTAGCTCCATGCAAATATTTTGTAAAAAATATGAATTGACAGTTTTTATGCTACATTATCTTACATGATATTCATCCATCCATCCATCAGCCTGACGTCGCTGCCCATCACAGTTTGTTTTAGACAAGTCCCAGCAATTGGGGATATACTTGTAAAACGCCATCAATTGGACCGAGGCAATGGTGGGCCACCTGGTTGCGCCTGTATGAGAGCGTCCTCTTACTCTCTCCCGAATAACCTATTCAACTACACCCCACACTATATATAGCCTAAAAGGCCTGGGCTGTTTATTCTGTTTTAGGACCTTAAAATTCGTTTTTCATTTTTATTTTCGTCAATATGGCGAACACGAAAATGTTCAAGCGTGGCGTGACTAGGGTTAACCATATCTAAAGATATTGGGCTCCTGACAGGATTACGCCTGGATTTTGGAAATCTCAGGATTATTGAAAAATCAATAAAATACAGTAGGTTTTTCAGTTTTTTTAAATTTAATTACAAACCTTCAATCAAAATTAACAAATAAATAATCTTTTTGTACAGAACCACAAATAAACGTAAATAACAAATAAAAAAATATATCTACTTCACCTCATTTGGATTTTAGATTTACAATAATATTTTTATTCAGTTACTAGTTATGAGTTATTTGCACAAATTATTACTCAGTATGATTAATACTTGTAGTTGTCAGTACTTGGTGAAACTATATTTCACTGATTTTAACTTTATCATCAATCTGTGAAACTAATTATAAATTGTTTTTTTTTTTCATTTTCCACAGAGTTGTGAATTACGTTTGCTACAAAATTTCAGGGATTTTTTACGGAAGTTAGGGTTTTTGCTAGGATTTTTATTTTTTCATCTGGCAAGGGGTTGTCTCGGCAGTTGGTAGACGCAACAGACTGAAACCGTCATGCTATAGTGAAAACTTACGGACCTATTAGAACTTTAACGATAATCAAATGATATGACCTGACTTCTAACCTGAAGTTTTCAGCTGACGGCTCATTTAGCCTGAGATTATCATTTTGACGAGGAAACGACCTGCTTGCATTGTTATATCAGTCCATTAGGTTTAAGGCTATACTAGCTCTCTTCTTACAATATTTCTATTGAATTAGTTTTAATTTATTATTATAATTTTAGCGTTATGTGATCAAAATCAAGAAGAAAATATTTTTATTGGCGAAATATTTTTTTTTACTTCCCAGTACAAAGTGGTTGACCCTTTGATGACTAAATTTCAATAATTTCTATGAATCTGTAGAAAGTGGTCTCTTAGTGATACTACACCACCTCACCTTTTAATTTTTTTATTTTGTATTTTAGGCCCTTGTACATAAACATAAACAGGTAGAAAAGTGAATCTGAACGTGTTAAGCTCTCAACTGGAATTCAAACTCGGGCCCTCTCGCTTACCGGAAGATTACTCTACTAACCAAGTCTCAACACAAGCGACCAATTAACCTATGGTCCATTACCGCAATGATATGTGTAGTAAGTGGGTTAGATACTCAGTTTACATTTAGCAACTTGGTCTAAGCGCCAAGGCGTTAGTGTATTAAAAGCCATTCAAAGTCCATTACCGTCACTTGTTACAACGGATAGTGAAGAATACACATTACTCTTATCGAAGCTATGATATACATTTATTTCTATCATAGATTATGGTAAATCTAATCAATAGCAACGTAACGTTGCGTTCCGAGGGGCCATTGTGAGGCTCTTAAGTGACTGGGTGAGTAGAAATCACACCAGTGTCCTTTGTCCTCCTCAACCGAATCCCTCGGGTGAGAGGGTAAACTCGATTGTCTCACGACTAAGGCACAAATTCAATAGCCGCCTAATTTTCCGGAGTGTGCCCGCGTTCAATGAAACGCGCACATGACAAGGGGCTCAGTAATTAATTACGTAATTAGTAGCTCATCTTGAAACTGAAGGTGGGTAACATTACTCGTGCAAGCACCAATATGTGAGCTTGTCCTCAGCATGAGAATTTTTTTTTGGGTCCATCCGTCCATCCATCCATCAGCCTGTTCCGTCCACTGCTGGACATAGGCCTTTCCAGGATTTCGCCACTCTTGGCGGTCCTCCTGGAAGAAATGTCCGTACTCACACACGCTGGGCAGGTGGGTTGGTGAGCGCGGTGCCGAACCCTTCGCACCAGTGACGCCACTGCCCGTCACCAGTCTGTTTTATATAAGGCCTGGCAATTGGGGATGGGTATACCGCCATCCATCGGTCCCAGGCAATGGTGGGCCGCCTGGTTTTGCCTAAGAGCTGTTCTCTTACTCTCCCCCGAATAACTTCGGGAGGATTTGCGAGTGAGATAGTGGTACCTCCACAGTCGAGCCTGGCATCAGCTCTACCACCTAAATTAAAATTCTTAAACTACTGGTTCAAATTGAATGAAATTTGAAATATACCGTGTTTATACAATGCCTGCTTGGTTGCACTGCCGTGCCCCCAGATAAGTCTTTTTTTAGACTTTTTCAGACATTTTTCATTTTTTTAATAAAATAAATAATAAATAAAATAAATAAAAATACATTTATTGATCTGAAAAACAGGCATACAAAAATGTAATACAGATAAAGTAAAAAAAAATTGCCAAGAAAAATATAGATCCTGACACCTACGCTCGGCTATGCAGCCGTCTTGCAGCATGTCAGTTACAACAGCTATAAGTGGTGGGGATGTAGACACATATACAACGATACAACAATATTGTGAACTTATTTTGAAAGAGTCAACTCACAAGAGTCAACTCTCAGAGTCTCTCTCACAACCTCTCACACACACCCTCACCTAACGCATCTGTGAGTTAGGTGAGGGTGTGTGTGAGAGGTTGTGAGAGAGGGTGTGTATGAGGGTGTGTTGTAAGGATTGAAGAAAAGGTATAATGCATCCTGTCTCTATAAAATGTAAATGCAAGTATATAAATAATGGAATAGGAAAGAAGCACATCTTTAATTACCTCTAAAAGTTATTAAACGGGTATAAATATGCAATATTCAAATTTAAATATTTTACGACATCTGTAAAAATAAAGTATTTAGCCGTTGAAATCTTTATGAGTATTATAATATAAAGGATGGGTTTAACAACAGCAAATAAACGATATCCGAGAAAAAATCAATTTAAAATAGAACAGATTTTTAATGAAATATTTAAGGTACAGAGGGAATGCCGCCAGCCTTCTGGGGACTCTGCCACATGACGGCGGCGGTGATCTGGCAAACATTTTTCACTTATAGCTTTCATTTTGTAACTATTTTTAGTTGTTATTAGTTGAATATTTTCCAGTATTTTAGGTTACCTATTTATGTTATTTAAGATTCTATTGTTATTTAAAATAAATCACAGACAATCTGTCTATCTGATAATAACAAACAACCATAAACCGCTAGTTTCGTTAGGAAACGTGCATCCCTCTCAATTACCTAGACCAAGATCTAATTAAATGGCAACAACATATTTTATTTTTATTTTTGTAAGCAAGAAGTATATAAAAAAATATTTTGCTTTTTGACTTGAGCCGTTTAATCATTTAATAGCACAACTTCGTTTGCCAACTGTACCAGCCAAGGGGAAAATTCTCGAACAAGAGTTACGATAATTTTATTCATCGAAGACGTAACGACTTGAGTAAAATGAGTCACAATCACAATAAATTTATGTGTAGTTGAGTGGGTGATCTCCTTGTCACGAATATTGGTTTCTTTTTATTTGCTTTAATAGAAATGGGGGATAAATATATTTGGATCTTCATTGGAAGAGCCACACAATAATACGTAAACAGATCATATATTGAATAAATTTTTTTCCCTAAATGTTTGTTTTCGTTCCTCGTAAAAACTGGTCAATAAGCTGACTACATTTTATGGAAAAGTAAAAAAGAGGTTCGCGTATACAAAAAACATTTCAGTGGAAATTGGTCTTTTATCGATACTCAATCAATTCGTATATTTTTTTAAATAATATATATAGGTGTCCCTTTTTTCCATGAAATAAAAAGATTTAAATTTCACAAAAACACATATCGCATTTACAGCGTTAATTTCAAATTAAAATTAGTAATACCCGTACGTACGTACTTTTTCATGCCAGATTTAATAAAAGATTTGTATTATTTTTCCACTTTTAGAAAAGTACTGCAGAAGATATTTCGATGCGCATACAAAACTTTTCTCTTCCATAATTCAGACGCAGATGCTGCAGAGAAAATTTTTAACTCATCAGTATATAAGCTATACCTTTACTAAGTTGTTGCGCAAAATGTTATTAATACTGGTTGTAAATAAACATTAGGTAACTCTTTACAAAACCAAATAGGTACTTTACTTATCAATTGAACAAGTTTTCTAAAGAAACATACTCTCGTTAATAATAGGAAATTTTTAGATTTGCTAACCAATTTTATTCACCTGAATGTGAATTTGAGGTCATGATTATTTATTCTCAG
This sequence comes from Ypsolopha scabrella, assembly GCA_910592155.1. Taxonomy (NCBI): domain Eukaryota; kingdom Metazoa; phylum Arthropoda; class Insecta; order Lepidoptera; family Ypsolophidae; genus Ypsolopha; species Ypsolopha scabrella. Next base: position 19,055,403 of record OU342975.1, on the reverse strand, counting down.
TTCTCTAGGGATATAGGACAGATAATAGTAGATTGTTATACAAGGGAGGTAAGTGTATAATATTCTACTTTTCATCACTAATGCGAGGAAATAACTAATAATAACTAATAACACATTTTACAGGATATAAAAATTAATTCGACGTGCAAACAATTAAATAATATGTCGCTAACAAATTATGGAATTATGTTTGCAACAAAGTTTTCAACAAGTAATTCTGGCGTTATATTAATTTTATGTGACTTTTTCTTTTTTTGTGTCTTACCGGCCAGTGTGATTGTTTTAAAAATAAAACTAATTTAGTTGCTGTGTTAACTCACCAACGTCTTTTTAACATTTTATTTAGCATATTTACCTTTATACGCAAGTCACATTTTTCCATAATAATATAGGGTGTAAATAGACTGCTACCATTAAATGAAACCACATATTCCACCGACCCTACTGAACCACTTTTCCCGAGACTCATACCCGCGGACACCCTTTGTTTTGGAAATAATTGAGTTCCAAACAAAAATGCGTAAACCCTAACGCACCGACATACGGGCGAGTTTAGAGAGAGCGTCGTCCGTGAAACAGCTTGAGGTTTACAAAAATAAGGGTGCCCGCAGGTATGATTCTTGGGAAAAGTGGTTCAGTAGGGTCGGTAGAATATGTAGTTTCATTTAATGGTAGCGGTCTATTTACACCAGGTATATAAATAAAATATAGAATAAAAAAAAAGGAAATAGGCAGAAAATATATTTTCCATTATCATTTAGCGAGACGATTGAAAAGCATTGAAAAATTAATTTATGATAACCAAAATACGTACTATAAAATTATTACCCGAAAAATATTTACAGATCCGATAGGACTACCCATAAACTAAACCAACGCGGAGGAAGCCGCGAGCAAAAGCTAGTAGTTTAGATTTTCCTCATACAGCCACAGCCACGCTAACTTGACATTACTTAGTTATATAAACAAGGCTTACGACTAAGCAATGCTTTAAATTGGAATAGTATACATTATACTGTGGCTTTGGTAAAACTTTATCACACTATATGTACATATAAAGTTTACTGCCAGTCTTTTTATACATCCAATATGTGGTGAACTTGAAGCTTTACTAAAACTGCATACAGTGACCTGCGCGACACCTTTTAGGAATGCCCCGCTATTCCAGCGCAAAAGGAATGTTTGCAGCAGCACCATACTGATGATTTCTATGCAGTAATATGCAAGAAATCAGCATCATTGGTACAAAGAATGGTGAATGTCTGAATCTGGTGTTACCATAAAATCTTTTAAGTATCTCTGCAATATAACTTTTGACAATTAAGCACGTTTTAAGTCTTATCTATCACGTTATAATATATAGGATCAATCTTGTTGTCAGTATTTTCTTGGGCTGTGTTTGTTGTGTAAAGTACTTAACCTTAGTTAAAGTTATATGGGCTTTTGTGGTCTGAATTAAATTATTTTTATTTTATTTACTAACCAAGGCCTTTCCTTTGAACTAACTTTTTAAATCCATAAACGTAGAATCGTAGACACTACGTGGAATCGTAGACACTACGTAGAATCCTAGACACTACGTAGAATCGTAGATAATACCTAGAATCGTAGAATTAAAAAAAAATATTACTAATATTGCTATGGAGACTCCACAATATCTGATTGGTGCTTTTTTCGTAGAACGCCATAAAAATAAACCTGCATATTTACCTTCATAATTTAAAGGGTCCATAAAAAAATTAAACCTTTAAAACAAAATATTCTTGTTCGCACACCTGTTAGTGTAATGTACTCTTTAGAATTACAGAGACCGGCACTTATGGGAAAAACATTACACAATTTCATACTTTGAAATTATTTATGAAATATTATCAAGGCGAACTCATTTTTCCCTTATTTTTAAAAATATACCTGTGTTAACAATACCCATACAACCTAAACGTGACAAAGTTTCTTTATGCTGAAACTTTATTAATTAAACTCACGTTTCCACTGACCACACAAGTCCAAGCAACTCTCTTTCAATGTTGCGGTCACGTCTTACTACCATCAAAGCTGCAAAACGACCTGTCGTTTCTGTAGGATAAGGGTGGTTCTAGAATTACTTCGTCGTATCTACCTATTAGCCGAAGCGACTTAATTTAGTGGTGCATTCAGCCAGACAATGGCGATTCAGAAAAGATATGTCGGGACATTATACGGACAATCTTCCGAGGTCGTCGCGCTCGGTGCTTCTTATGTTTTGTTGTTAGGTTGGCCATGCACTAGGAGCACTTTTATGGATTTTATTGCATCAGTTGCCTTCCTTTGATCAGCTATAGCGTGCTGAGAAAAAGGTAACTGATAAGGTCGTAAAACATGAAAGCAAAGAAAACTGTTTCAAAATAAATAATAATTATTTTTACTTAATTTTTGTTTTCGATGTTCAAATAAAGAGAGGTGAAGGAGGATGTACATGTGTTTGGTGCTTTTAACTTATAAATATTTCTATAAAATATCAAGCTCTAATTTTATAATAATAGGTCCTAGGATATTTGTTGGAACAGGGTTTTCCAGGATTTATTAGTACCATATATTATTAGCCTGTCTGTTGTTTCAGTAATTATGAAACAATTAATTATAACTCGTGTAGTATTGATCGAAATATCGTCATCATTCGTGGGAACAGCGCATGTGGTATAATCTATTATGTACCTTGTAATTATTGTGGTGTCTATGACTTGTGGTTTTCCCAGACTAGTAATTAATTTATTATTGGGAGCTTCTTTCTGCATATGCTTTAATCGGCCCATGTAGCCATGGTCACCGTTTGGCCACTGCTTGTCTACCAGAACATTTAGGTCTACCTGTTTTTATAAAGATTTAACTCCGATTAAATTCAAACTCGAGGTTTCCCGCGCAACTCTCTAAACAGTTCGGGGCGCACGGGGAAAATACCACGCCGCGCCCACTCACGTATTTGTCCCAAGCCTGCGTTCCTTATTCGTTTGTACGTTTTTAGGACTCCGTACCATAAGAGGAAAAATCGGAGCCCTTGTAGGATCACTTTGTTTTCCGTCTGTCCATCCGACCGTCTATCTGCCCTTTATCTTGGGAACGCATGGAGGTATCAAATTGAAATTGAAACCATATACTCAAATCTACAGTCCCTTGAATCTGTAAAAAAATAAAACTTCTAAGTAAACGTGAAAAAAAGATACTCCTGTTTATGCCGCAAAAAACGTATATTTCGACACTCTCAAGTATAGGATATTTTTCGTTGACTTAGAACTATGAAATTTGACAAATAATACTTTCTTATACTACAGGTATAGGGAAAAATCTGAAAACTATACATTTGTAATTAAATCATAAAAAATAATAGTCTTTAACGGAGCCCTCGGTGGGCGAGTCTGACTCGCACTTGTCCGGTTTTTTGGTGAAACGATCAAAATAAGCCAGTATAACCAACAAAAATCATACTGAAAAATTACTGTACCAAAATTATATTTGCAGCAGTGGCTGCTGATATTTCTTGAATTTGATACAAACTGACGATTTTAAAGGTCAGGCAGGTAATTCTATTGTAAATGAAACACAGGATAATACTTACCTGAGGCACCCTTTTGCCTAAATCATCGAATGGGCAACCTCTAATTATTATGTAAATATAACGCACTTCCGGGAGGAGCGGTACCAAAAGATAACATTGCCTCCCTCTCGCCAGCACCTACTGCTCCGAATTCGGAGGCCTGGAGACCAATTCGCAGCCTTCCCCTCCATAACTCCTGAGCCCATCTGATGCGGGCTGCTAGTTCGATGATTTTGGCAAAAAAGTGCCTTAGGCTATGCCTTAGGTAAGTATTATTCTGAGTTTCACTAACGATAAAATTACCTGACCTTTGAGGTCATCAGCTCTCAGTATAAATTTGTTTCGGTACTCCCGGTTATACTTGGCTAATTTGTACCTAAATGCAGAATAGCGCCTCAATTGCGGTCTTCTTCGGGTGCTTCGGAGTGCTAGGTACTCAAAGCGAAACTATTAAGGGTTACCGTAACTCTAAAAGGGTATTCTCAGTGTATCCCAACTTTTCATTTACAAAGCGTCAGTGCGACATACTTCACGTTTATTTCCTTGATATTGGGCTCCGCTCGAATTATGTGCATTCCAACCCGGCGAGGACCTGGTAATATGAGGGTTTCTGAGGACGGTACGGGGTTGCGACCTTTTTGTTGGAAACTTGGACCTCTAAGAGTAATGTTCTATGGGGTATTGGAAAGTAGCGAATCTCGTTGCGTATGGCGGGAAATATCGGAATAGACTTTTAATGATAAGTTCTATGAAAATAGTGGATTTATAACTGCCGCTCCGAGGTTTTCTTGGGTGGTGTGTCTCTGTGGCTTGAATGAAAATATCTCGATCATCATATTTATAGAGACCTACGAAAATCAAAGGATATTTTTTATGAAATAATGTTAAATGGTGTAATATTAAGTCCGGTTTTCTGGTGGAAATAATGAATTCGATAAAAAGGCACAATCCATAAGATAATGCAATAAATTTGCACTTAAAGTGTAAAAAAAACGCAGCTATGTCATATCATTTCTCAAAAAACCACCATATGGACATAAATGTACTGAAAATAATTTGTTTTTTGTTATTTCCAATGAGCCCTTAGTATTCTGAGCAGCTTTGTTTTTCGAATAACTGTTGCATTACTAACGTGGAAGTTAATTTTGAAAGAGATAAATTGCTCGTACGCATAATATACTTCAACTTGTATCATAGGTACGTCTGTCTGCCAGTCAATCTCCATTTACATCTTTGAATTTTTTATCAATCCACTCTAAAACTTTTCTCCGAGGAAAACTGTACAGACATCCACAGGGACATAACCGGTATCGCTGTGAGGATCTAAATTGTTATTACTTTTCTTGAATTTAGATTTACTATTATCGATAAGAACCGCGAACAGTCGTTTGTAGTCAAAAGTTCAAAAAGATAGTAAATCGATTGTGGAGCTTTGATTGTAAAATTGGATCCGATTGGAGAAACTTTGTTTAAAAAATGGTGGTTTGCGAGTTTATGGTGGTTTTCAATTTGTTTTATAGGCTTTCAGTAACTTCTTGCTATTCCGATCTATTATTATTATAACAGTGCGTTTAGTTCTACTGGATAAGAAATATGTTTTTTGATTGTAGGGTTCCTTACCTAAAAGGTAATGAGAACCATTGCGCAAGAGCACTACTGTCAATCTGTCCGTGCGTGTATACGTCACAGCCTCATAACATAACTTTCGATACTGGAAATTTGGTAAGAAATAGCACTTGTTCACAAGCCGTGGAAGAATAAAATCAAGATAAATAATATTGCACAAAATTTAAGAACGAGTAATTGCTAGATAAAAAAACATTACAGTTTTTAGGGTTCCGTAGTCCGACAAGGAACCCTTATAGTTTCGCCATGTCCGTCTGTCCGTCTGCCCGCCTGTCCACAGCTTAGCGCAGAGACTATTAATACTAGAAAGCTGTAATTTGGCATGAATATAAATATTTATCACGCCGACAAAATGGTAAAATAAAATCTCAAAAAAAATAATTCTTAATGTTCCCTCTCATACACGTAAACTGGGGATGAATTTTTTTTTCTCGTCTATCCCATAGTGCGGGGTGTCGTTGGATAGGCCATTTGAAGAATTGTGGGTGTGTAAAAGCCATTTTTCGATTTAGAGATTCGTTGGCGAAATTTTAAGCTTTAAAGTGAAAATTTTAGTTAGAGTGGAGCATCCCCCCCTTCCCCTGCTGTCTAAACGGTTGTTTATAGAAATGTGAAAAAATTCACAGAAGTAGTATATATACTGAATTTAAAAGGAAAACTATCACAGCTAAGTAGGCTTTACAGGTTTACGAGTACAGGTCGCGCCAAACTTTTGGCCCCCTATAATGTATGGGACCAGAAGTTTGGCGCGGTCTGTATTAGTAGACCAACTTATATGTACCGGGCAACTACGGAACCCTACAATGGGCTTACGTTTGGTTATTACCATGCCTGATGGAAATCGTCGATAAGACCTAAAACTTGGAGACTGTCAGCAGGTGTCGCCGACAAATTGATAAGACCGGCCTTTGAGTTGCTTAAAAGTTTTATCCAAAAACTTATTATAGCCAAGAAAGATGCCAAACGCTGAGTGAAGTAAATTTGAATTTGCTTAGTTGTCCCAGCATCGTCGACAGCAGGCGAGGCGTTAAATCAGTCTTTCCAAGGGCTTCCGCAAAAGTCTACAGAAATCAGCAACGAAAAAATTACTGTTACTTCTACAACCAATCTCCCATTACGGCTACTGTCATGCTAGTACATGACAAGTCGCTTGGCGGCAGGGTTACGTCACGAGGGTGGTGACAAGCCACCGCCGAGGCCTACCACCGATAAGAGGTGCCTTCGTCTCGTCTCTGCAGACGGGACCAAGATCCAATTACATTATGACCCTCAATACTACAGAGACGTAGATTATTGGCATGCCTTAAGTCACCTTTTCACCTGTTCACCCACGAGAATACAAGGAGTGACAATATTCTTTTTAGGTAAGTTGATTGTTGAGATTGTCGGCACTTGTTGGAATTTATCAAACATTGTTGTGATTAAAACACTTGTACTTTTCCACAGGTAATCCTACTATCCTACTTCCTACTAATATTATAAATGCGAAAGTTTTTGTGTGTGTATGTTTGTTACTCTTTCACGCGGAAACGGCTCGACGGATTTGGATGAAATTTAGAATAGATATAGCTATTACCCTAACTTAACACGTAAGTTACTTTTTATCCCGGAAAAATGCATGGTTCCTGTAGGATATATCAATATCATTGAAAAATCAGGTGTCTAATTAGCGCGGTCTAAATCGTTTGTGGTAATATAAGACAAGGCTTTGTTATTTCATACATCAGGTATCTAATTAGCGCGGTCTCCAATCGTTTGTGGTAAAATAAGACAAGGCCATATTACCTCATCACAATTCACACCAATATTATAAATGCGAAAGTTTGTGAGTGTGTATGTTTGTTACTCTTTCACGCTGAAACAGCTGGACGGATTTAGATGAAATTTAAAATGGATATAGCTTATACCCGAACTTAACACATAGGTTACTTTTATCCCGGAAAAAAATCATGTCAAACCGAATAACACTCGGGCGGAGCCGCGGGCAAAAGCTAGTACTTAATACTAGGTCACCACCCAACCGGTTTCACTATTTAAGCACCATCAGGGGCATTTAAATTAACTTAAATACATAATTATTTTAAACAATATTTCTATTGCTAGATGTCCGTGCATTTATCGAGAAATCTTCAGAATTCAGCAATTCGTCCATGGCGCCACTGATACAGCCAGAAAGCTCATTACGTGAACTTTTTTTTTATCGTATACTTTCAGACATTGTAAGCAAACTTTGTTGGGAATAATCAGGAAAACAGGTTACCGATGTTTAGCAGAACGTCACTGATGAATAAGTGATAGATAAGTGTTAAGCTTTGTTTAACTGGGGCTTTCCCTTTTCTAACACGGGCAAAAGGCAGTTAAGACAATAATGCCCGTTTTCACTAACCATAGGAGACGCCTAAATCAGATGCCTATATATTTAGGAGTTCCCTAGAGTAAAAAGACGTTTCACTAACTCCTAAGACGCAAGAAAAAAAGTTTTATCTTTTTCGATTGTAGTTTTCTGAAGAAGCTCTAAGATCCATCCTTTGAAAAAAATATATAACGTCATAGACAATCATCCATGATGACGTAGAGTAATCTTTTGTGAAGTGCAGTTCCCTAATTATAATTAAATTAATCAAATATTCAACCCAGAAAAAAAATTGTAAACCTCAGTTTTCATGATATTTCATGTTTAAAAAATTAATTTCTCCTGTATTATTCAACAGATTCGCTTGGTTTTTATATAGTAAAATAGGTATTGTTGATACCTATTGCAGTTACTTAAAATTACAGTTCTTACGGCAAAAATAGATAAAGAAATCTAAATAATATGTTTTTTTCACGAACGCGAGGCAGTTCTGTCGTCGTAACTGCCAGGACGAAGAGCGTGCGAATGTAGACTAAAATACAACGTATTAAATGTTGTATTCGCCTGATGTAAAAAAATGTGTTTAATCTTGCCTATGCCATATCCATAAGTCATGTCATGACTAACGACGTTAGGATTCGGGATACCGATTCGGGGGTGCGTAATGCTTAGGCGCCCCTAAACTGACACATGTGACAGTCACAATTTAGTACTGTGAAACGTCAAAAAAACCGCAAACAGACAACTTGACAAACTAAACCAAAGACAAGTACCAAAAACTTAGGCTACTCTTGGGTTAGGAAGCACAGTAAGAATAGTTTGGTGAAACAGAATTTTATTTATTTATTTAATTAGATATATTTGCAGAAAATACTTAAAACATTGATGGTGGGAGATATTATAGGTACAGTTCTGATGTACATTCCTTATAAATACATAAAACATTGATGGTGGGAGATATTATAGGTACAGTTCTGATGTACATTCCTTATAAATACATAAAACATTGATGGTGGGAGATATTATAGGTACAGTTCTGATGTACATTCCTTATAAATACATAAAACATTGATGGTGGGAGATATTATAGGTACAGTTCTGATGTACATTCCTTATAAATACATAAAACATTGATGGTGGGAGATATTATAGGTACTATTCTGATGTACATTCCTTATAAATGTATACATCCTTCGCAATTAAAATATTTAAAAATTATATAAAAGAAAACAAAGATAAATTTCTAAAATAATACACATGCATGACAGTAGAGCTAGCTTATGGTAAGTATAGACCTAAATTAGGAGTTACTTAATAAGGCGTCGGCATCGTCTTGTTCATCGTTAGTGAAAACGGGTATTAGTCTTATTTTGTGTCATTTTTTACCTACCTCTTATCACAGAAGAAATAATAGTAATAGTAAGTAACTTTGTTAACTATTTCGTCACAAGCAATGCATCATCATCATCACAGAAGAAATAATAGTAATAGTAAGTAATTTTGTTAACTATTTCGTCACAAGCAATGCATCATCATCATCACAGAAGAAATAATAGTAATAGTAAGTAACTTTGTTAACTATTTCGTCACAAGCAATGCATCATCATCATCACAGAAGAAATAATAGTAATAGTAAGTAACTTTGTTAACTATTTCGTCACAAGCAATGCATCATCATCATCACAGAAGAAATAATAGTAATAGTAAGTAATTTTGTTAACTATTTCGTCACAAGCAATGCATCATCATCATCACAGAAGAAATAATAGTAATAGTAAGTAACTTTGTTAACTATTTCGTCACAAGCAATGCATCATCATCATCACAGAAGAAATAATAGTAATAGTAAGTAATTTTGTTAACTATTTCGTCACAAGCAATGCATCATCATCATCACAGAAGAAATAATAGTAATAGTAAGTAACTTTGTTAACTATTTCGTCACAAGCAATGCATCATCATCATCACAGAAGAAATAATAGTAATAGTAAGTAACTTTGTTAACTATTTCGTCACAAGCAATGCATCATCATCACCACAGAAGAAATAATAGTAATAGTAAGTAACTTTGTTAACTATTTCGTCACAAGCAATGCATCATCATCATCACAGAAGAAATAATAGTAATAGTAAGTAACTTTGTTAACTATTTCGTCACAAGCAATGCATCATCAGACGCCAAGAAAAACAACATTTATTTGATTAAACGTGCCCCCAGGTAATAAAATGTATCCAAGTTAGGTATCAACAATTCCTCGGAAAGTTTTGCGAACTACCCGAGTGGCACTTTGCAACTAGCATAAAGGTGGCGACTGCATGATCTTATCTAAACTTCACCCTCATAACTTTACTGCCAAATGTTATAACTTTATTTCTGTTACACATTTGTTTTATGATTTTAGGATTTATCATCCGAAAAAAAAAAAAAACTATCAACATACTTACATACTTACATACATATACTCACGCCTGTCGGCAGAGACTATAGATTTCTATCTGCTACGATCCTGACACACCTCTTTTGCTTCTTCTACATCCATCAATCTAGTCATACAAGCCCTTCTACGAGTATTCCGGGTACTCTTTAGAAAGTAGAGTGACGAAAGAAATGTATGCTGCACAAGTGGAAGGTAAAGCTCAACCGGACCGCCCTAGAAGGACGTATGCCGACCAAATAGGAAACATACTGAAAAAAACTGGCCAAGTGCGTGTCGGGCCACGCGCAATGTAGGGTTCCGTAGTTCCTCGGTACATATAAGTTGGTCTTAATTATAAGGGGGCCAAAAGTTTGGCGCGACCTGTACTCGTAAACCTGTAAAGCCTACTTAGCTGTGATAGTTTTCCGTTTTCCATTCATTATAATTTTCACTTCTGTGAATATTTTCACATTTCTATAAACAACCGTTTAGCCGGCAGGGGGGGGGGGGGACGCTCCACTCTAGGTAAAATTTTCACTTTAAAGCTTAATAATTCGCCAACGGATCCCTAAATCGAAAAATGGTTTTCACACACCCACAATGTTTTAAACGGCCTATCCAACGATACCCCACACTATGGGATAGACGAGAAAAAAGAAATCATCCCCAGTTTACGAGTATGAGAGGGAACACTAAAAAAATAATTTTTCAAGATTTTATTTTTATTTAAGTGTGATTAATATTTATATCCATACCAAATTACAGCTTTCTAGTACTAATAGTCTCTGCGGTAAGAGACAGACGGACAGACGGAAATGGTGAAACTATAAGGTTTCCTTGTCGGACTACGGAACCCTAAAAAGGGTAACTAGTCAGTGGAACTGTTTTAACTTTGGCTGTGAAACTGCCATGTTCTACATATTTTATAAAAACCTTTTGCCCGCAGTTTCACCAGTGCCAATGTAATTAATGACTATGTCCCTGAGAATTACTCGTCCCCAGGGAACAAACTATAACCTATGTTCAAGTGAGGAGTCTAACTTCATATTACAATATTGATAGAATTGTCAAAATCGGTTTTGTATTTTTTTTTAAAACGTGTTTACTGTGAAACAAAAAATGCGCACGTACGAGTACGTACCTTTTCTCGAAGCGTTTCGCCATATTTTCGAACCCTCATAGCTTCGGTCCGGATGAAGCTAGAAATACCAAATTCTCAAGATACGATGTATTAAGCAGTCTTATTAAACCCAATAAGTTTCATTTGTTTAGCTTTTATACTTTGAATTTTATTTATAACTACCTAAAATACGTCGACTTCTTCACTCACTCACTCACTTTCATGCATAATATTATAAGTCCATGGGACTTTGTTTGGGCGCGAAACGGTCAAGCCATACTTTTTGACCCAGATGTAGGGTTTGTAGAATTAAGATTTGTAGAGTTAGGCCTTGTAGAGTTAAGGGATTGGCTCTGCATGTGATCTGATAACTTTGAATTTTATTTATAACTACCTAAAATACGTCGACTTCTTCACTCACTCACTCACTTTCATGCCATAATATTATAAGTCCATGGGACTTTGTTTGGGCGCGAAACGGTCAAGCCATACTTTTTGACCCAGATGTAGGGTTTGTAGAATTAAGATTTGTAGAGTTAGGCCTTGTAGAGTTAAGGGATTGGCTCTGCATGTGATCTGATAACTTTGAATTTTATTTATAACTACCTAAAATACGTCGACTTCTTCACTCACTCACTCACTTTCATGCATAATATTATAAGTCCATGGGACTTTGTTTGGGCGCGAAACGGTCAAGCCATACTTTTTGACCCAGATGTAGGGTTTGTAGAATTAAGATTTGTAGAGTTAGGCCTTGTAGAGTTAAGGGATTGGCTCTGCATGTGATCTGATAACTTTGAATTTTATTTATAACTACCTAAAATACGTCGACTTCTTCACTCACTCACTCACTTTCATGCATAATATTATAAGTCCATGGGACTTTGTTTGGGCGCGAAACGGTCAAGCCATACTTTTTGACCCAGATGTAGGGTTTGTAGAATTAAGATTTGTAGAGTTAGGCCTTGTAGAGTTAAGGGATTGGCTCTGCATGTGATCTGATAACTTTTTAACAGTGAAAGCGTTTCGAGCTTCTGAGTCTTGGCAACCTAGTTTACATGAAATATTTTTGATGGGATACGTATTTGGCTAACAATTTAATTTACATAGTCCATCCATTCATCCATCCATCCATCAGCCCGTATTCGTCCACTGCTGGACATAGGCCTTTCCCAAATTTTGCCACTCATGTCGGTCCTCCGTCCTCCTCATCCAGCCGCCCCCCGCAACGTCCTTCAGGTCGTCGGTCCAGCGGGCACGAGGTCGGCCTACACTACGCTTTGCTGTACGTGGTCTCCATTCTAGAGCCTTTCGGCCCCAACGGCCATCATCTCGGCGACAAATATGGCCTGCCCACTGTGCCCACTGCCACTTCAACTTACTGATTCTGCAGGCTATGTCGGTTACTTTCGATCTCCGACGGATCTCCTCGTTTCGGATTCTATCCATCAGAGAGCCCGCTCCATAGCTCGCTAAGCGACCTTAATTTACATAGTAGACAACAGAATTTCTTCTCTCACTTAGATAAATAGAGTCTGACTAGGAAAAAAAAATTCCTTTGCGTTACCTATTTTGCTTTCAGAGATGATAGAATTACGTATGATACTCGGTGTTTGTACAAAGAAAGTACCGAGGAAAAGGGTAAAGACAACTTTAGCGAAAAACACACTAAGAAAAATATCCATTCTAAGTCGGAGATAAGGTTTAAATTGGATATGAACGGTATTATTGTCTTACCTCGCATCAATGTTTTAATGTACTATCGAAGAAAATCCGTAGACCTACTTACTCGTATCATCTGTATAGTAATAGTAATAATTGCGATAGTGGGTGAGTGGCAATTTCTTTGATGATACCTGAAACGTGTCCTTTGAATGGTATTCCCATCATGCACAATTCGTTTGTTTGTTTTATCTTCTGACTTCTTAGTAATTTGAGATCATTACTAATGATGTCAAAGCAAAATTATAAAAATATATCAATGTATTCAGTATTAGATCGTGACGGATAAAACATATACTAGCATGCTAATAAATTATCTTGATAACAAAAATTCCAGTGTTAATTTAATTATTATGAATTTTCCGATATTCTTGATTTCTAGACCATAGCTGCATAATAACGAAATGTATGCCTGAGAAATAAGAGGTGTTGCAAGTTATTCAGAAAAACTGTCAACATGCAGATGGAGAATTTGAAACTCGAGATTTTTGGGCCGACGTACAAAAAATATGGTAAAAAAATTCAAGAATCCATGTGAGAACCTCGGTAGCTCAGTTGGATGAGCAATTTCGTTGTAAGTGAGAGATCGCAGGTTCAAATCCTGACCAGAGATTTTAGTTTTTTTTACTTAAGATTGTATTTGCCTTTGCTTGTCTTAACACTAATATTAATATTAATAAAATATTTTATAAATATGTTTTATGTAAATTCAGACTAAATAAAAGAAAACTGGTGAAATGTTCCAACCAATGAGGTTATATATAATGAGCATATTATATAATTTGGATCGCTATCACACTAATATTATAAATGCGAAAGTTTGTGTGTGTGTGTGTATGTTTGTTACTCTTTCACGCTGAAACGGCTGAACGGATTTAGATGAAATTTAGAATAGATATAGCTTATACCCTAACTTAACACATAGGCGACTTTTTATCCCGGAAAAAAGCATGTCTTTAAACCAAATAACATGCGGGCGGAGCCGCTGGCAATAGCTAGTAATACCTAAAGTTGAAAAAATACCAGAAAAAGTTTGCAAGTATGAAGTCGGCTTCTTATAACATTATTTATTTATTACGTTTTAAGTTATTCCGTAATTACGGAAATTACGGAATTGCCTAAAACGTTATGATGATGTTCCTAATACCTAATAGATGTTACCGTAAATGTTTGTATATTTTTCAGGCCTTGTATACAATTCCCAGGAAAGTTTTAAAATAACAAGCAGATTTAGGTCGAACAGAATAGAAGACCGAAGAAAAGACCATACGTCATACTAGCGAGTCCAGAGTCGGAGGCAAAACAGAAGGCAGATATACGTGATACTAGCAGCTCGGCCGAAGACTAAAAAAGTTTATAAAAAAGTGACATTATAATACCTTTCGTAAGAGTCCAAACACCTCCTGCGGCCTTCTACTCTGTACGACATAAATCAGCTTGTCATTTTAAGAATTCCTAGGAATTGTATACAATGCCTGAAAAATATACCACATACATCCATCGGCCTGTTTCGTCCACTGCTGTACAGAGGCCTTTCCAGGATTTGGCCACTTTTGGCGGTACTCCTGGGAGAAATGCCCATACTCACACACGCTGGGCAGGCGGGTTGGTGAGCGCGGTGTCGAAACCCTTGCACCAGTGACGCCGCTGCCCGTCACCAATCTGATTTATATATAGGGCCCGGCAATTGGGGATGGATAAACCGCCATCCATCGGTTCCGGGCAATGGTGAGCTGCCTGGTTTTGCCTGAGATCTGTTCTCTTACTCTCTCCCGAATAACTTCGAGAGGATTTGCGAGTAAGATAGTGGTACCTCCACAGTCGAGCCCGGCATTAGCTCTACCACCTAAAAGGTATTTGAAAAATAAACATATCAAAGGAATTTGTTATCATTAGATCTTAATAACATTATTGCTTACATTGGTGCAGTATTAACGTTCTGTAGACTTATAAGGCCCAAGCAAAAAACGGGGCAGAGATTGAATAAACGCTGGCGGAGGCCCAGGCGAAAGGCTAGTTATACTAGTACTATAACTAATAATAGTACTATAACTATAATAAGTCTAATTTTCGAAATATATTTCGGCATGATACTTGATATACTTCATATACCCTGATCACTTCCTACGAAAGCACATATTCAATAGACCAAGATTCCACCATAATAATAACATTAACAACAGCAATACCAACAACAACAACAACAACAACAACTACAACAACAACAACTGCAACAACAATAACACTTCTTCTAACCAACCACGACTAATCACGACATATTTTCATGGAAGCCAGAAACTTAAAACACTCATCACCGATCATCTACCCATTCTCCAACAAAACGACGAAACAAGAAACTTAATTCCCAAAAATCCACAAATATGTTATCGACAAAATCCAAACCTCAAATCATTACTCACAAAAACAAAACAGCAACCACAACAAAATGTCAACATCACAATATCTCCTGGTACATCACCATGTCGACGACCACGGTGCAAAACATGTCCAATCATCAATACAAGCACACAGATCAACACACATCACACCACACATACATACAAAACTCAACCTAACAACAACTGCAAGACACAGAACTGCATTTACCTACTAGAATGCCGACACTGTTCGGCATTCTACGTAGGTGAAACCCGGAATGAACTACACATCCGCATTAATCAACACAGGCACACATCGACGATCCATAATAACAATCTCCCCATCCCCATCCATGTCCGCTCCCATAACCAAACTTTTAATAACTGTTTCACCGTCAGAGTCATAAAATCATTTAACCCACCACTGACAGACATAAAATTAAGGACATGGGAATACTCCTACATATGGTCACTTGGTGCGCACTACGGACCAGGACTTAATAAACAACACTGACATCAGACGATGACTATTTATGGACACCTGAACCTGACTCACAAAAATATTACATGTATGTATATATTAAGACCAGGGTGCCATAAACAGCAGTGTCTTCTTGCGGTCTTCGGTACGTATCAATGATATTCCAAGTAAATGTCGGGATGTCGGGATGTTACGGCCGGAAACCGCAATATGGCTCTACAACCGAAATAATTTTTATTTTTGGTATTTAATATATATATTTTTTATTTTTTTCCATAATTAATGTTAAAAGTAGGTTAGTAGATTCGTAGGTTAATTAGTCCTAAGGTTGTATATATCATCATGTCATTTTTACATTATGTCATTTAAGTATTCGACTGATGCCGGCCCCATAGTGGGCCGAAATATATTTCGAAAATTAATTTTTTTTTATTTTTAATAAGAGTTAAAGGAAACTCAAGGCTTTATATAGCTTAATTATATATATTTATTTCAAGTTAATTCGCAAAAGCGACAATATTTGCTCCATCCCACAATTATACTACAGAAGACACCTGGTGAAACTGCACGGCTAAATCTAAGAAATACTCTTGAACGTCTTCCTACAAGGGCTTCTGAAGACGGCTGCTGCAGTGTGGTAGACCTATGTCAACATAGACTTGGAGGAGATCACTGGAGCTAGTTCTTTGTATCAATATCGTCTGCCGCCTGAAGCTCCGGATCGGTGTCGACACGCAGATGAGGTCTGCTTGATGCGGTTGCTACACTCAGGAATACAGAGCGGCGTGATTCTTGATGTATTACATTGGGCCTTTCTTCTGTGATATCTTCCAACAGTAACAACAGTGGGACAGGCGCGGGAAAGAGGTGGATCGCTTTATTGTACCTTGGTCTGGGTATTTTACTGTTCCTTTCACCTAATTTTACTTTGTAAACTGATTTATTTTTTAGCATTTTTATATTTTCTTATCATTTTTCTCAGCAATAGGAGTCAGAAAGAATCTAGACCAGACCCTTGTCATAGTCAAAAATTGACACTTACATCCAAAGAGTAAAATTCAATGAAACTTTGAGATTTCCTTATCTATGATTAATTAAACCTCAAATGATATGAAAGAGGTGTATAACAAAATAAAAACTACAATCGAAAAATTATTCCAGTACTACACACATCTAATATTTCTCAGAAAATGCCTGGAAATTGGTGCAGCTCCAAAGGGGCTCATTCCAAAAATACCACTTCACACAATGCCACCAATAATTAGGCACAACATGACCCTAACAAACTACAGTAACGCCTTCAATACAACATACGTTCTTTATACTCAATATTCCCTTTTATGTATCCACTATAAAAATAATCTAGATGCTCTCCTGAAAGTTACCCTCATAGCATACCCACATCTCTTTCTCGTTGTTTAAAATTTACTATCTAAAGCTAATACCAATCTTTTCAGGGAAAACGTCAGGCTTGCAAAAAAACTTTTCAATCTGCAAACATACTATAAGCAAAATAATATAAAACTACCTATAAAAAACAATTCATTTACTGAACTTCCAAACCTCAACCTAGCTCCCACAGACCTATCGAACCCTTTTTCTATACCCCCACCCCCACCGATTACAACTAAGGAAAAATCTGACGAAAATCATATCGTAAATCTATCTTCAGTCTATTTATCACCCACTGACAAAGCTGTAATTAACAAGGGACTATCGTTCTGTCCCACCAAAAAACTAGACCGCATAAAATTAATTAATGACTTTGTTGACTTTGGACGAAAATTAAGATGGAAACACTTTTGGAGCACACATCCCCATCAAAGTATTGATAACACACATCCAGCACTAACAAAATTTAAACCGCCATCTTCCAATGAACCACCACAACTCCCCGCAAATCACCCAATAGAAATTTTCATGACTAATATACTGTCAAGATTATCTAACGATAGATATATTAGAAGTTTACAGACAAATACGGATAATCTGACTTTCGAAGAACGAAAATCAATCCGTAAACTTGAGAGAAACGAAAACATTATTATATTACCATCTGATAAAGGATCGGCAACAGTGATCCTTAATAAAAATGATTATGACAACGAGGGACTTAGACAATTAACTGACTCGACATTTTACACACGCACACCAAGTGATCCCTGCAGCCAGATCGTGGACATTGTCAAAGACTTCCTCCAAACTAAGGGCATAAACGAAGGATTGTCGGAAACTGACATAACACTGATGATACCGAGCCATCCGAGAACCCCTCATTTCTATATGCTGCCTAAAATCCATAAAGAAAATAACCCAGGCCGGCCCATTGTGGCATCATACAATGCGCCAACAGAAATCATTTCCGCTTTCGTTGACCATCACCTACAACCCATTGTTCAAAATCTAGAATCATACATAAAAGACACAAATCATTTCCTCGATATCATACATTCACTTCAACTTCCAACAGATGAACATTTACTACTGGTTACAATAGACGCTGTTTCATTATACACCAACATTCCACATGACACCGGTCTATTTGCTCTCAGCTCTTATTTAAATAAACGCCCCATCCCTCATCAACCATCAACTGAATTCCTGACAGAACTAGCAGAATTAACCTTAAAAAATAATTATTTCACCTTCGAAAATGAGTACTATCACCAAATTAAAGGCACTGCTATGGGGACTCGGATGGCTCCCAGCTACGCCAATATCTTCATGGCCTCGGTCGAAACTGCATTCTTATTGTCTGAACCTCATAAACCACTGGTGTGGAGGAGGTTTATAGATGACATCTTCATGATCTGGCCACACAGCAGGAACTCACTGACTATCTTCCTGGAAAGACTTAACAACTGCAGCCCATTAAAATTCACTCATTCCATTTCTACCGACACAATCACATTCCTAGATGTTGACATCACCATTAATGACAATAACCACATATACACTTCAGTCCACTTCAAAGAAACAAACAAAATGCAATATCTTCACTACCACAGCTGTCATCCACCACACACAAAAAAATCGATACCATATTCACTATCGCTCCGTGGTCGTCGAATATGCAACACACAAAATGCACTCGACAACTACCAGAACAAAATACACAATGGACTTCTCAAGAGACACTACCCTGATCACTTCCTACGAAAGCACATATTCAATAGACCAAGATTCCACCATAATAATAACATTAACAACAGCAATACCAACAACAACAACAACTACAACAACAACAACTGCAACAACAATAACACTTCTTCTAACCAACCACGACTAATCACGACATATTTTCATGGAAGCCAGAAACTTAAAACACTCATCACCGATCATCTACCCATTCTCCAACAAAACGACGAAACAAGAAACTTAATTCCCAAAAATCCACAAATATGTTATCGACAAAATCCAAACCTCAAATCATTACTCACAAAAACAAAACAGCAACCACAACAAAATGTCAACATCACAATATCTCCTGGTACATCACCATGTCGACGACCACGGTGCAAAACATGTCCAATCATCAATACAAGCACACAGATCAACACACATCACACCACACATACATACAAAACTCAACCTAACAACAACTGCAAGACACAGAACTGCATTTACCTACTAGAATGCCGACACTGTTCGGCATTCTACGTAGGTGAAACCCGGAATGAACTACACATCCGCATTAATCAACACAGGCACACATCGACGATCCATAATAACAATCTCCCCATCCCCATCCATGTCCGCTCCCATAACCAAACTTTTAATAACTGTTTCACCGTCAGAGTCATAAAATCATTTAACCCACCACTGACAGACATAAACTTGGTGTCACTTGGTGCGCACTACGGACCAGGACTTAATAAACAACACTGACATCAGACGATGACTATTTATGGACACCTGAACCTGACTCACAAAAATATTACATGTATGTATATATTAAGACCAGGGTGCCATAAACAGCAGTGTCTTCTTGCGGTCTTCGGTACGTATCAATGATATTCCAAGTAAATGTCGGGATGTCGGGATGTTACGGCCGGAAACCGCAATATGGCTCTACAACCGAAATAATTTTTATTTTTGGTATTTAATATATATATTTTTTATTTTTTTCCATAATTAATGTTAAAAGTAGGTTAGTAGATTCGTAGGTTAATTAGTCCTAAGGTTGTATATATCATCATGTCATTTTTACATTATGTCATTTAAGTATTCGACTGATGCCGGCCCCATAGTGGGCCGAAATATATTTCGAAAATTATTTTTTTTTTTTTTTTATTATTAATAAGAGTTAAAGGAAACTCAAGGCTTTATATAGCTTAATTATATATATTTATTTCAAGTATAATAAGTCTAATAACTATTCATGACATAACTTTTTTACTACTTTATTATATGTATTATTTTACATGTTAAATACTTATTTACTACAAAATTACATATAAAGTACTTTACTACTTTGTTATGTATCGTTTACTGATCACATTCCGGATGAAAATTTTTTTTTCTTTGAAATAATTTTTGACCTCCCAGTACAAAGTACAATCAGCTGACGAGACAAAAAGAGCTAATTTTAAAAGCGGTTTAATGTAGAGAAATATTTCCAAATGAATTGGTGCATAATTTTAGAATTGAAGGGTCTCTCGATATAAAGTGCTTGGTCACAGACGGACAAAATTCCATTAGCGAGTTTTGGACTGTGGCCAGACTACTTTTCGAGATACCCAGATTTGGGAAATCTATGGATGTGGATTTAGGTAAAGGTTGAAAAGTTGTGTTTGAATGATAAGGTTTGCAGCGGTCCGCTAAAGGAAAAATTCTGGCCCTTTCTGCGTTCTTTTTGAGTTAAAAATTTGCATCTACGATACGCCACGGGGCAATAATATAAGCTCTAAAAACGTATTTACCTATAGGAACCTATCAATGAAAACTGCATTCAAGTTATCCAAGTAGTACAATGTTGAAATACACTTTATAAATTTTTTTTTTTGCATATATTAATAAATACATATTTTACTCTTTTTGAGCCTTGTTATTTATTTTGAAGCAATTAATAATGAAATAATAAATGATATTTTATGTACTCGATATATTTCGACCCACGGTATGGGGCCGTCATCAGTCGACACACCGTGAGCCGAAATATATCGAGTCCATAAAATATAATTTGTTTTTGTAGATACTATGAAAACAACATGAAATCCTTTTTTGCGAAATTTTAAATTAATTGGGTAATAGTATTTTACTGAAGCCAAAACTACAATTTCTACAATATTGTTTGTCTGTATAATATACATGTGTTCTGTTTTAACTCGAGAGCGACTCAACGGATGTTGTAGGTTTTCTTTATTATCATCGTAGTGACCCTGGTCAACATATATATAGGCTATTTTTATTTTTCATATTCCCCTAGCTCTCACAAATTATGCAAAAAAATCTTTTATTATACGTTGTCTTGATTATTATAACAAGAACTACAAAAACATTGACCTCTTTTGTAACAGTATAGCAACATTAAAATTAAAATTTAAATTAAAGCCATTGTCTCATTAGATGTACATAGAAAATCAGATTTTGAACATACTGTACGTAAATCATTTTACCTAAGTGCGTGCGCACTTTGCTATTTGTAATAATTTACTTGTTTAAGTTTTGGAACTATAGGTCAATTAGAATTTAATTTAGTTATAAGATTTCCGTAACGACCCAAAATAAAGAGAAAAAAAAACAAAAAAATAAGGAATGTTCATAAAATAACCGTCAAGCCGAGAAATGTCGTGTCGATACTACTCAAATATTGAAAAATACTGCTACACTAGCGAAACCACAGGCAACGGCTAGTATAGTATAAAAAAGCTATATCTAAACCAAAACCAACGCATATTTTGTGAACTTGTATTATGTTGTTAATATACTGGAATAAAATCGAAAGCTGATTTTTTTATTCATGTCAATGCATACCTCTCCATTCTTTTAGTTATTCTTTGTCGGTTCTCGTGTGGACGAGAAAGCTTCGAATTAAAATTTATTGTCCACTTCAAAGCTATAGAGTGTGCTACAAATAATTAGAAAACTCCACTGAAAATCGGGCCATTCAGGTTTTATGTCGGTAATTTCATTAAGACCTTTTACCGGGACTTTTTTGCGGGGATTAGGTTCACACCCTGCCACTATTAGGATGTAGGTGATACTAAATTATGACCGCTCCGTCCATTAACGGTAAGAACGGTCTGTTTGATGTTTTATCTATCTACTTGAGGCATAATTCAAGAGAGGCTGCGGCCGAGCTTACCTGAACTTTTGGAGTTTATCTTACTCCACTTCTTATTTTTATGTCCTTTTTGATGCTCTTGTTAAATAATCTCTACCTTCCTCTTTGTTCTAATTACTATATTTTTTTATACGTAACAAACAAAAAAATGATCTAACCAGAAATTCGAATTAACTAAAATTCATTTTAGAACATACTACTTTAAACTTAAATACACCTCAAACTAACAGAGAGGTTATCATATAAGGTAACTTTCGTTTATGCAGCCTAATTCATACTGGAGACTCGATAAGTAACTAGGGCCAAGGTGCAATGACCCTGTTCGTAAAATATGAAAAACATTTTTTATGCCTATATATAGGTACTTGTTCAAATACAACCTCGACTCAATTAGTTAACGTTGTCAAAATTTCATTTTTCGTATTCATTGAACCTTTTGTCCTGACCACTTACCGAGTCTCTAGTATAAATTTGGCTATATCAACCAAAGACTAAATTGACCAAAATAAAAACTTCGTATAAGTACTGTAAAAATATATAAATATATAACTTTTACTTAATAAAAATTTTCTGTTTTAGGGTCGTAGGTTTAGATTTATTATTATCTAAGGTTTTTTTTCATTAGATATAAATACTAACATAATTAAATTGTATCGAAATAAGTACACGGACAGATAAACCCTAGGAGATAGATTTAGTTATGTTAATTATGTTTGTTTGTTTTTAATACGGTAAATAAAAAAAAATAAAAAAAATGTATTTTTTGAACATAATAATGTAAGTAATAACGAGAATAATGACAAATTTATTACGAGTAACTACACATAAGTACAAATATACGAGTACTTTGAGTTACAAGTCAAGTCATGGATTTCTTCGAATCGAATGTAATCTGTTTTGTGTGCCATATTAAATAAATAAAATAAAATAAATCCGGAAATAACGTAAAGCCTTTGATCATGCTCCATTTTGATTATTTTATTTTGCTATTAAATATACAACAAGTGAATGTTTATGAAAAGAAATTGTATTATACACACAAAATTCGAAAAACTCGCAGGATTCGAACTCGGGTCTCAAGATCAAGGGTCCCGCCGATTACGTTACTACTGTTTTCAAACTAGTTAGCATATTATTAACTGTAAACAAAGAGTTTACAACAATTTTATGAGTCAGTTTATCGTTTATCACCGAGACTTCGCATTTATACAAACAACTGTGTCTGAACTCGATTCGAAAGTTCCAAATATTCATCTATGCGCACAATCTTTCATATGGGACGAGCAGTTCTGTTAACAAAATGCATTATGAGCGAAGTTTCAGCGTGATCTGAACTCGTTTGTGAATTATACATGAGGTGCTCTCAATCTGTCGTATATAGCGACCAGTATAACGTGGCCTGTGATTTCTCACGCTGTGTTTAAGGACGATCGCAATAAAACTGTGATACGTCAAATAAAACGCATGCTAAAATCACCTTGAGCATGGAACGCACTTTTTATTTTTTGTTGTTTTACTTTAGATTAGTACACCAATCTAACGAAAGAAACTTGTATTATATTATACAGGTTGACTTTCAAACAAACCCCGATAATTTTAGAGGTTATTAAGAAACGTTCGTAGAACGCATTTTAAATGTAAAAACAAATAAAATTAAAAGTCAAAATATTATTCAAAATGTTACTTGGAAATAAAATGTATGGTTATCTTAGCCATTCCCATATGGAAAAAGTTGAAAATAGTCCAAAATAGTGGGATTAATAATAAAAGTAACTTCGCATGATCTAATTATCTTATTTCTTCGGGTGACCATGATTTCTTTGGATTTTACGAAAATCTTCAAAGGGCTTCAACTTTAAAAAATAATTATGAATATGATTTTGAATGGTTTTAATCAAACCAGTTTGTATTCTTCTACAAAATACTAAGTTATCGGGGTTAGGTTAAAAGTCAACCTGTATATTCTATCTCATAGAGTCCGTTTGGTTGACGTGGTAGTGTGACGTGTGATAAGCAAGTATTTAGTGTGTTGCGCATTTTGTAGCGCTCCCATGGTTACGCACACTAGAAAAAAGTGCACTCACTACTACAACCATCGCTTAACGGACTTTGTGAAATATAATATCTGAAGTGAAATTGTGTAAGACAATTGTCATCAAATTCGATTGTCATATGGCTATTCGGCAAATCAAATTAGCCCGTTTGACAATTGAAATCGTACGTTTTTGGTTGTCAACAACAAAACAAGACAATCGTATACATTTGACAGCCAAAAATTTACGATTTCAATTGTCAAACGGGCTAATTTGATTTGCCGAATAGCCATATGACAATCAATTTGAATACGATTGTCTTACACAATTGCACCTCTATACCGTCTTAACGTTAGAGCTGAAACAAATAACGTTGAAAATATACTATTTCGAGACGCATTGAAACAAAAATTTACCAATATTTTCAAATAGATTGTTGCTCCCGTTCTGTTTCTACATAAACGAAGAATTCTTATACTCGTAAATAAAAACCAAAAACAATGTGAACAAATAAACAGAATGACTCGACAGGGTCATGCTAGGTCGGTTGCAATGCGCCGCGTCGATTTCTGTCCGCGGAGCAAGTTTGACAAATCGCCCGGAATGCAGTTCCAGTCGAGTGATAAGCCGGGATATATGACGTATCATTATGTTTTCATAGTGTTGTGAGTATCGGGATATAGTTTAGAGGGTTCCGTCAAGGTAGGGTCATCATATAGTTGTGTTTCTTAAGGTGGTTAAACCGAATCCCGGTGCAAAATGCACATCATAATATTGTTTTCCTTACTTTTGAATGAAAAGTATGCAAAAATTGTGTATTAAAGCAATCCGCGGAAATTGATTACTAACAGTAGGGTTTTCGCATTAAAATTATGTTATTTTATGTCTTACATTTTGATTACATTCGATTACAACGTTAAATACGCTTTTAAGTTTGTTAATCGAATGCAATCAAAATGTAAATCATAAAATGATAGAATTTGAATGTAAAACCCAAATTATTACAAATCAATTTCCGCTAATTGCTCTAAAACACAATTTTCGCATACTTTTTATTTAAAAGTAAGAAAAACAATATGTGCATTTTGCACCGGGATTCGGTTTAACCACCTTAACGAATTCTGAAATCACTGGCCCCACTGACTTTCTTGTCGTTCTTCTCAGTGTGCCAGCTGCAGGCTTAACACGGTTGCCACTTTATCACCATTTTAAACAGTAATCACTATTTAATATCACTACTTGACAGTAAATACTTGGAATTTACTAAACCGAATTCCAAATGCAACTTTCATATTATAAGTGAATATGGTAAATGGAATGTTTAAAATATGCTTAAAAGTTACACAATAAATTGATAAACAATTGCAATGGCCAGCACGACGACTGCACGGAAAAAGAGAAAAACAAAAAAAAAAACTTCAATTTGTTCCTTACGAATTTTGGTACAGTTACTCGGTAATCGAACCTGGATTATGTACGAGTATTTCACATTTTGTCCATTTGCGTGTTGCTGATGGTCAGACGATTATCATGGCGTCCCTCTGTTGTTGGTGTGCGCAAGCGGATCTTTTTTGGACTAAAATTTTTGTTAAAAAATTTTAAGCCTGGTATTCTTGCTTCGAAAAATAAATTATATTATTTAAAATAATTTCATTATTTGCTTCAGTTTCCTGAGACATAAGTCTATAAAATGCATAATGTCCGCGAAAATCAAGTTGATATCTAAAAGTAAAAAAAAATGTATTAATTTATGAGATACATACGTTTATTGTGCGCAAGTGGACCTTTTTTGGACTAAAATTTTTGTTAAAAAATTTTAAGCCTGGTATTCTTGCTTCGAAAAATAAATTATATTATTTAAAATAATTTCATTATTTGCTTCAGTTTCTTGAGACATAAGTCTATAAAATGCATAATGTCCGCGAAAATCAAGTTGATATCTAAAAGTAAAAAAAAAATGTATTAATTTATGAGATACATACGTTTATTGTGCGCAAGTGGACCTTTTTTGGACTAAAATTTTTGTTAAAAAATTTTAAGCCTGGTATTCTTGCTTCGAAAAATAAATTATATTATTTAAAATAATTTCATTATTTGCTTCAGTTTCTTGAGACATAAGTCTATAAAATGAGTAATGTCCGCGAAAATCAAGTTGATATCTAAAAGTAAAAAAAAATGTATTAATTTATGAGATACGTTTATTGTCAAAAAATAAACAGAAAACAAAAAGACACAGGCACCCATAGGCACAAATATTACTTATCAGGGACAAAAATACATTTACTTAATAAGAATACATATAGTTCCCAGCTAAGGTGCTGGTTACTTGTTAAATTTTCGATATCATTTTCATTGCTTAATTTTTTTAACGACTCAACTTAACTGGCTCCTAAATTTTTGAGTACGTATCTTGTATGCAGAATGTAAAGGTAATATCAATACCTTCCATTGGTGATCCATCACTACCTTCTATCTAGTTCCAACAGACGCCAGGTGCATTAGGGGTTACGCGGGTTTGTAAATAAAGCAGTGATTTATTTCGTATGGAAATCACAATGATACAGATCAATAGACAAGTTGGTTTCACTTACCAACTCACCAATATACACACAAGTTCGAGTCTTACCCGAACATAATAATATCATTCAGAACCAGTTTTCTTGTAAATTTCAAATATATTAGTTCAAGTAAGTTCTTCTAAAAAGATGTTATTGTTTTGGCGAAATATACACCGACGACGCGACAGTAAAATTAAACATCGTTGTATGTGAAAAGCCCCCCTCTCCACAGATATGGTTTAAACCTCGCGTGCTGGACCCATTTGAATATTATAAGGAGGTTAAAACCTGTCAGAAAGGGGCTTCCCATACAAAGGGGGGTTCTTATATACTAAAATTCCTTTCTGAAGGGTAAACGATTAAACACTCACGTTAGTGTTGAAGTCCACATCCTTGACTGGTCGTCGAAACTGCATTCGGGTGGCCAGACTCAACCCTGGCTGATAGGAAGTCAGGGGTTCGCTCGTTGACCTTCGTCGCCCTCAGCACGTTGCAGGCCGTTATCGAACTACTGGCTCATCCAGCAGCTTTCGGGAGTTTACCTAAACACAAATATCTAACCCCTGGCATGCCACCCGAGAACAAATAAGCCTTGCTTTATAACCGTGGTAATGAACATCCATCCACATCACTTTCCACCGGCGACCGATTCCCGAAGCTGTTCGGACACACAATTTAGCTCGCAATTAATGCTCATTAATTGGGTTATTTTACCACTTTTACACTTTTTATTTCCTTGAAATACATAATTCTTTCAACACTGGTTGATCCCATTTTTACACCTCGCTCCTTGAGCACAAAATTGACAGTAAAACCGGAAAAAACAACTTTGACATTTCACTTTTTTACAACCCGTGTTGCCATCTCAATAAAATAGAATCTGACACATACTTGCGCGTTCCGAACGCTTTTAAACCGAACAATCCCCCGCTCCGGGCTGTTATCCTTATCAGACCGCTAGCTTACTCAACCGGGAGCCGGGAGAGAGTCGCCAAGGCTCGTCACATAATCAAACCTTCGACCAATCACCTCAGCGGCGCGAGGAGTCTCATCCCCGCCAATTATCAACTTAATAATGCGACCACGTCGCCAATACAAAGAATTCCAAATTCGCATCTTTCAATAAGATTACATCCCCGATGACGCGGCGGAGGTGGGTCTTGGCCGATTTCACATAATAACCATGACTTAACTAAATACAATTATCTTCTAAAATGTATACATCTTTTCAAGTAATTTGCGGTACCCTTGTAATTCGTGCCGTTGTCTGAACTAACTAAAAAAGCAAACCTCTACGCGATACTAATCGGTCTAATGCAACGACGAAGGCCTCCGCGGACAACGAGGACTCTAATCCCAAGTGGACGGCCTTGGTGGACAGACACACGAATACTCACAGGTACGCCTTAACAGTCCGAGCGTTGCGAAGGCTAGACGTTCGGACGAGGAACGGTCCCCCCACGTCCGTAGCCACTCCATCAAAAGGTCTCGACTGTGTGATCCCATCAGCTGGCAGATCTCCTATCTGCGGCTGCATCGACAAGGCTCGCAGCCTGTAACAAAGAACACAGGAGAAGAGAACATTGCGAATTACCCGGCAAGTTGACAAAATCCAAAACTCTCGCTGTAAAATCGCCAATAACACGTTTCATCCCGCGTGTGAGTTACAAACATGTCGGTCGGACAGCAAACGCCTCATCAAAGGCCCTCCTTGGGTAACAACAAAGGATGGCGACTTGCGTGCTCCGACCCGACGCACACCGTGCCGATGCCAACGTCGCGACGCCCCAGCGTCTCAACGCACGGTGACCCAACTCACGGCGTCCAATCAGGAATTAGTTTGGTCCCTAGAACTAGAGCATGCACACGCAACCCGGGTAAAATCTGGGGTGTCCTATCCAACTGCTGGACAGGCCAAGAAATCTGTTTCTTTAAACCACTCCGGCCCCCACTATAGATGATGCAACACCAACTCCGGCGCTGTGCAGCCCCTAGATGCGCACTTTGCAGGATTACATTCACCTGGGACGTGCCTCCAATTTAATATGAATAACTATATTCTGAATTTGTGAAACCCGGTTTCCTACAAAAATCTCTAAAGTACGTGGGGATGCGCGTAGCCATGCTCGCGCAACCTGACTATCCGATCATGCATACACGTCCCGAAATTCAACAGTGGTCCTTACTCTAACTGAATCTCCCCCCGGGGGGCCCCAACTACTAACTAATATGGTGGGCCGAAGAACTGTCCTCGGCTCCGCACCGGTACAGGGGCAGACAAATTATTGGGGGCCCGGCCCCTCCAATCCAGGGTGCATCCATTGCCCTATATATGGTGAGCGTATACACAATGCCATCCGAGGTGGTGCGTAACCCGCTGCCCTACCATATCTCGAATAAGGCGGGTGATATTCTAACCGCGGATACTCGTGTATCGGCGGAGAGTATCGCTGTGGCTCCGCCCTGCTATACTGTTCTACAGTGGGCGCAGGCACTGGTTCGGCAAACTGGGATCCACTCATACAACCTTGAGTGGGGCCCCCGCCCGTGGAGCCCCCCCCCTCGGGGGGTCCCTACTCGGGCCCGCTGTCGCGGAAGCATGGGGTCCACTCCTAATATCCTGAGTGCGGCCCTGACCCGTTGAACCCCCCCCCATGAGGGGTCCCCCACCCGGGTCCGCAATATAGCCTCGTACCGCAGGCGCACGATTCACACCACTATCAAACTGAGCACGACTCACGCGAGGGCTCTCTCCACTCTCTGACGGGTGCGCTCCTCGTCCTTGAGAGGGGCCACTCGACGGACGTGACTGATAGGTGGACTGCGCCGCGGCTCCCCCGCTCGTGGCGTGACCGTAGGCTCCAGACCTGTTCGCACAAATTAAATCATTATGTGGCCGGCCACATTCTCTACACATTCGCTGTCTGGAGCACTCGCGTGCTAAGTGGTCCTCTAAACAAAAATAGCACAGTCTATTAATTTTAACTAATCGCCGTCTGTCCACTACCGGTAATGCAGCAAAATCATGGCACTGCGATAACGCGTGTCCTGGGCGTCCACACTGGTGGCAATTTGGGCTCTCAGCCACAGCGGCCAGTGCAGCCAGACGTGCAGCAACGCGTCCCCGAAGCGGTTGCACTCCCTGTGGCCCCCTTCGCCCCGAATTACCGGCAGGTTCCCTGAAACTCCCGGTAGGTGGCGCCACCTCCGAAGTCGATGAAGATTCCACGGCCCTAGCCTCAAATTCTAAAAACTTCATCAAATCAGCGAAAGTAGGAAGAGCCTTGTCCTCCCTTTCCGCGGTCTCACGTTCGAAACGTGAACGAGTATCAGACGGTAACTGACCCAAAATAATGTGTACCAACAAGAACGACCACTCATCCACGGGCAAACCTAACATTTTTAACGCGTTACAGGCTACTGTAACCGGGGTCAGTAACTGCGTTCGAATTTGAGCCTTATTACCAACCCTAGGCAAACTTAACAATTGGCTCGTATGAGCATCGGCCAACAGACGGACATTCTGATATCTATTATTTAATAGTTCCCACGCTATGCTATAAGAATCGTCCTCTACTCTTAAATGTTGCACTAAGCTCTTTGCCTCACTTTCTAAAGTGGACATCAAATATGCCATCTTTTGAGCGTTGGTTAAATCCTGCCTACTGTCAACCAACGAGGTGAACATATTCTTATATGCCACCCATAGCTCCATGGTACCATCAAAATGTCCTAACTCCAAAGTAGGGAGCCTACTGTGCAACGATGTACCTTGCGCTGCATGTCTTACATCAGGTGTGCCCGAAACACCTGACTGTCGCTTTTTAATCTGACAGGCGACCTGTGTGACCTCGTTATAAATATCCATAATTTGATCCATGTCATTATTAGGGCTAGCCATTACCTCCGGTGGCAGCTCCTGGTCCAACAGCTCGATGAGCGCCTGCTCAGCTTTCTCGAGGCGATGCTCCATCTGTGAGTACCGCTCCAGGACTGCATCGCCCCGATCAGCTCGAGCCAACAAGCCTTGAACGCTGACAAACCAGCGCAGCTGGCTGGCCAAGATGTTCCTCGGAGAAGTCCTCGACATTGTAGACCGGGAAATCAAAGAAAATACCAACAATTAAAAACCGAACTAACTCTGGCACGAATCACAAACGTCCCCGTATACAATAATATTGTAGACCCAAATATACTAGACTCTAGTCAGTATGTTAATTTCAGTACATTAATACACAATACAACCCTGTTGTTCAATTATGCGAGTTCAACCAAAACCAATTTTTAATACTCAAATGTGTACAAACAAACACAATATCATAACTTTATGAACAAACAGACAGACCTTTTCTGTTGCTATATATCACTCAAACATTTTCAAATAAACACAATATCATAACTTTATGAACAGACAGACAGACCGTTTCTGCTGCTATATATATATAATCCATACAACATAAACCAGTTAGTTACATTTATGCTACACTTTTGACAAACAACTATGTCCAAGCCTCAATCGCAAGTGTCAAGAAGTTTTCATTCAAAATAAACAATATAAACCAAACTGTAGCACTAACTAACAGTATATCCAAAGTTAATTGGCTTCTGAAAGTATGTAATCACATTAAACACTTGTTAAAGACTAAACATACTCCAAAACAAACAAATTTAACAATTCCAAGTTGTAACATAACCTATGTACGTTGTAATAATATTATACCTAAGCGCTCGCTTAGTTAATATGATTCACTAACCAAAAACTACACATTACACATTAGCCCTGCTATGTACTTTGTAATTTATATAAGCCGAGGCTTTCAACAACTATATAACTAATAATTAAGCCGCTTCGCTTGCTAGCAATGGTTATGCTGTATGAATTTACAAACTATTATAGTTTTGTCGCCGGGTTCACTAGGCTTAACCGCGCTTATAAAGTTATATGTTTATCCACAATACAACATATAATACAATACCTAAAGCTAAAGGAGCTGTGTAAATATCCTTCCAGCTTACATAAACCTATTCATATACACAGTCCGAGTACTGTAGTATAAGAAATAACAAAATATTCTATTTGATCTCGCTTTAGGTTACAAGGTTCCAAACTACCTACCTAAAACAAAGTATAATTCACAAATTAACTTACAAGGCCAACGGAGCTACTATATCGGTTCGGCTTATATAAACAGAATATATCTTGGTCCGGGGTTGTTTAATATCCGATACTAAACAACTTAACCGCGCTATGCTACCAGAAAATGTATGTGAAAAGCCCCCCTCTCCACAGATATGGTTTAAACCTCGCGTGCTGGACCCATTTGAATATTATAAGGAGGTTAAAACCTGTCAGAAAGGGGCTTCCCATACAAAGGGGGGTTCTTATATACTAAAATTCCTTTCTGAAGGGTAAACGATTAAACACTCACGTTAGTGTTGAAGTCCACGTCCTTGACTGGTCGTCGAAACT
This sequence comes from Ypsolopha scabrella, assembly GCA_910592155.1. Classification (NCBI taxonomy): domain Eukaryota; kingdom Metazoa; phylum Arthropoda; class Insecta; order Lepidoptera; family Ypsolophidae; genus Ypsolopha; species Ypsolopha scabrella. The sequence goes on along the minus strand of OU342975.1, from coordinate 19,023,388 downwards.
GCATTCGGGTGGCCAGACTCAACCCTGGCTGATAGGAAGTCAGGGGTTCGCTCGTTGACCTTCGTCGCCCTCAGCACGTTGCAGGCCGTTATCGAACTACTGGCTCATCCAGCAGCTTTCGGGAGTTTACCTAAACACAAATATCTAACCCCTGGCATGCCACCCGAGAACAAATAAGCCTTGCTTTATAACCGTGGTAATGAACATCCATCCACATCACTTTCCACCGGCGACCGATTCCCGAAACTGTTCGGACACACAATTTAGCTCGCAATTAATGCTCATTAATTGGGTTATTTTACCACTTTTACACTTTTTATTTCCTTGAAATACATAATTCTTTCAACACTGGTTGATCCCATTTTTACACCTCGCTCCTTGAGCACAAAATTGACAGTAAAACCGGAAAAAACAACTTTGACATTTCACTTTTTTACAACCCGTGTTGCCATCTCAATAAAATAGAATCTGACACATACTTGCGCGTTCCGAACGCTTTTAAACCGAACAATCGTATAAAACACTAAAATGTCGGTAAAACAACAACTTTACAGCAATGAGACCGTCCTTTCCACGTCATCAGGGAGCCTGTTAGTTACTGGTCTCTGACGTAGATAATTAAGCCGTATTTTGGGACCAAACGTTGAGAATTAGGCTGTATTTTAGGACCAAACAGAGTGTGGTTTGCGCAAAGTTTGCCCATTAAATGGACCGTCCGAACGGGAGTTAGGGCAATGTTACAGCGCACCTGAAAATAGTATACCACAAAACAAGGTACGCCATGCATATGATTTTGTCGAAACTGATTATTATTTAGATTTTTTTGACGTCTTGACTACCTTCACAGCTTCGTTAAGAACCAAGTAACAATTTTCGAATATAAAATTAAGGAAAAAGAATATAATATTGTAGAATGAATATTATTTATACTAGTTCCACCTACTTGTAAAGTACCCGTTACCTTACTCTTATCAAACGATGTACGTTTCTTAATACTACGTTTCTTTCGTCATTCAATACATTACTGTCACACAAATATGCGGGTGAAAAAATGAAAATGTATGAAAAAAGCGGCCAAGTGCAAGTAAGAGGCACGCCCTTAGGGTTCCGTACCATTTAAATAAGTTAATAGACTTAAATGACTTAAATAAAAATTACAAACTTAGCGGTACCTTGAAAATGTATGAAAAAAAACTGCAAAAAATTAAGTTGGTCAAGAATTCGGGAACATAACCCTAAACCTATATAAAAAATCTGCGTTTTTAATATTTGTTTTTTAAATAATAATGTTAATGGCACATAAATAAATAAATAAAGCAATTCCGGCGGAATATTCCGAATTCATAACTTGTTTAGTTTTTGTGATGATACAATTATTATTGGTGATCTTTATTACTAAAAGCGATCTCTTAGACAACCTTTTAAAGGAAGAACATAAAAAAGTGTATAAACGTATGAAAAGGCTCTAAGAAATTTAAAGTGGGCATGTGGATATTTTTTAATAGTAGCTTGTGTTTTCTTCATTATTAAGAAAAGTGGTGAAAAACTGGAATAAGTTTGCATTTTGAGAGAGTTTACAAGCAGAAAAAAAGTAAAATATTTCTAAAGGTTAATCAAGTATTATACTGTTTTAATGTTTGAATTGGGTAGAAAAACTCCAATCCAAAGTCTATACCATAAACCATTACACCAAAAATAATCAAACACTAATTTAACACAAGAGATGGCACCACTTGGTATAGTCACGTGGAGATGACGCGTCGAGTGATGTGACCCAATTATATTTCAAACTAGCCCTTTTGCTAATTCCATTCATATCCACCCGGAATAAAGAACATTCTGTATTGGCCATAGGTGCTACTTGTCAGGGTTTTGTCTATGTAATATGGAAGCATGAAATGTATTTGATAACGAACTTTACGTTATGGGAATAAGAAGTAATTTCTATCGGATCTTCAATCATGGTGAGCACTTGCCCAGCTGGCAGAACCCTGTCCACTCTTGATGCTGCTACCACCATCATTTAATTTCTGGTTGGGATATAATGGATGGTCTTTAAGACATCAGTTCTATTCATAAAAACAGGATGGCCTGCAGGGACAGAATCGAGTGTCAAATGTGTACTGCTAGACGCGTAAGTGTTTTTGAGATAAGATAAGATAAATTTAAGATAAGTGCTCATGTTTGTATTTTTATTTATTTAAAGTGGTTATTTCAAGTTTTAGATATACTAAAGTTGCTAAAAATGGTATTGTTCGTGAAATTATCATACAAATAAAAGGCACGCCGAGAGCAAAGGCCGTTTTCACCGGTAAACTTATGCGAGGGCCACGCGCAACGACGCTCGAAGCGAATTCGCTCTGCGCTGCAAGCGTCGGCGTCAAGCTCATAAAAAATTGTATTACATTGTTTACAAAATTGTATGAGCTTGACGCCGATGCTTGCAGCGCAGAGCGAATTCGCTTGGAGCGTCGTCGTTGCCCGTGGCCCTCGGGTTACATGTTAGGTCTGGAAAAGCTGTGAACTAAGCCTCATATGTTAACTACTGAAATAGCCACGCCAAAAATGTCATCCTAATCATATCCTCATGCTCCCCGTAATAAGGTTTAAAATAGAGAATACCGTAAATCTTAAATCAGATAATCTTTTCGCCGTTCCGCTGACAGTCTTAATTCTACCATAGCTTATAAGCAAATTATGTTTTAATACCAATTCTAAATAGAGTTTGTGCCACCACTAAAGTTCAGTCATGGCATTTTGGTTTATATACCAAATACGATAAAAACTTCGTTGCAAGGCTTTAGGGTTAGCGTGGACTCTATATTTAAGAATTAAAGTTCTCATTAGTCAAAAAACCTCAACTGCAACTGAGGAGTAATTCCGGAAAACAACCGTAGCGAGATATTTATATCTATATACTAATAATAAAGTAGTAAAAAGTGTTGTAGTGTCTGTACATATATTGAATATTTTGGGAAATTTCAAATGAAATTAATGTACTGTACTATGGCCTAAACCACAATTTTTAAAATTTTTGTCTCTCTGTCTATATGTTCCGTTTTAACTCGAACGGATTTGGATGCGGTTTTTTTTTATTGTATGGATCCTGGTCAACATATAACAAGGCTATGAGGGGTGTTCATAAAACAATGTCCAAGCCGAAAACGGGGCAAAGATCGGAGCAAAAGCATCATATTGATAGCTCAATTTTAAAAGATAAGGAAATATGATGAATATTATTTACAAGTTAAAGCTAATTTACTTTTCATACTCCAACATTACATGTATCTTGTCTGAAAGTTTTAAAGGCAATATTCATTAGGATACTGCCCAATATGTATCCTTCAAAGTTGTTTAAAACTAATTCAGCCCGCAGGCTCAGTAAACTACCGAGGGTAGACCAATAAATCCATTTTGAGAACTACTCGCACTAGACCTTGTTTAAACTGTCAGGTTGGTTTTTAATTAAGATCTTATATATGACTTTACGAAGGTTAACACAACAGGAAAAATTAAACTTTTAACAAAAAAATAACCGACCTAAAATTCTATAGCAGACATTCACTAAAAAGTTCAAAATAATGACAATAATGACCCTATTGTATGGGTATTGTGAAACGAGTACAAGTGTTTTTGTTCATCATGTAATTACATACTGTCCGATGGTAACAAAATAGCACCTTTGCTGACTTCTTTCTTCCTAAAACACATGTTGTCTAGAAGTCGGCCCTCACATTGATTTTTGTGTTCTATGCTAAGGGAATGCGACCGTATGTAATTATTTTTAACTTTTTAGTGAATGTCTGCTCTAAAATTTGAACTCGGTTATTATTTTTTTGTTAAAAGTTCATTTATTTCACGCTTTTTGATTGTGAATAATGGGTAGACTACAGTGATCACTCTGTTTGCTTACCCCTGGCACAATGATAATTTTCAACTTATATCCTGCAATGAGCACACTAACACAAAACGATTGCTGCCATTGAGAGTTATGTGCTGTCATCTGTTAAGGAGTTCTATGGTGATGAGACCAGGATCGAAGGTCGGTGGGCATATTGTCAATCTTCAAGTAATACCCTGGAATCAGCACACTCATAGAAAGTAATTGCCGATCTCGTTTTATGCTGTCATACGTTGAGGAGTTCTATAGTGATGAGGCGAGGATCGAAGGTCAGGTAGCATAATGACAATTTTCAAGTAATATCCTGAAATAAACACACTGATACAAAGTGATTTACTATCATCCGTTTAGGAGTTCTATGGTGATAAGGCTAGGATCGAAAGTCAGGAGGATATATGTAAATTTTCAAGGAAAACCTTGCTATTAGCATCCTGGTACAAAGCTTTTGCCGCAATTTCGAGTGATATGCTGTCATCCATTGAGGAGTTCTACTGCCTATCTCTGAAGACCATAATCAGATCACGACCAAAGTAAAATGGGACCTAACCGAAAGCAAAATCCAACAAAACAAAAACAAAACATTCGGTTTAGACATGCCGGATATATTTGTCCCAATATCGAGTGAATGCCGTCATCCGTTGAGGAGTTCTGCTGCCTATCTCTGAAGACCGTTATCAGATCATGACCAAACTAAAATGGATTTCGCAACAAGGTCCGGTTATCAAATCTTGATATGATGAGCATGAGTCCTCGGTGTGAATTTGGCTGCCTAAATTAATTTTACCTTGTATTTTATGGCACGGATAATATTACGCGAATATTTAATTTTATGAGTAATGCGTATGCTAAGAGGGGGGGTCCGGACGCCTAAACCATATATACACATATGCACTCGCATGGACAAACAGAAGCACTCATCAGATAGGTATCATTCTAAAATTATATCACTTTGGAATAGGGTAAAATTTTCACAGCTAAATTTGGGAAAAACATGTTTTTGAAAGAATAAACAAACTTTGTGACTCTACATTTCACTAGTTAAAAAGTGCTTTGTCAACTGAATACAAATATAAAGCCAGCGCCAAAAATGTTCCTCTCAAAGCTCAATGTTTTATCAAATAAGCTCGTAGGACCTCTGTATTTGACGTTCAATAGTGATTTCTAGAGCTCTCGTGCGATATTGAATGCATATCAACAAACTCGCGTCCCATTAATGGGTTGGTACCTTTAATCTTTCTACATTAAACATTAAATTATTTAGATTGGGTTACAAACGAGAAAAAGTTTTAGTAATAGGTACAAAGATTTTGTTAAAAATATAAATATTTAGTATCCAAAGTGAAAGATTTCGTTATAAATCATGTAATCCTGATTTCTATGTAATATATAAATCAGAATTAGACTACTGGTACTATATAAAACAATTGGCGCTGGAATAATAATTACATGGCTAACAATCTTTAAAAAAAAACTAATGTTTATTGTATGGTGATGCTGGGATACGCCCTTGGGTTTAGAAGCCATAGCAAAACGTATTCCGTAAAAATTTCAGCTGGCTTACCTTATAAAGGCTGAAGCTATATTTATATTAAGGTCTGCAAGCAGAGAATTTTAACGCCAAAATTTCATTATCCGTGGCTTTATCAAATAACGCGTGTAATGGCCGCTCGGCAGCCGCTGGGCACGATGGATATTTGGGGGTTTTTCCTTTATGATACATGGTATCATTTTACCATCACCCAAACAGTTTTTATGACTCATCATTAATAAATAATGTATACTTTTTTATCACAAATCCTTACAGGTTCCACGTTTGTATTTGTCTCTGCTATAATCTTGGATGAAAGCATAATTTTGTGAGGCTTTGACGGACTTTATCGGGTCGCGGTCTGCGGTACTGTTTGCACTAATATGCGCCAATTAAAAATATGGTATCCCCTATAAAAATCGTCTTTGTACAAATTAAGAAGAAATCTACTATCTCAGACTATTGTACTCAACTATAAACTATCGATACTTATTTTATATGAAATGAAATATACCTAGGTAGTATACAGCAATGACATGAAGATTATTAATTATACAGGCTTAGATTTTCAAGTAGTTTGAATATTGTTAAAAGCCGAAAGGAGTTTTGAGGCCGATTTTGACTAAAGCCAAAACGGTAAACATAATATTTTTGAAAAAATATTTTTCTAGCCAAGAGTCGATGCCGTTGATTTAAAAAAACACAACCTGTATTATTGCACCAATCAAATTATCACTTATAAGGATCAGATTCTGGGATGTAATGAATGATATACGGCAAGCTAAAGATTTTTAAAAATAAACTGATTAATATTTTTAAGTTTTCATACATTACTCGTTTTGTAGCTATTCTTGGTGCTTACTTAATAATACAGATCTGTACTCGACGATTATACCAATATGCATTGGAATCAATAATCGTGTGATCTTGAATACTGTACAAACTTCGAGACCTCAAATTCGGCTATGTATTAGAATAATAGGTATAATTTCGAACAATTGATTAATCAAGTAAAGAATGTAAGAAAAATTAAATCATATTGTTTTAAATAGCCTGATTCTTTAGTTTGGCGTTTGACATTACTTTCCAGAATTTGATCCTTATGATTATGAGCAATACTGTCGGATTGTGCAATAATTTATAGTGTTATTTTATCAGCGGTTTGTATTCTCGACTAAGAAAATTATTTTTTCAAAAAATGTAATGATAAAGTTTTGGTTTTAATCAAAATCGTCCCCGAGACCCCTTCAAGCATTTTTCGCTATTCCCTATCTATTTGGATTTGGCCATCTATGCCCGATTGAAAAACTAAGCCTGTATGGTATTATATATAAAAAAATGGCCCTTAGACACCAAAAAATAATTTTAATATATTTCTTTATTTGTGTGCTTGCAATCGACAACATTACAAATTAATAATTGGTACAAAACTAAAAACCATTTCGAGATATTGGCCTTCTGAGCATCATATATATTTTTCAAAAGATAAAAAAAAACAAAAGTTGGTAAACATTATACCATGGGTAAACACAGGATTAAAAAAAAAACCTTTGCTTTCAAACTCATTCCGTATTAAAAAAACTACAACTGTCATGTCATTGTGACTGTTGACATTGACAACGAACATAAACATGCCACTTTTTTTTTAAATTATCCCTTGGCAATGAAAATCGAGTTAGAAATCCTCAGTTGCGACTTACGTTCTTTTAGAATGAGTGAATATGAAAAAATTTAAATAAGCATCAAAAACACACAGTAAAACAAAATAAAAAATACGTAAGCTTTATTTTTACGCAGACTTTCAATATAAATATTGAAAACAAATGGTTACCTGAAATGAAATGATGTCGATTCACCTAAGAACTAAGTATTCAACGGATTTGGGAGGGGTTTTTACTATTGTTCTCGGAGTAGCGTGATCTAAGATACCTACCACTACTCTTTACTCCGAAAAAGGCTGGCGCTTCCTGGACAGTTAGACCCAACTAACTGACCCTTTCCTTTCACTTCAAGTGGTCGTAGCGCAGTCGGGCTTTGGCTGTGGTTTGTCACTATACCCTCATGACTAAACCGCCAAGTGACTTCTTGTGTTCCGGTGTGACGTCACGATAATCTGTTCAAGAGAGTGGTCACAAGCAGTTGCGTACTGTTCATCCGTCAGGGACTTCCATAGATATTGCTGACGCCTCGTCTGCTTTTACTCTCTCACTTTCTGAAAGTGGTCATCACCCCAGGCCTCATCTACCCTTTCCACCATGCTTGGCTGGTAGTGGCCAAGCACAAACCCATGGAATAAAATCAATCTTATCCTAATTATTATATCTAAATGCACAAATGGCTTTATAACTAACACTGTTTTCGGTTATGTATTTTATAGTTCCTTCCATCCTTCAGCCTGTTTCGTCCACTGCTGGACATAGGCCTTTCCAGGATTTCGCCACTCTTGGCGGTCCTCCTGGAAGAAATGCCCATACATGGTTTTAAAGTTACAAAAGTTATAATTGGACGATTTGGTAATTGATCGCTGTTAGTATCAGGAGGATCCGAAAAGGATTAGATAAGAATGTCCCACTTGGTTCACAGACCAGCCGTACTGCAGCCCGCGGCCATGGTGTTCGGGAAATTTTCCGTCTGCGTCCGGGATAAAAATTACAATTCAGTTTAGAGTGCTGCGTCGTCGTTGCTATGACCGAGTTATTGCGTTTTACATGGGTCTCATAAAGATACGGAAACGCTTATATTAAAGCATCTGTCTGCGGCATAACTGAAGAACGGTTTGACCTTTTGTGCTGGTGAGTGAATGAATAAGTGTTTGTTGATATGAATGCTGATATTTGGATATATTGCGGAATGTGTTTGATCACCTCTCATTCCATCCATCCATCAGCCTGTTTCGTCCACTGCTGGACATAGGCCTTTCCAGGATTTCGCCACTCTTGGCGGCCCTCCTGGAAGAAATGCCCATACTCACACACGCTGGGCAGGTGGGTTGGTGAGCGCGGTGCCAAAACCCTTGCACCAGTGACGCCGCTGCCCGTCACCAGTCTGTTTTGTATAAGGCCCGGCAATTGGGGATGGATAAACCGCCATCCATCGGTCCCAGGCAATGGTGGGCCGCCTGGTTTTGCCTGAGAGCTGTCCTCTTACTCTCCCCCGAATAACTTCGGGAGGATTTCCGAGTAAGATGGTGGTACCTCCACAGTCGAGCCCGGCATTAGCTCTACCACCTCTCATTATAGAAATATTTTACAAATTCGTGTCTTATGCTAATCACTAACGGGGCATATTTTCAATCAATAAGCACGTTGATGGGAATCGTACGTACGAGTGTAATGACGATTTTACAAGGTTTAGTTAAACTAGTTTTTACATTTATTTTCTATCAAAAATTTCGTTACTAAATTAGATAAAGCATTGAAATTACACTTTAATAAATACTAAAATCAGTTAATCAGTAAGTTGAAGTGGCAGTGGGCAGACCACATTTGTCGCCGACATGATGGCCGTTGGGGCCGAAAGGCTTTAGAATGGAGACCACGTACAGCAAAGCGTAGTGTAGGCCGACCTCGTGCCCGCTGGACCGACGACCTGAAGGACGTAGCGGGGGGCGGCTGGATGAGGAGGACGGAGGACCGACATGAGTGGCAAAATTTGGGAAAGGCCTATGTCCAGCAGTGGACGAACACGGGCTGATGGATGGATGGATTTTAATTGGGTCTCCTATCACAGGTATATTTCTACTTAAAAGGAGACTCCAACCACTGTAAAAACAGTATTTTAAGTTGGCGAAATAAATGATTTTGATTTGATTTGGATTTAAACTGATTATCTATCCCAAAATTTAAACACCACAAAATCTAAACGTGGGCCGTGGCATGGTGAACATAGATTGATCTTTACATTATGGATATGGTGGGATCGACTATTTATAGGATTCTCCCCATCATTTTTTGGAGTTTATCTCCTTTATGTTGTGTCGTTGTCTCTTTGATGGCGCTGATGTCGAGGTTTGCCATGCTGGACGGGATGGCCGACTAAGCAAGTGTATTTTATAATGTTTATTTGAGAATCATTTTTAAACTCATGTTACTCTGATAGCAATGCATGAAAGTTCTTACAAAATACTAATGTTTTTTTTTAACTATGCTGTCTTATGTTTTCCAAAATATAGTCAATTACAAAAGTCTTTCAATAAAATATAAAAAATAAGTACAACGAAGAGAGATGCGACAAGGGTTTACAAATAAATAAATTTGGAGAAACTCCCCTAGGTTAAAGGAAGATAAATGTCTTGAACAATTTAATTTAACCTCATCAATAGTTGAAAAGATCAATCAAAAAGAAGGTAGGTAAATATTTTTTTATGGAATGAAATTAAATTATTATAGTAATTCAATTATTTTCTTTAAGTACGATTCAAGAAACAACATTCTTTTCACTTAATTTCACAAAATTAATGCAACAACTTCTTTTTGAGTTTAGTTTTATAATTTCCATCCCCTTAACTTATTATTAACAGAAACGATTACAAAATGATTTTAGGAGTTCTAATGACAATCAAAACGATAAGTTAAAATATAAAATATACAAATTTATTGCTATCATAGTTTCAATTAGCTTTGGATAAATTATAAGCAGAATGAGTTAGGTTTAATTTAGTTGATCCCAGCTTTTACCATACAAAATAAACGTATGGAATATACGAGTATATGAATGATCTGTTCCAATCCAACCAATGATTATTAAATATGTCGTAGGACTAAGCAGTATTAGACTGACAACTGGTATCGCGGTCATCAGCAGCGTGGTCTTCAAATTAACAAAAAGCAGGTTTTTGCATCCTTAAAGCTTCTAAACGTCATAAACATTGTGTTTTGGCATCAGTTTTGTGACAGATTTTTGCAAATTAACTGATATGATATGGTTTTAACAGTCTCAATGATTTCAAATGATATTTATTGGTATCATCTATTGCTGTCTTATATAGTTATAGATATATTATAGGAAACTTAAGTATTGGGCAAAAACAGGTGCGACGACAAACGAAGCGACGAGGTGTGTAAGGAGTTTTTATGGAAATTCTCATTCTTAGGACTATAATTATTTTTCTGTGATAGTCACCGTCGTTCTCAAATGGCTATTAGTAGCAGCTGAGCTGTGCATGCAACTCTTGCGCTGAGAATCGGCCACATCATCAGTGGAGGTGGGATAAATGATGCCCTTTATGTTGTCAATTCCCATCGTAAGTATTATTAATTAAACAGACCGAGCTCACAATCTAGTACCACAGCTCACAATCCTAATGTTACTCGATCCATCGAGAACTGGTTTCCAAGACGGAGCCAACATGTAAGAGAGCTAGCCATACGGTAATATGAAATGATGTAACTTTGATGTAAGCCGACAGATCGATCACCATTATTTTGTGATGAGCTTTAAAATTAAAAATCACATGAATTGTTCAAAGTTTTTATGAAGTAGCTATTTTGTCTGGCGCCGACAGACCAAGACACATGTGATGGTACGTAGATGATGTTTTCGCGGTAGTCTATATAGTAGTTACACAAGTGTACTGGATTAACAGAACATTTTAAATAACAACCATCCAGAATTATTCTTTACGGTTGTTTAAGAGGAAGATTGCAGAGTGATATTTTTGGACGTCTCAGACTATGTCAGTAGACCCCACCGATGTTGGTTTGGAATTGACAACATAAAGTGCATTGTTGACCTAACTTGCATCGATGGCACAGTCGATTGTCAGCTGCTGCCACTGGCCGATTGACAACGACGATAAACACCGCGTCGTCATCCTAAGGTTCAAGCCACACAGAAGCGGTGCGGCGCGCATCGAGCACGCAGGCGTCATTCAAATTTCGTATAAAACGCATGGAAATAAAGTCGCAATTTAAACACACTGAATGGTATGTTTCAGGCGGTATAAGGCGTGGAACGGGCGTCCGTTCTATACCTCAAATTGCGACTTTATTTCCATGCGTTTTTTACGAAATTTGAATGACGCCCGCGCGTTCGATGCGCGCCGCGCCATTTCTGTGTGGCTTGCACCTAAGAAAGACGCTTGGCTTGAAAATGCCGTTCAGTGATGATCATGCAGATCGGTGAAAGAGCTGGCATACTGTCAAAAACAATAATAAGTGAGTATATGATATACGCATGATACTGTTTTTGAAAAATATGTAAGCAAATCAAAGCTGGCAAAGTTTTGCCGGAAACCGAGTTTTAATAGTATAATAAATGTTTTTTTTTTGTTTTTATAAGTTTTATAAGTAACCTGTTTTATCTCTTTAAGTAAAAGATGTCCATAAATGTTACTTAGAATTTTTCTCAAGATCCTAGGATACTAAAAGCCACCATCTTTATGAAGTCATAAGCTCACTCCACACTTCAAGTTTGTTACAACCTGCTTTTTCCTGTTTCGAAGAGCACTCCGATCAAGGCGATACCAGTTGGTATTGTGCTGCTCACAATCACAAGTGCTCAGTTTTGTATTTTTATGAACTTAGCTTAAGTAGTAGTAATGAGAAAAATAAGAGGTGCCATGAACGCAAATGCTAGGACAGAATAAAACAACAGTGTAAACGCTTTCATTCCGTGCTTCAGGTTTCGTGTGATCCAAGGTTGCGAAATCATTTCTCTCAGTGTTAGTGTCAATTTGGAAGCCACACAGGGCACCTGCTTTTCTAGAACCCCAGGAACATATTCCTTGTTCAACGGAACATCCTTAAATGTTGAATATATTGGAATTGGTTTACCCTTTAACTTTGGATCTATCGGAGCTGTTGGGGTTATTGGGGCCGATGGATAGAATGGGGCTGATGGCCACATTGGGGTGTATGGCCTCATTGGGGCTGAGGGCCTCATTGGGGCTGAAGGCCTCATTGGGGCTGATGGATACCTTCCAGGAAATGGAGCTGATGGAGTTACGGGTCTTCTTCGAGCAAATGGGGCTGCAGCCGATGGATAAGCTGGAGTGGCTTGATATATCAGAGGTGATGATGCATAAACCAACCCGTTTGGAGTTTGAAGTACTGATGGGTACGCTGGCTGATAATTTGATCTATCCATTTTAGTTATTTTTTCGGCACTTTATTTTGATAACTATGTAGATTTAGTGTTCCTTTTTTGATAAAATCATCTTCGATTTGAAATATTTAGAGTAGATCTTGATCTTGATGAGTTTGATTGCATTACATACTTTGTTATTGATTATGCAGTGTACATTTGATACTATTTAATACACATTAATTTGTTAGTATATATACTGTAATACTGTACATTTTATATAAGTTTATATTGATTGATTTTTATTGTTATGCTCCATGACTCTATTTCACTTGACAATATAATTTTTCACGTCAATGACGCAACATTATCGTTGATGTCATAGATAGATCATAGATAAGAATGGCCGTACGGCACCATTGACCTATAAAGATCCGTGCCGGACACGCTCTGTATCCGAATACGTAAACCGTATTCGTTTTCAGGGTTTTCAGGGCAGCTGATTGCATAAAATTTACATGCAAACAATGAACATAAAGAAATAAAAAACATAGAGGACACTTTTGTAGCAAATCGTTATTCGAAAATAGTACGTGACACGCAAAAGGACCATAGCTTATGATTGGTTCGTACTCTGTGTGATGCGGTACTGAGCCAGTGACAGTGAATGCAATAGGAGCAGGCGACATACCAAACATGTGCCCGGCACAGTTTTCATGCGATCATTTTTCAGTGTTAATCGGACTGTTATGTTTTTATGTTCCCTGCATACAAAGCATTTTATTTGAATACCGCACACGTTTTTCTCCTCCGGGAAACTTATTACGGACGTTTATTTTGCAAAAGACAGATACGTCTCATCATATCACAGAGCACAAAAACCGACGAAGTTGACGCAAAGAATTTTCAATGCTTAGTGATATTTTATAAGTTTCCTTCAAAATGTTTGGAACATTTTCAAGTTTAAACTACATTAACTGCAACATTAACCAGCATGTGTTCCGGCATTATAAAACCATCGCAGCGATGTCGGCAAATTGAAAAGTTAACGATCTTTCAACATAAACTACAACGTAATATAATAACTGAAAGATTGCTTCTTCGTAGTTACCTACAACAAAAGTTTGCAAAGCTATGCAATTGGTTTCTGAAATCCTCGTCTCTGTTGGTTTCAAACTATTCCAATGGACAGATAAACGGACAACAAGGTTTTGCAACAATTAACCCTCAAAATTGATATTTGCGATTAGTTACTTCAATATCCTTGTTCTTGACTTGTGTTAAAAAGTATTTAATAAAAAGTGAACACAAAGCAAGTGTGCATTCAATCCGTGCAACGGAGCTCCATATACTTAAATGGGGACTCTGTAAATGTTATTAATTTTGGGAAAATTTAATCCTAATAGTTTCAGGGTGCCATAAGGGTCGCTATTACTGAGCCTCCGCTGTTTGTCTGTCTGTCCGTCCGTCTGTCACAGGGCTCTACAGCTTCAGCCATTATATAGTCAGTTGAAATTTTTACAGAATACGTGTTACTATGGCATGTTATCACGTATTATGTTATCACGAGAAATAATACAATCACACAAATATTATAAATGCTAAAGTTGTGTGTGTGTGTGTGTGTGTGTGTGTGTGTGTGTGTGTGTGTGTGTGTGTGTGTGTGTGTGTGTGTGTGTATGTTTGTTACTATTTCACGCTGAAACGGCTGAATGGATTTATATGAAATTTAGAATGGATATAGCTTATACCCTAACTTAACACATAGGCTACTTTTAACCGAATAACACGCGAGTGGAGCCGCTGGCAAAAGCTAGTTTTCAATAAATGTAATAGATTAATGTTCAAAAAGTGAGTGTTACCCGTTTTTAAAACCTTCATAAGTCAACTCACTTTAATTTTAATGGAATTATCATACCATAAGGGTTCCTTTTTCTTATTTTTGAATATGAGACCCTAAAAACTGTAAAACTCATTTTCATAAAATTTTTAGCAAGTTTAAATTCTACCCCTACAAAGTGCACTAGTTACTCCAGCAAGTATCAAACCGTTAATCCCCTTACTCAAACCAAGTTATAAATCTTTTCCAAGTAAATTCCTCGCAGCATAAAATTAACTCGCAGTGTGCTTACTCGTATAGCACGACCAAGTTATGTTGCGTCGCATCATACCGCGAGCTCGAGGCTTATGTTGGAAAATTGAAAAGTTAACGAGCCTATTTCCTGCTTGTTCGCGTTGCTCGACCACCTTTTGTTCTAACGCGAGTCCGGGACTGGGTTACCAGCTTGAGAAAATTACCCGCAACCGTAGGTTTTAATTATTATTATTTATTTATTTAAGCCCATTATTGTTTCAGATTTTAAACGCGGCTCCAATTACAATCTCTACTCTCAGTCGATTTTCTCCGACTTGTTTCACTAAAATAGTATTGCTCAGTCTTTTTTACGGTTAGTGCAATGATATGAAATACATAACTAGAATCCTAGTAGTTCTTAAGTTATAAGCAAAATACATACAAGCTTAAAAACTTTAAAATCTTCCTTAAAGATCATCCTTGCTGAAAAACCGCTTTAGAATAAACTTTTTGCGTCCCACTCATTTGAAAGTGTGAAATTACGAGAATATTTTTTCTTCTCTTAAAAACATTGCACTTCTTGAGCAAATCATTCTTATTCAAGAAATTTATGAGTAGGAAATAATAAAAATACACTTTTTGATATTGTTTTCACAATAACTGTGAAACTGTTCTGCACAGCTAACAATAATAAAGCATTAAATAAAAGCTTTACTCTTGTTATGGAATGAGAATAAATACTTTATTTATGTAATGTAGGTACCTAATATACACTTATTATGTGTCAAACTAATAACATTTAAACCAAAAAGAGCATATTTAATTAAATTAAGGTAAGGTCTTACTTATATTTATTAATAAAAATACACAGACATCAACTAAATTAATGCAATTTAAAACAAATAGAGCATATATTTTAATTAAATTAATGTTTGGGCTTACTTATTTGTATTAATTAAAATACACAGGCAAGAAATAAATTTAATATGTGTTTATGTTACGGGTAATACTAGAAGATAGAGTAAACCAAGGTTTACCCGGGTAATGTTATACAAAACTTCAGGGGTCGCTTTGCTCCGCTCCGCTTCGCTCGGCACCCAATGTTTATTAGCATGTCAACCTCACACGCTCCTCCTCGCTTCGCTCGTCGTCGCACCTATTTTTAACTTTTTTCGGACTTTACCCGACTTAGGGCTTTATTACCCGTAACATATACAATAATGTATACGATAGACATGATAGCTACCCTTACACTAAATACTGTAAGCTACTATTTAAATACATGCCTAACTCTGCCTTTTCGATTACTCTTCCTAAGAAGAAGGGCAATAAACTTAGCAAGATTATGTCTAATGAATAATAAAATTTAGACTTGACATAAAAATTGCACACCAGAGTTCTGAAAAACCTAAATAAAATAAAACAATCGGCAACCTTGTAATACATCAATATTAATTTATGAACTAAGTACAGATATTCTATTTCACGAAGTCCGTTTGGCTGTGGTTGTGGTAGTGACGTATACTATAAGCGCGTTTTGTTCGGTGGCGAGTTTTGAAGCGTTTTCCTAAGGCTACAGTACCCGGCAACTAAGTTGGCAAGATTGGTCTGCGCAAAAATCGTTTTTTATATGTGTTTAGGTACAGCGCGAGACGCGGTGGATGAGGTAGAGAACAAAGTTCCGTGCGCGCGATTGGCTGGCCAGTCGACTATCGCCTCTCCCATATACGCAAACTTTCCGTTTTTACGTTAAAATCTTGCCAACTTAGGTGCTGGGTACTTATACGCTCACTAAAGAAAAGTGTTCACGCACTACTGCAACCATGTCCAAACGGGTTTCGTGAGACAGAATATCTGTAACAGAGTTAAAATTTACTTAGAAAGTTGCAATTCGATATTATTAAGTTGGCAACCCATGTCTGGAACACTTCTTATTAGAGGAAATTGCTTTGGGAAACATGAAAGGTGAACGAAATGAGCTCCCCGGTACACAATGACCTAATTTTCTGGCACTAAGTGGATGGTAATGAGAAACTAGGGTGGTAATCAATGTTTGTAGGTAAAGGCACGTTAAAACAATGTAGTTTACTGGTAAATTCGAAACAAACACAGACTCAAATATAAAGTCAAAATCCTCAAAATCACCCCTGTTCGCACTTGACTTCGCAGAACCTGTATTAGGATAAAGAGTGACCGCTGAATCCTGTTGATCGTTACAAACATTTATTTTTTATTATCATCGCAGTAGCCGTGGTCAACACAGGCTATAAGGAGTGTTCATAAAAACAACCCAAGCTGAAAACGGGGCAAAGATTGAACAAAAGTGGGCGGAGCCGCGGGAAAATTCTAGTATATTATAAGGTGACTTTTATTTATATGGCCAAATTCATACTGCAGCCTTGGTTGATTTCGCAAAATAAAATCTTGACGTCCCATAGTAATTGACCGGGGGCTTGGCTTGCGTTTATAAGGAACACGAAAAGAATAATTTACGAATTTTACAAAAAAGGTAATCGAACTTTGTTACTGAGCACTTACCGAGTCATCAGTAATAATTTGGCTGTTTAAATTAAAGTCACTTTAAATATGTGAATTCCAATAATAGACAAATAAAACATTCCTTTTTAAATAGGTACCTTTATATTAAACAAGGACATTGTTGATATTAAAATATAAACTTAGCGAACAAACTTCCAACTGGCAAAGTCAGAGTGGAACTCTTGCGCCGAGGGTTCCGTACTGTAAGATATAAAAAAAACAATCGGTATCTAGATAATAAGTGTAAGTGTTTATGTGACAAATTTTATTTTGGCTGCGCTCGCGCAGTATAGGTTTAATTTAAACCTAGCTTTTACCTGCGATCTGTTGGTCTGTTGCTCCGTGAAAGAAGGACAAACCAACAAACATACTTTCGTACTTTATATTCCCTGCTTTCGTATTCATAAAGTTAGAAGGAAGTAGAAGTTGCGATTAATATTTTTTCGTGTTTAGGTATTTAATTTTGACTCTCTCTCTCTCTCTTAAGTCCCTCTACTCCTCCGCAGAGTTTGGGGCTGACACTAGGCTCTTCCATGCCTGCTCGACCACATCTGCAGGTCGCTGGTTCAAATCGTTTAGGTACACATTTATGATGTCTACATGTTTCGGGAGGTACGTTAAGCTGAAGGTCCATGTTTGTGCCCGAGTCCATCTATAGGACTCACCACCCATCAAACAGGGATGTAATAATCGTGTAATAATCGTCGTTTAAATAAGGGTGTACGATTGTGGACTTTGATTTGCATTTCACAGTGCGCATCTTCTCACACCCTCCTTTAGCGATTCATGTCGTGGCGATGTAAATATTTTTTTAGAGCTAACTTCATCGCTTAAGGGGGTTACTTTTTACCTCGGTACAAAATGCACATCATATATTATTGTTTTCCTTACTTTTGAATACAAATTATGCAATAAATGTGTTTTAAAGCAACTTGCGGAAATAGTTTATTAATAATAAAGTCTTACATTGTATTACATTTTGTTTGCATTACATTAACAAACTTAAAAGCGTACTTACAGTTGTAATGTAATGCAGCTAAAATGTAACGCATCAAATTGAATAATTTTCATGTGATCACCTAACTATTAACAAGCAGTTTGCGCGAATTGCTATAAAACGCATTTATTTCATACTTTTCATCAAAAAGTACGGAAAACAATATCATGATAGGCATTTTGCACCGAGATCCTCCGTTACCACCTTAAACCATAAAAATAATTTTTCATCACTAATGTTCTGAAAGTAAATCATATTCGCGGAAGATAAATTCGTTTTACAGCCCTAGGGGGGTAAGTAAATTTAAAAATAGACCGAGTTTCCCTTACAGTAACTAACTAGTTTAGCTAAATGGCAATAGAAAATATCTGTTCTGCCTAATCTCTTTTTATTTTGTTATTCTGTGTTTTATTTATAATTATGGGAAAATGAGACTTTTCTATAATAGGTGAATATGTGAAATGAAAATTTCAAAACGTGGACATGAATTGGTTTTATTTTTATAACACTTGCACTGTTGTTACCTCTATATTTTTCCTTAAACATAGTAAAATAGATTGAGCAGGTAACTGAGGTTTAATATATCAGATTTTAATATTATATTTCGCTTACTCTTACACTAAATAAAAAATCCCATTTAGATAAATAACTAAGAAATATTCAAGCCCACAGAGAAAACTTGTTTCCTCTATGTTCACGCCTTTCACTTTCGAGCAGTACTAAGAAAAAAAAATGGTTCTTTATAAAAAAATAAAAACAGAGTGTTTTCTAACAGCGTCCAAGCCATAAAGATTGTTTTCCATTAGAATTCACAACAATCTCCGAAGTGAAATAACTAAACTGTTTTCATTAACCCTTAGCCGTCGGGGGAAGTAATCCGTAAAGCGTAAGAAAAATAAACAAAAACTTTATCATAAATGAGTTCCCATTGGATCGCAAGAATGTCGCAATGGTTCGTGACAAACTGATATTTTTCAAGGTTCTTTTATAACTAAATGCCTTAGTGATGTGTGAAGTTTTGATGTCTGTCTTCCTGTCTTTTGGCGGCATAACTCAACTTTGTATTATGTATATTAAAAGAATACCATATAGTTATATACAAAGTTTTGTGGAACAGATAAGACACTAAGATGTCTAATAGGTTCCAACAAGCCACGACCATCAACATTTTTCATTTGTTGCATTTGGAAACGTTTATGCAAGGAATATTGTCACTCCATGTCTTCTCATAGAATTTAATATGCATCTGTTATCCGTAATATTACACTGAATTTATAATAAACTAAAACTTAAACCAACCGTTTTCAATATCAGCTAAAAACCGTCCCTAACAAGAGTTAACCCTTAATGAGTCAACGAAAGTCGTGTTTTGACTTGGGCTTAGAACAATGAACTTTTCTCTTAATTGAAATTCAAGTCACTTATCCACAAGGACATTTTGCCCCCTTTTGTTGTCTTAAATAACTTGGAGCTGGCAAATTTAATTTTAATTTCCGTCCTTCGTTGCAATGGTTATATGAAAAAGCTTTCAAGTAACCATTGCAACGAAGGACGGAAATTTATCATCAGCTTTCTAGGAAGGTACCCTTTAGCTTGTAGGGGGCGATTTTATTATTGACATTTAGTATCGGCAATATTATTAAGATCTTTTGGTTTATTTTTATATTCTAAATTATTTTTATTTTTTTTAACAGTAAAAAATCTAATTTAAGTGATAATCCACAACTTTCCTACGCACAAGCGGATTTTTATTTACTTGTTTCAACATTTGCTATTACAGTACCTAATACTTTATGTGTCACATAAATAATGCATACAAAGTATGTTCCATTTT
This sequence comes from Ypsolopha scabrella, assembly GCA_910592155.1. Lineage (NCBI taxonomy): Eukaryota > Metazoa > Arthropoda > Insecta > Lepidoptera > Ypsolophidae > Ypsolopha > Ypsolopha scabrella. The sequence goes on along the minus strand of OU342975.1, from coordinate 19,003,493 downwards.
TAAACTCATATTATCGTAGCTTTATCAGCAGCAAGTGATAATTATTGACATTGGCAACATCCAAATTCCAAACTTCTATGTGTGGTGACCATATCGTAGAATTGATAATTTCTTGTTGTGAACGACATTATCGTAAAATATGAAATAAAAAATTTACGATAGACTTCCAACAAAAAAGTAAAAATAGGTGCCACGAGCGAAGTGAGGAGGAGCGCGTTAGGTTGCTTTTGATCATAAATTCGAGATCCGAGCAAAGCGGAGCGGAGCGTGACGACTCCTTTAGTTTTTACACGAAATATATATCAAAACCAGTTTCGTGATTGACATAATATAAAACTAACCGTTTAACATAGAAACGTGAAATTTTGAATATTCGCTTAAAGGCTGTGAAGGTGCAATAATAAGGGATTTTTTGAAACTTTTGATTAATGTGTAAAAGTGGGTGTCAATTTATATATCGAAAATTCTATCCGAAGAAAAGATCAGGAATAGAGTAGAGCCATTTTAGATCTGCCCTCTTATTGTCTAACTTCAATTTCCATCGTTAAGGCCTTCAAAAGCGTCATGATTGGCCAACAATGATGTATGATATAATTTTTAGCCAATCACGACGTGTTTGAGGGCCATTGTGATGGGCGTCGAAGTTAGACGATAAGGCCCCTGGTGCTGGTAGTAAACGAGTAATCATTTTGCATGTCATTATGGAATACATGTTTTTAACATTTTGCCTTTTTGTTTGCAGCCAGTTTATTTGCAATAGCTTACGTTAAATGTCATCCATCCATCCATCAGCCTGTTTCGTCCACTGCTGGACATAGGCCTTTCCAGGATTTCGCCACTCTTGGCGGACCTCCTGGAAGAAATGCCCATACTCAGACACGCTGGGTAGGCGGGTTGGTGAGCGCGGTGTCGAAACCCTTGCACCAGTGACACCGCTGCCCGTCACCAGTCTGTTTTATATAAGGCTCGGCAATTAGGGATGGATATACCGCCATCCATCGGTCCCGAGCAATAGTAGGCCGCCTGGTTTTGCCTGAGAGCTGTTCTCTTACTCTCCCCCGAATAACTTCGGGAGGATTTGCGAGTAAGATGGTGGTACCTTCACAGTCGAGCCCTGCATCAGCTCTACCACCTATTAAATAAATTATTAATTATTAATAATAAATTATTAAAAGTATAAAAAGAAATTATTCATTCACCACGTAGTATCCGGTATATAGTAATCCGTAGGCACACTTTTCACCCATAAAAAAGACAATGAAAGCAAATAGTGACAAAGCAGGTTTTTATGGTACCTCATTGTGTTAAATGTAAACGTTTACCTTTGTAAAAAGGGGGTTCTTTGGGATCCTAATTAATGTTTATTTAGGTCAAGCAGTTTAACAAATTGTAGCACGTGCTAACATAGTTTTGAGTAGATACGTGGTATATTCACTAGCCTCGCTTCCAGCTATTTTCGTAGGAAACTACAAAAATAACTAAAATTTTCCATAAATTACGCTTACAACCGCTATTTGGGCTTTTAGCAATTTTAGGGTATTTATGAAAATACAAAATGTAGAAATAAATTAAGTCTTAAAAAGGACTTGGTGGTGCGTAGTATGGAGGCTTTGCACTAATCACACTGCGTTGCTGGAGAGGCGAGATATATGAGGCGACATTGATTGATATAGCCAAATTCATACTGTCGACACCTAAGTGGTCAGGACCGAGGTTCAGTTAGCCTTAGGCCCTCAAACTGGTTTAAGAAGAGTCAACGAGTATAGGAATCCTTAATTTTATTTCGCGTCTCTTACAAAAAGGTTTAAACAAATAAAACTGAATCTTATGGAAATGCAGCAGAATTCGAACCTGGGTTTCATGATTTAGAGTGCAGCATCCTACCGAGTGAGCTATCGCGGCTTGCTTCAGGTATAAATTTTACTAGCCTTTGCCCGCAGGTCGGCCCACTTTCATTAAATCTCTGCTCCGTTTTAGACTTGGGCACTATTTTATGAACACTTTTATAACCTATAAGTTGACCAGGGTCGCTACGATGACAATAAAAAACCGCATCCAAATCCGTTGAGTGGTTCTCGAGTTAAAGCAGAACATACATGCAGACAAAAATTCAAAAAAATTGTAGTTTAGCTTCAGTACAGTGTTACTGACCCATTTCATAAACAATTTTTAAATAATATTTAATTTACAGACACGACATTTTTAGTACTTTATTATTGGAATAGATTTACATACTTTATCCACCCAATGTTTTCACAAACAAAAATAACAATTCTCATGAATATTTAAAAGGCTCCAGCTTCATAAAACCCAGAAAGTTGACTGGGGGACGTTTATGAACTCGCATTAACTAAATAGGCTCTTACGGCTAATGATATAGTCCATTAATTCTTGGTCCGATGAGTTAAAGCGACAGAGGGCTGTGATTGCCCGGCTGACTAACGGTTAACGACCTACTGAGAATTCACTTTGCCCATTTTATTTTGTTGTCGAAGTTTTACAATGGTGTAAAACGTCTTAAGGGATTCCATAATGCTAAACTTTAGTTTTGTATCGGATTCAATTTCCTCCATGTACACTTTTTCTTTTAAATATGGTTGTACAAGGTGACTTTAATTTATGCAGCCAAATTCTTACTAAAGACTCGGTAGGTGCTCAGTAACAAGGTTCGATGATACTTTTTGTGAAATTCGTAAATGATCCTTTTCGTGTTCCTTACAAACGCAAGCCCAGCCCCAAGTCAATTACTATGGGACGTCAATATTTTATTTTGCGAAATCAGAAAAAAGTGTTATTGATCCGCGTGACTGATCAGTGATCACTTACTAAGCCCCCAGTATGAGTTTGGCTGTATAAATAAAATTATATTAAATATTTATTTAACTCAAGACTATTATAAATTAATTGCATATGTTAAAAATTTTAGTTAAATTACTTAAGAAAAATTATTGATTTCACGAGAAAAGTGATTCAGATCCTATTATTTCAAAACCATTTAAGACGAAACTACACCACCCAGTAGTTTATTTATGTATTTCCAAACTTAACTCAACATAAAAACAATATTTTACAAAAAATAAGCTTATGAAAGCAAATTATATATTTGTGAGTGGTCACAATGTAAGTGGTAGAGCTGATGCTGAGCTCGACTGCGGAGGTACCACCATCTTACTTGCAAACCTCCCCGAAGTTATTCGGGGGAGAGTAAGGCAGTAAGGCTGACTTGCACCAAGCAAACTTAACTCGGGTTAACTAACTTTTTATGCTTTGTCCTTATCTGTATAAAAGATTTACATACTTGATGTGAAACGGACAAAATATACAAAGTTAGATAACCCTTGGTGCAAGTCGACCTAAGAGGACAGCTCTCAGGCAAAACCAGGCGGCCCACCATTGCCTGGGACAAATGGATGGCGGTATATCCATCCACAATTGCCGGGCCTTATATAAAACAGACTGGTGACGGGCAGCGGCGTCACTGGTGCAAGGGTATCGTACCGCGCTCACCAACCCGCCTGCCCAGCGTGTGTGAGTATGGGCATTTCTTCCAGGAGGACCGCCAAGAGTGGCGTAATCCTGGAAAGGCCTATGTCCAGCAGTGGACGAAACAGGTTGATGAATGGAGTGGTCACACAAAAAGGGACCTGTAGGTATTGGAAACGCTTTTTGGTTTTTTAGTGATTTACATTCCTTAGACTTTCCTCTTGTGAAAAAGTGACAGACTTCTTTAAAAATACAGAACAGTCTCTCTAAACCCGCGCTAAACCTTTAGCCAGGGGCACAATTATAAATCATACGCGGGCTTTCCGGAGCTGAGCACCAGATAATAAATGTGAATTTAACAGTTAGGGAAGTAATGGATACTTCGGATATCGGATATTTTGGAAAAAGTTTGAAAACTTATGATTAGGTTAACCTCGTTATATTTAACATATTATTTTGTATGTTTAACTCATTGTATGATAAATAATACATATACCTACGTATACCGTAAATGGACAGGTATTTTCTTAAAATAAAACCACATATATAGGCAGAATATCAGTGTTGCATTAACATTTTTTTGCAGCAGATGCTGAGTCGGAGCCGTTTTGTTGTTGTGATATGGGCACATTTTGTCCCTACTTTATTTTAAAACAATACTTGTTCTGTGTTTTCTTTATTTATCTCTTTATTTTTTGTTCCGTGTGTTGTAATGATGAATTGTATTAAATATTAAGTGTGTACGTGTTACAATATCAAATAAATGATTTATCTATTTATCTTATCTACATTTATCTTTGTATGATACAGAACAACTTTCCCAAAGTAACAGCTGCGGAAAATATATTCACGTTTCTTTACTTACGTGAATTTTGTATGGGAATGTTCTTTTTGGGGTTCCGTGGTAGCTAAAAGGTACAAAAGGAACCTTTATGGTGAGACTCCGTTGTTCAAAATATGACCAATACAATGTGAGAAAAAATAATTCTTAAAAATAAAAAATGGGTGTAAAATTGTAGATATTAAATAGCTGATTGTAAAAATATTGGCCGGTTTTTTTTCTACTTGCGCTGTTTGAAATTTTTGTTTAGTATGATTGTACGGAAACTCTAATACCTAAAAATATGCGTCGCTTTAAAACAGGCTACAGATATACTACTCACGAAATCCGTTTGGCTATGGTTGTAGTAGTAGCGTGTACAGTTACGCAAGTTTTGTGTGGCGCATTTTGTAGCGCTCCAGAGGCACAAAATAAATACATACAGAAGGCCAGCTCCATACAACTAACGATTCCGGGTGCACACATACAAAGATGCGTACGTACGACGACGATGCACGTGCACGGGCATTCGACCGACTTTGACCGAGATCGTCGCACGTACACGTCTATGTGTGTGTGCGCCCGGAATCCCTGGTGCGTATGGAGCTGGCCTTTCGGTATGTATTTATTTTGTCCCAGAGGTTACGCACACTAAACTGCTACAACCACAACCAAACGGACTTCGTGACGTAGAATATAATATATTATCTGTACTAGTTTTATCACAAGAATATTAGGAGAAGATAAATTATCTTTATTGTGCACCATATAAAATTAAAATTTACAGGAGAAATCTAGTCTCAAGTAAGAGTAAAAATTGATGGCTTTATTGCTTAAAGTGATTTCTTCCAGGTAAAAAGTATACCTAGTAATAAAAATACCGAAAGAATAGAAAATACCAAGGAGACGTATTAGCAATTTTAACGTGGACGAAATCACTGGCAAAAGCACGTAAGACAATGTTGAAATAAAGGAAGTCTCATAAAATCCGAATCCAATCCGAAACGCTTAGTCACAATATCCCTAAATATTAAGTCAAACACCTAAAGCCCAACTTAATTCCTTTTTCCCGTTCTATTCTGTTTTCTTGGCATCATTTTATCTTTCAGATATATTAAATGAAGAAGGATAAATATTAAACAAAGCTATTTTGTTCATGGCAAACAATAAAAGAACAATAAACTGAATGAGTATAAATTCACTATGGTTTTTCTACAAGATTGAACAAAAGTACTAAAATCTCGAAAATAATAAAACTTATATTCCTACAAATTTTCCAAGATTTCATAACCTTGACTCAATTAAAAAAATAGATATTTCTGGCTCTATGACAATGAGGCATATTTTTATTAGTCGGTGCTAAGTATTTTAAATATGACAAGAAAAACATTCAGATACTGCACTTGCAATATGAACAGAGAAATACTGATGGTCATGAATAAAAAGGGGCATCAATCCCGATTCTGCAATAAAATGCCTTATTTAAAGGGCCCGAAATAAAAACCGAAAATAAATTACGCTCCTAACAATAAAAGAGGGTGGAAAGGAAAAACGTAATGAAGAAATTCGATCCTGTTCGTGGCTCTTTTGCTAATCTACGAAACAAATTTGTTAAGGGTCACCCTCAAGAAATGACTGCGACAATGCAAACTCGAGGTAAAATTAATGAACTTGTTCATTATGCTTAAGTGGAATCGTAGCTGAAACCCACCCTTAAGTAAAAAATATTTTAATTATTAAGGACAAAAATATTTTAATCCAAGTTGGTTGTTTTTTTTACTGAAGCACGACGTATAACCTTATTCTGATATTTGTATTTCATACAGTAATAGGAATTATTTAATGCGCCATTTTCACAATATTCGGTTTTTGTGTATCCATAAAACGTATTTCAAACAGAGATATCCGAATTGCGTACTTATAATAGGTGGTAGAGCTGATGCCGGGCTCGACTGTGGAGGTACCACCATCTTACTCGCAAAATAACCTGAAGTTATTCGGGGGAGAGTAAGAGAACAGCTCTCAGGCAAAACCAGTCGGCTCACCATTGCCTGGGCTCGATGGATGGCGGTATATCCATCCCCAATTGCCGGGCCTTATATAAAACAGACTGGTGACGGGCAGCGGCGTCACTGGTGCAAGGGTTTCGGCATCGCGCTCACCAACCCGCCTGTCCAGTATGGGCATTTCTTCCAGGAGGGCCGCCAAGAGTGGCGAAATCCTGGAAAGGCCTATGTCTAGCAGTGGACGAAACAGGCTGATGGATGGATGGATAGTACTTATAATACCTTGTTTTTTCCAATTGTACAGCAAGACATAAACTAAACCAATAAAAGTATTGCAAAATACAAGTCAGTTTTGACTCATGTAGACAGATTCATGTCAATTACAATTTCCACGATAGGCACTCGGTTGGAAACTAATTTTACGATATAGAATCAGGGGGCTGGTTATTGAGAACTGTTATCTACTTTCCCTTGATTAATGTCAGGAGCGCTGGCGAGTAAGATGGTGGTACCTCCGCAGTCAAGCCCGGCACCAACTCTGCCACCTGGTATATACGTAGTTCATAAATATTATAATATATTATTTTTCATAATACTATTAAAACTCACGTGAGCAGACATTCTAAATTATTATTAAATACCTACCGGCTTTAAGAACGACACTCGTCTTGAGAATGCCGAAATTGTCTCGGTGAAACAGTTGGTGGCATATAATCATATACGTGAGTGTTAAAGCCGATATTTAATGATAATATTATTTTTTGTTTGATTTAAAAATATCAAAAAACAACTTGCTAAGAACCATTTTATCAAGTTTATAACTAGGCTAGACATACGGATTCCGTCCGATCCTAGGAGTTGAAATGTAAGTGCTTAAAATTCAATAATCTTCTGTCCTTTACTTTCTTTAATTTGCCTATGAGATATCTCTTGCAATACCTTTTATTATAATTGGAAAAGAGTAGGTTTTTATCAAAGGAAAATGGATACAGTTCAATCAGATTATGATTTCTCTCTCGGCTTAGCTTGGGTACATTTTCATTGGATATAATTGTATAATGCCAGCTTTGTTTGTCTGTTGTACGAGAAAGTAACTTAAGTTAGTTCTTGTATATCTTTTTCAGTTTTGTTAAAATTACTAAAGACACTGATTTTGGGACATGTTTAAGTGATAATGTTAGTTTTTTTAACGGTTTTAATCGTCTGATATTTTATTTGTATAAATACCAGGTAACAACAACGTTGGGCTTTTTAAGTAGGTTAACAATTTATGTGCTACACTAATGGAATTGTAGACTTTTGTAAAGGTATTAATTTAAATTATATATGTTTTAATATGTGCAGTCATTTCTAGAAAAGAATTTGGCTCCAAATTTAGACGGACAGAGACATCCATCAAAGTTATCCAAAGGTTTAATTTTTCATTCTGACATACGGAACCACAAAAAGATAATACAATTTTCATTTTTTCAATTAATTCCAATTTTCATTATTTCAATTGATTCTTCAATTAATCCTCAGATTCATAAGCTGATGTTTCCCCCGGGAAGAGATCAAAGACGCAAATTAATTATCTAAATTAACTTTCTTTCTTTGTTCGGTTCATTGGTTTTTAGGGTTCCCTTATTCATAATAAATGAGAACTCTCTCTAAAAACTGAATTATTCGTTATTTTAAGTTAAAATCGTAATACATATTTTCTTAGAACTTAGAAATTTTCTTGAAAACTTTATAAACTATTTGTTGAGTAAATCAATGACTTTGTGTTGTGTTATTAAAAAATAAATAATCATAGAAAAGTTTCGTCAAAAAAATATGATTTTTGAAATATTTTGTGTATTGTCACCACTTTAAAAATTTGGAAGTGATTAAAGGACAAGTGGATAAAAGGACATAGTGGTTCGCTGGGAAACGTGCGTCGTTGAACTGACAAAAAAAGGCGCAAAGCTAAAACCGGTAGTTGCTGAACCACTGGTACCTCTACCCTTTAACCAGATACGAACATGGCTGCGTGAGAGAACCAGCTCTCAACATGCTGAGCGATGGGTAAGCATGACAACTTGCAGACAGACGAAAGCGGTCTTACCTACCGTGAATCGTCATCGGACGAAGAAACTGCTTCGTCTTAATAGAACCAACCTTCGTACGATGGTAGGTATAATCACGGGACATAGCAACCTTAGGAGACATTTTTATAATATTGGTCTAACAAACAGTCCTCAAGGAAGGACCAATCTGACGAAGCTGAAGACATCTGACAATAGAACTGTTACCTCTAGGCCAGAAATATTTATGGCCTTCTATATTCTTCACACGCTCCCAAGCCAACTGCTCGCGATGAAGACGACAAACGTGCACCTCTGGTCCGCCACTACACCGATGAACTCCCGGATGTCGAAATGGGTGAGATTAGGATAGCTCTTGAACAGCTGAAAAACAACAAGGCGCCGGGCGAAGACGGCATCACAACTGAACTCCTGAAAGCTGGAGGTTACCCTATACTCGGACAGCTACAGGACCTCTTTAATGCCGTCATTTGCACAGGTACTACGCCAAAGGAGTGGAGAAGGAGTCTGGTCATTTTGTTCTTCAAAAAAGGGGACAAAATCCTACTTAACCTGTACAATAAAAGACCATTTTACCCACCCGTCCGCAAAATTATCGGCACATCAGCAGCATGGCGGAAGCGCGTACCGAGTTTTACTAAAACTCCGATATCTCTTGAAGTAAACATCCAAATCCAGTTTGGTAAAGATATTTATCATGCTAATAAAATTATCTTTTGGGCAAGCTAAAGGTTTATCCAAATAAACTGCAAGGAATGTATAAAAAAGCAGTTAGTAGTTGAAATTTAGTAAAAATGTCTGCATAATTTAAATTTCGCTAAGAATTCACTTGATATGGTGTAATAACGATGAAACATTAGTAATTCATAAAATACTTACATTTTCTCGGAGAAATAACCACAAAAACACAATATTTTGAAAAATTTCTTTCGAAGCCTCTTCACGCCACAGCACAGAAAGCGCAAGAAAAAATGAGCAGTTTTGTTTACTTTTTATTTTATTTTTTTTTCTCCACGAAAGTTGCCATATGCCATTCAAATGTAGGTCGGTTTCAAAGCAATGCGACGACACACTTATGTTAAATATCAGAGTTGCTTATAAGCCGGTAAAAACGGTTTCAAGTGTATGTGGGCGAGGCGTGACGATCGTCACGAGTATGAGCCGGCGGAAAAATATGTAGGCGTGACGATCGTCACGACTGTGACTTGACGGGTTAAGAACTATAGACCATTTGCGCTCCTGAGCCACACCTACAAGCTGTTCTCAAGAGTTATCACGAATCGTCTCGCCCAACGATTCGACGACTTCCAACCTCCAGAGCAGGCTGGGTTTCGAAAAGGCTACAGCACCGTGGACCACATTCACACGCTAAGGCAGGTTATACAGAAAACTCAAGAGTATAATCAGCCCTTATGTCTAGCGTTTGTGGACTACGAGAAAGCCTTCGACTCCATCGAAACTTGGTCTATTCTGCAGTCCTTGCAGCGTTGCCAAGTTGACTGGCGTTACGTGGAGTTGTTGAAGTGTCTGTATGACTCCGCTACGATGTCCGTCCAAGTACAGGGTGTGCAAACAAGACCGATACATCTTCAGCGCGGCGTGAGACAGGGAGATGTTATTTCTCCAAAACTGTTTACCGCCGCACTGGAGGACGTCTTTAAATCAATATACTGGAATGGACGAGGCATAAACGTAAACGGAGAGTACATTTCACATCTTCGCTTTGCCGATGAAATCGTCATAATGGCGGAATCGCTGCAGGAACTAGAGGAAATGATGCGCGGCCTTGGCGATTCTTCGAGACGAGTGGGCCTGCGGATGAATTTGGATAAGACTAAGGTCATGTCCAACTGTCACGTCATCCAAGGGCCAATAACCGTCGACAATGTCAGCATCGAAGTTGTTCAAAAATATGTTTATCTGGGTCAAGTCATACAGCTGGATAAAAACAACTTCAACGCTGAGGCTGACAGAAGAATATGCTTGGGTTGGGCAGCATTCGGAAAGCTGCGTCACATATTTACGTCGTCAATACCGCAGTGCTTAAAGGCTAAGGTGTTCAACAGGTGCGTCCTTCCTGTGATGACGTATGGCGCTGAGACGTGGTCTCTTACAAAGGGTCTGATCCACCGGTTTAAGGTCGCTCAGCGAGCTATGGAGCGGCAGGGCTGTAGCTAGAGCCGAATTTGAGGTAGGGCAGCATTGGTTACAGGTAGGGCGGAAGTAAAAAAATTACCATAATTGATCCCACGAAGCACAGGCTCCTAAATCAATCACTATGTATATCACTGACCTCTGAAAGAGCATGAGCATAGATCTAATAACTATTAAATCCTCAATGATGAAGAATAAGCAAACAAGATGGTCAAACTTCCAGATTTGGATGTAGAGATCCATCCACGTCTGAGTGAGAGTGAGGTAATAATTAATTGTTGGGTGAGTTGATACGAGTAAATAGATACTACCAAAAATACCATTTAGATTTTATTTTTTCTACAAATTTAATACAATTATTAACATACATTTAAAAAAGTTGAATTTTACGATTCGCCATGTTATTAAAAATGCGAAGAACTTCGTTCAAATCAACTGATTTTGTTCTTTTTTTTTCAAAGGCCAGGAATACCATTCCAGCCATTCTCTCGTGACCCATTGACAGCCTTTGAGGCCTATTGATTGCAGTTAAAGTTGAAAACGTAGATTCGCACACTGCAGTGCTACATCCTATGGTCGCCACAGAAGCAAAAAGTTCATATGTATCTTTGAACGCCTCTCGTTGCCTGTACAAAATTTGCAATGTATTTTCCATTTTGTCCTCGTTACGACTCAAGTAAGCTTTAACCACACAAGCCTCTTCTCTTGATGGAATTTTCAGACCTGAAAAATTTGTTAAAATTGTAAATTGAACACGACAATTATTTTAGTTATGAAAATGTTTCAAACTTACCCAAATTTTTCAGTGGAACCATTTTATCTACATCCAACTCATCGAGACTCGCAATCGAATTGATTAGATCATTGTTGTCTGAAAACCTTCTTTGTAATTCAGCAATTAGTATGTCCAACGTTTCGAAATACTCAGACTTAAATGGCTCGTCGTTCTCTTCTATATTTTTTCTGGCAGAGAAACAGGAGGGGCCATACGTAAAATAGTCATCCATCCGATTTGGTTTTTTTATTTGCCTCTTCAAGGTCTGTGTCCTATTTTCAGATTCGCCGCAGTCGTCACTTGTTAAAGACTTAGCTTCTTCCAGAATTTGATTATACATTTGATTTGATCTTAATTTAATAATTTCATCTTCGACACACTTTATGATTGTTATGGCGTCTTTCAATCCTGCGGTTCGTGCTTGCAAAGCTGCATCTGCAGGTTGTAGTGTGGATAATATTTTTTTGGCCACAACCATGGCCATTCGGAATTCCAGATCAAGCATGACTTTTTTAATACCGATACTCTTGGCGACGTCATCACCGTTGAATCTGCCATTTTTAATTTCTTTCAAAGTCTGCAAAATCGATGAATAATTATCGTATACAACTTTTGTAACTGCCAAATGTCCAGACCAGCGTTGTTCGAGGAGTCGGCAAATCCTTTTTCCACCATACAAGGCAGCTATTTTGCCATGATGAAAGAATTCATGTAACATGATACATTGGTCAAAAAATAAACGAATGAAAGTCATTTCTGAGATAGTCCTGATGACTATTAAGTGCAAGCGATGGTTATAGCAGTGGACGTAAGGAATTTTTCGGCCCAATTTATTTTCTATTCTAGTCGCAACTCCTGAAACTTTCCCACTCATTACACTTGCGCCATCATAGCATTGGCTAAGCATACAAGAGGGGTCAATGTTATTTTCCGTAAGGGTATTTAACGTTAATTCCGTGAAAGTGGCTGCATCAAGGTTTTCAGTAGTCTTAACCACCAGCAACGACTCATTGACGACACCATCCTTGACGTAACGTAATGCTAATGCAATATTTTCGCGGTTATTTTTATCTCTTGTCCCGTCTTCCATTAGAGTAAACCATTTCACGTCAGATTTATTAATATCGTTGACAATGGAACTTCGTACTGCTTGAACCATTGCTTGAATTATTTGATTTTGAATTTCAGGTGAACGATATGTTGCGTTTTGTGGTATATGAGTGAGAACCTCGTTCAAATTTGGATCTTTCATACATGTGTATTCAAATAAATTCTGAAATAATCCTTGTTCTTTTTTTTCTTCCAACATATAATTTCCACGCAAAGCTAATTCGTTGACAATTAGAAATTGTATTACTTCAATGATAGACTTCACGTAATACCTATATTTTTCTAATACATTTTGATTTATTAACGTTTCAACACTGCTAGATGTAGATATTCTTTGTAATTTCTCCTGCCACATAGACATAGCCTGAATATGAGAAACTGATTTTTCATGTTTTGGAAAACCTGTTTTAGAATCAGTGGCATTTTTCCAGTTTCTAAATCCTGTGGAAGTGTACGAAGTCTGTTTGCTTCCATGAGGTAAAAATTGCTGGCATGGATAGCAAAAAGCAGCATCTTTGTTGACAGAATACTGCAACCATTTATAACGCTTGAACCAATCGGAAACAAAGGCCCTGTTATGTTGTTTTGGATATGTGTCTAAAACAACCTGTTTTATTGGTTCTCCGATTTGTGCAATATCAGATGGAATACCATAGCTAACATTACCAACATTTGTTGACCAACCTGTTGCCATGGAACTAGGAGTAGCGATTGTATCTTGTGCTTCCACCTGTTTTGAGCAGTGAGGTTCTTCGTGGTCAATTTGCTCTTCAACTCTTCGTTTTTTTCCAAAGAAAGCCCGTATATCCATCGCGAAATCAATAAATATTCAATTTATAGCAATTAAAATAACAACTGTATCGATTTTTGACTAAAACACTCTTTACCGTACACTTTACTAAAGCAAACTACAAACAATCACAATCAATCTCTAGTTTATGTTTATTTTAGTTTAAAAGGGGATTCCCCGTATGCGCAAATGATCATATCGACCAGCGCGAGTATGGCACGCGTAAGCAATTTTTATTCCCGATTTATTCCAATTTAAATACTGGCAATTTTTGTCATCAGAGGTACTAAATGAACATATTTTACAAACACTCAGTTCATTAACTCACTTTTGTGAGGTTCCAACACTAACAGGAGGATAGCGTATACAATTTTCAACGCGTGAGAAAGAGACGGCAATAGAATCCGTGTCGCGACCCCGAGTTAATGAACGCGCCCTGTGGCTTTGTGGTTTTTACACTCACACATTTATAAAATATCTGTGTCTGAACATAGGCCTTTTGTGTGGGTGAAATCTACGTATAAATCAGCTGATTTTCTATGGAAATATACACAGGAAAGTTATTGCAGCACAAAACTAACCTCTAAAAATAGAAGATTGTTGTTTTGCAATGAAAAAGTATTAGTTTTAAATCGTTTATTTCACAAAAATATGAATTTATTTCACAAAAATATGTATTTTTTAAGGTAGGGCATTGTGATTTTAAGGTAGGGCATTGCCCCACAATGCCCCCCCCTAGCTACGGCCGTGTGGAGCGGGCTATGCTTGGGGTATCTCTGATGGATAGAATCCGAAATGAGGAGATCCGTCGGAGATCTAAAGTAACCGACATAGCCTGCAGAATCAGTAAGTTGAAGTGGCAGTGGGCAGGCCATATCTGTCGCCGACATGATGGCCGTTGGGGCCGAAAGGCTTTAGAATGGAGACCACGTACAGCAAAGCGTAGTGTAGGACGACCTCGTGCCCGCTGGACCGACGACCTGAAGGACGTTGCGGGGGGCGGCTGGATGAGGAGGACGGAGGACCGACATGAGTGGCGAAATTTGGGAAAGGCCTATGTCCAGCAGTGGGCGAACACGGGCTGATGGATGGATGGATGGATGGACAGTCCTCTGTGCAGAGCCTGCATGGAGGCCGAAGAAACGCCGACCCACGTGACAATAGATTGCGTAGGTGTCAGCACTCAACGGGCTAAGATTCTCGGTGAACCGGGGACGCTCCGCCAGACCTGTGGTGACCTAGGTCCCCTCTTGAGATTCTGGCGTGAGCTGGGCTGGCTAGAATAGCTAGCTCCACCCACTTCCATGCACAAAGGTCCAAGTAAGAGACTGGGTGCGGAAACAGAGCCCGCCAAAGAAGAAGAAGAAGGACCACTAGCGGATTATTGAACCGTAAGTCATTATTTTGCTGTTGGAATATCTTCCTTAGCACGTACTAATAAAGTTCAATTTGCAATGTACAGTTTGGAAAGGGAAGCGGTCCTTATATTTTATACATTTATTGAACCTTAAGTCATCGGAAAGTGCTCGGAAAATGTTTTTTTCTGCATAATGTGAATTCTGTTAAAACTACGGGGGTCGCCTCGCTCGGCTCCCTAATATGTACTTACATGTCAACCTAACCGTTCCTCCTCGCTTCGCTCGTCGTCGCAACCTATCCCTAGCGGTCGAATAAAATTAAAACTAAGGAAGCCGCTAACGGCTACTTAAGCACTTCCTAAAAAAATTTAGGATGATAATTCGTAAAACGAGTAAAACAGTATGAAGATAATCTGTACTAAAAATGGTAGTAAAATAACTTTTACCAAATAACCATGTTCTGTTCACGCTTAGGGGCCATTTCACATTATCATTCTTAATCTTTATTCTTATTCTTTATTGTACACAAAACATTAATACAAAAAGTAACAGTAAAAAGGTATGTACATATGGGTAAGCTTATCTCTAATTTATCTTAATTTAAGAGATTTCTTACAGCAAACCATTAAGGAAAGAGTAAAAAAATATATATAACAAAAGAGTAATCATACACGTGTACAAAAAAAAAACAGTTATTAATAAAAATTGCCTAACATACAAAAAGTTTAAACTAAACATAAAATAATAAAATATCAATACTTACTATTACATCTATATAATACCATTAATATACATACTATATAATAAAGTACATAAATATACATATATATTAGTACATTACGATACGAGAGCGATGAAACGTTTTCTGACGAGTGTGAGTTTGCGGCACGAGCCGAAGGTGAGTGCTGCAATCACACGAGTCGAGAAAAAGTTTCTCGCACGAGTTTCGTATAATATTTTATAGCACAAGTGCGGAAAATGCCGACTTTACTCAAGCACAGCGTGCGTAAAGCGGTCATTTTACGCACGGTGTGCTATAAAATAATTTTTAACCTGAAAGCGAGAGGTAGTGATCTTTCAGCATTTTCTTAAAAGAACTGATAGTACGACAGTCGCGAATAAAATGAGGAAGAGCATTCCAAAGCCTGACTGCATGGACATTAAAAGAATTACCATAAGCAGCAGTATTGTGTGTTGGAGTTTTAAGGAGAGACGTAGTTCCAGTACGTAGGGGTCTGTCTCTAGGGATCAAAAATTCAAAACGCTCACGAAGGTAAGCGGGGGAAAGTGGATTCTTGACTATGTTAAAGAGATAGCACAAAATATGAAAATTTCGGCGAAGACGGATTGGCAACCATTTTAACTCCTTACGAAAATGAGAGATGTGATCAAATTTACGAAGACCAAAGATAAATTGGATAGCTAAGTTCTGAAGACGTTCAAGTTTATTTAACAATTCCTCACTGAGGTCAAGAAGACAAACATCACCATAGTCAATAATTGGAAGAAGAAGCGATTGAGCAAGCATGATTTTGGTTTTAAATGGTAGAAAATTCTGGAGTAGCTTTAGGGAGTGGAAGGCACCGTGAACTCTTCTGCTGGTCTCATTTACATGCGGCGCCCAGGACAGGTTGCTATCTATTATAATACCCAAATTTTTTGCTTTGTCTGAGAAGACAATTGGCATCCCATTGTAAATTACCGAGGGAATTATAACATTGCTAAGAACGCCCAGCCAGTATCTACTACCTATCAACATGGCCTCTGATTTCTTCGGGTTTACAAGGAGACCAAATGACTTAGCCCATTCAGAGATGTAATTAAGGTCATGATTCATCCTTTGACTGGCCGCGTGTACATCCTTTACATGAAAATGGCGATAGAGTTGCAAATCGTCTGCATAGAGATGATAAGGAGAAGATAACATTTCGGTGATAGAATTAATAAAAATTGAAAATAGGAGAGGTGAAAGGATGCCACCTTCTGGAACACCAGCAGTAAGTACGCACCACCCTGATCTTATATCATCATTATATCATGTGAAGAATCCAAAATATCCAGCACCTAATTTACTATCTTAGAAAAGACTATTATGCTTTTGAATTCATGTGTTTGACATGTACCAGTATTCCGTATTGATAAACGATACTTTTTTTTGTAGTGATCAATCTCGCATACCTCGTTTACTGAAAAAAATCACATTTAACTTAACTTCAAAGACTACATCTTCAATCAAAGTTAAATTTTGCTAAAAAATTGCTACAACATAAGACACATAATGTACCAGAATATTTATAATTTATTATCTATTATCATTATTACATTATTATCTGTGCATTCGAGAAATCTCACCCACACATGTAAATTGTCTCTACAGGCAGTTTGATCGCCCGCCGATCGTGACATCTCTTTTGCACGCGTTGAATTTGATCCTATCCTGAGGTGCGATTGTGTAAGCCCATCTTATTCAAATTGATTGTCATATGGCTATTCGGCTAAGCAAATTAGCCCGTTTGACAATTGAAATCGTAAATTTTTGGCTGTCAAATGAATACGATTGTCTTGTTTTTATGTTGACAACCAAAAACATACGATTTCAATTGTCAAACTGGCTAATTTGCTTAGCCGAATAACCATATGACATTCGAATTTGAATACCATTGTTTTACACAATTGCACCTCAGTATTCCGTATTGATAAACGATACTTTTTTTGTAGTGATACATCTCGTATACCTCGTTTACTGAAAAAAATCACATTTAACTTAACTTCAAAGACTACATCTTCAATTAAAGTTAAATTTTGGTGAAAAAATTGCTACAACATAAGACACATAATATACCAGAATATTTATTATTTATTATCATTATCACATTATTTGTAAAAAAAAAACATGAATTTTCCCGATTTATGTCAGCAGCTTACCACAATTTTTTGTATTCAATAAAGCATATTTAATAATTACCTACGATCAAAATTTCCCATCAGAATAACCAACTCGTATTCGTATATATATCTTTACCAAATCTTGGGGGTGCCATATCCTAGTGGATGTCAACGGCCACCACACGGAACTCTTCTCTGTTCTGTGCCAGTCTGCAGAGACTTACAGCGTCTTTAATGTCGGTCCAAACTTTACCCAATCGGATTCTATAATTTTATTGTCAATCCTATCATGTAGTTAGACCGAATAACATAAATAAAATCACCTCAAATTACAAGAAAATCACGATTCATAAAGCCGGCGTACAAAGTGCGGAATTGCGCCATTAGTATCATATTTAAACTGGCCATATAATATTTGAAAGGTTTCGAAAAATTTGTTTATGGCATGACACTGTACCCAATGTTAATAACTTTGTGAAACACGGACACCTGACCTGTCCTTTTTTCGATATTAGTAGCAATAAGTTATCAGAATTGGACTTTGGGGTTATTCTACTTTCTTATTTCCACTACTTATTTTCCAACCCCCAATAAAAAGTGAATACGATTGCATGTTTTAACGTAAATAATGTATTTATGTTTGTGCGGGACCGTATTTTCTAAACCAACAGTCTTATTCCGAAGCTGTTTATTATATAGCGGTGCACGTATCTGAGATCGTTTTTATTATTAATATATTATTAACTTTGTATTGGGGTCTTAATCGCGTTGACTAGCAACATACCTTAATAACGTGATTGACGTTTCGACGCCTCTATAGGCTGTCGTGGTCACGAGATTACTTAGCTTTATGATTTCACACTTGTATTTTATTGCTTTTTTTTTTGTATTTTGTACAAAGAGATAAATAATGAATAGAAAAAAAGGAAATTAGCTCAAGATATATTGCTAATGACAATTATTTTACATAATACTTATTTACAGAGAAAAAAATAAAATGGAGGTTTATTTACAATTAACCTAATTTTTGTATTTTGTTAGACAGTGGCACCATCTAGCAGCTACTGTGTACTGTGTATACATTACTATAGTTTAGTAATCTGGAGGAGCTGTGATGTGACTGCTAGACGGTACCTCTGTTTTCTCCACTTTGATCTTGGTTTTCCTTACAGTATGTTAATTATGTCTGATGTCCAGCAGTGGATGAATACAGGTTGATGGGTGGATGGATGTTAATTTATGTCAGAAGTCTACACTAATCTGACAGACTTCTGACATAAATTAACATACTGTAAGGAAAACCAAGATCAAAGTGGAGAAAACAGTGGTACCATCTAGCAGTCACATCACAGCTCCTCCAGATTACTAAACTTTAATAATGTATAAACACACGGTAGCTGCTAGATGGTGCCACTGTCTAACAAAATACAAAAAGTAAATAAAACTCCTTTTTATTTTTTTCTCTGTAAATAAATATTATGTAAAATAATTTTCATTTAATCCAATAACTTATTAATAGATAATTTAAAAAAAAAACATAAAAATGTTTCAAAAGGTACGTGGGCTATGAAGTGGTCCCACCGACGACCACTGTAAAGGTGATTCGCTATTAAAGAGCGGTCCAATAATAGCAATATGTTCCGAAGGGATAATGGCCGTGAACATAAATGGGTCTTAGTTCCCTTTCCTCGAGGCTCCGCTGGAGTTTAAGGGCTGCTTTCCACTGAAGATTATAGAAACCATATTATTACCAGAAATATAACGAACAAGATAAAAAAATAGAGATAAGACTCGTGGCCTGAGACTTAACTTGAAACCTACGCTCTGGTAAACTGTATTCAAGGGGTCTTATATGGCTGTTATGTATACATATATTTTTGAATAAATAATAAATATAATAACAATATTAATTATTGAAATTTTATGGTTTTTCCTATATGTGTACTATAAGAGCTAGACCTACGTTAACTCATGCTGAGTCAATTTGTTGAAGTTGGTTACGTAATATTAACTATTTTCGCGTTGAGTTAGAAGCCCGATTTTATTAGGTTGGTACGGCATCCTAACTAAATCTAAATCCTAAATCGTTGTGGTGAAATAAGCATAATACTTACATTGTAACGTATTAGTTTTTAATGCGTTATGGATTTTTATCACTTGTATCGTATTTCTTTATTATATACCTTTAGTTTTCAAGGTGAGGTACCTAGGTGATCTTACGATCCCAAGACCAAAAAGTCTCCTTACATGTAGTAAACCTAATGATATGCGCATAGGCATAACTAGGTAGAAAATAGGGCGGCACTGCCCCCCTAGAGTACCATCTGGCTCCCTCCTAGAGTATCGTCTGCCCTCCCCTCCCAGAAATACAGGTTTCATTGATGTAAAAAGATGTTTAATTCAATTTAAGGTTTTATTTGTTTTGCTTTGCATGTGATCTCGGTGCATGGAAGGTTATCTCTATTTACCTATATATTACCACCACATAATCGATAACAGATACAGTTCGTCAAGAAAGAGTTGAAAAGAATATTGAACTTTATTGAACTTCAAATGTTCAGTAGTATAATTTAGCTACTATATTAATGAAATAACAACGCGGTAAACTCAATTTAACAGATTTAATACTTGTTTGTTTGGAGTAACGAAGCGAAAGAAAAATAGTTCCTTCAATGATTCATTTTAACTCTTTTTTGACAGATTGTTCTTGTTGGTATGAAGCCATCAACGTTGAGTAAAAGCCGAGGGGCGGCCCACTAGCTAAAAAATTCTATCTACGCCAATAGAAATGTGATGCGTAGATAATAGCTACGAGTAGTGGAAATCGCACTTTACACAGACCCTTGCGTACCTAACGATAATAGGGATTTCGGCTTTTCGATTTACAATTAAGGGTCAGAAAGTTTTAATAAGAAGGGCTATAGGTTAACTATGTGATTGATAGACCTTGTTTAATGGGTATACCCTGGTCCCTTAATTTGATTTCACATATGTATATTAAATAGTAGTAGTCACAGTCCGCATTTGGCACACCCTCTTTTCACTGACGATTTTTAAGTCCTAAGCGTGATGAGTGGTAAGCCCTGTCGCCGTACTTCAGGCACAAATGAACCACAAGCATAAAGTGCCTTCTGAATCACGCAGACCGAACTAAAATTTCTTAAAATAAAATGTATTTAAATACAATTTAGTTTATTTTAAATTTATTATATTATCTGTATTTTGAATCCACGTCGTTTGGGTTAACAAGCGAAAATTCTACCACTCGGCCACAGAGGAGAAATGTTCAGTCCGTTCAGCTGTTTCAGCGTGAAAGAGTAAAAAACATACATACACACACACACACACACACACGCACAAACTTTCGCATTTATAATATTATAGTAGGATTCACTTATTTATATATATACTTTATGTAAACTTGGTGTGCAAGATAATTAAAAAATAATCATAAATTGTGCGTTTGGGAATGAAACCCGTCGCAAACACCTTAAAGGGAATAACGGTTAAACTAGTTCGCAGCTTAAGTGAGATCCGTTTTCCGGTTCTAAGTACAAACACAACCGTTTTGAAGACATGGCCGGTTTAATTTCAGTTTATGTTGTGGCTTTTCGGGTCTGAACCGCAAAAGGGCCTTTCAGGTTACACAAGACATCACTTTCAGTTTCCTCAACCGAACATTCCTGAAAAACTTTAAATGCAAACACTCGTGTACGCGCAAAACGATATTCTGGTTAATTCAATGGTAATTAATGAGTATACTCGTATATATTTCACAGACAAAACAAAATGTTACTTTGTTTTTAATTAGTTTTATTTATTATAAAATGGTTTTTATGCGCATTTCGTTTCAAGTTTATGATTTATTTACAGACCATTCAAAAATAAAACAAAGAAATTTGTTACTTTGTAATGTATAATTTAAATAATTTGATATTCTCTGTAAATATGCCGAGGAAGTTTTTAATATTTGTAAAGCTACGGCTGGAGGACAAGATTGCTTAATGTGAGGGCCATTGTAATGTTTCATGTAATTTTCTTCAACAATGTATGATACAAATAATTGTTACTAGCCTTACAAGGTTATCCCTCATTTCTCAAAGATGAAGCTACTGAGAGCTGGCAGACCAACCCGTTTCTCCTGCAACTATTTCCTTATTATGTTTTATTCACTTTGTTGTCTGTCTCGTTTTCTAGGGTCCTGTTAGAGATATCAAATTGAAACCCAAACCTTCTATTTAGAAGTCTAGGGCTTCATAGGGCTATTAAAATTAGGCTTTTTACTCTACGCAAGAAAAAGTTATTGCGTTTTACGTAATGAATTTCATACAAATTGGCATACGATAAAAACCTTTAGGGTACTTCCACCTTACTTAGAGATTTGAAATTCCGTTTACAATTAGGTCTTGTAACATTTGTCTAGGAAAAAATCTGAAAAATACCTATATTTAATTATTCAAGAAAAAATTAAGGACCAACCTAATTAGTCCCTCTAGATACATAGAGTTTAATATATCGTAAGTGTCAAGTTAAATTAATTAATCATAAGTGTTCGTGCAGTAGTGTTTTAAACGGTATCTACGGGACCCTCAGAGCGCGAGTTCTACTCGCACTTGACCAGTTTTTAATCTAAACAATAAAGCCTCTTTTTGCCCTATTTCTCGAAAATGCAACCACTGAGAGTAGCCCACATCAGAGTACCACTCTCCAACTCATAAAATATTTACCCGTATCATCGTTGTGAAAAATGCTGTTACCTCCTAGTCAACAAGTGATTTCAAGCTGACCATATTATTCTATCAAACGAAAATCCCTTAACCCACTTATCACCCTTGTTGCAAAGGAATAAGAGCGAAAATTTCATTTGCGGTTTTTTCTTATTTAATTAAATGCAACACTAAAACAAATAAGGCCTTTGAGACGTACTTTAATCAACTACCTAATAAAGCTGCAAAATTTCATCTAGAGCTTATTACCCATCCAGACTTTAGATTAAATGGAACGGATGGAATAATTTAGTGATGCAAGCTCCTCATTTGTAGCCGTAAACAGTGGCATTTCGTTATTTTATATATTAGGCTTTTGCCACTTTGGATACAATGCCTCCGAGCTGCTTATAGTTGTAAAAAGTAACCTTGAAACCCTGTCATCTTGTGCAAGAGAGGCAGCAGTATATTTTTCTGCTGTTTTTTTGACCAGACAGACCAACTAACTCAGCTGTTCAGCAAAAGAATTCTTACTCCTTGTGCACAAGTATTAATTTCATTTATATTATCAATTAGATTGGTTGGTTATAGTAGGAATTTTATACTTTTTTAATTTAAGATTAGTTTTAAACTGTCTGGTAGTTGAATAATAGCCGTGGAATTTTATGTTTCGAGGTTCTCTTTCCCTATGTATTTTTAGCCCACGCTACTTCAAGTTCATTTTGGGAAACCTGTCTCGTAATAATTTTGTGACATTTGGGTTTTGAATTTCCTTACTGTTAAAATTTTGTTCTGATAAAAACAGGTAGTCTATTTTTTTCCGTAATGATTTAAACAAAGAATGATGGTTATCCCTATATTGAACTAATATTATGATGTGGAACGATAGTTATAAGGATTCTCAGTTGTAGATTGTGTATTTTATCCAGGAAAGTTTTATTGTTCGCCCATAGCTCGTGAGGCCATAAGAAATAATGGATTCTACTAGTGCATTGTACATGCTTAAACGTACAGTGTATTTAATTTCTAATTAATTAAAACTTTGCCAGCACAGTACGTAGTTTACCACAAATGGCTTCAACATGATAACTCCAGGTGAATCTATCGTCGATGATGAGACCGAAGTATTTAGTATAATTTACTTTGGCTAGGGAGCTACATGCACATGGCACCATCATGGGTTGAAGGTTGTGTAGACAATCATGAGCGTGAGCTATTATTTAAATCTTCTGATCTGCCTAGAATGAATATACATTACGTTTGTCTTTTCTGAGTTTAAGACCAGAACAGCGTCATGAGACCATTTGTTCAACAAGGTGAAATCCGATTGTAAATTTAATAAGGCCCTGGAAATATTTCGATCTGCAGAAACAAGACACGTATCGTCAGAAAATTGGTAAAGTGAGCAGTTCCTGATAAGATTGTTGACGTCATTGACATAAGTCAAATAATGCAATGGTCTGAGCACAGAACCCTGAGCTGTTCCCATGGTTGAATGAACTTTACCACTGGATGACTGGCCTATCTGAATATGGTACTGACGATTCGTGAGATAATCTTTTCACCAGGCTAACAATGGTTCTCTTATCCCGGACTCATCTAGCTTTTTAACAAGACTATAATAACAAAGAGTATCAAACGTCTTGCTGTAGTCGATGAAGACAATCAGGACCTGTTTTTTACTGTCGGAATGCTCGTTAATCTCCTCAGTAAATTTTAATAAAAGTAGAGTAGTACTTCTCTTCTTCCTATTCTCATAAAATGTGTGAATTTCTTTTGCTATGTACTTTTTAAATATTTTATCAAGTAAGGGAAGGGTAGTAATAGGTCTGTAGTTTGCCTATGAGGCATGACACCCGTTTTTGTAAATAGGTCTAACTATTCGGGTCTTAAGCTGCTCTGGATACAGTCCTTTTTCTATACTTTTATTTGATTAACGATGGCAATATAAATGTTACGTGCCACAACTTTAATGTCAATTGTTTTAATTCCATTTGGGGTTTTGTTTAAATTTAATTATTTAATCTTCAATATATAATTTACTTTCGTTCTTTTGAAAAACATAGACTAGTCTACCAATTTTACATAGTCGCATTGTTTTAAGAGAGGAATTTTACAGGTTGGAACAATCAATTTGACTTTCTTTTTTAAATCAGCTGCGAAGATGTTCGCGATATTTTTTTTTGTTGATAATGGATTCATCTAAAGAAGTAATTTTACGCTCTAAAATTGTATTTTTCATAGTTTCTTAGCATTATATTTATTACCATACACAAATTTTTGGTAGAACTTATTTTTGGCCTGATTAATTCAATAAATTGTTTTACTTCTGAAATTGTTATATTCCAACCCCTCACCTGTTAGGCACGCGAGCGCCACAGGATGATGACTGTTACACCTGTTGAGCGGTGAGGTTTGTTCGTGGGATCTTTTTTTTGTTGTATAACTAGAGCGTCTTTTTTATTACTACCCTCATGATAAAAGTCCATACAGTTGTCCTAAGAACGTTAGGACGGTTCGGTCGTGCGGAGCTTGCGGGACGAGGCTTCGAACCTGATTGTTCGAAAATTGCATGTAGCTCGGGCTTATCTCCCACGTCTCGCCCCGCAGGCCCCGCACAATTGCTCTGTCTGAGCGCTTTTGTTGGACATCTATATGGATTTTTAAACTGTGATAAAACTGCCTCCAAGCTATTTATGTTCCAGGTGTGCAGCCGTGCCAGGAGAGAAGTTACAGGCAGTTGCGTAGTATCAGTCTTTAGGCTGATAACAACTTCCGCAGATTTTGTGGTGGTCCCTGAAAAGACAGTTTACGCATCGCCTGCTTTCTCTCTCCCCCATACCGGCTGGGCGCGCTTCATTCGTGGTCATCAGATGCGGTAGGGGTCCAGTAAGCCGTCTGTGAATAAAAAAACTGCCCGCTTATCGTCTAACTTCAATATCCACCGCTATCCTTCTAAAGCGTCGTGATTGGCAAAAACTCATGTGTGATGTCATTTATAGCCAATTACGGCGTGTTTAAGGGCGATTGCGATGCATGTCGAAGTTAGACGATAAGGCCCCTAGTCAAGTGCGAGTAGGACTTGTGCTCTGAGGGTTTCATATTATATACCAATTACGAACACTTTTAGAACAAGCTTTTACAAGAAAAATCGAATATGGCTAACGACAAATTTTGTCAAGATTATGAAAACATCTCGATGAAAACTATGCTACGTGCTGTAAATAAAATTAGATTTTTTTGTAATGATGAAATTATGTGGGTATCTTAGCAGACCCTTGGTTTTCAATACCCACATACCTACATAATTTCATCATTACAAAAAAATCAAATTTTATTTACAGCACGTAGGTTATGTCTTAAAATATTAAAATGAGTTGTTAAGCCCCTGAAAATGAACTAAATTTCGAAACCGGTTGGGTTAGAAGTACCTATAGTTATAGTAAATTTGTGTAAACAGTGTACAAGTGGTTTTCATCAAGATTTTTTCCATGTTTTACCAAGTGCCGACAATCGCAAGTATAAGTTATATTATGAAAACAGGTTATTAGGCATGAGTTTAGATAAATTACTGTATGAAACCGTACCTTCGATTCGTTTTTTAAACTGACACCCGTGTTTTAATAACCTTTATAGCACACCGTGCGTAAAATGACCGCTTTACGCACGCTGCGCTTGCGTAAAGTCGGCATTTTCCCCACTTGTGCTATAAAATATTATACGATACTCGTGCGAGAAACTTTTTCTCGACTCGTGTGATTGCAGAACTCACCTTCGGCTCGTGCCGCAAACTCACACTCGTCAGAAAATGTTTCATCGCTCTCGTATCGTAATGTGCTATTTTATGTACCAGTTTCATAAACTACTATTAAACAATTAATTTATAATTTACTTTCACAATTTTTAGTTGCTCCATCCCTTGTCATAGGAAGACCCATCTGAAGTATAAGACTGTTACCTATCACTAGCTTGAAAGTCAATAAATCAGAGCTGTCGAAGTAATTCTTCAACTAAATGTACAGTCACGGACGAAGGGTGCCACGGTAATAGAGAACAGGATAAACACTATGTTAATAATTGTATGCGGGCTTATGGTTACATTTTACTGGCGGAAAACTCATCAATATCAAAAATGATTACTTTCCGTCGAAAAAAATAAGAAAAGAACGATTGTGATATCTCGTAAAGTCCCATTTCAATAAAGCTTTGTGCGATTCGCAGTGTGGCGATTAATATATATTTTATTATTAACAAAATGTATTATTTAACATACATTTATATGTTTCTTTAGAGCAATGATACAGTAAGAGTAAAAGCTTTTTATATGAGTTCTTAACAAGATTTTAAAAATGAATAATTGTACTGTAATGTACATATTATATATAATTCCAATTGGAATACACTTAAAATATATATAATATAAAGTTCTGCTTTGTTTAAACCTAACAAACACCCAAACACCTCAGGCGTATTATTGTTAGTGGCATTATTAAATATACAATTATTAATATGTAAAACACGACAACGCAAAATGATAAAGCTCATCCGTGATTAATTTATTCGTGTCAAACCACTTTTAGATAGTTAACCATAATTATGTGCTGTGGTAATTTTACATAATGGTTTGCGGTTATGTACTATACGTACAACATGGTTGATTTAAATATGAAATGCTATATTTTTTGTTAATTTTGCAGCCTAATAAATTATAAAATGCCTTTTAAGGCGACATAGCTACTAAAAAACTGGCCAAGTGCGAGTCGGACTCGCGCACGAAGGGCTCCGTACCATTAACTATAAAAAAGGCTAAAAAATCATGTTTTACGCGGGCTGGCGGACGGTGCACGAGTCTGCATTTTGAATAGCACGACAAGAATTCCTTAGCGGAATATTGCAAATTATATATCCATAACTTAGTGATAGACTTCCGCAAGGTAAAGCCTATTTCAATTAATTAAAAAAATTATGTCTGTTGCATGGGAGTGCGCAGGTCCGACTCGCACTTGGCTGGTTTTAGTATTTGTTGTTATAACGGCAACAGAAATACATCATCTGTGAAAATTTCAACTGTCTACCTATCACGGTTCATGAGATACAGCCTGGTGACAGACGGACGGACGGACGGGTGGACAGCGGGGTCTTAGTAATAGGGTCCTTTTGGGTACGGAACCCTAAAAATGAGATTTTAAAACAGTAGAACTCCCACATTAGAATTGATAGGGTTCTAAAAAAGTAATGATGTTATAAAGAAGGCCTTTTCCAAGACGATATCGTAGCCCAAAGCGTGATAGACAAAGTTTGCTGCATCGAAAAAAATGCAAAGTGAAGACTGTTTTTTCAGTTCGAAACAGTAGTCCGTCAAAACTAATAAAGTTAAAATTAAAATAATTAATATTGGAAACTTGGCAACATATAATTAAAAAAAAAATATAATAAAAGCAATTTTTAATGAAAATGCTGTCGTATGAATTTATATTGAATTTTATTCACTAAAAACAGCAATATCCGCCCTTTTCTTGATTCATATTCATATTCAATTAATTATTGCATTCATAAATATGTACAGTAGCAGTTCTTAAAATTATTTATAGTTCACATATGACCCCGCTGGGGCACAGCAATATTTAGAAAGAGGGGCAGAGGCAGACCGTTGTTAGTTAAAATCGTTAAAATGTTCGTGTAATGTGTAATAATAGGTTGAGGAAAATCTCTTTTCGCAAATAGTATGTACCTATGAACTTATAATAAAATCTCTTTGGCTATACCAAAAGTATCTGGCTGGTTTTGGTATTATTAAAAAGTTTAAATTTTAAAAAAGATAATTCCAAATTCAAATTAGGTAAAATGTGTGATTTTCATTTGTTTTTCTTACTGTTAAGATGAGTGAATCTAATGAATAAATTCGATACATTTTAAAATTTTACTACAAAAAAGGTAAAAATGCAACGCAAGCCGCGAAAAAAATTTGTGATGTTTATGGATCTAGTGCAGTGTCTGTGAGAGTAACACAAATTTGGTTTAAGCGTTTTCAATCCGGAAATTTTGATGTCAAAGATGATCCCTGCTCTGGGCGCCCTGTTACGGATAAAATGGATGCCATTTTTGAAAAAGTGCAGCAAGATCGGCATATCAGTAGTTAGATGTAGCTGAAGAACTGCGGATTGACCACAAAACAGTTTTGGCGCATTTGAAAAAAGCTGGGTACATAAAAAAGCTCGATATTTGGGTGCCTCATGAGCTCACTGAAAGAAACTTAATGAACCGTGTACTCATTTGTGATCCTTTATTACGACGCAATGAAACCGAACCATTTTTGAAGAACCTGATAACTGGTGATACGTACGACAAGAACGTGCGAGAAAGGTCGTGGTCAAAGGCTGGTCAGGCTTCACAGACTCTGGCGACCAGGGTTATCTCGCAACGAGGTAATGCTGTGTGTATGGTGGGATTGGAAGGGCATTATTCATTATGAACTGTTACCGCCAGGCAGGACCATCGATTCTGAACTCTACTGCGAACAACTGATGAGATTAAAGCAAGAAGTTGAGAGAAAGTGGCCGGAATTAGTCAACAGAAGGGGTGTGGTTTTCCATCATGATAACACCTCTTTAGCCATTCAGCAAAAATTACGAGAGTTTGGCTGGGACGTATTAATGCATCCGCCGTATAGTCCTAACCTTGCACCTTCAGATTTCCACTTGTTTCGGTCTCTTCAGAATTCTTTAGGCAGTGTCAGGTTAACGTCACGATAGGACTGCCAAAACCACTTGTCGCGGTTTTTTGATCAGAAGCCCCAGAATTTCTATAGCAATGGGATCATGTCCCTATCTACAATATGGCAGAAAGTTATTGAAAAAAAATGGCACCTACATACTTTAGTAAAATGTAAATAAACTTAATGAAAAAATTTTCTGAATTTTCATTGAAAATGCGAAGAAACTTTTTATCTAAAAAAATTTGCTTTAGCTTTTTTATAAACGCTTAGTCTTTTTCTTCATTTTTTACCGTATCGGGCAGGTGATTATAGATTTTTATTGACATTACATTGGGACCTGAGCTATGCTATTTTAATGTTTATTGCGGCAATATTAATTTACTTTTGTCTTATTGAGCGGCTTGATATACTGGTATCTCCTATTTTTTTTATAAAAGTCTTTATATTTTCTTACAATTTTACAAATCTCTAAAATATATTATGGTATATTGTTTAAAGTATGGCCTATAATGTGTGCTAGGGTACGTACACATTTTTTCTGCAATATAAATTAATATTTTATGTGCTGTTTCCCCACAACACTTTACCTTGAGATAACCATGCATAAGCATGTGCGTAATAAGTGCTTATTTTAGTATAATTTTTGTATGTGCATTTACCAGTAGATACTGGAATCTATTTTAAGACCCAGTAGAGTAAATGTATTGACGCATTCAATTTTCGTACCGTTATATGAGTAGTTATTATTTAGGGGGGTTTTTTGTACGGCTCTAAATAACATTATTTTTGTCTTTGAAAAGTTTATTTCTAGTTTACGGTCATTCATCCATGTTACTATGTTATTTACAGAATTGTTTAATACTTGATTTAGGTTGTCATTGTTTATGCACGGAGCCAGTTATTAAATATCATCTGCAAATTCACCGCCCTACTCGGACGTGCACTTTTTTCATATATGTATATCTCTTTCGATAAGCGATGAATATAATCTTAAAGATGGAGATGCTTAAAATGCGGTGGCGAAAACTCAAAATCATGATTAACCTAAAATTTCAGTTTATTGATGACAATTACTGGCTTTTGTAGCGTTTTCGTTCTCATAATTGGTTGCATTTCATCTAAAGAAACATTAACTATTAAATAATAGTATCACAACTCGCGTGAGCTGAACTACAAAATTACGTAATTAATTGCAACTTAATCTCACCAAAACATAAATGTGAAAAAGGGGCCGAGTTCAGTACAAAGCCAGTGCAAGATTGACGGCTTCGCCAAAAAAATTGAGATAAAATTGGGTGCCGAAGCTTATGGAGGCTCCTTCAGTCATAATTCATAATTCACTTGTTTTAAAAGAAAGTTTGTTCGGTCCTTGCTAGTGAATATAGATACGTAGAACTTGGCAAGTTTCACAGCCATTAGTCATATTGTATCTATCTACCTATTGAAAGGTATTTGGTATATATATTTATATTTCCTTCAATTTCAGAGTTAAATAAATACTTTATAAATTAGAAAATTTGTAAACTGGCCCTTAGATAGACAGAAATCAATATAATTGCACTAGATTTCCTAAACATTTTGGTATACAGAATAAAAAAATACAAATAATTCTTCGAGCAGGGGCTCTGTTTGTGAATGCAAAGTATTGGATCAAATTATCTAATCAAAAAGAGAGAACATTATAAAAGGCAAAATTTCAAATATGAATATCCCGAGCAAATTTCCGGCGGTGATGATTTTTTCACGCCAAACCTAATTGGATATGCGATATAAATAAATCAATTAAATCCTTCCACCGAGTGCTCTCTTTAATGGCGTTGGGTGACGATGCGTAGGATCCAAATCACCAATTTATTATGATCCTTGTTACACCCCTGGTCTACTTTGGTCGGTGATGTCAGAGGTGTGTTTATTGGTCCATTGGACGGTCAATATATACCGGTTGGATACTGAAGTGATTATTGGGATGGATGTTGTGATTTTTATCGTGGCATGATATCGTCACTTAATTGTTAGAATAACTTATTTAATATAAATTACTTATATTAAAGTTGATGCTTGTGATTGTTGGCTGAACTTTCAATACATTATAATTGAAATGCATTTGTACTTATATTCTTTGTCGTTTATTCTCTACCCCCTTCAAAATTCTGAATTAAATAGAAAATGCTCTATAGCCCTATTACCACGTTAGTCAAATTATACCTAATATGGCAAGTATTTTTTGTTTTTCAGAATTCTGAAGTTCAATTAATGAATGATAAAACCTGAGATAGGTACGCAGTGTTAGAACTTAAGCGACCACTGAAAACTCAATTTTTTTATGTACTTTTAGTGTAACGTGCCCGAGTACTCGACAAAGTAACTTTTGCATTTTATTTGATAAGTTTAATAGGGTAATATTTGTTCATATTATTTAAGTTTATTAACTTATTTGAATGGTACGGAACTCTCAGGCACGAGTCCTGTATGGCATGTCTACCGTCCGCCTTATGTTACCTTCGTGGTTATTGTTTTATGCCAACCCAGAACCATTTGGCCCAGGCCAAACTGTTTTATCCAAATCTCCTAAAAAATATTAGGTTGCGGAAAAAGTTTCTTCTCATTTTATATGAAAATTCAAAACATTTTTTCATACAGTTTATTTACATTGAACTGCAGTATGTAGGTGCCATTTTGTTCGATAACTTTCTGCCATATTGAACGTAGGGACATGATCCCATTGCTATAGAAATTCTGAGGCTTCTGATCAAAAAACCGCGACAAGTGGTTTTGGCAGTCCTCTCGTGATGTTAACCTGACACTACCTAAAGAATTCTGAAGAGACCGAAACAAGTGGAAATCTGAAGGTGCAAGGTCAGGACTATACGGCGGATGGATTAATACGTCCCAGTCAAACTCTCTTAATTTTTGCTGAGTGGCTAAATATGTCTGAGGTCTATCATGATAAAAAACCACACCTCTTCTGTTTACTAATTCCGGCCGCTTTCTCTCAACTTCTTGCTTTAATCTCATCAGTTGTTCGCAGTAGAGTTCAGAATCGATGGTCCTGCCTGGCGGTAACAGCTCTTAATGAATATTGCCCTTCCAATCCCACCAAACACACAGCATTACCTCGTTGCGAGATAACCCGGGTTTCGCCAGAGTCTGTGAAGCCTGACCAGGTTGGGAAAAAACTCTTACTTTTGTAACGGTCATTACTAAAACAACTTGCCAAAAAATGTGAAATAGAGTGGAACAACACTACTCAGGAATATGTCACGTTCAGTTTTGAGCGGCAGCTTTGAGATTAGTCGAGAAACTGCCGTGCTCAGCATCGAAAGAATTCTCTCATTTTTTGTCGCAAAAAATTGTCTCGTTTTGTTACGAAATTTACTAGGTTTATCTATATTTTATCTCTTTTGTAATAACTGAAAATGAAAAATGATTTATCTATCATGGGAAACATGTACTGTTTATAGTTAAATCTGTAAGGAATTTTAAAATAATTTGAAATTTTTATGACAGCCCTGATTTTGTTACGTAACTATAAATAAAAATACAAACAATGAAAACAAATACCATTATAAACAAAATATTTTTTGTGAACCTTAGAATCTATTATTTTAGAAGGTATTTGTAAGGGGAATTTAAACTTAATCAACGCTTATTTCTTTTTCCATGTTTCAATGATAGGGGTGCATTATTTTTAAAATGGCCGATTGATTGATTTGTATCACGATATTCCAAAAATGAATGGGAAACTTTTAAAGACCAAAGAAAACAAAACACGAGCAGACTCTCATTCTGAACGCCCCCTTAAGCGTAGGACTTCTTTTATCTTTTATGAAAGTCTTAGTGAAAGAAGAATAAATGATAAAAACGCAATAGTGTGTGAGGATCACGAGGAAAATAGAAGCAGTACATCTACGAAGGTTGAGAATTTAACCAAGCCTTTCATCAAATTGTCCCATAGATTGTACATGTATAATGTTTAAAGATATAAAGATATCTAAGAAGACTTACTTAAAACAAATAAGTTAATATTTCTTAGGCGAAATCTGATTATGAAGTCGTGAGTAGCGGTTTCGATATCAATATGAATATAAATCTTGAATCTTTTATTATGAATAAAAAAATTATACTCGTTTTTATTTATAGGTTAGTTTGTTGTCACACATTAGTATTACCGTTCCACAGATCATTGGTTTCAGTTAGACAAAGAGGTCGTTTAGAGCCCTGTGTGTCGTTGAGAGCTGTGAGTCGTCGAGGGTGGTTTATTGGAAGCGGTTGGGTCAAGTGCCACAAGAGACATAGTACGGAGTTTATAAAGGTTATGTTATATACCGAAACGTGAATTTATCGTCAAGATGACGTGACTGAAATGAAAAGAAACTTCTATGTAAGAACAATAAAATATTTTCCACGATTGTAGATGTATTTCATCAACAGGTTAATAGAATGTATGCAAACACTAATAGTAAAAGGATTTTACGAAATAAATACTCACAAATAACGCCTAAGACACCTTATTTCAGCTGTGACGTCATTGGAGATGTAACTCTTAATTTATGTGCCAAAATGCTGGCTTCATGTACCACAGTTAAACCGCGGACGGATATAAAATCCATAGAGCGCCAGCCCTAGCCAACTTGGCGCCCTAGGCGAAGAATTGAAATGGCGCCTTAAAACAAAATAAAACGAACGAGAGAATTAAAAAGTATTTATTAAATAACCATGATGAAATACTATGGTCCTTAGTATATTATTAAAATCGCAGTTTGCAATTACATATAATATGTAATGGAATTGTAAAGTGGTGTAAGTAGTGTCTTGCAATTCAGCGAATAACTTAGTTGCATCCTCCTTAGTCTCCGTAAGTTGGAGATCTGAACCGAAACAAGAGCTACCCAGCGCCGCTGAGATGTCACACACGGGCGGGCGCCATCTTGTGCCCCCGCCATGTCGTCGTCCCCAATACTATTATGCTGGGTTTAACCTATTATATTATTACTTAGGTGGTAGAGCTGATGCCAGGCTCGACTGTGAAGGTACCACCATCTTACTCGCAAATCCTCCCGAAGTTATTCGGGGGAGAGTAAGAGAACAGCTCTCAGGCAAAACCAGGCGACCCACCATTGCCTGGGACCGATGGATGGCGGTATATCCATCCCCAACTGCCGGGCATTATAAAAAACAGACTGGTGACGGGCAGCGGCGTCACTGGTTTAAGGGATTCAGCACCACGCTCACCAACCCGCCTGCCCAGCGTGTGTGAGTATGGGCATTTCTTCCAGGAGGACCACCAAGAGTGGTGAAATCCTGGAAAGGCCTATGTCCAGCAGTAGACGAAACAGGCTGATGGATGGATGGATTATTACTTAAAAGTGTTATTAACACTGAAAGTGAATTAGCGCCGCCCCAAGCAAACTTGGTGCCCTGGGCCTCGCCACTCCACCCCTTAAGGTCAAGCGCCCCAGGCTGTTGCCTTGTTCGTCTATCTATACGGACGGGCCGGCCCCTGCTATGACGCGGACCAATAATTAAAACATCGAAACCCACCAAACAAAGCTCCGATATTAGATGAATTTCTTTTTAACCTTTGTTTTTATTCTTTAGTTTCATGGTTTTGTCATGAGGGTGGTAACAAGCCACGTCCGAAGCCAGTTCAAATGAAAGTATTTACCGTAATTCGGTGTTAGTCTAACTGTCTAGAGGACGCCGCGTTCGGATTAATCAGTGATTGTATTTGTTTCTCAGATTACAATACCCCGTAAGCACCTCAGCTAGAATGTTTCTGATTTTGAATAAACATCATTTATATCAAATATAGAAAAAAATACTTCGATGCAGTCTACCTACCTAACCCTATTAAATCACAGAGATAACGTAATTAACCGCCTGAGCGCGGCTGCCTCAGACAACCGAAAATGAAGAAGTCGCAGTTGACGGTTGAGAGCGCGTTGTGACGTCACGGGAATGCGGTGTCACGTGATTATATTGTTTGTAACTGAAGATACTTGGTGATGCTGAAGTGGGATCTTTGTGTTGCTGATATTTTGGGATTATGAAGAGTCAATCATTTTTTTTTTGTGTTTAGAACTAACTTTATTTTTGTCATTATTTTCTTACGCTGGGTACTACCACCGTGCCTGATGGAAGGCGTTGATGGGATTTAGGACTCCTCGCTGCCTTCACGCTCGCCCAGAGAGTGAGAGCGTGAAGGCAGCGAGGAGTTGTCAGTCCAGGGGTTTAAGAAAAATCTACGGAATTAAATGATTGATACCACGTGGCTGCCTCTAACCGGTCTCTTGGAACGGAGATTCTCATGACGTTATGCCGGAGAACGATAAGTCGCTTATGACGGCATAGTTTCGTCATTAGAGTGGTGTTTCAGGAAAAAAGAAGTCGGCAAAAGCCTATTTTTGTGAATTTTTGCCGTTACATTTGAAACAATTTTTCGATAAAAGTTGTTTTTTTGTCCAGTAAAATTATGAAGGTCACATGGCCCAAAGCATAAATTAATTACTCACTTGAAAAATAGAAAGAAAGAAAGAAATACTGAATGCTTTGGTCTAATTGCGCTGAAATATTGATGCAAGCTCAATCTATCCCCTTAAATAAGGGTAACTTCAGCTTTTCACTTATCAAATTATCACTAAAATTGTCAACCACAATGAATGCCCGTATCAAAAACTGTAAGAAAATCTTCAACACTTCCCGTCAAACATTACCATTCTTATTACGCCTGTGCAAAGGTGTTTATCGCACAAAAAGTACAATAGACATATATCATACCAAGATTCATTCCACTCCTGAAGCCACCAGCTCGGAAGTAAGTGATTATGTCACCGCGACACCCTGTTTCCTCCACTTTTCACACTCTTATCCTCGGCTCACCCGACAGGACCTCAAAGGGCCTTAAAACCTCCCTTTGTAAATGATCGATGTCACTGATAACTTTGCTACTGGTAATGCGGCCCTCTTTGAAGGTTAAACTGGTTAGCCTGGGGCTGTTCTGTCACTTTGTGGACGCTTCCTGGTAGCTCTGAGGTCTGCGTTTTTAATGAGACCGTATTCAACGTTTGATTGACCTAAATATGGGTGACGCATGAATAAAGTGCGCGTTTTTAGGGTGCCGTTAAAATGTAAATCCTTACAGGGAAGTTTTCGTGTCTGTGCATTTATTTATAGCGACTGGGCAGATTGAGCAGAAATTTTGCAAGAAAGTGCACAAACATTTATTTTTCGGCTACTTTATCATGTATGGGAACTCTCCTAAAAAAATTTTAGGTTGGGGAAAAAGTTTCTTCGCATTTTATATGAAAATTCAAAACATGTTTTAATAAAGTTTATTTACATTTAACTAAAGTATGTAGGTGCCATTTTGTTCGATAACTTTCTGCCATCTTGTAGGTAGGGACATGATCCCATTGCTTTATAAATTCTGAGGCTTCTGATCAAAAAACCGCGACAAGTGGTTTTGGCAGTCCTCTCGTGATGTTAACCTGGCACTGCCTAAAGCATTCTGAAGAGACCGAAACAAGTGGAAATCTGAAGGTGCAAGGTCAGGACTATACGGCGGATGCATTAATACGTCCCAGCCAAACTCTCTTAATTTTTGCTAAGTGGCTAAAGATGTGTGAGGTCTAGCGTTATCATGATGAAAAACCACACCCCTTCTGTTGACTAATTCCGGCCGCTTTCTCTCAACTTCTTGCTCTAATCTCATCAGTTGTTCGAAGTAGAGTTCAGAATCAATGGGCCTGCCTGGCGGTAACAGCTCATAATGAATAATGCCCTTCCAATCCCACCATACACACAGCATTACCTTGTTGCGAGATAACCCGGGTTTCGCCAGAGTCTGTGAAGCCTGACCAGCTTTTGACCACGACTTTCTTCGCACGTTTTTGTCGTACGTGATCCACCTTTCATCACCAGTTATCAGGTTTTTCAAAAATGGTTCGGTTTCATTACGTCGTAATAAAGAATCACAAATGAGTACACAGGTCATTAAGTTTCTTCCAGTGAGCTCATGAGGCACCCGAATATCGAGCTTTTTGTGTACCCAGCTTTTTTCAAACGCGCCAATACTGTTTTGTGGTCAATCCCCAGTTCTTCAGCTACATCGTAACTACTGATATGCCGATCTTGCTGCACTTTTTCAAAAATGGCATCCATTTTATCCGTAACAGGGCACCCAGAGCAAAGTGCATCTTTGACATCAAAATTTCCGGATTGAAAACGCTTAAACCAAATTTGTTCTGCTCTCACAGACACTGCACTAGGTCCATAATCATCACAAATGTTTTTCGCGGCTTGCGTTGCATTTTTACCTTTTTTGTAGTGAAATTTTAAAATGTATCAAATTTATTCATTAGATTCACTCATATTAACAGTAAGACAAACAAATGAAAATCACACATTTTACCTAATTTGAGTTCGGAATTTCTTTTTTAAAATTAAAAATTTTTAATAATACCAATACCAGCCAGATGATGGATATACAAATGGTATAGCCGAAGAGATTTTATTATAAGTTCATATATACAATTTGCGAAAAGAGTTTTTCCCCAACCTTATTTAATTTCATTTTTAATTCAATATTCAGTTTTGGGTAAATATTCCCCAAAACATATTCAAATTTCAGATCTATAACTTATTCCGTATGCAAGCTAGAGTTCCATGACTTATTCGGACGGCACAGAGGAAAAGGACGGACGGACAACAGAGGGAAATTAATGGGGCTCCGTATTGCTCTTTGGGTATGGAACCCTTAAAACATGGAAAAATAAAAATCACGATGAAATGTTTTCATAATTAGTATGATGTCTCAAATAAAGCAGTTATTCGTATTTTTAGTTCACTGATAAAAACAGACTTCGAAACTGTGTTTTAAAAGTCTTGATAACCGATATTATTTGGTTCATAGCTGGTGGTTAAATATAAATATTTATAATGTATTCATGAATAAAAATATCGCATAAAGAGTTTAAGAGAAACTACGTACAAAGAAAGATGGGTGTAAAATAAAGAACACTCAGGTTTCCCTCTATTACAGGAAAATGTTTCTCTGAAATAAAATATGAAAATAATATCTGCCCAAGCGACAAGAAATGTGTCCAAGAATAGATATCCATTTAACAGGAGGATAACGAAAGATATCCAGAAATAAGCATCTATATTTCAAACGAATATTGCGGAGAAAATGTCTAAAAATATCTAAGAATCATTTGTACGTTTCATCACCTTGAAAAGGACACCTTATATTTTTTAAGTTTCAACTCTGAGCATAGACTAAATTTGTTTTATTTAGTCTATGCTCTAAGTATTAATTTGGTACTATAAAAAAGTATTGTTTGCAAAAATAATTTAGTTCTTCTTACATGCATTTTTTTTTAATTCCACAGATATTTATTTTTTTGCTCTTTTTTGTTTCAATAAAGACAAAAAATTTGCGTGCGGGTTTCTCTTCGATAGTAACCGTACAGGTGCCAAATTTTTCGAGATTCATACATACGTACATATACGAAGACTTCAGATTTTCATTTGCTACGATCCTGACACACTTCTAACCTCTTCTAGTCAAACAAGCTCTTCTATTCTGAGTACTTTTGATTTTGGCCTTCTTCAGTATCCCCCGATTATATAATATCCCCGGCTTACATCCTTCCAGGGTGGCCCGGGCAATCTTTACCTTCCACTCACTCACCATAAATTTCTTTCTGCTGTCATTCACTCTTTCACATTTTCAAACTACCTACCTGCATTATTTTTTCTGTTCTAAAAATGCTCCGCAAACTTATTTGCAACAAAAAAAAAACGCCCCCATGGCGCCATGAAGAAAGCCCACCTTGCATTTGCTGGTGCTACATCAGCCAAAAGAGGCGTGTTCCAAAACTTGCAGATAACACGATGTTTACTCTGTGTTCCGCACACAGAACAAGAGCCGCGCCCGCTAATGCATCACACTCTTATCTGTTAACTGCAGTTCTCCACATAGAGGGGATACAGACACTTTAAGGGTTCGAAATTAAGGGTCGAAAAATGTTACACATAGAAAGATTCACACATAGAAAGATTCACACATGCATGCATGACTGACTGTAAATAAATCTTGAAGGTCGGTAAGCATATTCAACCTTACACGTTAGAGTAGAAAATAAATTGTGAAGAAAAAATAATTGAAGCGTAAGATAAGATAAGATAAGACTATATATATACTAACTAAAGCGTAAGAATATAAGGAAGTAAGCATTTTATGTGATTCTATTATAAAAAAGCAAAAATGGTTTATTGTTTTTCTGTATTCCAACCACAGAACGTAACTCTAAGCAATAGAAGAAACCCTAATAACTATATATAGTGTAAAAACTTTTTATTGAAACATGTAAACAGATATATGTCCAAATTGATAAATCCTGGCAAGTAAACAAATGGGGATTTCGACAGTCCGGTGACTGTTTTTTGTCCGTGTTATTCGTTCATGGCGTCACGCGTCACGCGGGAACATGTTGTATGGATAAAGTAGGACCTCCTCTATACTCCGCTAGTGGTCTGCACTGTATTTATTAAGCCTGTTATCGACTGAGTAAAAGCAGCGAGGTTGAGGCGAAACTTTATTTCGGGCAGACATGTGAGCAATGCGCCCGCGAAATTATTTGCGGAGTTTCAAATTAAGATAGGGATACTGGCAGTTTATCTTTTGCTTTCGTGTAGTTAATAGTGGATCTTTATTTATGTGTTAACAACTTTATTATGTATGGCTCTATGTTTTTTTTTGTTTTATATCGGTTTATTTACTAAACTTTAAGTTTTAATATGAAAATAACATATTATAGAATATAGAAGTTATAGAATATAGAAATAACGTGGTTCGATACCATTTCACGGGTTAATGTTACAAACTTTCAAGTTTTAGGTTCCGTAAAAGACAACAAAAGTGAAGCTGCTGTGTCTGTCCGTCTGCTATATTTCTTGAAAACAGCGGGTCCAATTAAGCAGTGGCGTGCAGGTTGATCTGGAACAACGGGGAAAATTAAGATGAATCTCCGAAGTTGCATTTTGAAAATGTACACTCAGAGAACGGACTAATAACGGAAACCGATTTGCGGAAGGTTATTTTTTTTTAAATAATTAAACTACCAACGTGAACAAGCTCTCAAATTTCAGTTGCTTTTGCAAATATAAAAAAAAACATATTTATGGAAAATTACACCCGAGACATATAGATGATAATAAAGTTCTGTTATTTAATTTAACTACAATTGACTGGAGTAATTTATGACTACCTGTAGACTATATTAAATCAGTTGTCAGGGTTCTGCGCCCGAGTAAATGTCGCTCTGCTGTCTGTCCGTTCGTCCGTATGTCATGGGTCTCTAGTAATGAATTTCTACCGAGACGATTTCCGAGTGTATGTAGGATTTCCAATAGGTATCGAAATAATTGATAGAACACGGTATTGCTTACCCCTGCATTGACATATTTTAAATACTGTCTATTTTTACACCCACGCACTGAAAATAGTTACCTACCAATCGATATGTGAATCGGTGTTAGGCATGCCACCGTTTTAGTACAAATTTGATAACGCATTTCTGTGTTGTTTTTCGTTATAAACTAAAGTTCAAGACCTCTATAATTGAATACAAGCATTTACAAAGTAACTATCTGGTTGAAATGTAAAATTTTGGTATAGTTACAATTTAAGGCAAGAAAATAACTTTGTATTTAAATCTGTCACTTCTTGATGTTTTTAACCAATGACCTGCTCTATAGGGGGGGGGGGGGTGCTGCAGGACGACGACTGCTTTGTCTGTTTTTTGGGGCCATTTCAAACAAACCACAGACCGATTCTAAAACGAGGACACACACCAAAAAATGACAAAAAAAGACCGCACCGCACCGCAGAGGTTAAAACAAAATCAATATTCAAAATTTTGGCAAAATGGTTTAGTTTAAAATATCTGTACCAGATGATAAAGGTCTTATACTTTGGTCTATAACGAAAAGCAACTGTAAAAAGGACCATCAAATTTTGCATTAAAACGGTGGCGTGCTCTTTGATAATCAAAGAGCGTGCCTATGCGCCTTAAAATATATTCGTAGAACCCTGTTTTTCTTTGGAAACCAAAGAAAAGTGTTCATTAAAACGTCTGGAAATAATCTCACGATCTCTACCTAAAACCCTCAACAAACTCGGTATAAGAGGTGCGAACTCGACTCACGAGCGAGTTCCCGAATTCCTACGACATAATTATTACACAAAGCGGCAACTAATTGCGAACGCTCTGTACGCTGTAGTACTCTGTGCTGACTATGTAGCCGACACTTTCAAGCGTTGACATACTTCTGTGGTGCCATAAAATGAGGGAAGAAGCGTTTGCTGTGTACGGCCTGCACAAGGTACGGATTCCGTTAATGTCCTTATAGGCTTGAACTATTGTTTCATATCAAGAACTTTGCCATTGCAAATATTTTGTATTTTTCCCAGATTTCCGCGTAATGCTTTATCCTTTAGCATGATCAATAGTTTTGGGGGGTAGCATTAACAGATTAACAAAGTACTCGAAACAAAATTTAAAAAATCGATGCTAAAAAGTAGTTATACCAAGTGTGGTGTGGACTGTAACTTGCATTTCACAGTTCATTGTTGGGAACATATTTAACACCCCCTTAGGGATTTATATCGTCGTGTCATCATACGATATGTATGTGTGTATAATTTTAAGGATTTCAAACCTTAACTCTTAGCTCATATGCGATTGAGACAAATCAGTACCAGTTGTACCATTCATAGTATTGGCATAGACTAAATACATTATTTAGTCTATGGTATTAGTCAATGGTACTAGTGGTCCGGAGGCCTCAAAAGTTAAAACCGTGGTACAAAACATGCATATACTTTGATAAGTTTCTTTTGGACCTTCTCTAGGTGGATCTTCCAGCTATTTGGCTGCCATTTTGCGGCTGTTATAGTTGGAGTGATCAATGATTTTGAAGATGATAATGGACGTGGTACAGCGCTGTGTTCACAGAAATTTATTTGAATACCTATAGGTTCTGTGGTTATGGTACAAGTCTCGCAACGGTTAATGAGCACCTTGACTGCGCTAGTAATTTTTTCTCTATCGCACTTGTTAATTTTGTGCGCGAGTGCGCTAGTCCCCCACCATTTTTGCCGAGCGCTCATAACTCGTTGCGAGACTTGTAGTAAATTTTACTAAATGTAAACCATGAAAGCTTATACGAGTAGGTAATATCTTTGTATTTATATTCTATTTACATTTTAAAAATCACGTTTATCTGTTTGCACAGCCATTTTGAGTTACCATTTACAATTTTACCTTTATTTTAAAACCACTAAACGGATTTTAATCTTACAAAAAGTTAAACGGTATAACTCGGCTGTGACCAAAAGAATCTGAACAGTTACCATTTCAATGTATGATAACGACCTTGTGGATTATGTGGATGGAATGATTTTTTCTGCGTTAAGAAATTATATTATATATCAGGAATTAGGAAATTTTCTCAGGTTTCTGCTGATATATCACACTATGCCTAAAATTTAACCTAACATGACGAAATAAGTGTATCTATAAATTCAGGCAGTGCCAATTTTCGGTCTAGATTTTTTTCGTGACATTATGGGATCGGGCAGTTTAGGGGGGCTCGACAGTCCTAGGGTTAAAGCCGTACACATATCTAAATGAAACAATTTAGTGGAATAGTGGCTACGAGCAGAAATTCTATTTATTTTATTCATGCAAAAGGCTAGTAGATAGGTACGAGGATGGTGATCATCACATTTCCCCACAAATAGGCATCTTGTTCTGTTCTGGTCACTGCTAGCTTTGTTTTAGCTGTGTGTATTTATATATGTGCAAATAGTGTCTAGTTATTCAGCACTATCATCAACATACTCCTCACCAGTTTTTTGTTCTTTGGTACCACTTCATCCTTATAAGTTTATGAACGTAGCCATTTCCTTGGCACACAAGTTATTCACGTTTGTGATATTTCCCTGCAATTAAGTAACGACGACGGACAATGCAGAAACGAAATAGTTGCACTAAGCTTGTGACTTATATACGAGGAGAAACTTCAACAAAGAGGAACAACTTTAAGCCTTCAAAAAGGCTGTATTTTATTTGTGCACAACTTCATTTGTAAACAACATCAATGGCTATTTATGATCTGTAGTCAGATGCTACCTGCCTAGTTTCACTATAAATAGTATAGCTTCTTTAAAAGCGAACAGGAAAACGTCACGATTTTCTACTTGACATATCAGATTCTCACTATACTACATGTATACTACGAGTAAA
Source organism: Ypsolopha scabrella (assembly GCA_910592155.1). Classification (NCBI taxonomy): domain Eukaryota; kingdom Metazoa; phylum Arthropoda; class Insecta; order Lepidoptera; family Ypsolophidae; genus Ypsolopha; species Ypsolopha scabrella. The sequence goes on along the minus strand of OU342975.1, from coordinate 18,960,312 downwards.
CAGGGTAGCACGTTGCGCGTTGAGAGTGTCAGTATAGGGAAAGTCTAAAGTATTAGGTGGAGAAATTTGCTTAATTGACTCTCATCATCGATTTTGATTGTTTTGTGTTTATTCAATGTTAATATCTTACCTTAGCCGGGAATCAAACCAGCATAGCAAGTACGTAAGCATCGATTCGATAAAAATGACAGACAAACTTGATAAATTCTAAGCGACAACTCTTATTGCTATGCAATAAGAATTAAATTTTGGTTTATCGAAGCGATTTCGAGTCGATAGGATGTTCATACTGGTACCTTGCTCATTTTGCAACAAAGTCAACATTCTGTATATAAATTATTCGATAGTGTTGCAGTAAGGATCAAAATGTTCCAAGAAACGTTATTATTTCAAATGAAACGAAATTTGCTATACATATTTTGCATTTTCTTTCATTTAACTCCTACTATTTTTTTACTTGTAAGCTTGTGAAGCTTAGGTATACATTTTTCTCTATATTTTAGAATTTCATCAAATAAATGTATCCCAAATGCTCCCCGTTTTACGGGTTCCTTTAAAAAGTATTTTCAACCGGAAGATAATTATTTAATTCTGTACTATCCTAATCTGCCTTAATTTTACAAGTAAAAAGTAGTATGAATTCTATGATAATACAAAAATAAGTAATTTACATTGATTTGGTAAATAAGGTTTCTTTGAAGAACTTGGTTCTTACAAAGCTGCAATCTTTTTGAAAATGAATTACCTAGTTCGCTAAGGATTGTTCTAAACTGCTAAAAGCGAAACAAAAGTTTGTTTTGATTCGTTGTTTTATTGTTTGAAAGGAAAAAAGAAATAAAACTCATAAACGTGACTTAAATAATGCCTTTGGGCAAATAAAATAATAAAAACCCTAAAAGTAACAACAGATAGAATACAAAAGAGAATCTTAAAATTGTTAGGAGAATACGGAATTTTTGTCGCAATTTCTTTCTTTGAACCCATTTAATTTTATAAAAAAACGTAAAAGTTATCTTTTTTCGTGGATGGAATTATTATAAGTTAAGGACCTCGAAACTGGGACAATGTGCTTTGATTTAAATATTTTTCCAGAGAATAACCTTGTTAATGTTATGATGGAGTACACTGCCATCATGTTTTTCCAGGAAACAATTTCCGCTTTGAGCTTTTATGAGTTTGACCAAACTTTGTTGTTTTAACTTTATTTTGAAACTTTCAGTCAACATAGCTGACATTATTTTAATTTTATAGGTAGCTTTAAAATATTCTGCTTAAATTTTATCCGGGTAGGTAATGGATAACTATTTCTTTATTAATTTTTTCAGGTTAACAAACAGTTGCAACACGGATACATTAATATAAATACAAATAAACCTAAAAAACCATAGGCAAAAGTTAGTTAAGCTCATTGCCTTATTCCCCTAATTGTCACATTTTAATTACTTAATTCAATATTACCTTATATTCAATTGTATTTTTAATTTTCGTTGTACGTTTTTTATGTACAATATTTTAAAATGTATACTGTGGGTGAGTAATTATTATTGTGATAAATAAATATATTTCCAATTTCAATTTCATAGTTTGATAAAAATTAACAGTATGAGTGCACGATTGATTATATAAACAAAAACACAATCATTATTAAAAAAATAAAACCTAAATACGTAGTTTGTTACTTATTTGGCACAATAAACGAAAACTTATTTTTACAAGCAGCGGTAGCTCAGGGGTAGAACGCTGGCCTCTCAATTTTTGAGATCCAGGTTCGATCTCCGGCCGGGCATGCACCAATGAATTCTTCGGAATTTATTTAATACTTACCATTTGCTGAACGGTGAAGGAAACAATCGTGAGAAAACCTGTATGCCCTAAAAAGCGTGTATTTGTGCCCGAAGAACGGCGATAGGGCTCGCCACTCATCACGAACGCAAGCTTTCTGAGTAATTGTCACCATGATAATACTTTTTGGGTCAATAACCATTAGGATTTTGATGAAAGTAGTATTTTTATAAAAATCCTAGAATTTTAGTCGAATAAAATGAAATAAGGGCTCAATTTTATCATAATGCTCAGCAGATCCAGAATTTTGATCGAACAACTGATAACAACCAGATATTCGATCAAAATTCTAGATCTGCTCAGGATTAGCTTTAGTCCGGCTTAACCTTAAGGTCAAAATTTAGGGTTTTCATCTAAATACTAATTTCATCAAAATCCTGCGACATTATCGATTTTTTAGAATTGATATCTTTCAAAGGTTGTCTGCCAGGCTGTAATTCCATAATTAAAATCAACAACCACTTACAATAACAGTAAAATCAACAAGAAAAACTAACAGAAACGGTTTAATAATAACAAAAAACTAAACAAATACATAAACAAAAGAATACGTATCACTTCGAACGCAATCCAAACAGGAAAGAACTTGTTCACAAAATTCAAAATGGCGACCTAATGTTTTAGCTGCGGTACTGACTGCTCACCTGTACCACGATCCACGCAACGACAGCTGTCGTCGACCGTCTGACGCCATTATGTCGACCAATTGACGCCATTATTGCGTACGAGAGATAAGAATGGAGATAACTCAGTAAAGGTCCGATTGTGTACCTTTTTTAAATCGTCTCGTTGGCCTTACTTTAGTACATATAATTATCGTTCAATCGTATAGCCATCTCTATCACACTCTTATTGCGTGTGTCAGAGAGATGGACGTATGCTCGAACGATGAACGATAGACCGAATGTTTTTAGAATACCGAGCCAGTTCTGTTCAATCTTAAATGCGCGTCTGAAGTTTGCCTATCTCTCTCTTTCATCTATCTGTCTCTATCCGTCTTGCCGCTAACTTCACTCGAAGTTTGCGAACTGTCTTAAAGCCTTGTTATCCTCTTTAATTTGCTCTTTCCACGGAAAGATAGGAAATAAGTTTGTCACCTCTTCCTACTAATTTTAAATACTTACCGTTAATTTTGTATGGGCAAGTAAAATTTTAAAACGAAGTTTTAATAGTGTAAGACTTCGATCGTCACACAGGATACTTTTGCTATAGGTGGTGTGTTTACAAGCATATATCCATGTAGAGGTATATTACCAGTGTTGCTACTTTATCCAATTTTTAGCTAGATCTATAATTTGATAGCTTAATCGTTTAGCTACCATTTTAAGCTACTTTTATGCACATAATAAAAGGTATTTTTCCAGTCAATTTCTAATACAAAGAAGTTAGTATCCATTCTTAAGTTAGTATTCATTCATTTGAGTATTAAATAAAAAAAAATATTTGTATTGAAAACTCTGTCTTGTATATAAAGTCATCTTAATTTATGCAGCCAAATTCTTACTGAAGACTCGGTAAGTGATCAGCAACAAGGTTCGATGACACTTTTTGTAAAATTCGTAAATTATTCTTTTCGTGTTCCCTACAAACGCAAGCCCAGCCCAGAGTCAATTACTATGGGACGTCAAGATTTTATTTTGCGAAATTAGCAAAATGTGTTATCGATCCGGGTTACTGATCACTTACCAAGTCTCCAGTATGAGTTTGGCTGTATAAATAAAAGTCACCTTTTATATTTTTTTGTTTAGTCACTTTTTGCTTAATTTTTTTCGTAACTAGCAACTTTTTGACTTAGGTTTAGCCACATTTTCTTTAGGCAAGGTGGCAGTGTTAAAAAATCAAAAAGGGTATACCAGAGTCTTCTGGTATACCCTTTTTGAGTTTTGGCTGACATATTACGAATGCAAACGTATTTAATATGATAAAAATTAGTAAAACTTGGAGAAATTATTGTACTTTTATTTAATAGTAGATTGTTATTAGAAATTATATAGAAGGGAGGTAAGTTATCAATTGCACCTGAGATATGTAGGCGCACGAGGGAGCGAAGCGAGATCTAAATATCATTATGAATCTAAACCACGAATCTTTTAGTAGTAAAATAATTTGGTTGCTGTCTTAACTCTTATTAAACGTCTTTATAACATTTTATTTAGCATATTCACCTATATACGCAAGTCAAATTTTTCCATAATGATCTATAAATAAAATACAGATTAACAAAATAAAACTGAAAAAGGCAGAAATGATATTTTCAATTGTCATTTAGCGAGACGAGTGATTTACTACATAGTTAGTGACTATAAGGGACACTCGTTTGATTTTCAAATTAACTTATTAAGGTTGGTAAATCGAATTTACCTCCCGCATTTTGAGTTGTATACGACTTACCAAGTCAACTGGAAATGTCCTGTAGGTTTTAATTGTGAGCCAATTTGTATGAAATTGATTAATTTAAAGATTTGGGCAGTAACTTTGTTTCGCATTGAGTTACAAGTCTGGTTTTTTAACAGCTTGATATCTCTCAAGTGGCCAAAGAAAAAGAGTCTTGACAGAAGACGGACAGACATACAGATAGACAAACGGACAATAAAATGATCTCATAAGTGTTCCGTTTTTTCATTTTGCGGTATGGAACCCTAAAAAGAACTTCTGTGTATAAGATAAAGAACTTGAAACCAAATTTTCATTTCGTTATCTAAATTCCAAATTTCAGAGGGTGTTTTTTTCAAAGAAACGTACGTGCACTGAAAGACAATGAACTTTTGTCCCACTTTGCGCTCACCTACTCGCGACCCGCGACTTGTTTCTTTCTTGCAAACAGAGTAAACAGGGTAAAAAGCAGAATGCTTCACTTTACACCATTTAATTCGATCTGAATTATTTTTGAAGAGATCTGGGTTAATGCGACTGTCGAAAAAAATATTATCCCCTCAGTATTCCTTACAGTAGTGTTTCGTGTGTTAATTTATTAGTGAAACACTCGTACATCCACATTTCACAGATGGTCTTAGTTCCGTGAAAACGAGTATCTCGGTCTTATTGCCGTACTTCAGCCACGAATACGTAATAGCCCCGAGATAGGAGTATAAGAATTTATTGCTTTTATATAATGGAATGGCGTCGTAATTTTCTGTTTATCGCCAAAATGAAACTAAATAATGAAAAAGCTATTTAAAAAAATGTTCTGTTGTCATAAATCCACTAGATTAAGTTTATAAATTAAAATATATTTCTTACGTAATATTACTAAGTATAAGTACTTATTGAATAATCTGACCTTAGTACATCACTCACTTCTAAGCAGTGGATGCTGGATTATCTGTTAAATTAAATGTCTGTGTTTTATTAAAAGTGGCCAAAATTACAACCAATAAGTGTGAATAAGACAAAGATTTATTCATTGAGCAATTTAGTTTGACAGCTCCGTCCTTAGATCATGCTACCGTTTACTATATTATGACATTCAGAATGTATGAAATTGCTTCTCTTTACTTACAATATCTCAATGATTTTAAGTAACAGACTATGAATAAAATCTTTTGAAAACAATGAATCATTATCTGTTTAATGGAATGTTTTTGTTTTATTTAAAAGTGGCTAAAAGGACAACCAATAAGTGTGAAAAAGACAAAGATATTTATTCATTGAGCAATTTAGTTTGACAGCTCCGTCCTTAGATCGTGCTACCGGTTACTATGTTATTTATGACATTCAGAATGTATGAAATTGCTTCTCATCTCTAAACTTATGATAACTTTGATTTTAAGTAACAGACTTTGAATAATATCTTTTGAAACCAATTAATCTCCTGGGGTTTCAACAGAATACCCACATGTTTCAACAATTATCAACAGAATACCATATTTCACATATTAGCATTTCAAGTTAAGCGATGCATAAGTGTAAAATGCAACGCTGTGATTGGCTCATTTGTAGTTTAACTATCGCTAAGCAAGATTTCTCAAGTCATTGAGGCATTGCAACACTGAAAGGCCACAAGAGGAGCCCAGCGTTGCGTGGTCTCCCTCGCTCGTATTTCGCTGGAAGGACGTCGTAACTCTTCGTGATGGATTGTTGCTTTTCCGGCTTTTCAGCAACGCCCAAATGGCCGTCTGTCTGAGCGACCCTTGAGCACATAGGATGTGGGCTAAGAGGCAGGGAGCGCCATAAAAATACGATCAGGCTAATGTGTCAATAAAAAAGTTCGCAACTATATTGAATTGTTACCAGAACCACCAAAAGCATTATTTTAAGGGTCGGCGCTGCTTGGAATAAATCCTGCTCTAATCGAACGTTTTTGTTTTATCTGCGGGTACGCGCCAAGTCGAGCTAAAAAGCAGCACGGCCGTACCATCCTTTTCTCGAAACAGTGCAGGCCATTTTCGACCCCCTATAACTTCGTTGTGGATAAAACTAGAAGCCTGAATTTTCAGTAACCAAACAAACATTGTATAAACACGGTATATGTCAAATTTCATTCCATTTGTAACAGTAGTTTAAGAATTATAACTAGTCAAAGTTTCTCAATTTTGTCACTCACTCACTAACTGACTGACCGATCATCAAATCTCTAAGGCACTTCTAGCAGACATTGAAGCTTCAAATTTGAATAACAACTTTTTACGGTAGAAGAACTAAGTTTTGTTTTTGATGGCATCTCAGATAAAGAACGAAGATGGCATAATAATTGTCTGTCTGTCTGTTTTTACCAAATACCATGAAGTTCAACTTAAGGAGTGGTATGTATTTATTTTGTTTAGTTTTAAAATAGATAAATTTTTTCTCGATGTTAATGAGTTTTAATAACGAGTTTATGTGTTAAACCCTGTTTTTGGCCGATTTAGGGATTCTGACTCCTAATAAAAGTGACAGCTACACTATTAGTGCTGAGGAACATACTATGCTATATTTTATTTTAATGAAAATAACTTCAGTTTAAAATTTCAATATTTGTGAATCAGGTCGGGAGAAATAGCGCTGATTAGCTGGTTTATCAGCGTGCGTTGACCAAAGTTATACGTGAAAAAACCGATCGTTTTCCTGAAAACTGTGTCAGTTTAATATTTATCCATCCATTTCCATCTACAACGATTCTGACACACCTCTTGCTAATTTTAAGTTTGAAAAAGTGAATACGGTCAGGTGTCAATATAAAAATATATAATATGCATTTTAATCTTCAAACGTTGTGAATCTATACCTCTACACTAATATCATAAAGCGATGTTTGTCAGTTTGTGACCTTGGACGAAGTAGGTAATCTCTAAAACTAAATATCCGATTATATATTTTTTTTAATTAATAGCAAGGTACATTATCCTTGAGTGCAATGGGCTGTAGTTTGTATCTACATCTCATAATTCTTTCATTGTTGTAATGGTTACTCTTTACTTGGACATAGGTTATTTCCTGGGAACGGGCAGTTCTTGGCAACTGAATATAATAGCTGTACTCTTCACTTGGATGAAGGCAATTGTTTGTTTCCTGGGATCAGACAGTTTTCTAGGGATACAGACATAGGATATGACATATAAAATACAACATATTGATACGTCACGAATCCTCGTCAGGGTATCAAAGGTGTTACTAAGTGTGAAGTGTGAAATGGGAGTCATAGTCCACACTTGGTACTACTTTACACCTAAAATTGTTACGTCCCAAACGAGATGGGTAGTGAGCCCTATCGCCGTAATTCCGGCACAAATGGACCAACAGCTTAACGTACCTTCTGAAGCACGCAGACCGAACACAAATCAACCCTAGAAGCCTAATCTACCTATATTTTAGAAGTACATAAAGCCTAAGCATACGTCTCAGAGGCGTACATATTACAGCCTGTATGCTAAAAAAGCTAATTTTCTAAGACAATTTAAGGTTTTATATTCATACCTTAAGTTCTCTTTAAAAATAGCACATAAGCAGGTTTATTTTAGGCTAAAGGCTGTCATTTATAATGTTCACCTCTGAGACGTATGTTTAGACTTTATGTTACTCTAAAATAGATTACCTTTTTTGTAGGAGGACTAAAGCGCAATATTGACGTTTTTTAGGCTCTGGTTCCCCTGCTTGATGTTCATTACCTGAATCAGTAGGTTTAACGAGAATATATGGCTTATATTTTCTTGTTAAGATCTTAGTTAAAAGTTACGCAAAGCCTAATCATACGTCTCGCAGGCGTGCTGTACCTAGGCACTAGGTGCTTGGCATCGTCGGCAAGCTCCTGTCGTCGGTCGGCTTCTGATCTGGTTAAAGAGCACGAGGCGCTTACATCAACCGTTAGAAAGAGACAGAGAATTTTAGATTGCATGTACGCCTCGCAGGCGTAGATTAGAGTTTTACGGGGATTGAACTCGCAACTTCTGGGTTAGCAAGCGAACGCTCTACCATGCGGCTACAGAGGCGGTCACATATAAAATTATTTTTGATAAAAACAAAAAGTCAAAGTCAAATACGAATACGTATAGGTATAAATTTATTTCCCCGAAAAATATTAACAGATTCAATTGCACTACTTAAAAACAAAATTAACGCGAGCAAAGCCTATTTATACCAGTATTATAATAATCTTGAAATCCATATCACAGAGAAAATTAAAAAGCTTACGTAAACAAAATCATCTGAAGCACATTTTTAAAAATGTTGTAAGAAGAACTAAATAAATCAACAATGTACAGTTTTTTGTTGGGGGCACGACTCATAAAATTATTACTAGTGTACTGACTGAGTTCTGCAGAAAGGTACTGAGAATAAATCCTTACATCGAGTGTTATACACTGAATGTGATTTTTTCAATAAGGTACGGGGAGTCCACAATTCCATTCATGATTTCATAAATATCATATTTCTAAAACCTAAATCCCCTTCTAAAACCTTCCCCAGCTCTTCCTCTTCCTGCATCGCTCACAACATTAGGATGATTGAAAATGCTACGCCCGATTGGGTGCAAAGGGAACCGTCCATTTTATAATGCTTTTGACCTTTTGTTGTCCATTCTGTGACGCTCTTGCGCTTAGAGAATGCTATCAAGTTTTGTTAAAAGATAAGAAACAAAAAACAGAAGACGGAAAATGTTTTTGAAGTTTTGAAAAGAATCCCTTTAAATTTTTAACGAAAAGATGGTGAAGTATCCAAAATACTTCAAAGCATTTTTTATATGGGTACCACATTTTTGGTTGCCCTTTAACACAGTAGAGACCAGTATCCAGTATGACTAAAACACATTGTTAGAGATAAGTGTTTCTTTAGCCGTCATGCAGATATACCATTGATGAAAAGTTTTTTTTCTTCGTATACCACGGCTTATATTTAATAGTTAATTTATTAATCCCATACTTATAGAATAACATAATGTAGGTACTTATATGATGTGATGTGATTTGCTGAGGGTATTCGTAACTAATGGTTGTTAATGATTAATACTGGTTCCGCTGTTGGTTGTCAGATGGACTATTGTCCTTATAACAAATATCTACACAGACAAATATAGCTTCAATAGTACTATGTGTTACAGTTATATCATACTAGCTTTTGTCCGCGGCTCCGCCCGCGTGTTATTCGGTTTAACGGCATGCTTTTTTCCTGGATAAAAAGTAGCCTATATGTTATTTTAGGGTATAAGCTATAATCCATTCTAAATTTCATCTAAATCCGTCCAGCTGTTTCAGCGTGAAAGAGTAACAAACATACTCACACACACACACAAACTTTCGCATTTATAATATTAGTCTGATTCCCTTCATTTGATGACTACAAACACAAAAACTGATATATGATCATTTTGGTTGCACTTAAGTCTATTAAATAATATTCTTTCCTGGTTGTTAGATTAATTTTATTTTATTAATTTCCGATGTTTATAAATCTAAACGGAAGTGAACTTGCCGCGCGTTTATTTCTGCGTTTCGAATGGCGGCAGAATTGGGAAGGCACTCATTTTTAGTTTTCGGGCTGTAAGTTCATAAAGTGTATTTTTCTTAGCCATTCCTCAGAAATTATAGTTAAAATGTGAAGTAACACGACTTAAAAGTGAAACCTAGATGTTTGTTTAAATAATAAACTATATCTGAGTTATTTGATTGTTTCATTCAAGACATTAGGGAAAATAGCGCTGCGCTTAATGCCTTCTTTTCTCCCTTCCTGCAATAACTATTGAAAAATAAATTAGGTATGGATGTGATACTTGATATTTAGAATTTTATCCTTTCATACCTAACTAACTAACCAACCAACTTTCGTTAGTAATCATGTTAATCTGTAAGATATGGATCCGACCCACGCTTTGTACTACAATCTGTTGTCTTAGTTATAATGAAAATTAAGAGTATTAAGTTTAACATACAATCACATCATGGCATGCAAATAAAGGTAGAAAGAATTAAACAAAATTGTTTCCACTCAAGCCAGCCAAACCTAAGTGCGAATAGGACTCGTGCCCTGAGGGTATCATTATAGCATTTATGATGTAAGTCTGCTCCCGCAAAATCTCGCACCCCAGTGTTAGGTATTTTCTTGCACGCATGCAGGTAATATGATTTGCAGCGATACGCTACGACTAAACACGAATGTGTTTGCATTTAGCATAGCGTAGCATTTTCCTGATATTGTTTATGGATTTTTATTTCGCTATAAGCACTACGGCGCGGTCAAATTGAATTAATAGTTTCGCGGAATGTGTGCGCGTGCGACACAGGTTCCCCGTGTCTTGGTCGCGCGCGCAATGTGGATGATTGAACAGCCTTAAAACACGAACTTATTCCCCGTGCAGTTAAAGAAACCAACTTAACTTGCCACTTACGATCTATTAAACTCTATGTATTTAAGGGGTCTAATTAGGCTCTGGTATAAAACCTACTTGTTAAGACTTCACTACGCTTCGCATGATCCTGCTTCAAACCAACAAATACTGCAACAATCACTCTGAAATTAATATATGGTAAAGTTGAGGACTAATGTTTGTTAACGCCATGGTGAAAACTTAATTCCATTAAATTTTTTCGATAGAAAAAAAAAACAAAGTTACCTCCAAACTGTAAAATAAACCATCAATAGCATAATGAATACTTGAAATTAGATCTGAAACTTTGCATAATATAACTGATATTAGTATAAAGCAGCTGCAGACTATAACATAAAAATGAAAAAACCACCAGTGTAGCCGCGATTTCAAAATAACTGATGTTTTTGCGTGCGTGGCATCTAATTAGAGTAGGATAGACAGTTAAAAAGCAGAAGCGTTAGAGCAGGACTACGAATTGAGGTATATGGGCCGTTAACGGAATTTCATGTTTCTAAGTCAACTGGAAGTGCCCTATAGATTTTCATGGGCCAATTTGTATGAAATGGATTACGTAAAAAGCAATAACTTTTTTCGTGTTGCGGTAAAACTGATTATTTGACAGCACTATAAGTCGCAGACTTCTGTAGGAAGTATTAGTTTCAATTAGGTATCTTTAACGGGGCCCGAGAAAAAGAGTCTTGATCTATCTATAACTCGTTGGTCTTGACAGACGAGACGGACAGCAGTGATCGTATAAGGACTTCGTATTTTTTTTATTTTGAGGTACTGGACACTAAAATGGTTTATATTTACTTCAACATCTTGTCTTATTGCAGTCAAAAATAATTCCGTATCAGAATTAATTTACACCTCGCCCTAAAATTTCCTGCCAGATAACAACTTCGGGGTGATATTAAATTCCGTGCCATGGGAAAGTTTCTGAAAGATGAAGGGTAAGATCTTATGGACTCTGATTTGGAACCTACAGATCTTGGTATTATTCCTAGCCGTAATTTCTGTCATGATAAACTATTACACCGTGAAAATTTTTATACTCAGCGAATAGTTTGTTTATATTCCACAATGAAAGTAAAGAATATACGACCTTTTCGTCTTTTATTTTTATATCATATATATTTTTTAATTATGTATGTATATACAAGTTAAAGAACACATTGAAATAATATATTGAGATATATTTCGGCCATTACTATGGTCGGCATCAGTCAAAATTAAAATTAAATAAAGATTATGTGATAAATGTATGAAGTCGAAATTATTTTTTTATTTTTTATGAAAAAAAAAATTTTTGATGAAAACATAATAATTCTAACTATTATTTATCAAAAATTTACATGAAGTACGTAAATAAAATGGAAAAATTCCCTTAGAATTCAGGAAGGATAGATGTTAAAGATGGACCGGACCAACTTAACAAGTCGAGTGAGTCAGAATCCTTAGTAAAAAAGTTAGCAAGAGATACGGCGGTAGGAAGCGACGCTTATTCCATTTACGACATTTAGAACTTATCGTCCCTTTTAATTAATTTTTGATATGTACTACTAATTTATTGTATAAACTTTTCGGATTAAACTCTTTTTTAATGTATTTTATAATTTCTGTTACAAAATAACACAAAAAAAAGATGGTGTATGTGTAGATTAAGGGCATTCTTATCTTAGTTCTAATTTAACATAAACATTTAGCTACTAACTTAATTTAGTCTTACATTGATATCGTTTCATAAATGATTTCTTATGTAGCTGAATTCATTCATTATTAAAGTCATATTGGAGACTCGTTAAGTGGTCAGGACCATGCTTTAATGACCCTGTTTGCGAAACACGAAAAATTGTTTTTTGTGCCTCTATACTTGTTCAAGAACCACCTAGACTCAATTAGTAAAGGAATAAGAAGTCTACATTTTATTTTGCGTGTTTCACAGAACGGGTCATTGAACCTTGGTTCTTACCACTTACCGAGGCTCTAGTATGAATTTGGCTATGTAAACGAAATTCACCTTAAATACATAAATGTCCAATAAATGTTTAACAGTAGATTAATTAACAATTTAGTTTCAAAATTATACTACACTAGCTTTTTCCCGCGGCTCCGCCTGCGTGTTATTCGGTTTAACGACATGCTTTATATAACTATTAAATTTATGTATTTATTTATGTATTATTATTATTTATAATTATATTATTATTATTCTACATATATTTCGTGTGTAAGTTTATGTACTCGTTTATTATAAGATTAGGCATTACTTTATTAACTCTATGTAGTTTCCTCTAGTTTATTTTACATTTACATGTTCCCCTCCATATTTTTCTTTCACATCTCTTCCACCCAAAGGTTGCCTGGAAGATATTGATATTAGCGATAAGTGCCACCTTTGTACAATATGAAATTGTTTCTTAATATCCTATTTTATGTTTTTGTGTAAATGTACATTAAGTGTAATAAATAAAAAATAAAAAAATGCTTTTTTCCGGGTTAAAAAGTAGCATATGTGTTAAGTTAGGGTATAAGATATATCTATTCTAAATTTTATCCAAATCCGTTTAGCCGTTGCAGCGTGAAAGAGTAAAAACATACACACACACACACACACACAAATTTTCGCATTTATAATATTAGTGTGATTGTAAGCGTGACGAAAATAAATTGCAAAGATGTTACATTTGTCAGATTCTTCCTTTGTCTGAATTTTCTTCGCAAAATATTTTTTCTTTCAAATGTGGAATTGAATTTTCCATATTAGTAGGTCACACTAGCTATTACGTAAATTATGTACTAACACAGCATAAAAATCCAATTAAACTTCGTGACACATTTTCGTAAAAGTTTCACAAAACACGCCACCTATTTTTGGAGAGCTTTTTCAATTGTTTTCCACCTTTAAGCCGGACTAAATTTAACTTCGCCTGGACGAGTAATGTGTTTGAGAGCTCCGGTGTGCAAAACGGAGCCTCCGGGTACCGTATTCCGAGCTACCTCGCACTTTAGGGTTTACATTTTGTATTTATATGGTTTTCTCTTTACTAATGGAGTTTTTTATTTTATTTATATCATTCTATTTTCGTTGATGTTTTTAAGAAATACACGTGTACCCAATACATATATATCTTTAGATTTTTGTACATATCATCTTTGTTAACTTAAAATAATAAAATGGTTGATACCACGAGAAAAATGTGAAGTTTTCGCGTTACAGGTAACTACGAATTACGAACTTTATTTACTTAAAATGGTTGATACGAAAGGAAAAAGCAAAATATTTTATTATTTTTATTTTTCTAAATTTATTCAGAGAACGTTTGAAAGTCTTTCCTTCTGTACTTGACGGAAATAAACTGCGTTCACGATCGTTGGATGACACCCACCTACCACTGACAGCAGGACAGTATCAGGGCTTGTGAAATCGGTATCCCCCGATGAAAAAACTATACGCAGCCTACGAAGGAATCGAACTGAACGCAGTTTATTTCCGTCAAGTTGGCATACTGTCTGTAGAGAAAAAGAATGCCCACCTAAAGTTTATTTGGATTATTTATTGTTTGTTTCTTTGATTATGTTTCATTTATTTACTCATACTTTGCATTGAAAAACATAGTATGATACACGTGACACCTACTTATCGCACTTGTAGAACTTTTCGCAGAATAACATTGTTCGATCTACTCGATGTTTCGAAAAAGGGTGCCTGAGTTCACTGTACACTGAAACAAATAGCTTCCAAACAAGAGGCTTGTTTGGCTATATTAACTAACTTTTTGGTTGCTTCCAATGTTTTTATGGTCAAGTTAATAACTTGAGTTAGTACAGGAAACTGACATCTCGTTGCGCTCATATGGATTTAAGATAGTTGTTACGGTTATCAAGATCTCGTTCAATTTACTTTTTTTTTTTCAGTGAAGTAAATTTTAGAATCGGTACACCATGTAGAATCAGTATATACGATAGCGGGTATTTTAAGAAAAAAATATCTTTCGGTCTCGATAACCTTACAAAATAAAACTATCTATTCAATTTATAACTAAAAACTGTAAAAGTTACTACACAAATGGTTAGCTTACCAGTGTGCAACTGAAAACATAAGAAAATCTGAGTAATAAAATGAAATTTTTGCAAATTTGAATAAAAGTAGTTCGGTAAAAATGTACATCATTTAAATTACCCAACTAGGTTCAGTTAAGTGTTACACTCATTACGAGTAAGTGGTCTTTTTGATTTATTAATGTGTAATGTTGGTGACAGGTCGACATGTTGATTTTCTAGTGATGTGATATTACCTACCAGGTTGACGATATCGATAACTGTATTGTCGATATCGATAACTTTTTAATTTGGTTCGGATTTTATTCTTGACATAGTTCTTTTCAATATGCTGGTGTAAAACAACAATCTCCAGTGTCTGATTGACAGAAATTTATAACAATTATTTTTCCGTTCAATGTCACATTTTTTCAAAATTTTTCTCTCTAGTTCTCGTGCTTCAGAATGAATTTTTTTTTAACACCTGACAAAGTGACAACCAAAGTCATTTTCAATACAAAACTAAAAGCAATAACGTGAGCGAGATCGAAATCGATAAATGCGGTCGATAACAACTCGTGCAGCACTACGACTGAGATGGCACGGGTGTTGTGCGGTTGTGCGGAGCGTCACCCCCTCCACGACTCACCTCGTACCCCGATTGCCATGTCGACCTGTCGTCATCAAACTTTGGATATACTTAAACAATTATTTTGTCAGTGTAATAAATTCTTACCATATAAGAACATGCATCAATATTTATTTATAAACTAAACATGCTTTTATCCTTCAAGAAAAATGAATAACTTTTATCTATAATGAATAATCAGAAAATAAGCAAACATTTTCTCTTCAGTAGCAAAGGTAAAGGCTATTTCCTGACCAGATCGCCGGGCGGTCTTGATACGCCCCATTTAAGATTCACGGTTTAATGTTTCGGATGAAAATCTAGGACCATATTTGCTTTTGTGATTATTGTCATTAAGTTTTTAGGACTAAGCTTTGATTTTTTTATCGAATTCCAGGTCCATTACGGAGACTTAACCTGTAAGATGGATTCGAGCCATACCTAGACTGCGATCTTTTGTCTTAGCAATGATAATAAGAATAAAGGCACATTGTCTATGGAGCGTAGCCATAGTTTATAGTAGCTTCATAGACGCATAATCGTCATTATAAGCTCGTTATAAGATTGCAGTTTTTTTTTAAATGTTTTTTTTAAGTTCTCACAATACCTCAATTCGTAGTCCTGGTCTAACGCTTCTGCTTTTTACCTGTCTATCCTACTCTAATCAGATGCCGCTCACGCAAAAACATCGGTTATTTTGAAATCGCAGCTACACTGATGGTTTTTTCATATTTATGTTACAGTCTGCAGCTGTTTTATACTAATATCAGTTATATTATGCAAAGTTTTAGATCTAATTTCAAGTATCCATTGAAAGCTATCGGTTTATTGTACGGTTTGGTACGGTAATTTATTTCTATCGAGAAAATTTAATGGAATCAAGTTTTCACAACAGCATGGATATAGTATTAGTCCTCAACTTTACCATGTATTAATTTCAGAGTGAATGTAGCAGTATTTGTTGGTATAAAACAGGATCATGCGAAGCGAACTGAGGTATTATACACCCTTAAACGCTCCTGATGGAAAGCGTTGACTTAAGTTGGAGCGCGCTCGCTTACAAATCAGGAGGGTCCAAGCAGGTGAGGCAATATTAGTCTGTCCAGAGATTTCCGCAAAGTCTGTGGATGTCGGTAGCCGAGGGATGACTGATACTACACATCCGTTTAGTTTAGCCTGCAACCACTTTCCTGGTTCATATATATATACAATAATATACATATATAAGGTGACTTTAATTTATACAACCAAACTCATACCGTAGGCTTGGTAAATGATCAGTAACACGGATCGATAACACTTTTTGCTAATTTCGCAAAATAATACGTTGACGTCCTATAGTAATTGACTCGGGGCTGGGCTTGCATTTGTAAGGAACACAAAAAGAATAATTTACGAATTTCACAAAAAGGGTCATCGAAAAATTTGGCCGTATAAATTAAAGTCATCTTTATATATTATATCTTTATATATCTTTATATAATATCTATAAAAAAGTGTAGTATTTAAATGAATACAAAAGAGTTTGTGACGCTCAAACCCATCTCTTAAGGAATTATAAAATTATCCAAACCTTATCAAAATTTAACCTCATCCAAATTATGGCGTACCCATTACAACAAACTATAAAATAATGTCAACGAATTTTCAGATGTACCTTCTGAATAAACCTTTTTATAATAGGTATGTGTGAATACTGTGAAAGTAAGGAATGGGTTATTTAAGAAAATTCAAGTGTAATTTTTGTCAATAATGATAAATTGTCATTAACTTAATGTTAAACTACGTGTATGTATAATTATTTTTTTTAATTTTAAAAGTTTGGATTTGTTATAATATTTTTCCTTAGTCTTTTAGTGATATTTTAATCTACCAATGTTTTTTTTGCATGCCTAAGTATAATATATGACTTTACTGCAAATAAATGATCTTTTGTCTAATACAAAACGCTCGCGTCGCTGCATGCCCCTCCGCCGACGCTTTGTGATGTAAGCATAGGTCAACCATGGGTTTTGGTCACTACAGGTACATTGGCAGTCCACCTGAGCGAACCATTCAGAACATTAAGAAAAGAGAAGCATAGAAAGGCGCCTAATAGGTCAATAAAATTTCACGCAGGAATAGTAATTTATTGCCGCGTGGTGAGTGTAGCTTTTTATTAAAGGGGGGGCTATCCCGATTTTGTCTCTTTTCAAATTAATTTTAAACCAATAAATAGAAAATATGAAATTTTGGAAAAAATATATGTTATATTTCACTCTTTGATCTTGATATTTCGGCCGTTCCATACACAATTGCTTACATTTTCCTCGATCCATTTAAATCGCAAAGATAGGTCTAAACTATGATCTAAATATCATTTCATTTCACCTATGTTGAGTTTTGAACAGTAAAACTTATACTTAAATAAACGTCTTAAAAATAAAATATAAAAGGGCCGTCATATGGAAAACCCATCCCTCTAATTCCAAAACAATAAATAAAAACACCTCGAAACCGCGAATTTTCTAAGCCATTCCGCTGAGCAGGATGACCATGTGTTAAACTAAGCGTTGGAGCAGGACAGATTCCGCTGGATAACCTCGCCTTAAGTTTCTTTGAATAGTGGATATACTGTACTACTATTATTTCTTCAATATCTACTTGAAATTGTTTGCTATTTTTCCAACGCGTCGACGTGACCCGTTGTTGGACACCTTTGCAACACTATTTTGACTGTTGGGTGAGCTTGCTTCATTATTTACAAGTCTTATAATGTTCTATCAAAACAAAATATGTATTGAGTTTTCTATAAAAACTACCAAGAAAAATCTAAATCAAAAAATGCTGTCGCCATGAAAATGTCCGGAGATAAACTTATATTATTCCACCTGCATTATATTTGACCATATTCTACACATACCTACTTACGGTAAATAAAGCAAACAATTTAATAAATTCTACGCATACATTAAAAGACAAATTAAATTAATATGGATGTGATTTTCAATGCAGCAAAATATTATATTATGGTAACGAAAATTTCATAATAACATTTTAATTTCATTCGTTGCTACATTTATTAAATTGACTCGCTGATGTGATCTCCGAATTGCTTGTTACTGTAAGGCATAATAACTGAAATTAAATAAAAATACAACAATACATTGTCACAACCCCGAGGGGCTGTCAGAAGTGTTTCCAAGTAAGGACTGTGAAATGTCACAGTCCCCACTCGCACAACCACGTTTCACCGATGATTCTTTCGTCCCAGGGTTATGTCCGTACACCGAAGAAAGCATACCGAACACAAATATGTCCGGGAATTGAACCCTTGACCTCCAGGTCAGTGATCGAGGCGTTCGAACCACTACACCTCAAAGGCGGTCAGAGTGCAGAAAACAGATTAAAAAGAACAAACGAAATTTTTCTTTGATCGATAAAGCCAAATTCACTAGAGAGTCAGTTAGCTATCGGAACTAAGGTTAAATCACAGATATACATATTGTTATTGTATGTCTATGAGTTTAACCTTCTTTGCGAAACGGTATAAATATTTTTGTCTCCTCACTAGCTCAAAAAGCGCGCTTTAAAATCAGTGAACAAAAGGCAATTTGAAAAATTAAGAACGTCGCGAACACAGAAGAGAATTTTATATTTTAAAGAAGAGTGAAATGAATAAAAGTAAAATCACTCTACCGGGTTGCCATAGAAGGACACATGCCAACCAAACGAAGATGGGTGATGTCAAAAGTACCCGGAATAGACGAACTTGTATGATTAGATTGATGGACGTGGAATAAGCGAAAGGGGTGTGTCGGGATCGTAACAGATAGAAATTTCTAGTCTCTGACTACCCCTCTTCGCAGAAACAGGCCTGAATATATAGTATGTATTTATTATTTTTTACATCTTGTATTCTCTCACTAGTGAGGTGAAAAATTGTATGTGTCACACGAGAGCAAGGTATTTTATTTAATTAAACTACCTTTGCTCTCTTGTTGCACAAATAACTATTTTCACCTAACTAGCTCAGAAAGCGCGCCTTTGTTGCTTAATATCAAATGAAATTTTATTTTTTAAAGAAGAGAAAGAATGAATAATAGTGGAGTGACTGTACCGGGCCGCCCTAGAAGGACACATGCCAACCAAACGAAGATGGGCGAAGTCAAAATTACCCGGAATAGAAGAACTTGTATGATTAGATTGATGTATGTGGAAGAAACAAAAGGGGTGTATCAGGATCGTAACAGATAGAAATATCTAGTCTCTAACTACCCCTTTTTGCAGAGACAGGCGTAAGTTTATAGTATGAATATACTTTTTTTTACATCTTGTATTTTCTCGCTAGTGAGGTGAAAAGTTGTATATGTTACACGAGAGCAAGGTAATTTTGTTTCTTGTACCTTTGAATCGCTCACAACGCTCAGGATTGTGACTTCGCTTGCTCGGGATTCAAACTCAGCACTCGCAACAAAAACCACATTTGCTCTCTTGTTGCACAAATAACTATTTCAACCCAAGTGCTCTTAAAGAACTATTTTATATTCATAATAACCATTTGAAAAGTTCATTTTTCCACGCAGGTGCTTCATTTTATTTTTATTTGCTTTATTGAAAGAATGTTGTCAGTATTTTCTTGCGTACCGTTTACAGCTTTCAGTTTGAAGCGTTCGTTCAGCTACACAAAAAAAAAATTAAATTAAATTTTATATTTTAAAGAAGAGTGATGAAAAAATGAATAAAAGTAGAGTGACTCTACCGGGCCGTCCTAGAAGGACACGTGCCGACCAAACGAAGATGGGCGAAGTCAAAAGTACCCGGAATAGAAGAACTTGTATGAATTAGATTGATGTATGTGGAAGAAGCTGGCAACTTTCTTTCAATAAACAAATAAAAATGAAATGAAGCACCTACGTGGAAAAATTTACTGTGCTATCATGCTTTAGTTCGTGCGCTCTTGTTTCAAATCGTCCTTGTTACGTAAGCCATTGCCTCCATACTGCAGTTATAGCATAAACTACTTATGTTATTGCGTCTTAACGCCGATTCGATTACGAAATAGTCATTATTTTGCGCTATCGATAAAAGTCACCTCTTAAAGTCTCTCCGTAGCAAAGCCTTCTAAACAATTTACTCAAGTAAGTTCCACCATTGCAATTCCTGAGAAAGTGTTCGGCAATTTCACACGTAACTTAGGAATATAAATCAAACAGTAAGTAGCAGCCCCTTCACGCCGTTTGAACTAAACCAATTACGTCAACACATGCAAATTAATTTAAACATTCTAAGCGTCAAAGCGAGATCATTAAGTTATCCTAGAGTTTAACTATCCCGCGATGAAGTGACGGTACAGTGGCTTAAGCAGTAGATCATTTATTACAAAGTTGACGTCACTATGGTTTTTTTTTCGACATCAACCATCCATCCATCCATTAGCCCGTGGACATAAGCCTATCCCAGATTTCGCCACTCTAGGTGGTCCTCCGTCCTCCTGATCCAACCGCCACCCACAACGTCCTTCTGGTTATCCGTCTACCGGGCACGAGGTCGGCCTACGCTACGCTTTGCCGTACATGGTTTTCATTGTAACGCCTTTAGGCCCCAACGGCTATCACGTTGGTGACAAATTTGGCCTGCCCACTGCCACTTTAATTTACTGATTCTGCAAATTATTTCGGTCACTTTCGATCACTGAAAGTGTTTTGTTTTTCAATATTTCATTTTTGGACATTCGACTTTTCATAAACGTCAAAACACAAAACCAAGAACTACAAAAATTAAACGTAACTCTGAATTCGTTAAGAAGTTATATCGACAAACAAAACACGTATAAAGAAGTTCTCTTAAATTAATAAACATATAAAAAAGGATGAGTGTTTAAAATGACAACGGATAGTGGGAATTAGCTAATGATGACAAAAGATATCACTAACGACGTGATGAGTTGATGACGCAGGTAAACGACACACTCCGGTCATTCACAAAGCGCTTACCTACTATGAGCTTTAATTATCACGTTCGATTCATTACGCTACGCCGTAGCTGGTAAACAATAACAAGCGCGGGACTTATAGTTTTTCGCCTCGTAGACTTGCTACGCGCCGTAGTATGGACGCTGTTGGGTATTGGGAGCATTAAAAATGAAATTTTCGAGATGAGCTACTGCTTGGTAGTGTATTATTGCCAAGTGATTAATATCTAGCCTCACGCCAATATCTGGTGGTTTGATTAAATTTAGCCAACTCTCAAAGCATTCCTGGGCCAAGGAAACTTTGTATCGATTAAGGCCCATAATAATCTAGAGGAGTTTCAAGTCTATGATATTGTACTTTGGGTCTGTTATTATGAGGGTTCTCTTCTCAAGTTTAGTTTGGGAACTCGTATTTAAACGGGATAAGTTTGAATGAACTCGTTTCAGGGTCGTTTCGAGAATAGTAACAATTTGGACAAGTGCGAGTCGGACTCACGCACCAAGAGTTCCGTACCACCACACAAAACGGGTAACAAACCCTCATTATGAGACATGATAAGTAACAACAATATAGATGCCATAGCAAAATAAAAGCGATTAAAGAAAAACGCTAAAATGATAGCGCTTGTCAAATCTTTGTCGGCATTATTGGAGTACAGAACCGAAATTTTTATTATGTGTTCTTTTACCTTTAGAGTAGGTATGTATAACAATCTGACCAAAGTTGAAACTTCGTGTATTACCAACTCTAAAAAACAAATAGGGACCCCTTAGTTTTTCATACTTTTAAAATTTATAATTTTTATTATTTGTCGTGATAGTAGTAATAAGTATTCTGGGAAAATTTCAGCTGTCTACCAATTAAAACTGAAGCTGTAGACTTACGGACGGACTTAGTAAAGAGTTCTGTAAGAAGTTACGGAAGCTTAGTAATAAAGTCCCGTTTAGCACCCTTCAGGTACGGAACCCTAAAAATAAAAGTTAAAAAAAAATACAGAAATGATGTGGTAACAAAAAATCTTACCATAAAACAGCAATCACAGCAGCAAATAAACGAAACGAAAATTTTAACGATGTAAAATTAAAATTTTAAAACTTCACACAAAAAATGGTTGAATTGAACAAACGAGCAGGGTTGAGTTGGGACTGCGCATCACAATAATTAATTATCACTCTTGCCACCCGGGATGCCCGAATTCAGGAAAAACATAGGGAATCAGAATAATATTCGTTCAAAAAGAAGAGTATGGACCGTCAGCTCGTACTGATTTTTGATTACTGATTGTGCTGATAAACTACATAGTTAGGCCCTTTCTACACTTTGACAACATCACATCAACACAGACAAATGAATAGAAAGAGAGACAGGAGAAGCTTCGCTATTAGGGTTACCATTTTGACAGAACCCTAAAAACTTTTATCTGAGCTGAATTCCATTAAAAATGATACGTCAGTCAAATATCATTGATAAAATTACGTAGCCATTATTAAATTCGTTATTAAATTTATGTGAGTGTTTTTCTATTAATGTAAACAACTTTCTTTTTAAACAAGAAACTTTAATATAATGCGTTAAAAAACGTGATGTCGCACTTATACTGGGTGTTAATTTGATAACCCTTTTCCAACAAACAGGATGTACATACTATCTATGGTGTCAACGCTAAGATCATGAAAAAAAATATCTGCTGTTCTATAGAAAAGTTAAATACCAAAATAATCTGGACAAACTGATTTTTGTTTCCAATTTTAGGGTTGACCCCCCAGAGTAAAAGTTGTTCATATTAATGGGAAGAATCCCGTTTTAAAGAAACAGGTTATCGTTCTAATATCGAATCATTACCGGTATGTCGCGTTCCCGTTACGTCGCGTTTCTCTGTCGCGCGTCTTCTTTCGTAGATTTCTCTTCAAGTCGCGTTAATATCTGTCAAGTACAGTCTGAGAAAAGTTCAAGTACTATTCTACGGTAATTCTATTGGGAGTTTCAGTTGTTACTAGTGCTACGGTTTTCTGTTAACATATTTTTCAATGATAAACATACATAACGGCCTTCAGCGTTGAAGCAAGATTTTAGGTTGCATGAAAGGAGCCTCCCTGAGTCGTAAGCTGAGAAACACCACCAAAAAAATAAATGTGAAAAAGGGCCTAGTTCAGTACAAAGGCAGTGCAGGATTGTCGGCTATGCCATAAAAAGAATTAATATCAAATTTAATGCCGAAGCTTATGGAGGTTCCTTCAGACATTACCGCAATAATCTACAAGGCTCTTCACTTGTTTTAAAAGAAAGATTGTCAGGGTCCTTGTAGAACTTGGGCAAGTTTCACAGCTAAAGTTTAAACGTTTTGATTGACAATGTATTAACGAGATAAATGTCAAAGACCTAAAATTCCACGTTTGGTCAACGGTACAAAAATCATGTTCGAAATGTGTTTGTCACCCTCAGATTGTGACGTTTGTTTTTTATTTAATTAAAATGTTCCCATTTTTTCGACGTGAAAGAGTTCGCGGTTGTTTTGGGGACTTTGATCAAATATTGATGGATTATTTTGAGATGTGTTTTTTATTTTTCTCTTTCATATTGAATTTTTTTTATAACTATGTACGCTATCTACATAAATAATGATATAAACAATTTTAAGCACTTGGCGATTAAACCATACAAATTAACATTATATCATTGGGGTATCGAAATGCAGGAAAGTTAATCAGGATGTGAGAAACTCTAGAACCCGGGATCCCTTGTTTACCGGGTTCAAATCCTGGTTCAGAACTTCTGATATCCAGATTAACTTTTCTTTTGTGTTTCTATAACGCAAATATATAATGTTAAGGTGAGGAATTTAGTTTTTAACGGTCAACGGAAAAACGTGCGTGCAAGAGAAACCAATTCAGGGTGAGAGAAATAAAAATATGTTTTATCATTTACATAAAATTAACTAAAATTGCTAGCAAAATTTCCAATCACCAAAATATATACACTGTTAAAAACTATCTAATAAAGTTATTCAACGATCCTGATCCGTCAAACTATGAAAAATCTTGCAGTAATTATTTCCATCGAGCAACGGACTATTCTATCGAGTGAAAGTTTCCGTACTATAGAAGTTCTTCTTATTGAAAGTAATAAAACGACCAAAAAGTGCAAATTCTTCACGACGACGTCGTCGCTTTATAAGTACTTCGTCATTTTAAGCATGGTTCAAAACAATAGTGTCGGATGTTCTTTGTCCAAAAGTGCGAACAAAAGTAACGATACATGAAACAAATTACTGTGGGGTCCCTTAGACCCTAGTCCGGGATCGGAGGGACCTCACGCAGACAATTTATCCCGAAAGAGGGTCGTTTTTGCCATTACCCTAATGTGTAAATAAATGTGAACAATAATTAAACACGGAATAGAGTGACGCGAAACTAATTGCTTTGGAACCCTTCTCATCTTTTTCATTCCCATTTCTGTTCGGAATTATTATGTACATGATGTCCTCGTACAGCCCGCAACGATTGTGTGACATTTGGGCGCTACTATATACCGGGCCTTAATGTACTGGCATCTTTTACATATTTTACTGATCACAAATTACTTTTTCGAAGAAATAAAACCGTGCACCACTTTAGGTGGTAGATCTGATGCCGGGCTCGACTGTGGAGGTACCACCATCTTACTCGCAAATCCTCCCGAAGTTATTCGGGGGAGAGTAAGAGAACAGCTCTCAGGCAAAACCAACCGGCCCACCATTGCCTGGGACCGATGGATGGCGGTATATCCATCCCCAATTGCCGAGCCTTATATAAAACGTACCGGTGACGGGCAGCGGCGTCACTGGTGCAAGGGTTTCGGCACCGCGCTCACCAACCCGCCTGCCCAGCGTGTTTGAGTATGGGCAATTCTTCCAGGAAAATTGCCAAGAGTGGTGAAATCCTAGAAAGGCCTACGAGGGCTGGCTGAAAAGTAATCTACCTGACTATGAAAGAAAATACATGGATTAATAATTTATTTTTTATTTTTCAATATAGTCCCCTGCAACTGAAATGCACTTACGACATTTGTCAATAAGTGACAGCATACCATTAAAATAATAATTATTATTTTGTTCGTCAAAATAGTCATTCACAGCGTCCTTCATCTCTTCGTCTGTTGAAAATCTGCGCCCTCTCAAATTTTTCTTTAAATTTTTAAATAAGAAGTAGTCAGAGGGAGCCAGGTCTGGACTATAGGGTGGGTGGTTGATCTCTGTAAAGCCGTTTTTTGTCAGAGATGACCGCGCCTTAAAGGCCGTGTGCGCGGGTGCATTATCATGCAAAATCAAAACGCCTTTGCTAAGTTTGCCCCTCCTGTCTTCTTTTATTTTTTTGCATAGCTGGTCAAGTAAGTTCGCATAGTATTCAGCATTCATCGTGGTGTTTTTTGGCAGGTAATATATCATAAGAATCCCCTCAAGATCCCAAAAAATGGTTGCCATTAGTTTGCCCGCTGACAGCCGGACCTTAAACTTCCTTGGTGGTTTTTCCCCTTTAAATTTCCATTGCATCGATTCTTGTTTGCTTTCGGGATCCCACTGACGAATCCAAGTTTCATCACAGGTCACTATTCGCAAGATAGTTTCTTCCTCTTTATCCTTTACCAAGTCTAAAAATGACTGACAACATTCCACACGCCTTTGCTTATCAAACGGGGTCAACATTTTAGGCACCCAACGTGCGCTCACCTTGGACATTCCCAAATGTTCATGAATTATTTCATGAACTCGTTCCTTGCTAATGCCAACATCTCTAGCTATTTCCCACTGCTTAATTCGCCGATCGGCAAGGATCAGTTTCTTCACTTTTTCCACATTATCTGCGGTAACTGCAGAAATGGGCCTTCCACTACGGGGATCGTCTTCTAAGCTCACACGGCCTTGTTTAAACTGCTTTGACCAAAACTTTATTACAAATTCGGAAGGACATGAATCTCCGAACACCTTAAACATGCGCTCTCGGATCTGCGTCGGCGTATTCCCTTCTTTACCGAGGAATTTAATCACAGCGCGATACTCAATTTTATCCATTTTTAATTTTATTGCAACTTGATAAAAACGAAGACGCGCCAAAAACAAATTTAACTCGTAGAAACAAATAAGTGTCATAATTTTTAAAAAAGGAATAAACAAAGAATACGAGAATATAGTGGCCAGTAACATTTTTGAAACTTTCTTTAACAAAGGAGATTTTATATCAGCCACCCCTTGTATGTCCAGCAGTGGACGAAACATGCTGATAGATGGAAAACCGTACAAATGAAAATATACCTGTTTTCCAAATAAAAATAACTGCTCTACCCTGAGGGTTCCGTACGTATCGTTTAAACTACGAACTTATTCCACGAGCAGTTATTAAGGACCAACTTATTTTGACATTTACGGTCTAATTAACTCTATGCACCCAAGAGTCTAGAAAGAAGAAAGAAAGAAAATATTTATTTGCTTCGAGTAACCCGATACATAGGTTAATACAAATATACAAGAAAAACGCCTTAATCAGCCAGTATTTAAATTAAATAAATAACTGTGTTTGCAATATATTATTTACAATTCAACAATTGGCCTCTTTTTTTCACCAATATTTACGATTCGTAAACTGTTTCGAGAAATAGCTTTCCTTAACTGTTTCTAATTTACAGATTTTAAAATAAGCGTGCTTATCATTTATTTAATGAAAAAAGCGATGGCTTTCATTTGACCTTCAGTAACGTCATCACAACACATTTCCACACGAAAAAAAACATTTCTTGAACGCATTCCAAAGTTTGGCAAGGATATGACATTAAACCTAATATATTATGATGACGTAATTTCCTGTAAAAACTAAAATGCTTATAAAATCGGTTGAAGGGCGCGAAAAAATCGCCAGAACAAGCCCCAACCTTTTTATTAAATTTAAAAGTAGACGGCTTCAAAACCTAGTAGC
This sequence comes from Ypsolopha scabrella, assembly GCA_910592155.1. Classification (NCBI taxonomy): domain Eukaryota; kingdom Metazoa; phylum Arthropoda; class Insecta; order Lepidoptera; family Ypsolophidae; genus Ypsolopha; species Ypsolopha scabrella. The sequence continues at coordinate 18,933,123 of OU342975.1, read as the reverse complement.
ATCATTTCTCTCAAACACAGCTCTTTTTAATAACAGTATTTTACGTATGGGCCCTCGTATTTATAATAACTTTACCACAGTCAATTAGAGAAGTTGACAATTTACGTAGATTTAAGTTGACATTAAAAGAATTATTAATTGACAAAGCCTATTATGACAATTTTCTTTCTGACGAATTTCGGTAATATATAAATTAATTATACTTACATATTTATGTTTCGGAACGTGCCACTACTCAATTTGCTGACACTGAATTGCTGTGCTGAACTTGTGTTATCAAATGTTTTATTTTTTTCCTCTTTTGTTGTTTTTGTGTTTGAATTACACATTCATGAGACTCATTATTAATTGTAATTGTTTCTTTATTATTTATTTTCTTTGTTATTTCTCGTTGAATTGTAATTAAAATATCACGTTTTTTAGATATCTTATAAAATTATTTGAACGCCTTACAAGACAGAGCTGAGCTGAAACACGTATACATTATAACACCCTATTTTACCTTGGTTCGACAAATAAATATACTTTGAACTTTGAAAATTTAATATTGAAATTACATTCCTAAATTGATCTATTTATTCCACAAATAGCACAACTATCCTACTAATATTATAAATGCGAAAGTTTGGATGTATGGATGGATGGATATTTGTTACTCTTTCACGCCGTAACTACTGAACCGATTGGACTGAAATTTTACCTGAAAGTAGTTCTAGTCCTGGAATGGGACAAAGGCTACTTTTTATCCCGTAAATCAGTTCCCATGGGATGAAAATGAGGTTTCAAGTTTCTATAGAAAAGTTATGTGTCACCCTTTCACGCCGTACCTATTGGGCTGAAACTTTGCACAAATGAAGTGCTAGATCTAGAATAGGATCCCATAAATCGGTTTCTATTAAAAAGCTAGAAAAGAGACATTCAAAATGGGAAACAAAGTAGGCGCATAACACACACATTTCAGCATCTATGTTTACTGTATGCAATTTAGATTTTATAGGAGTACATAAAAACTAATTCAACGCGGGCGAAGCCACGGGCAAAAGCTAGTGTTTAAAAAAACACCGAATAAGATACACATGATTTATTATGTTCTTAGTGTCACCTTTTACATTAGGTACTAACTATATAATATGTTTATAATTACGAAGTTTCATTGAATATTTTTATAAATATTAATAATTATAAGGGAAACTCAGTGTTAGTGGAACTCAGGGGTTTTATTTACGGGTTCGAAACAAAAAAGGTCAAAGGTCGCGCTATCGAGCGTCGATGCGTGATGCGTGTACGTTCGACAATTTGCCTCGGCTCGACTGAGCGGGCGGCGCGGGCGACGGTTGATGGCAGTTGGGGGGCGGTACAGAAGCGCGGGGGGATATAGGCCCGCGCTGCTATGCAGCAAGTTCGATGCGAAACTATTATGTACGTACGTAACTACAGCCAAACATGATCAGGTATTTATTAGAATAAGTATTACATCCTCCCCCTCTAGTCCGAACTAAGCGCCCTCGCGTTCGGAGTAGTAACCTTCTCGGGTCTCCCTCTCTTGCGCTTCGGCTGGAGCGGTGGTTGCACAACACCAACGAAGGGAGTAAGCTGCGAAACGTGGTATTTTCCTATGATCTCGTTATTCTCTACGTGGCAAAGCACATAGGTGGTTGGGCTAGCCACTGACGCCACACGATATGGACCGTCACGGCGAGGTATGAACTTGGGGGTTTGGTTCTTACTGGCATCGTTGATGCCATGCGTATTTAGCAGCACCAAGTCACCCACCACATAATCTGGCGCAGGCCTTCTGTGCTGGTCTGCGTATCTTTTCTGATAGACTTGCTTTCTCTCATGTTCATCGCGTGCATCTGTGAGAGCAGCGGACATATTTTTCAGGTAAGTACTTAGCGAAGTGACGATGTTATCGCTTTGGGCGATGGACTTCATGTCGTCTACCACATCAGCTGGCGCGCGGAGCTCGCGGCCAAAGGTCAAGAAGGCAGGTGAGTATCCCGTGCTGTACGTCACCGCAGAATTCATCGCGAAGCGGATAGCAGGTAAGTGCACGTCCCATTTGTTATGATCTTTACCCACTAGGATGGCAAGCTGTGGTTTGAGGTCGCGATTTTTGCGCTCCACCGGATTGGCCTCTGGATGATATAGCGGAGTGAGTGACTGGCTGATGCCGAACACATGACAGGCCTGCTGCATTATCTCAGAGATAAACTGGACCCCGTTATCACTGATGATGCGCCGTGGAACTCCATACCGTAGGTATACTTCAGCGATAAGCGTTTTCGCACAGTCTACACTGGTGGCTACCTTTAATGGGAACAGCTCTGTCCATCTGCTACACACATCCTCTATAATCAAGATCCACTTGTTACCGTTGGGAGTTTCAGGCAAGGGGCCAAAGAGATCCACAGCAACTACTTCAAAACGTCGAGCTGTTGCGGGTGTCTGCAGCAGTCCGGGTGGTTTCCTTGTGTCTACCTTGTAACGCTGACAAGCGACACATCCTCGCACGTAGTCAGATACATATTTGCGCATACCTGGCCAAAAGTATTTGTTATGTATACGCTGCAAAGTTCGCTCGACGCCGAAGTGACCAGCGGTTGGTGCATCATGAAATTCTGCCATCACGTTGGCGCGTTCATGTGCTGGCACAACTAAGCACGCTGTTTCTTCGTCAGATTCAGGATTGTACCTGTACAAGATGCCATCTGAAATTGTGTATCCTTTGTCGGCCCAGGTCCTCCCCCTAAAGGGATCGTCGTCCTCGAGATCATCGATGATTTTCTTCACATCGGGGTCCTTCATCTGGTTTTCCCGGACTTCTGTTTGATTTCGGGCTGGCAAATCTACTTGGGCGTAGCAAAGGTCACAATTCGTTTCTTCATCACAGGGCGGGCGGGACAGGGTGTCAGCGATCACATTGCATCGCCCTGGTGTGTACTCGACACGCATGTTAAATTCTTGCAAAGTGAGGGCCCACCTGGCCAGACGGCTGCTCGGAGACTTTAAATTCATTAGCCATCGAAGCGGTTCATGGTCAGACTTAACCACAACTTCAGATCCTTCGATGTATCCCCGGAATTTATTAACCGCCCAGACGACTGCAAGGGCCTCCCTCTCCGTGGTCGTGTAGTTTCTCTCAGCAGGGTTCAGCAGCCGGCTGGCGTACTCCACTGGTCGCTCATCGTGTTTCTCCCCCTGCATTAAGACTGCTCCAAGAAAAAACCCACTACTGTCCGTTCTAAGGGTGAAAGGTAAGCTTTCGTCAGCTTGACGAAGAATAGGGGCTGAGGTGAGTTTACCCTTTATATCATCGAATGCCTCCTGCTGAGCTGAAGTCCACACCCATCGGCTGTCTTTCTTCAACAGGTTGGTAAGTGGCTTGGCAACGTCAGCATAGTTTGGGATAAAGCGCCTAAACCAGCTGGATGTTTGCAGGAACGTCTTCAAGTGTTTGAGGTTTTTGGGTGCTGGCATTTTTGAGATGGCGTCAGTCTTATGCGGGTCGACCTTGATACCACCTGGAACTATAATGTGGCCGAGAAACTTAATAGAGTCCCTGGCAAAGGCACTCTTTTCTCGGTTGATGCGCAAGTTAAACATAGCTAACCTGTCAAACACGGCTTCCAGGTCTTGCAGGTGGCTCTGAAAAGACCCTGATAGCACCGCCAGGTCATCTAAATATGCCAGAATTGTCACTCCTGGGAGATTTGATTTGAATCGATCAATTAGTCTCTGGAAAGTAGCACTAGAATTACGTAGGCCCATTGGCATTCTTTTAAATCTGTACGTTCCTAGTGGTGTCACAAAGGCTGTTTTGTCTCGATCTTCGCTCGTTAAACCCACCTGGAAATAGCCTGACCTCAAGTCGCAGGTGCTCATGAAGTTTGTTGTCTTAGCAGCGTGAAGGACGTCTTCCATCCTAGGCAGCGGATAACGGTCCGGTTCTGTTACAGCATTGAGCTTGCGGTAGTCTACACATAGCCGCAATGCACCGTCTTTCTTTGGCACCAGGACTACATTTGCTGCCCAAGGCGACTCGCACTCTTCAATGACATCAGCTGCTAGAAGCTTCTGCAACTCCTGTTCTAAGGCCTCCTTCCTGTTGGTGGACAGTCGGTATGGCGGCGAAGCTATGGGCTCCTGCCTGTTACTTACTTTTATATGATGCACCGCAAAATCAGTCGGTGGGCCCTCTGTCGCAAACCTGTCTGTCTTCTCGATCAGCAACGTATTCAGCTGGAACCTCTGCTCGGCGGTCAGGTTGGTGCCCTCGTCGACACGTAGTGTTATGCCGGCCGCATCCGCACTTAGTAGCTCTGGATTGGCGGTGGTAGTGAGCTGGTAAGATTTGGTGAAGTGGTGCACCTGTCCAGGTGTATCGGCGAAGGTCCAGGTTCCTTGTGCTAAATTCAGCACGAGGCCGGCGTCAATGATCGTGTCCCGCCCCAGCAGTGTCCGAGTATCTGATTCGGGAAACACAATAAACGAAACGGTGAAAGACCTGCCTTCGATAGTCACTTTAGTAGTACCCACTAATGTCTTTTTCGTCTGTCTTGAGCCATCAGCAAGGCCCACAGTATGAAAAGTTTCTTCAAATTTTACCCCATTTTTACGCATAATATCATACAACATGCCACTAGCTATGCTATGTGTAGCACCCGTGTCCAGAATAGCTACGCCCTGAACACCAGATATATTTATTTTCACCAACGGGCGCGAGTCGGAAATACCGGACATTTCCGCAGTGTGAAATTCGGCGTCAGCTCTCGGTCTATAATCGTCAGCTCCTAGACTATGATTAATTCCGGACATTTTCGCAGAATGAAATTCGCAGTCAGCTCTCGTACTATAATCGTCAGCTCCTAGACTATGATTTGAAACTTGAGCTCTTTGACTATCTACGCTACGCAAATCGGCATGACCATTGGAACGAGCTTGACTCTGCCTACATACGTCACACCTCGATCGGACTACTCCTTGCTGTCCGCATCCGTAACAACGTAAGAGAGGGTTTCCGGGAGACGACTCGGACGTTTCGCGTTCTTTGCTACGACATTCGTCAACGTTGTGACCAAATCTCCTACAATGTGAGCATCGCGGCCTTACTCTAGCGCCTTTCGGGTTAGAGGGGGAGTCAGCGGACGAAACATTCATACTTTGTGCGTTTGGTAAAAGCCGGTCCGTCGTCGGTGTCGTTCTGTCCGTCAAAGGGTTAAATTTATTTTTGCTAGTAGAGGGGTTAACAAAATTTCCGCCAGAAACGGGATTATGTTTTTGCACAGCCGTTGCCGGCGGCTGGTTAACACTCTGGGTCGCAGTTGAGGGGTTAACGCTTTTACGAGTGTCTTTCGAGGGGTTAACTTTAGAAAAATCGCTCACCTCACGTAACGCCTCCTCAACAGCCCTACATTTTGAAATTAACTCATCGATGCTCGATGTACAATCGCGCGGTATACGTTTTCTTATCTTTCTACTTAAAAGTCCATACACAATGTCTAGTTTCATTACTTCACTCACGTCGTAAGGTAACTTAGAAAGTAACGTACGCACTCGCGAGATAAAAACATCGGAACGTACCTCGTTTTGTTCACAACTGAATACCTGACGGAGGATCTTGTATGCGGGCAGTGGGGTCCCGTACATACTTCGTAAACGCTCGAGCGCCGCACTCCATGTCGTCACGGTTGCCTTGACTCCCTGCCACCACACGGCGGCGTCGCCAGTTAGGAGAATTGACAGCCCGCGCAGCGCGTGTTCGTCGGAAACGTTTGAGCACTCCTTGTAGACCTGCACTGCGTCGATGAAGGCTTCGAGCTGGTCGTCGCTAGCGGTCGCTCCGTCGTATCTCGCCGTGCACTTGGCGAGGGTCCCTGGCGGTTGCATCACGAACTCTGATGGCGTCGCTCGCGCAGGGGTACTGGTCGCACCGGGCGCCTCCATGCCTGGGGGCGACACGGGTTGGTATCCGCTCGTCATCCTTTCCATAAGGACGCGGTTCGTCTCAGCAGCCTTGGCGATGGTGTCCAACAGTACGGAGAGCTGCCCTGCCGTCACGTTAGCAGGTGCCGTTGCCGAGGTCTCTTCACCAGCGCGGCTGTCCTCCTCAGTGTTGTCGTCGTTATTCTTACGCCTCGCACGTCCTTTCTTCGGAGCCATTGTGAAATAGCAGCAACACTCCGGTGACGGTAATGAGTACGGTATTTCGGTACCTTCGCCCTACTTAAACGAGTAACAACAGGTCGATTCGGGAACAGTTCGCTCGCCGTGGTTCGGTCAGCCGAGTAGGTATCACTTTACGCGAAATGATACGAGTACAATCAATCGTTTATACACACATGCATGCACAAAGTTTTTCACTTTTTGAATCGCCCCACGTTGGGCGCCACTATAAGGGAAACTCAGTGTTAGTGGAACTCAGGGGTTTTATTTACGGGTTCGAAACAAAAAAGGTCAAAGGTCGCGCTATCGAGCGTCGATGCGTGATGCGTGTACGTTCGACAATTTGCCTCGGCTCGACTGAGCGGGCGGCGCGGGCGACGGTTGATGGCAGTTGGGGGGCGGTACAGAAGCGCGGGGGGATATAGGCCCGCGCTGCTATGCAGCAAGTTCGATGCGAAACTATTATGTACGTACGTAACTACAGCCAAACATGATCAGGTATTTATTAGAATAAGTCTTACATAATTCAAAAAGTTTAATTTTAGATTGATTAAACGAGCGAGCGAAGCGAGTGAGTTCTCTGAGTCTACTTTAACAATCCGGCGTTTGTATGTACTCATATGTATGTACGTATGTATGAATGTTTGTTCGACGATAACTCGAGTATCGTTGATCGGAATGTCATGAAATTTGGTAGGCGAGTAAATAAGGCAAAAAGAATTTTTAAGTTCAACCATGAGCCAAATCGGTCAAACGCGAATCGGATGAGCGCGAGTTCACAGTTCGGGTGAAACTACTAATTATTTATGTGTTTAATTTAATCGCACTAATAATAAAGACATAAAATGCACAATTAGTATTATACTGAGGCCGAAACCAAGATTTTTAGATTTTATGTCTATGTGTATATATGTTCCGTTTCAACTGGGGATCCACTAAACGGATTTTCGGATACGGTTTTCTTTATTATTATCGTAGTGACCCTGGTAAACATATAGGCTATAAGGGGTGATCATAAAATAACTGCCAAGCCAAGAACGGGGGAGATCGAAATAAACGTGGGAAAAAGCTAGTGTTATTATATATTACTTCTAGCCTTTTGCTCAAGGCATATTATCGTGTAATCTGTGGCTCAAGGCTACGCCTTTGCTGAAGGAGTAACAAACTTTAGCAGCCTATATCACACCTTCGTAATTTGAATTTCACAAAATCCTTTCTTAGCGTCTACGGTACCTGTGTGGTATACGGAATCTATCCAGTGCGGAGTTCCGCAGGGTTCTGGATGCGGCCCTGTGTGCTATCTTATGCTGGTCAACAGCCTGTGTGATGTCCTGCGCCATAGTTCGGCTTATATGTTCGCAGATGATCTGTGCGTTCTGCGCGCTGGCACCGCTCTCACAGACACATGTCGACTAATACAACAAGATGTTGATTCAGTTGTCAAGTGGTCACACGACAACGGAATTGTTTTGAACGCTGAAAAAACTAAACTCTTAGTTATCCATTCACCTTATCTAATTCCTACAGAGCCATTCTTGCCTATTATTGTTGCTCATGATTACTCTTGCTTCCATAGTAACCTGATATCCTGTAATTGCAAACCTATTGAACGTGTAAAATGTGCCACTTACCTTGGGATGAAAATTGATGAAAACTTTTCATGGACAACACATGTAGATTATATTTGCAGTAAGCTTAAAATCCTACTTGGTAAATTCTATCACTTAAGCTTTAGAGTTCCAACTAGTACTCTAAAATGCATATATATGTATTTAGTGGACTCAATAATAGGCTATGCTCTTGACTGCTATGGTCTAACTTTCAAAACAAACATAGATAAATTAGAAAAACTTCAAATTAGATTCTTAAAGCTACTTGTGACTAAAAAAACTAAAATTAAATGCAAAGATGACTACAGAAAGTTATTCAAAATATGCAAAATTCTTCCGGTCAGCTTAAAACAAAAATTTTTAATGTTAGTAAATCAGCATGGTAGTCGGGAGCATGACTTATCATTCATAAGCCACACTCACGACACAAGGTCAATAAGTGCGAGTAAATACGATGTACCAAGAGTATGTAATTATTATGGCGATAGAACTCTTAAAAAACGTATTCCATACACCTTAAATAGCCTACCTATTAGTATTAGACAAGAGGCCAACAAAAAAGCATTCAAAAAGCAGATTATGAATTATCTCCTTGATAGTATGTAGCTTTTAGTTTAAGTAGGTAGACTGTAACTCGTACGGTCGGCCGCGCGTCGGCAGAGACGTTTGCCCCTGCTTTGTATTACCCTCATAATACAATCCTGGCGCAGGCGTAGCTGCTGGGGTGCGGCTGATCGTATACTAATTTAAATATATTAAACTATATTATAATATTTTTTATGTTAGAGACTCACGGATCCCACAGTCAAACTGTACATGCAGTTTTGTGGGTCATGTATTAGTTTTATAAGAAAATTGGTTAATAAATAAAATAAAAAAAAAAAAAAAAAAATCTACCTTTCAAGTTTGTAGGTTCTTTAGTCCCACAGATTTCTTGATGGGTGGTGTTTTGATTTTATGTACTGGGTATTCAGATGATGTTACGGAAGCCGGAAACTATAGTACCCGCCTATACGAACAACTTTTACTATGTTGATCCAACCTCAAATCGCGAAAAACAGCCAGCTCTACCATGGAAACATACCTACTTAGCAAAAATTTATGAAACAATTGTTCTTCTTTTTTTCACGATTTTTTGTTTTTATTTTGTAAGTATTTCGTACCGTTTCCAGCTTCAGCAACATCATTTTAACAGCCTATGTATGTCATCTGTCAAAACTGCTTTTTTGGGAAAAAGCGTGAAATGGGACTGCGTTTATCTACGCCATATTTCTATTTTTTAAAGAAAAAGCCGCAGACGTATAATTATTACTAAGTAGCAGACCAAACATACGAATTAAATAGTGTGGCAAGTTTCCATACATAAAATAAGCTACGCATTTAGCCTTCATGGTACGAAGAAACGTATAAAAATGGGTTGGTTTGGCTGATTTAGGAACAAGCAACATTTATATTTAAAAGAGCCTGAAGTTCACTGAGCTAAAATTGCCACGCATCAACTCTATGCGTTTATTATTAATGTTAGGTCTGCTACTGTATTATAAGTCTGGGAAAAAAGTGGCTGTTCATAAACACGCTTTAGACTCGTTGTGCAGTATCATTTACAAAGTAATGCATATATAACTCTACTTTGCTAGAAAAGGCAAATTGACATTAAACTATTGTCGCGTAGTGTCATAAAACACACTAGCTTATTTTTTTTTTTTTTTGCTTTATTGAAGAAACATACAGACAAATTATAAAGCTTATAAATAAGGTACAAATAGGTAATACAGAGTCGAATAAAGTGTCTATTGATATACAAATAATTTCAGTGTTACAAAAATACCAGTCGAATCAAGATATACTAATATAATTTAAAATTATTTTAATGCGCGCTACAAAAGAAAAAGTTTCTACGACCATAACTATAAATAATAAAACAATTCTAAGAGAGAACTATCTCATTAAAATACATTATAGGTTCAAGTGCGTAGCACTGAACCCGCACAAATACTTTTTAACAAATTTTTATAACAATAAATATTGAGTGAGAAAGGATCCAAACCCGAAGAAAGTATAAATATTAAAACAATTCTAAGAGAGAACTATCTAATTCCATCCATCCATCCATCAGCCCGTGTTCGTCCACTGCTGGACATAGGCCTTTCCCAAATTTCGCCACTCATGTCGGTCCTCCGTCCTCCTCATCCAGCCGCCCCCCGCAACGTCCTTCAGGTCGTCGGTCCAGCGGGCACGAGGTCGGCCTACACTACGCTTTGCTGTACGTAAGTATCTAATTAAAAATACAAAACTTAACACTTTTTTTTAAATAAGAAAAGCAATCAATGTTATGCGTTTGGGAATAAGATCTGTAGCAACCGTTTTAAAGTGGTCAAAAACAGACTAACCTGTATACTGAGTACGTAATAAAATAAAAATAAAAATTCGCATATACCTACGTATAATTTCGTGCCAAACTCCCTAATCTTAAAAAATGTGCAGCTTATGTTTAAATATGATGGTATTTTATTATAAAATTCATAATATGCGAAGGCATATTTGCCCAATTATAAATGAGGTAGGGGAGAATTTAAAATATGACAGTAATCCCTTTTCATCGCAAATAATGATCTTATTTTGCGCCTTCTCTGTCGCCATCTTACCAAATACGGAAATATATAAAAAACATTAAATTTAGATGAAAATGGATGATTGCTTCTTCGTACCTTTTACCAAAATAGTAGTCAAAATATTATAATGACAAAATAGATTTTCTTGCGTATCTGGCATGTCATTTATTTTAATTTTAGCACGGAAAATTCTTCTGGAAAATTATTTAATACGACTTAATTTAGCAGAATTTGTCGTAAATATTTACTTAAGACCTTAATTATCACTAAAATAAGAGTCAGTATCCATTATAATGAATTTGGTTTCGAGTAAAACTCACTTTGCATATACGAGAAAAATCCTACGTTTCGATCAAACATAAGGCGCATAGGCACGCCACCGTTTTAGTACAAAATTTGATAATCCGTTTCTCTGTTGTTTTTCGTTATATACTAAAGGTATAGACCTCAATCGTTTAATACAGGTATTTACAAAGTCGCTATTTGGCTGAAATGTTAAATTTTGATATAGGTACAATCTGAGGCAAGAAAACAACTTTGTATGTAAACCTGTCCAGCTTAATATCTTTAAAACAAAATTAATATTCAAAATTTTGGCAAAATGGTGCCTTTCAAAATACTAGCACCAGATGATGGAGGTCATATAGTTTGGTCTATTACGAAAAACAACTGAGAAACGGATTATTAAATTTTGTACTAAAACGGTGGCTTGCCTAGGCGCCTTAATATCTAGTGACAGTCACCAGGCTTCACGGGAAGCTGATGCTAGTGCAACAGTCCTTTCTACGGTGGGCATCATCATATCAACTTCGTTCGCATGGTTTAAGGATAATATGTGGTTAGTTGAATACATTATAACTCGTTTTAAACACTCATGAAAATTTTCAATTTTTTTTTTTACTGAACTACTTATTATATGTTTTGGGTCATGTGGCCTTCACAACTTTACCAGGTAAAAATAAACTTTTAACAAAAATAGAATTCAAATGTAACAGCAGAAATTCACTAAAATTCCTTAAAACTAATGAACAGGTAACCGCAGGCTACCGCTGATGCTACCGAAACAACACTTTTGCCGTCTGTTTTCTTCTTGAAACATTGATAGGTTCTGTAGAAGTCAGCTTTTATATTGGTTTTTGAGTTGCTACATCCAAAGAAGAATTTGGCGGTGTTATTTGGCTACCATCGGTCAGTATAGAGCTATTATAAACTTTTTAGTGAATATCTGCTGTTATTTGAAATATGGGTCTTGTAAATTGGCTGTTCATATGAAACAAAGATCAATTGGGTATTATGACAATATTTAAGTAGCATCCTACAATAAGCACCATTACAAAAAGAGATTCTCTCAAAAGCGAGTAGTGCACTGTCATCCAAGTTCAAAGGTCAGGTAGGCATAATTACACTTTTCATATGATATCATGCAATGAACGCATAATTATTGCGAAAATCGAGTTATGTGCTCTCATTCTATGGTGATGGGGCCAGGATCAAAGATTAATTACAAATTTTAAGTAACATCTGTAATCAGCCACCTAGTACAAAGCGATTCCCTCAATATCGATTAGTATGATGTTATTCAATGAAGTGTTCTACTGCCTATCTCTGAAAACCTTCATAAAATCATGAACACACTTTCATGTTTTCTTTTGGTAATTTTTGTATTCCACTTTAAGACCCATCATATACTAACCATTTTACTTGACCCTTGCCCAGCAAGAGTTTCAATTAAATTGTAGTGAAAGCGATAACTTTTGTTCTCGGTGAGATATTGTAATAATTTTAAGCCTATAGCACTTCTGGGACACTACGCTATAAAACAGTGAAAATTCCATAAAAATCCGTTCAGTAGTTTTGACGTGATGTTCTTTCATACATACATACCATACAGACAAACATTCCAAAAAGTTCTGTTTCTGCCTTTATGGTGTTAGTAAAGTACACAGCAATTATTCTTTTCAATAAATATAAGCATGATGGAAAAAAGCATGCTTACGAAATTTTGCACATTTGCTTGTGTATTAGCATGCTGAGGTTTAAAAATATCCCCATCCACCCGCACCTCAGGTAGCATGCCCCAAATTATTGGTTTTGGAGCATGCTTATTTTTGGCAATTCTTATGCACATGTTACTAGGTAGTATTTGATTGCTAATAGCAAGATAAGCATGCTTACATGCTATTAAAAACGTTACGGCACGTTATTAGAATATTTTAAAAAAGCAAAAATGACATAAGCGGTAAAATTAACTCAAAAATTTGACGTTTTACTTTGAGCTGCTATGATTTGATTATGTTACTGTTTGATGCTAAACGTATTTAATTTTTGTTTTACAATAGACAAAAATAGGAAACTGAATAAATTCAAATCTGTTTTCAAGTTTAATCCTAAATCATTTATTCAAAATTACAAATAAGTACACAAGATAAAAAAAGTTCATTTATAGCAATGAGCATTGTTTTCTACACCAAAAACAAAGCAAAATTTAAGATTAAAGAAATCCACTAAGAACTTTTAAAAGTTACTCCCAAAAAATAACGAATTCTTTCAGGAACTTCAACAACAAACTTTTAGGTCCCATCACGATAAATGCGTCTTGTCCATTAAAGTAAATTAATTTAAAATTCCGTTCTTGGTTCGGGAGCTATCCTTTGATGCTCTACGTTTCAAATGAGTTACTCGTAGTAACATCGAAGGTAAGTACCATTTTTACGATGGTAAATAACATTCTGATCTCCTTGCATCAAGACGTATAGTTACTTAGGCATCTTGAAACAAACTTTTGAAAGTAGAAACCGTATGTTTCCTAAAATAAAATTAGTAATTTTAAATGTTGTGTTAGTAACGTATATCTTTTTTTTAAATTACCAACACAGAGCTTACGCTTGGCCATTATTGTGCCTGATGGAAAGCGTCAATGAGAGCTAGGATGAAAGACGCTCGCCCAGAAGTTCGGAGAGTTACAGCAGGTGAGGTGTTAATTAGCCGCAAAAATCTACGGAAGTTGGTAAATGACGCTGTTGACAAAGGAAAATACGAAATTGGTCTTAGAAAATATTTTATTGATTGATGTAATCGTATGGCTTATATAAGTTGTCATATCGTTCCCATTATATGAGGTCCTACAATTCAAAGTGAAAAAAAATTAACAAATGATAGAGTATCGCTAATAGACCACATTCCATCGAATAATTTTTTTGCCGTTACTTTATTTTCCTTTCCATAGAAATTTAGTCAGCTGATTGAACCACTTTGTACTGGAAAGTAGAACAATTATTGAAGCAAATATTTTTTTCTTCTTCTGGAATTTGATCAGTTAACGATTTAGATCTACCCTGGAATTATTTTTACTTATTGTTGTAGGACCTTATAATGTTTCAATTTATCACGGATTTTGAATACTCGAGTTGCGCATTCTCGGATGATGTGGTCTACGTTCAGTCCCAGGCTGGTGATGTTCTCCATCCACATCAGTACATAATAAACTCTCCGGTGTGACCGTGGCCGTAAAAGGCTCTAGGATCTACGGGGAATAAAAGGCTCTAGGATCTACGGGGAATAAAAGGCTCTAGGATCTACGGGGAAGAACGACCCCTTCTAGGTTCTTTGTTAGATCTATGACAGTAATCCCTAGGTTTGGAGCAGGATTGGCTTGCCACTCCTTTCTCCAGTGATTGTCTCTACTTCAGGCGATTGGAAAACATTGTTCTTCTTATTTAAAATCTATCACTTTTAACGCTTCACTAATTTGTATTTACTAACCATGTACAGCTGAACGGTTTCACATAATAGGCACGATCAAGGGTTTTCAAGAAAAAGAAAGCGACAATCGTAAATAGTTTGTTTAAATTTTATTATTTGTCTAAATAAAGCTAAAAATATCATGTTTTTTCCTAAATTCGAATTTCTTAACTACTAATTTGATAGTTTTTAATATCGGGTTGTTGGGTGGATAAATATCAGATAGGATGTATAAGTATCATAAGAAAAAATATATTCACGTACAAAAATAGGTAATAAAGTTATATGAAGAATACACAGACAGAAAAAACACCTTTAGGTAAGATACATAAAATATGAATAAAATATATAAATCAATCATTAAAAAGAAGCAAAAGAGGTGTGTCAGGATCAAAGCAGATGGAAATCTGTAGTCTCTGCCTACCCTCTGGGAGACAGGCGTGAGTATATGTATGTATGTAAAAAGAATTCTATCAGTGAAAAAGTAGCTCAAGCTCCAATGAAGTGACTCCTAAGATACAAATAAAACTAAGTGCCTCTTTTTAAAGTACTTACTTTTCTTACGATAATAAAGACACAGGGGCAAAGATAAAACAGCTTATCTCACCAGAACTCACTCTATTTGTTCGGAACCGTTGTCAAATTTACACGCTTTCTGCCCTGCTTGACGAAGGGCAAACAATTTGCCACTATCTTTGTAGGCAATGTTGTTTCATTGAGATAAGGAAAACGTCATAAATATTTTATTGCGGATGCTTCATGCCTCCATCATCTCTTGACATGGAGCTTGATTGATGGTTTGAGTCTGTTGAGTTGTGAAATTCTAAATTGATTTCATTTCATCTTGGCTGCTTAAAATTATAATACAGAGGGTAAGGTTTTAGTAAGGTCCAATCTTGCACTATTTTCCGCTGGGATAAAACTTGGCACAATTCAAGTACATATCTATAAGTAACATTTAAGGAGTCGTACTCCCCTACAGGCCGTACAGGAAGTAGGAAAAAATATAAAGTCCAGGGTGGGAGCGGGGTTAAAATAATGATGACGCCCTTTTGTTCTTGAACGATTTCTTCCAGAGATTTATGCTGGTATTGAAATAAATGCAATGATATAATTATAATGCCCCAAAGAAAAGAAAGCAAAAAAAGCCGTCCGGTGAAAACCACTTCATAAATGTTTCATCTAACCTCATATCGTAAAATTCTCATTACGAACTCAAAACTACTGGCATAATGAAAAATATTTTTTATGAACGTATCTAAAACACGAAAAAATAAAATTATAGTATAGGTCCCCGAACAACATAATACTTTATACTAACTTTTTCTGAGATTACAGTGTGAGACTAACTAAGAAGGCAAAGGGAACTTAGCCCATACAGCCATGTCTGAGGTATAATATCAAATACCAATGAGGTTTTAATATAATGTTCTTCAATTTTAATATTCAAAGTCTCCAATACGTAGAAAACTGTATCGAGGTTACAGTTCACTCTATTTTCGGCCAGGTATTGGCATACGGCGCGTTGGACTCGGTCTGTCAATGGATGAACAGTTTGTTGCGCCATTTTTCGAGGAAATTTATTTATTACTTATGTACTGTGGTTTTATGAGTCAAAAGAATTATTTTGCCCTAAAATTTCTGACAGCAGGGATGGTGATGATATTTGACTCCACCTGACATTCTGGAAATAACGACGGAAATTACGAACACTTTTAGAACAGCTTATACAAGAAGAATCAAAAATGGCTAACGACAAATTTACAAAAAATATGAAAACAGATTACTAGGTATTAAAACACTCATGTACTATTAAAACACTCGCCTACGTCTCGTTTTTTAAACTGACATTCGTGTGTTTAATAACCTTTTTATGTATCAGTTTCATTAACTACTATTATAGCATTATGTGACATAAACCCGTACTTGAGTAACGCTTCTCCTAGTCCATTTTTACACGGACAAGTGGCACTGCAGTGAGGGTTTATGTCATACGTGCTATAATAATATACGATACTCTTGACTTAAGCACGGCGCTTAGCACCATCTACTAATTTCACAGATGCATAAGAGAAGATACTTTTAAATGTTTTTTGACACTTAAACATTTACAGCAAACAAATGCTAAAAGCTGGTATGTTAGCATTTCGCTTAAAAATAGTTTCATGCTGTAGAAAAAGTGACAACGCAATCTCAGACGAACTACTATTTCTAAATTTGGTTTTCAGTAGGTATTTCAATTGGTATTGGAATATAATTGGTATTTCAATAAATTAAAAAGATCACACACGTATCGTAATGTACTATTAGATATTTGTGCCAAATTGTCGTGTAGGTGTCTAAAAACCCTGTTGTATTCTCCTACCAAAAAAAAGTACAGCAGGTCATCATTGTTACAAATAACCCAAGATTTATGCTAAGTTTTCTTACCTGACGGTACTTTTTCCCTATTTCACACAATTTGTTTACCAAAAACGAAATTTCCACCCCTTTCATACGTAAGAAAACAGAAAGAGACAGATGTGATGTTTTAAAGGTAGGGTTTGTGAATAGTTCAAATAGGGTTCCGCAAAAAGAAAAACATTCCGCTTCTCAAACGGTACTCTCGACCCCTGCTTCTTAATAGAGGATCGTTACTAGGAGAAGGGCTCTTCACGCAATGCTGGGATTTATCTGGGTTCCGTTGTAAGGAATGCAACCGTAACCTTTAAAATAACCGTTCTACACTAAATATGTCAAACATTCTTAAATAACGCGTTTTGAAAAAAGTTTGGTAATACCTATTACTATTTTTTTTTTCAGTATTACGATATTCTGTACTGTTGTAGATAGTAAAATATTCATAGCTTTGTTTGAATTGTAAAACTGATTGATGCACCGGAAACCTACCTGCACAAAATTCTATCTACGCACCTTCATAGCTTCGATGTGTACCGTGTATGTCCGTTCGTAACATAATCCAATAATGGCGTGGATCAATTTTGCTCTTTCGTATTGAATCTCTTCTAGCACAGTGTGCTAATATACTAATCAACCTAGAAAGGGATGGGGGAGGCCTTTGTCCAACAGTGGGATGACCATAATCAAAGCCTATGATCATCGTTAGCTGACCTGAAAATGAAAATAACAAAATAAAAGGACATTTTGTTTAGTAGGTAGGTAGTGTAAGGGTGTGTAATGTTACTGCAAAAGCTCCAATAGCAGTAAATCCTAGAATTTTACGGTAAAATCTAAGATCTACAAAGTGGTGATGTTAAAAGTCCGAACTTTTCTTCGAAAATTGGTAATTTCGGACTTTTACCGTCAGTCACCTGGTTATTCTTAGGTTTTACCACAGAGTCATGGTAAATGTTGAAAAAAATAGGAAGTGACTAAAGAGCCGCTAAGGTCTTTTGATTTTAAAAATTATTGAACCGTAAGAAATTATTAGGCTGTTGGAATACCTGCCTTAGCACGAACAAAGAAAGTTCAATTTGCAACGTAGAGTTCGGAAAGGGAAGCAGTCCTTTAATTTTATAAATAATTGAACCGTAAGTCATCGGAAAGTGCTCGGAAAATGTTTTTTTTTTGTATATCGTGAATTCTGTTAAAACTACGAGAGTCACTTTGCTCCGCTCCGCTTCGCTCGGCTGCCTAATATGTACTTACGTGCCAACCTAACCGCTCCTCCTCGCTTCGCTCATCGTCGCAACCTATCCCAAACGGTCGAATAAAATTAAAACTAAGGGAGCCGCTAACGGCTTTTTGGTCACTTTCAAAAATATATACAATATAGTTTGTTTGCAATACTCCTGCACTTTAAAACCGAAAATCTTGCAACAAAAGTTAAAAATAGGTGCGACAACGAGTGGAGCCAGGAGGATCGTGTTAAGTTGCTTGTGATGATAAATTTGGAGAGCCGAGCGAAGCTTACCGGAGCAAGGCGATCCCCTCTAGTTTTAACAGAAATACGATATGCCCAAATAATTGTCCTTTTAAGAAATTGGTTATTTATTTTCACTTAGTTTTCAAAATAG
This sequence comes from Ypsolopha scabrella, assembly GCA_910592155.1. NCBI lineage: Eukaryota > Metazoa > Arthropoda > Insecta > Lepidoptera > Ypsolophidae > Ypsolopha > Ypsolopha scabrella. The sequence continues at coordinate 18,914,979 of OU342975.1, read as the reverse complement.
CGAGCAGGTGTACTGCAAAAAAATAATTTGTCATTTTTAGCATTTTTACCATGAATCTGATGTAAAATCTAAGACAAACCAGTGACTGCCGGTAAAAGCCCACAATTAACGTATGTAAAAGAACAATTCGGACTTTTTTCATTTGGTAAATCTTAGGTTTTATCGGAAAATCCTTATTTATTTTATCTTTTATCTTTATTTTTTTCAGAGCTCTTTCAGTAACATATATAAAATTATAATTATGAAAACAGATATCTTAAATCACGACATCGCAATTAAATTTTATTAGCAGGGGACAATCGACAACATTTAATTTTAGTTCATCATTTGTTTTTAATATTTATATTGAATGTCTACGTAAAAAAGAAGCTTAAGTATTTTTTCATTTTGTTTTATTTTATGTTTTTCCTGCATAATTGAATGTTTCCTTATTCACTCATTCTAAAAGGACGTAAGTCGCATCTGAGGATTTCAAAAGTCGATGTTCCTTGCTTTTTATTAAAAAAAAAGCTTGGCATGTTTCTCGAAGCCCATATCTCGAAATGGTTTTCAGTTTTGCACCAATTATTTATTTGTAATGTTGTCGATTGTGGTAATTGTGTTTTATGAGCTTTATTTAAAAATAGCCTTTCCCTGCGGCTCCAAAGCGGAGCGGAGCGGAGTGGAGCGGAGCGGAGCGGAGCGAGGCGATCTACGTAGTTTTAACGCAATTCACGATATACAGAAAAATACATTTTCCGAGCACTTTCCGATGACTTACGGTTCAATAATTTATAAAATTAAAAGACCGCTTCCCCTTCCGAACTCTACATTGCAAATTGAACTTTATTAGTTCGTGCTAAGACAGGTATTCCAACAGCCTAATAATGACTTACGGTTCAATATTTTTTTAAATCAAAGGACCGCCAGTAGCTAAAGAGCCGAAAGCGGCACTTCCTATTTTTTCCAACATTTACCATGACTCTGTGGTCCCGCTTTCGGCTTGGGAGTTATTTTATGAGCACCTCGTATAGCCTATATGTTGACCAGGGTCATCACTACAATGATTACTAAAAAAAACTGCATCCAAATCCGTTGCGTGGATCTTGAGTTAAACCGGACCATACCTACATACGGCACACAAAAATTATAGTTTTGACTTTAGTACAATACTAATAATCCATTTCATTTAAAATTTTGAAAAGTGTTTAATTCACAGACAGGACTTTATTACTATTTTATTATTTGTAGAATATTTCGAGGAGATACCTAGAAAATGCTGCATGCTGTGATATTATATATTTGTTTTGAGTTGTATTTTGGGTTGTATGATTTTAGATTTAATTTAATCGTTACTTAAAAGCAAGTTGTATTGAAAATTGTTTAGATGCTATAAGATATATAATATAATAAGAATAAGGGTTTTCTAAATACGAAAATTATCAGCTTTTTAAATAATGAAATGATAGAGATAAACAAAGCTGTACAGCTAATGTCGTACCTTTAATGTCAGATGAAATAATAAACAAATTTATATAAGGAATATGTAGTCTATGATAGTTGAGATCAAATCTGAAGTGATGCTCTTAAAATTTTCTAAAATATTTTTGTTTATTTAACTAGCTATTAGTGGCAAATTCTTAAAAACCTCACGTTTCTTTATTGATAATAACGAAGAAGCCTTATATTATAATTTTTAACTCTTATGCAGAACGATTTCTCCATCATTGCGTCTAAAACGGACGTTTGTTTTAGGAGATAGGATCGTCAAAACATACATACATACAAACGTCTGCAGGAAACGCGTGACCCCCCTTTTTTCGATTCATTCACAATTTAAGAGCTGTGTTCTTGTCGTGATGGCGACATGATTTTGCAAAGTTTCTTGCCCATTCTTCTTAGCAAGACTAATCGAATGGGCGGAGTTAGGCATGTATTTATGTATGTAACGTATTAGTATTTAGTATATGGGTAGCTATTATTATTATCATATCGTTTAAACATAATTGTATACATTAAATATACCTTTATTTTAGTTCATGCACGTGTATTTACTTACTACCTAAATATAAGCAAACCCACAACTTATTTTAGTATATTGTATTTCCTCTTTTAAATTTTATTATTTTTATTACCTATTTCATAACTCCTAATGTGCGATATGTGTATTTTTGTACCTTTATTGCAGAAATAAAGTATTCATTTCATTTCATTTCGTTGAAGTCTTCTCCATTTACTTCTGCATTCCGCCTTCTCTTTGACTTCTTGATGCGACACGACATTTACTTTTTCTTTTACTTGATCCACGAATGTTCTCCTGGGCCTTCCTTTCTTTCGTTTCCTTCAATCATGTTTTTATATACGAGTAATTGTCGTATCGTATCAGATGTTCCAACATCTTTACCCTTCTATTATCTACTAGCTTTTGCCCGCGGCTCCACCTGCGTGTTATTCGGTACAACGACATGCTTTTTTCCAGGATAAAAAGTAACCTATGTGTTAAATTAGGGCATAATCTATATCCATTCTAAATTTCATCCCAATCCGTTCAACCGTTTCAGCGTGAAAGAGTAACAAACATACACACACACACAAACTTTCACATTTATAATATCAGTGTGATAGTCTTCATCAAATTTCGCTTTTCATTTACAATCTGCAGGACCTTCTTGCTCTTCTTTTCCATCCAACTAATTCCTTCCCTTCTTCGCCAAAACCACATTTCAAAGGCTCTAATCTTTCTCTGTCACGTTTTTTCATGGTCCACGTTTCACATCCTTAAAGAGCAATGCTCCAGATATATACTTTTATAAGACGTTTCCGAATATTGCGCGATATGTGGGCTTTGAAACGGTACTTTTTATTATTAAAAGCTTTCTTTGCCATTGCTGTTCTAGTGACTATGTCTGGTGTACATCTGGAGTCATTAATTATCAGGCTTCCTAGGTATCTAAACCTGTTCACTTGTGCTATGAGTGTTGAATTTAATTTAATTGGATTATGTTTTGTTGTAGTTTTTGATGTTATGAAAGTTTTAGTTTTATTTATATTAATTTTGAGGCCAATTTCTTGAAATACTAAATCCATATCTACTACTAATTCTTCTAACTGATTATGACTTTCCGCAAGCGCTGCAATGTCATCTGCAAAACCGATGAGCTGAATTTTTGTTCCATTAAACTTGACCCCCACTTTTTCTGACTCTGTTAGTTTTCTGACTCTTTTCGATAAAGTGGTTAAAATAAATATGTTTGCAGATTTTTTACTGATGTCTACCTGTAATACTATTTAAATGTAGGTAGCTAGGTGGATTCACAATATAGTCACCGAGTGAAACGGTAATAATCTTCAAGTCGCCAAATTTAGAAATTGTCAAAAAGGTAAAAATATCAAATCTCAATTCACGGGACCCGTTAATCGTGGTTGTCGTACCCTTAACAAACTTTTTCCATTTTCAAGAGAAAGTGAGATATAGCATTGCGTGCCCCAGTTCTATTCACATACAATACTGTGTGCACTTAGAGTGAATTTCTAATGATGTAGGTTCACTTACTTTGAATTTGTGTTAGTGGGAGAAATTATGTACACGCAGAACTTGCTTCGTCATCCTAAAATGATCCTTAAACTTATAGTGATTGGATCAAAAATTGGTTGTTTGTAGGGTGCTGAAAGCAATGATGTTTCAGTTAGTTTTAGTTAGTGGAAAGGAAAGTAAGACTCCAAGGGATCTCAGTTGAGGCTATAAAAATTACATAATAGTATAAAAATTCTACAAACAATATCGTTTTATAATTTTTAACAAACGAATATGTAAAGAGTTTTTATGCTTCTTGTTTCTATTACATATATCATAATTGAAATTAAATCTGGATTGAATCAATAGATTGAACAAAAAACTTAAGTAGGTAGCATAAATAATACTAAATTAATAATAATACTTCCTTAATAAAATTTGACTTTTTAAATTTAAATTAATTAGACATTGACACGTATGAAAAATCTCATTGCTTGAAATACATTCCCGGACTTGGTCAAATCATAAAGCTATACCAGGTGACATAAATTTATGCAGCTAAATTCATACTGGAGTTTTGGTAAGTGATCATTAATAGGGAAAAAAAAATTCTTTCCATGGATGAATTAGCTCGGGGCTCGACGTAATAATCTGTGGCTCGGCTTGCGTTTGTAGGAAAAAGGAAAAAAAAACATTTTCGAATTCCCCAAAAAGGGTCATCGAGACTTGATACCGACTACTTACCGACTCTTCAGTATGAATTTGGCTGCATAAATTAATGGCACCTCTTATGCAAATGTAAACTTATAATAAGTAGAGGTCTTTCTCTATTCCAAACAAAAACTTACAATCTCAAATGCAATGCATATTACTTAGTTCCAGTAAAGTTATTTCAAGCCAAGCAGAGCCGCCCTAGATTAATTCATTGAACTTAGAACCATGGAAAATGAAGCCAGCTCTTGCGAAACTGTCACGACCTACGTCACTTCACGATTTGTAACTTTAGTTCAATTTCGTATTTAGCCTGTGACATCGCTCGCGTGCATTTCGATGGTCCTTAGGGTACTTGCTGATTTCTCGGGGTAAAAGGTAGCCCGAAATACAATTTATCTCACTGCAACAATTTCATCGCTATAAGTTTATTGCAGAATTAGAAGGTAACAAACAAACATGCCAAATTTATAATCAATTATAATAATCTGGGAAGAGAATGAAACTACCATGAATAACAGGACCCAATTTATAATAATCTTTTCTTATCCGTTTAGTACTAGTGTTAGCATTGCACGATTTTGTACTCTTCAGTGTAAGCGTTGCATGATTTTGTACTTCTTCAATTTGAGCGTTGCATGATTTTGTACTTCTTCATTGTTAGCGTTGCATGATTTTGTACTTATTTAATCGATTAAAGAAGTACAAAATCATGCAATGCTAACACTAGTATATTTTAATAGTTCAGTCGGTGCGTTTTTGTCAAAAATCGATTATCAGGTTTAAACAAAATTTAAAATGTTGTCCTATCAGTTGGTAGTTGAATTTGACATAAACTTTTGGTTTGCCGTGGTGACGTAAGTCGTGACAAGCGAGTGGAGATGTGCGAAAGTGCATAAGTTGATAAGTAGAACAGGATATTCCACCATGACTAAACTAACACTAAACCCAGCACCAAGTTTGAATTAGTTAGTCCAACTGCATCAGCGATCACATTTGAGTCACATTATGTACATATCAAGGGGCGCAGGTGCATCTCATGAATACTTTAGGAGATCTACTGCATTATTCTTGCAAATCCCGAAACCCAAAGTGCAGTTGTGACGCGAGGGATGGAATTAAATTAGCTGCTGGAATTAAAACTCGTTTTTCGGCTACCTCACTGCTTTGAAAAGAAATCGGAGATTATTTAAGCTCGTAGTAAGTACTTTTGGAGAAAATACCGCTGGCTTCTTTTTATTTTGATAACAATAGTATACGAGTGAAAAGAAGCGAGCGACAATTTCCCTGATAGTATATATGTGAAGAAAATCACCAGGTTAGATTCACTTATATCATTTATTATAGTCATCCATACATAGATGAGGTATAGAGTTTACAATGTACGCCATACGACGGCTCATGACCCAATACCCGAATGAATCTCTGTTTATATATACAGCTTGAAAATGAGCCGCCTAGCTTTATTGTAATCTATGAATCAGAATCACTAATAAAACATAATAAAAAATCGGTCAAGCGCGAGTCAGACTCGCGCACGAAGGGTTCCGTACCATTATTTATAAAAACGGCAAATAAATCATGTCTGTTGTATGGGAGGGAGTGCGCGGGTCTGACTCGCACTTGGCAGGTTTTAGTGTTTGTTAATATAGCGGCAACAGAAATGCATCATCTGTAAAAATTGCAACTGTCTTACTATCTCGGTTCATGAGATACAGCCTGGTGCCAGACGGACAGACGGACGGACAGCGGAGTCTTAGTAATAGGGTCCCGTTGGTTACCCTATTATTTAATATATTTTTATTTTGGGTACCGAATTTCAAGTAACTGACAATATACCGCACATATTCCCGGCGGTAAATATTGCACGTAAGGCTATGTAGCTTCGGCTTCGTAGAGCATCGTCTCTGTCACAGGACTATAGTGCTTCTTTTGACAGTCGATATCTTTTTTTTTCTGTGTATCATAATGACAAAAGTAAAAAAAACATGTATTTTTATATCAACAATGTCCTTTGTTATAGCTAGGGGGTTCATTTTCAGCTTGTATTTATACGGAGTTCTGCTTCTCTATACATAAGCTTTCTTGTATCGATAATTACGAAGTATCGACACGTACGTCATCGGAGGATGGCGAAAACGAAAATTTTGTGAAATTACGAGTTATGGGTCATAAATAAAATACAGACCCATCACGCGATCATACAAAGTCATTTACTTTTTAAACTCGCCCGCTCCACTTCTCTCGGCTCTTCAAATTGATTTATACGTAAACCTAACACGCTCTTCCTCGCTTCGCTCGTCGTCGCTCATATTTTTGACTTTTTGTCGTTATTTGTTTCAATCTCGCTTTTTGGAATACTTTTGTATGATCGCGTAACGGGTCAGCCTTTACGCCATAATTCGTTTTTTTTTTTTTTAAGAAAAAGTGGCTTTTTCGCTACAAAGCAATTTTCGACATTTTACGGAGATATCACTGTGCGTCACTGGAATGATAAACTTGTAGTTTTATTAATATAATAGTAGTTTATGAGTGTGAGTCTAACAAACCAAAGGCGAGTTTTTTAAAATTATCAGCCGTGGTTTAGTATCTAGATATGTGCGTTGTACCTGTTTTCATAAGCTGGGTAAAATTGTTCGTAAGCAATTTTTGATTTTTCTTGTTCGTCATTTTATGGCTGTTTTCAGAACGTTTTCAGAGTCAATTTATCATCAGTATCAATGTTGTCAGCTAATTAAGAGCAAAATTAAACTTATAACCCACAAAACAAACTAAAAAATTAATTTCCCCGTAAACTGTGGCGGTAAAATCCAACAATCTACGCGCATGCGCTATAGCACGCGTCGCCAGCCATAGATAAAGTAATAGCGGAAAAAAACCGGTCAAGTACTAGTCAGACTCGCATACCTAGTGTTCCGTAATTCGACAGTTTTGGGATCAGTCACGAAGAAGGCATTTAAATACCTGTATAAGATAACTAAAAAAAGAATTGAATGTACCACAAAAGAGAGACTCAACTCGGGGATGAAAAATTCAATTTTTTCATTTTGTTATCGTGAATTACTCACCCCCTATATTTTTCCTGTATTTTTTACGTAATCCCAAATTACCACGATTTTTTTCATATTTATCGGTTCGTTAGTTTCGTAAATAAGGGGGGGGGGGGACATGCACTTTTTTGTTGTTTTTTAAATATTTCTCGAAGTCGGTGGCAGTAAATATAGTAAAAGTATATATTTTTGTGATAAGCTCTTTAATATACCTACAATTTGATACCCATATTGTAGTTTATAAAATATTTTTTAATTTATTGGCCTTATTTTTTTATACTTCTCTATTGCTATCTTTTTTTAATATTGTATTTTTATAATTTTTAATTTTTTTATTTTATATTTATTTTATTTTCCTCATTTGTTATCAATGTTTTTTAAATTAGTTGTTTTCTTGTAATTGGACAGTTATGACCTATAACATTCATTTTTTTCATATTTTTCGGTCCAACAGTTTCGGACATAAGGGGGGGGGGGGGGTGCATGCATTTTTTCACCTCACCATAAAGGTTCCTTTTGTACCTCTTAGGTACTACGGAACCCTAAAAATATTATAAATTTAATTTGTTAGGAAAACTAAATTATATATTTTTCCATATTAGAGACGTTAGTAAAAAAATATTCCACTATGCACTGTTTTTTGAGTTCATAATCAGGATTTTACGATATAAGTATAGATATGAAAGTAAATGATCGGTATACTTCTGATAGACTTTTCAGCAAGAAAATATTGCATTTCATAAAATACAACCATCACTTTGTCATTGGCTTATCTGCGCTACATTCAGTGTTTTACGAGCTTAGTTTTATGCGCTGCACCTTATTCTGTATCACGGTGAAATATCGTGAGCTTTATGGCAATGTTTCACCACAGTTTGTTCTCAATCGACAAAATAAAAATAGTACCCACATCAGCATCATTTAATCAATCAATTACAGGTTACAATATCCGATAACAATATTCAAACCGAAAGTGGATTTTGTAATACAAACAACAAAGCCTTTTATTGTTTTATTATACATGTAGTATACTCGTATATCTATAAAACACAGAAAAAATAATTTAAGATATATTTCAGGTCCTACTTTCATGTAGATACTAATAAAATTTGAATACATGCGAAAACATGATCGATGTACATATGTACATAGGGACTGATATTCCTAAACGTATTTATTTAAGTTTCGATTTCTGTTCAATTGTAAAGTCAGAGATCAAATTTCAGACAAAGGAGCCTATTGGGTTTCATAATTTTCAACTTTTGTAATTTTGTTTTGTTAGATATCACTTCCATTTTTAAGAAATATAATTCATCATACACCAGAAAATACTAATAATGCTAATTATAGTATCGCATAAAAATAATGACTGCATATCAAATTTGGTTCAGGCTATTTTAGGGGCACAATTGGAGGAATTCTAGATTTTTATAATAAAATAACCACTAAGGTTATGTATGGCGATTGCTCTAGTATGTCCGGTTTCACTTCATTGTCATTTTATTATTTATTTCACAAGCAATATATACACCGCATTTGAATTTTGTACGGAATAAAAGTAACTAACTCCTCTAATAAATATACATATCAGTTTAAGTAGCTTGTTACAAAAATAGAGCAGTAAAAATTCAATAGATTTGTCAAAAACTTAAAGAATAAAAATACACAAAAATATTATACAGATTCCGCTCTAACAAATACCGTTTGAATTTATTTTTAAACAAAGTGAGACTTGTGGTAGGCAACTTGTAGAACAAGTCAACTGATATATACAGTTTGCAGTGTTTGGCCTATTTGGCTATGTCTAGTTTAAACTCGCTTCTGCGTTGAAGGATTACTGAATAGAGACATCTGATGTGCAATTAGAATTTTCACGTGCAATAAAATATTAGATACCTTTATTATAATGATATCAGTGAATGTACGAGTATTTATATGTTGCAGGTGCAGTACAATTATGGAGACAATCGGTGCAGCATAAATTAAGCGCTTTCATTGCGACGGCTATTGTAAAGGACAAAGCCAATGGAACAATAACGGAAATTTACATCAAATTATCCACTCTCATTATCACTTTATAGTTCCGTTTGCTCTGTTATATGAAGAGACATTTTCCGGAACAATTTAGTAAGCTTTTATGATACCATCGTCACGAACAACGCGGCTATGAGAATTTTGTGCTGTACTGTAATGATTTTCACGAACGAAACTATTTGGGATTTTTTGAAATTTCATACTGTTAGTAATTCAATGTTGACGAACAAAACTTTGCGTTCATGGTTTCAATAAACATATGGTAATATATAGGTATTTTAATGGACATCATGCTTGCTCTCTCGCACTTTGACAAACGCGGTATGCGTGAGAGCGTAAGTAGAATAGATAGACGTTGTATTTTTGTCGCGTGCTAGCTACACAGGGGTGGTCAGACTTACGCATTCTGCCAACTATCGCATAAAAACGACATATGATACATTATGTTACATGGCTGTACATTATTTTGAATAACTGAAAATTTATATATCTATATATATACTTTTTTATTTTTTCTCTTTCTGACTGTTTCAAATGTAATTTTAATTTTCAATTTTTTCTTTCATGTTGACATTCTGAATTGTGATTAATAAATTTAATATATAACTTCAATTTAATAATATTTTTAAATAATCTTTGTGTTTTGTGTGTCTAGATTTATAATTCAGATTTAAGATAGTTCAAATTGTTAATATTGTCCTGGTAATTGTAATTTAGTATTTGATTAATTATTATGCTGTTAACATTTTATTACACAATAATTGTATCGTAATAATGCTGTGTACGCCTGTAATTGATGGCAAAACCAGATATAGGCCCTATGTTTACTTTCTTCTTTTTTTGAATGTGTGTGTTGACATTGTTGGTGTACCTTTTTGTAATAAATAAATGGCTGTGTTTGTGTCATTAATTAAGTTCTAATGTACTGCGTCTCAATGTTAATAATTGTTAGAGTTTAAGTTTTTTTTAACCGACTTCGAAAAAGGAGGATGTTCTCAATTCGACTGTATTATTTATTTATTTATTTATGTATTTATGTATTTATCAAATTACAGCTATCATTACAGGGTATTCCTAATGCAATAGTGTACTTGTTATGTCATGTATTTTCTGTTGTGGTGGTAAATAAATGCTTATCTTATCTTATCTAAAAATAAAACTGCAAGTGGTCAACATGCGGTAAAAATATTATTATCTCAATATGAGCTTTTGCCTGCGGCTTCGTCCGCATTTATTTAGTTTTTGTGTAGTCATATCGGATCTGTCAATATTTTTCGGGTCGTTATTTTTATAGAACGTATTTGAGCTGACGTTGAGACCGAAGGCCGATATACTCTTCCGGACGAAGCTAGTTCTTGTTTTCTGGAATAATCCTGTGATGATTATGAAGTCCGCAAGACCTAAAACTTGCATGCCCTTACAATACTTACAACCGTGATCGACCTTGTGAGCACCTCCGATTTAGTCACTCCGGCTCACATCTTAGATCATCTGTCTATAAATTTAAATACGTTCTTTTGTCTGTTTCGAACGTATACAGGATTGGTTTTTCAAGAGGGTGTGAATGATGAAATCAGAAACTATAAGGAATATTGTTAAACACACAAAGGAGTCTCGGTGCCGATTTTGTTGAAAACTAAAATAGCATCTTTAGATTTTTTGTATTTTTTAGTAATTTCCCTATCCGAGAATCAAAGTCCTAATTAAATAAAACTCTACAAGTCTACGAAGCAGCCAAAAATTGCAGTCTTGCGCATGCTATGCCGTAGCAACGAAGCTACGAAATGCACAAAATGTTTTACGTCTTGATAACCCGACATAATTTATGCAAGCGCTGACGCAAATTCCATGGTGATTTATTCCAGCAGCTAAACCTGAGTTTAGCAAGTTACCCTGGTGCCATAGGTTGGCAAGTTCGATCTGAAACTTATTTCGGATCCTGCCAGTGTCAACTGCGATGGGCATCGCTAGTTCATTTTGAAGTGGAGTGCTTGGAGTTAGTCCAGATGCAAATGAATCCATTCATTTCTATTCTCAGCATTCAACTTAAAGTTTAAATGTAGTAGTATATATAAGGTGACTTTCGTTTATACAACCAAATTCATACTTATATACACTCATATAACCATTTTTTTGTTTCCTGTACACTTTCCTTTAAGATATTGTCAAGACTGTCAGTGGGCAATGGATGAGGCTGACGAGAGACCGACAAAAATGGCGTGGAAATGAAAAAGCGCATGTCCAACATGTTGATGATACATTTTTTACAGAGAGTATCCCCGTTTTACCACCAAAACGATTGGACTAAAAGTTATGACTAAATTAGAGAAAACAACTGAAATTAAGTTTTTGTAACGTGGAATTGAATGTTTACAGCGCTGGCTGTAAAATCCTACCATATATTTTATGAGTACCTACAAAACTCTCAGCGCGTGAGATCAACTCGCCCTTGACTGTTTTTTTTAATGTGACCCTCTAATGGACAACGGAAACTTCAGATACAAATTTTGAAACTTGCAAAAATAGAAGTTATCGTCAAAATGAATTAGTAAATCTACTTAACTTACTATGATAGAAATAAATTTCTACATTTTAAACACTTGGCGTTTTATCCATTGCAAGGAGATAGCAAATTAAATTTTATATCATTGCGGTTTAGAAAATCCGAAAAGTAAATCTGGACGTGAGCAATCGCCCGGTAAGCGAGAGGTCCCGGGTTCGAGTCCCGGTTCAGAGCTCCTCACGTCCTTATTTACTTTTCTGATTTTCTATACTGCAATGATATAAAATTAAATTACTTAACTTAAATCCTAAACATCTTTTCAAACATATTTCTGTACAGCCAACATATACCGGGTGTAAATAGACTACTACCATTAAATAAATCCACATATTCTACCGACCCTACTGAACGACTTTTCCCAAGAATCATACCCGCGGATACCCTTAGCTTAGGAAATAATTGAGTTCCAAACAAAAATGCGGGAACCTTAACGCACCGACATACGGGTGAGTTTAGAGAGAGCGTCGCCCGTGAAACAGCTTCAGGTTAAATTAAGTGGTTGCAGTCTATTTACACCCGGTATATAGTTTTATATGTTGAATATGTAAATACATAATGAAACATATTTTTCTCCAACAGCTTTATAAAGAGCTTTAATTTAGAAAAAGGCATAAGTAATCATAACAAATTTAATAATAAAATATGATTTTGTTTTTACTGTGACCGCGATAAATACAAAAATGGCATAAAAGATTTATAGAAAATACTTGAAAAATATCCATTTGCCCATCCGGGCATAACACATAGCCTGTTGAAAGATAGTATGCTACAGGTACCCAAATATTCTCGTTCAAGTTTCACAAAATTTATTCCGATTCCTATGTCAATCCAATGTGGTCTGAGTTCCCAGCATCGCCACTTCAATTTGAATGTTTGGCGCAAGTCCAGCGACGCTCAATAGCAAGTAAAATGGCTCCCGGCATTCAAATGCAATGCTTTAATAAAGGCGTTTAACTAACTAAGCGTTGCTGAGTTATGGGGACAGGGTGGTTGTATGCTGTTGTGCTGATGTGGTTGTGATTGCCTATTGTTTTGTCGGTAATGGAGGAAATTATTTATGTTTGACGGGGTCTAACACGCGGGTTATTTTCGGGTGAAAGATATGCATTCGTTGTTAACAAAAAACGTAGTTCACTGTTGAATTCAAAACGAACGCATTATTTGGGCGTAATTTAGCACCAATAAACTTATTTCTCTTGTCGACTGTGTAATTACTTCAACCTCCTTGGTATAATACTTAAGACAATACGACCTGACGACCATCCTTCCATCATTTTATCTCCCTTCCTTACTCCATCCATTTATCCATCAGCCCGTGTATATGTCAACTACTTGATATGATTGATATTTCCAATAAATATTGCAGAAAATTTCATTTTAGTAATAAGAAAACCATGATCTTGTCGGATATATATATTTATATTTAGTTGACTACCTTATATTGGCAGAAAGCAATCTCTGTCACCATTTTACATTCATGGCAATTCTTTAAATTTTTATTTTTATATTATTGTTTTTTATTATATTAAAGTATTTATGTACACAAAAGAACTATGTTAATTAGCCAAAAGTGGCCAAAATAATTGTATTTTACCATTATAATATCTACGTTTTCTTTAAGTATAATTATAACGTTAACCTAAATAGGTTGTCTGAGAATGTATTCTTTGAACTTTAAAGCATTTATCTGAAGTATCAAAACTTAAAATGTTTATTATTAATTTACTAGCTATTACATACCTACTTAGAATGACAGAAAAACTACAAAGAGAATAATTACCCTTAAGGCTCCCTTTAGACAAGGGATTGTAGAAAGGGCATTAGGAACTGGAAGCCATGCAGATACAACAGAATCTATTCATGTACTAGATAAGCTTTTCGATGGAGAAATTTCATTTTGTTATTTTTTTGTGACAAATGCCATATATCCATGAAAAACGTAATTTTGATCTAGAAGTATACTTCAATTTTACTATTTTTCAACCTCCCAGAAGCATCTGATTTGCTTATTTTGGGACACTATGTATATATCGTTATTTTATACCATGTATTTTATGTATATAATGTTATAAAGGTACTCTTCGCACGTTTGAATTTAGAACCATAAATACCGTATATGAAAAAGGCAGATATGCAATAAAACAGTGCTGTGTTTTGTCTACTGAACTGTTTGTCCTAATTGTACATTCAATTTTTTTTTAATTTCTTGGTAAAGTCTTTATTACTAGTATCACTAAAACAATAGTAAAACAACAAAAAAATGGCTCTCAGATATAGATATAGAAGATAAAAAAATTGTTATTGTAAAATTATCAGTATTTATTCATTTTTTAAGTTTTTGGTAATAAACAATAGTATTACAATAAACAGTAGTAAATAGGAATTTGCCTTATCTTTTAAATATTTCGTATTGCTTTATATTTTCTATTTCAAAAACTTTTTGCGTTGGTTAAAGCTTTGTGATTCAGGATATTTAGTTTGTTTCAGAGAGAAAGGCCTAAAACTCAATTTCCTTGTAGGTTTTGTGTACCTGACAAGTTGACAGAATCCATCCAATATATTGTCCCACAATATTGCATGACATTTTAGGTAGATAAATCGAAGTTCTACCGGCCTTTGCACCGATTTTTCTCTTTCAACAAGATCTATCCTAAATTTATAACAGTAATAGAGGTTTACTTTTGTAACTTTATATCCGTGACTATTGAATACACAAAAACAATTGTAGATAATTATTATATGACTATTTATATTGTGTATTGCTTTGCTCTCATATCCTAAATATATTTTTTTGAGATTTGGAGTTTGCGATATGAATACAGTCTAAACTTTGTGCGTTTTTAACCAATCAAATAAATCGTATAAAATATTGCACAAGATTATGTACTACAGGTTCAAAACATCAAAACCATTATTTAAAAGCCTTTATCCTGTGGCTGCGCTCGCATATGAACTCCTCTTGTTACAGATATGTTGACCAGGGTCACTACTTCCAAAAAAAACACATCCAAATCCGTTAAGTGGTTCTTGAGTTAAAACGGACAGACTTACAGACGGACAAAAATACAAAAATTCTAAAAAAGGTAGCTGTGACTAATAAAATTTTGAAAAAAAAATTCAACTTTCAGAGATAGGACTTTTTACAACTTTATTACTAGTATAGAGTACAGTAGAAGTAGTAACTTATTTGCATGCTCGGTAGTTATGCCTACCTAAAACAAGCACGTTTTGTTCATGCATGTGCTGTGCCGAAATGAATTTTTCGCCAATAACCGTGTGGCTCGGTATCGACAATAGAAATAGTGTTTGTGGACGACAGTTGTGATCGGTTTCCAACAGCGAATTGGTTTTGTGTCACGTCTATCGAATTTGAATTGGTTTCAACCACAATATGAAATCATTTTTAGGGTTCCGTAGTCCTACAAGGAACCCTTATAGTTTCACCATGTCCGTCTGTCCGCGGCTTAGCTCAGAGACTATAAGTACTAGAAAGCTATTATTTTGGTATGGGTATACATATCAATTACGCCAACAAAATGGTGAAAAAAAATCCCTGCACTAATCTCCGATACACGTTAATTGGGGATGAATTTTTTTCTCGTCTATCCCATAATGCGGAGTACCGATGGATAGCTACTTAAAAAAATATATGGGTCTGTGAAAACCATTTTTCGATTTAGGGATCCGTTGGCGAAATATTAAGCTTTAAAGTGCTAATTTTGAAGTCAAGTGCCCCCCTCCTCCCGCCCCCCCCCCCCCCCCCTCCTGGCTAAACGGTTATTTATGGATATGTAGAAAAATTCACAATTATAATGAAGCTAAAAGGAAAATTATCACAGCTAGGTGTGTAGGCTTTACAGGTTTACAAGTACAGGTCATGCCAAACTTTTAGTCCCCTCTATACATGACAATATATCGGCCGTTCTTCTAAATGTATGGGACTAGAAGCTTCGTGCGATCTGTATTAGTAGACCAACTTATAAAATGTACCGGGCAACTACGGAACTCTACATTGCGCGTGCCCCGACACCCACTTGGCCGGTTTTTAGGGTTACGTAACCAAAGCGCAAAAATAATAAGGCGAGACTCGTTTAAGCTAGAAGCTTCTAAATAAAAAAACGAAAACCAAATTTATTTGTGCACAAGTAACGGTACGGTACCATCGGTTTATGAGTTCGATTGCACTTGACAAATTTTTTATGGGTTTGCTGGGGACATGGCCTTTTTGGTGAGCAGACTGTTGGTGCAGTTCGCAATTTGTTTTGTTGATAATTTTGTTGCGTATCCTCGATCTAGAAAACATTGGTCTGATAAAAAAGTAGAAATATTTCTCAAAAGTTGTAGGAAAAATATTAGAAACACGTTCAATATTAAATTATTATTATCAAGAGTAGTTAATAAGCCATAATTCACTTTTATATTTTCTATTTCTTTCTATTTTACCAGTCTGTGGCCTAAAACAATTGTAGTTATAATATGAATAGTAGAGAAACTAAAAAAGAAAAAAAAATACGGGATAGGTATTTCGACTTCTTCAATGAAGTCGTCATTAGCCGAATAAAAATAAAACTAAATCATTTATATAAAGAACATATATCAGTGACTTCAAATTAAATTTAATATTTTCTACTTTCATATTTTAAAAATTTTCAGATTGCGTTATAAAAATAAATTATGAACATAAACATAAGTGTACATTTTTAATTACTAATAATTATCCTGTACTCGGCTGAAGACGATCCATAATGGAAATCTATTTTTAAGGTAAAACAATATTATTTTTTATTCTTATTTAGCCATATTATATACATATACATAAACTCAATTCCATAATACACATACTTACAGAGTCCAGAAGCGCTCAATGTGCGATCTCTATTCACTCTTGGCTTTCTTATTCTTCTAGGTTCGTACGAGTATATCTAGATTTTACTCAGGTCTTTGAAACCCCGTTATCATAAAGTTAAAGGAACCCATTCGCAGTTGGCACAGTACTTTAATAGAAAGCACTAGAACGCAAGAGAGTCGTGTTGGCAACGCCTGAAAGCAGTGTTGCCAACCTCCACTAACTCTGCTTGACCATTCTACCCTGGTCAGCCACGAACGGGTTCGCTAAGCGGAACAAGTGACAATCATAATATCAAAAAGTTATCATGGTATATAGAATTTCCAGTAGCGTAGCATGGAGGGGGCAGAGGGTGCATTCCGCACCGGGTGGCACTTTGGCGGAGGCGGCATTTCACAGGTGGCGGTAAAAAAATGTTTAGATTGCAATGATCGTACGCAAAAGAGCGGTTCGCTATGTAAGCAATTTCTCTTTCTTTTATCGTTATTGTATTA
The DNA here is from genome assembly GCA_910592155.1 of Ypsolopha scabrella. Taxonomy (NCBI): domain Eukaryota; kingdom Metazoa; phylum Arthropoda; class Insecta; order Lepidoptera; family Ypsolophidae; genus Ypsolopha; species Ypsolopha scabrella. The sequence continues at coordinate 18,897,788 of OU342975.1, read as the reverse complement.
CGTTTTCTCTGTAATTATTTTAAGTGATATTCTGCCAACTATGTCATGTTTGTTTACCTGTGGAATAAAATGCAATATTAGCAATGAATTTGTTTTCCTTTTTTTGTAATGAATATGTTGTTCAAATGTCAACAAATGTCATTTTCACTTTGCAGGTTAGTGTTATTCAATAAGAGTACCCTTTTTACTATGCCCCATTTTTTTATAACCAATTGTAAAAATAAGAGGGCGGCAAATTCAAGATCCGCACCGGGTACTACTGACCTTGCTACGCCACTGAGAATTTCTCCAACAAAGCTCCACTTCAGCGAACATTTGTCCGTCAGTCGACCACTGATAATGATAAATTACCCCTGATATTTTGATAGTTGATGAATTTGTAACCAACAAATCAGGTGGAAACTGATCTTTTTTGTATCTTCGAGAACATTGTACAATTGCTGCAGTAGGCTACAGTCGAAACGTAGTTTTCTTTGATTTATACTGCAGAAAATTAAACTTTATGAAATAAAAGTGAGAAGGATTAGATTTTTTTTTAAATCACTTATTTAAGTTATGGCCCTTACAGTGCCAAAATATCATCTGTCATTTTTTTTCCTGTGATACATATGCCTATATAAGTCAAAACTACAATATAGAGGATATAAAATCAGGAAATGGTTAAAGTCGTAGCGCAGGCTACGCCCGTCGCGTCGTCGTAGCAAATTACAGCAGAGAAGTTCTTTATTTCCGGGACAACTTACTATCGATAAATAATCTGCAGACCACTTTTCACCCGTATTGCAAAGCCCAAGCAAAAAGTAGGTCAAAGGAAATTTTTACGGTGACGTATCGCGTTGCTTTTTAAAAGCCGCTTTGCTTATATCTTATCTTCCATTCATGGCTCTGCTATAATGAAAACAGCTGCAAACTGTTTCGAAGCTTGTTATGAGCAGACAAGTCTATTTGTTCACTTGATATCACATGTAAAGATTCATTTGTCTTTGAAATAAAGGCGATAATGGCTTGTAGATTTGATACAGATAGTTTTGTTTGTCATAGTCTGAGGTGATACAATAACGGGGGTTATTTCAAAAACAATAGGCGTTGAGATGTAAGACTCGTCCAATCAGGGGTTCTCTTTTGTGTGAGAAATTCTGTTGTGAAAAGCAATCATAATGTTGCTAATTGTACTTGCTTCTTACTAAGAATTTAGTGTGTCAAAGAATTAACGTAAATGATGCTATATCTATCTATACATGATGTTAATTCGCTCACCTTTTAGCACTAGAATTGCTGCTTGGCGAGAGTAGCTTTTGATTGAGAAAACTGGTAATCATAAAATTAAGTGAATTCACCTCAAATTATGATGATTCACGTAAAGTAGAGAGCATACGGACATCACAACAAAATACGATGAAACTACTGTTGCTGCTGCTAGCGTTATAATATGACGCACTGTCACTATGACTTTGTAGGAAGCAGATAGAATTATGCGCTCCGTCAAAGCTTTTATGGTGACAGTAAGCATACTGTAGTGTGACGGACCTCTTTTATGGGGAAGGCATGATTTAATACGAAAATGATAATCTTATTTTCTGTGACCACTTTTACGGTGATCTCTGTCATCATAATTTTGCGTTACTTATCTTAAAAACTCGACTATTTCCTCAAACGTTTTAATTACAGCATAATATTTTCCAATTATCACCAAATTTAAAAACAATTCACGGTATTTAAAACCTATGTAATGCTATTTTATAATGAAGCCAAAAAGACATTATTCTCAGTGTATATGCACGAGTCTTCGAAGAGTGAATCTTCTGAGGTCATTTTATTTCTTCTGTAGGTTTTCAGATAAAATGTTAGTTTAAATTTTCGGAGCAAAAGACCAAAGTTATCTTTTTAAAACATTTTCAAGAAAAGCGAAAACGAAACACATCGAAATCGTTTCCTGACAAATGTCCGGTTTTGCAACTAACATGACATGAAAAACAAAACATTCTGTTTAGTAACAAAATATTAGCTCAATAAACATACCAAACAAAGCACGGAACTATGGTATCAGTTAAAATTGCCCATATATTTGTAACGTGACTCGTTTTTAAATTGTATACTATCGTGATTCCGGCTCAGTGGGTCGAGCGGGGCTTCTGCTGGTTTATCGCACGCAGACTCTCCCGTTGGGTGCTAGTTTGTCACAAATTTTTGAGCTCCTTGAAATAACTACTAGATATATAAGGTCTTCAAACAATAATTGAAACTAATTCTAGGATGGATCATGTATCGTTAACTGATCACATGCCAAAAGGAAAAAAATTTTTTTGCTCAAATTATTTTTAACTTCCCAGTGAAGTGGTTGAATCAGCTGACTTAATTTCTATGGAAAGGTGTAAAAAGGTTGACACAAAAATGTTTGTTTTCGGTAGAATGTGGTCTATTTCCTTTTTTTATGTCATTTTTATGTTTAATCTTTATTCTATTCTACTCTATTAGGGATATTCTATAATCTGTTAAATTTTTTATATAAGGTCCTACAATTCAAAGCGAATAGTAAGAGATTATAGAGTATCCTTAATAGACTATCAAAGGAAAAAATCTTTTTTTTTTGCGCGAATTTTTTCACCTTATCATAGAAATTTTTACTTTGTACTGGTAAGTGACAAAATTACTTGACCAAAAAACCTTTTTTCTTCTGGATTGTGATCAGTTAACGATAATCTTCACTAGAATTATTTTCAGTTTATTTTTATTTTGCTTTATTGAAGAAACAAACAGACAAATTATAAAGCTTGGAAATAAGGTACAAATAGGTAATACAGAGTCCAATAAAGTTTCTATTGATATACAATTAATTTTAGTTTTTCAAAATTAACAGTCGAATCAAAGATATACTAATATAATTTAAATTAGTTTAACGCGCTAAATCTAAACTAAATATTTGATCGAAAAGGTTTTGTTACGAAATCATCTAATTTAAATCCCGTCCATGTTTCGGTCTCACTGTGAATGCAATAACCTTTATTGGGTTTACGGTAGTCTGACCAAGGAGGATTTTTTGTTTCTTGTTGATTATTATGTTTTTTACAGCACACATGAGTATAAGTTAATTTGAATTATACATCAGAACTCATACTGGAGACTCAGTAAGTTCCGATACCAAGATTAAATCACTCTTTTTGCGAAATTCAAAAAATACAGCTTCTGTGCCCCAGTAAAAAAAATCTGCGGATTTTGCATAGACATACAGACTAAACCTAAGGGTTAAACAGCGTTTGCAAGTTTCCATACAAAAACCAATCGATATTTAAGCTACATAGTACGAAAAAACGTATAAAAATGGGTTGTTTTGGCTGGCTTATGCTTGAAACATATTTGTTAATACCTAAACTAATCTCTCGTATATATTTTGTTTGGAAACAAGCAATATTTATATCTAAAAGAGCCTGTAACTTACTGAGCTAAAATTTACTAGAGTCGACTCTATGCGTTTATTATTAATGTTTGGTCTGTATGTCTGTGGGATTTTGCAAAAAAGATATTGAACCTTGTTACTGATTACTTTCCGAGTTCTCAGTATAACTTTGGCAGTATGAAAGTAAATGCAAGGTTGTTTATTTAATATATATATTTTTTTCAATTACCGGCTTATATTTTTTCCCAGGCTGAATGAAAATATCAATAAAAACTCGGAGCTTTATGAGAGGAAGATTTGTTTTCTTACTTTAACTTTAGTTGGGCCCTGTGTATTATTTACCTCAAATGAGTTTTTGCTTAGCCATTACCGCGCTGAATATAAAGTGTAGATAAAACCAAGGATGAAGAGTGCTTGCTCAGAAGCAAGGAGAGTGACAGCAGGTAAGGCGTATTTACGTTGATTACAGAATTTCAGGTTTTTCCGCAAAAATCCTTCGAATTCGGTATTTTGTATTTTATTATGTACTTATTTTCTTAATTCATATATTTAGTTCTATTTTATTTGATAATCACCCAAAATGTAACACTGCTTTATTTATTTAATTATTCAATTAATCAATTTTGATTTTCATTTTGATTAAATTTTTGTTTGTTTAGTAATTACTCATTTGTTGATATTCTCTATATAATATGGCTAGAATTTTGTCCAACTTACGAGTATTTCACTAGAGTGGTTTTTATTAAATGGTGTGTTTCTGAAATATTACAATTTTTCACATATATTTCATCCCTTTCAATAGATCCTTCATTAGTAATTCAAGAGAGTGCTGTACTAACAATACGAAAATGTTTTAATAATATGCATAACGCTAACATACTGATAGATAGGACTCAGTTTCTATTCTAAGAGATCCCAAAAAAGTTCCACGTTTCTTTAAATGAAGAGGCAATTATAAATTAAAGCCCCTTCAGAATAAGCGTCGAGCTTTAGCTGAAAAAACTCCGTAATTCAGCATAAAGTCACGCTTAATTTTAATAAGAACTCTTTTTAGAAAAAAATATTCTTGGCACTGGCATTCCATGATGAAAAGGAAGAGTTTTTTAGTAAAATGGTGACCTAGCTTTCTTAAACGGCAGATGGATTTTCATGGACCTGAATAAGTTAGATAAGTTTCCTTTCAAATGTCCTTTTCGTACCTCTACTTAAGTAAATTTGGTACTTTACAAGAATTTTTATTACAATGGAATCGAAACGGGACTTTTAGTATTTGAATGAAGGTCAGTAAAGTTTACGGCAATCAGATTCAGATTTCATTTATTTGTAATAGGTAGCTCTCAACCAGAGTTGAGGCAAACACAGTACTCACATAGAATTCTGTGTTAGGATATCTATGACTCACACGGACACATTTCATAAATATATTCTGTTTTTAGGGTTCCGTACCTTAAGAGGAAAAAACGGAGCCCTTATAAGATCACTTTGTTGTCTGTCTGTCCGTCTGTACGTCCGTCTATCTGTCGAGATCCTTCATCTCGGGAGGTATCGAGTTGAAATTAAAACCATATACTCAAGTTTACAGCCCCTTAAAGCTACCGTCCGTTGACCTAGAACTATGAAATTCGGCAAGTAATACCGTCTTATTGAACAAGCGAGCAAAGCGAGCGAGCTCTTGGAGTCTACTTGGACAATCCGGCGTTTGTACATATGTATGAATGTATGTATGTATGTTTGTTCGGCGATAACTCTAGTATCGTTGATCGAAATGTCATGAAATTTGGCAGGCAAGTAAATAAGGCAAAAAGAATTTTTAAGTGCGAACACAGCCAAATCGGTCAAGCGCGAATCGGGCGAGCGCAAGTTCAAAGTTCGGAACGAACTACTAGTACTACAAGTATAGGGAATAATCTGAAAACTATACATTTGTAATTCTCCGAGTTTACAAGAACAACCCGGCGTTTGTATGTTTGTATGTATGTATGTACCTAGTATCTATGTATGTATGAATGTTTGTTCGACGATAACTCAAGTATCGTTGATCGGAATATCATGAAATTTGGCAGGCAAGTAAATAAGACAAAAAGAATTTTTAAGTTCGAACATCAGCCAAATCAGTCAAGAGAGAATCAGGTGAGCGCGAGTTCAAAGTTCGGGACAAACTACTAGTTTAATAAATATAAGTAAGCCCTACCTTGCCGGGACATGACTGTCGTTTGGCGGCATGGTTTCGTCATGAGGGCGACAAACCACGGCCGAAGCCCACCATACTAGTTGAACTGAAAGAATTAGTAAGTCGGGTCTTTGTCTAACTCTCCAGGTGGCGCTAGGCGTATTTGGAGTAGATAAATCATTAGTTATAATCACAGGTTTGGGTTGATTTAAGAGCGACCTACATCAGACTTTGGAGAGCGGCATTGGCTATAGCACAGTATAATTAAATTATTACGTCTTTAAAGAAACGGCCGATACGACGCGTTTGGAACTACGGTACGGACGCGGATAGTGTGAGACGCTCCCACGCATTTATTTTCGCATTTATTTTCGTACTTATGGCACGAAGTTATTGATAATTTTGTTCTTTTAAATTACATTGGGTGTTTAAACTCCTTTATATCGGAACTAAAAATAACCCAAGAAAGTCATTAGGCAGCTCTAGTGCGTGTTTACGTACCGTGTGGCCGTAGGTAATTATTTCAAGGACACTGCCGAGACAAAATACTGCTGAGTTTTATTATACTGTGGTGTGGGCGTAGTAATAGTAGGGAATGTGCGGTGGTAACAGGATGTGGAAACACTCAAGCCTCGCACCAGCGTCCTGAGAATCTTGAGGAAAGTTACCCCCAAGTTGACCAAAACGTCAAATTTTCATAGATATGACGGAAACTGAACCTATTATAATTTTGTCATAATAATAATAAATATACTATCTTGCAAAAAATAAAAATATTGTACATAGGCGAGCTTAATACTAATTAGTATTATTTACCAGCTAATCTCTGGCGATTGCGAAATTGTTGAAGGTAATGCAATAATACTTTTAATATTTAATCCCGTGATAAAATATTATTTTAATAATACTCGTATATATGAAATGAATTAAACTGGAACTCGAGTAAATAGGAAAACCTTTGATGACAGGATGTAGTCTAATAATTATATTATGTAGTGTAATAATTATTAATATAAAATATAATATTAATAAATATTAATATAATTATTGGAATACATCCTTTTAAGTAATTTCATATTGAACTTAATCAACATACTCATTTTGTCAATATGCCACGGACATATAGATAGACGAAACAACGAAGCTTCGATGTCTTAGTTTTTAACAACAAATATAGGTATAGGTACATTTGAACATTATTCAAAAGAGAACCTACCCCTGAATTTTTCCCTGGATACATTCGTAGAAGATAAAAGTATAGGAAACGCATTTACTTCTTACGAGTATATTCATAGATATCTCACGCACCAGTACCTACAGTATAATTTATTGCCTTTATCTTCTGCATACGCAATGTCCAGCCGAGTTCAGGGCAAGCTTCCAAAAGAAAAATAACAAGTACTCATCTGAATAGCACGAAAAGCCAAACGGTTTGCATTATTCATAGTGCGCAGGCTCTTCATTATTGTTGTTTTCTTTTTGAGACGGGAAAATTAATATTTAACTTTCAAGAGGGCTACATAATCAAGGTCCAATTATACATATTCTATTATTGTGTTTCACTGAAGCAATTTGCATTACATTTACAATACAACTCATTTTTTTGTGGTAGCAATCATCACCACCTCTAAAAATTATAACAGTGACGTGCTAATAAACCTAAACACCCTTTGTTCGATGACTTTTCCAACAGCTGGAAATATTTCTTCGCTTTTCCATTTAAATTAAGTAACTGGTACGCATTTTATATTAATTATTATTTTAATTTACCCGTAGGTAATTAAAAATCATTTCTAAGGTACCTACGAAATTATTTTAAATTAGATTTTCTGAGTACACAAATAAATCATCTGTCACTTTTGACATCTGTCACAAAATATGTATAAAAAATAAATCATTTCTCATTTTGACATCTGTCACATCTTTCTGATATCCGCAGTTCTATTAGCTGTAGAAAATATGTGTAAGTTTAATTTATAATTTTTTTATTTTTGTAATAATTTCCATTTGTACTATATTTGTTCTATTTAAATTATTGTAAAAGACTTTTTCAAAATATTTGTCTTGCTTGCAATTTGTTTCTAATGAAACATATATATAAACATGAAATTTATTTATTGAGCAAAAAAACATTTAGGACAAAGTTTGAGCAACTGGCTTCCAAAGTAGTTTCAACTGTGATCCAGAAGTCATGAATTGATCTTTTCTAGTTTGTAATGCACTTTAAATAAAGTATTCAAAGCGATTGATATCGATGTAAATCGTATAATCTTATGAGTAAGTATTTCTTAGCGAAAGCAAGAACCAGTTTAAAAAAAATACCTTTTTCAATCTTCAGCCTATGTTCTACTTCTGGATACAGATGATTGTCTTTTTTTTGTACTAGTAATTTTAGCACTGAAGAATGTCGACACGCTACTGTCAACCATACTAATCCTTATGAATAAAGCGGTTGTGGTAACCATACCGCCAGCAATCGGTTGGCAAAAGCCTCGTCGGCTAGTCGGCGAGACACGCCGCGAGCATGTGAGTGCCGTACTCCTTACACACCACCTTCAGTGACTTACGGTTTCCAACGAGCTAAGGTCAAATAGCAGAAAAATGTTCTCCAATAAATACAATGAATTTCCATAAAATGTTTGTACGTTTTACGACAACGAGGTATAGACAAGCTCGTAGGTACGACACCGGTAAGTAAGTAAATATTTGAAGTGGTATTTACACGTACTTACGAGGATTTTTTTTAATTATAATTATGCATTACAACGTTAGTATTAAATACATTTAATTGACAAACATTTATTTATAACTCTATGCTTCCTTTGCTCGTAACTAACCCCCGCGTTTTCAATTTGACTCCTCTCTAGGAAAACAGTTCGGATATTCCTGGCTGTTTCAGACAAGTAGCAGACAATAAATTAACGGCTGCAGCTTCGGATGCTTTGTCTCAGCATCATTAACTAGATCCATTTGTACACTGCGTTTGTGTTTTGGAGTTACTAGCACTTGCTATCTACATTTTTAATCATTTTTTAGGGAAAAATTATGTAATAATTATTGAAATCAATTGATGGAATCTAACATTTTGAATTTCGCGTTTTGTTGAACTGGCCACTTTGGTCTCAATATCTGGCGTTTGGTAAAGAATTCCAAATTCAAATTCGTTCCATAGCTCTTGTTTATTTGTTTTGGATTTAGTGATTCATTTATTTATTTTCGCGTCGTTTGATTTTTCTTTGACATCGTTCTGTTTACAATATGGAAAACTTAAAATATCGCTTGATCGTGATACACATTGCGTAAATACTTTTACAGGGGTTATGTACACCTTGAAATATTTGTGGTTTTGTGTACAAAACATGTGCTTACGTATATCTAGTCTATATGAACTAAGCTTAACATGGGGAAAACCACTAAGATAACCGCGTATAAATAAATCAATTTTACCTTTAAAAGACTTATTTTATAGTTATAAGTCTCAGTTATAAGTATATATATTTTTGCATTGACATAAATATTGTTATGATATCTTTGATATTTTTGCTACTAAGCGTATGGTATTATTGTTTCACATTTGGACTGGGAATGAGGTCCTAACATTGACGTAGAGTAAGCAGTGGCGTAGATAGGTGGACAAGGGCCCCGGTGCATAGAGAAAGAATCGGGCCCTCACCCCCTCTTTCCACGTAGCTTGAACTTATATTGGCCTTCAAAATTAGTGCACCAGGGCCCACTGAGGGGGCTCACCACCCGGCCCTACTATAGCTACGCCACTGAAAGTAGGTCCTAACGTCAACTTTAGGCGAATGTATGAAATGACAGTTACCAAAGGTAGGATGTGCCAAAATACCTAAAAACTTTTTCAGTACTGGGAAATTATAATGTGGAGAAAATGTAACATTTAACCAAAATAATATTTCGTGGAATTGAAATTAAATAATATTCCAAAAAAATATATCAGCTCGCCATTTGTTTCGATAATTAACTCAGAAGAATAACTTGATTAATCACTCATGGGTTCATACATAGAATAATGGGTTCATCAACTCCATCATCATTGTCAAACAGTGACAGATTTGTCAAATAAAATTTCAAGATGTCATTTATAAAACAGTTGAAAATAGACTCAGCAAACATTCCAGACAACTATTTATATCAGCGATCATTTCTTAATTTGGAGAAGCAATATTATTGATCAATAAACTTTTATGAACATCAGTACATAATGGAGTTGATGCTCGTGATTGTTGGCACTTGGTGGAACTTTTGAAACATTTTTTGTTTGATAAACACTTGTACTTGTCCACTTATTTATATTAATTTCCCTTACCGGTTTCGCTGTTAAAGCATTATCAAAGGTTTGTTTGGTTGTTTACGTACAATATATGAATCATATAAATATATGGATTCAATATATGGAATCATATAAATATATGGATTCAATATATGGAATCATATAAATATATGGATTCATATATTGTACGTAAACAACCAAACAAACCTTTGATAATGCTTTAACAGCGAAACCGGTAAGGGAAATTAATATAAATAAGTGGACAAGTACAAGTGTTTATCAAACAAAAAAAAAATATCAGTACATAAGTAAATAAATAAAACGCAAAAAATTTGATTATCATTTTGCTCGAAGGGCTTGAGTACTGTGTACTCATTTGTACTATTATGCAAACGGTACTTTTCCACCCGTCTAACAGTATAAAGCCAATGTCAACGATTCTATTATCTTTGAATAGAGACGATTATTGGTTAGCTCAATGACCTTTTTGTCTTGGACGTGTAATACTAAATAATAATCAAGCGGCGAAACAACAGATTGGGGGGTTTTAGCTAAGTGGGTATACTAAAATATTTTATATTCAAAAATAGGATTGGGGTAAATTCACTTCATCCTTTAATACTAGCCTTTCGCCCACGGCTCCGCCCACGTTAATTCATTCTCTGCCCCGTTTTCGGATTGTTCGTTATTTTATCAACACCTCTTATAGCTTTATATGTTGTATACTACGATGATAATAAAGAAAACCACATCCAAATCCGTTAACGGAAAGACAACAATTCTATACAGTTTTTATTACTACGTTCACTTACATAGACATAACAAATCATGTTTTTTTTTACAATTTAGGAAGTCTCTTTATTTCTTCAAACGCATCCATAAAAGTCTGGCGTTGTTAATGTTGTTGACACTTTGCCACACTGGTTTTAATTTTGTAACAGAACCCTAAAACCTTAACTTCTTTACATAGAAGGTGGCAAGGGGAACGACAAAAACCGACAGTTCCCTGTCATCTGCCACTTGATTGATGAAGGAAGTGTCTGCACCATAGATTTTGAAATTGTGGTCGCAGTTGACTTTGTGATAAATATTAGAGCGTTCTGTGAACATTGGTTTTGTCAATGTCGACCCACGAAATAAAACAGGAATTTGTTACTGGTCAAACCCAATTTCGGCTATGTTCTCGAAGTTTATGTAGAGATAAAGAAATTAGTCTGAATTTATAGGAGATATAATAAATTATTGAATACTAGCCTTTCGCCGGCGGCTCCGCCCGCGTTTTTTCAATCTCTGCCCTGCCCAACTAACAAATTAATGTTTTATGATGATCAAGTAAACGTTTTACATTTTCAATTGGTCCTTGAAAAATTATCGGATGAACGTAAATAAAAACGTTCATAAAATGCGGATTTGGCCCCAATAACATGACGTTTTTGTTCTTTAGTAGTTACGTAGAAGTCAGCCAATGACCGTTTAACGTTATGCAACGTGAAATTTAAGTCATTTTGTTAACGAAAACTGGGGATAGTACTCGTCCATATGAACAACTTTTAGTATGGAGCTAACCCTGAAATCACGAAAAAAATATAAGCTGTTCCATAGAAAAGTTAAATACCTACTCGACCCAAATGTAAGAAACAGCTGATTTTTTTTACAATTTCAAGGTTGGCTTCATAGTAAAAGTTGTTCATATGGACGAGTACTATCACCAGTTTTCGTTAGCAAAATGACTTAAATTTCACGTTCTATAGAAGTTAAATAAAATTATATCGACCGACTCTTCGGTTTGATACTGGTTATGTTGAGACCCTTCTGTGACCACTTAAGTCACAAGGCAGTTAAAATTACGTTGGGAAATTACTGAAACGTGGTATTAGTGACAAAAAACGACTCTAAGACAACACCATTTTCACGCTGCCGTATTAAAATAAAATAAATAATATATTTACATGATCACAAAATATGTAGACAGTTTAACTGCAGTAATGAATGTTTAATAGTAACAGTGATAAAGCGTGTTAATGTTCGGGAAACTGAAGTTGTATGACGATGTATACAGGCTGACTTTCAAACAAATCCCGATAATTTTAGAGGTTATTAAGAAACGTTAGTAGAACACATTTTAAATGTAAAAACAATTAAAATTAAAAGTAAAAATATTCTTAAAAATTTTTACTTGGAAACAAAATTTATGGTTATCCTAGCCATTCCCATGGGTATTATATCAATAATAAAAATAACTTCGCGCGATCTAATTATCTTATCTATTCGGGTGACCATGATTTTACGAAAATCTTCAAAGGGCTCCAACTTTAAAAAATAATAATGAATATGATTTTGAATGGTTTTCATAAAACCAGTTTGTATTCTTCTACAAAATACTAAATTATCTGGGTTAGGTTAAAAGTCATCCTGTGTGTTGTTGTGAAAATTTTCCTGTGAATACATTAAGGTCGCTGTGCCCTCCCCTATTTCTTTGTCATTCAATTATCGTAGTAAATTATTCCAAATGTATTTTCATAATAAAGCTCCATCCATGTTGTTTAAGTTACATAACGATCTCTTTAATACACTTATATAACGAAAAGGTCGCATAGACGTTTCCTTAACTATCACGGTTCATGAGATACAGCCTGGTGACAGACGGACAGACAGACGGATTGACGGACAGACAGATAGACAGCGAGTCTTAGTGATAGGGTCCCGTTGGTTACCCTTTGGTACAGAACCCTAAAAACGACCATGATGGTATGGTAAAGGCGAGGTAACAATCAAAAACAGAGCCGCACGAAGAGATACCTCATTGTCTGATATAAAACACTTGTACAATGAAACAATTTTATCATAAGCTATACCAGTTTATCCTAAATTTGAGTGCACCGGTAACGAAATACTACGAATAATACTCATTTATTATATACCACACGCATCCATACAATCTCAAATAACTTTGATTTCATTTCAATAATCGTACAGCATCCGCCAAACCCGCAATATTGGCACAAAACAAATACGAGCCCGCATGAAACGAATCAACTAAGCAAACAGCTGATTCAAACCAATAATAGGCATTCATTGCTTGTTCGGATCCTCATAATGTACAGGAGAACCTATCGGAAGGGGAATTGAAAAATGAAATTGGCACTAGCTCAATTTTCCGCCTGAACGAAAGCAGTTTCGTGCAGTTTTGTACCCGATGCCTCTAACAAAGAGACAAAGTTTATGTGTAGTGGTGAGGGCAAACGGCACAACGAACAAAAGATTTTATGGGTACAAGATTGTTTTGTATATTTACTTGCAGTTTTAGTTCAGTTAATTTCTACGTTGAATTTATTTCGCAACATAATTAAGTACCTATATTTTAGGCTGAGTCTATAGACATTATCTAGATATATGCCATGTTCGAACTAAAATTCGGGAAATTTGAATCGTATCTTGAACTAACCCCTAAAAACATTGTTTGCAAAAAATGTAGCCGAATGTGTTTTTAATGTTTTAGATAAAATGAAAAATAATCATACTTATTTCGCGTCGAAAATGTTATCTAGATTAATTTTAACCAATATTAGGTATTTGTTTTGTTTGTAAAAGTGCCCGCAACTATTTCGGTGCGATTGTATTGCCTCAAGTTTCATAGAGTGTGCACATACTAAAAGAGCTTCACATTTGGTCACGCCCACAACCGAATTGCAACGCCCATGACGACCGTCCTAAAATAAAGACTTCCTTAATTCTTTATTACGAGTACCTACGTCTATCTGAGCTGATATTTTTAAGGGGCCCCCAAGGAATATACTCCTCATTTTTTTCTTGAATGGACAAACCTATGCTCACAATATTATTAAATGTAAATAATATAAGTTTTACTCCTTTATTACCTTACAGGTTTACAGAGTGTTATAATACAATCCAAAACGAATTAAATAAACATACGTATATACATAATTCCTGAATTTGAAAAGAAGTCAAAAACAGATAACAAATGAAACGTCATATCCGGAACCCAGGCACTTGCTCACAATGTTTTTGCGGACCAGATAAAACTTTTCAACCTCTTTCTAATCTTTTCTCAACGATCTGCCTGACATGGCGGAAGACTGGCTGGTCAACTGATTAATAGATCTTGGAAAATACGTTCTCGTCCCCTAGCGCATATACAGGTTGAAAATGAACCCACTAGCTAACAAAGGAAACTGTTTTATTTTCGAAATAAAAGATACATGCTTTGTTACTTTTGTCATGATTCATAATTAAAAAAAATATCGACCGTCAAAAGAAGAGCACTAATACTCCGGTGACAGAGACGACGCTCTGCGAAGCCGAAGCTACATAGACTTATGTGCATTATTTACCGCCAGGAGTATGTAATGTATATTGTAAGTCACATGTCGCGTCGCGTAGGTTGGTCATTCATTCGAAATTTGAGAACCAATAAAAAATATGAAAAAAAAAAAACATTTTTTTTACGGTTTTGTGTTTTATTAAGTTATTCTGATTCATAGATTTCAATAAAGCTAGGGGTTCATATTCAACCTGTATAAGGTGACTTTCGTTTACATAGGCGAATTCATAGTAGATGTTCGGTAAGTGGTCAGGACCAAGGTTCAACGAACCTGTTTGCGAAATACGAAAAATATTTATTGTGCCTCTCTATTGTTCAAGAACAACCTCTACTCAATTAGTATAGGAAGTCTTAATTTAAATTAGCGTTTTTCACAGAAAGGGTCATAAAACCTTAGTCCTGAACACTTATCGAGTCTCCAGTATGAATTTGGATAAACAAACGAAAATCAGGTGTCTGACCACACTACGACGTAGCGGATCTACAAAGCTGGAAAACTGTATCCAAGGTCGTAGCAAATGGTAAAAAATATATTTTTTGATACTTTATTATAGTAAACTAATAATAAAGTATTAAAAAAGTCGTTCTGTACAATTAATATTTTCGTGAAATTTTAAATGAAATGGGATATTGGCACTGTACTGAGGCCGGAACAACCATTTTTAGATTTTTTTATAATACATACATACCGACTGTATGTCTCTATGTATGTTCCATTTTAACTCAACAAGCACTGGACGGATTTGGATGTGGTTTTTTAAATTATCATCGTAGTCACCCTGGTCAACACATAGACTATAGGGGTGTTAAAAAAATAACGCCAAAGCCAAAACGGGGCAAAGGTTGAAAAACGTGGGCGGAGCCGCGGGCCAAGGCTAGTAAATGATAAACTTGTTCAAAGAAAGTATGCAGGTTGTTTTATCCTTAGAAACTAATCTTCTTTAAATTGATTGAAATAGGCGTTACCTTGCAGAAGTCCATTATCAACTTATGCATAGATACCTATATACATATTTTGGAGCATAAATTCCTGAATAATACTAGTATAGATAATTTTTCAGAGTGTAGTACGTAAGAACAAATTGTTTTTCTCATACTATGTGAATTCTTATAAGAAACCCCAAAATTTTCTTGCTTGTTATTTATGATTGCTTTTTTACTCTTACCGCTCGCATGTACATGTTTAATGTTTGCTTGAGTCTGCATTTTATATTTATGAAAATAGTGTTTAGCGAAATATTGCAAATTATTCATATATATATCCATAAGTTAACTAATCTTTTGATACTTTTTTATTTATTTACCTGTTAAGTTCAAGGAAAGCAGTGGTTGTGTTTGTAGTAAGGAGTATAGCAAGTTCGCATCCGCTTTTTGCTACGGCGTAGTAACTGCTACGAACCCATACATTTCCTGCTTTGTAGACTTCACGTTATTGTCAGAGAGCGCGTATCGTATATACTGGACCTCGCTTTAAAGATAACTTATAGTTTTTGTAGTGCTCGTAAGCAACGTAAGCAGTCAATTTTACCACACAAGTGTTTTATTTTTATTTTTTATAATTTATTGGAAAAAAAATTACCAGTCTTTTCTTGTGTACCAAACACAGATTTGACAGAAATGAGCTACGAACGCATCAATTTGAAAGCAGCTTATTTCCGTCAAGTTGGCAACTTTCGTGCAAAGAAAAAGAATGTCTGCCTAAAGTTCATTTGTAGTATTTTATGGTTTGTTTATTTAATTACGTTTCATTTATTTAGGCTACCGGTTTCGTATTAGTAGCCTAAGTTAGAATAAAAATAAATATATGTGAAATAAAAGTACAAGAATTTGTGTATAATTTATTCAAGATGATATTTCACCAAGAACCATCAATCGAATCCATCCAATAAACTAAAATTACCTCACAATATAAATCACACTCTTAAACTTAAAAGTAACTACAAAAAATATACCTCTTATAAAATTGACCCTTGCGGCATGGTGCCCAGAACGCTGGCCACATTTCCTCTTTGAATGGCCAAACTTATACGTTGGCCGAGGAATGCGCCAGCCCTCTGGTCACCCGATATTTCCACTAAAAGAAGTGATAGATCTTTTACTAGTTTCTTGGCGCCGGGACCCCATTCGTAAATTATTCTTTTCGTGTTCCTTACAAACGTAAGCCCAGCCCCGAGTCAATTACTAATGAACATCGTTTGATTAATGGCTCGTAAATAATATTAAGACCTATATGTATCCCCTGAAGATGGATTAATTTCCAAAACCGGTTGGAAAACTCTAATAAAACAAATGAAACAAGTGTACAAGTGTTTTTGCGAATAATCAAGATGCTGTCTATGTTTCATCAAGTGCCGACAATCGCAAGTATAAATTAGGTTACATTGTACTTCGAAGAGCCGTTAGTATTTATTTGTTACTTCAGTTAGAATTTGCGATTAGGTAGGAACTATGCCAATTGAATATATTATTTATTCCCTACATCGTAAAGGTGACTTTTTGTAGTCAGAATTTTGCCAAAATAAATTCTGTAAGAGAAGCCTTTTAAGAAATTTCGATAGATATATCGCATTCTGCGGAGTAGATTACATGTATCCTTTACGATTCAGTAAAGACGATATATACACAAAATAAAATAAAAACAGATCCATTTCTAAGAATACCGATATAATTCCAATATTGTCTCTTTTAATCTTGTAAAGATAACATTTTGAATATGTCATATTTTACTCTTTGATCGTAATATTTTGTCCATTCGCTACACGATTATTTGTATTTTTCTGCATCCAATAAAATCATAAACATAAGCCTAAACTATGATCAAAATATTATTTCATTTAAGTTGGAATAATTTTGAGTGTTAAATAATAAAACTTAAACCCTAATATACGTCGTAAGAATGTGATATTAGACGGCCATCATGTAAAAAACCCATTCATCTAATTTTAAAATAATTAATTAAAAACCTTGGAAAATGCGAGTATTCTGAGCGGCCCGTTTCCACTAAGCAGGATGGACAAGTGTTAAATGAAAGCGTTGGAGCAAGACAGATTTCTCTGAATCCTCGTCTTGATAAAGGGATCAATAATAAGTACGCATTATAAATAGACAAGGTATTAAATGAAAGCATTGGAACAGGACGGATTTCTCTAAATCCTCGTCTTAATAACGGGATCAATAGTAAGTAGGTATTATAAAATGCGGAAAATATTTTACAGGTGAGTTAGAAAGCATTAATCAGCGTCCGAGATCAGAGGGCTAGCTGTACCATCTCGCAGCTGGATATAGGACGTCAACCGACCAACCGGAAATAGGACGTCATGCGCCGTCCAGAAGCCAAGTCAACAGATTTTTTCCACATGATGGTTCATATTGGAGGCTATTGCTAAAATTTATTGCAAAATTTTTATTGCAAATTTCGTTTACCGTTTTTTTATTGTCTGCAAAGTGATCACCCTTTTTACCCATTAATGTTATCAACTTTTATTATGGGACAAACCCAGAAAACGAGTAAAAAATATCTGCGTTTCATACATGTTCGAGAGGCATTTAACTTTTCTATGGAAGAGCTTGTTTTTTTTCACGATGTCAAGTTAGGCCTCATGACAAAAGATTATCATATTAATGGGTTTAAATAAAAATATTATCGACCTAACTCCCTGTTTATATTTTTTACTGATACCAGAGTGTAAGTTTCTGGCTAGATGCCAATTTTAGGCTAAACCATGCGTTATCAATTGTATAAATTTCAGTAAATCGGTTCTAATTTCATTTAAGATTGCTTTGCTTGTATTGCTTGCTTGTTGCATGTTTTTATGCGGGCGGGCGGGCGGTGCACGAGTCTGCATTTTGAATAGCGCGACAAGAATTGTTTAGCGGAATATTGCAAATTATATTCATATATCCTTTACTTGTATTCCCCTCTTTCACGCACTGTTAGTTTCCTCCTTCGAGCAAAAAAAATATGCATTACACTACGCTGCTAATTTAGGTACGCCGGAAAAATATAACGTCATATTTACAGCTACACTGATGAAACCATTAAAATAATTCTCTCATAACTTATTGTAATTTGACAAACATTACTTACACGTCTATTAAGTGCTGAGCAGTTATACAATACGCACAGGATGGACACTTGAATAGACTGGAATAAAATTATTTGATTATATTATTCTATTTTAAAACTATTTGTCGTCTAATTTTGAATATTTATAAATAAAGCCTCTACGTTTTTACCCTTTTAAATATATATATTTTTTCGTTTCTTATTATTATGATTCGTAGTTTAATATCAAGGTTCTTCTAGTTTATGTCATTTATTTTATTAATTCATGCTGTAGTGACCATTGTAATAAATTACAATTAAGGTTACAGATAATAAAATTTATACGTTTTTGACATATACGAGTACAAGGTGTTAAGATTATAACCTTTTGCCTTAAAACGGAGTGTTCTACCCATTAATATGAACAACTTTCACTATGGGGCCAACCCTGAAATCGCGAAAACAAAATCAGCTGTTCCATAGAAAAGTTAAACACCTAGTCGAACTAAATGTATGAAACAACTTTTTTTTGCTATTTCAGGGTTGTCCCCATAGTAAAAGTTGTTCATATTTATGGGCAGAACACCCCGTTTGAGGGAAAAAGCATTACATCATAACAACCAGTATAAGTTTTTTTTATATGTATTATATAAATTCAATCGCTCGCCCTTTTACTAAACTGTCCAAGGTGTGCAGAAGCCAAGGGATTTCTTTTCCATTACGTGACGGGACAGGGAACGGGCGTGACGAGAAGCGGAAGGAGGGGCGCAACGGTCATTATGCGAACCTATCCTTATAATTATGCTCGGAAGATTCACTTAATTGTAAGGCAGACGTTTCCTTCCGAAGGCTGTTATTTGATAAAGGTTAAAGCAGTTTTCTGGTGCGTACGTTATTTATATTATAGTACTTATCAAATTCCAGTTCTTTACACGCAGAATTTAGAAGTGGCTAATGTTTTTATAATACACAATACAGGTTGGAAATGAACCCGGGTTTTATCTAAATCTATGAATCAAAACCGCTAATAGAACAATACCGTAATTTTTTTTCCCTAATTTTAAATGAATGGTCAACCTGCACGACGAGATATGTGACTGACAATAGACGGTAATTCCCGGCGGTGAATAATGTACATAAGGCTATAAAGATTCGGTTTCGTAGAGCGTCGTCTTTGTCACCGGAGTATGAGTGCTTCTTTTGACGGTCGATATATATTATTTTTATTGTGAAACATGCATGACAAAAGTATCAAAACATGTATTTTTTATTGCGATCATAGAACAGTTTCCTTTGTTAAGTTAGCTAAGGGGTTGATTCTCAACCTGTTTAAGGAATAATGTGTCATTTCCTAAGCCAGCTACGAGACACATTCAATGATTGGCTTCGGGTGACGTTTTCGGAAACTATTTATAAATAATTAAGGGTTCCGTACCACCCCAAAATGAGGGTGCGAAACCCTAAACGTGTTATGGTAAATAACAAGAATATGTATAGATGCCAAAGCAACATCAACCTACAAAAAAAAACATCTAAAATGGTAGCGCCTGACAATAAATTTGGCGCCGTCTGCGTACAGAACCCTACTTTTCATTATTTTTTGTTTGTGTTATTATATTACCGTCTTTAACAAAGAGCCAAAACCAATAATGTTTAAACTATGCAACTATTTTCAGGTTTCTTGCAAAGGTCAAGTTCGACACTAAAAAAAATATGATAAAATTTAAATGTCACCCTGAAAAATATTTATTTGTATGACACTTGTATGGCACTGCCTACCCTGCCTATGATTTAATAAAAAAAAAATCATATTCACTAGCTGCTGAGCTGTCGGGCGAACAACATCAGTTGCTGCGGAGCGGCTGGGCGAGCAACACATCAGTTGCTGCGGAGAAGCCGAGCTAGCCACACATCCCGAGGATGCCTCGTTCAGAGGCGAAACACGTGTCGATAAGTTTTCTTGCTTGTTATTTAAGATTGCTTTGCTTGTATTGCTTGCTTGTTGCATGTTTTTATGCGGGCGGGCGGGCGGTGCACGAGTCTGCTTTTTGAATAGCACGACAATAATTGTTTAGCGGAATATTGCAAATTATATTCATATATCCTTTACTTAAAATTTAAAATTTTTTCATGTTATTTTGCTCGTCAAACTTAACCTTCTCATTGCTTTTCCAGCAAAAAGTTCTATGCACGCCCCTTAGGGGACACCCTTTAATTTTTTTTTATATTACTTTAGTATTTATTTGTCGTGATACAGGCCATATTGACACGTATTCTGTAAAAATTTAAACTCTCTACCTGTTACAGTTGAAGCTGCAGACCCCTGTGACAGACGGACAGACAGACATACAGACAGCGAAGGCTTAGTAATAGGTCCCATTTGACCCTATAAAAACCCTGAAAACATTTATTTCTTCTTGCCCCGTAAATTTTAATATTTGGATAAAATTATACAGAACAAGCCACTTAACCTATTGACTATTTTTGAGTTTCAGGGTCTACGAAATCAAAGTTTGAAGAAGGTTCTCGCTTCAAAAATAAATGTATTGTTCAATTATTCCGATAGCTATACCAAAGGCCAAAAGTTTGTCATGAATTTCACTACAACAAAACAAAAGGCTGAACAATATGGCTTTCGGCTTCGGTGAAAGCTTTCGTCTAATTTTGAATTAAGCCGATTACTTCAGTGATTTTAGGACGAACTGGATGCCGGAGCCGATTTATTTAGGGGTATAATTGAATAGGTATTTTATTCAACGAAATAATAATATACCAGTTTATTGTCACAAAAGCTCTGATAACAAAAAACTTATTATTATACTATAGTTTTTTCTATACAAAAATATGTATATACAATGGGTGGACTTAATGCTAAAAGCATTTCCTCCCGTTTAACGGGCCAGCAGGTACGTACAAGAGAAGATTAAGGCGCGCAGAGAAAAACTAAATATTTATATAAAATAGAAAAAACAGAGATATATTGACAAAATTTTGGAAATCGTTAACTTACTATAATTCATACATATAAACTTCATTAACTAGGTTAGACATATAAGTGGGTTACTACTTACATTACACCTATGTATTATCAATTTCTAAAATTATAAATAAGGTGATTTTCATTTATGTAGCCAAATTCATACTGAAGCCTCGGTAAGTGGTCAGGATCAAGGTTCAATGAGCCTGTGTGTGAAATGCGAAAAATATTTATTGTGCCTCTATACTACACTTGTTCAAGAATAAATTAGACTCTATTTGTACAGAAATCTACATTTAATTGTTCGTTTTTCACAGGAAGGGTAATTGAAGCTTGGTCCTGACCACTTACTGACTCTCCAGTTTTTTTTTTGTTTATGTTCTTTTTCCAATTTGAATTTTTCAGGGACCTTGAGTTTGTGCAATTATCTTTTTACTATCTTTATTAGACCTTATTATTTAAATTTATTTATTTAAATTGCATTATATTTATGATTTCTGTGTATTAGGCATCGTTATGCATAAACATTTATAATCACAATCACACTAATATGCTATAAATGTGAAAGTTTGTGTGTGTGTGTATGTGTATGTATGTGTGTGTGTGTGTGTGTGTGTGTGTGTGTGTGTGTATTTGTTACTCTTTCACGCTGAAACGGCTGAACGGATTTGGATGAAATTTAGAACGGATATAGCTTATACCCTAACTTAACACATACGCTACTTTTTATTTTGGAAAAAAGCATGTCATTAAACCGAATAACACGCGGGCGGAGCCGCGGACAAAAGCTAGTTTTTAATATTCGTATTATTGAAATATTTTATATTTGTTTTAACTGTATTCAATTATGATAATAATTTTGGATATTTATTTATGATTACTGTTATTATTAGTGATTTATTTTGATTTAATTATTAATTAATGGCGTTATAATAATTTTAATTTCTTACAATAAATATATATTTCTGGAGCCCTCTGTTTACAGCTTTAAGACTTGTTTTTATTTGCCACTGCTTGCGTGACGTCGATACAGAACTCTCTTTCCAGTATGAATTTGGCTACATAAACGAAAGTCACCTAACATACACATGAGATACGTCATGGTGTAACCCTGAGAGGGTTGTCAGGGGCGATTCTGAGTATTTACTGCTACGAGAATGTGATGTTCAATACACCGTCTTTTCCCCGAAGATTTTTAGATCCCGACGTTACAGTAAAGCCTTATCGCCGTACTTTGGGCACAAATACACAATTTTAGGGCATGTAGGTTAACGTCACAGTATTTTCCTTCGCCAGCAAGTGGTATGGATAGAACACAGATTCTGAAGTCACAACACAGTTTAAAATCCCTATGAAAGAGCTCAGACGAAGCAATTTTGAGGGGCCTGCGGGGCGAGATGCGGCACGGGAGGTAAATCACCGAGATAAATACAATTTTTAGGGTGCCGTAGTACCTGAAACGTAAAAGGAACCTTTATGGTGACACTCCGTTGTCCGTCCGTATGTCACAGCCTCATAACTTTAGCACCGCTAAAGATAGAGATTTGAAATTTGCCACAAAAATAGCATTCACTTGCCTACATAATACGGTATAAAAAAATGTATATTTTGAAACTGTTCAAAATATTTCCAAAACAAAAGAGAAAAAAAAAACTTAAAAATAAAATATGGGTATCAAATTGTATATATTAAAGAGTTAATTATAAAATATATAGTTTTATTATTCTCACTGGCACAGATTTCGAGAAATCTTTGAAAAACAACAAAAAATGCACGTCATCCCCCTTTTTCCGAAACTAATGAACCGAAAAATATGAAAAAATCATGGTGATTTGGGATTACGTAAAAATTACAGGAAAAACATAGCGGGTGAGAAATTCACGATACCAAAAAGACAAAATGAAATTTTTCTTCCACGAATCTTATTTCGAGTACGGTGTACAAATATTTGAGTCCCTCTTTTGTTGTACAATCAATTCTTTTTTTAGTTATTAAAAACAGTTTAATGTGCAAGATTTCCTGACTGTTGCCAAAACTGACGAATTACGGAACCCTAGGTATGCGAGTCTGAATAATCAGTTCGGAGCCTCGTCGCCCTGTAAAACGCTCCATCCAAACGCTTCGTTGTATGGATTTTTAAACTGTGGTCACGCGAAGCGCGTAAGTTTCAATTTTTAAGCTCATAGAATAAACCTTGATTAGTTTTATAAGTTGAAATCAAATCAAATCAAATCAGAATATTTATTTTGCAAAATAGATACATAAAGTATACTTTCTACAAGTCAAAGTTAATCTGTACAATATATATCTTTAGAATATAAAAATATATATAATAATACGGGACATAAAATATACACCTGCATAAAATAGAGGAATCTAGGAATAAAAATATTATATAAGGTGCTCTAAAAATATCTGCCACGGCTGCAATGGGAGATAGTATTGTGTTTGTAGATTACAATAGTGAAGAAATTTTGTACTCCGTAATAGTTATGTAAGTATGAGAAAATAAAGTAAATAAATAAATATTTACTTTATTCCGCATAAAGTAATTCACAAACTACGAGCGATGTGTCGTTTCATCAATGAAAATAATTTCTATCTCTTTCCAATTGTTTTGTGTTATTAGAGGATGGTTTCATGCAAGTAAATCAATTCTAACTTAAACGCACATTTTTTTGTATGAAAAAATTTATGACTTTAGATCAATAAAATATCGTTACTATTGTAATCTAAATACACAATACACTCTCCCATTACAGCAGCGGCAGAAATTTTTGGAGCACCTTATATATACATGATGCAATGAACAAATAAGTTGATAAATAAATACGGGAAATACATACAAAAAATATGAAGGTTGGGCTACTAAAATGTAATAAAGTTATACACCTGCATAAAATATAGAAGTATAGGAATAAAAATATTATACCTTATATACATAATGCAATGAACAATGTGTTGAAAAATGCACTAAATAAACCATAAATAAAAATAATGCCTAACCATCCGCACCAATCGATTAGTATTGCTAAGAAGAAGGGCAAGAAACTCAGCAAACATTCCTTTTAAAAAAATAACACATGATACAAAATCATATACACATCTACTCAAGTAAAGGCATAAAAAAAATATAAGACTGCAGGAGTTATGTCATGATAAAAAATGTATCTTAGTCAATCCGTCTCATATTGTCTATTACAAAGTAATTTTATATATTAATTAAACAAAGTAAGTTAACATATTAATTAAATTTAAGCCTTTAGACGAATCATACAGTATTAAAATATGCTAATTATGAATTACAATTTATTATTATTTATAACACCATGCTTCATTATCGTCCAAATAATCATTGATTTTATAATAAGCTTTCTTAAGTAGCCCCTATTTAATATGTATATAGTTTAAACTTATTTTCAGGCAAACTAAGGACCTCCTCTGGAAGTTTATTGTAAAATCTTATACCATGTCCTACAAAAGAGGTACCTACTTTGGGAAGTCTTAATTTTGGAAAAGCTAGTTTATAATTAACTTAAATTGAAGCTTCATAAAATTTTATGTATCAGAAAAAGACTTTGGTCTAAAAATTAATTAGTGTGTCTGAGATCGATAATTTTTTGCTTGTCATTAACTTATTTGTCATATAATTTTCCATTAAATTTTATAATTTTTTTAATAAATACAAAACATGGCTAGATCTAACTCAAAACTCTTTTTGATTCAACATATTAATATTTAAATTACTTATGGCCGACTAATACCTGGGAGGTCTAGCACGCGCCGTCAATACAGTGTCACCTACTTGCTCTCTCGCACATTGACAAACGGGGTATGCGTGAGAGCGCAAGTAGGATAGATAGTCGCTGTATCTCCGTCGCGTGCTAGCTAAGCTAAAGGACGTTGCAGTATGACTGAATGAGAGGGGCGGACGACCGCCAAGAGTAGCAAAATCTTGGAAAGCAGCAGTGGACAAACACAAGCTGATGGATGGAAAATATACCTACGTACAATGTAAGTGCTAAGTGGATGGTGGAAAGGCAATTTATTTCTCTCGATTGCAGTTCTCAGTCCTGTTTACGTTTGCGGTCCACAATAAACAATGGGCTCGTTCTGAAACTTTTAATGGTGATCAAACAATCGTTACGTTTAGTAGCGGCGTGCGCCGCGACAGGGGTTACAGATTCTCCTTCAGTTTTTTGAATTTTCAAAAAGACTGTCGGTCTCTCTGCATATTCAGTCTTTGGAGCGTTAACCCTTTATAGGGCAGAGAAAACGGGCTTATGTTTGTAAAAAAAAACACTCGCATTATAATGTCAAATATCAAAATAAAATTAAATACCAAAAACAAATTTTGAATTTTTTATTACTATTATTTTATTTATTTTTTTCTATTGATCTTTAGCCTTTTTTTATTTATCTAACTTTTCCAACAACTTTGAAATAAAAATGACAATTTACTAATCATTTTTTTATTGATTTTTTTTTCACAAAGTGGGCGAAAATAAGGTGTCCAATTTAGGGTTTATATCCCTAGTTAGATAAGAAGGGATACTGAATGAAAATTAATATATTGTCATTAGAGCTGCGTTTGCGGACTGCGTTCTGTTCAAAGTAACGATTGATTTAAAATAAGTTTTCGAACTGGAACTAAAAGAATTTGACTTTGGCACACGCTAGGTTTTAGGATTTAGTGTAAGTGCAACGACGAGCAAAGAGAGAAGAAACGTGCTAGGTTGCTTATGCTTATAAACTCAAGAGCTAAGTGAAGTAGAGCGGAACGAGACTACTTTTGTAGTCCCGAACAGATTATTAGTTTTAAATGAGAAACAAAACAAAACAAACAAAAATTTCATTATTTTCGGAAAAAATACATGGCAAATTATGCTAACACTAGTACTAAAGATGCCCACGTAGAAAACTAGGCCCAACCAAAGGATTTTTTTTTGTAGAAATCAAGAATTAGCAATAAAATGCACAAAAAACAAACTAAACATGCAGAGAATAAAAACAATTAATATAATAATAAACAACAACAAAGTATGAGTGTGAGATTTTGGGTATTTTAAAATGTATGTAGGTGTGTGTGTATAAATGTGTATTTAATTGTGTTTTCCCTAGAAAATAAGAAGACAAGGAGTATTTTAAGATCTACATGGATTACCTCGGCCTGTTCTGCTTCGATCGCTTCCGAATGATCACAAGCATGAAGCAACTTAATGATATGGCATAGGCAAGATTAAACACATTATTTTACATCAGGCGAAAACAACATTTAATACGTTGTATTTTAGTCTACAATCGCACGCTCTTCGCCCTGGCAGTTACGACGACAGGAATGCCTCGCGTTCCCGAAAAAAACATATTATTTAGATTTCCTTATCTATGTTTGCCGTATGAACTGCAATTTTAGGTAACTGCAATACCTACCTATTTTACTATATAAAAAACCAAGCGAATCTGTTGAATAATACAGGAGAAATTAATTTTTTAAACATGAATTATCATGAAAACTGAAATTAACAATTATTTTTTCTGGATTGAATATTTGATTAATTTAATTACAATTAGGTACACTTCACAAAAGATCACTCAACGTCATATATTGTTTTCAAAGGAAACATAAAACTTTTTTTCTTGCGTCATGTTGAGTGTTAAAACACGCTCCTTGTCGTTTCGCTCGTCGTCGCATCCAAAATGAAAAAAGTCCAAAATTAACGATTACTCATTAACAATTCGGACCTCAGAACACATTAGGATTTACTAGAACAGTTTTTACAGTAACTCTATATTGATTGGAATTTCTGTAATATTTCTTTTTAATTTCGTAGGTATGATTCCGTTTGCCTAACAGTAACTTGAGTCCGTTGTTGAGCTGAAATAATATGCTTAGATGTTTTATATTGTCAGCGTAATAGGCATGATGACAAAAAAAATATTATTAGTCCGTCAATTAGATTATCAGAAAATATTGGACACGTATTTTTCCTTTTTTCAATTAAACAAAAAATGATGAAGATATAGCCCGCTGAAGTTCCGCGTGACGTCACAACTAAGTACAATTTTACTTAGAAGTGACGTCATTTTCCCCCACTCCCATACTTTGATGTGCTTTATCTGTGTCATTTTTGTTTAATTGAAAAAAGAAAAAATACGTGTCCAATATTTTTTGATAATCCAAATGACGGACTAAATAGAATAATATTTTGTTTACCCTGTCTACAAGTCTATTCTGAATACGTATATAATGGGAAGGCTCTGTTTTTTTGTTTGATGAAGAGTGGCAATAGAAGGGTGGCCCAGGTTGGATTTCCGTGTACTTGAACACACAAGACGTCACTGTCAATTTAGTTTCGGGAAAAGGAGACTGTTTTGGTAAAATAATATCGTAAAATTGGCTATTCTATGCTTATTCTATGAGGAATGAAGAATCAAATAAAATAATTCCGATAGTTTGTAACTAAGTCAAAAATATATGGTACGATGAGCGAAGCGAGGAAGGCCGTGTTAGGTTTCTAGCGATCAAAATTCGGAAGCCGAGCGAAACGAGCGGAGAGAGGCGAGCGGTATAGTTTTATGAGATTTCATAATATGCCTGATCAAATCATGAAATGTTCAATTGTACGATATAGCCACGATGGATAACTGATAGATAATTAAAAGGCTTAAATTACAATAATTCACTAAGCTCGTAAAAAATAAATCGCCCCATAATGGAAAGAAAAAAAAAACATAGCAAAAAAGGCTGTACAATAATATATTGTCCATTTTAGGGTGCAGTTTTGGTTTTCATTCCGTTGTAAACAAGGAACCCTTAAAGTTTCGCCATGTCCGCGGCTTAGCTTAGAGACTCATAGAAAGCTGTAATTTGGCAAACATATTAATCAAGCTGACAAAGTGGTTAAATAAAACCTTATAGCCCTATGTGTTGACCAATGTCACTATCGTGATCATTAAAAAAACTGCATCCAAATCCGTTGAATGGTTTTCGAGTTAAAACGGACATGTGGGTTTGTCCTCAGTCCATCCATCGATCCATCAGCCCGTGTTCGTCCACTGCTGGACATAGGCCTTTCCCAAATTTCGCCACTCATGTCGGTCCTCCGTCCTCCGCATCTAGATACATTATAAAGTTTATCCCTCAGTTTATGCGCAGTAAGGTTACGGATGCCACTCCTTTAATCTAAATAACTTATTTAGGACTCCAGCGACAGTTGTCCGTCCAAATGTCAATTTGTTAGAAAGGAAAACTGTTTTTCATGTCAAATCTCTGAAATGGTTAATTATCGCGCTTATAATTTTGTTTCCTTGAAATATTTTGTATTGATATGAGTACCAATCGATTTTTATGACAAATTTACTACAAACAGACTTTAAAGGTATTTCCAGAAATTAAATTATCTGTATCTACTCCCATGCTAAAATAAAAAAAGTTTAAAAAATTTTAATTACTATCTAAATTATTTATGTATCTGGTCACGTTGACTGTTTACTATAACAAAAAGTTTCTATGCAATAAAAGAATCAGGACTTACAAACTAAATTGGCGTTTAAATTACCTATTATAGTTATTTTGAAAAAAAAAAGTCTCAAGTTGACAACATTGACGCCCTCCATTTCTGTGTTTTTGAAGATAAATAATATATTTGTGCTCTCCTCAATAAGCTATAGTTAAGATCATGAAACCACACATTCCAACAAAGAAAACAAATATTTTTTCGCCCTGAACAAAACCTAATTTATTTGAATTTTTAATATTTGAATAACTTACCTACATCAAAAAATCTTTTTATCTATTTTCATTTGTGTTATTGCAAATCTTTACGATATTTTTGTAACTTTTGTGCTTTTCAAGTTAAAACGAAACAGACAAACAGACTGATAGACAAAAATAAAAATTGTTTTAGCCTCAGTAAATTCTAATAACACATTTCATTTAAATTTTGTACTGAAACGGTGGCATGCCTAATGGCGATTTCTAACAAGTTCTATTTTACACAGTAGTTAGACTAATAGTTATACCTATACATACATGCATCGAGATCAACCCGATAAGACACATTGTGACCTATTCTCATGCACCAAACCTTAGAGTAGAAAAACCTAAAATAATACAAGCTCATTTAACTTTTATCCCTCTGCGTTAAAGCCTATTTTGCAATGTCTCTCTTTACTATTCCCACGGTCAACTGAAGAAACGTGTTGTGTTGTCCTCTAGTTTTATATTAAACAGACTAGCTTATTTGTATAACTGACCTTCAAACACAGTAAATAGTTTTCCACGTGTACACTCCATGGAGTCACTCACTGTACCAGTTCTTATTTCGCTCACACAAAGGTTAATCAAAGAGGTATATAATTTTCCGTGTCATCTTTGTACTATGTTGTAAATAAGATGATTTTTCATGTAGCTCTTTCTATGCTGCTTTATATTATGAAATCAGTCAATGTAGCTAATTCTGACGGATTTGGTTCTGGTCTAAGTGCTATTAAAACTTGATTTATTTATTAAAAATTAGCTTTTGCCCGCGGTTTCACCCGCGTTGAATTAGTTTTTGTGTACTCTTATAAAATCTGTCAATATTATTCGGACTGTTACCTACAGTAAACACAGCTGGTAAAATGTGTGTGTTATGCGCCTCTGTTTCCCATTTTTTGTGTCTCCTTTTATAGTTTTTCCATGGGAACAAAGGGAAAAAGTAATTTTTGTCCTATTCAAAGTCTAGAACTACATTTATGCAAAATTTCAGCGTAATCGGTTTCGTAAGCATGGCGTAAAAGGGTGACACATCACTTTTCTATAAAAAATTTAAAGCTCATTTTCATCCCATGGGAACTGATTTATGGGATAAAAAGTAGTCTATGGCCTATTCCAGGTATAGAACTACATTCATGTAAAATTTCAGCCCAATTAGTTCAGTAGTTACGGCGTTAAAGAGTAACAAACATCCATGCATCCATCCATACATACATCCAAACTTTCGCATTTATAATATAAGTGGGATTAAATGAAAAATTATAATAATAAAATTGCTACTATTTTATTTGTATTTTTGTAGTATAGTAATAACAGTTACCGTGCGTGAAGAGATGGATGTTACATTCTGAAGCAATTAGTCATTCTGAAGCAATTAGTCCCACACTGTCTTGGACAATCAGTTGTACAGCGAAACGACTAAACCATTATGTTCAAAAATTTAATGATTTGGCCAAGTGCGAGTCGGACTCGGGCATAAAAATTCCGTACCACCACATATTACGGGTACGGAACCCTAAAAACATTATGGTACAAAACAAAATTAACAAATGACCGCTTTTATAATCGTAGCGCTAACTATCATCTTACTAAGGTTGACAAGCAGCTCTTAACGCTATCTATTATTACCTCGGTAAAAGCTGTCAAACAAGTCATCATCACAGATGGGGACCCTGAGTTTATCTTTTTAATTTTTCATTATAACTCTGTAAAAAAATAATTTTATACCTATACTTGTCCACCTCCGCGGCAGCACCAACGGCATCCTGAAAGTAATTTCAGATCGGTGGGACTCTCTTCTCTTACAAGATCGATGCAGCTCCACACTGTAGTATAATTAATTAGGAATGTTTTACATACTAACATATAATTTAAAATACTGTTATTAATCCTCTATGGACATTTTGTCCGAAATAAATTTGTTGAATTGAATTGAATTACGGTTGAAGCTGTAGACCCGTGTGACAGACGGACAGACAGACAGCGTAGGCTTAGTAATAGGGTTCCGTTTAGCTCTCTTTGGGTACGGAACCCTAAAAACGTCACTCCCGTTTCCTCGACCACCCACGAAGCTATTTCAATAAACTCCCAGGACCTAAGAAATTAATAAGGTGTTGTGAAGCGACGACATGAAACACCGAACTCGTAAAAAGGTCATAAAATTTATGAACCCATAAAACTAACTGATATTAATGTCCTCGTGTCGTTATATCTTAGGAAATTTGTTTTATATTGTGCCCGTGTTATCGGAAATTATTTTGTAAAGTGCCTTCGCGGAAAAAGCGGGTTCGATTACTGAATGACATGTTTCTGAGTTATCGTTGGCAATATTACCGTAAGTAGTACCCTGTGAATAATAAATATTTTATGGAGTAAGTCCAAAGATCTGTCTTAAATAAGCAATTAAATATGCCAAGGCAAGCGGATATAAAAACTTTTTATCACATCAAGAAAAGGCTATGGTTCTAAACCATAACCAAGGTTGGATTTCGTAAGATAATTTTCATATTTGCATGATCATTTGTCAATAAGTACGATATTATATCCTAATTCAAGGATCGTACGCAAAAATACGATAATTTCTATGTTGACAAGCTACTTTCACTAATTAAGACGACGTAGGCAGTAAAAACGGAGTCTTTGAACAAGTAGTACTCCCAAACTACAGAAGATATGATTCTGAAATAAATACATGTTATAAACAAAGCCTTTTCTGAGGCGCTGTAACAGCCCCGATCGAAAAAAATTGCAAAGTGAAGGCTATTTTTTCATTTAAAACAAGCAATCTATCGAAACTAATGAAGTAAAAACAACAATGATTACTATTTGAAGCATGTAAACCTATTATCTAAACAATAGAATAGTGATTTTTTTTAAAACGCACTTTTTTGAATTTATATAAAATGGTATTCCTTGAAAAACGAAATTATCCATTCACTTCTTGATTTACCGCTCTGCTCAGACGCTCGCTTTTTCAGATATGCTTATCTTTCGTTATGCGATCGACCTGCTACGCCTTAACTATACAAATACTTTTACATACAACAACACGCAGATTGTGAAAAATATTTTAGCAACATTAATCTTCCCATGTCTAAAACTCAGAACAGACTGAAAGAAATGTTAAAAAGAAACAATGACAAAATAATGATACGATGCCGTTTATTGATCAAGTTGCTGACATCGATAGTAATGTTCCTATCATTATATTTTTTTAAACTTAGTGTTGATGTTAAATTGTGTCTTCTATACTCTTATTTTATCAGTACCTTTAATATAAATAAAGATATAATTGCCATATTTAGCTTCTTAATTTCTTTAAATATTGGTAGTAAAAATATAAATAAAATAAAAAAAGAATTTTTAATATATTTCGGCCTCTTCTATGAGGCCTTAAAGACGAATTAAATTTCTTGGATCCGTTGTTGATGCAAACAACTTTTTTTTGCTCAGTGCAAACAGCTGGCGTCAATATTTGTGAGTTTATAATCTAAAATCACTGTCTGCTCTTTACTGATCTGTGTTCTATTCGTTTTGGCAAAAACGTACGATTTTTTTTAATACTATTTTTATTGACTGAAAAGTTGAATAATTTTTTGAACATTCGAATCTGTATACATACTGTTGTATTTTTAACTGCCTTAAAAGGCCATCAGGCCATGTCTGCCTGTTCAATATTTTATGTACTTTTCTTTTCAATATGTAAGGGGTTTTTCGTTTGTATAAACAAATGCGTACTGGGGACTTGGTATGTGGTTCAAACCGAGGTTCAATGACCCTTTCTGTGAAATAGATACGCCAAATAAAATTTAGACATCCTATGCTAATTGAGTCGAGGGTGTTCTTGAACAAGTATAGAGGGACCTTGGTCCTGACCACTTACCGAGTCTCCAGTATGAATTTGGCTATACATATAAACGAAAGTCATTTTATATAATGTCGCAGGGATATGATAAAATCTTTCGAATCAAATCTCTTTTTATCTATTTGTTTTAGTCTTAAAGTCATAAAGGGAAATTTTAAAAAACACATTGATAAAAAGAGATTTAATTTGAGAGATTTTATCATATCCCTGCGACATTATATAAGATGACTTTCGTTTATATGTATAGCCAAATTCATACTGGAGACACGGTAAGTGGTCAGAACCAAGGTCCCTCTATACTTGTTTTGAACCAGTCTGCCATTTTACTTTATTTATTTATTAGTCCCACGGTAATTGCACTTTTGTGTAAAAATATGATTATTTTTTCCAATATACCACAGTAAAACTTATCGATATAATGTAGATGTGTTCTATCACCAGTTTTGATTCGAAAACCAAAAAAATTTCGCTATGCGTGATGTACCTATACAAAGAACAAATATTCGCTTCGTCACTCAAGATGACTGAGCAAAACAAGCTGACTGAAGTGTCCATCCATTTATCCTACAAATCCAATGTAATAGAACGAAACAAGCAACCTTTCCTATAACAAAACAATACACTTTATTTTTTGTACCGATTGCAGCAATATCAGAAACCTGCCAGCGAAACACAGCTGGTACAAATACGCGGGGACATTTCTGGCCCCAGGGAATTTGGGTACCCCGGTTGAGCAGTGCACTCTCACTTTTAATAAGTGTTCGCTGTTCGGACCCCTCCTTTAATAAAGAGCGTGCCTCAGGGAACCCTGCTGGTCCCGGTTTACGGAAATAGGGGTTGGGAATCGTGGACGGATTTTCGCGACTGTGATTTTTCGTTTAAGGATTTAAGATGTGAGGCTGCACACTGTGGGTTTGGAGCGCAGTTTGGAACGACGAAGCCTTGAGGCCTTTTTTATTGAGTATAATTTTGTATGGACGAAGCTGACAAAAGAGACGTGAGCTGTTTTCTGTGTTTTCATAGAAAATTTACATAGCTCACCAAAATTAATACAACATGGTATTCTCTAGGGTTCCGTACCCAAAGGGTAACCAACGGGACTCTATTACTAAGACTCCGCTGTCCGTCCGTCTGTCACCAGGCTGTATCTCATGAACTGTGACAGTTGGACAGTTGAAATTTTCACAGACGATGTATTTCTGTTGCCGCTATTACAAAAAAATACTAAAACTGACCAAGTGCGAGTCGGACTCACGCACTCCCATACAACAGACATGTTTTTTTAGCCGTTTTTATAGATAATGCATGAACCGTGATAGTTGGACAGTAAAAATTTTCACAGATGATGTATTTCTGTTGCCGCTATTACAAAAAATATTAAAACCGGCCAAGTGCTAGTTGCACCCACGCACTCCCATACAACAGACGTGATTTTTCGCCGCTTTTATGGATAATGGTACAGAACCCTTCTTGAGGAGTCTGACTCTCACTTGGCCGGTTTTATTCCAGACTTCAGGCTTGTTTCGATAGCAGAATTTGTTCGTATAGACAAGTAAAATATCTATAAAGTTATCGGCTTTTCATTGGTTTGGGTAGATATAAGGTGACTTTTATTTATGCAGCCAAACTCATATTGGAGGCTTGGTAAGTGATCAGTAACACGGATCGATAACACTTTTTGCTAATTTCACAAAATAAAATTTTGACGCCCCGTAGTAATTGACTCGGGGCTTGGTTTGCGTTTGTAGGGAATACGAGAAAAAAAATTAACGAATTTCACAAAAAAGGTCATCGAACCTTGTTACTGAGCACTTACCGAGTCATCAGTATGAGTTTGGCTGTATAAATTAAAGTCACCTTATATTTATTCATGCATTCATTTACTAGCTAATCATAAAAGTCATCTCATATTTCATGTCAATATTAACCACATCAAATAGAAACGGCAGTTTGGCTCGAACGTGTAAAGTAAGGTTACGTCTGTATGCTCCTCAGACCCGTTTCGGTGATGTTATTTGCTGATTTACGCAAGAGCCTTTATTAATTTTATAAGATTTGTCTTTATTTACAAAAGAGAGGTTTCGAGGGTTTAGTCTCAAAAGATTATGAGCCCCTCAGGTAGCTTTCTTTTGCAAACAAAGAGTCTTTTTTAATTGAAACGAATCTCGTTAAGGTAATGAAATTGCGGTTTTGGCAATCATCTAAGTAAACGTTTCGCAATTACGTCAGATAAACGTATAATAATATTTTATTTTAAAAGTATTTTAGACAAACTTACCATCACAAAAGCAAAATTAGTAAGGGTGTTTGCAAAATAAGAAAAATATTTATTTGTGCCTCTATTGTTCAAGACCAACCTCGACTCGATTAGTAGAGGGTTAACTTACCGAGTCACCAGTATGAACTTTTGTACATCAACCAAAGTCACCGTACATCGTTTCACGTTCTGTCGTATCCTACACTAACGCCACGAAACAAAATAAATAAAAACAGAAACTATTGTTAATTGCTAGATAAGTTGTAGTATTTTTTCTTGCGTCGTCTTCATTCTTCTTAATCGTCCTGTCTGAACAAAACTACATTCATCGTTGTCAAGTATTTCTCTCCAAGTCCTTCAAGAATAATGGCTGGTGGAGAATAGTTTAATGGAGGTGACTTGAAACTGACACGGACTTATGTTGATACCTCTTACTGTCAGGGAAAGCTAAACGTCTGCCACTATTCTTTTCATGGCTTTTAAATATCCAAACTTTCGTCACCAAATTCGATACGACCAAGTGTTTTAATATTGCTTTAAAAACTACTACTAGCTGAAATTAAATCAACCGACCAAATTCCTACTGGAGACTTAGTTAGTCATCAAGGAACAAGGTTTAATGACACTCCAGGTGAAATTAAAAAAATATATATATTTTTCCCCGTAGTGCCTGCACTAGGAATTGTGCTTAAACTAGTCCAACCAGAAAGGGAGCAAAAAATTTATTCTTTTAAATTGGTCAAAAGGATTACTGAACCTAGTTCTTGATCAATAACCGAGTCTCCAGTATGAATTTGGTCGGTTGATTTAATTTCAGCCTGTATAATACTAGCCAATTTAAGTATGGGATGGCTTTGTAGTATTTTGAATATTAAGATTTTTTTTTGTAAAAAAATGGAACCGTTAGTTCCGTTTTCAAAATGGTTTTGTGACGTCACATACTCAGTGTTCAGGTTCCAAAACGAAATAAATTCCTATGAATCGTGAATAAAACCAAGATTCTTTCATTTGAATATAAATTTTTGGTGTTATTTTTTATCGTAGGTATGATTCCTGTTTTTAATAAGTATGTTATTTCATTTTAGTAACGCTCCGGATGCGTAGAAAATAACGTCATTATAACTTTTGACAAATAAATGAACATTTTTGTTAATTTTTCAAGTATTTTGAGAAGAAAAATTCCAATATTTTTTACAGAATGTGTAAGAACGTTATTTCTATAAAAATTTGACCTCGTTTTAATGTTATTTTGATACATCCATAAATATCTAAATTGGTCTGATAGAGAAAATTGCTTTTGCTACCTATACGTAGTTCATTAGTAAACTATTCTTAGACGTTTATTATATTTTTTATAGTAATTATTTGGATAGGTTAAAATGAGTTTCCAAAAACAGTAAAACAAAACTGCCCTCACTTCAAAGTTGGGTTTCAAATGAAGTAATAACGTTTTTTACGAATGATATAAATTTTTTCATAACTTGACATTACATTTAGAGCTAATAACTATTTTTTATTATGTTTTGGTTTTTAGTATTTTTCACTAGACTTCGCGGGCATGAGACATGTGAGATTACTTTATCCTACAAAAGCCTGCATTCTGTCACAATTTTCACCTGAATGGTTCTTAAATAGAATCTAGAGCCGTTTTGAGCTCGTCTCGTCTAAGAAGTGTCACGTCAGGTTCGAATGGCGGGAAATATTAAATTCCTGAAGAATCCGGACGTGACGTCACATCACCGGGTGTGGCCTTTGTCTGATCTCGAGGTTATTGGATTTAGTGGGCTATTGTTAAGGATGATTTAACTGGAAGATAGTTAAATAGTAAAGCGTCCTTGTTCAATAATTCGCTGGGCAGACTACGCTAACGCATCCGCAACATTTTTCATAAATAAAAAAAATAGTTCCTGATGTTTCAAAAGTGTTTCCGAGGATGGAATGTGAAATGCAAATCAAAGTCCACAGTCGTACGCCCACGCTTCACCGACGATTATTGTGTCCCAAAGTGACGGGTTGTGAGCTCTATTGCTGTACTTCTAGCAAAGTTATGTACTTACGGCCTATCGTGCCTTCCGAAGTATTATATATCCTAAGAGATTCGAATCAGCTACCTCCGGATTAGTAGCCTAAACGTTCGAACCACTGAAACGTCAGTGTTGCTTAATTTAGTTTTTATCCTCGTTATAAAGACGAAATATAATCATCTAGGGCGTAAATCACTGAAGAAAGTTATAGAAACACCTTTATGAATACAATAAATTCCACGAAATTGTTTAGAAATGAACATCCGCGAACAACTTTGACTTTATACCTTTTTTCGTGTAATTGCCGAAAGTTTTTAAGGTAAATATTCCCCGCTGGGATATCATTGAGGAGTTTATTTTACTTCGGAGTCTTAGCGTAGTATAATAAAGAAATATAGTGGATTGAAGTCATGAATGTTGTAGGCCCCGCGCGTTTATTAAAATTGGCAGAGTGCTTGCCTAACATGCTCCCATCCTTGATATGCAACCAACCCAAAGGAGGGCCGGATCATCCGATTCCATAACTAGTAAATTTGCATAATAATTGCATTATATGTCTCGCTCGCCGTATAATGGCAACTACTTTTCACGAAAAAAAAAGCCGCAAAAATACGAAATTATTTAGCTTTCTGACGAGAAAGGGATATCTATTTCACGAAAAAGCGAGGTTAAAACAATTACGAAAGTCTTTTAATAAGTAGTTTCCACCATCATACAACGGGATGCATATATGTATCTCACTCCCACTTGCAGGGAATCATTTATTTATTTCGAAGAAACAGTTTCAGAGTCATTTGGAGTAGTTGTTCGATGCGGCCTCCAAAAGAAATACTCTTGCAGAAGTCGCCAACAAACTACTCAGTAACTTTGTAACTATAGTCTGTTAAAAAAGTGTTGATATGAAAATGAAACTTTAATGAACTTTATTGGACTTTAAACGTTCAAGTAGTATAATTTAGGTAATATATTTATGAAATAACAACGTGGTAAACTCGACTTAACAGATTTTGTACTTATTTGTTTGGTGTAACCAGGCGAAAGAAAAATAGTTTCTTCAATATTCATTTCAACACTTTTTTGACGGCTGTACCTATGATATTCTGGATAAAAAAAAAGAAAAAAAAAAGAAAGTCAATATACTCGTATGCATTTTCGGTGTCGTCCATTGACGTCTACGAGTGTGTGTATAAAATTGCTAGGGATAGACTTCTGGGTAGTACCTATTATGTTTATTTTCCTTCAACTCTAGATTTGTATGTAGAACACATCCAATAAATGGAATTACAAGTACGTCCTTGTCGGTGACCCGCTCTGTTCCACTTAGAATACGGAGTTTTCTCGTAAATTGTGGTACTCGATACGACATGTATTGAAAATAGTTTTCAACTTTATTTTACATATTACTATGGTTTTCTAGTCCATATTTTTAGGGTTCCGTGCCCGAAGGGTGCCAAACGGGATCCTATTACTAAGCCTTCGTTGTCCGTCTGTCACAGGCGTCTACAGCCTTAATCGTTATAGGTAGGAAGTTGAAAATTTTACAAAATACGTGTCATTATAGCTTCTACCACGACAAATAATAATAAATTCAAAAAAAAAAATTAATGGGGATCCCCATACAAAAAACCTCGAAAAAGTTGCATTATTTAAACGTTATTAGTTTTGGCTATTACTAAAAGACGGTAAAACGTACAAGTTAAAATATAGTAAAATAAAATTAATAAAAAGTAGGCCTCCGTACGCAGATGGTGCCAATTTTTTGTGAAGCGCTTCTATTTTAGGGCCTTGTTTTTTGTAGCCTTGATGTTGCTTTGGCATGTATATCATTGTTATTTACTGTATCTTTTTAGGGTTCCGCACCCAGTGGTACGGAACCCTTTGTGCGAGAGTCCGACTTGCGCTTGACTATATTATTTTTTATACCTGTTAAAGAAAGCAGCGGTAGCTTAGTCGGTGTAAAGCCAGGCTGTCAATCTCGAGAACCGAAGTCGAATCCTGGTCGAGCAGTTTTTAGGGTTCCGTACCCGAAATGTGCCAATCGAGCATTATATATTAACATATATACACTCCCGGTCACTAAATCGACCCACCCCGCATTTTTTGTTTGTATTGTCCACAGCTAAAAAAAAATGTTTAAACGACCAAAAAGTTTTTATGCAATTTTGAAGCTGGCACATCCAACATTAGTCTCATGTGCTGTTGTTCTGAATTTGAATACAAGGAACAAAAAAAATGAACTTATGTGTCACATGTATTTAGCTTCGTCTGTTTATAGAGCAAAACATTTATTGGAGATTTAAAGAAAAATGGTTAAGTAAAAACATATTTTTATTCAGTAACTTTGTATTACCTCCCAAAGCATTTATGATTGCATTCATGCGATTTGGCATTGAACTGAGTAATTTTACGATTACATATTAAGGAATAATTTACCATTCTTCCTCTAGAGCTATTTTCAGCTCCTGCAATGTTCGTGGCGCTGGATGACGAGCCCGAACGCATCTTTTTAACTCGTCTCATAAATGGTCAATGGGGTTTATGTCGGGGCTTTTTGTTGGTCGTTGCATAACCGTGATACCGACGTATTGGAGGTAATTTGTAACAATTCTTGCCGTGTGTGCTCTGGAATTGTCATGCATAAAAATGAAGAAGTTTGAGCCCACAAACTCGGCATACGGTATAACATAGGCCTCCAACAAACATTGCCGTATGTAACGATCAGCATTTAGTGATGACATCCGAGGTTCTGACAAGCGCAAGTGCAGTTTTGCCTTCCACCTCCATAACTCACTCTCTCTTCTATGTAACACTGCACAAAATGCTCTCCCTGTCTTCAGTACACCTTTCTCCTTCCATAATTACCATGAAACATGATCTTTGTTTCGTAACTAAAGAGTACCTGGCTCCATTGCCTTTGCGTCCAGCGTAAATGTTGACGCGCAAACTGAAGGCGCGACATTCGGTAAGCGTACTCTAGTTTCAGTCCATTGGCTGGCTTGTACGGCCTTAGTCCACGTTCTTCAAGCTTTCTTCTAACAGTACGTGCGCTAACAACCACCCCGTGGAAGTCTTAAAACTGTTCCTGGATCTAGACCGAAGTTAGGTGGCGATTTCTCAAACTGGTCGTAAACGTAAACCGATCCTGTTGTTCCGTTGTCACTCTAGATCGTGGTCCACGAGCACGGCGAACATATCTTTGAGTCTCAAGGTATCTATGGTACACTCTTTGTATGTGAAAAGCCCTCCTCTCCACAGATATGGTTTAAACCTCGCGTGCTGGACCCATTTGAATATTATAAGGAGGTTAAAACCTGTCAGAAAGGGGCTTCCCATACAAAGGGGGTTCTTATATACTAAAATTCCTTTCTGAAGGGTAAATGGTTCAAAGACTCACATTCGGATGCAGCCTTACATCTTGAACTTCTGCGCTGGATACAGACCACCAGACTCAATCTTGGTGTCTGGGCAGACAGCGTTCTCCTCTCGTCGGTCTGGCGCGTCACAGGTCTTCGACAAACTACTGGCTCATCCAGCAGCTTTTGGGAGTTTACCTAAACACCAATATCTAACCCCGAGCTAGCTCGACCCAGACCTCTACCACGATTTCCGTGAATCGTGCTAATGAAAATCCAAAAATCCATTCACATCCTTTTCCACCGGCGACCGATTCCCGAAACTGTTCGGACACACAATTTAGCTCGCAATTAATGCTCATTAATTGGGTTATTTTACCACTTTTCCACTGTTTATTTCCTTGAAATACATAATAATTACTTCAACACTGGTTGAATCCATTTTTACACGCATCTCCCTCGAGACCAAAATTGACAGTAAACCGGAAAAAACAACTTTGACATTTTACTTTTTTACAACCCGTGTTGCCATCTCAATAAAATAGAATCTGACACATACTTGCGCGTTCCGAACGCTTTTAAACCGAACAATCCCCCGCTCCGGGCTGTTATCCTTATCAGACCGCTAGCTTACTCAACCGGGAGCCGGGAGAGAGTCGCCAAGGCTCGTCACAGAATCAAACCTTCGACCAACACCTCAGCGGCGCGAGGAGTCTCATCCCCGCCAACTACCAATTTAATAATGCGACCACGTCGCCAATACAAATAATTCCAAATTCGCATCTTTCAATAAGATTACATCCCCAATGACGCGGCGGAGGTGGGTCTTGGCCGATTTCACATAATAACCATGACTTAACTAAATACAATTATCTTCTAAAATGTATACATCTTTTCAAGTAATTTGCGGTACCCTTGTAATTCGTGCCGTTGTCTGAACTAATTAAAAAAGCAAACCTCTACGCGATACTAATCGGTCTAATGCAACGACGAAGGCCTCCACGGACAACGAGGACTCTAATCCCAAGTGGACGGCCTTGGTGGACAGACACACGAATACTCACAGGTACGCCTTAACAATCCGAGCGTTGCGAAGGCTAGACGTTCGGACGAGGAACGGTCCCCCCACGTCCGTAGCCACTCCATCAAAAGGTCTCGACTGTGTGATCCCATCAGCTGGCAGATCTCCTATCTGCGGCTGCATCGACAAGGCTCGCAGCCTGTAACAAAGAACACAGGAGAAGAGAACATTGCGAATTACCCGGCAAGTTGACAAAATCCAAAACTCTCGCTGTAAAATCGCCAATAACACGTTTCATCCCGCATGTGAGTTACAAACATGTCGGTCGGACAGCAAACGCCTCATCAAAGGCCCTCCTTGGGTAACAACAAAGGATGGCGACTTGCGTGCTCCGACCCGACGCACACCGTGCCGATGCCACCGTCGCGACGCCCCAGCGTCTCAACGCACGGTGACCCAACTCACGGCGTCCAATCAGGAATTAGTTTGGTCCCTAGAACTAGAGCATGCACACGCAACCCGGGTAAAATCTGGGGTGTCCTATCCAACTGCTGGACAGGCCAAGAAATCTGTTTCTTTAAACCACTCCGGCCCCCACTATAGATGATGCGACACCAACTCCGGCGCTGTGCAGCCCCTAGATGCGCACTCTGCAGGATTACATTCACCTGGGACGTGCCTCCAATTTAATATGAATAACTATATTCTGAATTTGTGAAACCCGGTTTCCTACAAAAATCTCTAAAGTACGTGGGGATGCGCGTAGCCATGCTCACGCAACCTGACTATCCGATCATGCATACACGTCCCGAAATTCAACAGTGGTCCTTACTCTAACTGAATCTCCCCCCGGGGGGCCCCAACTACTAACTAATATGGTGGGCCGAAGAACTGTCCTCGGCTCCGCACCGGTACAGGGGCAGACAAATTATTGGGGGCCCGGCCCCTCCAATCCAGGGTGCATCCATTGCCCTATATATGGTGAGCGTATACACAATGCCATCCGAGGTGGTGCGTAACCCGCTGCCCTACCATATCTCGAATAAGGCGGGTGATATTCTAACCGCGGATACTCGTGTATCGGCGGAGAGTATCGCTGTGGCTCCGCCCTGCTATACTGTCCTACAGTGGGCGCAGGCACTGGTTCGGCAAACTGGGGTCCACTCATACAACCTTGAGTGGGGCCCCCGCCCGTGGAGCCCCCCCCCCCCCTCGGGGGTCCCTACTCTGGCCCGCTGACACGGAAGCATGGGGTCCACTCCTAATATCCTGAGTGCGGCCCTGACCCGTTGAACCCCCCCCCCCATGAGGGGTCCCCCACCCGGGTCCGCAATATAGCCTCGTACCGCAGGCGCACGATTCACACCACTATCAAACTGAGCACGACTCACGCGAGGGCTCTCTCCACTCTCTGACGGGTGCGCTCCTCGTCCTTGAGAGGGGCCACTCGACGGACGTGACTGATAGGTGGACTGCGCCGCGGCTCCCCCGCTCGTGGCGTGACCGTAGGCTCCAGACCTGTTCGCACAAATTAAATCATTATGTGGCCGGCCACATTCTCTACACATTCGCTGTCTGGAGCACTCGCGCGCTAAGTGGTCCTCTAAACAAAAATAGCACAGTCTATTAATTTTAACTAATCGCCGTCTGTCCACTACCGGTAATGCAGCAAAATCATGGCACTGCGATAACGCGTGTCCTGGGCGTCCACACTGGTGGCAATTTGGGCTCTCAGCCACAGCGGCCAGTGCAGCCAGACGTGCAGCAACGCGTCCCCGAAGCGGTTGCACTCCCCGTGGCCCCCTTCGCCCCGAATTACCGGCAGGTTCCCTGAAACTCCCGGTAGGTGGCGCCACCTCCGAAGTCGATGAAGATTCCACGGCCCTAGCCTCAAATTCTAAAAACTTCATCAAATCAGCGAAAGTAGGAAGAGCCTTGTCCTCCCTTTCCGCGGTCTCACGTTCGAAACGTGAACGAGTATCAGACGGTAACTTACCCAAAATAATGTGTACCAACAAGAACGACCACTCATCCACGGGCAAACCTAACATTTTTAACGCGTTACAGGCTACTGTAACCGGGGTCAGTAACTGCGTTCGAATTTGAGCCTTATTACCTACCCTAGGCAAACTTAACAATTGGCTCGTATGAGCATCGGCCAACAGACGGACATTCTGATATCTATTATTTAATAGTTCCCACGCTATGCTATAAGAATCGTCCTCTACTCTTAAATGTTGCACTAAGCTCTTTGCCTCACTTTCTAAAGTGGACATCAAATATGCCATCTTTTGTGCGTTGGTTAAATCCTGCCTACTGTCAACCAACGAGGTGAACATATTCTTATATGCCACCCATAGCTCCATGGTACCATCAAAATGTCCCAACTCCAAAGTAGGGAGCCTACTGTGCAACGATGTACCTTGCGCTGCATGTCTTACATCAGGTGTGCTCGAAACACCTGACTGTCGCTTTTTAATCTGACAGGCGACCTGTGTGACCTCATTATAAATATCCATAATTTGATCCATGTCATTATTAGGGCTAGCCATTACCTCCGGTGGCAGCTCCTGGTCCAACAGCTCGATGAGCGCCTGCTCAGCTTTCTCGAGGCGATGCTCCATCTGTGAGTACCGCTCCAGGACTGCATCGC
Organism: Ypsolopha scabrella; assembly: GCA_910592155.1. Lineage (NCBI taxonomy): Eukaryota > Metazoa > Arthropoda > Insecta > Lepidoptera > Ypsolophidae > Ypsolopha > Ypsolopha scabrella. The sequence goes on along the minus strand of OU342975.1, from coordinate 18,853,637 downwards.
CCCGATCAGCTCGAGCCAACAAGCCTTGAACGCTGACAAACCAGCGCAGCTGGCTGGCCAAGATGTTCCTCGGAGAAGTCCTCGACATTGTAGACCGGGAAATCAAAGAAAATACCAACAATTTAAAACCGAACTAACTCTGGCACGAATCACAAACGTCCCCGTATACAATCCTATTGTAGACCCAAATATACTAGACTCTAGTCAGTATGTTAATTTCAATACATTAATACACAATACAACCCTGTTGTTCAATTATGCGAGTTCAACCAAAACCAATTTTTAATACTCAAATGTGTACAAACAAACACAATATCATAACTTTATGAACAAACAGACAGACCTTTTCTGTTGCTATATATCACTCAAACATTTTCAAATAAACAAAATATCATAACTTTATGAACAGACAGACAGACCGTTTCTGCTGCTATATATATATAATCCATACAACATAAACCAGTTAGTTACATTTATGCTACACTTTTGACAAACAACTATGTCCAAGCCTCAATCGCAAGTGTCAAGAAGTTTTCATTCAAAATAAACAATATAAACCAAACTGTAGCACTAACTAACAGTATATCCAAAGGTAATTGGCTTCTGAAAGTATGTAATCACATTAAACACTTGTTAAAGACTAAACATACTCCAAAACAAACAAATTTAACAATTCCAAGTTGTAACATAACCTATGTACGTTGTTATAATATTATACCTAAGCGCTCGCTTAGTTAATATGATTCACTAACCAAAAACTACACATTACACATTAGCCCTGCTATGTACTTTGTAATTTATATAAGCCGAGGCTTTCAACAACTATATAACTAATAATTAAGCCGCTTCGCTTGCTAGCAATGGTTATGCTGTATGAATTTACAAACTATTATAGTTTTGTCGCCGGGTTCACTAGGCTTAACCGCGCTTATAAAGTTATATGTTTATCCACAATACAACATTTAATACAATACCTAAAGCTAAAGGAGCTGTGTAAATATCCTTCCAGCTTACATAAACCTATTCATATACACAGTCCGAGTACTGTAGTATAAGAAATAACAAAATATTCTATTTGATCTCGCTTTAGGTTACAAGGTTCCAAACTACCTACCTAAAACAAAGTATAATTCACAAATTATCTTAGGCCAACGGAGCTACTATATCGGTTCGGCTTATATAAACAGAATATATCTTGGTCCGGGGTTGTTTAATATCCGATATTAAACAACTTAACCGCGCTTCGCTACCAGAAAATGTATGTGAAAAGCCCCCCTCTCCACAGATATGGTTTAAACCTCGCGTGCTGGACCCATTTGAATATTATAAGGAGGTTAAAACCTGTCAGAAAGGGGCTTCCCATACAAAGGGGGTTCTTATATACTAAAATTCCTTTCTGAAGGGTAAATGGTTCAAAGACTCACATTCGGATGCAGCCTTACTTCTTGAACTTCTGCGCTGGATACAGACCACCAGACTCAATCTTGGTGTCTGGGCAGACAGCGTTCTCCTCTCGTCGGTCTGGCGCGTCACAGGTCTTCGACAAACTACTGGCTCATCCAGCAGCTTTTGGGAGTTTACCTAAACACCAATATCTAACCCCGAGCTAGCTCGACCCAGACCTCTACCACGATTTCCGTGAATCGTGCTAATGAAAATCCAAAAATCCATTCACATCCTTTTCCACCGGCGACCGATTCCCGAAACTGTTCGGACACACAATTTAGCTCGCAATTAATGCTCATTAATTGGGTTATTTTACCACTTTTCCACTGTTTATTTCCTTGAAATACATAATAATTACTTCAACACTGGTTGAATCCATTTTTACACGCATCTCCCTCGAGACCAAAATTGACAGTAAACCGGAAAAAACAACTTTGACATTTTACTTTTTTACAACCCGTGTTGCCATCTCAATAAAATAGAATCTGACACATACTTGCGCGTTCCGAACGCTTTTAAACCGAACACTCTTTGACCAGAGGACCGGCTTACATGGAGTCATCTACTCGCGTTTCTCTGCCTTAATCCGGAATGAAGGAGTGCCACAGCTTGTGCCGCTTCTTTAGCTTTTATTTTCCATAATTTAAATCCAGAAATGGTTTAAATTTTAATAAAAACAACGTAGAAACTTATTAAAATCCGTAGATAAAAAAAAAATTACAGTCAAAGCCCCAATTTAAAATATCTGTATTTTTATGTTTTCTTAGATAACAACACATGCAGCTTTTCATTTGTTTTTCGAGTTTACGAATTTAAATTTTGAAACATTTTCCACGTCAAATTGGTGTTGAATATGCCAGCTTCAAAATTTCGTACAAACTATTTGGTCGTTAAAACAATTTTTTTTTAGCTATGAACGATACAAACTGAAATTGCGGGGTGGCTCGATTGAAGTGTCCGGGAATGTATAATCTAAATGCATCATTTTTAGTTCTTTTTAGTGAATTTTTTTGTAAAAAATCTCTTCTTCTCTTCATTTTCTTGATCGTTATATAAATTTTTAGTAGCATGATTTTCATACCATGTGTTTCAGTGATAAGGTAGAAGATTTTTTTTTGTAGTTTTGCAACTACTTCCTGAAACCCTGGACCTCTCGCTTACCGGGCGGTGGCTCTACCAACTAAGCTATTCAGTTCTCAATACGACCTGCGAATTTACGCATGTGCCTTCCTATACCGCAACGATATATATATACCATAGATACTCATTTAATAGTGAGCCACTTATAAGCGAGAGGTCACGGGTTCGAATACTGGTTCAGAGCTCCTCACGTCCAGATTTACTTATCTGATTTTCTATACCGCAATGATTTAAATTTAATTTCTTATCTCCTTGCGATGAACGCCAAGTGTTTAAAAAATAAAGAAGTTTTAAGTTTTTTTTCTGTCGTATTTATTTCTTTTGTTATTGAAGTCATTGATTACAAGAAGATAAATAGTTAATAGGCTGTGAATTATATATCACACGAGCGGACGCAAAAACAACGTTTGAACCGTTACAAAATCCTAAAAAACAGCGCTGGTATAGGTGTCGCATCGGTATGAGAGCGCTGACTTTGAGTGCGCTAGTCATTTTTTTTCTATCGCACTTAGTAATTTTGTGCGCGAGTGAACACATGCGCTAGTCCCCCACCACTTCCGCCGCGCGACTTGTACTTATAGCCATTTTAACATCTTGTAGTAATACTAAAAGATTCGTGGTTTAATGCTATTGAAACGGCTACTCACGATTTTTGATAGTCAGATTTCACCTGACTAGTTTCAGTGTATTCTTAGAAACTGTACAAATACAGTGAAACTAGTAACTAGTGAGGCGAAAACTGACTATATAAAAATCGAGAGTTTAATAGCATTTTAACATCATTTTAATGAATTGAATGGTAAAGGAGTAGCGTTGCCAAGTTCACTGTAATTTTGTTTACACTAGTCCTATGATACAGTATGGCTTCAAACCCAAGTTTTAATGAGTAAATAACGAAGTCGAGATTCGAACAGATTGCTCTTTTTGAGCGCAACTTTCTTCAATTTGTTTTTAATTTTACTTCGACGTTGCTAAACAAATTCACGATGTTTCAACTTAAGTTTTGGTAATCGAATTAAAGTTTAGTTTGTTATTTTAACTTAACTTGATATAAATTTTATTTTTATTGGAATTAAATGTAATTTTTGTATTGGTTTTTTTTTCAGCCGGCAAATTCCTTTTTTTGTTATGACTACAAAGTTTATAGCCTCAAAAGGCACCTTATATAAGGTGACATTCGTATATGTAGCCAAATTTATACTGGACCTAAGCTACCTACTATGTCGCTGTTACTACCGCTGGTTCTGAAGATAATAGGCGCAAACATTGTCGATGCATTCCAGAACCACGGCAGCCCCATCAACATCCTGAAAGCGTCATTGCACGACATGATAGGCAGGGTGCTGTAAGTCTTCTCCGCTGATCCACACAGTACGAAATAAGTGCCATTCCACCAAATTACGGTTTTTGTATGCAGTGTCTTTGTGGATCGTGAATTTCTTGGAATTGCAGTAACGTTAATAAAGTTTTGCTGTTTAATTACATAAATTGATTGTCAATATAATTGCACAATTCGATTAGTTAAGAGCCCGGTCCGCGACGACGACAACTTTGATGAAAAACAATAGGTTAACTATTTTTCTGGCCTTTATCGCCAGATATATGTTTTTGTAAAAACTAGGGACATACACCACTTCATATTGGCCGTCTAAATAAAGGGCTAGAATTTATTTGATTGAATTCTTTCTCTTTTGCGAGTTATTTTATTACTTACGAGCCCGCTATGAATTGTTATTCATAATATCTAAGTATCAAAATAACGCGCTAAGGAGAAACAATTGAATTAAATAAAAGTTAGATCTTCATTTAGGTGCCCAATATGGACTGGTATATATCCCTGATTTTTACAAAAACATCGCGCCAATGACAAGAAAAATTATTAATATAATGCTTCGCATCAAACAGGCGAAAAATACGGAGCGGGTTCTTATGGGTGAAATGTTAATGTGACACGAAATTTGAATTTTAATTATGCTTTATTAAATACAAAAATCGCGGTAAGCCGAAGACGTTAATATGAAAAACTTACGAAAGTTATTATTTTTTTTTTCAAATTTAATGTGAGAAATAATTACTTAATATTCTGCTACATTATGTTCCAACAAACTTATTATGTCTCAGCAAAGTTTAATGAAACTTTTAGCTCTTTGAAGATGACAATTTGATTTTTTTTCCGTATATGAGGTGTAGGACATTAGTCACAAGAAAACAAATAAAGTAGTATTTGCAAATATGATAGATTAATATTTAATGCAAAAAATGTATCTACGTCTAAAATGTATTCAACAGTATTCAAATTATTTCTAAGATGGTCAATTAAGCGTTGGAAATTTTAGATTTCCGCATTAAAATATAAACCGGCTTGTAAAAAGTGACGGCAAAAGCGGAGGCAAAAATTTTTGTCTCGCGAATGTAAAAATTCAGGATACTTCCCCTCTAATAAATCTTGTCATCTACTCATAAAGTTGCCCAAAACTCGCATCCTTAACCCTGGGCTATGATTAATTTGTGTCGGCCGGCGTCCCTTGGACACTTTGTTGTGAGCTCTCGCCTCATCCATCTTATGTCACCCACGATATTAACCTTCATGATAGGACGAACTCTTATTGTATAGATAATAAAAATGCTTTTTAAGTGGCACAGGCGTCTATAAAGAGGGGTAGTTAGTAATTAATTAGCCACCAGAACTTGCGAAATCATCCCCTTTATTCTTAAATTGTTGCAAACGAGATACAGCTAATTACAGTTTGTGTCAGAAAAAATTGATGTTGTGGGAATATTGGGCAGCTGTTTTTAAATTAAAATGGAAATTAGTGGATTTCTACGTTCGCATCTCATATAGGGCGTGTTTGTAAAACAGCTGTTGCATCGGATATTTATCCAAAGAAGCCGTTTATAAAGCTATCTATACTTTTCAGGGTGCCGTAACCGAAGGGTGCCAAACGGAACTCTATTAGTAAGTCTCCATTGTCTGTCTGTCCGTCTATCGCTGGGGTCTACAGCTTCAACCGTAATATATAGAAAATTTTAATCATCACAGAATCCTCAAATACTCACAAAATACTCACGACAAATAATAAATAATCCAATATAAGGAACTTCGAAAGAGTAGCATTATTTTTATTTAAACGTGATTGGTTTTGGCTCTAACTTAGAAACAAGATTTAAATTTAACGATTGCAATAGATTGTTTGAAATACTCTAAAGTAAAACAAAAAATAATAAAAGTAGGGTTTCGTACGTAGACGGCGTCAATTTTTTGTCAAGCGCTACCATTATAGCATTTTGTTTTTTTGTAGCCTTTAGGTTGCTTACCATAATATTTTACGGGCCGCACCCATATTGTGGGGTGATACGGAACCCTTTGTGCGCAAGTCCGACTCGCCCTTGACCAAATTATTTATTTTCAGCGCTGACGTTTCACAGTATTGTGAAAACTCTCTATAAAAGAAAACAAGTTACGTTCATTTGCTCTATTGATCTTGATACGGAGCAGAAAGTAAGCGTAGTGGAAGGTGAAGTAAAATGAAGTTAAATTAATGGAACTATTGTATTTTTAGTTTGATAAAAATATAATGTAGACAGATCACGAGAAACAGATTTTGATAGACAGAAGTCTTTACAAGTGACACATTATAAAAAGATGCGTAGCAGCCAGTTTACACTTGATGTTATACGATCTATGTATACGATCTCTTTCACTCCTCCTTAGCATCCAGTGTTAACGTCCAGTCTAACTCAGTTAACTCACAGCTGAACTCATCGTGTCACTAGCTTAGACTCTCTATACTCTTAACACTCTCAACAGGACTCATTCCCATACCCTTAACACAGAACTCATGCTTTCCTTTCACCAAAGGTTTCGTCATCACATCTGCTATCTGTAACTCAGTAGATAGGTACTTCAACGCTATGACGTTGTTCTGTAGGGCTTCTCTAACGAAGTGCATCTTCAAATCAATGTGCTTCGTTTGTTTGTGGTGTGAACAGTTTTTAGCTATCGCCATAGCTGACTGACTGTCACAGCTCAGTACAATGGTTTTCTCAAGACCAGTAAGCTCCTCAAACAATCTCTTCAAGAAAGTCGCTTCTCGTGCAGCGTTGGACAGGCTTACGTATTCAGCTTCGGCGCTGGACAATGCTACAATAATTTGTTTCTTGCTCTCCCAGTTTACAGGCGCAGAACCAAACTTGAACACAAATCCTGAGTAGGACTTTCTATCGGTTAGATCACCTCCGTGATCAGCATCAACGAATGCTTCCATGTCTCTTGTACATCGCTTGAATTTTAATCCGAGATTTTGTGTACCTTTAAGATACCGCAGCACTCTCTTAGCTGCTTGCCAATGCTCTTCTCCATAACAACTATTGAATTGACTCAAGTAGCTGGTAGCATAGGCGATGTCGGGTCTCGTACACACGGCGAGGTACATCATGGATCCGATCAACTCACGGTAAGGAATGTTCTTAGGTGACTCATAGTTAACATCTTCCGGCTTAGTCAATCTCTGACCTGGAACCAGTGGGGTAGCCACAGGTTTGCAGCATTCCATGTTGAACTTGGTCAACATTTTCTCTAAATAATTCTCTTGGTCCAGTGATATCCAATCCTCTGATTGCTGAAGACGCATTCCTAAGAACAACTCCGCTTTTCCAAGATCTCTCATCTCGAAAGTTTCCATTAACTCTTTTTTAATCTGCAACATTTCACTCTTGTTGTTCCAGAATATCAGAATGTCATCAACATAAACGGCTAGGATGATAAACCTGTGCTGACTTTTTCTCACGTAGACACATGGCTCGTTTCCAAGTTGTTGGAATTTCATCTGTTTCAATGCTGAATCCAATCTCTCGTTCCAAGCCCGTGGGGCTTGTTTCAATCCGTATAGGGATCTCTTCAGAAGACAAACATAATCTTCTTTTCCCTTCTCCTCGAACCCTTCTGGTTGCTTCATGAATACGGTCTCACTTATGTATCCATTCAGGAATGCGGTTTTCACATCCATTTGGTCAATGTGCAGTTTATTTTCTGTGGCTAGGGCGAGTAGTAACCGCAGTGAGCTGTGCCTTATTACCGGGGAATAAGTTTCAAAATAGTCGACTCCTTCTCTCTGCTTGAATCCTCGAACAACAAGCCTTGCCTTGTACCTCTGTTTATTGCCAGCTTCAGACTTGATTTTAAAAATCCATTTAGAATCGATAACATTTTGTCCAGCTTCCCTTTTGACTAGCTCCCAAGTTTTATTCTTCTTGAGGGCATCCAGCTCCTCCTTAATGGCCTTCTGCCAATGCACTTTATCTGCACCAGTTAGTGCCTCTTTCATTGTGATGGAACCATCCAGGATATTATCAGGCTCGTTGACAGCTTGATAAAGGATTGCTCCTGGAATGTTCCTCGGCGTCCGTTCTCTCTGTGGATACCTCCGATCAGCCGTTTCCTCAGTTACTCTAACTGTATTCTCCTCCGAAACGGTTGCATCGGAAATTTCTTCAGGGATATCCTCCATCCTGATGTCCTCTGACTGTATGGAGGCATCTCCTCCTTGACGTGACTGGTCTGCTTCCACCGTAGGACTTGCAGTTTCTGAGCCCTCATCATTTTCGACGTCCTCTAGTCGTACTACAACTCTTTTAGGTTGCGATTTATGCTCTTCTTCCTTGCGGTGGCCAGCGGGACTATTCTCAAATAGTATGACGTCACGTGCTTTGTGTACATTGTAGGTAACGGGTTCAATCAGTCGATACGCCTTCGAATTTTCACTGTATCCAACATGAATAAGTTCTTTACTCTTTGGATCCCACTTCTTACGCTTTTGATCGGGTACGTGCATGTACGCCTTACAGCCAAACACCTTTATGTTGCTCAGGTCTGTTTTTCGTCCGGTCCAAGCTTCCTCAGGTGTCATGTTCTTGACAGCTATCGTTGGGGATCGGTTTTTCAGATATACCGCATGTCTTATGGCCTCTGCCCACAGAATTTCATCCAATCCTGCATCTTGCAATATACTCCTGGCTTTTTCTGTAAGCGTTCGGTTCGCTCGCTCGGCGACACCATTCTGCTGTGGCGTGTAGTCGACTGTTAGTTGATGGATGATACCATTTTCCCTGGTAAACTGTTCCATCTCTCTATTAACGTACTCCTTCCCGTTATCTGTACGAATAACCTTCAGTTTCTTGTCGGTTTGCTTTTCTACGAGAAACTTGAACTCTTTCAACTTCGCTACGGCTTCACTCTTTCTCTTGAGTAGGTACACAAAAGTTTTCCTGGTCTTGTCGTCGATAAGTGTCATGAAGTATCTGTAACCTCGAACAGAATTAACACTCATAGGCCCACAAATATCTGAGTGTACTAACTCTAGTACCTCCTTGGCTCTAGTAGCCTTATTCTTTGGGAAAGGCTGTCTCGTTTGTTTGCCCATCAGACAAGGTACACATTCTAAGTTAGGATTAGAATCAGGAAAAATCACCCCATCCGCCATTTTATCTCGTAGTAATTTAAGATTGCGTACTCCCAGGTGGCCCATCCTCCGATGCCACAGCTCCAGTGAATCATCATTCTCTTTGTGTAAGTCGGTTGACAGTGCTGCCTCTGTACACTGTGGATAATGTTTTAGTTTATAAACACCTCTCTCTTCTTTACACGTAACAATCACTGTGCCTTTCACATCGCAATCATTCTCATCATAAATCTCGCATCCGGCCTTTGAAAATACTATTACTCTACCTCTCCTGACCAATGTACTTACACTCAGCAAGTTTTCTGATAGGCCAGGCACATACATAGCACCTTCCACGCAAACATACTTCCCATCCTTACTCACCACATCTCCTGTACCTACACCATATACTTTACCGCCATTTGCGCATAAAACATCTCTATTTTCATGCTTTACAAAGTTTCTCATCCAATCTCTATTATTAGTCATATGTAGCGTCGCTCCCGAGTCAACAATCCACTCGTAGTTGTTAGCAGAGAAGGTCACCAAGGCGCTGTGTGTGCACCGCTGCGCCGTATGGTTTCTGGCCGCTGGCTTCTTGCTTGGGTTGTTTGGGCAATCACGGGCTTTATGCGGCCCGTCACATATGAAACATTTCAAACTTTGTGATAGTGGTGGTCCGCTCTTTCTCTGAGACTTCTTCCATGGCTTTCTCTTTGTAGTAAGGAGTGCTGCTCCTCTTGGTCCTGACGTCGCTTTGTAGTCAGTTAATTGTAGCAGCTTAGTCTTCACATAGTCGGTGGTAAGTGTAATGTTTGTATTTTCTAATGCTAATTTCATGGGCATATATTCCTCCGTTAAGCCCTGCAGCATCAAAGTTGCCAGTAACTCATCATCAATTTCCTTACCAAGGTTGCTAAGTTGTTGGGAGATCTTCATGACCTCTGTCACGTAATCAGCCACAGTATTAAACTTCTCTAGCTTTATACTCACAAGGCGAGACAACAATCTACATCTATTGTTTAAACCTTTGTCCTCATAGGCTGTCCTCAGGGCCTCCCAAGCCTGTTTTGCTGTTTTAGCACTTTTCACGTGTACCTTGCAGGAATTGCTAATCATAAGGCTTATTTTCGCTCGCGCCTTCTGATCTCTCTTGACGGCATTTGCATCTTTCTCATCTGGTTCGCTCGTGATGTAAGTCCATAGATCATCATGGATTAATACACATTCCATATCAAATTTCCAGGTGGAATAGTTTAAGGCACCTTCAAGTTTCTCTATTGACGGCATACCTCCCGAACTAGACTGATGCGCGCTGTCGCCTGAAGCCATTGTAGATACGATAGGTTCTACTGCTTCCTCGTTACTCGCGTCTATCCACTTAATTCCTCCGAATTCCTTGTCATCTGACAGTTCCAAATATTTCTCATAGAAACTTCATAATATTTACACTTTCGCTGGCGCACATAACCTGATACGGAGCAGAAAGTAAGCGTAGTGGAAGGTGAAGTAAAATGAAGTTAAATTAATGGAACTATTGTATTTTTAGTTTGATAAAAATATAATGTAGACAGATCACGAGAAACATGTTTTGATAGACAGAAGTCTTTACAAGTGACACATTATAAAAAGATGCGTAGCAGCCAGTTTACACTTGATGTTATACGATCTATGTATACGATCTCTTTCAGATCTGATCTGTAAATATTACTTTTTGATCCCGATACTACAATTTATCATGGATTTTATTCCATCTCCCGCTGCACTAAAATATGCTTTGTTGTGCACTTTTTTGGTCTTTTTGTCGATATACGACTGAAATTTCATTCCCTTAAATAATCCTCCATTTCAGGATAAAATTTTGTGAAAGCATAAAACTGAAAAACCATCCCATAAAAAATCACACTATTTTAAAAGTTTAATTAATTAACATTAACAATTAACGCCACGACTCTCTGTATATAATTATGTTCGCGATAATATTTGAAACGACTGTGGGGATTTTTATAGTCTGTCAAAAAAGTGTTGAAATGAATATGAAACCTTACTGAACTTTATTGGACTTTAAACGTTCAAGTTGTATAATTTAGGTAATATATTTATGAAGTAACAACGCGGTTTACTTGGTTTTAACAGATTTTGTACTCATTTGTTTGGTGTAACCAGGCGAAAGAAAAATAGTTTCTTCAATATTCATTTCAACACTTTTTTGACAGACTATACCAATAGACAGACTAATTCACGAGAATGTTTAGAATAATGGTTTCATGATGTTTGTGTCCTTAGAGCTTGTCCACTCCCAAAGGGTTTACTTACTTATTAGTCTGTGACACTATTAACTTCTATGTATCTTTGAATTTGACCGTATTCTATTGTATTTTTTTTTAAGATTAAATTAACTTGTAGAAAGTATACTTTATTGTATCTATTTTACAGAATAAATTATTTAAAATTTGAAATCACTCTAGTAATTTAACACGTTACTCTATATTGGAATTAATATTTAGGTGCAACGCATGCATATTGACATGAGACCGAAAACCATTTTTAACAGACACTAATTAGAGTTGAATTTCGTGTATAAGCTAGGGGTGGTTCCCACAGTTTCCAAAAATGACCTTTTTTGGTTTTAAATTTCCCCAAATATTCGCGTTCGGTTTTAATTTTATTCCAAATTCATCACGCAGCATCCTGCAGTATAGCAGCTAAATAAAGTATTTCTTTGTTACATGCTAGTTTCATCCAGACGAAAATTCGTAAATAATGTATCGAGCTAAAGTGTCACCTGCCACACTATATTGATTCGAATATTCAATGCAATTCAATACATTCCCTTTCACCATTACTGTGTATTTCAACTCTATAATGCAGTTAACACAACGTAAAAGTAAATATTTTATTTTGAATGGGAGCGCAGAGGTAAATGGTTGACTAATTAATGATGTTTTGTTTATTAAGGTTCTGTTAACAAAGGGCAAAATAGAACGTTATAGTCAGATAATGCTGTTTGAAGACACGTAGTGGTGTGCTAGAAAAATATCCACCAATAGGAGAGCTTAATTTTCCTAATCCGCATAGTATAAAGTGATCTTATTGGTAGATTTATTCCTAACTCACCTCTATCTACCTACCACCTAGACTAGCGCATCTTCAATATTGAACCTTTTCACTAAAGAGACTTGAAATTATTAAAAAATACTTGTATATATTGTATAGTAATCTACATCTGATATCGGTCTAGTAGTTTTTGAGTCAAGCCACACGGGACACTCGTACATTCTCAACGGTGTGTCAAAAGCGTTTACGAGTGTGGACTGTGAATAAGTCACAGTACACCCACGTTTCACCAATGATTATTACGTCCCAACATGAAGGGTATTATATAACGTGTCTTCCGCAGACTGAACGTGAATATACAGTCGTGGTCAACTAATTAGGGACTTTCAAGATAGTGAAGAGCAATAACCGGTTATGTACATATAAATATAAAACCCTATTGATTTCTCAGCACCTATTATTTGCATAATTTGGTCCGATTATTATGCTAGAAATGGCTGTAAGTAAAAGAATAAATAAATAGAAAAAAGTATTTAATATCAAAGGTTGAACATGTATTCAATTTTAAGGTATAATTCTGTAGCTGGACATTTAATTAGGGACAGTAAACTATAATGAAAAATAGAGTTAAACAAAACTAATAATCTGCAGTATTATAATATCTTTAACAGCTCCATTTCATTACGTGTAAAATCAGTACCCAGTAGCAAAACCTTTGTTAGTAATTACCGCTTGACACCGATGTGGCATAGACATTATCAGTTTCTGGCATGTTTCGACAGGAATGTTTGCCCATGCCTCATAAAAAGCTTCATTAAGTTCATCTAAAGTTGTGGTACGATAAGTGGCAACTTTTTTCTTGATTTCGTGCCAAAGGTGCTCGATTAGGTTAAGGTCCGGGCTATTTGCTGGCCAATCTAGCACCGATACTGACTGACCGGTAAGAAACGACTTGACTGAACGGGCGGTATGTTTCGGGTCGTTATCATGCTGAAACGTCCATATAATAGGGAGATGCTCCTCAGCATAGGGAAGCATCGTTTCCTCCAATATTGCCTTGTATTGATGTTGGTCTAAGTTACCCTGAACTTTCCTCACAGGTCCCACTCCACGTCCAGAAAATGAACCCTACATTTTAATGTTTCCACCGCCATGTTTCACCTGCATTTTTGTGAATCTTGGATTCATTTCCGCTTTTACTGGACGCCGTACGTATTGCCTTCCATCTGAAGAAATCAAATTAACCTTGGTCTCGTCAGAAAATAATACATGTTGCCATTGGGCGTAGGTTCAATGTCCATATTTACGTGCAAACGCCAATTCACAATTCGGCTTAACTAGAGATTGTCCCTAATTAGTTGACCACGACTGTATAAGGTGACTTTAATTTATGCAGCCAAACTCCTACTGAAGAGTCGGTAAGTGCTCAGTAACAAGGTTTGATGACCTTTTTTGTGAAATTCGTAAATTATTCTTTTCGTGTTCCTTACAAACGCAAGCCTAGCCCCGAGTCAATTACTAAGTGGAGTCAACATTTTATTTTGCGAAATTAGCAAAAAGTGTTATCGATCCGTGTTACTTATCACTTACCAAGCCTCAACTATAAGTTTGGCTGCATAAATTAAAGTCACCTTATATAGTTAAGATAGAGTATAGAAAGAGTTCAATGGGCAATACCATCACAGCCTTTGTGGTTAGTCTATTATAATTATTACATAATTGACTTACTACGTTTTATTTTTCTCTGTTGTGTGCTCGCTATTTGCACACGATGCTTATTTTTTGGCCACCCCAGAAAGATCAATATTGGTTACTTTTGTTGGTACACAAGGAGAGGAAAGACTGCGTGATTTCGTCTGTCGAATGCTGAGTAGTAGCACTGATTCTTGGTCATTGCTATTTCAATATCTCTTTATTGCTTAGGTTAGTGTATTTAAGTAAATTAAATAAGTGATAAAAAATTTGTACCATAGCAAACTGGTTATTGGCAATTTTTTCGTATATTTATTGTGATGCTGAGATAAATCACATGAGATCTTACAGCAACACTGGTCCATTATAAAATGTAATTAAAAGTTAATAAAAAAAAGAATGTACCCCTACGGGATTTGAACCCATGACTTCTTGATTTGTAGTCGATTACTCAAAGACTACAGAGGCGGCCAAGCTTTTCTATAAAGGTATCTATTTTCAGCGGGACCTAAAAACTAGAAACCTAACCATGTGATTTGTGTTACACAAACAAAATACTTTTCACCGTGATTCATCTGTTTTTCGTTGGACATACACACACATACATTAATATCTATACGCATTGACTTTTACCCTCACATATATAGGCATTTGAGGGTAGTTTGAAAAGGTTCTGAGGGTATCTATCTGTTTGTTCACAGGTCATTTAACATGAAAACCGCATCATGGATTGCTCGTTAGTTTTCTAAACGTAGGAATTGACCGGAAATCTTACTGAGAATGAGAATTTTCTTCAAAGAACTTTTTGTAAATATCGTCCCCATAATAATAAAAAAAGTCATTGAATAATTTGGCCAAGTGCGAGTCGAACTCAATGTCGGTAGGAAGACATAGAATTATTTCAGTGTTTATAAAGAAACAAAGCCTTTTTATATAAACGATGATTACAAAATATACTTGTCTCTCGCTTCGGATAATATTTATAGCTCAGAAAACAAAGACAATTTGTCTTCCCTACTTTTGACCAATGGATGAAAACGTCCAATAAATAATATAAATATAAAACTAGCTCATGAATTGATGTTTTCGATTCCGCACAACTTTGTGTATTAGGATACCACCAACAAGGAGCTTCAAGTTTAAAACTGCTGGCGATATAACATTTATTTCGTCCAGGCCGCATATTCTTTATATTTTTTGACTAAAGGTATTTTTGAGAATTCCGAAAAATATTACGTATTTTTTTTTATGCAAAAAAATACATCATCAACACATGAATCCGCGAGGAATTTCGAGTTTCCTAGCGCAGGCGTTTCCGGGGAACTTTGAAATGCAAGTCACAGTCCAATCCCGTATATAAAAAAAATACATCATCAACACATGAATCCGCGAGGAATTTCGAGTTTCCTATCGCAGGCGTTTCCGGGGAACTTTGAAATGCAAGTCACAGTCCAATCCCGTATATAAAAAAAATACATCATCAACACATGAATCCGCGAGGAATTTCGAGTTTCCTATCGCAGGCGTTTCCGGGGAACTTTGAAATGCAAGTCACAGTCCAATCCCGTATATAAAAAAAATACATCATCAACACATGAATCCGCGAGGAATTTCGAGTTTCCTATCGCAGGCGTTTCCGGGGAACTTTGAAATGCAAGTCACAGTCCAATCCCGTATATAAAAAAAATACATCATCAACACATGAATCCGCGAGGAATTTCGAGTTTCCTATCGCAGGCGTTTCCGGGGAACTTTGAAATGCAAGTCACAGTCAAATCCCGTATATAAAAAAAATACATCCTCAACACATGAATCCGCGAGGAATTTCGAGTTTCCTATCGCAGGCGTTTCCGGGGAACTTTGAAATGCAAGTCACAGTCCAATCCCGTATATAAAAAAAATACATCATCAACACATGAATCCGCGAGGAATTTCGAGTTTCCTATCGCAGGCGTTTCCGGGGAACTTTGAAATGCAAGTCACAGTCCAATCCCGTATATAAAAAAAATACATCATCAACACATGAATCCGCGAGGAATTTCGAGTTTCCTATCGCAGGCGTTTCCGGGGAACTTTGAAATGCAAGTCACAGTCCAATCCCGTATATAAAAAAAAAAAAACGTTTTGCAGCAATTATTACGTCCCAGTGTGATGTATGGTGAAAAGAGCATAATATGTACAATTATTGACTGTTTCAGTGACAGTGAACTCTCGTAAAAACCTCATAACTGTCGTATTGATGTTTGTAGGTTTCCGTATTTCAAGAGAAAAAAACGGAGCCCATAAAGGATCACTTTGTTGTCCGTCTGCCTGTACGTCCGTCTGTCTGTCAAGAACCTTTATCTCGGGAACGCGTGGACGTATCGAGTTGAAATTAAAAGCATATACTCAGGTTTCCAGTCCCTTGAAGCTATGAAAAAATAAAACTTCTGATTTAACGTAAAAAAAGAATAATCTTATGCTACAAGTAACAAAGACGTAAAATCTGAAAACTATCTGGGGGCACGGCAGTGCCCCCCGCCAAGACGAGCTAAATGAAGCGGGGCACTACGTACCTTTTCTCGAAGCGTTTCGTCATATTTTCGAACCCTCATAACTTCGGTCTTATAGAGATACCAAATTCTTAAGATAAGATCTATAGGTAGTAAGCAGTCTTATTAAACATAATAGGTTTTATTTGTCTAGCTTTTACACTTTGAATTTTATTAATACCTAAAATAAATAAATAAATCTGTAACTTTCAGCCTCCAAACCCTCTTAAGGGGGGGGGGGGCGGTTCTGTTTTATATAAAGAAAATATTAACAACTTCCAAAAGTCCTAGAAAGCTGAAATTCGGTGTGCTGGCTAAGTTTGGCACACAAACAACAATTAAATTAAGAAATCTGTAACTTTCATCTTCCAAACCCTCTTAAGGGGGCCCGGTGGTTCTGTATTATTAAAAGAAAAATAGCCATAGCTATATATAATATATAGCCAAGCCATACTTTTTGATCAAGATATAGAGTTTGTAGAGTTAGAGTTAGGCCTTGTAGAGTTAAGGGCCTGGCTCTACATAAGATCTGATAACTTTTTAACCGTGAAAGCGTTATGAACTTATGAGCTTCAGAGTCTCGGCGACCTAGTTTAGATGGAATGTTTTTGATGGGATACATTTGTGAATAAATTATTAAAAAATGGTCTCTAACGGAACCCTCTCTCTCGGTGGGTGAGTCCAACTAGCAATTGTCCGTTTTTTTCCCTAGTGTTATCTACAATTAAGCCAGCTCTGGACTAGAGAAACAACGACGCTAGACGTAAGACATCAATCACCAGAAAGTAATGCGAGTCACAGTCCAATCTCGTATGTATATGTTACGGGTTATACTAGAAGATAGAGTAAACCTAGGTTTATCCGGGTAATCTTATTCAAAACTTCGGGGATCACCTCGCCCCGCTCCGTTTCGCTTGGCACCCAATGCTTATTAACATGTCAACCTAACACGCTCCTCCTCGCTTCACTCGTCGTCGTACCTATTATTGAGTTTTCTCGGCCTTTACCCGACTTCAAGCTTTATCCGTAACATATATAATACATAATCGACAACGATTATATTATGATGTATGGCCGTAAAGTCGTTGGTGAAACTTTGTATTGACAGTTTCAGTGACAGGCACTGTATTCACGTTTTTTTTTTACTAGTTTTCCCTACAATTAGGCCAGCTTCGAAGTAGTACGGGAGCAACAACGACGCTAGACGTAAGACATCGATCACCAAGAAGTACGGCGACCTTTTTGCGAAATACGACGGAGCGGGCCGTCTCAAGCTTTACGAGGTTTCCCTCAGAGCCGTAAGTTTCGGTCTCTATTGGGCGCTTGAGATACAGACGGGCATTCGATTGGGTTATTTGGCTGATGTTCGGTGAATACCTCCGAAGAAAAATGAAATATGTAAAGGGTTCTTAAGTTTGACGGATGAAACTAATTTGACTTTGAAGATACTGCTGAGTTTTTAGTAGAATGGGTTTTAAACTTAAAGATGGTGGTTTGTAGATTTAGCGGCTTAGAGGCGCTGATTGCAGATGCAGAATAATGCAAGGTGACAAAGAACAATGCGCTAAAATGATAGACTATTTGACACCTGTGCACGGAACCAAATCTTTTTACTTGTTATTTTACTTTAGAGTATACACAACAAATTAATCAAAATTAAAACTTGTATAATATACATATTATATCGCCGCCATCTGGTTAAATTAGCTTTCTGACTGGATGCCTAGGATGCTAACTAAATGGCGGAATCCAACTAAATGCCTAGGCCTCTCGTTATTTATATTAAGATACCTCAACGTTTAACGAGATGGCTTTTTGCCACTATAGCACTAGTAGTCCCATAACAAATATGGCGTCAACAGCTGATAAAGTATTTGTGGATTTTGGTTAGAACGCCTTATTTTATTTTTTCTGCATGTCGTGAATTATGTTAAAACTACGGGAGTCACCTCGCTTCGCTCGGTTCCTGATTATGTACGTTTACATGTCAACCTAACCGATCCTCCTCGCTTCGCTCGGTGGTCTGGTCATATGTCATAAGTCTAAAATATTGACCACAACCTACTTAAAATTTCTGCTTGTTTAATTACTCACTAGTAAGACAATACAAAACTACAAATAGATAACGCATAAGTACATGTTACCATTGCTGTTATTTCCATGCGTTTTGTACGAAATTTGAATGACGCCCGCGCGCTCTATGTGCGCCGCGCCGTTTCTGTGTGGCTTGCAGCTTAGAGGCCATTTAGTAAAACGTTTTCTGTGAAATTTTAACAGGCTACCTAATATGGCTAAAACTGTCGACTTCTGTGACAGATGGACAGACAGCAGAAGCTTATTAGTAGTAACCCTAAAAATTCGAAAAAGAACTTAAAATATAACACAGTAACCTTTGCCAGTGGCTCTGCTCACTTTTATTTAATCTCTACTCCATTTTAGGCTTCGGCGTTATTTTATCAAAACCCTTGCATATTGACCAGGGTCATAACGATCATAATAAAGAAAACCGCATCGAAATCCTTTCAGTGGTTCCTCAGTTAAAACGGAACATACATAATAGACGGACAGACAGATAGACAAAAGTTCTAAAAAACAATTGTTTTGGCTTCTTTAGTACGATACTAATTACCCATTTCGTTTAAAATTTTGAGAAAATATTTTTGAAGAGATACAATTTTTTACTTCTTTCAGTATCTGTCTTTACTATTATTAAAAAAGTAAAAAAGATGTGTCTCTACATAGATTATTTTTGCGAAACTTTAATTAAAATGGATTATTATTATTGTACTGGGGCCAAAACTATAATTTTTTGAATTTTGTCAGTACGTATAATCCGTTTTAACTCAAGAACGCACTCAAAGGACTTGGATGCGGTTTTCTTTATTATCATCGTAGTAACCCTAGTCAACATAAAACGCTACAACAGGTGTTCATAATATAACCGCCAAGACGAAAACGGGTCAAAGATAGAAAAAAAACGAACGGAGTCGCGGGAAAATTGTCTAGTCAGTATATAGATTTAAAGGTACATATTTTTGAAGAGATACAATTTTTTACTTCTTTCAGTATCTGTCTTTATTTAACTCAAGAACGCACTCAAAGGACTTGGATGCGGTTTTCTTCATTATCATCGTAGTAACCCTAGTCAACATAAAACGCTACAACAGGTGTTCATAATATAACCGCCAAGACGAAAACGGGTCAAAGATAGAAAAAAAACGAACGGAGTCGCGGGAAAATTGTCTAGTCAGTATATAGATTTAAAGGTACACATTTTTGAAGAGATACAATTTTTTACTTCTTTCAGTATCTGTCTTTATTTAACTCAAGAACGCACTCAAAGGACTTGGATGCGGTTTTCTTTATTATCATCGTAGTAACCCTAGTCAACATAAAACGCTACAACAGGTGTTCATAATATAACCGCCAAGACGAAAACGGGTCAAAGATAGAAAAAAAACGAACGGAGTCGCGGGAAAATTGTCTAGTCAGTATATAGATTTAAAGGTACACATTTTTGAAGAGATACAATTTTTTACTTCTTTCAGTATCTGTCTTTATTTAACTCAAGAACGCACTCAAAGGACTTGGATGCGGTTTTCTTTATTATCATCGTAGTAACTCTAGTCAACATAAAACGCTACAACAGGTGTTCATAATATAACCGCCAAGACGAAAACGGGTCAAAGATAGAAAAAAAACGAACGGAGTCGCGGGAAAATTGTCTAGTCAGTATATAGATTTAAAGGTACACATTTTTGAAGAGATACAATTTTTTACTTCTTTCAGTATCTGTCTTTATTTAACTCAAGAACGCACTCAAAGGACTTGGATGCGGTTTTCTTTATTATCATCGTAGTAACCCTAGTCAACATAAAACGCTACAACAGGTGTTCATAATATAACCGCCAAGACGAAAACGGGTCAAAGATAGAAAAAAAACGAACGGAGTCGCGGGAAAATTGTCTAGTCAGTATATAGATTTAAAGGTACACATTTTTGAAGAGATACAATTTTTTACTTCTTTCAGTATCTATCTTTATTTAACTCAAGAACGCACTCAAAGGACTTGGATGCGGTTTTCTTTATTATCATCGTAGTAACCCTAGTCAACATAAAACGCTACAACAGGTGTTCATAATATAACCGCCAAGACGAAAACGGGTCAAAGATAGAAAAAAAACGAACGGAGTCGCGGGAAAATTGTCTAGTCAGTATATAGATTTAAAGGTACACATTTTTGAAGAGATACAATTTTTTACTTCTTTCAGTATCTGTCTTTATTTAACTCAAGAACGCACTCAAAGGACTTGGATGCGGTTTTCTTTATTATCATCGTAGTAACCCTAGTCAACATAAAACGCTACAACAGGTGTTCATAATATAACCGCCAAGACGAAAACGGGTCAAAGATAGAAAAAAAACGAACGGAGTCGCGGGAAAATTGTCTAGTCAGTATATAGATTTAAAGGTACACATTTTTGAAGAGATACAATTTTTTACTTCTTTCAGTATCTGTCTTTATTTAACTCAAGAACGCACTCAAAGGACTTGGATGCGGTTTTCTTTATTATCATCGTAGTAACCCTAGTCAACATAAAACGCTACAACAGGTGTTCATAATATAACCGCCAAGACGAAAACGGGTCAAAGATAGAAAAAAAACGAACGGAGTCGCGGGAAAATTGTCTAGTCAGTATATAGATTTAAAGGTACACATTTTTGAAGAGATACAATTTTTTACTTCTTTCAGTATCTGTCTTTATTTAACTCAAGAACGCACTCAAAGGACTTGGATGCGGTTTTCTTTATTATCATCGTAGTAACCCTAGTCAACATAAAACGCTACAACAGGTGTTCATAATATAACCGCCAAGACGAAAACGGGTCAAAGATAGAAAAAAACGAACGGAGTCGCGGGAAAATTGTCTAGTCAGTATATAGATTTAAAGGTACACATTTTTGAAGAGATACAATTTTTTACTTCTTTCAGTATCTGTCTTTATTTAACTCAAGAACGCACTCAAAGGACTTGGATGCGGTTTTCTTTATTATCATCGTAGTAACCCTAGTCAACATAAAACGCTACAACAGGTGTTCATAATATAACCGCCAAGACGAAAACGGGTCAAAGATAGAAAAAAAAACGAACGGAGTCGCGGGAAAATTGTCTAGTCAGTATATAGATTTAAAGGTACACATTTTTGAAGAGATACAATTTTTTACTTCTTTCAGTATCTGTCTTTATTTAACTCAAGAACGCACTCAAAGGACTTGGATGCGGTTTTCTTTATTATCATCGTAGTAACCCTAGTCAACATAAAACGCTACAACAGGTGTTCATAATATAACCGCCAAGACGAAAACGGGTCAAAGATAGAAAAAAAAACGAACGGAGTCGCGGGAAAATTGTCTAGTCAGTATATAGATTTAAAGGTACACATTTTTGAAGAGATACAATTTTTTACTTCTTTCAGTATCTGTCTTTATTTAACTCAAGAACGCACTCAAAGGAATTGGATGCGGTTTTCTTTATTATCATCGTAGTAACCCTAGTCAACATAAAACGCTACAACAGGTGTTCATAATATAACCGCCAAGACGAAAACGGGTCAAAGATAGAAAAAAAACGAACGGAGTCGCGGGAAAATTGTCTAGTCAGTATATAGATTTAAAGGTACACATTTTTGAAGAGATACAATTTTTTACTTCTTTCAGTATCTGTCTTTATTTAACTCAAGAACGCACTCAAAGGACTTGGATGCGGTTTTCTTTATTATCATCGTAGTAACCCTAGTCAACATAAAACGCTACAACAGGTGTTCATAATATAACCGCCAAGACGAAAACGGGTCAAAGATAGAAAAAAAACGACCGGAGTCGCGGGAAAATTGTCTAGTCAGTATATAGATTTAAAGGTACACATTTTTGAAGAGATACAATTTTTTACTTCTTTCAGTATCTGTCTTTATTTAACTCAAGAACGCACTCAAAGGAATTGGATGCGGTTTTCTTTATTATCATCGTAGTAACCCTAGTCAACATAAAACGCTACAACAGGTGTTCATAATATAACCGCCAAGACGAAAACGGGTCAAAGATAGAAAAAAAACGAACGGAGTCGCGGGAAAATTGTCTAGTCAGTATATAGATTTAAAGGTACACATTTTTGAAGAGATACAATTTTTTACTTCTTTCAGTATCTGTCTTTATTTAACTCAAGAACGCACTCAAAGGACTTGGATGCGGTTTTCTTTATTATCATCGTAGTAACCCTAGTCAACATAAAACGCTACAACAGGTGTTCATAATATAACCGCCAAGACGAAAACGGGTCAAAGATAGAAAAAAAACGACCGGAGTCGCGGGAAAATTGTCTAGTCAGTATATAGATTTAAAGGTACACATTTTGTATAAGATGTACACCATATAGCTTTGTTTTCAACGGAATTAGATATTGTGATCACGTAGAGAAGCGATATTTTATGAGTCTGCTAAAAAGTGTTTTTTTATTAATACGTTCCATTTTTCACACGGGACGTAATGGAAATCTCGTGTAGTTACTTATATTCCTATACGAGCTGAATTTTCACCAACATTTTCACGATAACCTTATTTTTATTGTTTTAAATTTACCTATTCACAGTCGATACCTGCTTTAATTAAAATAAAAATAAATCACCAAATTACGCGTATTACGGATTCTGCCAAAAAACTATATTGTCTGCATGGATGTGCCAATCAAAGAAATGGTCGCAGACCTAGTTTTCGCCCGTATTGTAATTGTAATAAGAGCGAAAAGAAGGTCTGCTGCGGCCATTTCTTCGATGGTACATAAAAGCGGAAAGAGTCGCCACTAAGAACAATGGCGACGGTTTGTTAGTGTGTGAGTAGTGCACTATGCATTTTAGACTCACTATAATGTGAAGTTTATGAACTTGTATGTCCTTTAGAACTCGGATATTTAAGTAGTACTCCTAAGTAAATAAGTAATGGAAGAGCGGAACCTTCTAATAAAGGAATCTCTTTGCTTTAATAGTGACTCCGATCACATAGAAAGATTGTCATATTGTTTCCATAAGTTTGAAATTTTTTTTTTCTATACCTACCTATTGAATAAAGCTATTACAAAAAGAAAAAACTTCAGGATGCAATATTTTTATTTACTAAGCGTAAAAGAAGTGTAAAGTCTCTGTAAAAATTAGTTTCTCTGACCACCGTTAAAGAAGTAAAAAGAACCAATGTGCAACGATCCAAAAACATAACATTCAACAATCCAATAAAAAAAATCGTTTTCTTTTTAATATTTATCAAGTTTCAACAATATTTTTGGCTATGCGAGTAATACTCTATCGAATCAGTAGTGGAAAATGCTTGACGGACATTTATGTACGAAAAAAATTATTAACTGACCAAGGGCGAGTCGGACTACCGTACAAAGAGTTCTGTACCACCAAGCCATACGTTTACGAAACTCTAATAAAAACATAGTAATTAATAACAAAAGTATTAATGCAATAGCAACATCAATGTGACAAAAATCAAGGCCCTAAAATGGTAGCAATTGACAAACAATCGGCACGGAATCCCGATTATTATTATTTGCTTTCTTACTTTAGAGTGTACTTACCTTTGAAACTTGTGGAAGTAACTATTTCTTAAAACATAAGGCCGAATAAATAACGTAATAAAATGCATGTTTAAATTTTTATTACCGGTCTTGATAGAGGCCATAGCAACACGTGTTCTACGAAAATTTCAACTGGCTACCTATTACGACTAGAACTGAAGACTCCTATGACAGACTGACAGAGAGCGGAGGCTTACTGATAGAGGGTCCCGTTTGGCACCTTTTGGATACAGATCCCAAAAAATAAACGAAATTTTATAATTTCCCAAAAATTCCAGTGTTTTGGAACCGAATTTTTCATCATTTTTCAATGTAGAAAAGTGGCATTCAATTGTCGCGATCCCCGCTCAATTTCAGGAGTGATAAGTCCAAAATGAGGTCTTCAGGTGAAAATTACTTACCTCTAAAGGTGGAGTATTTCGACAAATTCAATTTCGACAGTCTACAATCTCAATTCACTTTCATCTGGCAGGAGATGTCTGCTTTTATTCGCTGTATGATGCAGTGTTAGATTCCGTCTAGACAGCTGAAAGCTGCAGCTCTGTATTGCCATTCCATGCCAGAAAAGCTGGTGATTTCATTTGAGGTCAAAAAAAAGGATTTTCGTCTTCTGTAAGTTCATTTATTTTGTATCTTGATTAAAAACACTTGTACTAGTCTCACTGGATACCAAATCAAGATGCGTTTCCAGTTTCACCAAGTGCCGACATGTGCAAGTACAAATTTAATTTATTTTGGCCCGCGACTCACCCCGCTTTAATTCAATCTCTTCCCCGTTTTCGGCTTGGGCGTTAATTTATTAACATTTCTTATAGCTTATATGTTGACCAGGGTCACTGTGATGATAATAAAGAAAACCACATCCAAATCTGTTCAGTGGTTCCTGAGTTAAGATGGAACATACAAACGACAGAGAGATAATAATTCTAAGAATAGTAGTCTGTTAAAAATGTGTTGAAATAAAATATTGAACTTTATTGAACTTTAAACGTTTAAAAAGTATAATTTAGGTAATTTATTTATGAAATGAGAACGCGGTAAACTCGAGATTACTAGATTTCGTACTTGTTTGTTTGGTGTAACCAGGCGAAAGAAAAATAGTTCCCTCAATGTTTATTTCAACACTTTTTTGACAGACTATACTTTAGACTTCAGTGAAATACAAATAAAATAACCCATCATGATTAAAAGCACTTTTACTAGTCCCACTATTTTTATTTTATAAACCTCGAAAATTGTTACAGACTTCCACATTTTATTTGTTTAAAAGGTCCATCAACTTTCGTCTTACATTTTCTCCGCAAGGAAAATGTCTTAATTATTGCTAAATACCTGCTTGTTATGTAATCACATGTTTAAATATTATTATTAATATAATAATTACAACGGTTTCGTATTTTTTTGCAAATTCGAAGCATCAATCAGAGGATAACACAGATTTTTCAGAGTTATTCAAGAGACAAACTGTTCCCCTCAGCAACCATAATTTGGTTAAAAAATAACAAGAAGACTTGAATTCCATTTATTCCAAAACATGTATGACATATTATGATTAGCAAACAATCATAGTTTCGGTAAAAGTAAATGAAAATTTGTACGTTAAATAATGTTCCAAAGATCCAAAAAGCGTGGACACCAAAATTTGATTAAACCTACCATAGTATAAAACCCTACTAACAGTCGGTATATTTGTCATTGGAAACTGTATTTCCCGGTTACTTTTACAACTTCAGAATAACAATATATGCATGCAATAAAATGGATTAATAACTATTTAGTTTATGGAAAATTGTAGACAAATATTTTCTTTTATTTAACTTCGACGAACGTACTCGTAAATTTGTTAGTCACTTAGCGTACACGTTCTTTTGAACATATTATAGTTCGAATATTGATTTTGTTTTACAGCTATTATCTCGGAATGTAACTTGGATTTGAGTCAGCCTTTGAAACGTAAAATTAATAGGTATGTCTGAAGGCACATATGTACATGCCCTAAGTTAGCAACTCGATGTGTATCGCCACAAATAAGACATTATTCATATCAGTGCACTCTGCAAAGTGGCTGTTACGACGATCGCTGCGTTTCTATTTCTAGATAGCGCAAAATAAGAGAAAATAATACGTATCACATGGACACGATTGACGAAAAAGATATCAACTTAAATTTTATAGATCTATAAACTGACTATAATTTGGTTAAAGAATCATCAAAATCGCTATGTTAAAATGGCAACCATGTTAAGCCCGCAGGCTTGCAAAAGGAGGAATAAAATTCTTGCGCATATCATAGGAAAATTTGGAAAACTTTCGTTTTGTTTTATTGGCAAAGGTAACAACGGAAATATTTATATTAAACTTGACATTTATTTTTGACTATATTAATATGTCTATGATATATATTTTTTTAAACTATTTGGATTACCCATTCAGGAGGAGTAGACCTTCAAAGATAGGTCTTATATTGCAATTTGAGCATGTATTTTTAATTTGTGGACATTAATGGACCAACAAATCCAAAGTTTTGCTGAAATTGTCACTCCAATTTATTTTCCTTAAGTCAAATGTGTAGGTTTATACTTAAGTTTTGCATGGAAAGCAAATTTAGAAAATTTTCAGTAAAGTCAAACATTTCTTCGTTTTGAATTATTTGTGTCTTCTTGTGAAGCGAAATTTTAAACAGACTTCAACTACCTCTTCATTAATGAATCACTTATTGTGTATGATACGATGAACACCTGACAGACTTTGGTGTAAATATGGCCAACTTAACAGAGGAAAATACAATTTCTATGGCACACGTCTTTCTGAGTCGGAATAGTCGTATCTAAAGCCACGTATAAGAACGCCCTGTATGCAGTGAAGGCTATCAATATTTCTAACTGACAATTTATAATAATGTTAGCACGATACTGCTATGAGGAATTGTTCAAGAGTTTCATGGAATCAAATATATCTAGCGAATAGTTTGATTAGAATAAAAATGCATTTTGATTGGAGTTTCCCTCGTAGTTTTTAAGATCCGTCAAAAATAAGAAACTCTAATAGCGAAACCTCAATATCAGTCCGCTGTCACCTTGGAAACATGAATAAATATTTTCACAAAATTGTACTAAAATATTATAATAAACAGTTTTGCCTCCTTTATAAATCAGAAGAATGTCTTATTGTGTACCTCATTCGAACGAAGTACAGATAAACATTGCAAACGTAAAAGAAGGTACATAATATATACATATTTTTGCGTGTGATGGGTTAAATATATATACGGAAAAACAATTGTAAATATCTCAAGTATAGTATGTATCTAAGTGAGTATAGTCAGACATACACATTTCTTAAATTATGTAATTTTTTTTATTATTAGGGTTTCGTCCTAGAAAAATCAATTGTGACTCATATCATAGGTTTGTGGTTTTTGCCTCAATTGTTGGGCGACCTGTACATTAAGCAACATTCCCTATAATCCTTTACTCCAGTGTAGCGTCTTGGTTTTAAAATAAGCCTCCAGAACTAGTGCTACCACATTGAAATTGAC
The DNA here is from genome assembly GCA_910592155.1 of Ypsolopha scabrella. Taxonomy (NCBI): domain Eukaryota; kingdom Metazoa; phylum Arthropoda; class Insecta; order Lepidoptera; family Ypsolophidae; genus Ypsolopha; species Ypsolopha scabrella. The sequence continues at coordinate 18,826,166 of OU342975.1, read as the reverse complement.
CTATTGTTAAGAAGATCGATCAGGAGCTCGTTTGCTAACAAAGGAGCCGGGCAATCTTGGAGCCATTTGAGGTACTTAACGAGGCCTATTGATAAACCAACAATGAGGGAACCTGATCAAATCTTGGATAAAGGAGAAAGGAGTTCCCTTGCTGTGGAAAGATACCTGCGTGAATCTCAGATACATAAAATTAATAAAATACACGTAGAAAATGTCCATATATGAACAAATACTTTCTGAAAAGACCCGCTACTTCTCAATTTCGGTTTTAAGTGTTAAATTTGATAGAAGTATTATGTAAGTATTGTATTGATATTTGTTAACAAATTGTTTAAAGAAGCAAAGGCACAATTTTTTTATTACCATTTTTTATATATTTTAAACAAAAAGTATCATAACTTGACCGATTCCTTGAAAGGGGTTATACTAGAGCTAATCTGCTAAGATTTTGACCCTATAAAACTATAAACTTTTGATACAGTTTATTGTATCAAACCTTATGGTTTGGAATTTAAAAAAAAACCGGCCAAGTGCGTGTCGGGCCACGCGCAGCTTAATGTTCCGTAGTTGCCCAGTACATTTTATAAGTTGGTCTACTAATACAGATCGTGCCAAACTTATTCTGGTCCGCTCGGAAGTTGCTCTCCCGAAGAACGGCCCATACATTGTCGTGTTTAGAGGGGACTAAAAGTTTGGCGCGCCCTGTACTCCTAAACTTTTAAAGCCTACTTAGTTGTGATTGTTTCCTTCAACTTCAAAATATATACTACTTCTGTGAATTTTTCTACATATTCATAAACAACCGTTTAGCCAGCAGAAGGGGGGGGGGGGGTGGCACTTCTCTCTACCAAAAATTAGCACTTTAAAGCTTAATAATTCGCCAACGGGTCCTTAAATCTAAAAATGGTAAATGGTTTTTACACACCCATTATGTTTTTGATGGAACTATACAACCTACAACCTATCCCACACTATGGGATAGACGAGAAAAAAAATCATCCCCAATTTTTACCCTTCAATGAAAAATGTTTCGATATTTTTTTACCCCCTTGTTGACGTAATTAATATGTATACCCATACTAAAGTCCTTGTTGGACTACGGAACCCTAAAAACATGATCATTGATTTAATATTTTAATTTATTTTGATCGAAAACAAACAGCTTTTTAAATTAAGAATATAAATAATAATATTATGTATCCCAATTGATGTCCAATTTCAAGCAATGATACTATAAAAAGAAAGAAAAAGAAAGTGCCGGTTTAATTTTTTTTTAATTTGTTTTTGTAAGCTCAGGCAAGGATATTTGTTCAGCCTAATTTTCAGTAATTTAGTTATTAAAGGTGTTCTATGGAAGCATTCGAAGCTGTCTGGCAGATTACATACATTTGCCTAGCCCACAACAAAAGAAGAAATATTAGTCACTGATTGGTTATTGGTTTCTCTATTTTATGCAGGTGCATAATTACATTTTAGTAGCTCAACCTAAATATTTGTTGTATGTGTTTCCCTTATTAGTATTTTTTTTCATATTCTAAAGATTTATATTGTAAAGAATAACTTTGACGTGTAGAAAGTATACTATATGTATCTATTTTACAAAATGAGTATTTTGATTTTGATTGGTGTTTTATTAACTGACCCAATAACAGCGCAAAATAGCAGTCTTATTACATTAACCGACCACATTGATATTTCATCGGCAGGCCGTAGAGTTGGGCAGATCGCAAGAAAACGAAAATCTTTCACAAAAAGTGAAAAATAGGTGCGACAACGAGCGAAGCGAGGAGGAAATGTTAGGTCGCTTGTGATCATAAAGGGAAACGCAGCTGAGCGAGGCGACCCCCCTAGTTTTAACAGAAATACGATATGCCTGGCCAGATCTGTCAAAAAAGTGTTGAAATGAATATTGAAGAAACTATTTTTCTTTCGGCTGGTTACACCAAACAAATAAGTACAAAATCTTTTAAATCGAGTTAACCGCGTTGTTATTTCATAAATATATTGCCTAAATTATACTAATTGAACGTTTAAAGTCCAATAAAGTTCATTAAAGTTTCATTTTCATTTCAACACTTTTATAGCAGACTATATAAACATTTTACTGTAGGTATAAGCCGGTAGTACGGTAAAACTGACATGTTAATTACTCTCCGTTACCGTCTTTGACGTGTTCATCCCAAATAACATCCCCCAATACTAAGTATTAATTGAATATGTAATACCTATGTTTCCACCTTCACACGCCTGTCCTGCCAGCTAACTAGAAGGAGAATAATTACTAACCTCACTAACGCGTGATTGGCATCTCATTTAAGTAATTGCAAGTAATTTGTGCGTAATAACCACTTGACTTAGACATATTATTAAATTAATGGCTTATTCAGAAGGTAATCGTTTTGCGGAATTTATGGTGATTGAAAAGGTATAGTAAATTGGATTATAATGTGTGGTATGGTTGCTGAGGACTTCATATAGCAAGCGCTAAAAAAGAATTGAGATCGAATTGGGTGCCGATGCTTATGTAGGTTCCTTCGTAACTGCAGTTATGTACAACGTTCTTCACTTCTTTTAATAGTAGATTATGCACTAAGGGAATAAAGCAGTGTCTTATATCGCGGGCGGCATATTGAACCCTGAGCGTAACGAGGGGCTCAAGCTGCCAAAGACGAAGACAGGCTTTATTCCAGAGGAGCATACTCTACTTTTCACACCTTTTGCGAGACAATAAAAAGCCAGGGCTCCATAAATTGAGTATTTTCGTCATTTGCTTTTTCGTATATGTGTTGATTTTTCCGGTAGTAGGTTATTAATAATCTCTAAAGCTTCTGTTTTGATAAACTCTGGAGTAGAATCACTATCGCTCAAAATTTTTTTTATCAACATGAATATTGCAATAAAATTCACTGACAATCACAGCACCAAACACAGTCCTTTGTTTCACATTCTTTGTATATAAACGCACCTTTTTTTATCCTGCTTATAGTGGCCAGTGGCCAGTTTGATTTTCGAACAAACGTCTTTACATTGCCATATAAGCATTTTTTTACTTAGAGTTTTCCACTAATTTCCACATGAATTTGACGTTCCAAATTCAAATCACTTTATTTCTTAGGGAGTTGCATACAACTTTATATCCCTCAAGATTACTTTACGTTGAGGTTGCATGATATGTAATTGGACATTGATGAGCAGGTGGTGTGAGAAAATATATTAAGGTCCTTGGTGCTGAATATGTAGAACTTGGCAAGTTCTCATAGATTGATTGGAAGTGGTCTAGGTTTTATATGAGTGAGTCACTCAGTTACTCAGTCAGTGATAAAAATATATAGATATTTTCACCATTACTATTCGAAAAGGGGTTATTGGTTCACCAAAAACAGTGAATAAAACGCTCTTTTCCTCACTGAGTGAGAACAAGTAACTTTTTAAACTTTTTGGATAGGCAAAGGCATGGCAAAGGTATCTGTGACCATACAGCCATCTTAAAACATAATCACCCGAGAAGCTATAAACTATAAATCACTACATTTTATGTTCCACAAAAATGCCCGAATAAAGCATTTTAAATTTGGAACAAGAGTCAATGCACAATATAAAAAAATATCTTACCAAACGTACTGGCTGACCGCTTGGAAAAAAGACCAAAAAAAAAAGAACCGCCATTTTTATGTTTTGTTCTCTTATTAATTTACTATGTACCGATTGGTTGTAAGTATAATAAAATTTGATTCAAATAGTTAATATGGTACTGTTTATTTTCTCATAGTCAATGGTGAAAAGTAGAGTACATAACTCGTGAAAAAAAAATTCCATCTCGGCTCTTGGATCTCTCGCTCCGCTCAGGATTCTACTCTAGAATCCTGAGCTTCGCTCGGGATTCAACTTTAGAATCCTTCGCTCCTCTCAGGATCCACCTTTGAGCCTCGAAAGAAATTCCCTTTTTTTTCACTTGTTGTGTAATCTACTATTATACCATTCCCACTCTAAAAAGCTTATTTTATTCACTGCAGTGAATAAAAAGGCTTTTTAATCACTATTTTGGTGTTTGAATTTAGAACACACCAATATATTCGACCTCCATCTCAATGATTATACAACCTCCTTGCGGAAAAATACTCGATACAAACTCCTTGCCAAAAGAATATTTGACATACAAACTCCTTGTGCAAATAACTGCTCGAGATTTGATTGGTCGATATTTGCGACAAGGAGTTTAGCATTAGAATAAAAACTGTTTTGTGTTTTTTGCTGCCATTACGGATAAAATATATTAGTAAATTGGCGCCATTTTGAATACTGTAAGTTGTACGAACACAAAGTCTAGTGTTACTTTATAATAAATCGATTTAATATGCATTCAAGTGATAAAGAAGATGTCTTAACACCTGAGTTTATGAAAGAGAGGGCGGCCGATATAGTAGAAGACTTGCTACCTAACAAATCACGGCTCGTTTACATCAAAGCCTACGATGAGTTTTAAAATGGAAAAATGAAAATCAAGCTTCGGGCACAATGTTGAAATTTTAATGTGCATTTTAATTAATATAACCTTCCATTTTTCTTCACTTAATGTCTATTTTCGCTTAAATTATTTCTTTTTCTCGTAGTCATGGTATAAGGTACAATATGCAGCTCTTGAATAAAGTACGGATTTATATTGAGGGCCACGAATCACTCGCGTCGCTCAGGATTCTAACACTTGAATAATTAACTCCTTTTTATTCTGTCAACTATCTTTCTGTTTGCTTGCAAAGGTTGCCTGGAAGATATTGCTGTTAGCAATAAGTGCCGCCTTTGTACACCATGTTTGATTGTTTTGATATTTTGTATTGATTTTATTGTATGTGCAAAAAGTGTTATAAATGAAAAAAATTGAATCACTCGCTACGAATCACTCGCTACGCTCGTGATTAGTCGTTAGAATCCTTCACTTGCTCGTGATTCATCTATGGCCCTCGCTTTAAATCCGTCCTTTATTCACTAGTTGCATAATATATTATTGTTCATCCATCCAATAGTAAATAAAAAAAGCATTTTTTTACATTATTTTATTTGTTCCAGCCACTTTGTCTGTGGTTTCAGCTCCATCTTAAAGATACAAATACGCTAAAATAAAACAACAAATAATAAAAATTATCAAGCAAACTGTCCAAAATCTTTGCAAAGATGGTAAGTCGTTTGCAATAGAATCCAACAATCATGTAAACAAACCAAATTGTCACGATTACTCCGTAATCACATACATTTGACGATCAATTATGAACATAGTCTGATTTCAACGAACGCACCATTGTTTTCACATTATCTTCAACACGATTTAACTTGTATTTATAAGTTAAATTTGTTAAAACATTTGCAACGTAAAAATTTCGAAGTATTTGACAAGCTGTCATCTTAGTTTTTTACTCATCGAACTCTATAAGTCATTGAAAAGTTAGTGTTGTTCGTAATCTGAAGTTATCTTTTATTTTTAATTTAATAAATTATTTTAATTTAATATTATTTGAATACAATAAAAATTTTTTTTCAAGAGCTTAATATAATTAACCAAAACGGATTGTATCCTAAGCCATAAAAATAATGGTTAGTTTTTAAAAATTGACAGGTGGCCATTTTGTTAGAATTGTCATTCACAGTCATTCACTGTTCTGTGGGTTCGCTGTGCATTAGTGTTTTCGAGTTTGACGAGCTCGCCGCATCGAAAGGAATAACTGTGCTTCGCCTTCCTCCCTACCACTGCGAACTCAACCCAATTGAGCTCATTTGGGCACAGGTTAAGTTGTATGTTGGGAGAAATAACAAATCTTTTAAAATGGCGGAAATAAAAACTTTATTGAACGAAGGGTTGGCGAGAATCGGAGCCGAACAATGGTCGAAATGCGTAAGTCACGTCCTAAAGTAAGAGGAAGAAATGAAAAAGCTCGACGGCATTTTAGACACGGCAAGCGATGACACAGTGGTTCCATTTATAATTACGGTCACCGGCGACACTTCTGATAGTGATGATGACGAAGACGAAGATTTAAATTTTGTTTTAATAAACACTTTTTTTATATATAATCAGTTTTATTTTATAGTCTATGGCTTATATATTTAATCTATTTAGTCAGTTTTATTTTAGTACCTATCCTACTATGGGCCATAGTCTATGACTTAAAATTAAAATAATTAGAAAAATAAATTTAATTAAAATTAAATTAGAACACTATGACATCACTATGGGCATAAACAATACGCTGTCAATGTCAGTCCGCCATATTTGTTTACATGATTGTTGGATTCTATTGCAAACGACTTTTAAAGATATTGGTCTGTAGTTGTAAATGTCAGAGGCATCCCCCGTCTTGTTCTTAAAAATTCTTGTTACTAGTGGCCTTTTGAGAAATAAGGAAAAACGGTACAAGTTCACAATATTTTTTGTCTTCCGAAGAAGGTGTGACAGGATCGTAGCAATGATAGTTCTGTATTCTCTGCCTCGAACTTAGGAATATAAAAAATTTGTTTATTTTTTACCATGGACCTCTAATACAATCAATCAGTACAAAAAATATTGTGCTCAGAATCGATCGAAATGTATATTGGAATTCTTAGTACCAATTCGGTGGAACGTAGGATGTTTTCATTACGCCCGAAGGCTAACGATTTGCAAATTAGGGATCCGAAGATATATGAGGGGATCTTTGATGAGAAAAGAATTACATTTTTATTCGACGGCGTTTTAGAAGTGTATTTTTGGTTGAAATGAAATTACTTGAAATCAGTAGATACTTATTTTACGCTTATTAGTGGAACATATTGAAGAAAAAATATAGACGAATAAAAGAAAAGATTTAGTGTGTGCTTTGAGTTTGAAGTACATTTATTCGAGAGCTATTTGTAATCATCCCAATATCTGTCAAATGATAGTTTAAATAAATTCACAAGGAAACTGAAATATGGATAGCATAGTAATACAATTGCATGGCCAACGACATATTAAGAAAACAATTTCCTCCTTTTTGCTCTGATTTGTACATTATAATTAGACATTTCTTTATTCCAGGCCTGAGGCCTATTTCATAAAAACCATACATAAAAAATATAATACTAGCAGGCCAATCGTTCTTTTGTTGTGGTACCTCTCTATAACGTCGGAACACTATCCCTTAAGGCCAGAAGTCCGGACCACGGACTCTCGACGGTCACTCGTAGTCAGTCAAGTACTTAATAGTAGGTACTTAAAGTACTTAATACTTTTCTGGAAGATCTGAGACTGTAAAAAGAAGAATATTTGTCGCCCACATAATTTAAATCACATACACAGAAGAAGAAAATTTGAAGATTTATTTCAACCAAGATATTAGGTATGTATTATCAAACATCTAAGCTTGTAAAGAGGCATTTTGTATGCATCAAATTGTAAGTAAAGTTTTTACCGAATTAGTGCTTTATTTTATTTTTTTCATGTAAAGAAAGTTGCTAGTCTTTCCTTGTGAACCATAGATAGACTTGATGGAAATAAACTGCGTTTGATGCGTTTGTAGGCTGCGTTCAGTTTAATCGTCGAGCGACACCCACCTCACATGCCTTGATATTTTCCTGCTGTCAGTGTTAAGAAACTGAACGCAGTCTACAAATGCATCAAGCGCAGTTTAGGTAACGGTAGGTGACTACTGACAGCAGGAAAATATCAAGGCATGTGAGGTGGGTGTCGCTCGAAGATTAAACTGAACCTAGCATACGAACGCATTAAACTGAACGCAATTTATTTCCGTTAAGTCTATTTATGGTTCACAAAGAAAATTCACAAAACATAAAAAATAAAGCAATAGTTAGGTAAAAATGAAAAAGATTTTATCAAAGGAAAAGATTTAACGTTCTTATTTCAAGAATTACAAAAAAGTTCATCAAGAAGATAATTCCTTTGATGAAATAAAGTACTACTTTTGTAGCTTTCTATGAAAAAAATATGATTACACTTAAATTCTTAGTCCACACGTATATATGAACTTAAAAACCAATGGAGTATTAATGAGTAAAATGAGTATTTTGCGCTAAATATTGCTTTAAGAACCCGCTCCGTATTTTTCGTCTGTTTGATGTGAAGTATTATTTTAATTATTTTTCTTGTCATTGCCGCGATGTTCTTGTAAAAATCAAGGACATACACCAGTCCATATTGGCCATCTAAATGAAGACCTAAAATTTATTTGATTCAATTCTTTCTCCTTTGCGCGTTATTTTGATACTTAGATATTATTAATAACGATTCGGAGCGGGCTCGTAAGTAAAAAAATAACTCGCAAAAGAGAAACAATTCAATCAAATATTCTGGGCCTTTATTAAGACGGCCAATATGAAGTGGTGTATGTCCCCAGTTTTATCAAAAACATCGCGATAAAGGCTAGAAAAATATTTGACATATTGTTTTTCATCAAAGTTGTCGTCGTCGCAGACCGGGCTCTTATGTGACCGAAATCGGTCCCTCAAGAAACCTATAGTTACTTAAGTAAGGGCTTAAACAAAAAAAAAACGTAGTGTGAAACGCCAATTCGGATTTAAGCAGGCAAACTGTCAAAAGTTAAGGAATTCTTAGCTCGGATACATAGTTTTTTCTCAAATTGCAAGTATAAAACAAAATTTGCTCAAATGGATACTGGCACGTATCCAGACTTTTGTTTCGGGGGGGACATTCATTGAACAACAATGTGAATTGTGAAGGAAACCTCTGTGATCACTGTGCCTACTACAATATTAGCCGTCGATCGAAATCGAGACGATCGTCACGCCTAGGCCGAATCGTAAATAAAAAATATTATTGTTAGTTAATATATTATAAACCTAGTGATATGGGTATTTTTCGAAAGTTATTAAGATGAGCAATAAAAAAAATTAAAAAAAAAAATTATAATAATATAAAAAAAAGTTGTGGATTGTTATTCTAGGCCCAAATCTTCTTCTTTTTTTAATATATGTATAGAGTTTTTTTTTTATTATTCTTTATATTTTTTTACAATATTATAAAATTTGAATAGATATTATACATACATATATTCATATATACAACCAAGAATTTTTCAAGGAGAAAGTCCCCCCCCCCCCAACTTACCCCAAGAAAAAAAAAATGTTTTCTTGTAGGTAATTTTATCTAGTTTTAGAAAAACAAAACGATTAGAATTGGACAACTAGTTCCGGAGATATAGCCAAAAACAAAATTGGCGAGAAAATTTGCAAACTTGCAAAAATGCGCGTAATCGGACGGGTTAAGTAGGTATCAAAAGTACCGTAGCATTTCTATTAAAACGTACTTTAACATACTTTACAGTGGTTATGTATGAATAAACATTCCCGGTACGATGTATGTCACGCCAAATTCCGGAGGGTGTTAAATCCCACCTATCCCCCCCTGGATACGTGCTTGAATGGATACTTCAAAAGAGTTTGAGGAATTTCAGCTAAGACATCGGAAACCCGCCGATACTGTAATAATAAACAATGACGCTTTTAGAAGGTTTTTTTAAATTTTATTAGGGCATTATTTCATCTAAATTTCGATAATAAATATTCTCACGAAGTCCGTTTGGCTATAGTTGTAGTAGTGATCTATGCAGATAAGCATGTTTTGTGTGTGTGACGCGTTGTGTAGCGCTCCCGAGGTTACGCACACACACTAGAAAAAAGTAAGTGTGCACGCACTTCTACAACCATAGCCAAACGTACTTCATGAGACAGAATATCTGTACTAATCAGCTTTCCTATAATTAAAATAATTTGGTCCTTCGAAGGCCGTTGAACCAGCGATCTATGGTCTACACTCAGCCCTATATTTACAGTCCGCTGCTCAAATATATATGGTAATATGTAATACGTTACAGTTTTCGCAAAAAGAATCATTAAATAACAAATTCATAGTTATGGTGTGAAAATTTGTGACGTCAGACAGATCCCAAAGTGATGTATTGTGGTACGGAATATTAAAAATCCTGTTTCTTTTCAGGCGCTGAAATACTTAAATCATGTTTTTCTCACTTACACCTTTTTCCATCAGTCATTGTTAGGGGCGACGTTCATATGTGTCAACTGAAAATGGTGGAATGAAACCAGGGACCATCACTCGCTTATTGCAATAGTAGCAAGACCGTCTTTGTGGTCTAGTCGTTAAAACATCTCGAACACTAATCCAGAGGTCATGGCTTCAAATCCCGTACGCGCGTTAAGCTATAGGTATTTGTGCCCAAATACACCACCTTTCACGCTGGGACATAATAATCATTAATATAAGTTTGGATTGTAGTTGTTTCTTAGTGCTGTAATTTTCTTATGGAAACATATTCATACTTTATTAGAATAAAACAATTTGGTACTTGTTCAAAATAATAGATTAATTTACCGGCTGGTTTTGTCAAAATTCGACATTATCAGACTAAAGCCAAATAAATTTAATTAAAAATTAAGGTATTCATTAAAATTTATATCATTGTGGAATAGAAAAGCAGAAAAGTAAATCTGGACGTGAGGAGCTCTGAACCAGGATTGGAAAGGGACCTCTCGCGAACCGGTGGATGGTTCTACTAACTGAGCTATCCAGGGCGGCGATTCTCGCAAAAATTTTCACACGCTTTGCTTTTCATATGGCTCTGTTGATCGCGTTATAAATGCTGTGTGATGATAATTCTATTAGATATAATTCCAAGACACATAATCGTACATTATGATACAAGTGAGCTGCCTTCGGCTCGGCTTGCATTCCCGCCTCAACTGTAACGTCTAATGCTCACGCGTTTTATACGACGTTTTACAACACACTTGCGAGTAGAAATAATAAAACTTCACTGTCTTTTTTTCCAAAACACAGCTATGAACTGACAATTTTCTTTGAAAAATGGCGGCGGAGATTTTGTTTTTTGTGCTGATGAAAATAGAGGCACTGACGCAAAAAGCCCAACAGCCAAATATTGCCACACAGATAAATATTAAATATTAACAAACTGAATATTTTTGTATTTACAACAAAAATTTGAGTTAATTTGTTGATAAAAATAATTTATGACCCTAAGAACGCTGCAATAAGGGCCACTTTATAAGCAAGTGTGTTGAAAAGCATGTTATGAATACGTACAACAGTTTAAATTTTAAAAGTTTGATATGTTTCTTCATAAAGAGCTTGTAAAAATCAGCTGCTTTCGGCCTTCGCAAATTGTCGCATGTGCAAGAATCGCCTTCCAGTTCTCAACACAACCTGCGAATTTACCCACGTGCTTCCCGTATTTATTAGTGTTTAGAATGTGACGTGCACTTCACAGGGCGTACTCGAAAATACCCGGGATCATATCGTATATTGTTTCTGGAACGAAGTTCCTTATCGCACGTCACACTTCAGATAGTTGGCGAATGAGAGCTAGGCCGAGGCCAAAACAGTGTAAGACTTCGACCGTCACGACACTTTTATAGTTCATGTGTTTGTGCGTCTAATCTCTATGTAAAGGTATGTATATTACTGCAGCAGACGGGCGCCATGCGCTTCAGTAGGGAAAGGAACTTCGTTCCATCAGTTCCATGACACCTCTCGATTTTTTTTGTATCAATTAGTGAAGCGGTAGTTTAGTCGGTAAGACGCAGCCGGTTTTTAAATTATGGGTGTAGGATAATTCTGAACCAATGATTTATTCTAAATGAATGTGCAATTGCATAGCATTTGGTACGACTTACTGAATGGTTTTTTAAGCTGGCTGTTAAGAGGCCGGCGGAGCATGCATATTTCATACAAACGAAATACCAAACGTGTAAATCATTTAATCAATTTCATTTGTAAATCACTGAAGTAGTGTGTGTTTATTCCAATTGGATTAAAGACTAGATATAAGGAATTTAAATTTTCCATAGAAAATATATTTTACTCATATTTCATGTTTTATTCAGTGTTCTTATTTAATATATAAGGCGACTTTAATTTATGCAGCCAATCTCATTATGGTGGCTTCGTAAGTGATCAGTAACACGGATCGATAACACTTTTTGCTGATTTCGCAAAATAAATTCTTGACATCACATAATAATTGACTCGGGGCTGGGCTTGCGCTTGTGAGGAACACGAAAATAATAATTTACGAATTCAACAAAAAGAGTCATCGAACCTTGTTACTAAGCACTTACCGAGTCTTCGGTTAGAATTTGGTTGCATAAATTAAAGTCACCTTATATATTTGGAGACCTAGATATTCCGTAATCCAATCGGAATAATAAACACCCTACCTGAAGAATTTGTTTATTTTAAAAATTATTTAGGGTGTTTAGTTTGTATGAATTATGAATGTTCTTTGATGGATGGAATCCGAAATGAGGAGATTCGTCGGAGATCGAAAGTAACCGACATAGCTAGCAGAATCAGTAGGTTGAATTGGCAGTGGGCAGGCCATATTTGTCACCAACATTATGGCCGTTGGGGCCGAAAGGCTTTAGAATGGAGACCGCGTACAGCAAAGCGTAGTGTAGGCCGACCTCGTTCACGCTGGACCGACTACCTGAAAGACGTTGTGGGTGGCGGCTGGGTGAGAAGGAAGGAAGTTCCGCCTAGAGTGGCGAAATCTGGGAAAGGCAGTGGATGGACACGGCTTATTGGACGGACGGATGGTTGATGTCAAAAAAAATTACGTCTACTTTGTAATAGATGTTCTACTGCTTAAGCCACTGTACCGTCCAGCAGTAGACGAACACGGGCTGATGGATGAATGGATGGTTGCATGTTTCGCCGGCCTCTTAAGTCTTTTGGCCACATGACATGTCAGGTATTACAAGGTGCACAAATTAGCATTGTAACAAGAAGCAGTAGTACTGAGTCAGTATTTGTGATAAGTCTGAGTATGAAATCGTTCTATTTTTGTTTTTTTATTGCCTGCTCCCTGGATGTTTCACTCTGCCTACGGTCCAAATGATTTATTAGAATGTTCTGAACAAACTCAGACACACAAATACCTTTGTAACTTCAATTTTGTTAAACACTTCCTAAAACATAAAAAGTTTGTAAATGTATGAAAAGATTATTAGCGTAATTGGAACAACAGAAAAAAAACCATTTCTACGCGGGAGAAGAAGACTTCTGTACCGCTACATAAATCGGGTAAGGAATCCTAAAAACATGACAAAAAACAACAATATAAAAGTAATACTTCGTGGTAGACAGCATAGCAAACATAAAAGGCGTCAAAGCCGCTAAAATGGTAGCACCTGTCAAATATTCGGCATCCTTTCAGTACAGGACCCTAATTTTTATTTTTTATACTTTTATTTTAGAGTACCTATAATAATAATCTGACCCAATCTGAAACAAATAACCTTGAAATAATCGCATTTTGTTTGCTCCCTTTGTTTTTCATATTTTTATTATATGTCGTGGTAGAGGCCACAGTAATACATATCCTGTGAAAATTTCAACTGTCTATAATGGCTGAACTATAGACCCCTGTGACAGACGGACAGACAGAAAGACAGCAGAGGCTTAGTAATAGGGTCCCGTTTGGCACTCTTCGGTACGGGTACGGAACCCTAAAAAGGCTTTCAAGTAAATAATATATGCTTAGGAAGGCCAATGATTGTCCTCCCTTGTGATCTTATCACTAGACAAGATATAAATAAACATTTGTATCCATATGTATGGGTCCTAAAGAAAACATTATATAATGTTGATAATAAAGATTTTAACCCTATCTCTGTCATAATATTTTAAATCTAAGAGTTGGGCTGTATCTTTTAGAGATATAAAAGATATTCTTTGTTTAAGTTTAGGGTACATTGATCCTGAGATTTCAGGATTCTAGAAAGGGCAGGATTTTTCGAGTTTAAAAAAATACGGTATACTTTCAGTCTTCTTAAATTGAAAAGTTACAATCAGCATAAATTAAAACGCAATCTTCTTTGGATAATATAACAAATCACCCTAAAACATCAACTTATTTAAAAACAAAATTGTATTTACTCTCTTTGGATCTAAGATTCAGAAAAAAATTTCACTTATAATAAATACTTTCGTTGATAAAAATCTCAGGACTCTCAGGTTTTTCCGGCTTTTTGTCAGAAGTTTTTAATTTTTCACCTGGTAATTCTAATTAGTGTTTCGTAAGAAATTCTTATGGGCCGCGATTGCATTGATCACTGTTACTCCACGTGGAAAGACCTGCAGTGCGAAAGGGACGGATTCTGGAAAAAAGACAAATATTTTATAATTTAATTATTAAATAAAATCTAAATGTTGTATCAATCGTTTTTGTTTCAGAGTTTAATAAAGTTTATACTGATTTTAATCCAAAAATAATATACAACGTGACATTTATTTATGCATCCAAATTCATACTGAAGGCCTGGTGAGTGATCAGTAAATTGCGTAATTTGAAAAAGAAAATTTTGACTTTCCATTGTACTCGTATTGACTCGAGGCTGAGCTTACGTTTGTAGGGTATAGTAAAAAAACATACTCGAATTTTCCAAAGTGATTTATCGAACCTTCATACCGACTACCTACCGAATCTTCAGTATGAATTTGGCTGCATAAATAAATGTCACCTTATGTATATATGGGATATTGCTAAATTTTTATACGAGTATATACAGTTTCGATAGATTCTTCAAACAAGGAAGAATAAATTTATGATTTTTCAAGCACTATTCTCTCTTGCGCGTGCCAATTATCATTAATGCAATCATATAGGTATGCATATAGGTAGCGGCTTTGTTACAATTTCACTTCATTTTGTGTTGTGCATACGTGAACGTAACTAAAACATTTCAAACAAACCGTTTGAAATGGTCTCCTTCATTAAACATTTCCGGAAAATTCGATAGACTCGACACAGCAGCTGCCCTTTGTTAATTACTTTGCTTACAGGTAACAATCAAAATTGGACTTTAATTATTGAGAAATAAAATCCAGTTACCATGGTGCATACTTAAAAACAAAGTGTATTTAGCTTAAATCTGCTACTTAATTAAACATCCAACGCGAATGAAATGTGATACCTTTCCATTTGACTTGATATTCAGTTCAATGATATTTATGATTTATCTTATTTATTTGAAATAAAGACTACTTGCTTGGTTTTTGAATGTAGTGGAAATAAACAAAAGTGTTTTGGTTTACCGTCAGTCCTCTCTTTTGTATATTTTCAATCATTCGTCGAGTGGATATTGATGATGAAAAGTGCGGATATGGTTTTTAAAAGAGAATTGTGCTTCGACAATACCTAGATAAAAACATTATTAGTGTAATTTAATGGTGCTAGAGACGGATGAAGCAAAAAGGACAAAGGTTAGGTTGTCTATTAACGCGTAACGCGTGACGTGTGAAAAGTGAAACGGTGTGGCGGTCATACTGAAAGAAGAGTGAATGCGAGAAGTCAAGTAAAATTAGCAGTGTGTAGGGGATGATTGGTGGTGGGTAATATTCAGGTGAATGTTTTGGTGTGATAAGATAAGCGCCGAAATAGAGTTAATGAAATGGAAATGCGTTCATTACGGAGTATGTGAACCTTGACATCCGCTTGGAATTAAATAGAAAATTACCAATATACGCATCGTTCTGGCGTGCAAGAAGATATAATAGAAAGAGGAGTGTTTCGGTGGTTGGGGCAGAAGATGAATAAAAAATGAATATTGGAAGAAATGTACTAGGGTGCAAGTACAAGGTAAAGCATTACCGGGTTGACGTAGAAGGACATGATGCTGACTAGAGAAGGGCATTCAAAAACACCTGTATTACTATAATTAAGGATGTGAAAGAGGTGTGTCAGGATCATAGTAGATGGAAATAAGTGGTGTCTGAGTACCACACTGAGAGACAGGCGTGAGTATCTATATTCATGTGATTGAGATACGTCTATATTTCCAAGTTGAAATCACAAAACGCTAAATTTGACGTAAGTGATAAAACTTGTTTTATGTGTAAAGAGTTCTTAATTAAAGATTTCTGCCTCCAGAAAGGAGTACTGTTATATTAATGATAGCGTATGCTACTTGACTTGAATAATTATGCATGTCAGATGTCGAAGCTTCAGAAGTTACGATTTTAACACTCCTATCTACACGAATTAATCTGGAATTTTAAAGTTAATTCAACGCTTGGATCGAATTAAGTTTAATCGCAATAGCTTCCATTAATTCTATAATTATGCAAATTGGCGCCATTACCCAGAATTCAATTTCTGAAAATTATAACTTACGCTTTAACCCTATGTTACCGAGGGAAAAATGGAATATTAATAAGAAATAACCTTTGTCGTTTGGCACTTTGTATTGTAGGACTAAATACCCTCTAAATGTCGATCTACATTTAACAATCCGTAGCATTTATTGTAGATTTGGTTGTGAATGAGAAACACAAATTCTGATTCCTGAAATTACAATCGGGACATCCAGGTCGTAAATATAAAATTCATATTCATATTTACATGTAATTTATAATATCAGAACATATATTACTAGCTCTAATTATGTTACATTTGTACAAAATACTACTGTATATATTATTTCAGAGTTTTATTCGAGCGATTTCTCAGAATTCATAAAGAAAAATTTAAATCAAACACTAAAATGAATGAAATGTCACAATAAAATTACAAATATTGTTTTACTTTGCTTTTTACCTATAACTATTGATGTTATTGTAATGTTATTATATTAAAAAATAATAAAACATTTTAATTTTTGGCACTCAGTATAGGGCCGTCATCAGTCGAATCTTTATTATAGTCATTCTTCCATCCATCCATCCATCAGCCTGTTTCGTCCACTGCTGGACATAGGCCTTTCCAGGAGTTCACCACTCTTGGCGGTCCCCCTGGAAGAAATGCCCATACTCACACACGCTGGGCAGGCGGGTTGGTGAGCGCGGTGCCGAAACCCTTGCACTAGTGACGCCGCTGACCGTCACCAGTCTGATTTATATAAGGCCCGGCAATTGGCGATGGATATACCGCCATCCGTCGGTCCCAGGCAATGGTGGGCCGCCTGGTTTTTTGCCTGAGAGCTGTCCTCTTACTCTCCCCCGAATAACTTCGGGAGGATTTCCGAGTAAGATGGTGGTACCTCCACAGTCGAGCCCGGCATTAGCTCTACCATTCCTCTAGTCATTCTTACTAAAGTAAAATGACCTAATGCGGTTTTTGTTAGCAGCCGTAGAAGGGTTAAAACTTTTCCCGGTTATTGAACGTTAATTATAGAGAACTGCGAAGCGGTTAGTAGTTGTACATCACGTGATGTTTTCACTTAAAAAGTTAAAACTGGATATCAATAATTTATTTTAAGACATAGTTTAGAAAACATTATTGTTTAATTAATGGTTATAAAAATGAATATACATTTATCTTAATTTCACAAATAGGATAATTGATCTGATTTAATTTGGTGAGGTTTACTTATTAAATCAAAGTTTTAGTGTATCTTTAACAATTCTCACATAAAAAATATATATATAGGTTGGGGAAAAACTCTTTTCGCAAATGGTATGTATGAACTTATAATAAAATCTCTTTGGCTATACCATTTGTATATGCTGGTTTTGGTATTATAGCCTGACCGTTACCGCTGTGCACCGCCTTTGCGCCGCGCGGCGAGTCGGGGGGAGGAAAAGAAAGAGTAGCATGAGTTCACATCATTCAAGTTACTAAGTACGATAAATTAAAATTATACCTTTTAATACTTGATTTCGATGCTGATTTGAATTATATGTTTAGTTTTTTAATAAAACACGACATATTGAAATAAAAATTATAATTTTAATATAACGTACTTAGCTACTTATTTTACTTACCTTATAGTAGTATCATATTTTCTAATAAATGTATAAAGTTTATATCCTTAAAAATATTGTAATCCAATCTCGTAAGATCCGACAATATCGATCTCAGGTGAACTCATGCTAGTTCCTTTCCTCCCCCCGCGTCGCCGCGCATACCTCAGAGAGTGCACAGCAGTTATGGCCAAGCTATATTAAAAAGTTTAAATTAAAAAAAAATATAATTCCCAATTCAAATTATTTAAAATGTGTGATTTTCATTTGTTTTTCTTACTGTTAAGATGAGTGAATCTAATGAAGAAATTCGATACATTTTAAAATTTTACTACGAAAAAGGTAAAACAGCAACGCAAGCCGCGAAAAAAAAAGTGATGTTTATGGACCTAGTGTCTGTGAGGGTAGCACGAATTTGGTTTAAGCGTTTTAAATACGGAAATTTTGATGTCAAAGATGTACCTTGCTCTGGGCGCCCTGTTACGGATAAAATGGATGCCATTTTTGAAAAAGTGGAGCAAGATCGGCATATCAGTAGTAACGATGTAGCTGAATAGCTGGGGATTGACCACAAAACAGTTTTAGTGCATTTGAAAAAAGCTGGGTACACAAAAATGCTCGATATTTGGGTGCCTCATGAGCTCACTGAAAGAAACTTAATGAACCGTGTACTCATTTGTGATTCTTTATTACGACGTAATGAAACCGAACCATTTTCGAAAAACCTGATAACTGTTGATGAAGAGTGGATCACCTACGACAAGAACGTGCGAAAAGGGTCATGGTCAAAGGCTGGTCAGGCTTCACAGACTCTGGCGAATCCCGGGTTACCAACAAGATAATACTGTGTATATGGTGGGATTGGAAGGGCATTATTCATTATGAGCTGTTACCGCCAGGCAGGACCATCAATTTTGAACTCTACTGCAAACAACTGATGATATTAAAGCAAGAAGTTGAGAGAAAGCGGCCGGAACTAGTCAACAGAAGGGGTGTGGCTTTTCATCACGATAACGCTAAACCTCACACATCTTTAGCCACTTAGCAAAAATTAAGAGAGTTTGGCTGGGACGTATTAATGCATCCGCCGTATAGTCCTGACCTTGCAACTTCAGATTTCCACTTGTCTCGGTCTCTTCAGAATTCTTTAGGCAGTGTCAGGTTAACATCACGAGAGGACTGCCAAAACCACTTGTCGCGGTTTTTTGATCAGAAGCCCCAGAATTTCTATAGCAATGGGATCATTTCCCTACCTACAAGATGGCAGAAAGTTATCGAACAAAATGGCACCTACATACCTTAGTTAAATGTAAATAAACTTTATTAAAAAATGTTTTGAATGTTCATATAAAATGCGAAGAAACTTTTTTCCCAGCTAATATATTAGAAAAAATTGTTTTTTTAAATATAAATAAACACAAATTAAAGACGCATGTTAGTAACTATATAATCAATCGGTCATCCTTTTTTTCTTGATCGAGTATGAGTCTTTTATGTTTATTATACATTCATTGTAATCTTTATATTAACAAATTTCAACCAAATATGGGCTTATTGAGTTATCATACCATATATAAAAAATATCCAAAAATTAAAAAGGCCAAATAGCAATTTATGTAATAGCTACACAAATATGTAATATATGTATTAGAAGAAACTTTGGTAAAAATTAATAATCCGAATATGATAACCATGTTTTCCATCTCTCTGTTTGTCTTTCTGTCTTTCTCAGGCCCCGTGAAAGATATTGAATAGAAACGTATATCTCCTACCGAAGTTATTCTTCTTCACAAAACCAATTTCATACAAATTGGCCGCACTTTTAGCTGTCTAGCAGCTCTTAGCACATGTATAAGGGAAAATCAGAAAACTACCTATATTTAATTATTCAAGAACTAATTACTTGTTAACTCAATTAGATCCTATATATAAATAGAGTTGAATTAATGGATGTGTCAAGCTTAGTTCCGAGCGAGCGAAGCCTTAGCTTTAACGAAAAATAATTCCATATTATGATTGCGTAGTGGTAAAAAGCAGTTTTCGACATTTATATAAGCGACGATATTCATACACAGTTACCATTCAGAACACTATTTATTATACGGAACATTACTTACAACACATCAGTGATTACAATTTCTTTATCACTTAAAACTGTTGTGATTAAGTCTGTACTCCAGTTAAAGTGGACCCTTTAGTTCGTCCAAGTCCTTTACTTCATCTGAAACCCTCCAAGTGTTCAAATTGAGATTTAACACTCGAATTTGGCCGGGGGAAACAAAATACAACAAACTTTGCCATAGAGTCGAAACGGAAAACTGTAGTTCTTAAGCGGACTGGATAAGGTCTTTTGTTGATTGCAGCAATTCCTGAAGACCAAAATACATCTGGAAGAGTTCGGTAAGGTTTCGGACTTTGCAAATAAGGAACTTTTGAGGTCACTCAAAAGGTTTTCTTGGTTTCAGCATTGTGTAAAAAAATCATCGTTTGTGACCAGAAAAGTCAACACGTATTGTACACTCACGTTTCACCAGCAAATTTTGAGTCCCAACGTGATTGCAAGTGGTCTAACTACAAATATTTTATTAATTTAGCCCGATTTTCCAAAATGCCGATTTGACCTTGGGTCCAAGGTATTATAGGAATAATCTTTTGTTAACATGACAGAGATTTTGTTTCTCAACAAGCCTTCCGAATATATTTTTTTATTAGTTATCAATCTTGCAAGGTAATAAAGTTTTTTGTTATATTTATTTATTGAACAATACAAAGTTCCTGATGTACTCATTTGTGTTAAGGCTTCTTAATTTAAGAGCTCGCTTGTTGAATTTTTTACAAATTATTAAGGTGACATAGGTAGTAAAAAATGAGATTTCAAAACAGTAGAACTCCCATACAAGTTGTCCATTGTAAAACCTAAAAAAAAGTATGTCTAATCTGCCTTAAAGATGTGCAAAACGTTCATAAGTGAAAAATGTCACAGTGTAGCGATGTGCCCAGGGAAAATTGAAGGCAAGAAAAAACAATCTGAGGCTCAAAAGATGAACAAAGACAAAAAAATATGAACAACTACTAATCTCTCATCGCAGAGTGGTCACGTACTACTGCAGACGGTTGTTGTTAACATAACATTTTTGACAGTGGCTCACAGCGAAGTTATATACGTGAGAAAGTTGCGGAAAAGTTGCAACTGAAGACCGTAGGCAAAGAAAAACTTAGTCACTGTTTATTTGGTAATGTATCCACGCAATCTAACTCACATAGTGAACACAATGTTCAGTTAAGAAAGTCTAGATAAGCAATTTCAAAAAACAATAGAGGCCTTGAGCCAGTCTATGATTTGTGGTTATGTTCCTAACGCCAACTTAAACGATGACAACAACTTGATTAGAATGCTTAAACTACACTATATTGCATTAAATGATACAAACAAATATGACGACAAGATTGATTTGTTGATACAGTCAGTGACACAAGAGCGTACGGGGTGAAAATAAAGAATGGTGGACCAGGGGAAAGGGGGGATGCTACTAATGTATACAGCGGAGCAACGACTCTGATGCACAGTGCATGGTCTCGGGAAAAATATGATTGTTGAGTTCTATCTAGGTTTTGCTATGTAAAAGTGAGACCTAGTCTCAAGCCTAACCTTAGGTCTCTGTGAATATGAGCGCAAAAACTCTTTACTGTTAACCTGTAAGTGCACCTTGTTGTAGCATTGGTTGTAGGTAGCAACATCGATATCAGTAAATTCTTACAGCATTAGAACGGCCACCCGCGACGGCGATAACGCTCTTATCGCTGAACTTAAATGGTATTTATATTAATTTCCTCTCATTCAATTAAATATGTTATCGGGCTTAATTAACCGATCTCATCCTGTCCGTGGGGTTTATTGAAATATTAATAGTTCGGAAAAATGAAACAATACACCATTGTTCGATAAGGTTTGACGTCATACCTACGGTAAGGCATACCTATGGTAAGGCATACCTACGGTAAGGTGTACAGGTACACCTGCCGAGGTAATTAAGTGTTCATCACCTAACGATGGTGTGCATGGACGATTCAACAAAAACCCAAGTCTCTCGGGTTCGCTTGGTAAACTGCTTTGCGGACATGAGTGCACGCTGCAACGCTGTAGTGGGATAGCTTGTCGGAGCCGAACATCCGAAGAACATACAACATAGTCGAGTAAGACTGCAGGTCACGTAGCAAGACTGCGTGCATACTCAGCATGCCGGGGTGCTTGCAGTTAGAGTTGAAACAATCGTTGGTTGCATTTGTACCGTAACGAGCACGTACTGAAGCTTACCTA
The DNA here is from genome assembly GCA_910592155.1 of Ypsolopha scabrella. Classification (NCBI taxonomy): domain Eukaryota; kingdom Metazoa; phylum Arthropoda; class Insecta; order Lepidoptera; family Ypsolophidae; genus Ypsolopha; species Ypsolopha scabrella. Next base: position 18,804,090 of record OU342975.1, on the reverse strand, counting down.
TACTTTTTTCCATACGGAGCATGATTGTGCTAGCTAACAGAAGTTAACACAGTGTATGATATGACTCCCGTAATAAAATGTAAAACTGTATGCATTATCCTTATCAATTTTTTCCTTTTCAGCTGAAAATAACTGGGTATTGCCGATATATGCATGTATTACCCGTTGACATCATCGATATTGCGCCATTTTACCACAAAATACGTTTCTCTACCTAATTTGCTTATCAATTCTGTCGTTACTGCGGTACACCATGATGTCACGGTATTTGAATTATCCCTCATTATAACGAGCTTATTCAAGTGGGAAAAAATTCGCGATAATTATGGAACAACGAGTCCTTGTTAGGTAGTTTTCGGGTTAGTATAAATGGAGGAAAGTACATATACAATCAATCATTAGCACATATACACTCGCCATAATCACAAGGCTGTGTACAATCGATCAGTCTTAACAAAATCACCATGTCATCATTCACAAAATCATCATCCACCATGAGCGGAAACTCTGGAGAAGCCGTTCATCGAGACAACGGGGAAAAATCTCGGAAGGAGCAAGAGCGGGCGGAAGAAGAAGCAGAAAAGCGCAGACAAGACTTGGAGCGTGAGGAGAGAAAACGTCAGAAGGCAGAGCAGCGGCGACTGGACAGGCACTTGATGCAGTATGCACTAGCTTTGCGTGAGCAGGCATCGTGGCGTGGAACTCTCAACCGGCCGAAGTAGTGCTAGTCATAGATATGATCATTTGTTTATATAATAAGTATTAGGTATTTGTGTACATCAGTATTAAGTATATTGTGTATGTGAGTGTTTGTTTTTGAAAATAAAAAAAAAAACTTGTTCCCGATACATATTTATTTCATTTCAAAATGCATGCCGACTTACAAATGTCACGACATACCAGTTTCCTTCATGATACTAGTTCTATCCACTAAGATGTTGTACAATCTACATCCATGCATAGATAACCGTGGTCACTACACTTTGTAACACGATAGAGGGGCGACGCGACATGCTATGCAGCGATAGGTAGGTACGGTGCAGTGTTTAGGTAAGGTATCTGTCATACCATAGTCCTAACATTACAGGAATCATGAAAAGTATACATATTTAGAATGATGTTTTGTACATCGTTATAGTCTAACCAAACCTGAAAGCTATACAATGACAAATCTTAAGTATAAGTGAGGTGTATACATTTATGAAGCACACGTGTATGTCCCGGTAATTTTCTATGGTCACTCATCAGTTTTGATTTCGTTTCGAAATACACGCCGCCAGTCGGATACAGATCATAAAATGAATATAGCACGGGTTTTCCCGAATATTTCAAGACAGTGCCAACTAAACGTGGGTTGCCGTAATACGCTGGAGCTACTTACGTTCGGCCGGCAGCCTGTAATAATATTTCGATGAAGGTCCCGTCGTCTTATCATATTTACCTATCTTTTGAGTAGTGACACATAGTTTGTTCCATATTTAAACGAGAGCGTGCCATGTGGTCATACGTATTATCGGTTCATAAGGAGTTATAGATGTAACGCCAATTGCCGCCAGTCTTTGTCATAATACTGTTTGCGGCTTACATGCAGTTATTCATGGATATAAAGTTAAGAAAAACCTTATTTAGACGTCTCATATTCCTGTATGGTCGGCTCCATACCTAAACGTCGCAGATACACGTACTCAGAGGCGAATGCACACTCAGGCCTTGCTCAAGACATATGATAAGCATATGCCAAGCATAGTTTGTGATAACGGAGCTTTGCAAACATATTATAAACACAAATATTTATTTTAATAAGCGAACGTCACATTGCAGCAGCATTGCTGCACTATTTAGCACTTTTATCACTGATGTTGCGAGCCGACTGCAGCAACATTTCTGTGTCCGTCCGGTCACCCGTCGAATAATATAGTAAGATTTGCGGATCACCTTCATGCACTTTCTGGATGACCTCTCTGAAGATTTCTTGGGATTCTTTCAGCAGAATCGCCGGGACCATGTACTTGGTTATCCACGCAGAGACGTGCGCCGTGCAGAAATGATGAAAGTGCTGTGGGATCCTGCACTCACGTCCCGGTGGTACCACTACATTAGGCCTCTTGCCGCAGGAACAGGTGTCCCCGGCGACCGCCTTGCACTTCGAAAAGCGAATCTTCTTTTCAACAAACTCCAGTATAGTGGGCACCCTCACGAGATCCCTCTCACCTGGCGGCGGCCCCCAAAATAAGGGCATGAGCCAGTCCCAGTTCACCATCAGACGATCTTCTTCTGGCCTCGTCGGATCAAAGTTGTAGCGGACGGGGCATGGCTTCCCGTTAAGGAAAGTCAGGTCGTCCAGCTGTCGTTCCGCCTGAAGAAACTGTTTGTATGCTTTATTGAATTGCAGAATTTCGCCGGGGCTGAAAGGGGCCTCCTCGGGTATAGAAGGCCCGCGCCTCGTGAAGGTGTCCACCGGGAAACTGAGTATTCTGTCTTGGGACTGCATCTTGAGTTCTGGATGGATGTCACGGGACTCCTAAGTCTATACGATGTTCTTTCAGCAATGTTGACCGTGTAGTGTCTAGCCACTGACTGCCCGCATAGCAATTTATACCACTCCAGTTGTTTATCGTACCGAATAAAGAAAACAATATAGGGATAATATCAATTTGGAATTCCCACAACCTCGCGTGCGGGTTATCGTTCGGCGCGGTAATCGGATCATTCCTAAAATAAACGAGTGAATATTAAAATATTCTTGGACCACGTCAGTCAAACTTCCATCCTTATGAAAATAGACGATTTACAATTCATCCCGCGCTCCCATACTGGGGCCCCGGGAGTCACTCACGTGTTCACATAGTCACTATAGATCGTATCTCATACCTACGATAAAAATTACGCTACCAATTTGGGACATCGATAACAACGTTTAATTGCTGTACTCGATGCATTGTCTTAGCTCGCAACACCATAATATAAATGCCGGGCATTCATAGGGAAAACCAGGTCAAAAGTTTGTAACTTTAGTATACAGGTAAAACATACCTATTAAGCACATACGGCATTGTGTGCGCGATAAGAGCGTGTCTTAACAACGACAATGATGCAGATCGGATGCAGTTTTAGTAGGGTGAAACAACTAGTATGTGACTCTTGACCGAATACTGATAACACAGAAGATATAAACAAAATAGACGGGGTTTCTCCAAAACGAGAAACTGTTAGGTTATCGGGCGACTCAGTGATAAGGTATTTAACTCGTGTAAAAGCAATGCTGAGACCACGTCAGCCGATATTTAGATACACGTCGCACTTAGGTATCATCCCACTTTAGTACTCCTGTTTGAAAAAGAACTACAATTATAGCACTAGTGGATCTTGTGAGTGCCCGCTATGAATGCTGCGCTGCAGTCCAGCGTTATGCTCACATTATGCAAAAGTGGCAAAGCGGTGTATGGCCTATGAGATGCGGGTGACCGCTGCATGGCAACAAAGCAGATAATTCTACAAGAAGTATGTTTATTCTAGGCGTTCTAGGTATCGTTCCGTGAGAACGTGAGCTGTAGGTTTCTGGCAATTCGGCCCCAGCTTGGATGCTGATGCTGCGGCCCCAGCAATTCATGTTACCTGCTGCTTTGACCCATACTCATATCACTTTAGAGGCGGCACATACGAAAAAAGTCAAAATTTTCGGAAATGCATCTGACCCCTATGCACTATAGAATCTTCATCACTGAATACGAAAATAGTACCCTTGCCTTACCTAGATGTTTAATTTTGAAGTTATAGACCGTACGCTACCGTGTCATTGACTGTAGGTGCAGAGAGTTGGCTTTAGTATCGTTTGGCAATGGCATGGGAGTAAATGGGATTAAAGCTGGTAGGTGCTGGGTCCCCGATTTTTACAATGCTAGCTCTTATTAAAAGTTGATGCAATTTTTTCAAGAAATTAACAAGAATTGTTTCTAATTTCAAATCAGATAAAAAGCGAAAATGGAACATTATAATGGGCAACTGACAACCAACAAAACAAAAATGTATGAAAGGAAAAAAAAAGTTTTTAATAGTTTTTATATTTGTTGTACATAGTTAAAACCATATAAAGTTTATCACATAAAAGTAATCATAAAAATATTCGTCCATTCATATGTCTCAAATTAAATAAAAACTGTTCGAATTAATAGAATTTCCAATTTGACTAAAAAAAATATTAAAAACGAAAATATATATTTTTTCCTTTCATACATTTTGTAAACTTCGACCCCCTTGTGGCAGTATAAAACATTAAAAGATTTTTTTTTGTTTACTTGTAGCAACTTTACCGCAACCAGGCCAAATAAAAATCCAAAAAAACGCAAAAATCGATTCACCCTACTAAACGTGCCTTCTGAAGCCGGCAGACCAAACACAAGCAATTCTTACCCAGTCCTAATGGTATGGACAAGATGATGTCCAGTTTGATTTTTCATTTGCGGAAATGAGTGTTTGCGAAACTTGTTTCTTTTATCAGTCCTTTGTAAGTTTCCAATTAATGGTCTACTAGTTCGTATGTCTCGATCACTAATCTGGAGGTAACTGGCTCAAATCCAACACGGGCAAATCGGTAGTTACTTGGCTGTTTAGTTCGCGTTCTTTGGATTGCCTTTCGTCTATTTAAGCTATGGGTTCATCCATATTTGTGCTTAAGGTAAAGCAGAATCTTGGTGTAAAATGCACATCATAATATTGTTTTTCTTACTTTTGAATAAAAAGTATACAAAAATTGCGTTTTAAAGCAATTAGCGGAAATTTATCAGTAATAATAATTAAGTTTTCACATTCAAATTCTATCATTTAATGATTTAAATTTTGATTGCATTCGATTAACAATCTTAAAAGCTTATTTATCATTGTAATCAAATGTAATCAAAACATTAGGCAAAAAATAACATAATTTTAATGCTAGGACCCCTATATTAGTAATCAATTTCTGTTAATTGCTTTAAAACGTAATTTTTGCATACTTTTTATTCAAAAGTAAAGAAAACAATATTATGATGTGCATTTTGCACCGAGATTCTGCTTTACCACCTTAAAGTACTGTGGTACGGCTCACCACACATTAGAGAGGGACGTAATAATTGTCGGTGAAACTTGGGTGCACGAGTGTGAACTGTTATTTGCATTTCACAGTTCATACTCGAAAACACCTCTGACCACCCCCTCTGAAATTTATGTCGTGAAGATAGTTTATAATAATTTAGATAATGCAAAGACAGCCGTTTTGGATCAGGCAAACAGGGAAATTTGAATGAACAGGCTAGGCGTGCAAATTGTAAGAGAAGTGGGTTGGATTGCCAAAAGTAAACACTTGAAAAATCTTCAGGGAATAGTTCTAGAAAAGGATTCTTTGTTATAAATGGATCGTTTGTGGTCTGTTTGTCATTGTTCTTGGAGAACTGGTGGTCTGAAAGTTAGTGGTAAATTGAAGGTGCAAGAGTTCTTGTGTAAGTGTTCTCTGTCAGAACAGTGAAGTTGCTTTCAGAGTTTCATTTAACGGTAACTAAGATAACGCTTTTGTATGACTGCAGTATTGTGTGTATGAAAAAAAACTCAATGGCTTGTGGAAATTTGGCAAAACTGTCATAGTTTCTCAAACAAAATAGCCATTTGTTGGTATAAGCTTGGAAATTACAACGCCCGTTGCATATAATATTGTATAAAAATTTAAACTATAAGTAAATGCTTATAAATGCATGCTTTACATATTTTAAAATTATTATATCAAAAATACCTTAGTCAGAATCATGAAAAACTGATTACTTAAACCTGGTTGTAATCACTTTTTAACTAAATATTAGCAAGAGGTGTGTTTGGATCGTTAGATTTAGATGTAAATCTGTAGTTAGATTAAATTGACATAGTTGTCCTGTATGGGAAAAAAATATTACTTAAGGCCTTACTCCTGGTGCACGATAATCTTACCAAGCGATTTTGAACTTCAGTATGTTGTCAGAAAGTCTATATTAGAATGCTCTCTTCGCGCGCTAGCGGAACGCAAATTAAGTGAATTTTAGAGGTTTTTCTGTATTTTTCGAAAAAGTATTTGATGTAGAAGTTTTATACCTGACATCGGAAAATAAACCATGTTTTCTTGTTATAGCAGTAATTTCAGACATAAAGCTCAAGCCGTTTGGACATAAAACGAAATAATAACATAAAAAGGCATCATTTTCAAAAAAATAATCTGTCAAGCGAAATGTGTCCAATTAGGTAACCGACTTGACAACGGAAAGACAAAGGTCTGAAAAAACACGTGTCCAAGTTTTACATTGATCAGATAAGTAGTTGACTCAGTATATTAAAACAAAAACCATTGAAAGACCCAATACAAGCCCATAAACAATAGTATTACTTTGTCTATGCTTAAACCTGGTTGTAAAAACTTTTCCATGCTTAATATTAGCAAGAGGTATATCAGGATCGCTGTAGATGGAAATCTTTAGTCAAATTAAACTGATGCAGTTTTTCTGTATGAAAAAACGAACAGTTTTATCACGTATAACTAACAATTTGGTCAACGCATGCCGATAAAGCAGCCAAGCAGCGCTTTTTCTCCCAACTTGATTCACAAGTCATGTTGAATTTTCAAACTAAAAGCCTATGTGCTCAACGACAGTGTAGCTTTTTACAAAATAAATAATTTTCAGAATCAGTTTATTAGTTCCAGAGATTACCCAAAACATATAAAAACAAACAAACTTAAAAATATTAATTTATTTCAAAATTAAATGTCCTAAAAACTTTTATACACTACAAACATTTCACTTAAATACTGAAAATAATTACTCCGCAAAAGCGAAGAGTTTCTGAAGAAATTCAAACAAACTTAAAGCAGAAATGAAAAAGTAGGAGTGAGACCTTGAGTGATGTTACTTAAGTTTTTACTTTTGTTTTTAAAAGTGTGTCCTTTAGAAATAATGGCATTTATATCCACATTGCTATAGATAGTATTAACTTAAAAATATTACTATAACAGTGCGCAAATTTATAAATTGCTTCCGATTTTACGGCTCCATAAGGAATATCATTTACTGTATACATCTGTCAACTCATTTGTGCACGTGGCTCTATATATGCGTGAGGTTGTAAATATGCAGTTTTTCTTTACTCATATTTATTTACTCATCCCGAAGGGCAACACAAGCACACGTATACATAGAACCGCGCATACAAATGAGTTGAAAGATAAAAAGACTGAACTTGTGTTGTCTGTCCATTGGCAGTATAACTTGTTATCTGGTTTGAAACTTGGTAAGTTTTGGAAAAAGAGTTTTCTGGAAAACACAGAAATGCGTGTCAGATAGAACAACTTAACTTTTGCTCTGAGCAAAAATGGCATCTTAATCGTCCTGGTCGAAATTTTCATAAATATTCTCTCTCACGTATATGATTAAGAACCCACTGTTTCCTTATTATTTACGTGATCGCCTTCAATATTCGTGTTCTCAAAACAAGCTCCAAAGTTCTTCTAACATATCCTTGTTAAAAACTCCTGTACACAACAATGGGGCTTATAGCAATTCATATTATGTTATGGCAATTAGATTATAGAACTTATTACCGCAGTGTTCGCTGTCCTACTATTAGCCTTTAAAAAAGCGAAAGCAGCATTACCTCTCGCTGTCATAGTAAATGGGTAAGTTAAAATATCTGTATATATTCGTATATATATTTTGTATGTATATTATGTACTGCTACTTATTATAAATTTTCTGTATGTATGTTCGCGTTAATCTCATAACCTGGGGATTTTCATTTGGCTGATTCACGAGGAAGGTTTAGGTATACAGGTGACTTTTAACCTAACCTCGATCATTTAGTATTTTGTAAACTGGTTTTATTAAAACCATTCAAAATTATATTCATAATTATTTTTTTAAAGTTGGAGCTCTTTGAAGGTTTTCGTAAAATCCAAAGAAAACATGGTCACCCGAAGAGATATGATAATTAGATCGCGCGAAGTTATTTTTATTATTGATCCCACTATTTTGGACTATTTTCAACTTTTTCCGTATGGGAATGGCTAGGATAACCATAACTTTTATTTCAAAGTATTTTTTTAAATAATATTTTGCCTTTTAATTTTTATTGTTTTTACATTTAAAATGGGTTCAACAAATGTTTCTTAATGACCTCTAAAATTATCGGGCTTTGTTTGAAAGTCAGCCTGTGTATGAATATTTTATGCAAATTTGCGAATAGTTTCATGATATTTGTCTCCAGAGAGCTTCCAAGGCATGCACTGTCAGAAAGTTCTAAAAAAAAATCCGCGGCACTATATCTAACTCAGATAAGTTCTATATCTATGATATCTAAGCAGTACCTAAGTATTTATTTTATTGGTGAATTTGACAGTTGGTTTTCACTGAAGCAAATCAAACAACAAAATCGTAGATGATTGTTGATATTCTAAACCGTCATAAAAAGCATTAAAACATTAAAAACATGCTAAGAACTAAGTTTAGTAATAGGCTAGGGTTGATCTTTGTGGTGAAATTTTTCGACAAAGGTATGTAAACTGCTGCAGAGCCGGGCTGTAGATAAACTTACCCCCTACCCAGGTCTCCATGTAGTCCTGCTTGTGCGAAGCCGGTTCGAGTCACTAGTGTAATATATTTTGGTGGGGTATCGAGTATTATGTATGTACTTCGATCATCATGCCTCTGATTATTTAATCGTAGTTTTTATCTTTGCTACAACTACCGACTTAAATAGAACTTTTAACTTATATCTTGTATCTGCAGATATCTCGGCAGCTAATTCTTATTCATGAGACATCGTGTAATGTCTCGGACGACGCCATTTGCATTTTGGCTGCGCTTTTCTTCTTTATTGTTGCTTTTAGAGCTTGTTGAAGGAATATTTTACTTCGCTATTAGCTGTATTACCAGTGTTTCACTGAAATCCCTACTGCTTATTTTACGTAAAATGTATATCAGCCTTTGTTTCAGGGGTAATGGGTTGTTATTTGGTTTCCATTTCTTTAGGTATTTATTTATAATAAAATATGTTCATGTATGAGCGACGATAGTGAAATCGTGTTATTCTCAAATGACTATAAGGAACTTAAATTGTTGGTCGGAATACTGGCACCCACAACAGGATTTATGTCTTGAAGATATTCTGATATCTAATATTATTCAGTTTAACTTTTAAACTTCCAATTCTGCATATATCTGTTCTGTTCATCGCCTCTATTTGCTACGGCGTAGGTGCTAAGCGTATTTCTTATCATTCTACGAGTCGTTAATAGATCTAGATAAATTGTATTAAAAAAATCGAGGAAAGCAACTTTTTATTTGAATCTGAATATTCATTGAAACACTATAAATATTATTAAAGATCAATTTCGTGTCTTGTTCAAAGCGAACAAAGATGGGGCTGTCATCACTACGATACCTGTTGCTTCAGACAGTTCTCATTAACTAATATTTAATTCATAGAGAAAAACGATTGGTTTGAATAATCTAAATATTATTTGAGCGTAAGTGCATTATGAGATTTAAAAGATTAATTTATATTAGTGCATTGATAGCTGGGGTACCAAGTATATACAAAATAAATAAATATATTTTTTACTGAACCAGTATTGGCCTTAAATAATTGTAGTTTTTATTATATTTAAAACACAGCTACTAAAAAAATACAAAAATTAACGAAATATTTCGACTCCTTTAGTGGAGTCGTCATCAGTCGAGTATATACAAAATGATAATAAATAATAATACAAAAATCTGAAGTTCAAAAGTCTAGCATGGGAACCTCAGTTGACAGAGCACTTGCCTTGTAAGTAAGAGGTTGCTGGTTCCAAATCCGGTCAGGATTTTAAGGACTTACTTTTTAAATTGTGCTAGAAGGCACAGATTGAACTTTTGATGAGCTTATGACTCATCACCATCAGAAATCTTCAGGAGTACAGGTTCACGCTGCGTTCAGTTGAGTACTGGCTTCCCTTTACTCCCTTGCCGTTATTAAAACTTTCATGATGTCAACTATAATTTAATGAAAGTATTTGTCTTCCTTAAAATTTGTGTCTAATTGATCATTTCTATATCGTAATTATATTTAAATCAAATCAAATCAAAATAGTAATATTTAAATTAAACTATCCAAAGCAATAAATTTCGCTGTAAATCATAAAATATTAACTTTTAATATTGTTCTCAATATAATATAATAGGTTGGGGAAAAAGTTTCTTCGCATTTTATAAGAAAATAAAAAAAAAAATTTAATAAAGTTTGTTTACATTTAACTAAAGTATGTAGGTGCCATTTTGTTCGATAACTTTCTGCCATCTTATAGGTTGGGACATGATCCCATTGCTATAGAAATTCTGGGGCTTCTGATCGAAAAACCGCGACAAGTGGTTTTGGCAGTCCTCTCGTGATGTTAACTTGACACAGACCGAAACAAGTGGAAATCTGAAGGTGCAAGGTCAGGACTATACGGCGGATGCATTAATACGTCCCAGCCAAACTCTCTTAATTTTTGTTAAGTGGCTAAAGATAAGTGAGGTCTAGCGTTATCATGATGAAAAACCACACCCCTTCTGTTGACTGATTTCGGCCACTTTCTCTCAACTTCTTGCTTTAATCTCATCAGTTGTTCGCAGTAGAGTTCAGAATCGATGGTCCTGCCTGGCGGTAACAGCTCATAATGAATAATGCCCTTCCAATCCCACCATACACACAGCATTACCTTGTTGGTAACCCGGGATTCCCCAGAGTCTGTGAAGCCTGACCAGGCTTTAAACACGACCTTTTTCGCACGTTCTTGTCGTACGTGATCCACTTTTCATCACCAGTTATCAAGTTTTTCAAAAATGGTTCGGTTTCATTACGTCGTAATAAAGAATCACAAATGAGTACACGGTTCATTAGATTTCTTTCAGTGACCTCATGAGGCACCCAAATGTCGAGCATTTTTGTGTACCCAGCTTTATCAAATGCGCCAAACAGGTTTTGTGGTCAATCCCCAGTTCTTCAGCTAACATCGTAACTACTGATAAGCCGATCTTGCTCCACTTTTTCAAAAATGGCATTCATTTTATCCGTAACAGGGCGCCCAGAGCGAGGTGCATCTTTGACATCAAAATTTCCGGATTGAAAACGCTTAAGCCAAAGGCCAATGCCCGAAATGGTTGCCTTTTGCTAAATTTTCCAAAATCTCTGTGCACAAACAAAACTTGTCAGAGTTGATAGAGGGTTTTAACACGAACAAAATTTACTACGAAAACTTTTCACCAAAACGTAACCATTCGGAGATAAAAGCAATACTATTTTTAGATTTTTTACTATTTTGTTGACTTTTTTATTTTTTATACTATCAAAGATACACAGAAGACAATAAAAAAACATGTTTTAAATAATAATGGTAACCAGTGTGGGTGCGCCGTCATCAGGTAAACGCTTCTTTTGTTATAACTGGTATCTCATTTTGTCAACCAATCACGTCGTATCATTTCATTTTTACCAGAATTGTAAACAATGGAACAAACAGCTTTTTTTTGAGTTAGGCTCATTTGTAGAGCTACTGTTATCTACTAATCACTCATCGTTCTGCTTTTGTGTGGTTCGCCTGCGTATTCTCAACTCAATTTCTGATCCGACTTTGGAAAAAAAGACCTTGGCTTTCGTATTTTGGACTCCTGTGAAGTGAATTATTTCTTGACCTGTGCTGCGATATTTGGACTTGCATTATTCTTTATCGTTTTAAAGATGGAAACTTTTAGACCGTGCATCTCTTATCGGAGAAGTCTAAATCGAGTGGGTGGTCTTCATCTTCTTCGATCCATGCCTCTAACACTTGATTACATCGAAAATAATCCTTTCGTTTTGGATTTTTTCGCTGAACGCAACATTCGACAGGTATGATAATTTAATTTTAAACGGGAACTAAAAAAAAATGAGTTCATCATCAAAATTATTAACTTTTGTGGAATTGTATGAAGTAAAGGATCGAGCCACATCAATATATTGGGATTTACTTACTGTACAGGCTGGCCATTTTTATGAAAGTTATGTTTGAAATGAAATAACTTTTTTTATTTGGCCTTGCCAAATAATTTTAAACCATTTTTTTATTATGTAACAAATGCTGATGATAACAAAAATACGATAATGCGCTGTGTCCTCTATAGTATTTCTATATGTAGCGGTTATGTATCTTTAACAAATGTAATGAAATGCACGAATCACGTTTTTTATATATGTATATTTTTTTTACAGATTGCTGATGGGGATCGCTTTTGTCGAAATTGTTTTCGACATTCTCAGCGCTATTACAACGAAAAAATTAGACAACTGAATCAAGAAGCTGTTGAAGAGTCAACCGTGGACTTTCCTCCAGAAGCAGCCGTGGTGCCTCCTCCAGAAGCAGCCGTAGTGCCTCCTCCTGAAGCAGCCGTGGTGCCTCCTCCAGAAGCAGCCGTGGCACCTCCTCCAGAAGTAGCCGTGCTGCCTCCTCCAGAAGCAGCCGTGGTGCCTCCTCCAGAAGCAGCCATGGAACCTCACCAAGAACCAGCTGTAGAGCCTGCTCAAAGGCCAGCTGTAGCCACGAGGCCTCAGCAATATCCTCTGACAGGATATTCTCAGGCGCCCTTCAATACGAGGCTATGCATATTCGCAACATGTATGAATGGTAATCTACTACTAGTAAATTAACATTTGAGAGCAGCCATTTTGAGAGAAAAGGGATTCTATATACCCAGACGGACATGAGTATGTCATGAGCATGGCCATCATGACGTCTGGCTTAATGTAGAGATGAACACTCGTCACGTGTACGATACATTTACGCCACGACAAGTAACAGAGATGTTGAATTTATTGAGAATGCCAACGAAGACATTGAACTTTGAAAAGTTATCATCTATAGATGATAATATGTTTCATTATTATATAGGGTTCTCAAAAACGAAATTCCAAGAGGTTTTAATAACGACGCCTTCTCTATCACAACTGAGACAACCTGCCACCGTTTTAGCGTGTTTTCTGGTTAAACTTCGCACAGGAGAAACAAACCAACGACTGGCAAAACTGTTCCGTATGTCCCGCCAACGGTATGAAGCAAAAATGGATCAAGCTCGTGCTTGCTTAATGAGTGAGTTTGTACCGAGGCATTTGGGATATAATCACATCAGCAGGGAAGAAATGATTCATCGTTGTCTTGCCATTCCTAACGCTTTATTTGGGAATAGAAGCAGTCCTTGTCTTGCAAAAGAGAGCAATTCTGTCTATTTATAACATGAAGTACCGAGATTCATTAAGAGAAAAGTTTAAAGAAATTAATATATTTACGGTCCCATGTGAATTTATTTATCAAGTTATTAGATATGTCAGAAAAAATGTTGATAATTTCCCGAGGCTTGGTGTGCACCACTCTGTTGAAACCAGAAACAAACATAAACTAGCTTTTCCAAAATTAAGACTTGCCAAAGTAGGTACCTCTTTTGTAGGACATGGTATAAGATTTTACAATTAGCTTCCAGAGGAGGTCCTTAGTTTGCCTGAAAATAAGTTTAAACTATAAATTAAGCAGGGACTACTTAAGAAAGCTTATTATAAAATCAATGATTATTTGGATGATAATAAGTTTAAACTATAAATTAAGCAGGGACTACTTAAGAAAGCTTATTATAAAATCAATGATTATTTGGATGATAATGAAGCATGGTGTAATAAATAATAATAATCTTATTCAATATTGTAATTAATAATTAGCATATTTTAATACTGTATGATTCCTCTAAAGGCTTAAAATTAATCAATATGTAAACTTACTTTGTTAAAGGTAATGGACAATATGAGACGGGTTGACTAAGATATATTTTTTTCTCGTGACTACATAGGTAACACTAAAAGTTTCCGGAACTGGCCACTTACATAAACAATATTTAAAAATTTATTGCAGCATTTGAAAATAGAACTCTTTGGCTGTAGAATGCAGTTTGTTTCATCTGACTGTCTTTTGTTTTTACCTTGTGGCGCCATTTAAAAAATTTAATTCCTGCAGTCTTCTATTTTTTTATGCCTTTACTTGAGTAGGTATGTATATGATTTTGTATCATATGTTTTATTTTGAAAAAAGGAATGTTTGCTAAGTTCCTTGCCCTTCTTCTTAGCAATACTAATGAAATGAAATGAAAAAAAAAAAAAACTATTTTACGACCACAGTTTTCTCTGTGTTTGCGAAATTCTTAATTCAAAACACTTTATCTCACTGGGTGAGCAAAATTGACTTTTGCTCACTGATTTTAAGCAACAAAGGCGCGCTTTTTGAGCTAAATAAATTTTTAGTCGGAATCGCTCGAGGGTCAAATAAAAATGCTGATTATGCTAGTCCATCAAGATTTTACCGTCATCATCTTAACAACGTCCCCAACAGTTCTTTTGATTATTCGAATGATTACATCGGTCGATCAACATAAATCTGTCCTTTCAAACAATCACGGCCAATGATGGATCTGGTGTACGTGAACGTTCAAAACAGAAATAGATTTGCTTATGCAATATATATTAATTTTATGCACTCGCACACTTATTACACGTCAACTTTACGGGAATATGCATAGTAAAAACAATCAATCTGGGGGCACGGCAGTGCCCCCACTAATTCGAGCTAAAAAGCGGCACGCCGTACCATCCTTTTCTCGAAGCACTTCCGACTGACTGACTGACCGATCATCAAAACTCTAGGGCACTTTTAGCAGACATAGAAGCTTCAAATTTGGAATACGATTAGTGTTTAGTGTATTAATCAAGGAAAAACTAAAATATTTTGCAATTACGGTCCAGTGCTCTAGATACACCAACTGAATAAATAACTTTGTAATCCCATATATAGGGATAATAATATATTTATTATATCCTTTATTGTACACACACAGAAACTTAAACTAAGATAACAAAAAAAGTAAAAAATTTGCACAAAGGTGAGCTTACCTCTTCAAGAGGTTTCTTCCAGCCAACCAGTACTGTGGTGAAAGAATACACGAAATAGGTTGGCAGCAACCATACAAAAGGACAACAACTTATTCTATACAAATAAAATAATAAAAATATAAATTATAGATATAAATATAATGGATGTAAATGAATAAATACAAATATATATTAATATATACTTAAATAATTTAAAATACATACTTAAATATTACTCATAAGAGAGAAAGTGCTCTTTTAATTTACGTTTAAATGAAGATATTGACGGAATCTCTCAGAATCTTAGGCAGTGTGTTCCACATTCGAGCTGCTCGTACTGTAAATGATTTAGAGAAAAATTTTGTATTACATTGAGGCACTTGCAAGGTCCTGAGGTCACACGATCTTTGAAGCCTGTCACGAGGGGGAAGAAAACCGAAACGTTCGCGAAGATACGGAGGGGCAAAGGGGTTATGTAAAATATTAAACAAGACGCTAAGCATGTGCATATTTCTGCGAGAGCGAATTGATAGCCACTTTAGTTTGCGCCTGTACTCTGTAACAAGATCATACTTGCGTAGACCAAAGACAAAACGTATGGCAAGATTCTGGAGACGCTCAAGCTTGTTGACAAGTTCCTCAGTGGCATCCATAAAGCACACGTCAGCGTAATCTAATAGTGGCAATAACAAAGGTTGTGCAAGAATGACTTTCGTTTTAACAGGCAAAAAATTTTAGAGTTTTTTAAGCGAATGGAACGAGAAGTGCATGCGTCTACTAATTTCATTGATGTGCGCTTGCCAAGATAAATTGCCATCCATGAAGACGCCAAGGTTTTTTACCTTGTCAGCAAAGGGGATTATTTTACCATTATACAACACGCATGGTAAAGTTCCGAAGGTGATGGTATCTCTCAAACGCTTACTACCAATGATGATAACCTGAGATTTTTTCGGGTTGAAAAGAAGACCGTAGTCTTGCGCCCACCTCAAAATTGAAGTCAGATCATCATTAATGGCATTAATGGCTGCCGAAGCATTTTCTAAGTTTATACCATCACCAATATCATTCTCAGCTCTAACTGCATCGAAATGACGATAGATTTGCAGATCATCAGCATATAAATGATAATTAGAGACTAAAGTGCGGGTTATCTCATTGATGAAAACTGAAAAGGGAAGGGGAGAAAGAACTCCTCCCTGAGGAACACCAGCACTTAAATCAATCCAATCTGATGAAGATTCATCACTGAAGACACATTGCTGACGTCCACGAAGGTAGGAGCTAAACCAATGGATAACGGTTGAAGACACATTATTACAACGAAGGATACCAAGCAAAATATCAAAATCAACGGAATTAAATGCTCTGCTGAAGTCAAGTAGTGTAACCACGGTAAGCTGTTTGTTATCCATTGCTAGCCTGATGTCATCAGTGACTTTCAACAGTGCAGTGACAGTGCTATGAAAGGGACGAAAGCCGGACTGAAGCGGACTAAGAAGATTGTTTTTGAGAAGATACGAGTAGAGTTGCTTATGTACGGCATTTTCAAGAATTTTGGATAAAATGGGGAGGATTGAAATTGGGCGAAAGTCAGAGTAAGAAGTGGGATTCGGTTTCTTAGGCAGGGGTATGACGTTAGCTTTTTTCCAAGCCGTTGGGAAGACGTTGCTGGCTAAAGAGAAATTACAAATGTGTGTGATAATAGGAACAACATCATCCACAATAGGTAATATCATGTCACGACTGAGGCCATCACTACCCACTGCCTTAGTTGTAAAAGATAAAATACTTTTCCTAACATCAAACTCTGTAACATCACAGAAAACAAATGGATCACTGGATGGTAGAACTTTTTGAGATAAATCGAAGAGAGAAGAAGTTTTAACTGAACTATCAAGATTAACAGGAGGAGTAGAGAAATGACTATTTAAATCGTTGAGATCTTTGGTATTATCCATAGGGGCTGGAGACTTACCCACACCTAACGTTCTTAGAAACTTCCATACTTGAGGAGGGGAAAGGTCTTCAACTGCTGAATGGATATGACGACGTTTCGCATCTCTACACAATCTATTGCATCGATTGCGTAGATTCTTATAAGCGAGAAAGTTCTCTGGTAATAGAAACTTTTTGCACTTTTGCTTAGCTCTGTCTCTTTTAGCCATATATAGGATTACAAAGTTACATTTGTGAGTAGAAGGTACCGGAAAGGATAAAAAGTAGGGCTATCTACAAAAAGAAATGAAATGCCATCAAAGACGAACTTTGTAAAAAAAAATAAGTCTCGCAACTTAGTACACAAGCGAGACTTGGTTTTTTTTGCAAGTTTTGTTTTTGATTTTGCTTTCTTAAATTTATAAAATTGCTTATATAAATTAAAAAAAAACAGGTGAAGTGCGAGTAGGACTCCCGCTCTGAGAGTTCCGCACCATTCAAATAAGTTTATAGACTTAGTTAACTTGAATAAAAACTACAAACTTATCATTACCCTGAAAATGTATGAAAGAAACTACGTAACCCTAAACCTAATTAAAAATCAGCGTTTATAGTATTTGTGCTTTAAATACAATATATAATATATCCTACAAAAATCCAAATTTCTAACTAGTTTCGTTTTTGAGATAGACTCCGTAACAAAAATGATCCAAAACTCCAACTTTTACAGCGTCTAATTTGCTTCTTTAAGAAGATTAAAAAAAATATAATTTTTTTTCATACTCTACTCAATAAGTTCTAGACCATAACACACCACATGCTGGGGTACAACATTTTTTTTTTCTTTTGTGGGTCCTGAGAAATATAATTCAATTTAATTTTTAATTTAATATTCGGTTTGGACTAAACAATATACACAACTAACCCAAACTTTAAAGACCTGTGACATAAGGACGGACAGATGGACAGAGAGCAGAGTGATATAAATAGGGCTCCGTCTTGAACTTTGGGCGCGGAACCCTAAAAACTAGTCAAGTGCGAGTGGAACTCATGCCCTGAAGGTTCTGATCAACCTAACTTGACCCTTAAGATCTATTTAACTCTTTATAGCCAAAGGGGCTAATTAAGTAGGGCCACAATTTCTTCTTGAGTAATCAAATAGTCTGATTTCTTTCTAGACGTGTGCTGTAAACCTAATTTGAACAGAATTTCAAGTTTCTAAGTCAACCGAAAGTACTCTTTAGGTTTAAATGGTGAGCCAAATTGTATTTTACGTGAGGCTATAACCTTTTTCGCGTTGAGTTAAATTTGTGCAGTGGTATTATTTTCAACTTAATATCTCTAACGAAGCTTGAAAAAAAGGGTCTTGACAGACAGACGATAACAAAGTCAGGGGCGGATCTATGTAAGGGCTTTTTGGGCTGCAGACCATGGCCCCGTGGATATAAAGGGCTCTCAGCCCCCATTGAACACAATGGAAAATATAGTGTAATAAAAAACTTTTTTTTTGTTCATTTCTGTCATTATGTTGAACGGAACGGGGGATTCCCCGTCGCTTGTTTTGGTTGTCATTTCTCGCGTCAATTAAATCTATGACAAAACAGTAAATCGTTGATTAATTAGGCAGGCCCCCAATTAGTACTAGCCCAGGGCCCCACAAACTCACGGTCCGCTCCTCAACAAAGTGATCCTATAAGGGTTCCGTTTGTTCATTTTAATGTATGGAACCTTAAAAATAAAGGATTTAATCATAAATATGATATAATAAATATATACTTGTACCTATTCAAATAAACTATAAATAAATACAATTACGTTAAATAAATAAATATCTGACTAACTCCGCCCATTCGATTAGTCTTTCTAAGAAGAAGGGCAAGAAA
This sequence comes from Ypsolopha scabrella, assembly GCA_910592155.1. Lineage (NCBI taxonomy): Eukaryota > Metazoa > Arthropoda > Insecta > Lepidoptera > Ypsolophidae > Ypsolopha > Ypsolopha scabrella. The sequence continues at coordinate 18,785,317 of OU342975.1, read as the reverse complement.
CTTAAACAGGTCATGTGGTTTTGGGTTTAGCTTTTTGTTCAAAGGTAAGTACTTATTCTTTAGTTAAGGAATAAAAAATACAAGACAGGAGGAATTTATTTCAATATTAAATTTATAAAATTATAATTATAACTTTGTTTATCTGTCCTATTATATCACCTTTATCGTCATTTTATCTATTAATAAATGTTATAAAATTATACTTACTTCTATTATGACGAAGATCACTATAATTTGGACCATGGTGTTATAATTATTATAACACCATGCTTCACTGGCGTCCAAATATTTTTTTTTTATAATAAGCCTTTAAAAGTATCTACTTAATATATTGTTTAAATGACCAAATTTATACTGGAACCTCGGTAAGTGGTCAGGACCAAAATTCAATGACCCGGTTTCCAAAATACGAAAAATTGTATTTTTGCTTCTATACTTGTTCAAGAACAACTTCGACTTATTAATTAGCATGGGAAGTCTAAATTTTATTTTGCTTATTAACAGAAAGGGCCACAGATCCTTGGTCTTGATCACTTACAGAGTCTCCAGTATGAATTTGGCTGCATAAAAGAATGACACCTTATATAATTTAAAAGATGTTTAAATGCAACGACTTAGTAGGTATACTCTGCGTATATTACGTAGGTATATTCTTAAGTTTAAGTACATGATCCTTATTGATAAAATCTCTGTCAAATATATGCTATTGTTTCAAAAGAAAACAATTTTCTCGGATTGGTACCTATTTCCAACATAATAAAAGTAATTTACGATGACCCAACACAATGACAAAGTAATAAAAACAAATTAATTAGGAGGACAATGTCAGAGACTGAATGAGATGAAAAACTGATGTAATTTTCTTTCGTAACGAAAAAGGTTAATAAAGGTTAATGTTATTTATTACAGTAAGTATTCATTTGTATAAAAAAAACATGCAATTTGCCTAATATCAATAAGGTATCTTCTGATAAATGCTCGTATACCAATATAATCATATTTAAATTTTTGTACGTTTAGCAGTTCAGCATTTATAAATTAAGACAATTTTCTTAATGTACCTAATTTTGTTCTTCCTCATAAGTACTCACTCACAAAACACTAAATTTCGCCTTTACAAATTTTCGCATTTATCAGAGTTACCGTCCTGGAACCAATGTTTCGAGTACTCAAAGCGATGGATTTCGCTGTATATCACTTGTTCCCAATTTGAATAAAATACGTATATTTGGGTAAGTACTGTCCCAATCAAATTGAGATATACATATTCGTATCTGTCTGTAACTGCAGCGACATAATGTTCTGTCACAACCTACTAGAGACCTTCAACAACACGCTCTTATGTTCCATCTTGGATAAATTTTAACCTACTAGGGTTGACAAGGTAACAATAATTGAAGAAAACAAGACAATACTTACAAAAGGCAAAAAAATCATCGTTAGGCTGGGTGGCCACCTTGAGGTGAAATACCTCATTTTTAAAGTTCCGTAGCCAAAAGGTGCTAAGTGGGACCCTATTACTAAGTTTCTGCTGTCTGTCTATCTGTCTGTCTATCTGTCACAGATGTCTGCAGCTTCAGCCGTAATAGGTAGCCAGTTAAAATTTTCACAGAATACATGTTACTATGACCTCTACCACAACAAATAATAAAAAATTTGAAATAATGAAAGACAAAGGGGGAAAATGCTACATTTTTCAAGATTAATTTATTGTTTCAGTTCTATGTTAAAAACGGTAATACACACAAATTTAAAATCTGATATTACACTAAAGCAAAAGAAAAAATAATAAAAATTAGGGTTCCGTACTCAAAGGATGCCGAATTATTTGACATGCCTTTTTACTGACGCCTTGTTGTTTCTATGGCATCTATATTGTTGTGATTTATCATGTTTTACGGTTTCTTACCCGTTTTGTGTGGTGTTACGGACCCCGTGTGTGAGTCTGACTCGCACGTGGGCAAATTACTCTACATCTCTCAGCTAAAATAATCCTAAACGTGTATTCTATTCTATTCTATTTTTGCCAGTTCCATGCTTTTGTATAACTTCATTGCTTGGACGAATTAACCACGAGACAGGAAACGCAAGAAATTTGTATGAAAACACGGTCGACTAACCTTTGCGGGGTGAAGGGAGTGGGCCTTGTCATTTTCTGTCAACTGTGTTACAGTAGTGCGAGGCAAGTCGATAAAATAGTATCGATAAGTAAGGAATGAATGAATGAACGAGTTCGAGTATAACGAATTACTAGATTTAATATTACGGTGTTTGAACACAACATATTGTCACGACATGAATCTCCGAGGTGGTGTCAGAGGTGTTCCCGAGTATGAACTGTGAAATGCAAGTCACAGACCACACTCGGCAACACCCGCGTTTCATCGACGATTATTATGTCCCAAGTCCCAACGTGATGGGTGGTTAGCCCTATCACCGTACTTCTGGCACAATTACACGCTTTTTCGGGCATGCAGGTTTCCTCGCGATGTTTTCCTTCAGCATTCAGCAAGTGGTAAGTATTATTTAAGAACACAAATACTATGCAGATAAATTCCAAAAAACTCATTGGTGCATTGTCCGACCGGGGATCGAACCTGGGTCTCAAGATTGAGAGGACAGCGCTATACCGCCTGAACTACCGCCGCTTTGTGTTTCACATGTTTGGCTGATGGCGAAAACGTTATACGTTATTCCTAATTTGCAATCTTTCTTCCTTTATATTTTTTTAATGTATGTGTATGGTTTGTGATTGTTTATAATACTTTTAAGTACAAAAGAATCATGCATATTGGGTACATAATAATAACACTTTACAGTAACAACTTACAATTGGCATAGAAAGTACCAAAAAGGTCTCCGCTCAGCTTAATACCATTAGAGGGCCACGGCGCTCATTTTCAACGGATGCCTAGTACTTATACCTATATTAAAAATAGTAATAATTATATTAAAAAAAACAATTACTATTAAAAATCACACAAAAACATTTCTTTATTAAAAAAATAGCGTGAGAGTAACTGAGAGAAATCTCAGCATGCTTAATTAAATGAACAGTTAAGGTTTATTTATAATATGGACTTATATAGGTTATAAATAGAGTGCAATCATTAAATAAAATCACATACTCTACTGATCATACTGAACAACTATTGGAAAAAAAACCCGTGCAAATCTTCAGAGAAAAAGATATTCAACTGTAACTCAAAGACTTTATCTCGTAGGAAGAAGTACTATTTTAGAACGCTGCACCGGAACAGCTGTTTCGCGGATGACGCTCTCTCGACACTTGCCCGTATATCGTTGCGTTAGGGTTCACGCATTTTTATTTGGTACTCAATTATTTCCCAAACTAAAGGTGGCTGCGGTTATAATTCTTGGGAAAAGTGGTTCAGCAGGGTCGGTAGAATATGTGGTTTCATTTAATGGTAGCAGTCTATTTACACCCACTATATAATTAATATTGTTAATTAGAAAATATTATAGTATTCATGACTGCACCAACTACCGACATCTACCTCTTCTCACTCTCATCACTTCAGCATTTTTTCCGCCAACGGTAGTCTAAGAAATTGCAATTTAGCAATAAGGCCGAGCTTTTCTTTGTATATTTATGGTGCACAATAAATATACAAATACAAATACAAATTTTATTTTTCTCAAATGTTAGTAGGTACAAACAAAAAACTAGCCTATGGTTAACTTTAAAAAAAATCTTATGTAATATTAACTTAAAATACACATTAAGTAAATGAAATATTATCCATATTTAAAATTTTGTACAAACTAACTTGATACACGTCACTGAATAGAATATGCGTGCTCCCATACCAGAATTCTCCGTTTCATGGGATGCACAAAATTATATTATTTTTGCTTATGTCGTGATAAACTTCAAAGAAAAAATATCTACAGAGTAAACCACAGACACAACGCAAAAAGTTTATGTAAACGAGTAGTTTTAAATGTTATGGGGGAAATATTTTTCTCGTTATCGATTTTATTTAAGACAACTTTGTTTTATATAGCCAAATTCACACTGGAGACTTTTTAAATGATCAATAACAAGGTTCAATGATCCTTTTGAAGGGTTGTTCTTATACAAGTAAACGAGCAAAAATTATATTCTTTGTTTTTTTCAATAAAGTTCATTGAACCCTGTTGCTGACCACTTACCGAGTCTGTTGTATAAGTTTGGCTATATAAATCAAAAACAACTTATAAATAACAATATGGTTTAAAAAAAGATTAAGGCCTATCTAAGGGCCTGTTCATTTATTACGTAAGACGATTTGCAAAGGGAGGGGGGTCCGAACAAGTCTATTTTTTTTAATGGGGGTGGGAAGGGATCTAGATTGTTCTTAAGTAAGATCACAAAAGTAAGCAAAAGTCTGTTACGCCCCTGGACTGATTCACATTTTGAGTAAAACATGTGTTACTGATTCATACCAGTGTCAAGCAATACTGGATGTTTAAATGTTCACTGCTTCTTAGCTAACTAACATCCGATAGTTTTTATTCAATTTCTATAACTACCTGCATTATATTTGTGTCTGTTATTTTATTTCATCTACTTTTTGGTCGTCGTTTGTCAATCTAACAAAGTATCCTAAAACTTATTATCTTATCGTGTACCCAATACATATACTATATCCTCACAGAAATATCAATTTAGTAATGTACTTATGTTAAGAAATTATGTCTATTTTATACTAGAATAATAATATACTTATGTAATATTTGTGTGTAGTTTATTTAACTATTTTAAAATTATTATCTATTAGTGTATACATTGAGCCATATTTTGTTTATTTTGTTTATTTTGTCTGTAGATAAAATCAATTTTCTTTGTGTGTAGAATACCTATGTCCGTGTAAAATATTTTAAGTACCCTCGAATTGGAAACACTGTTCCCCAAAGGACAATTATATTAGTTTGGGGTTCAGAGTCTTAGCAATATTTTTTGTAAACTAATTGTTCAATAAAGAAATTTGATTTGATTTGATTTGATATTAAAAAGTACTTTTGAATAACATAAACCAACGAGTTTTTATATTTTTGCAAATTTTTCTTTGCAATTTTGGTAGACACTTATCTTACATAAGATTAAAAGGGGGAGAGGGGGCTCATCCAAGTCTTATTTTTACTTACGTAGGGGAAGGGGGGGTCAGAAATTGATTAAAATTGTTTCACGTAATAAATAAACAGTCCCTAAGAGACAATAATAATACCTAAAAACAAAATTCAGTAAATATGCTGAAGCAAATTAACCGAAGGCTTAGATGACGTCATATGCGTTAGGTATTTCATTCACAGGTGATCTTTTGTAAAAAAACCGCCATGAGTTTTAAAAGCTACATTTTTGGAGCATTGCCTTAGTCAATTATTACTTCACAAAATTGCGAATAACGTATCAATTACATACGACATTTTATTAATTTTAGGAATGTCTAGCTGCTATAATGAGATAAAATCGTAGCTAAGCGTGAAAAAAAACATTTATTTTTGCATCGCTATAACTTTTACAGAATAATACAGCACATTTGCTCATGTTTGGCCGTAAATTTTCACCGCGAGCACTCACGTCATACTGACAACTCGATATCTTTTACTGAGGCTAAAATGCACAGTACGTGGCAAGAGGGGTACAGGCGAATATTTCCAACGTCTCGTGTCCCGTGGTTTATTCCTCCAAGCTTCATTGGCTACAAGTCGAACCGAGCTCTTTATCGTACTGATGCATTAAATAGGAGGCCAGTAAGAGCGTTCATGTATAGGTACATATATACATGTACTCGTAAAACTTGATTATCTTGTATCAAGTTAGCAATCGCAACCAGCAAACTATCAAAAAGAGTTCGGTTATTTTTCTTTTGTATCAACTTTGGTAAAAATATAGACATTAAATACCTTTGTAAATATTTGGGGGGGTAGGGGAGAGGAGGTATGTGGTGAGAGAAGAGGGGTAGGGGGAGGAGGGTGTGGTACCCCTTGGACCTTCCTCCCGAGTTGGAATTCCCCCCCGCTGCCCCTTTTTTGAGGTTATGTTGGTGTGTTTTTTTAATCGTGCGCCCTTTTCACTTCTGCATTAGCACCGGCGCTGCGGAAAATGCAGCCCCTCCACCCTTGCGTAATAAAGCTTAGGCACCTATGCTCACCTCCGCAGCTTCGGCTTGCTGGACCAGCCTCAGCCGCTACGGCTCGCACGGTTGCCTGCGCTTTATTACCGCGGGTGCGAAAGAAACGGAATGAATAACCATATCACAGTGAGTTAAGATTGGATCAAACGTACTTACCTCATAAAAAACTCAAAGAAAAAAATATTATACAGTCTATCAATTTAAAATTACGTACTTTGATACTTCACATTAACATGAATCTTGAAATAGAGTAGTTAGTTTGCAAAACATAATATCTTAAAAAGTAAAAAACCTTTAAAACCATATCGTGACAACCCTACACCACACACGCTTTGCTTTGTCATCTATAGCGCGTGAAGCCGGGCGCTGGAAAATTAGATGGCTATTGAATTTGCTCAGAGCGTTTTAGAACTTGGCTCGGAACAACCCGGTTTGCTAATACCATCACATTGGCGACCCGTTTCTAACCTACATTAAACCACTATTGCCTTATCACTACTACTGGGAACTAAGCTTTGGACTGCAGCGAGAGTGTGGTTGCCTTATTTGAAACGTTCTTGTGCTAATGTTATGGTACTTTATGCATAGTCTTCAACGTGGCCGAATTTAGTAAAATAAGAGTAGAATTAATCTTTCTATTAAAGATTATGGTAGTTGGCGTCTTTCTTGTGTTAACAGTATATTCAAGAAATCAAAGTACCTACTATAAAAAGTGCAAAAAGTTATGTCTAGTATGATTTCTTAAAGTCCGGCGGAAAAGTAAGCTTTTCGGACAAATTATTCCAAATCAAATGTTTTATGTTTTGAACGTACCATAATTGCCATCTTATAATCTAAGAATTGTCGATGACTGTGATTGGCTAAAGTGCTGTCAATCAAAATGTCATTTAACTTTTTTGTTCTTATTCATGCTTATAGCGTTTACGAACTACATTAGTAGTTTACACGCAGTTAAGCTGTGTAACTTTGTACGAGCTCAGTAACTTTGTTCTAATTAATTTACAAAGCATGTCACAAATACTTATCTCACTTTAGGCAGAATCCTTTACATTTAACTTGATTTAATGAAATGAACATTACGATTTTATGGAAATAACATCAAGTTGCAGCATTAGACCTGCCTTTGCCCTTTAGTAAATAATTAGCAAGTAAGTTGAGTTGGGAAAGTAGTTCAGTATTATCAGCAGATTATGTGGTTTCATTTAATTATTATTATTAACTTCCGGTATTTCTGAGCCATCTACGCCATTATTCGGTTTTTCACACACCGACATATACACAGTATACTTGTGAAAAGCGAAAAAGTTACGTGAGCGTAATACGTCAATGCATAGAATCTCACCGTATTGCCCATCGCAGCAAGAATTTATTTGGGTAGTTGTAACTGTAATCTTCCTAGCAAAAATGAAATAAAATTCAATATTTTCAAAAACCATACATCAGAAATGTCAACAGTACGTGATCGTGATTTCCAATCACTAGGCCTTTCATCTACGTCCAAGCAAAGCTAAAAGAACAGCTCCCACAAACAAAAATGGGCTTTATTTCCAGATATAAAAGATTGTAACGTCTAATAAACTGCTGCACAAGTAAGTTTGTGGGCCTGTTTTCTGTTTCGGAGGCCCCAAAAATACGTTTTAATTCCCTGAGTGCACACTGTGCTATTTTAATCCTTATCAAATTGTCGAGCGTGCCCCGACATATTGATTGGTCTGGACGATTGCTTTTTTGGTATTTTTGTGAAAAGAGTTTATTTAAACCAAGTGCACAAAGGCGAATAAAAATCAAATAAAAAGATAAAAATAGGCATATAATTTTAAAGTATTTTTTTTATACCAATCATATGTATTGCATTATACATAAACAACTTATTCCTTTATTTCTTGTCTATGTAAGTACTTGTACATTATTTAAAAAAATAAAGATAAATTTGCTATCTATTTATATAAGTTTCCGTCAGAAAATTTTTCGATTGTTTATTTTTACATTGAAAACTTGTCTTGTAATACCTGTTTATAATGCACTTATATCTCAAAGAAACTGTTACAAGTTTTAGGAAATAGAAATATAAACAAGAATTGTTTCGTAAAACGTTTTCTAAGTAAAACTGCTAAAAATATTACAACAGTAAGTTCTTGACGTGATGAATTACAAAAGCAACAATTAATATTTTATGATCCATTAACAATGAAAGCCGACTTAGCAAAGATCTCCCCCGCCCTTTTCAAAGAATCAATCGCCTACCTTTTCATATTTCGAAACATTTTGGAAACAATATAAAATTTCCTGTAATCGAAATTCGGAAGATCGCAACTTTTACATCAAAAAGATCGGAAATTATTCACAAGTTATTTATCGAGGTAGACAATTACTGAAACAACGAAAATTCCAAGTACCTACTTCAAGTTAACTCGTTTACTGCCTTTAGATATGCTTTACTGTTTTATTATTCAAATTTATTATATTTTACTTTCTTTGAGAGTACTTATTTTGTAAAAAAAAGTTATTTTAATTATAACTTCTAATTGTTGGCAAGTTCTGAGATAATCCTGTTTACATTGGGATCTGCGTTATAATGGATTATAATGAAATTTTATAGTGGGATAGATTGTGACCCGGACTATTACATGAGAAATTTTATCCTTTTCTGGGATTCATGCAGGTCCCTAGGGATTGTACAAAAATAAGATTCACGCGTGTGATGCCGCGGGCTTAAAAAACTATCGAAAGTCTAGCCATAATATCAAATCAGTAATTTATGAAACTAGTACATAAATAGGTGATTAAAAGAAGAATGGGAGTTTATCTCGTATCACACGAGTGTTTTAATACCTAATTATGTGCAGTTTCATACAATACTTTATTTAAACTCATGCAATAGTTATTTAACTAAGTTATTTTTGAAACTATAAAATGTTTGTAAAATTAATCGTAAGCTATTCTTGATTTTGCTGTTAAAAAATTGTTGGTCATTTTTGTTGCTCAGTATCACTCGATTACTGTTTTTTGTCATTTTTGCCTTGAATAGAACTTTTATGAAACAGAAACTCAGTAAATATTGAGTTAATCCATCCATCAGCTTGTTTCGTCCACTGCTGGACATAGGCCTTTCCAGGATTTCGCCACTCTTGGCGGTCCTCCTAGAAGAAATGTCCATACTCACATACGCTGGGCAGGGGGGTTTGTGAGCGCGGTGCCGAAACCCTTACACCAGTGACGCCGCTGCCCGTCACTAGTCTGTTTTATATAAGGCCCGGCCATTGGGGATGGATATACCGCCATCCATCGGTCCCAAGCAATGGTGGGCCACTTGGTTTTTTTGCCTGAGAGCAATTATTGAATTAATAACATACTTATATGAGGTTTGGTCACAGAGAGGTTTCATAGCGTTAAGGTCTCGCACTGTTATGTAACCTCCTTAGTAGCTTTGTAACTATTAGACAATATTATTTTCAAAACCTCATGGTATTAAAATTTATCTCTAATGACTGTTTGAGCTAAGCTCTCTTTGCTTTCTAACTGAGATTGCCTTTTAACAGAAACAGAAAAAGCTTAAAATTAAATTGAACTAAAATAAGAACAATCTAAAACCTAATAAAAAACCCTAAAATTTTACCCGCAGATAACAAAAACAAAATTAACTAGATAAAATATTTTTTCTAAATCGTCTACTTACAAGTACGTACGTACATACATAGTTATTGTAATTTTACTATAATAGCAGAAAAAAATCATTTTTCAATACAAGTGCTCGTAAAGAACAATTTTATATGCATCATAAATAAATGTTGGTAAAGTAGTTCTTAGCATACTCGTGTTTTATGTTTATGTCCTTTAATTTATTGACAGAAAGTTGGCTAACAGGCAACCATTTCTTGTGTACTCCACGTACCAAATACGTATTTTTTCACTCTTTAAAGCTCTCGATACTTGGTCCTTTTGAGCCATGCATTGTATTAATAAATTAGAAAATAACATTTCGGGTTACATAAAAGTCAAGGGAGTCATTATTATTATCACATTCAATGCATATAGGTTAGAATCTTATAATATAGGTCTTTGTTATGTGTTCGCACATGGAAACATTTCGGAACGCTTCAGCACGTGTGTAGCTCGATTCATAGTTTTATGACATGTTTTGGAACGTACCGTTTATTTACGTCAAGTTGGCAAATTGCGTGTAGAGAAAAAGAATGCCCGCCTTAAGTTCATTTGGAGTATTTGTTCTTGTTTCTTTAAATATATTTACACTATGCATTGATAAACGTGGGTAAGGGTAATCACTTAATCGTAACGTCGTTGCTATGCTCGTGTTTTAAATCGTGTGTAAGTTATTGCTTCCTTACCGCACTTATTAACTACTACTATGCCATTATATTGTTAAGAAATAAATACTGTTGTTAATAGTTTTTCGTTTGAGGGAAACTGTTTTTTTTTTCATAAAGTTTCTTTTTTGATTTCGTAGACATGATATGAGTGGAGATAACATAAATCATTAATTTTTTGTTTTAAAATTGAGAATCTACTCAAAACCATTGTTAAAAAAAACTGCATTTTTAATGGAAATAAGCGGTATTGTCGAGGGGATACAAACAAAATGTAATTTATTGTATTTCACATGCATTTGATTCAAAAGAACACTGGCTAAATTGGATTAACCGTAGCATTGTTGGTGGACGATAAATTTTCTATTCAACAACTAAGCCACACGATAGCAATGTTTTACTGTAGCATTTTAGAGCTCTACACGAGTTAACCCATGGACTTACAAACTAATCCTTACAATTCAAATGGAATGTCTAAATTCTATTTTCTGTGTATCAAAGGCTAAAATCCCATGCACTTTTAATGAACATAATATTGCCTCCTTTTACAACCGTTTTCACAAAATATTCTTTCCCAAAAATGGTTGGCAATGGTCGGCTTTCTTTCAAAGAACGGGGATGGGATGAGCCGCTTTTTCGCTGGATTCACTAAGCTCAAAAAAAGACAATGGAAAACTTTTCGGTTCAATCCTGTTTTTTAAGCTGATTCAAACTATTTGTTGAACAAAAATATAATATTTATCGTTATGTTCAATTCACATCGTCATGAAATTAATAGTCGAGACATACGAACCACTAGAAAATAGAAACGGTTATTATTAATGCATATTTACATAATTTTTATATATAATAATAATTTTTATATAATAACGTTTTTAACTTACTAAAGTAATATTTTATAAAAAAAAAAGATGAACTGATTTATTGATTCTGATTCTAGGCGACAATGCCAACACCACTTTCCCGGTACGGCTTCTTATGGCGTCATGCTGGAAGTTGAAATAGATTTTTCGTTATGAAAGTGGTGGTAGGCCACAGCTGAAACCCATTAGGGAAAGGATTCATCGGTTAGTTCTTGGTATAACTATCCAAGTTGCACCAGACGTACTTGAAAGATAGAGACTTATTTGAGGACAATAAAATTAATCAAAATTTATTTGGGTCTCAGTTTACACCACTCGAAGGGGATCCTTTTATAAAACCCAAGTTTTATGATAACGTCAGCTATATTTTGTAGAAGCAAATAATTAGCGTTTAAGAGCTACGATTTACATAACAATAACAAGCTATAGAAAAAAATTGCTGCTTCAGTGATCCTTTGATACAGTTTCTTCCACCCAAATGTTGTGTGGAAGAGATTGGTTTATGTGATAAGACAGCCTCTTTTTATTTTAATATTTACATTTTTATTTAATTTTTTATGTAAAAAAATAAAGTTGTTGTTCTAAAAATAAATAAATTCCCAATGATTCCAAACTATTTGATGAACGATCGCTTGCTTAAAAAGCGTGCACTCGAAACTTTCGTTGTGAATAAACCATGAGTTGTTTCCAATTTGGCGTAAAAGCGTTCCGTCATAAAGTCGGCCACTCACTCATACAATTAACATTTATGTATGAGTGACAAGTGTTTATTCCACAAACGGGTGCGCCATTTTGTCAGGAGGGATTCAACAATTTTTAAAACGTTTCACTCAAAATAATCAAAACTTTATTTGGGGGCCTTAACTTTTAACCTCAAATTTTTTGAGCAGTAAGCTTTACTTTTAGTGTTTCCATTGTTTTAAGAGTAAAAATATCGGGAAATATTTTCATTCCGTCATGTTTTATGATCTGATTTAATACGTAGGTCACGGTCGGACTACATCGTAGCGGGTTTACAAAGCGGAAAATCTGAAGGATCGTAGCACTTGCTACGCCGTAGCAAAATAGGACGCAGTGTGTTGTGTAACGCAGCAGGGGACAGTATCATATGATTTTTTTAGAACTTTTCGCTTTGGAAGCAATAATGTTTATGTGTGCAGTAAAAGGTTGAAAATTCAATCAGAAAAAAAATCTCTAAAAAAAACAAATCTCAGTCGGGACTTAAACCTACGTCTCTGCCTATCGCAATCAGAAAATTATCCTGTTTATCCTTATCCACCGAGATCTGTCTATACTAATAATAAAGTAGTAAGAAAGTCGTGTCTGCAAATTGAATATTTTTGCGAAATTTTCAATGAAATGGGTTATTTGTATTGCACTGAGGCCAAAACCACAATTTCTAGATTTTTTTGTCTGTGTGTATATTCTGTTAACTTGAGAACCCCTCAAGGGATTTAGATACAGTTTTTTTTACCTGTTATCATTGTACAGACTTTAGTCAACATATAATGACACCTATTCACGTGCAGCAAATATTAGATTTAGAGCTGCCATAACCTAAAACTTTTCATTGCAAAATAGGCTTTAACGCAGATGGATAAAAGTTAAATAAACTTGTATTATTTTAGGTTATACAACTCTAAATTTAAGGTTTGCTGCATGAGAAGAGGTCACATTGGGTGTTTATATGTGTGTGAAAATGAAAAAAGATTAAGTCAAAGATTAAAGGTGAAGTCGCGCGCAAAGGCAAATGCATAAGACTTCCAAAATTTTGAGCTACGTGTTACACCGGCTAGTCAAAAGTATTTAGGGTATACGTACGTTTTAATGTTCGTTTTTTAATAGTAAAAAATATTTTTTATTGAAACTATTGCTAATTTAAAATACTAAAATTATTTGATTTTGTAGTCCGTATTTCTCAAACATATTGAAACTGAATATTCCAAATCCTTCTTAAATATTTAAATAGAGTAATATCTAACGTGTTAATTTTTCTTTAATGGGTAATCTTATTTCACTCACATCCTTCCAATTTGAAACTAAACAAAGTAAATTGAAAAAAACAATATGGGATATTTCATACACAGGCTGTCCAGGGATTAATGGATAACCCTATAACTGCGTGTAGGCTAATCGGTGCCCTACTTATAAAAAAATATGACCTCAGTAAAAGTGCCACGGTTTTTAAATTATCGCCTATAAAATTACTTTTTAAAAAAGCTGTCCCAACGGTCAGTTATGCCATTCTTTCAAATTTTAATATTATGGTTTTCTACATTTGAATAGTTGCTTTATAAAACCAGATCACCTTTTTTTACTTTTTTAAAGACATGTCATTTCAAAATAATATTTTGTTTAAAAAATTAGAGCAAATAATTCAAACACATATTAGGTGATAATTTAAAAACCCTGGCACTTTTACTGAGGTCATAATTTTTTTATAAGTAGGGCACCGATTGACCTACCCGCAGTTATAGGGTTATCCATTAATCCCTGGATACCCTGTGTAAGGCGACTTTTATTTATGCAGCCAAATTCATACTGGAGGCTTGCTAAGTGATCAATAACACGTATCGATACCACTTTTTGCTAATTTCGAAAAATAAACTCTTAACTCGGGGCTGGGCTTGCGTTTGAAAGGACCACGAAATAATTTACGAATTTCAGAAAAAAAGTCATCGATCCTTGTTACTGAGCTCTGACCGAGTCCTATGTAAGGATTTAGCAGCACAAATTAAAGTCTTTTCTATAGCAAATGTTCTGAAACTATTCTTATAAGTTGAAAACGCCTTTAAAATCCGAGCAAAATTCAAATTCTGAACAGGAAGCGGGTGATAATTTTAAAAATAAATTTAGCATGACACAAAACTTAGTTGCAAACTATGACGCCGTTCGCATATCCGATATGTGCGGAAACCACGACTTTATTTAGTACAAAGTTATCTCTGATGTTGGGGCAAGCAAAAGTAACTTTTATTACCTTATGATAACCTTGACAATTCAGAAAAGAGTTTGAGGTTTTTATCAGCAGCGCAGCCGCCGTTTTGGGGACAAGTTTATAAGCCAAAAGCAGTTAGAGGAAACGATGACTAAGGAACTTTCGTGAAGAATCGGGAAAAGAGGAAACAGTTTCCGGAGTACAGAGCGAATTATATTTCTCGTTGAAACGTGAAGTTATTTTTTAAGGACGAGGTCCCAAAGCTGATTGCAACAGCACGCTAAGTTGCAAGTTACTGCAGGGTTTCCGTACAATGATGTCAGACACTCGTTCACTTGAAAATGAGTTCGGAAAAAAATGAAACATTATAAGTATCACACGAGTCTTTTAATACCTAGTTATGTTTAGTTTAATACACAACTATTATCTAGAAATATAATATTAACACGTTCTTATATGGAATTTTAACAATTAAAAAGAAAATACTACATGTCAAACTTTCACGAAGTGGTAGTCATCACCAGCTCATGACACCAAATATTTAAAACCAACCCATTATTCCAAATTAACTGTGCGTGTGCCTAACCGCTTCCTTCTCTTGATTCCATCATCAACTCATAGCATCTTTAATGCATCTTAATTGATGCAAATACATTTGATGCCCATGCATAAATTTTAAAACGTAAGATTTCCTAATTCTTGAATCCACTATCCCACTATATATATATATTTATAACCTATCTACTGAACCGATTGGGCTGAAATTTTGCATGAATATAGTTCTAGACCTGGAATAGGATATAGGCTACTTTTTATCCCATAAATCAGTTCCCATGGGATGAAAATGTGGTTTCAAGATTCTTTAGAAAAGTGATGTATATAATAAACCGATTGGGCTGAAATAAAGTTATAGATCTAGAATAGGACAAAAAATACTTTTTATCCCATAAATCATTTCCCATGGAAAAGCTGGAAAAGAGACATACAAAATGGGAAACACAGAGGCGCATAACACACAAATTTCACCAGCTATTATACTGTAGGTAACAGTCTGAAAAATATTGACAGTTTTTAAAAGAGTACACAGTACACAAAATCTAATTCAACGCGGTTGAAACCGTGGGCAAAAGCTAGTATAAGATTAATGTGGCATTTTGCGACAACAGTTTCATTTCATGTCAGTTCGACTTTTCCAGCAAAGTTGTATATTTTACTGGTTTTTTCCCGGGGCTCCACCCAGGTTTATTCAGTCTCTGTCCAGTTTTCGGCTTGGGTGTTATTTTATCAACATCTCTTACAGCTAATATGTTGATCAGGATTCCTACCATGATATTAAAGAAAACCGCACCTACAACCGTTGAATGGTTCTCAAGTTAAAACGGTACATAACATACATTCACATAAACAGAAAGACGAAAATTCTAAAAATGGTAGTCTTAGCCTTAGTACAATAAATGGTTTATTCAACATTTTGAAAAAATATCCTACATGACTGTTTTACAACTTTACTATTAGTATTACAACTTTTATTTACTATTAGGATTAGTAAAGATATAGAAAACCATAAAATGACACAATTTTAGCGAAATAATACAAAACGCATTTAAAACATAAAAAACAATCGAAACGAAATTATATGAAATGCATTTAATTTTATACTACTTATTTAAACATAAGAAAAACAATTATTAGTGGCTACAGTATTCTAAACCAAATTCAGTTCTAACGTTTTGTTTAATAGTGAGTATCTGCGTGTGTTCGTTTTGTTCTAATCGCCTTAGAAATATGGGAGATAAATCGCTTATTTCGTGAATTTTACACTTGTCCTAAATTACTATATTGTAGTAAGATTAAAAATATGTTTATTGATGAACTGTAATGATAATGGCTTAGAGTTACAACACACATCATTTTTTTTAAATCATCTACGTAACAGGAACGAAATCCGATGTAAAACATGATGATGATGATACTATTACCGCCTTAAAAGAAGTAATATTTATATATTGCAAACACTTACAAATTAAAATCAAATCACCAAGAAAATATCATCTTTCACCAAGTAAAAATAAGTTAGAAGCCGCTTGGATAGCGTCGTGGAATCAAAATTCACGTCGGAATTCAGGCAAGTTTCACAAGTTAGTCGGTAGATGTTTGGTTTCCTCTAGAAATTGTAGTTGCGGTAACTTGGAAGAGATGGAACAAAGGATTGAGCTGGGTCGAAAGCGAAGCGGATTCAGAGATATTCTTCTTTTAGAACCTTGGTTGGTAAGCTTCCTCTCTGAATATGTTGCAACCCAATGTTTATAGGGCCATATGGTAACTAGCCTTTACCCGCTGCTCCACACACTTTTGTTCAAACTCTGCCCTGTTTTTTGGCTTGTGCGTTATTTTATGAATACAGCAGCCTATATGTTGACTAGGGGTCACTACAATAATAAAAACGCATCCAAATCCATTGAATCGTTCTTGAGTTAAAATGGAACATACATAATACAGACAGATAAAACAAAAAGACGAAAATTCTAAAAATGGTGTTTTCGGCCTCAGTACAATACTAATAAATAACTGTTTTCATTTAAAATGTCGTGAAAATATTCCTTTTAACCACTTCATTATTTTAGTATTTTAACTGGCATGACCACAATTTTATGGCATTTTGGTGGTTTGAGCAGAACTATATTTTGGGTAGTATTTTTTTTTAGTTCATTCAACCTGTCAACGATTAAACAAACACCTGCTTATCAAAACTGTTCGTTTTAGCTACGGCGTAGCAAACGCTACACTTCGTAGTAGTCTGGATGCAATCAAATGTGAGGGGGTGCAAACTTATTTGGTAAAATTTTGCAAACTTGTTTGGTTATTGGATGGTAGTTTTTTACTTTCCAAGATCGCTTGTCACCAACCGCTGGCCGAATAATTCGCTTAATAACTGAGAGAGTGAGAGCAGGCGAGCCGTTATCAGTTTTGCCAGGGACATCCACAAAAATCTACGGAAATCTGTAACACACAAATGACTAATACTAAGCAAATTTCTGCCAGTACCACTGCACCAGTACGGTTACTTATGACTTTATTCCGGAACACAACTAGTCGCTTGGCGGCATGAATGTAATGACAAGACACAGCCGCACGGCCGAAGCTTGCCATCAGTAAATAGGTGCTTACCTCGTCGTGTTTGCAGACGGTGCCAAGATCCGATGATTTTATGTCCCTTAGTGATACAGAGACAGATTGTGGGCATATCTTGAGTTGTTGAATGCCTCAGTCACCTTAGTTGCCCTAGACTCAGAATTGTTTTATTCTTGCGGCTTTTCTACTCGCTTCTGCCCTCACTGAGACCGCCATACACATCAGAGCTGTGTTGTTTCCGGCGCTAAGTTCTTGTCGGAAGATGTCGCCGAGAACACGTGAAACACACCCCATCAAAAACATAAATGTGTAAAAGGAGCCAAGTTCGGTACAAAGGCAGGGCAGGGTCGGCTTCACTGAAAAAAGAATTAAAGTCAAATGTATATAAGACTTGGCAAGTTATCACAGGAAAAGTATCAACGATTAAGTCATACATGCAAATAAATTGGTTATGAAAACTTGCCAAGTTCTACATTTTTAATAGCAAGTACCTTAACAAACTTTCTTTTAAAACAAGTAAGGTACGTTTTTTATACACTCTTGCAGTTATTACTTAAGGAACCTCTATGGAACTTGACACCCAATTTGATCTCAGTTCTTTTTCCATGGATTATCCAGGCCAATGTAATTAATGACTATGTCTCTAGCACTAGCGTAAATTAAACTTTTTGCTGGAAATGCAATGAGAAGGTCAAGTTTGGCAATAAAAAATATATGAAAAAATGTAAATGTCACTTTGAAAAATAATTATTGGTATGACGCCAGGGTAGGCACTGCCATCCTGCCAACTCTAATGTCCATATACCTAGCGGAACCCTCTATTTCACGCACATATGGATGGTACTACGATTAAGAGTACGTGATATAATACAAAAAAAAAATCAAGTTGGTTTTTAATTTTTTTCATGTTATTTTTTTCGTCAAACTTGACCTTCTCATTGCTTTTCCAGCAAAAAGTTCTATGCACACCACTGAACCCTGGTACAAGTAAAGAGACTAATAATTATAGCAGTGAAATATTTTTTAAATTGGTTTAGTCATTCCCGTGACTACCCCCTATAAACAAACAAACAAATTTTACATCTAACCGGTTAAGTGTAAATATGAATCACTCGTGCCTGGAGAGTTCCTTCAACACCGTTTCAAACACAAAATTGTCCCACGTGCGGTTATAATAATCCAACTCTATACTTGACACTTACGATGAGGATTGCCAGAAGTCATTTATTTTAAAAGACGTCCTTTTTTTCAGACCCAAAAATTTAACTATTCCTCTAATTTGAAATATTTAATAATGGAAAATACTTTGTTATTTATTATATAACTATTACACTACAAATAGAAAATAATTTTATAATTTCTTTATAAAAAAGAAGCTCATAAAACAGCCAAAAGTTAAAATATACTTATAAAAGACAATTAGGTACTACTTACTTTAGCTTTGATTAACGATAAACTACGTTACTCTATTAATATTAGTTTTTTATTAAGTATTGTCGCTACTGATACCATAGCAGCATTTTATTCAAAACTCCTCTACATCATAAAACTAGAGCTGGCAACCCTACTTACGGTCCGAAAAACTCTACGTGTCCAAAAGGTCTAATTAAGGTGGTTCTTAATAACTTCATATATTTAATAATAAAATATATAAAATAATCTGTTTTTTTTTTCATTGACTTTCAATGATCTTGTCGGTTACTCGGTGCTCATGGTAAAAAAAATGTATTGAACGAGTAATTTTGCTATTAGTAGAGGGTACCCTCTACTACATATTTAAATTCCCGCGGCAAATTTATTGAAAAGAAAGATAGCTGTGGTACCATTAAATCAAAATGTAGCATTATGATTTTCATGGCGTATGGCTGTGATGACCTAATATATTTCTATGGATTTTTTTACCTATTGTATGGGGTATCAAATGAAAGAGCTTCATGAGCTGCTTGTAAAACTATACTAAAGTAAGGCCAACGAGACCATTTAAAAAAGGTACACAATTCTTATGTCTGTGTCATAATCAAGGTATTGACTTGGCGTATATATTTGCTATCGGTGCTACAATGTGCTACAAATATGCTAGGCCGTAGTTTATGTATACCATAACCAAATATAAGCCGGTTGTGTTGTAAGTTTTATTTTGTAACGTATACATTAGTAGTACATCTTAGTTATCTAAATGCTCCTGCGGTTCTCACATAGGAATTTACAACACAAACATATTTTCATCATTATCTTTCGGTTTCTGTCACAATGTTCAGGAAAGTGGTTGTCTAACTTTTTGTTTACCTTCTAAAGTTTGAAAAAAATTGGCCCGAGTTTCCTGTTTGTTGTCATTGGTTTGTTAGTACAAAATTAAACAAAAGGTGGTTTTTGTTTATTTTCAACATTTCTTATGGAACGATTTATAAAACTGTGTGGTTAAACAATCTATTAATAATAATAAAGTAATAAAAATTCATGTCTTTACATTGAATATTTCTGTGAAATTTTAATTAAAATAGGTTATTAATACTGTACTGAGGCCAAAGCCACAATTTTTAGAATTTTCGTGTGTCTGTTTGTTCCGTTTTAACTCAAGAACCAATTGACGGATTTGGATGTGGTTTTTTTATAACCATGTTGTAGTGACCCTGAGGCTACTTATAGGCTTTACGTAAGGAGTTTTCATAAAATAACGTGGAGACAAAAACGTGGCAGAGATTGAAAAAAAAAGACTGAGCCGCAGGCAAAGTCTAGTAATTGTATAAGACACAAAAGAGGCCACTGTCAATTTGTATGGGAAAGTATTTTTTTTAATTCGCTTTGTTTGAAAGTTGTTCTATGCAAGTGTTTCAATATGATCAGTTGTTTAATTTTCTAAACACGTTATTAATACACTCAGTGTAGTCTCCAATACATCACTGCATATCATGGCAATTCCTACTATGCTTACATGAAAGCGATATTAATTTAAAAAGGTACACCATAGTGTACTATTACTGTATGTACTAACTACCCACGTCAATGGAACTCTCATAGCACGAGTTTTACTTGCACTTGACTGTTTACGTTTTTTTAGGTGCTTAGAATGCCCTTTTCTTAGCATCAATATTGTGCGTATATTAACACCTCTGTGACGGAAGTTTCGGACCAAATCAACAGCCTGTATACTAAATACTATGGCAGCGCGTAGCAATGCACCTTATTTTCCTACCTCAACCTAATAGGTGGTAACAAACAAATAACAACACAAAAGCAATGTTCTATAAAACGTCAGACAGTGAAAACTTAATCTAAAGTTTAAACAGCAGTTAACTTGCTCGAGCTCGTCTCATGTCACCTCACTGAAGTTCAATAAACTGGCAGAAACTGCAAACTAAGTTGCTTGAGTTTGTCAAATTGTTGTATCAGATGTGAGCAGAGCGGGATTAGCCACGTAGCATGAGGCAGGAAATGCTACGGGCCCCGCGCCTCGGGGGCCCTGTGCCTATGCGTAATCAATCTACCAAGTGAGATAATTATTGGTAGACAACCCAGGTAGAGGTACCACCATCATACTTGCAAAGAGTAAGAAGACAGGTCTCAGACAGGCACAACCAGGTGATCCATCATGCCTGTGACCGATTAATGGCGATATATTCATCCCAAATAACCGGGCCTTAAAAAACAACTTGGTGACGCGCAGTGCTTGGTGCGGGATTTTCAGCATCGCGGTCAACAACCCGCCTGCCTAGAGTGTGTCAGTATGGGCATTTCTTTCAGGAGAATCGCCAGGAGTGGTGAAATCTTTGAAAGGCGTATGTCCAGCACGAGACAAACCAGGCTGGTAGATGGATGGGATACCACCCACTATCCATCAAATCAATGTATTGAAATGAAAGACGCAGGTGGTACTCATTCTAATTGTACAAGCTAACAATAATTTAAGAAGTCAAATTCATAATGAAGACTAGGTAAGTGGTTAGTATCAAGAATCGATGACATTTTTGTGAAATTCATGAATGTGGTTTTTTGTGTTCCCTAAAAACTTGAGCTCAGACCCGAGTCATTAAACTCACAAATACACATTTCA
This sequence comes from Ypsolopha scabrella, assembly GCA_910592155.1. NCBI lineage: Eukaryota > Metazoa > Arthropoda > Insecta > Lepidoptera > Ypsolophidae > Ypsolopha > Ypsolopha scabrella. The sequence continues at coordinate 18,763,868 of OU342975.1, read as the reverse complement.
CAAAAAAAAATTAACCAACTTCTTATATAACGGCGGACTTACCAATGGATTTTATGTTGCTATCACAGGGAATGCGCCGACTTCTAGATAACATTACGTATGTTTCAGGAAGAAAGATGTTATACTATTATTTCTTCTGTGTGAAGGGCCCCGCGTTGACTTGATCAGGCACTGGATGTGAGCCAATACTCTAGTTTGAAGATCTCAAATTTCCTTAATATAACCGACAAATGGCACTGTTAATAAATTAATGTTAAATTCTAAATCGTGATATCGAAGTTTTTAACGAACATAGCTAAAATACCCGTTTAGAAGATAATAGTATCTAGATCGTGATTTCACCCTGTTACAACATATTTTTGTTTGATTGACCAATTAGAGTTATTTTAATGTGTTCCGACAATCATTTCAGTATTAGGCTTTTCTAGCAAAGTTGTGTTATTTTGGTATGATTGACCAGTAGCATCAATGGTACAACTGATTCTGATTTATCCCACTAGTACCATAAAAGACATACTACCTTTTGATGTATTACTTTATAAATGATTCTGCACAACAACAACTACTATAAAGTGTATTTGTAGTCATACTTTGCAACAAGTGTCTTAAGTAGGTACGTGTACGGTACGTGTACTGTCTCCAGAGGAGACCATGACAAAACTTAAACGGGACTTACCTGAAAGCATATTCTTTCAACCAAAATAAGAATGACGTTAAGACATGACGGAGTTATGGATAGCATTCACAAAAATATACAGTTTAATTGAGAACCTCCTCCTCTTTTAAAGTCGGTTAAAAATATCAAGCTAAAATTGAATCACACTAATATTATAAATGCAAAAGTTTGTGTGTGTGTGTGGCTTGACGGATTTGGATGAAATTTGATAGGCTACTTTTTATTTCGGAAAAAAGCATTGTCAAACCGAATAACACGCGGGCAGAGCCGCGAGCAAAATCTATTTAAGTGTATCTTCAATTTATGCTGTTTCTACAAAAATGTTTCATACAGCACTGGTTAGTTTAGCTAAGTATTTGCACAATATTTTGTACCAATTGAGGGTAGGTAAAAGAGGGGACATAAACAGGGTTATATTTCACTGCTCGGACATCCGTCTCAGTGAAAAGAAAACGTTTAACGTCGGTGAAACGAGCACTTTAACTGTCATTTGTTGTGTATGTGTATTGCTTGTTTGTTCAGTAAATATACATATCTATGTATATGCTTGTACTAACATAAACTTAGACGCAACGACTAGCTAAGGTGTCGTTGGTTCTTCAAACTATAAAGGTGTCTGCGAAGAGTTCGTGAAAGCTTAAATTAAGTGGTCAAATACTTGGGTAAACACGTTTAAGAATGAAATTATTAAAGATAAATATGAAATAAGAAATTTATAATAGACTTCTAACAAAAATTAAAAAATGCGTGCGACAACGAAACGAGGAGGAGCGTGTTAGGTTGCTTGTGAATATAAAAATTCGGGAGCCGAGTAAAACAGAGCGGAGCAAGGCGACCCCTTTAGCTTATATAGATTTCACAATATTTGAGTAGGTTATGAACTAGTCAGTTCTACGATATGGCTACAACATATACGTATCGTTGCGGTATGGGAAAGCACATGGGTAAATTCGCAGGTTGTGATGAGAATATATATTGCTCACTTGGTAGAGCAATCGCACGTTAAGCGAGAGGTCCAGAGCTTTTCAAATCCAGATTTACGTTTCTTCTGCTTTTCTATACCGCAATGATGTAATGTTTATTTTTTACTATTTACACTCGGTATATTCCAAAATAAATTAAAAATAAACTCTATACAAACACAAAACTTTGACAATCTCTTTACATTGGAACGATTACTTCAGCGACACTTTTAATTGGCACAAATCGAATCGAATTGAATCCAAATTGAGTTGTGAGCAATCGAGTTTTGTTTGAGTTTTGTATTTGCTTAACGTGTTAGATGTGGCGCGCTTAACTTGATTGTGTTACCAGCTTTTCAATTCAAGTAAGAAAGTATTTTATTTGATGCAAGATTACCATATTTTGATTTTCGTAACAAAGGTTTCTTTTTTTTACTCTTTTTGAAAATCATTTTGGCGTTGCTGTCAAATAACAAAAAATAACTCTTTTGTATGAGAAGCGGGAAGTCAGACCACAAGTCGATGTTCCTTTACCTTCTTTTCCTAGTTGTAAAGTATCTATATCCCTTCACCACTGACATAAGAATGTGGTACGTCCCAGAAATTGCTGCTCAGTCATATATTAAGTTCGTTTTAGAATCCCCGCCACCAGTCAAGTCGGATAGACGCAGCGCTACAAGCGCATAATGAAATGGTATCAGTAAGATGAGTAATATTTTACCCTTTCTCTTCAAAGGCAACATAGTCTAACTTTTTTAAATGTAATCAACGGACTGCCTTTTTGGCGTAGTGGTAGAGCGCTCGACTGTTAACCCAGAGATTGTGGGTTCAATCCCCACCCTTGCGCGGGAGGTGTGACTCACTCTTGCCCAAATTATTTGTTTATAAAAATCAATTAACTGTAAAAAGTGAATTGCTGACGGCTCAGTGCGTTAAATCTCAGTCTAATAAAACGAGGAGTAAAATGAGACCGGCGGTGTCATTCAACTGCAGCGGCGGTTTTGAAAATGGACTTGTTTTTTTTCGTTACATCTAAGTTTTGTGATAAAATAAATATTTTTCTATGAGTAAGGGGATTGTTAATGTAATGAGGAGATCCGTCGGAGATAGAAAGTAACCGACATAGCCTGCAGAATCAGTAAGCTGAAGTGGCAGTGGGCAGGCCATATTTGTCGACATGATGGCCGTTGGGGCCGAAAGGCTTTAGAATGGAGATCACGTACAGCAAAGCGTAGTGTAGGCCGACATCGTGCCTGCTGGACCGACGACCTGAAGGACGTTGCGCGGGGCGACTGGATGAGGAGGACGGAGGACCGACATGAGTGGCGAAATTTGGGAAAGGCCTATGTCCAGCAGTGGACGAACACGGCCTGATGAATGGATAGATGGAAGGGGACTGTTTAATTTATTTCTCTGCCTTCTATTTAATATATATTTAAAAACAATAAACGTGAAAATTACCTCTAATGTGGTCGAGAGGTCCTTAAAAACACTGACGAACTTCACTCGTATGGCAGTGAATATCCCATGACCACTGACGTGTGGTTTTGTATCATTAATAGTGATTAGAAGTCAGTTGTTATTGGATATTCTCCCTGATAACGATATGTAACATGAATTTTTTCCCAAATGGACAATAAACGTGAAAATTACCTCTAACGTGGTCGAGAGGTCCTTAAAAACACCGACGAACTTCACTCGTATGGCAGTGAATATCCCATGACCACTGACGTGTGGTTTTGTATCATTAATAGTGATTAGAAGTCAGTTGTTATTGGATATTCTCCCTGATAACGATATGTAACATGAATTCTTTCCCAAATGGACAAAACACGCTCGTTACAAAACAAATTCGGTTCCTTGTTGTGTAAATTTAGACCTCACTATTAAAGGAAACTACCCAACTTCCCGGGATAGGAAAAGTAGCCTGCTCAAAGCTGTTCCAATTTTATTACGATCATTGTGTCTATATATAGTTAAATAATGTTAGTTGGCGAAACTCAAAACATAGTACAAGTCCATAGAATGAACAACTTTTTCTGTTCCGGGCTAAGTGAAACCATAATGTAACAAACAAACTTTCAAATGTATTCTTATTAAATGAATAAGATCCAAATAAAATAAAAACAAGTACCTCGGTATTTTTCATTCACCCGTTTTTCTACAAGTATTCGCCATCAGTTTTGAATATTTTACGCCAGGAAACATTTTAAAATGAAATATTCGATGCGAGCTAAAAGAAAAGTTCTCTTAAGATATTCCGGCCTTGTCTTCGTCCACGAATTCTTACAACTTTTTTGTGTCAAGATATGTTGGGTCTGTTCCAAGAGACATAGTTGTGATAAAAAGTTTTCAGAAGTTTTTTCAGTTTTTTTTTTGCCTAACTGGTATTATACAAAATTTACACTTCATACAAAATGTAATTGTAAACCTTAATTTCTGATCATATTTTATTGTAAGTAATAATATTTTTTTTATTAAATATAGTTAGTACTAATTTTAATTTATTAACTCTTTAAATAAATCAACTTATGTTCGTTGACCATTAAAATTACGCCAATTAGATTGACAAAAGTGAAAAAGAAATAAGCCAAACTTACACTTGAGAATTTGTAGAGATGGAACTTTAATGTAACCCTAATTTTAGGTATATATATCTGGCTTGAAAATTTGCTTCGTATGGCACCTAAAACGAACATTCACAATGCGACGTCATCACATTTTCGTATTTTTCCCATATTCTGTAAATTTCTAGTGTCAAATCTACCCCAGCTTAATGAGCCTAACCTATATATATATATTATACGTACACAACCAAAAAACCTTTGATAATGCTTTAACAACGAAACCGGTAAGGGAAATTATATAAATCAGTGGACAAGTACAAGTGATTTTCAATCAAAAACAAACTTCCCATCCAACTAACAAACTATACCTACCTATAATATGTACAAACGTACTATGAAAGCTTTTTTTTATTCATGTGTCGTTCGAAGCAACGGGGCGCTCTAAAACAATCAAAACTTGCTTTTCATTTAACTTATCGAGGAGTTGCGGTAGGGTTGCCAGTCTTTGTGCTTTCCTTTGGAGTTTCCTCAATTCATCTGGCTTCGATCACCAGAACAATAGAAATGAAAATGTTTTCCGGGAGTTATAATGAGTATGTATTAATCATGCATCCAGTTTCTGACTATTAGTCCGATTTTTTTTTATTTAAATCTATAAATACGAATACTCAATAAATTATTAAACTTTTGCATATGCATGGCCTCAAAAACTCAGTTACTCAACTTAAGGGATCGAATAAAAATAAATAATCTTTTTTCAGATGACCAGGGGGATGATGGGACGTCATTTCATAAATAAACACCGATTATGTAATTTGAGAAGTTGTTTGCTAATATAACTATATTTTATTATAGTCTGACGCAACAAATATTTAATTTATTTAATGTATATTTACGTTTTTTTTACGTTCATTTGTAAGTACTCTTGAACAAATTTTGTGGCTTTGGTAAACTTTTGGTATTAAAATAACTATGTAATATCTATAGCCTGACCGTTACCGCTGTGCACCGCCTTTGCGCCGCGCGGCGAGGCGGGAGGAGGAAAAGAAAAAGTAGCAAGAGTTCACATCATTCAAGTTACTAAGTACGATAAATTAAAATTATACCTTTTTATATTTGATTTCGATGCTGATTTGAATTATATGTTTAGTTTTTTAATAAAACACGACAGATTGAAATAAAAATTATAATTTTAATATAACGTACTTAGCTACTTATTTCACTTACCTTATAGTAGTATCATATTTCCTAATAAATGTATAAAGTTTATATCCTTAAAAATATTGTAATCCAATCTTGTAAAATCCGACAATATCGATCTCAGGTGAACTCATGCTAGTTCCTTTCCTCCCCGGCCTCGCCGCGCATACCTCAGAGAGTGCACAGCAGTTATGGCCAAGCTATAATATGCATGGTGTCCAAATACAAAAAGTTACATAGTTCAAGTTTCATGAGGTGCTTTTTAGACAGAGATTGTTATAAACTAACACATTCGCGTCAAGTTTTTGCTATAGTTTACCCACTTTATAAACCTGACACGCTCGGCAGCTGGGGAAATTCTGAATTCCCTTACACCCACACTGCGCGGGTATGTTGAAAATGCCGACAAAGTAAAATCGATTCATCCCTTTGTCTTATTGCTTTATAGCCCCAAAAAGATTGGATTTGGATAGACTGGCGATACGGGGCTAAAGGCACGGGAACAATTGCGTGCCTTTACAACAATACGAGGGTTAGGGTCGCCTTTACTGTGGTTATTTAAAATTGTATTTTCGCAGCTTTCTTTGTCGTATTTAATAAAAACTAAGTTATTCAATTAAAGTTTCAACTTACTAAAACAACTTTTTTTGTATTTAATAAAAACTAAGTTTATGTTTTTATTGCGAAATCCATCGCCTTGTAATATTATTATTAGAGTTCATTACAAACTAGAAAAGATAAATTAGAAACAAATTTACTTGGGTGGCGCAATTAATAGCGCACTTGTCTTGATAACAAGAGGTCACAGGCTCGAATCCTGGCCCGAGAGATTTTTTCAAATACTTGTTTTTACATTTGTTTCTAACTTACCTTTTCTAGTTTGTAATGCACTCTAATAATAAACTAAGTTATTTATTTAAATTTTCAACTTACTAAAACAAACTGAATAGTAATAAAAGGTACGTTTCATTAGGTCATAAATTATCCGTTTATGTCTTATTCGTTTTACAAAAACAACATCCACCATTAATTAAACAATTATATACATAATGTAAAAAATGGTTTTTCTCCTTTGTCAGGCTAGATTTTTTTCATGTTACAGAACCTACTTATACCACTAACAAAGCCAGTACAAAATAGCAAGAATATAGCGTACACATTTCCATGTTGGAACGGCCCACTTCCCATTGTATGCTTATATTTTCAATAGGTTGTTAGGCGGAAACTCAACATCCATCATGGAGGGCCAACCCTTCTGCGGCCGAATTTATTATTTACCCTCCTTGACCGAAATAGTGCGGTCTCCAGCTTTTATTTGACGAGTGACGCATTCTTGGAGCGCGATAGTGTACTTTTGTTTGCTTGGAAAATATTAGTATTCTGCGGTATTTGAGATGAGTGATTCTAGAATGGATCTCACAATATTAGATAAGCCGGACTGATCCCGATTATAGTTTCAACAAAAATGATTTTCGAGTTTCTTGGTTATAATTCAAAAACTGACAAAATATTGTCTGAATTTCGGTAAAAGTTCAACGACCAAAACCAATTTATTATTACTTTGTGCATAGATACATACATATTACATAAGGTGACTTTAATTTATGCAGTGAAACTCATACTGAAGACTCAGTAAGAGCTCAGTAACAAGGTCCGATGACCCTTTTTGTGAAATTCGTAAATTATTCTTTTCGTGTTCCTTATAAACGCAAGCCCAGCTCCGAGTCAATTACTATGGGACGTCAAGATTTTGCGAAATTAGCAAAAAGTGTGATCGATCCGTGTTACTGATCACTTACCGAGCTTCCAGTATGAGTTTGGCTGCATAAATTAAAGTCACCTTATATTATTGTAATGAATTTGATATCAGTAATTGAAAAAGTGGCCCAGCAAGTACAGATGCTAAGTGAAATCTCACCCAAAATACTGGGAAATAATTTATTGGAACGGGAGGAGACACGCAGATTTAAGCGGTTAATTCCTCAAGACCTGGAAACAAAACTGTATCAAACAGAAAATAAATTAGTGGGTGCATCCAGTTGGATGCTCTTTAAAAGGCATCCATGTTAACAGACCACTAAAAGAGACGTACAACGATCGCTGAATGTTCAGAATTCTAAAACAAATCGCGCTGCAAGAGAAGAAAAATATAATCGGAGTTGAATTATTAATTTTACGTGACGCGCCGCCCGCCAATATGGGGCCGCAAATATGCTACGGCGTAGCAAAAAATACGCTCACGTGCTACGTGAACCTGAAACTACTATAATTTAGGTATTTTGCCAGAAGAATTATTTTATATTATTTTGAGACAATAATAAACATTTTTTCATTTTTCATTTTCATTTCTTTTAATATTCGAAAATGTTAGACGTGCAGCGAAATATTAGAGTAACGCAAGACAAATACTGCCCTACTAAGCTAAAAGGTGGTATCTAAAAAAAACTAGTGAGTCTCTAGTATAAGAATATTATGAAAATAAAAAAAACTCATATTTTATTGAGATACCGCCTTTTAGCTTAGTACGGCAGTATAGGATTCTCTCACTTTGTCAACAAAGAAGATTATTCTAAGCTGCACATTGTTTCAGAAGCGGAAACAATTCAATATACCAAGGAATATACTAACGTAAATTATATTATTATTATTTTTAATTATTGGTTCACAATTAATATTTTTTAATTGATACACATAATGTTAAAATATAGAATATAAATTATAAATAAAACTTACCTGAATTAAAAATGAAATAAAATAAAATATTTGTTTAGTTTTGTTCTTATTTTACTAATGTTATCCATGAAAAAAGTATGCCCTTTAAAAGCGAAAAGTGGAGAAATGGAAATTCCCTCCATAGTGTATTTTGGAACAGAATATTGAATGAAATAACTTCATAACTGGAGGGCTGGCTGCCATTATTTGGGGTACAAGTTTGAAGTGGCGTTGACCGCACCACTATTCTCTACTAGGTACACGAGATGGCTTTGAACTCTTCGTATCAGTCAGTTCAGTCCTTTCCATGGCATAAGACCCTACCAATCAATAAAAAATAGGAATGGCACATGAGTAAATTCACGAGTTGTCAAACTTGGATAGATCAATTTGAAAAGCAAGCATTCACATCAAGATTCCTTTTTCCTTTGAACTATATTGTATTTCTTGTTTTATTTATTTATTACATTTCATGTACAACGTAGAACCTATCTTATAATATGATGATTTATATATCTGGCCTAAAATAGGGGACATAAATAAAAGCAAAAATCTTTCACAGAATGTAAAAATTAGTGCCATGACGAGCAGAGATAGGTGAGCGTGTAAGGTTTATATTTTTAGTAAATTTGGAGAGAGAGCCGAGCGAAGCAAGGCGATTTCTCTAGTTTTAACGGAAATATGATATGCTCATTTCTAAGACGTGCCGAGGACAACATTTTTAACATTTTGTTTCAATATACAAGTTCGGTGTATCGTATGTTAAACCACATTGCGCAATAAATGAGGTGGCATATTCAAGAGTTCGTTGACTTACCTAATTTAGACACCCAAGTGTATGATTATATAAATACAACTGATTATTTATAAACGGTGTTTATCACCGTACAGACAAGTTCTTACTTCACTCCTCCAGCATCATGTTATCAGATCGGTATCATTGGAAAGAACCTGCCTTTTATTTCAGTGTTCCGTCAAGGAGAACTTGTTAGTTCATCAATCGTGTTCGTCAGTGTGCGACATAACTCAGTATAGGCTGGGCTGATGCGCTGAAACTTTGCATGTTGTAGTTAGATAATGTACTGCAGTAGGATCCTGGGAAAAATGAGAAAACCTTCGATAACGTTGTACAAGTAATTTAGAAATTATTTTGGCATAATGGCGTATCTCAGACGGCGTATTTTCAAAAAGATTGCATCTACGTTGACTGAACTCCTGTACACCCTGGGCCAACAGCTCGGCCTGGGCCAGTCACTCTGGTCTAGCGTGCACCGGGGCCTTAAAGGTCAGTATAAGGCACAACTTCAAATGAGCATTTCTCATTGTGTGACTTGGTTAATCGGCATAGTAAAAATGATATAGACCGTGATAGGGCTGACAGATTCATCTTGGGAAAAACGCAAAATCTTTAAGTTCGCCTAGTAACGACAGAAATTGTTACGATAACTCTAAATTTCGTGTTTTTCGAGTGATAGAGGGCCTTCATTAAATCATACAGCCTTGAAATACTTTTATTATTTAAGACACCTTTTTGTACAACAAGAAAGCTGAATAAATTTATCTTATCTTATCTTAAATTTGTATTAACAAAAAAAAAAACAAAATTTGTATTGTATTAAAAACAAATGATATCGTCAGTTCGTATTAGAATATATTTTTTTTATCTAGGAGCAAGGTTATTAAATAAAAACCAGCCAAGTGCGATTCAGACTCGGGCATGAAGGTTTCCGTACCATTATCTATAAAAACAGCAAAAAAATCATGTCTGTTGTATGGGAGTGCGCGGGTTCCACTCGCACTTGGCCGGTTTTAGTATTTATTGTTATAGCGGCAACTGAAATACATCATCTGTGCAAATTTTAACTGTCTAACTATCACGGTTCATGAGATACAGCCTGTTGACAGACAGAAGGACGGACGGACAGCGGAGTCTTAGTAATAGGGTTCAGTTGGTTACCCTTTGGGTACAGAACCCTAAAAAACGCAAGTTTTTGTGGGCGCATGTTTCTTGGTGGTCATAGCAGCCATAGCTGAGAGCGCGCTATTTTAAACTAAAAGGAAACGTCGTAGAGTTCAGTTCTGATTGATGCAAAATGAGGTGCTCAATCTGACTTTGTAGTCTTAAAATATTATTAGGCAGAGATTTTGTATTTCCTGTTAAAAGCACACAATCAAACCAATGACAAAATGATTTGCACATTATAGTTACCGTCCATATATAGTGGTTATACGGGCCCAAGGCCCCAGAGGTCCGTGATTGAATTCACCTGTTAGTTGCGCGCTTTGACGGGTCGCTGTGACCACGTACCACTTTAGTGTTGCGGCGGACGCACCACCGAGAAGGTTCTCTCGGTTCTGAATTTAATATTTTATTGATCGATTGCTGTTTTCGATTCACTGCGGTTTCGCGAGCAGATTATGATGAATAAATGAAAGTGACAAATTGAATCATGCTTTGGTATACATGTTCCAGTGTATCTACTAAATAAAACATTGTACGTTTTAAAACGGCAATTTTATAGTCAAACAACAACAAAACATGAAAATTTTGCTTTCGCACTCAGAGGGTAACAAATTGTTTGTCAATCTACAAGTTTAGCGCCTTGTTTTTTGTCGTTTCGAGATTGCTATGACATGGATATTGTTGTTATCACACTAATATTATAAATACGAAAGTTTGTGTGTGTGTATGTTTGTTACTCTTTCACGCTGAAACGGCTGAACGGATTTGGATGAAATTTAGAAAGAATATAGCTTATACCCTAACTTAACACATAGGTTACTTTTTATTCCGGAAAATGCGGGCGGAGCCGCAGGCATAAGCTAGTTTACCATAATGTTTTTAGGGTTCTGTATTTATATTGTGTGGTGGTACGGAACCCTTTGTGCGCGAGTTCTGCTCGCACTTGACCGGTTTTTATTACTATTGAATATCTCTAGTCGTCAAGTAGTAAATCCACAGATCCATTATCGACTTACAGAAATAAGCCATTGTTTTATTCGTGAGAAAAATATCAAGAAGCCTGCGTGACATGCTCTTAGCGGCGGGAATTTATAATGGTAGTTTCCATTATCCAAAGTGGGTGTCTTCAGTGGTTCTGATGTACGACGCACTTGAGAGAAAAATACCAAGTAAAATGGTATTCATTCTATTTTTTTTATTTGAATTTGTGTCTGAATCGTAAAATGTAATATACGCAATGTGACGCAAAAAGTACTTTAAGAATATTTTTATCGATACTCTTTTGTTTTTCAAAGTAAATTTTGAAGAAACTACTGATCGAAGCAAAGAACTTGCCAAGTTCTACGTATTCTTTAGCAAGGACCCTAACAAACTTTCTCTTAAAACAAGTGAAGAACGATCTATATTATTGCAGTTATGACTAGAGGAACCACCATAAGCCTCGGCACCCAATTAGATCTCAATTCTTTTTTTGGCGAAGCCGACAACCCTGCACTAACTTTGTACTGAACTTGGCCCCTTTTTCACATTTATGTTTTTGGTGGGATTGTTGCTGAGCTAAATTATAGTTTACGGTCACCCACCCGGCACAGACAGGCACAGAGAAAGATTGCGAAGGACGATTAAATTTTGCAAAACATATTTGTCATATTTCACTCTTTGATCTTACTATTTCGGCTGTTCGATACACGATTGCTTACACTTTCCTCGATCCGATTAAATCATAAACTACGATCTAAATATCATTTCATTTGAGCTATTAAGTTTTGGACAATAAAACTTATACTAAAATAAACGTCATGAAAAACGTGATATAAAACGGCCATCTCTCTAGTTCCAAAATAATAAATAAAAACACCTCAGAACCACTAGTTTTCTGAGCGGCCCGCTTTTGCTGAGCAGGATAAACATGTGAAAAATGAAAGCGTTGGAGCAGGACAGATTTCTCTGGATAACCTTGCCTTAAGTTAAGTAACAATCTCAAATAACTTTAAGAAGTGAAATGTATCAAACTGGGTTTTCAGAGTAAATATTTGAAGGTAATTGGCATTTTCTATAAAAAAAAAACGGGTACATTCCGTATTGAACACATCAAGGTATCGCCCAAATCCCTTACCAACTTCTAAAACCGTATCAGGTCACGATTAAAAGAACTGTCTCTTCCTTTTGTAACCGATAACCAGTAATGGCCACAGGTTTGGATCTAAACTTTTTCATTTTAATTGTAAACAACGAAGCAATGTCGAAATGAAAAAAAGAATATAGGTATATATTGCTAGACGTTGCCCGCGGCTCTGTCAGCGTTTTGTACCCCGTTTTCGGCTTGGGTGTTATTTCATAACACTTTTTATAGCATATGTTGGCCAGGGTCACTACAATGACTATAAAAACACGCATCTAAATCCGTTGAGCAGTTCTGGAGTTGAAATTCAGTTTGTGAATATTTAATATTTAGCTGTTTGGCTTTTTGCATCAGTGCCTCTATATTTCCATCAGCGCAAAAAACAAAATATCTGCCGCCATTTTTCAAAGAAAATTGTGGGTTCATAGCTGTGTTTTCGATTATGTGGAAAAAAGACAGTGAAATTTTATTATTTTTCCTCGCAAGTGTGCTGAAAAACGTCTTATGAAACGCGTGAGCATTAGACATTACACTCTAGGCTCCATTACGGCCTCACCTTCAGCTTGGCTTGCAATCCCGCCTCGCCATTCGGCTCGGGCTGCAATCCCGCCTCGACTGTAATGTCCAACGCAGCTCACTTGTATCATATTGTACTATTATCATGTACTGTGTTATGTCAATACCGTAAATTTCTTGCAATTTTTTCATTGCTTGTGTAAATAAGTCGTATAAATTTTAATGAGGACAAAAAGAGATAGTGCTAACTTCAAGACGCTATAATTTAAAAAAAAATACGTCAGAGAGAAGTTATTTACAAGTTACATATTTATTTAAGGTAAATTGTTGATTCCGTGGATTCATACATACAATAAAAAATATATTTTTAGTTTCATATCATTTAAATTTAATAAATATATTTAAAAATAAATAAATATTAAATACATTTTCGTTTCAATAAATGTTAAATTAATCTTTAGTCCGGTCAGAAAGTAAATACCGCTTTGACTGCGAAGCAGCAATAAAGTTTATTTAGTAGGTTCCATCTCGTAAATTTTATACTTGTAGTAATTCTTACTGGATGGTCATGAGAAATATATTAGCACAATTCATAGAACGACTTACATGGAGCCGTTTTCATCGGCAGAGTAAATCGAGCGTGTGGCCGCCCGCTGTGATAGTTATAGCTTTTCTTTACACTGGACACCAGAACATTTATGTGAGGAAAAATATTATTTGCTTTTTGCCGTTTTTGCCATTCTATCGGGAAATGGAAAACCTCATAGACATGCTTTGTCCATACGTCCGTTCTGTCCATGGTAGGATGAATACTATAGGTATATGTAACTTAAATTTGAAAGCTCTGAAAATTACACTGTAAAGAATAAAAAATAATTTGTCCAAGTGCAATTAGACTCGTCCACATCTGTACCACCACGTAACCCTAAAAACATTATGGTAAATAACAGCAATGGATGCCATACCAACATCAATGTGACAAAAAACAATACTCTAAAATGGTAGCGCCTAACAAATTGTTTGGCACCCTCTGAGTACGGAACTCTAATACTATTTATAATTGTATATGTAAATATATTATATGTATTAATTGTTATTATTTATTAGTTTACTTAAAAGTACGAGTATGTACTAAAATCTGATCAAATTTAAGGCTTGTATGAATTGCCGTCTTTAAGATAACGATAAAAATGTTACTTTTTCGGAGTTTTTTGTATGGAAACACCCCTGGGATTTCTTTATTTTATCTGTATTGTTTACCGTGATAAAAGCTATAGTAACACGACATCCATCCATCTATCAGCCTGTTTCGTCCACTGCTGGACATAGGCCTTTCCAGGATTTCGCCACTCTTGGCGGTCCTCCTGGAAGAAATGCCCATACTCACACACACTGGGCAGGCGGCTTGGTGAGCGCGGTGCCGAAACCCTTGCAGCAGTGACGCCGCTGCTCATCACCAGTTTGATTTATAAAAGGCCCGGCAATTGGGTTGGATATACCGCCATCCATCGGTCCCAGGCAATGGTGGGCCGCCTGGTTTTTTTGCCTGAGAGCTATCCTCTTACTCTCCCTCGAATAACTTAGGGAGGATTTCCGAGTAAGATGGTGGTACCTCCACAGTCGAGCCCGGCATTAGCTCTACCACCTAACAGTAATATGTATTCTGTGAAAATTTTAGTTAGCTACCTATTACGGCTGAAGGTGTAGACTCCTGTGACAGACGGGCGGAAGGATGGACGGACAGCCGGATGAACAGCGGAGGCTTAGTAATAGGGTCACAGATGGCACCTTTCAGGTACAGGACCCTTAAAAACGTCCATGACAGCACATACTATTAAAAAATATACCCTATGTGTAAATGAATAGGTATCTTTAGATAAAACAACAAAATCTTCTGATTATACAAACATCTTACCGCAGAACAATGCCTGCGGAAATTGGTTTTGGTTTCCTTTGCAATTTTAAAAACCTGCAAATTTTGTATGCGCAAAACCAATTTTTTTGTATTTTGTGGGATTATGTTGTTTCATTTACCGATATGATATTTATCCGGCATTTATTATAATTTACATTATAGAAACCGTTTTGTTTATCATTAATTTGAAATAAATAATTTAAAAGGGTCAAGCAACGGCGAAAAAAAAACTCAGTGTATTTGTCGCCGCTGAATGGTTAAATCAGCCTCCTGATTGGATGGCTAGGTAGGTCTTTAATTAAATAGCGGCATCCAATCGAATGCATATGTTGCTGGTTTTTAAAGTAAAGATACCTCGAAATTTTACGTGTTGGTTGCCCGAAAGCCAGCCCTTTGGAAACGGCTGAACAAAAAGCCTTCGCTTCATTTAAGTTTAGTTAATTTTTTGCCCCTACAGTGCTAGCAGTCCTTAAACAAATACAGTTACAATGTGCATTGATTTTTGTTAGAAAATGATGTAAATTTAGTTTCGTAATAAAAAATGTAAAAATAATTAGTAAATATCAGAATAATATATAATATTCGTACGAAAAGTAGTTTAAATGTTTTTGATTTTAACCCATCTTTTAATATCAGTCTTTCTACTCAGTTTTAACAACTGCATTTTCCTTGTGTTATTATTCTCAGATGAAATTAAATTTCACCCACCTTATGATATTACGGCCAAATTAACAATGCACCATAATACAATTTAACCAATAGGCTAAGCGTCGTTCAGCCCTCTGGTTAAACGTTGGGTTCAACTATTTGGCTTAATATCCTTAAGCCATTTAATTAGATGCGGCCATTTAATTAAAAACCTATCCCTTTAAATAAGAGGCTTAATACCACAGGACGATGGCACATCCATGTGCCAATATATTTTATTTTAAATGTTTTCACACCAGCAATTTTAAAATGAAATATACACTTACAGCTAAAACCAGTTCCTCCTTGGCAAAGCAAAATAGGTAGTCAAGCAAATTCGTAGATCAAATCATAATATCATTGCACCCCAAAAGGGTTTCACAAACCCATTGTCAAAACTCAGTCCGCCACTGTAACAAACATCTATTTCTCGGAAATTGCATGCCAGATTACATTGCTAAAGTAAACAGACTGAATCTTTTACTTTGTTTATTTTGCTATTAATCTCGCTTTCACACTCCCTTATTTGCGTTTTGGTTGAATGCCTGTGGAAATATTACTGAAATAGGATTTAGGCACTATTATGAAAAAATAAGAATACATGTTATTTGTTGGCTTAATTTTAAATAATTTTAATGTCGTTCCATATTGGCAGATTAATAAAAAATCAAAATAAATGAATGAAATGTATGGCAAGCGCTATACGTACTTTATATTAAGCTGTGATTTGCTTAATTATTTTATTTTATTTTAAACTTCCATAATTTTGTAAACGTTTCTATATTTATTCGTGTGTGTTTTTATTAGATTTAGCTACAGAATTATACGTTAATTTTCGATATATTTCTTTCATTGTTTATGTCTATTAATTGTGCTAAGATGCGAGGACTCTGAAAAAACGAATGCAGCAAGCCACGTTTTGTACTTTAAATCACCATTTCAGGGATACATGAAAGGTCCCGCGGGTAAAACAAGACCCTTTACAGATAGACGCTGAAGGGATTCAAATTATTCCTTCCTTACTGGTAATACGAAACACTAAACAGATAATGTAATCATAAAAGGCGCCTCCATATGTATATTTTTAATCCTTCAGAGGGACGCCTCGTTATCTTTAAGCCCTACCACATCGCAGAGCACCCCCATTTTGGCATATTATTAATATTTTAGTACAACAGCGGCTCAAAAACGCGCTTTTGGGTAATACATTTTCGCGGTCTATTATAACTCGTATTTTGCTTGAACAGTTTTATTGCTTGTTTACATGGTTTTTACAAAGTGCTGAGTTATGAGATGACTGAAATGAGGGTGCAGGAGATGAAATATTATTTTTATTAAAATATGTGGGCATATTTAGGTATTTCAAATGTAGATTGTACACGATTACACTGCTATCATCTTATTTATTCAGGTAACGTCATCTCTAGTGGAGAATTTGATAAGGCATTTTCAGGTAAAAAGGGAGGTAAAATGAACGTAACACATCGCGAGCATAAAAGGTATTTTTCTACTCTTTTGGTGTATAGTTAGAGTTACTAAGTGATCTCGGTTCTATAAAGCAAATATTCAGCTTTCTTATTTTGTCTACTTGAAGGTGGTGGAGCTAATGCTGGGCTCGACTGTGGAGGTACCACCATCTTACTCGGAAACCCTCCCGAAGTTGTTCGGGGGAGAGTAAGAGGACAGCTCTCAGGCAAAAAAACCAGGTGGTCCACCATTGCCTGGGACCGATGGATGGCGGTATATCAATCCCCAACTGCCGGGCCTTATATAAATCAGACTGGTGACGGGCAGCGGCGTCACTGGTGCAAGGGTTTCGGCACCGCGCTCACCAACCCGCCTGCCCAGCGTGTGTGAGTATGGGCATTTCTCCCAGGAGGACCGCCAAGAGTGGCGAAATCCTGGAAAGACCTATTTCCAGCAGTGGACGAAACAGGTTGATGGATGGGTGGAAGGTGGTGGTGGACTGTCACAATGTACAACTTTCATCATTTGAATCTACGTACATCAAAAATCGCGATGTTTGTTACCACAATCTACTTTAGATTATTTCATTATTTCAACCAATTAACCAAAAGTGCAAAATTCGTGAATTACCTAGAAAGAAAGTATTTTTTGTTTATATGAAACTTGCTTCTTGCCCGCAAATCCGCCCTTGTTGATTCAATCACCGCCTAGTTTTCGGCTTAAGCATTATTTTATGAACATTCTTTATAGCTTATATACATGTTTACCAGGATCATTACGATAATAATAAAGACAACCGCATCCATATCGAGTTAAAACGTGACAGACAGAATGACAGACAAAAACCTAAAAATTATAGGTTTGCTTTAGTACAATACTACTAACCCATTTAATTTAAAACTTAAATTTATTATTAGTATGTACATTATATTAATATTTATTTTATATTTAATATATTCAATGTACAGACCTTTTTACTTTTTTTTATTAGTATACAGGCTGTTTATTTGGACATTATAGGGCGTCACATAAATATTAATATACGTGATGCTTATCCCAAAAAACAGCATACAAACTAAAAATACCAACTGAAGAAAAAGATGTGCCCTTTTTCATTTGTCCTAAGAGTCTGTTTAAAATGGTCACTGCGCCGCGAAGCGCTAGTAACTTACCGACTGGCTGACGGTCGCATCATCATTGGCCATGCACGAAGCATAGAAGTACACGAATAATCACTACTTTGTATAATTCACCTTTTCCTTCAATACTTTACGGGCTTAGGACCGTTAAGTGTACCTAACATGGTAAGAAGCAATATTAGGTAAAATCGAATGATAAAGTAAATCTTACTTTATAAAAAACGCGTGGGATAAACCGTACCCTAAGCTTACTTACGCCTTGTCAGATTTCTTTGGCGTATTAAAAAAAGTTATATAATCAACTTATTTACAACGATTCGATAAAAACATTCGCAGTTCACACTAAGACACTTTTAAGAAATGTTCAAATTCAAAGTGTCCGCCACACAATCGTATTTGCCGCAAATTATCTTTTAGACGTAATAAAATAATTTCATTGTTACGTACGATTTCAAACATCGGCATTGCTTGACTTAACACATCAACGCCTTCAATTTCCGTTCAAGTCTTGTACACAATACAATACAATACAATATTCTTTATTGCACACCAAAAGAGAAATAAAAAACAATAAATTTTAAAATATAAGTTAACAGGGTACAATTGGCGGTCTTATCACTAAAAGCGATCTCTTCCAGACAACCTTTGGATGGAAGAACTCTTAAAAATGAAAAGGTGTATAGGCGGTGCACAGAATAACAGTTTTTAAAATAAAATAAAGCATTTTGATTAAAATGTAAATATATAATATACATAAACAATAAATAATTTTATATATATTTATAAATAAATTATATATTATATATATATAAATATGTATTAATATAGGGACAAATAGAAACAATGAACTTTAAGATCAAAGTGAAAGATAATGCTGTTTGACTAATGTTTGAGTTGAAATTTTTCCCACTAAAATAAGTCCGATTGGGTTTACTGTACGACTGCGAGATCGCGTGCGAAATTTTCAAAGCGAGCACGTGCATACGTTACGAGAATTATTAATGACTGCGGGGGAGTCGCGCGCTCGTCACCACCCACCCCCCTTGCGCTTGCGCACCCTCCCCCTACCTCATACACCCACGGTGAAAGTCAAAGTAACGAGTTCTCATTGATTGGCGTTTCTTTCACAGAGTACGAGGCTCACAGCTGTATTGACACGATAACGCGGCTTATCTATCAATGAAAATAATTAGCGGGTTGCAATTTTTATTGAGTTAAGAGTTTATTTTTATCAACGCCCGTGGTGTAAGCAGATAATGAAGTAGTGTGACCATAATAAAAGAAAATCTTGGACATATTTAAAAAAAAAAGTATTTTTTTATATATTTTTCGTCATCATTATCGTGTATATAACCTACCCTGTGACGGAATCGACTGACCAAATCAACACCCTGTATAGATATAGATAGTGACAAACAGGTTTTTCGTAGACAATTCATTTAGTCAACTAGAGATTGAAAGAACCAATTATAGTGCCTTTGTTAAAGCAAGGCAGTTTGTGATATTTTGTTTCAACAGAAAACCACAGATATTTTCTTATTTATAGTCAAAATTATGAGAAAATCTTTGCATCCAATCGTCGTTTATTGTTTTCCGTAGTAAACTTGATTTTTTACATAGTTGCATTAAATGCAATGTTTATAAAACGCCGACTCTTCTTCGGGCATTATTCCAAAAGCAAGATGAAATAAATACAACAAAAATACGAAACTCATTTGAATTCGCTGACGTACCCACGTTTCATTTGTTTCCGTTGGCCATGTAGTTTATTTTATGAATATTTGTACTTTACTTAACATTCTCTATTTTCGATGAGTTTTCAGTAGACTCTTGTTATTTAGTAAAAAAAGGCGTTAAGAAATTCAGAAAAAATCAAGAAAATATTGTCCTCTAGACGCTGTGAAAAGTGCGAAGGTACTTCTAAATTCCACTATATATACGAGTAGTACAAATGCATACCAACTTTTTACCGAAATTATTTGCATCCCAACATGTAAGGAGTGGTAACGACTGTTACATCAACAGTAATGGGAGACTTAGCATACATTCTGCATGACTAAATGTTTTATGTAGCCTCCAAATTTCGGACTCATGACTTTCAGATGCGAAGTTTAAAACTGAACTACCTAATCTGACTGACTGACCGATAAAGCAGACTAACATTGCATTAAGGTGGCAGATATAATGTGTCATCTTCAATTGTGTTACTTTGTTAATATTTTTTCATTGCTGTAAGGGTTAACAATATGCAGTTTAAGGGTTTATTCTACGGATTTGTAATACTTTGTAACCAAATCATAAGAAATAATTTTATCGCCCAAAAAACAACTTTTAGTTACAAACAATGTTTACAAATATAACATACATACAAACTTACATTTATTGATATTATACAAGCTTGAAAATAATAGTATTTTCCACATTCGTTGATCTCATTTTGAGGATTTTCTAATGTAATATCAGTAAAAATTAGTTAATGCGTATATCAAACTATTTGTAAACATAGTCCGTAGCTAAAACTTAGATTTGTGGCGTGCGTTATCATTATTTCTTATGATTTTGTTACTAAATATTACAAATCTGGAGAATAGACCGTTAAGTATTGAAATTCCTAGACGGTCTGCAAAAGCTAATAAAAGGCATTCTTTTACAGACAGATTCTCCATCTGCGAATAGTGTCTGGGAGAGATGCAAATATATTATTAAATATTATCTAGAAAAGGGTCAAGACGTGCACCCGGACTAGGAGAGCTTGTAAGTCTAGATTTTTGGATGTAAAAAAGGCGAAAGTGTTGTGTCAGGATCGTAGTACATGGAAATCTATTCGTCTCTGCCTACTCTTCTAGGAGACAGGCGTAAATGTGTATGCTGCAAATGTTATTGCTATTTTCAATCTTTTTATTTAGTAATAAATAGATGAGATATAGAAACAACCAAAAAAGAATGGAGTAAAAAGAGAGAAGTGAGCTGACAATAAGAACAATAAAAAAGAGCTAATATTTATTAAAATTCAACAGAAGCTCTATACAGAATAACACTACAAACACAAGTAAAAACAGCTCAGAATGTGGAACCAGAGACATCAAAATGTTACTGTAATTGACGGGCTTTTTCCTTTACTTATAGCGAAACGTATCAAAGAAAAAGAAAATTTATTAACATCTTGATTGAGGTTATCTTCATTAGGAAGTTTGCCCCATCGCTGTTGCTTGTCCGCAAAGATGTGCATGTACCTAGAGGGATATAAGCCGCCATTTTGTAACTGTCAAAGGTGTCACTATTATAGGGTGGTTTAAATTTTTTATCTGAACCAACTACTAGGTATGATAATTCTGAAAAGCGATTTGTCCTTATTTTTAAATGTATACTAAGACTATATTAATCACCCAAGAAAAGTTTAAACGTTATATACAACATGAACCTAACCTAAACCTGAGTTTGTATGAATCTTTGGTATCAGTCTCTGTTTGACTTTGTAGGTCTAGATACTGTTACATCTATGCTTTTCCGATGCTCTCCATCGGATATAGAAATTCTCATTACGAAAATGTGGGAAAGGCTAAGAACTCAATGTAAGACTTTTTGCATCTGGTTTTGTTTCGACAGAGTTTGTTTTTACTTAATACTTCTAGTTAGATACTTACACCTTTTATTTCTATATTCATATATCTGTCGGAAAATGACATCATACTTGACCTACAAAATGAAGTACCTATCTACTTTTAATTCACAACAACTAATCTTGCACGATGCGCTAGCATTGTTTTTACAATGATGCCATCTACGGGAAACTGGCCACATCATTTAGTAAGCATGTAAACCTTTGTTTTACCGGATACACTAAGAACTGTTTAAGATGAGTATTTTCAAACTTTCATATTTTATTATTATATATTTAAAATATTTAAAATTGGAAAAGATGTTTTAAAAATTCAGAACGATTTTAGACGTCATAATTTATATTTCTGTTTAACTATCTTAGAAATTATTATTAAAAAGATTTTAGAAAGAGGCATTGGTCTTTTTAGTACAGATTGGTGCCAACCAGACTGCGTATTCTTCTATCGACTTGTAGGTATCTGCCAGTGGCGTGCATAGGCTTTTTAAGTAGGGTAAGCACAAAACTGTAAATTTGTAATTTATCCCATATAATAGTTTCCCTTTGCATACGAAAAATAAGATAGGTAAAAAGTCCCAACTGTCCGATTTGACGTACGTGGTTGCTTAAAACAGGCGTTGCGTATTTTAATGAGAATGTGTGCGTGCTTGGCGCGAGCCGCCGACGTCATGGGAGTATAGTTACAGATGCACACATAGAGAATTGACATTGAATTTTAGATATGCGTGTTACCATGGTAGCGAGCGCTGGAGTCAGGATGGTATTTTAAAGAACGGGTAAAGCTTCCCTGTTTTTAATATTAAAATAATTGTGTTTACCTTCCTATAAATTTACTATTTATTATGTTATGTCTGAGGCATAAAGAGAGCACCAAAAAAAATTTCATATTTAAATTTAATTCACATAGATTTGAAATGTTTCTAAAGATCACAAACATCTTCCAAAGTGCGAACAATATAGTTCATTTGGTCTCACTCAAGCTCATAACCGTAAAGCAGACGACTGTTTGTTTTCTAAAGTTTCGTCGGCGTCTCACTTGGTACTTCTTTATGAAGACATCACCAGAACCAACTTCTTTATACCTGAATCAGTCTAAAATATCCCGAAGCGCCTTGGTTTAGGGTTTAAATTATGTGCAAATGATAACTTAGTTTCCGGTTAGAGGAAGTCACGTCACAACTCAACCTGCACAGTTGTAGGATTTTACGTCACAAAATTTCAAATGTGGAAAACAGCAGCAGTACAGAGTTGCACATTGAGATGGGATGCGCATATTTCTGTTTACACGGCGGTGTGTAAAAAGTTTTGTGTATAATTCTGGCCCTAACTTTTTATGATGAGTGACATAACTGGAGTGTTCCCGTTGCATGAAATTGTTGGTTTGACTAAAATTGTATGAAACAGAAAACAAAAGGCTATGTATTATATATATTCAGTACTTATTTTGCTGCTTAATTTGTTGTACTTATCACTATAAAGTTTGTTTGTTATCTTGTTATGCTGCAACTGATCAAAGAATCGTGATGAAGCTTTTGCGACGGGGTAAATTATGACCCAGGTTAAAATAAAGTTACCGGTTCCCTAGATTGTATATAAAAACAAAATATATGCCAGTGAAACCACGGCAAAACACTAGAAGAGAATAATTTTGATAAATATTTTTACGTTAGCTTTTATTTTTATAATTATTATAATAAAGTTTTTTTTTTAATATATTTCGACCCACTCTGGGTCGTTGTCAGTCAAATATAAAACATAATAAAGTTGTCAAATATAATGTAAGAATGACATAAAATTAGACCTACTTCCTTAACCTAATTATACTCGTAATTATATCTATTCTACTTTCTGCTTACCTCGATTAAACCTGCTTGGTTGCGGTATGTAGTTGCGGTGTGGTCTAGGGGATGTGTGAGATAGTGTCTGTCGGTCAGTGTTGTCCTTCAGTGCGGCTCCATAGTGGGCAATATTCTGTCCACGTAAAATATTTTATTACTAGCTTTTGCCCGCGGCTCCGCCTGCGTGTTATTCGGTTTAACGACATGCTTTTTTCCGGAATAAAAAGTAGTAAGCTATATTCGTTCTAAATTTCATGCAAATCCGTCCAGCCGTTTCAGCGTGAAAGAGTAACAAACATACATACATACACAAGCTTTCGCATTTATAATATTTTATTATTTTTATAATGCATAGTTTCTTCAATATTCATTAAATAACATTATTATTTACAATTAAACAAAAGATAATAAACTAATAATCCTAAAAGTAAAATAAAAAGAAGAACCTTTGCTATAAAAATAAAATTAACTTAGAAATAAAACCCTAACTATCAAAAAGTCCGCCCCTCATCGTACCCGGCACAAAGGTCCTAATTACGCTAGCCGCGTTCCCGCGTTGGATGGCTAGGGAAATCCTTTGCGCCAAGTACACCATGGAGCGGTGGTCTTGGCACCTGTCTTTTATTTTTCTTTCGAGTGCCTTTAGAAATGCCCTGGCCTCAGAGCCAATTAATATAAATAATTAATATCACTTTATATATTTATTAAAAATAAAAATAGAAATCAATTAGAATATACATCGTTACGTATGATAATTTTCAAAGTAAAATATAGAAAAAGGTATTTAACTGAAGCTACTAAGCTAGTATGATATAGTTAACAACTCTCCAGAGTACCGTATGGCGGACTATAGCCTAGTTACTAAAGCTCATGTCTGTGAATGATAAACTAGCCTTTGTTAGCTGACCCCCGACTTGGGCTCTGGTGGACGCATAAATTTAGATATTGGTTACATCCGCTTCAAACTTCGTTGGCGCATAACTTAGCAGTCTTACTTGATGACGCGTCCTGCATTTTTAATTTAAACGTATCTTGAGACTGAGATTCGTTAAAGAACGATCGAAAGTCTAGGCCAGTGGCGTGCATGGAATTTTTTGCTGGAAACGCAATGAGAAAGTCAAGTTTGACGATAAAAAAATCATGGAAAATTAAAAAACAATTTGAAAAAAAAAACTTTTGTATGAAAACATGTACAGGCTGTATACCAGTGGGCATAGGCAGTGCATACCCTGGCGTTTTAAACAATAAATAATTTTTCAAAGTGACAAATTTTTTTTTTATTTTTTTTTATTTCAAACTTGAGCTTCTCTTCGCATTTTTAGCAAAAAGTTCAATGCATGCCACTGCTCTAGGCACATCTTTCCAAGTATGCTATGTTACGTAAAAATACTTGCCTTTTGTAAAAAATAAATAATTTATGAAATTACTGACAATGCTAGCGTGGATTTCGATTCTCCTGATCCCATAGGAATTTCTAAAATCTCTTATTAGCGGATATCAACGTCATACAAGAAGCCTACAGTCCTAAGTCCAGCCGTTTGATCTAGGCTTTGATTGGTCAGTCAGTCAGTCAGGCTATTATTTTATATATCTATAGTATAGATGGCATATAGAGAGGATGAATGAAAGTAGAGTGACAAAAGAAATTTATGCTGCACAAGTAGAAGGTAAAGCTCGACCGGGCCGCCCTAGAAGGACGTATGCCGACCGAATAGGTGACATACTGAAGAAGAGCAAAATTAAAAGTACCCGGAATAGAAGAGCTTGTTCACTAGATTGATGGATGTAGATGACGCAAAAGAGGTGTGTCAGGATCGCAGCAGATGGAAACCTGTAGACTCTGCCTAGCCCTCTGGGAGACGGGCGTGAGTATATACATGTATGTAAAAAATATACAGAATTATCTCAAAGTATTATTAATTTAATCTTCGGTATTAAATTTAAAACATTTTTTTTTTGTTTCTGTCCATTTCGTAAACAAAACAAACAATACAATTAGTCTCATTTATTCAGGTAAAAACAAATACACTCATTATTCAACATTATTCCCAAAGTACGCGTTCATTTAAAAAAGATAAAAAACACATTAACTTGATTTACACAGGAATTTAATTACTGGAAATATTTCCTGAAAAAACCGAGCCCATACCACACCCTTGGCTGGGCCGCCGCAGACCGTGTACCCTGAAATATTTATCATTTTATACATAAAACACTCGCATCGCAGTGTTCAGAAAAAGCCCTTTTGATCTTCACGTTAGACCTACTTACGAGTAAAAGTATGTCTGTTATCAACATCGTCTATGATACTTCTTATTTTCTCTGAGCAATAACTCATTTTATGCTTATTTTTAGATTTTTTATGTTTATCAAGCTATGGATAGCCAATTGATTTGACAAAAAAACGTTTCGGTTGTGAACTCTGTATTTTTTACTGACCGAAGCTACACCTAAAGGTATTGTAGCGATAACAACGCCATCTCTATTCTAAAATACACGACGGTCATAAAGCATTCTCGCTAAACGCTCTCAATTTTTTTTATTTACTGTTGCTTACAAAACTCTGTAGAAAATAGGCGGATGAACAAAATAATTTGTACATTTTCCTTTTTAATTTTTCATCATCACAGTTCATCATCTTTTCAAATATGAGGAGTGCCTGAGTGAGCAATCCATAAAATCTATATATCTATAAGAAACCCCAATAGGATTTGTTCCGGCTAATATTTATGATTAGTACAAATAAGACAGAAAAGCGGCGGTAGCTCAGGGGTAGAACGCTAGCCTTTCAATTTCGAGAATGAGTTTTTTGGAATTTATGTGCATAAAAGTCGTTTGCAATAGAATCCAACAATCATGTAAGCAAACCAAATTGTCACGATTACTCCGTAATAACATACATTTGACGATCAATTATGAACATAGTCTGATTTCAACGAACGCACCATTGTTTTCACATTATCTTCAACACGATTTAACTTGTATTTATAAGTTAAATTTGTTAAAACATTTGCAACGTAAAAATTTCGAAGTATTTGACAAGCTGTCATCTTAGTTTTTTACTCATCGAACTCTATAAGTCATTGAAAAGTTAGTGTTGTTCGTAATCTGAAGTTATCTTTTATTTTTAATTTAATAAATTATTTTAATTTAATATTATTTGAATACAATAAAATTTTTTTTTCAAGAGCTTAATATAATTAACCAAAACGGATTGTATCCTAAGCCATAAAAATAATGGTTAGTTTTTAAAAATTGACAGGTGGCCATTTTGTTAGAATTGTCATTCACAGTCATTCACTGTTCTGTGGGTTCGCTGTGCATTAGTGTTTTCTGTTTCCGTTTTCTGTTTCCGATTTCTACGACTTTGCATTCTCATTTTGGACTTTTGTTTTGCTTTACGATTTGGCTGGACATATTTTTCTTGGAACGACGACCTTTGCACGGCATCACGGACTTTGATATAGCATACGATTGGTATTTTTTCTCAAGGAGTAATCAGGTACCTATCCTACTATGGGCCATAGTCTATGACTTAAAATTAAAATAATTAGAAAAATAAATTTAATTAAAATTAAATTAGAACACTATGACATCACTATGGGCATAAACAATACGCTGTCAATGTCAGTCCGCCATATTTGTTTACATGATTGTTGGATTCTATTGCAAACGACTTTTATAGTATTTGTGTTCTTACCTCATACTTACCACTTTCTGAGCGGTGAAGGAAAACATCGTGAGGAAACCTGCATGCCCTAAAAAGCGTGTATTTGTGCCCGCAGTACGGCAATTAGGGCTCACCACCCATCACGCTGAAACGTAATAATAGTCGTCGGTGAAACGCGGGTGTACCCGGTGTGGAATGTGACTTGCATTTCACAGTTCACACTCGGGAATACCTCTGACAGCCCTTCGGGGATTCATGTCGTGACGATATGTTATGTTAAGTAAACCAAAAGCAGAATTTATTCTTTAGCGCGAGTGAAGCCAGGGGCAACAAACATGCTAAAAGAGACCGGAATCGGTGCTAAGAATCGATTTATTTTGCATTAGTATTAAATTAGATAAAAGGGATGAACTTTTTCGTATCGGCAATTTCGTGTATTTCGAATTGACCAAATACATATAATATACGAATTTAAGATTTTTGCAATGACTCACGAATTTATTCTACCAATTGGCCGCCCAAATTATTGGGGAATGAATTGCAAATTATACTTTTTTGTAATGGGTCAAATGGGCCCACCACCAGTCATTCTGTCGCGTCATGGTGTTTTCATTAACTGTGTAAACAATTTTAATCGTTACAGACAACAGGACACACCCGACCGAGAGCGATGTCCATCAAAATAACGATTCTTTGGAACTCTGAATCTTAAGCACTAGGAAATAAGAGCGAAAAAGTGCGGCAACTTTAGTAATTGTCAGGCAATCAGACTAATGACTCGATTATTGTGCTATGTAATGGACCTACTAATTAGTGGGAGAGATAAAATTCTGTCAAGTTCATCCAAATGGTCTAAAAGCTATAATTAGTATGTGCTAAGAAAGACTTTTGTTATCCTTAAGCTTCATGTACAATCACACTAATCACACTAATATTATAAATGCGAAAGTTTGTGTGTGTGTGTGTGTGTGTGTGTTTATTACTCTTTCACACTGAAACGGCTGAACGGATTTAGATGAAATTTAGAATGGATATAGCTTATACCCTAACTTAACACATAGGCTACTTTTTTCCGAGATAAAAATAGCTAGTATTATAATAAATAATCTGGTTATCTTTGATTTACACTAGTGATAAATAACGTAAATATGTATTTTTCTCAAAAATACATTATAATATTACCATTACATACTGTAAAGACCTACCAGAAAATACTTCATCGTGGTGAGCTATTTAAAAAAATCTGAAATCTGAATAACTGTCCAGGAAATTCGTATGAAAATCCATTAAATACCATATGTTCACAGACTACATTTCATGTTTTCTTTTTAAAACTATCCGTGTCTATGTTTTTAAGAGACTAAGGAGTTTGGCGATCATAGGGTTTTAAGCGGTCAATTTACAAAGAAAAATAAAATGAATTACAATTTCATGTTTAGAATGTAGAAATGTTTCGTATATTTTTTAACTGCAATAATAATAAAAAGATATATAATTTATATTGATTTTATACGTATATCTTAAACTATTGAATACTTAACATTTAACTTAAATGAGCGTTTTTCTCGTTGTTTTTTTTTTCTTAATTCTTAGCGTTCCTCTAGATGGCGTTGTCCATGAAGAAGGCTGCATGGTGGTAAATACCTCTGCCCAGCTGGCAATAATAAAAAAGTGTCGTAAAAGCGGGAATTTATGTTGTTTTATATTTAAGTTGAAAGTGTTTTGTGCAATAAAATTACAAAATGAGTTCAGAAGAGGGCTCTGGTATATACCTATTATCCTACACTAATGCTTTGTCGAAGAAATCAATAAAAATATTGTTATTGCCCAAATATGAGCAAGGAACTTTTAATATTACCTAGTAAGTTTATTTTATTTAATATAACTTATTATCATGAAAAACATGAAAATATCTAATTATATTTTTGAGAAAAGCACTATACTTGCTTCGACCACTAAGCAATCCTGGACGAGTCAGTTTAAGGTCCGACCCCGCAGGGTGAGGCCTTAATTCCTGGTTTTAGCAGTAATGTACTATTAACACCACGTCTCCACGCTGTGATTGGCTCAATGTCTTATAACACCGCTTTGATAATTAATTTTGTTAAATAATGTTTATTCCGAACAGTACCGACAACTATGGGGAATAGTTAGGAAGATCCTTAAACATCAAAGCGCCAAATAAAAAAAGGAAACACGTTTCCCTCGCTTTCTTTTTCTCATGTTTAGGGTTCCGTAGTCAAAAAGGAACTCTTATAGTTTCGCCATGGCCGCCTGTCTGTCTGTCTGTCCGCGGCATATCTCAGAGACTCTTAAGTACTAGAAAGATGTAATTTGGCATGGGTATGGCGTATGTCGCAGCCATGTGGTTAGATTATCTTCCTAACTGGACGGCTAGGTTGTTAGTTAAATAGTGGCATCCAACTAAACGGCTAAAGGATGCTTAGCCCAATAGTCAAACTCAATGTTTAACAAGAGGCCTAAACAAAGCTTTGTTTTTAGGGTGCCTCCCTTTCACCTAAAGTGGTGATGAATTTTTTTTCGCGTCGATCCCTTGGTGTGACGTTTCGTTAGATAGGTCGCTCAAAAATATTGCGGTTGTGAAAAAACTATTTAGCGATTCAGGGTTCGCGAAATATTGGACTTTAAATAGCTATTTTTTGTTAGAATCAAGTGTCCCCCTCCCCCTGCCAGCTAAACGGTTGTTTTTGGATACGTGAATAATTTATTTTAATTAATTTAGTGGTTTTGTTTCATACATTTTATAGGCAATACTGAAATAATACGTTTGCAATTTTTATACGAATCATTTAAGTCTTAACTTATTTGAAATGTACGTTACCCTCCGACATGAGTCGGTCACTTAATCTGTTTTTTACTTAGACCACATAAAACGGGACTAGGCAAGCACACTTATCCCCCTCTGCCGAAGTATATGAACAATTTGTTCATGTAAGTTTGCTTGTGTGCGCGTTTTGTGTTTGTGTTTCAGCTTTTGATTTAGTGTGACATATCAATTTTTCGCAGGAGTGTGCGTGAATGAATAAATGTGTGCCTGAATGAGTAAATGTGTGCTGAGCGCGGAAACCGGCAGAATAACTTCAGTACTAAGAGTCGCGCTTTGCCAGGTCCCGTGTTGAATAGTCTAGGCTTTTTACGATGTTGTTTTTGAAATGATGGTCCTAGATAAAGTATTGCGTCTAAATTTAACACCAATGGGACGGGACTATTTGGGACTCTAAGAAAACTTTAGCTTCACTTTATTTCATAAAAAAGCAATCGTATTCTAATGGCCTCTATAATGCCACATTGCACAAAATACTATTGTAGAATAATATAATACACATAATTATTATTTACGTTTCGTCATTCTGAATGTATCGCAGGTGTTTTCACATCAACTCTGTTCTATAACGAAAAAATTACATTAAGGGAGGAAAACAAGCTAACGAGCATTATAATATCAGCATTGAAATAAGAGAACACAAACTTTAATCAGAACAAGTCCTCATTAGAGACACAGCCTGCTTGGCACATAAAATCAATAAAGTATGATATATTCGATATCACTGGCTTTGTCAATGAGAATAGCACCGCCCCCTGTGGCTTCATGTCTTCATTAGTATTCATGCGTAGGTGGGATTACCAGATGACAAGAATTTTCCTGACATGTTAGGAATTAAAAAAGCGGCGATAGCTCAAGCTGTAGAACCGACACGACACCTGCAATCTGCATGCCCTAAAAAGCGCGTAATAGTGCCCGAAGTACGGCGATATCACCACCCATCACGTTGGGACGTAATATTCGTCTGTGAAAGGCGGATGTGCCGAGTGTGAACGTGACTTGCATTTCACAGTTAATACTCAGAAATACCTCTGACACCCCCTCAAGGAATCATGTCATGTCGATATGCTATGTTAGGAATATGGCCCTCATACAGGAAATCAGGAAAAATTTGTCAGGTATTCAAAATATTTGATGAATAAACGCATAAAATTGTTATATTTATTGATTAACATTGTGGCTGTAATAAAAATTGTTGAAAATCGCGCTGCCTCCGCAATAACATGAAAGCTTTACGAAAATGTCAGGAAATTTACTGAGTTGTTAGGTATTTTGTCAGGAACTTAGCCTTCTCGATCTGGTAACCCCATGCGTAGGACGCAAATATAGACTGGCCTGTACGGACGACATCGGCTAGAAGTAAATTATTAACAAGATACACATTGATTGCATTGCCCTCTTACTAAGGAAAAAAACAATAGAAATGTATTTTTATGATGGAAGAATTCGTCCTTCTGAAAACTAACAGGCTAAGTATAGTTTTGTTAAATTGAAATTAAACTGTTCTAATGGAATTTTTCGGTGACGCACAAGTTACCATTATTTTGGGCCATAAATATCACAATCTAAGAACATTTGTCTTATATGTAGAGTTATTTTTTTAACCTTTCACTTCAGACTTATTCCAGAATATTTTTGTTTTCTAGTTAGTCAATTCAATCGATAACTATTGAATCAGATTAAGGATGACGTTAATTTCAAAAATATTTAAAAATGCATTTTGTGGTACGTATATTGCTTCAGGTGGTAGAGCTGATGCCGGGCTCGACTGTGGAGGTACCACCATCTTACTCGGAAATCCTCCCGAAGTTATTCGGGGGAGAGTAAAACCAGGCGGCCCACCATTGCCTGGGACCGATGGATGGCGGTATATCCATCCCCAATTGCCGGGCCTTATATTAAACAGACTGGTGATGGGCAGCGGCGTCACTGGTGCAAGGGTTTTGGCACCGTACTCGCCAATCCACCTGCCCAGCGTGTGTGAGCATGGGCATTTTTTCCAGGAGGACCACCAAGAGTGGCGAAATCCTGGAAAGGCCTATGTCCAGCAGTGGACGAAACAGGCTGATGGATGGATGGATACTGTTTAATGCAACCAAATCATTAATTTGAAAACGATGACCAAGTTTCGAATGGTCTTTATGCAATAAAATTTCCGTCTTCCGAACTTACAGATTGACAAACAGATGGAATTTATGAAAAAAAAACAAAGAAAGTAGGCAAAAAAAGAGATTTTCGTCAATCCCATAATGGATAGGCTTTTATTTACAACTTAAAAAACATTTCGTTTTAAAACTAAAATAAATCTAAATTATAAATTACTTTGGATATCTTGATTTGACATTGCGCTCAGCAACCCGCCTGCCCAGCGTGTGGGACATTTCGTCCAGGAGGACCGCCAAGAGTGGTGAAATCTTGGAAAGGCCAGCAGTGGACGAAACAGGCTGGTAGTGATGATGGATGAATTTACTTTTTATTCAGCTAGGATTATGTGGTTGACTCAGATATACATTCATACCTGAATAAGCAACAATAATATTTCATAATGATTAATCAAGTTAAGACATATGAGAATGCGGGGGTACATCACAAAACATTCGACTGTACATGACGAGAATTAATTAATTACTCATATAACAACTACTTATCATTAGAAGAATAATATTATTGCCTTCTGTCTGGGTCCCAAACTTTTATAAGGTAATACCATGTTATAAATATATGTACATTTTTGTAGAACTGAGTTTCAAGTATTTTTATTTACATTCGAAAATAGTTCAAGAGAACACCGATTTTTTACATAGGTTTAGGGTTACGTACCCGAATACTCGACCATATTTTTAATTATTATTTAAATCATTTAAGTTTGTTAACTTATTGAAATGGTACGGAAACCTCAGGGTGTGAGTCATACCCGCACTTGACCGGTTTTTTATTGCTCAAAGACCATCAATGAAAATAATAAGATACCTTCTTGGAGTAGAATTGAAAAATTCCTTCGTTTATAGAACAACACAACAATACTACGCATCATTACACGAAAAGCAAACGGCACCGCGAAAACGGTATATGTTTTAAGACGACTCTATTCGCTCGAACTCCCATACTAGCGCAGTTCGCTGATCATATCCTTATTTATATGTAGTTACTTGCTTATTATTTTTTCTTTTTCAACATATCCCATACAATATCCATGACGTGAAACCAAAACATTTATAAAAATCAAATACATACAAAAGTTACAAGCGTATTAAATTCCTGGATTTTACACATAATTTGATGAATATTTATGTACCATAATGTCAAGCCATACAGCAAATCAAATAATTTTGGTTTCATAGCATAGTATATTTTAGACTTTTCAAAAAAAAATGTTTTATTTCGATTTTTTGGATATTTCTCCTGATATCATAGGAACCACCAAAACCATTTTCGAGTTTTTTCAAAACATGAATGTTGTCTTGCGTTAGCTTGCCTCTCACACCGTGTTCAGTTAGTTCCGTACGAGCTCGGGAAATGAACGCTCGGGCCAAGCAATAACAGTCAGTCAGTGCTCTAGACTCCGAAGTTGAATGTAGAACGAAATAGCAAGCATAGCGACCCCGTGCGCGACTGACTTCAAGCCGCCGACTAGAGGCCTTTTAAGAGGTCTTTACCTGCTAGTTTGGTGACCTTGAAAGTCGAAATTAACGGCTTATTTTATTCAGACGTTATAAAAGTTTAAAAAATAAAGAAATATATGATACACTATAAAATGTGTGTGCCTTGATTAGAATTTTTTTTTAATCAAAATCTTTAACCATATAAATGCCAAACCTAGGTCTAATTTAAAACGAATATCCGGTTTAATTAATTGGGTATGTAAAGAAACAAATTGAAACTTAGTCAAATTGAAGATATCATAACAACAAATGATTTCCCTTGCTTATTTTTTTAAGAATTTTAATCATGTTAATTGGAATTAATTATTTATATTTTAGCGCGTTTGCAACTGGCTTCCCCGTCGAGCAACGGAGAGATCAATACGAGACGAGCCGTGCGAGTTAGTGAGACGCCACGCACCCGAAGTCACCAGCAGTTACTGTCGCCTTAAGGGTGTATAATACCTCACTTCGCTCCGCATGATCCTGTTTTATACCAACAAATACTGCAACAATCACTCTGAAATTGATATATAGTAAAGTTGAGGACTAATGCTATGACTATGCTGTTGTGAAAACTTGATTCCATTAAAAGTTACAAAGTTACCTCCAAACCGTACAATAAACCGATATCATTCAATGCATACTTGAAATTAGATCTGAAACTATGCATAATATAACTGATATTAGTATAAAGCAGCTACACACTGTTCTGTAAAAATGAAAAAAACATCAGTGTAGCCGCGATTTAAAAATAACTGATGTTTTTGCGCGCGCGGCATCTGATTAGAGTACGATAGACAGTAAAAAGAATAAGCGTTAGAGCAGGACCTCGAATTGAGGTATTATGCGCCCTTAGGAGCCCTGTTCACGGAATGAGTAATTGGGAGAGTATCAGGGACCAAAAGTGCTAATAACATCAGTGAACAGTTAGAATAGTACCAAATATAGTAGCGAGGAGAGTATAGATAATGAGGCATGTAGTAGGGATTAGTACAATAATTACTCTACTTAAACCCTGCTTAAGAGGACTGTATCGCTAGGCCACGCAAGCTTATTGCTAGTTCACTAGTTCAGTGTTTATACAACTATTGTGGTAAATATCGAGTTACATTTTTATATAGAAAATTCAAAGTATCTCATTCCGTGCTCGTGGTTGTATGAAAATCGTCTTGGGTTGTCTTGAAAAATTGGAGCCCTTTCGTATTGAAGTTATGAATGAGTGAGTAGATGCTCTGCTTTTTTGTTTCATGTATTTTTGTGTTTAATTATGTTGTGTTACTTTTATGTGTTTTTTAGACAAATAAAATTTTTCTATTCTATTCTATTCCAAATATGGCCCGCCCACTGCCACTTCAACTTACTGATTCTGCAGCTATGCCGGTTACTTTCGATCTCCGACTGATTTCCTCATTTTGGATTCTATCCATCAGAAGTAATGTTTATAATTGGATAATAACTGTACACAACATTCTTCCATCACATCTCACATTTTTTGTCGTACGTGAAATATAGTAAAATCTCACGTGAATATTCTTAATTTAAATCATAAATGTTCATTAATAACAGGAGTAAGCCCCGGCAAAAGAACCTACAAGTTAATTAGGTAATTAATTCTTCTTGTGCTTATTGCTTTCTAATTATTTTTACAAAAACCCTCTACTTACCCTAAGGTTAAAGAACGGATCTTGCAATTAGTTTTCCGTAATTACTTATTTATTCTACTGGCGAGGGTAGTTACTTACAGAGCGTTAAGCCCTAACAGGCTGAGGTTTGTTAAGGAAAGCTGTCGGAGGCACAACAAAAGTCCATTAGCTCCGGCAGGGAACAGATTAATTAATTCACACACTTCGACCCGCGGTACAGTGAGCAACCAATATAATATACCTTTCTACCACAGTCTTACCCCCAGACACATTTTAACTACCGGATTCCAGATTACGGGTTTCTATCACCATTTAAAAGCTTCTTTTACGCCAGTCGGTAGAGGTTCAAAAGGTAATGCATTAGTTTTAATTTTCATGTTGTGGGTATAGGTATAGAGGTACAGTGAAACTTGGTTAAGTGGGACCTGGATAAGTGACAAACCTCTATAACTGGAACTCATGCTGAGGTCCCAACACTTTGGCACTCAATTACCTCTGTTAGTGGGACGAAGCAAACCTCTATATCTGGGATTCGTTCTTTAGGTTTTATCGTCATAGTTACCTCCTTATCTGAAACAGCGAATGAATTTTATATGCATTAACCTCTGTAACTGAGATAGCATCGTTTTTTTTTTGTTTACTTACTTATTCTTATTCTACCCGCGAATTTCGCACATAACTAATTTTGAGCCTCAATGACCTTCAGTGTTAGTTTTGCTTTACTATCATACGGATGTTTATTTGATATAACTGTATCTGAAAGCTTACAAGAGGAGGAGGAAGACTTCAAAATTGATCCTGAAGATTGGAACCTAGCCACCAGTAACGACAATAATGAACAGCCAACATTCAAAGAAGAATTTTTGTACTATTCATAAAAAAACGTGCTTGAATATTTTTGTTTTTTAAATTTTCTTCTTTTTTTTATTCCCAATAAAGATTAAAAATCACGTATAATGTTTACATAATACGTTATTTGATTGAATAAACGCACCTTTAAAACTAAAATAACCTGTATTCTGACCTCTATTAATGAAACCCTCTGTAAATTAGACAGATATTTATTTATAGTACTTGGATTTCTGAGACACTAGGTAAGTGGAATACTTCTATAAGTGAGACAAATTTGCAGGTCCCTTGATGTCTCACTTAACCAGGTTGTATATATGAGTGCAACTGAGTAAATATCAAAAATTGGAACACGAGATATCTCGGGACAACTTTTGGCAGCTACTAAACCTTGAAATTTTTGGGCTTTTTTGGTTTCTCCCGAACATCGTTGTTTCTTCCTCATTACTTCTACATAGAGCATTCTAGCGAAAAGTTACTCCATAACAAATTAAAGAACTTAAAATTTTGCGTCTAATGAGTAGCAAAACTTATTAATTCGGTTAAGCGATATAGTAGAAAACCATGGTCAAAAAACTAAGTTTTTCCTCAACTTTGTAAACACTTGGAATAAAGTTGTTTTTAAGCGCCTCCAGCTGGAAAATGGGCACTCTAAGAAAAAAACTCGTAGAATTTAATTTGTAGAGAATCAAATTAATTTTTTAGATCCTCAACTAAACAGACGAGTTATTAAACAACCAAAATATGCATGTGTTTATTACTATCTGCACTTATTAATAACAACTGCGTATATTTCTAATAATCCCTAC
Organism: Ypsolopha scabrella; assembly: GCA_910592155.1. Classification (NCBI taxonomy): domain Eukaryota; kingdom Metazoa; phylum Arthropoda; class Insecta; order Lepidoptera; family Ypsolophidae; genus Ypsolopha; species Ypsolopha scabrella. The sequence goes on along the minus strand of OU342975.1, from coordinate 18,727,025 downwards.
ATAATGTATAAAAGCGACAGTTTGTTTATTTGTGAAATAAAATTTAATTAAAATTTTGGCACTGAAAACTCGCAAAACCACGGCCCTGCTAAGAATTCTCAAACCAAATATTTGGTCAAACGCATAAATACATGTTTAGCCTAGCCAAAGACACTTTAAGATCACATTTGATTGGAGTACACAAAATCGAAAGCCGCGGATAAAATTAGTAATTTTATAAAATTGCAAGAATATAGAGGTATTATAGTATCGTTGTAGGTGGTAGAGCTAATGCCGGGCTCGACTGTGGAGGTACCACCATCTTACTCGGAAATCCTCCCGAAGATATTCGGGAGAGAGTAAGAGGACAGCTCTTAGGCAAAAGAACCAGGTGGCCCACCAGTGCCTGGGACCGATGGATGGCGTTATATCCATCCCCAATTGCCGGGCCTTATATAAATCAGACTGGTGAAGGGCAGTGGCATCACTGGTGCAAGGGTTTCGGCACCGCGCTCACCAACCCACCTGCCCAGCGTGTGTGAGTATGGAAAATTCTTCCAGGAGGACCGCCAAGAGAGGCGAAATCCTGGGAAGGCCTATGTCCAGCAGTGGACGAAACAGGCTGATGGATGGATGGATGGATCGTAAAAGAAATTAATGGATTAAATGGATTAATATTAATGTAATTTTAAGAAGTACATAGGTAACACTAAAAGTTTCCAGAACTGGCCACTTACATAAACAATATTTAAAAATTTATTGCGACATTTGAAAATAGAACTTTTTGGCTGTAGAATGCAGTTTGTTTCATCTGACTGTCTTCTGTTTTTACCTTGTGGCGCCATTTAAAAAATTGTGTGTCTGCATCAACATGGATTTAACTCGGGAAAATTTTCGTAGTATGATTTTCTACGATTTTAAGTGTAATTTGACAGCTCAACAGAGCATCGCTCGGCTTGAAACAGCTTTCGGCAATGAAGCACCATGCAAGACGACTGTTTATAGCTGGTTTGCAGAATTCAAGCGTGGTCGTATCAATCTCAGTGACGAATCTCGCGATGGTCGGCCGTCCACCGCTGTGACCAACAAAAACATCGATGCTGTGCGCCGTATGATTGAAACAGACAGGCATGTGACCTACCATGAAATTCGCGCATCCTTAGAAATAGGCATGAGTCAAATATAATCAATCCTACACAAACATTTGGGTGTGAGAAAGCTGTGCTCGCGGTGGATCCCACACAACTTGACCGAGGCTCAAAAAACGGACCGCGTCACTTGGTGCAGTGCCATGCTTACCAGATTCAACGAAGGTGCGTCAAATTTGGTGTGGGACATAGCAACAGGTGACGAAACATGGATTTATTGCTACGATCCCAAAACAAAGCAGCAATCGAGCGTATGGGTCTTTCAAGATGAGCCGAAACCAACCAAAGTGGCGCGCGTGAAAAGTGCATCTAAGCGGATGATTGCGTCTTTTTTTAATAAAACTGGACACGTGGCTACTGTTGCTTTAGAGAATCGTCGTACCGTGAATAGTGACTGGTACACGACCATTTGTTTGCCGGAAGTTATTGACGAACTCCGTAAAAATAACCGTAAACGCCGTATCATCCTGCACCACGACAATGCTAGTTCTCACACGGCCAGACAGACAAACGACTTTTTGAAGACGAAAAATGTAGAACTCATGAGTCATCCTGCATACAGTCCCGACCTGGCACCTTGTGACTTTTTTCTGTTCCCAAAAATTAAGAACCAATTACGCGGTCAACGATTTTCATCACCAGAAGAGGCTGTCGAGGAGTATGAAAAACACGTTTCAGAGGGCACCACAGGGGAGTGGCACAAAAGTTTTCAAAACTGGTTTGATCGAATGAAAAAGTGCATAGACGCCAAGGGAGATTATTTTCAAAAACAATAAATTAATTTTGTACGTTTAATAGTATTTTTTCATATTCATTCCGGAAACTTGTATTTTTTCATATTCATTCCGGAAACTTATAGTGCGTCCCACGTATTATATCTATTTATAGTTAATTGATTTATGTTTTTTTTAATCTTGCTAACTAATTGATAACTTGATCGCGCGGGCAAAATAGATGAAATATATTTTAGAAATGATCAAACATTTTTTAATTATGACTGTTACGAACAGAATGTAGATGTAAGCAATTTATTGATTTATTTGTGTATTAAACGGTATCGAGCGTACAGAGGCAGGACAGCGCGCGGGGAAGGCACGCCACCTCTACCGCACCCCCCTCGCGTTTCCCCGCGGGCCGATGCACCGACCGGCGACCGACCCGCGTCGGTCGGCCATCTTGTTTATGCAGTGTTGTGCTTGAAGTCTTTGGGTGCGCTCGCGCGCGTTGACCTATCACCCTGCCACGTGCTCGACGCCAAAAACACTAAAAGGTCTTTTATTTTCCGCAAAGTGCATCGCCAACATTGGCCCTTCGACCGGATCACTGTGTTTATTGAACTAGTTTTTTGTGGAAACCTAAACCTGTATGCAGGGATGTCGCTGTTTCGCACACCCATCAAGGGTATGAAGACACGCAGCAAGACTGCAGCGGAACAGATGGCTAACGATAAAGAAGACTGTGAAAAAGAAGTGCGTCGTAGTAAGTCAAAATCAGAAAAAAGCGCCACCACCTCACGTTCGTCTACAGCCGCACGAAAAAAGCTGGAATTTGAAGCTGCCCAAAGGCAAGCACAAATTGATTTGGAGTTGGCCCAGAGTAAAGCTCAGATTGAAAAAGAGCTTATCTCGAAAAAGCTCGATGCCGACTTGGCGGAATTAGAAGAAGCAAGCGACGGAAGTAGCTCGCTGGGAATAAGCCGTGTCCACGCGTGGTTTGAAGAGAATCGTCAGCATGATTCATCCGGTGTCTGCGATCCTGAAGGAAGCAAGGCCACGTTTAATATAACCGGCGCGCACACGCTGCAACACGACGCGCACCCGCCGCAAAACAGCGTGCACACGCCGCAACAACACAGCAATGTCGCGCCGACGTACCTTCTAGATAAAGATCGAGTCCTACACGACGAATATACGCCCTACAGAAGTGACAATCTCGCCGCCCGGCCAGATGCCTACACCGGCGAGCGTGTAGTGAATGACGAGATTTATACCTACACCGGCGAGCGCGTAGTGAATGACGAGATTTATACCTACTCCGGCGAACAAGCGCATGCCTGTACCCACGGCGGCACTCACCTCTGTGGCGCCCCCCATAGCAACAACGGCGATAGTGGCATGAGAGAATTAGCGGATGTTTTGAAGCAACTCATACCTAAACCGGAAGCTGAAAGAAGCATGCTGGCTCGACTTGCCACAACAAAAGACTTGCCCAGCTTCGAGGGCGATCCCCTGGAATGGATACTATTTAAGGAGGCATTTCGTGAATCTACGAAGCTATGTAACTACAGTGATGCTGAAAATGTATGGCGCCTGAGAAAATGCCTACGTGGGGAAGCAAAGAAGGCCGCCGCCGCGCTGCTAATAGGAAGCACTACTGCACAATCCGTTATGGACACGTTAGAATTGAGCTTTGGCCGCCCAGAATGTGTTATAAACAAAATCGTGGCTCAACTTAAGAAAACCAACCCCTTACCTACCGCGTACCACACCGAGATTGTACAATTCTCCGTAATAATAAAGAATTACGTGGCCGCTGTAAAAGCTACGAGACTGATCGAGTACATTCAAAGCCCCGAGTTAACAACAAACGTTTTGAATAAACTGCCACCTGCACTGATAAACAAATGGGCAGAATGGGTATACGAACGGAGAAGCGGTAGCTTACCTAAACTCGAGTTATTATCAGAATTTCTAAACAAAGAAGCTTTAATAGCCGCTTCATCAAACGTCACGTACATAAACGGTCAGGAAAAGAAGAAATCATACGACAATCCGAAAGGTCATATTCACACCGTGTTAGAGTGCGACAGCGATACATCATCGCCCGGCGACAAGTGTAAGTTTTGTCGCGTCACACCGTCACACCCGCTAGAATATTGCGGCAAGTTCAAACGCGCCATGAAACGCGACCGATGGCGATTTGTTCGTACGAACAAGCGCTGCTACAAGTGTCTTGGCGCGTGGCATACCCCTCATCGTGCCGCGCCTCCGACTGTAACGAGTGTGGACATCCACATCATCAACTATTACATTGGACGAAGCCTACAGCGACGGAGACGCCGGCGGCAACACGATCGGTCGCGCCCCACGCGGTAGTGGCCCAGCGAGACGTCACGCCCCAGGCGGAACATCGTCGAGTTAACGCGCCCCGTGCGGCGCCCCCGCCGCCACCCGCGCCGCCGTCTAATATCGACGGAGATTCGCGACCTCACGAAACCGTGACCCACGCGAGTGCGTCTAATGCTAATGTGCCAGTGAAAGTGTTCCTAAAAGTTGTGCCTATCACGTTACACGGTCCAAATAACAAAAGTGTTCACACGCACGCGTTGTTAGATGACGGCGCTACGGTAACATTGTGTGCCGCGGATATTGCTGATCAGGTGGGACTACACGGCGAGACTGTAACGATGCGCGCCCACAGTGCATGGACATCCGGTGAGCTGGTATGCCAAACGGAAACCGTAAGTTTTGATATTTCTAATAGTGATGGTGAACGATTTAATTTACGTGCTCGTAAAATGAAAGAACTTAACTTGCCCGTACAACCTGTGTCCAATATAGACTTTAGTAAATATCCTCATCTCGATCAAAATTATAACTTTTGCAAGTGTGACGCGCAACCCAAGTTATTAATTGGGCAAGACAATTACAATATTATTGCGCCTATCATGTGTATCGGAGGCAAACGAAACGAACCGTATGTTACTAAAACGCCACTAGGATGGTGCGTTCATGGCGGCGTAAATAAGTTCATATCAGCTGATAAGCTGCACGGCACTCGCGCGCAGACTTGCGGCGAGTGTAGCACGAATTTATTAGATGTCGGTGCAAATGAATTTGATTTTTTGTTTGTGAATACTTATGCTAACAGTGATGATAGCCCACAACGCGTCCGCTGCTGTGATGAGTGTTTAGAATTGCGTGAATTTGTGCGTCAGTCTTTTTCTTTGGACTCTATAGGTATATCAAATAAACCACGACAGAATGCGGACGAGTTGCGTGCTATCACCATATTAAATAAAACATGTGAGCTTATTGATAACCAATGGTTTGTTGGATTACCGTGGAAATATGATGACTTTGTTATGCCAGACTCTTAACAGAATGCTTATAGTCGTTTAAAATCTGTCGAACGAAAGATGGCCGCTAGCGAAACTTACGCGTCACGTTACCAGGACCGCATTCAGCACTTGTTCACAAATAATTACGCTAGAAAGCTAAACGAGGGGGAGTCTAGTGACCATGTTTGGTACCTACCGCATTTCGGGGTCGATAACCCCAATAAAAAAAAATTGCGTTTAGTTTTCGATGCGAAATCGAAAGTACAGGGTTATTCTCTAAACGATTTTTTATTGCAAGGACCAGACTTGTTGCAATCTTTATTTGGGATTATGTTCAGGTTCAGGGAGAATAAGATAGGAGTCGTGGGAGACATAAAGGACATGTTTTTAAGGATAAAAATTATTGATAAAGATCAACACGCTCTCCGATTTTTGTTCGGTGAAGAAAAATACGTCATGACTTCTCTAATATTTGGCGCAAATTGTTCGCCATTTATCGCACAGTTTATAAAAAATAAAAATGCGTCTGAGTATGCAAAACTTTATCCGTCAGCAGTCAACGCTGTTTGCAAACAGCACTATATGGACGATTATATCGATAGTTTGCCTAACGTGGAAACCGCGAAGCGTATTATTGAAGAAGTGTCGTACATTCACCAACAAGGTGGATTTGAAATACGCAACTGGGCCAGTAATGTACCGGCTGTCCTACAGAACGCGCCAAAGGAGGCACTGAGTGACAAAGCTTGTTGCGCTCTCGACCAGGATTCGAGTCAGGCTGAACGGACGCTCGGTTTGTTATGGTTCCCAGCTAGTGATGAGCTAGGTTTCGATTTATCATTGAAACGTATTTCGAACGATATTTTGAATTTAAATCGAAAACCTACCAAACGCGAAATGTTGCGCATTATTATGTCGGTTTTTGATATTCACGGCTTCCTTGGTCCATTCACTATTAAGGCAAAAATATTAATGCAGAAGACCTGGAAAACTGACCTGGAATGGGATCAAGAATTACCTGAGGATTTATTCATTATTTTCTCAGAATGGCTAAAGCAGCTGAAGGCTATAAGAGACATACGCATCCCTAGGTACTTTTTTCATAACAAACAGGCCCTCTCCATATCTGTTGATAGCGTGAACGATACGTTGGAGTTACATGTTTTCTGCGACGCTTCGCCAAGTGCCTACGCCGCTGTCGCGTACTGGCGTGTGAAGCTGGGTCAAAAATACCTAGTTTCGTTCATAGCAAGTAAAAGCCGCGTCGCGCCGACAAAAATTGTCACGATACCTCGACTTGAGTTGCAAGGTGCACTATTAGGCTGTCGCTTGGCTGAAATTATAAAAAATGAACATAGGCTGAAGCCAAAACGTACATTCTTCTGGACAGATTCAACCACAGTTCTGCATTGGATCAGAAACGAAAGTAGAAACTACAAAGTTTTCATTGCGAACAGGCTCGGTGAAATTGATGACTTGAGTAGAGTGCGGGAATGGCATTATGTTCCTACCGATCTGAACGTCGCCGACCTCGCTACAAAGAGTAAAGACTATGACCTGAAAAGTGATTGTGACTGGTTTGTCGGACCATCCTTCCTACACGATGACACAAAGAACTGGCCGCAGGAACCTGTAACAGGAAGAAAAGAGATTACTGATGAAATACTGGAAAAAATAAATATCATAAATGAAAATAGTAACAGCTTGCACAACTTACCTGTGCCGGATCCTACGCGGTTCTCCAGTTGGGTGCGACTCCTCCGTGCAACTGCTACTGTACTATTGTTTATAGAAAAATGTAAAAAGAAGAAAATAAATAGGCTTACCGTTGAGTTGATGACACGAGCTGAAACATTGTTGCTTCAGCACTCACAACTTACTAGTTTTCCTTGTGACATCTTACTATTGCAGCAAGGAAAAATGCTAAAAGGTGACAGTCGGCTCCGTACTCTAACGCCCGTTCTAGATGAGCAAGGATTATTACGCGTGAGTGGAAGAATCGGTGCCGCAAAAGACGTTCCAACTACTATGAAATCACCCGTCATCCTAGATGGGCACAACCACGTGGCTCGACTGATTGTTAAAGAATATCATATCCGCGCCGCGCATGGGAGCCACGAGCTAGTAGTTAATGAACTGCGACAAAAATACTGGCTATTGGGTCTTCGACCTACTGTCCGCACCATTGCGGCACAGTGCATGTTCTGTCGCATAAGAAAGGCCAACCCTAAACCACCACGACTTGGAGACTTACCTGAAAATAGGCTCATCCATCACCAAAGGCCGTTTACCATAACCGGTGTTGATGTTTTTGGACCAATAGAGGTTACGGTCGGGAGATCTAGACCAAAACGTTACGGCGTTTTATTCACATGCTTGTCAGTCCGAGCAGTACATATTGAAATTGTGCCATCCCTTACTGCCGATTCCCTTATAATGGCATTGCGCCGAATGGCTGCCCGCAGAGGCTGGCCGACTATCATTTATTCCGACAACGGCACTAATATGCGTGGAGCTGAAACAGAACTCAAATCAGCATATCAAGCTCTTGACAAAAGCGTCGTCATGAGCGAGGCTCTTAACAAAGGGGTCTCTTGGAGCTTCCTTCCTCCGGCTAGTCCACATATGGCAGGATGTTGGGAACGTCTTGTGCGCAGTGTAAAAACTGCCCTCGAGGTAGTTCTTAAAGCAAGAGCCCCACACGAGGAAACTTTGGCAACACTCTTGGCTGAGGTTGAAAACTTAGTAAACAGTAGACTACTGACTCACGTGTCTGTAGACCATCGAGACAATGAGACGCTGACCCCTAACCATTTTCTTATAGGGTCTTCTTCCAACTTGCCCACACCTGGAGTTTTCGATGACAAGGATCTGGTGTTAAACAAGCGGTGGAGAATTGCCCAACGATTGACTGAACTCTTTTGGGCAAGGTGGATGAAGGAGGTACTCCCCGAACTAATTCCGCGCCAGCGGTGGCAGCAAGAAGGTGACCAACTAAAAATTGGGGACGTAGTATTGGTAGTGGATCCCTCCTCTCCTAGAAATACATGGCCAAAAGGCATAATCGAAGCGGTATATCCTGGGCCGGACGGTCGCGTAAGAGTCGTAAAGGTTAAGACGCAGACAGGGGTGCTGAAACGCCCTGCTGCTAGAATAGCGCTAGTTTTAAGAAAAAATGATGAGTGTCGAGCCGACACTGAGGGGGAGGATGTTACGAACAGAATGTAGATGTAAGCAATTTATTGATTTATTTGTGTATTAAACGGTATCGAGCGTACAGAGGCAGGACAGCGCGCGGGGAAGGCACGCCACCTCTACCGCACCCCCCTCGCGTTTCCCCGCGGGCCGATGCACCGACCGGCGACCGACCCGCGTCGGTCGGCCATCTTGTTTATGCAGTGTTGTGCTTGAAGTCTTTGGGTGCGCTCGCGCGCGTTGACCTAGCACCCTGCCACGTGCTCGACGCCAAAAACACTAAAGGTCTTTTATTTTCCGCAAAGTGCATCGCCAACAATGACAGACATTTTGTTTTTATTTTTTATTTATAGTATTTTTATTTTCAAAAATCTTAACCTATGTACATAATATGCACAATCAACAAAAACCCGTAGGGTTTATCTGTAGGTTGTTATGCTTGCAAGTCACCTCAAAACTACTAAATGAATTTAGTTCGGGCTTTCACTGTTTTTATAGTTTAGGCTCCCAACAATAGCCTAGGTTTCAAATCAATACGATACTGCATTATGGGCTTGTATTGGGTCTTTCAACTGTTTTTAGGGTTCCGCAGTCTGACATGGAACCCTTATAGTTTCGCCATGTCCGTCTGTCCGTCTGTCCGCAGCTTAGCTCAGAGACTATTAGTACTGGAAAGCTGTAATTTGGCATGGATATAAATAATAATCACGTTAACAAAACGGTAAAATAAAATCTTGAAAAAAATTTTTTTTATAGCGCACCGTGCGTAAAATGGCCACTTTACGCACGCTGCGCTTGCGTAAAGTCGGCATTTTCCGCACTTTTGCTATAAAATATTATACGATACTCGTGCGATAATCGTATCTCGTATCGTAATGTACTATTAAGGCTACCACACATACACGTAAACTGGAGATGATTTTTTTTCCTCGTCTATTCCATAGTGTGGGGTATCGTTGAATAGGTCGTTCAAAAACAATGTGGTAGTATGAAAACCATTTTTCGATTTAGGGATCCGTTGGCGAAATATTAAGCTTTAAAGTGAAAGTTTTAGTTAGAGTTGAGCGTCCCCCCCCCCCCTCGCCGGCTAAACGGTTGTTTATAGAAATGTGAAAAAATATACAGAAGTAGTATATATAATGAATTTAAAAGGAAAACTATCACAGTTAAGTGTACATGTACAGGTTTACGAGTATAGGTCACACCAAACTTTTGATCCCCTCTAATGTATGTGACTAGAAGTTTGGCGCGATCTGTATTAGTAGACCAACTTATAAAATGCACCGGGTAGCTACGGAACCCTACATTGCGCGTGGCCAGACACGCACATGGCTGGTTTTGTTTTAATATGCTGAGTCAACTACTTATCTGATCAATGTAAAACTTGAACACGTGTTTTTTCAGACCTTTGTCTTTCCGTTGTCAGGTCGCGGTCTATAATTTGTTATAAACTATAGTTTGTTCCCTGGGGATGGCCAGTTCCTTCGGGATATAACTATTAATCATATTCTTGCGGGCATTGACATGCGGGTAATCTCTGGAACTACCGAAATGATTTTGAAGATTCATCCACTGTTGTAATGGTTGGCCATATACGTGTACCATATAGTTTAGTCCATGGGGACAAGCAGTTCTCTAGGGACACAAGGATTAATTAAATTCAAGCGGGTCATCACTGGAACTACTGAACCTATTTCGAAAATTCTTCCACTGTTGTAATGGTTGGCCATATACCACATAGTTTAGTCCATGGGGAAAAGCAGTTCCCTAAGGACACAAGGATTAATTAAATTCAAGCGGGTAATCACTGGAACTACTGGACTTATTTTGAAAACTCTTTCACTGTTGTAATAGTTTGACTCTTCACTTAGACGTGCATAGGCTTTAGTTTTTTCCTTGGGGACTGACAGTTCCCTAGAGTCATAGGCATAGTAGGGTCAGAGGTGCAATTGTGTAAGAAAATCGTATTTAAATTGATTGTCATATTATTATGGCTATTCGGCTAAGAAAATTAACCCGTTTGACCATTGAAATCGTACATTTTTGGCGGTAAAATGAATAAGATTATCTTGTTTTGTTGTTGACAACCAAAAAACGTACGATGAAAACCAAAAGACAAAATAAAATACGTACTATAAAATAAATATAGAATATTCTATATTAGTTTTATAGGACGTATTTTAATGAATGATTGGTCCAAAAATATTAACAGATTCAATATGACTACCCAAAAACCAAAGCAACGCGGGCGAAGCCGCAGGCAAAAGCTAGCATTAAATAAATTTGATATTCCATTTCCACATTACGTAAAAAAATAATTTCTTCACAACCCAAAGATTGGCTGGAAGAAATCTTCTTATGTGATAAATCCGTCCTTATACTTTGTACTATACTGTAATGTAGGTAGGCAGACTTAGGTCATATTATTAGATTATAGAACTTTTTGGGCTCGTTATTAGTTGGCAATCAGTAATCTCTATGAATATTTATAAGTCGTATTGATAGATTTATCGAGATATTCCAAAAAAATTAATGATGTCCATAAAAGAAAAATAACGAGCAGTTTCTTGTCCAGATCCCCATTTTGAATGTCTCCTTCAATGTTTTGAGTAATCTACAAGAGTCTAGGATATTTGAATCAACAGTAAAAGATTGAAGAAACTCTTTAAATCCATATCCCCGTTAGGGGGGACATGTAATGTAGGTAGGCAGACTTAGGTCATATAACTAAATTATAGAACTTTTTGGGCTCGTTATTAGTTGGCAATCAGTAATCTTTATGAATATTTATACGTCGTATTAATAGATTTATCGAGATTTTCCCAAAATGAAAATGATGTCCTTAAAAGATAAATAACGAGCATTTTCTTGTCCAGATCTCCTTTCTGAGTGTCCATTTCAATGAGTTGAGTGATCTGTAAAAGTCTAGGATATCTTAATAAATAACAAAAGATTGAAGAAAGTCTTTTCGTCATATCCCCAGTATAAGAGTACATTCATGATGCGTAATTCAGTGTTAAACAAGGTCGCAGGAAAAGTTAGTATTCCAAATAAATCATTTACATGTAATTTATTAATATGCTCAAAATAGCTGCATAAATAAAGTAAAAGGGCGCCGAAAGCCTCACCCCAATGATCGGTATTAGACAATGGAGCCCACACCCAATCACACTGATCGCACGCAATAAATCAACAATTTAGCGCACAATTTTCATAATTCACTCGATATCGGGCAACGCGCTCCAGAATAAAGAAAAATCCAATTTCCTTAGCTTGCATTATTGACGGGGACGGATTTAGGACGCAAAGAGGGTGTAAGGTAGGACTGTAAGCTCGTGCCAAGTACCCTTGTTGTGCGTAAACAATCATAGCAGCAAATATTAGTGCAGGTGCTATTTTTCGGTTGTAGTTTTAAAAAGGAGACCGGTTATTCGTCACATAAATGCATAATTTGGGTTATACGTTTGTAAAAAAAAAACTAGTAAATATCTCAACAATTTAGCTAAGTGTAAGTCGGACTCGCGCACAATCCGGGTACGGAACCCTAAAAACATACATAACAAAAATATAGATTCTATAGCAATATTTAGGCGACATAAAACAAAGTGCTTAAATGGTAGCGCCTGACAAACAATTCAGTACCCTACAAGTATGTATAGAACCCTAATTTTATTATTAAATAGTATTTGACTTTAGAGTATGCACAACAATGTGACCAAATTTGAAACTTGTCTGTATAACCGTCTTTAAGGTGGTAAAACCGGATCCCGTTGCGAAATGCACATCATAATATTGTTTTTTTTATTTTTGAGAAAAAAGTATGCAAAAGTTGCGTTTTAAAGCAATTAAAGGAAATTAATTAGTTATAGTAGGGTTTTCGCATTAAAATTATGTTATTTTATGCCTTACATTTTGATTACATTCGATTACAACAATAAATACGCTTTTAAGTTTGTTAATATCGAATACAATCAAAATATAAAACAAAATTATAGAATTTGAATGCAAAACCCTAATTATTACTAATCAATTTCCGCTAATTGCTTTAAAACGGAATTTTTGCATACTTTTTATTCAAAAGTAAGGAAAACATTGTTATGATGTGCATTTTGCAACAAGATTCTGTTTTGCCACCTTAAGATAGAGCTAATAATTAAGTTAATAAAATAAGTAAACAAATAAAGTTAAAAAAATGCTATTTATTGTTTAATTAGGTTTAATTTTTATTTTATTTTATTATTTGCCATGTTATTACGGTTGAAATTGTAGATCCTTGTGACAGACAGACGGACAGACAGACACACAGACTGCAGAAGCTTGGTAATAGCATAGTATAAATAACCTTTACTGTGGTAATAGGGTCCCGTTTGGCACCCTTCGAGTACGGAAACCCAAAAAGTACTAAGTTGAAATAAATAAATCATAAATCGTTAGTAGCCGTTCCAATATCAGTAAGATGAAATAAATTTGTCTACCTGAGTTATGTGTTAGAAAATAATACCTCAGAATAAAGAGACCCTGAATACACCACTGTTTGATCTTACCAAAGAGGGGACAAGGGAATGTTGGCTTTTTGTACGTGTAAAAAAGTAACATGCTGCCACGCAACGCTAATGACCGAGGCAAAATTCGTATCGGCGGTAAATTGCTACGATATTATACCTATACTTTTTGCGCTCTTGTAACGTGCTTTTAAATATCTTCGAGTTATCTATCTATTCTATCTATACTAATAATGAAGTAGTAAGAAAGTCGTGTCTGTATATTGAAAATATTTACGAAATTTCAAGTAAAATGGGTTATTAGCAGAGATCGGGGTTAGGATGGGTGATTTTTGAAATTGGAACAAAGTGTTGATATCAATAAGGATATACCCCAAGATTCCTAATCTGATTGATTGATTATTTAACATATGTGGAAAAGTAATTTTAAATTTTCGGTCAGCTGCCAACTGTATGCCACGCTGTCACTACACAACATCAATACATGCATTTTTTAACTTATTTTCAAATGAGTTCCCCCATATATTTTAATTGAATCTATTAAAAATTGAGCCACTGAGTTCGCAGTTACAGTAAAGAGTATTTTACAAGTTGCCAAATAAGATCGTTGTGCTGAAATATCATCTAATGGCGTTAAAATTAAATTTACAACACACCGTCCTGAGCATTCTTTCGTTTCATCTACAGATATATACAGATTTCTTTTATCTTCAATTTTACTGTGAATTTCTTTCAATTTCTGTTAATTGAGCCTATCTAAATCAACCTTTCTCAATCTACACCGAAATAAAATGACTCTTTAGGTATTTATTTCTCGTAATGCACATAAAATTAGTAATCATAAATGACAACCAACAAACATGTCAGAATTTTTCATAAACATTTCTCTGTAAAAAAAAATTATGAAAAAGTATTTATTTTTGAAATGAGAATACTTTGTACCTACACTTAGAACAACTTTTCAATCCTGCTAAAGGGAATGTCCATTATATTTGTTTTTATTGCAAGTACCAAAATCACACACCCTCACCCCGACCACTGGTTATTAGTGTTATACTGAGGCCATAACTATGTCTTTTTGTAATGTTTTGTTTTAACTCGAGAACCACTCAATGGTCAACATAAAGGCTATAGGGGGTGTTCATAAAGTAACGCCAAAGCCGAAAACGGGGCAAAGATTGCATAAATGCGGGAGGTGCCGCGGGCAACGGCTAGTAGGCTACAAGAGATGTTGATAAAATAATGCCCAAGCCGAAAACGGGGCAGAATAAACGCGGACTATATTCTATGGGCTATTTTATAAACTCTAATAATAAAGTAGTAAAAAATCGTGTTACGGACACAGGCATACTGAAAATTTATGGGTTATTAATTGACCTCTCATACACAACTAGACACTCAGTCTCTAAGAAAAGTTCGTCAAAAAGCGTCCGAACGTGCGACGTGCATAGTAGCAAAAATGCATTCAACCAAATTGAGACGTTATATCGTTAAAATAAAATGCAATGTCAGTTGTACGCATTCGTCATTCGATCTTGTCACGTCGTAGTGGTGATAAGATGCATCGCGGACGTTTTTAAAGCGAGATTGTGAGTCTAGTTGTTTATGAGAGGCCAATAGGGTTATTTTACAATTACAAAACTACAATTTTTAGAAATTTCGTTTTTCTGTTCAGACTGACTGTTAACTCGCGAACCACTCAACCGATTTGGATGCGTTTTTCTTTATTATCAAATCAAAATATTTATTTTGTAAAATAGATACATAAAGTATTATATCTTTAGAATAAAAAATAATATGTATATTTACTAATAAGGGAAATACATACAAAAAATATTTAAGTTGGGCTACTAAAATGTAATTACACACCTGCATATAATAGAGAAATCTAGGAATAAAAATATTATATATACAGTCGTGGTCAACTAATTAGGGACTTTCAAGATAGTGAAGAGCAATAACCGGTTATGTACATATGAATATAAAACCCTATTGATTTCTCAGCACCTATTATTTGCATAATTTGGTCCGATTATTATGCTATAAATGGCTGTAAATAAAAGAATAAATAAATATAAAAAAGTATTTAATATCAAAGGTTGAACATGTATTCAATTTTAAGGTATAATTCTGTAGCTGGACATTTAATTAAGGACAGTAAACTATAATGAAAAATAGAGTTAAACAAAACTATTAATCTGCAGTATTATAATATCTTTAACAGCTCCATTTCATTACGTGTAAAATCAGTACCCAGTAGCAAAACCTTTGTTAGTAATTACCGCTTGACACCGATGTGGCATAGACATTATCAGTTTCTGGCATGTTTCGACAGGAATGTTTGCCCATGCCTCACAAAAAGCTTAATTAAGTTCATCTAAAGTTGTGGTACGATAAGTGGCAACTTTTTTCTTGATTTCGTGCCAAAGGTGCTCGATTGGGTTAAGGTCCGGGCTATTTGCTGGCCAATCTAGCACCGATACTGACTGACTGGTAAGAAACGACTTGACTGAACGGGCGGTATGTTTCGGGTCGTTATCATGCTGAAACGTCCATATAATAGGGAGATGCTCCTCAGCATAGGGAAGCATCGTTTCCTCCAATATTGTCTTGTATTGATGTTGGTCTAAGTTACCCTGAACTTTCCTCACAGGTTCCACTCCACGTCCAGAAAATGAACCCTACATTTTAATGTTTCCACTGCCATGTTTCACCTGCTTTTTTGTGAATCTTGGATTCATTTCCGCTTTTACTGGACGCCGTACGTATTGCCTTCCATCTGAAGAAATCAAATTAACCTTGGTCTTGTCAGAGAATAATACATGTTGCCATTGGGCGTAGGTCCAATGTAAATATTTACGTGCAAACGCCAATTCACAATTTGGCTTAACTAGAGATTGTCCCTAATTAGTTGACCACGACTAAATGATGCAGCGAACAAACAAGTTAATAAATAAATATGGGAAATACATCCAAAAAATAATAAGGTTGGGCTAAAATGTAATAAAGTTATACACCTGCATAAAATAGAGAAATATAAGAATAAAAATATTATATATACATAATGCCTAAACATCCGCACCAATTAGTATTGCTAAGAAGAAGGGCAAGAAACTTAGCAAACATGATTTTTTTCATTTGTAACATAAACTAAATCTATACAATTTTCTTATACCTACTTAAGTAAAGGCAAATATAAGACCACAGGAATTATGCCACAAGAGAAAAAAAAAATGATCTTAGTCAACCCGTCTTACATTGTCTATTACCTTTTACAGCAAAGTCAGTTTACATAATATTATCATCACAGTGACCTTGGTCAAAACACAAGCTCTAAGGGGTTGTTGATAAAATAGCCGCCAAACTAAAAACTGTCGAAAAAAATACATTGATTGAAAGGCGGTTCCACGCGAGCAAAGCCGCCGGCAAAATCTAGTCTCAAAAGTCAAACAAGGAAGTACATAAAAGATTGTAGAATTAAATGCATTGTGCCAATATCGATCGATGTAACAAAACCAAGAACAACGATCGTAAATATTGTGGTCCAATCCGAAACGATTAATCGCAACCGGTAACCGAACCCAGCACCTCCACTAAATGGCCGCCCACCCACACCATCAAATCACCTGATTTTTTTATAAAGTTAACCAAAAATTTAATATATGATAAAATATTTTTTTACGTGGTGTTTTTACGCTTGAGCAGTACAGCGACCTATTTAGGATAAAACGCACTCGCTCAGAAAGTAGAAGTGTAAATCCAGGAGGGATGATCTTGTTAGGTTCCCTTTTTCTTAGAAAGACTAAACGAATAGGTGGAGTGAGGCATAATATTTACATGTTTCACGTATATACAGAGTGTTAGGAAAAGTACTTCGTTCCTTTAAGCCACGTGTGCTATAGGTGTAACAAAGTATGTAAAGCGGGTAAAAAAAATTGTTTTATAAAAAAATATATATTTTTAAGTAATTTTTTTAATTTGTTGTAAATTAATGAAAAGTTTTTAAAAAATATTTCAATTATTATATAAATAATTAGTATTTATAATTATAATATTTTAATCTATCTATTGCGTTCTGAACTAGGGTTGAAAAATTTAATGAAAAGTTAAAAAATATATATTTTATAACTTTTATTATTTAAAAAATAATTAAACACGCTTAACATACTCTGTTATTCCCATAGCACACGTGATTTAAAGGAAAGAATTACTTTTCCTAACATCCTGTAAATATATTTTTTTATCAACTTATACATATTTATTGTATTTTATTTGTTATTTATTCCTGTATTTTAATTTTTTGTTTAATTTAGGTAAGCTGTGGTTTAAGTTAAATTTACTTTTAATAGTTGAAAATTTTATAAAACATGATTTTCATTTCATTTCAGGGACTTCCACAAAATCTACGGGAGTCAGTAGCGGACAAAAGACTGATACAGCGCACTGCTTCTAACCCCTCCCTCAGAACGGAACACACTTTCTTAGGAAAACTCAATTTAACAGCGCTGCATGTGAAAACTTTATATAACCCGACTAGTTTCTGTAGAAACTAAAGGAGTTTTCTTCCATCAAATCATAGTTCCACCTCGAAGGTAGCAGGCAGGATGGTGCCCAGGATATGAACGATTATTCAGCGCGCGATAACAATAGTAAATTATGATTGATGGATGAGCCTCACGCCTCGTAGCATTCAGCTGCACCCTTGTCGGAAGATGAGCGTCTTGGGAATTACTTTATAGAAGAAAATGTTGGAATATTAGTACGATGCCTGGTAAAAGTTTTTATTATTGAGAAATTATATCTTTTAAAGAAGCCATTTTTATCTGTGAAAATAAGACCGAGTTTATCTTTGACATTTATTCATACTTTCAAATTCATACTGAAGACTCGGTAAGTAGTCGCCATGAAGGTTCGATGACCCTTTTTGGAAGATTCGAAACTATTTTTTTCCCTACAAACGCAAGCTCAGCCCTGAGTCAATAAAATGGAAAGTCAAAATTTCCTTTTTAAATTACGTAAAAAATGTAATTGATCCGTGATACTGATCACTTACCAAGCCTCCAGTTTCAATTTTAGCTGTACAAATAAATGTTATCCTGTATACAATGCGACATGGTTATTTTGGTGCTTGGATGCCTTTGACAGGGGGCGCAGAACTAGGGTTACGTTTTATCACAGAATAATTATAATGTCTGTGCGTTTTATTAAAGCGCGTGTTTCCGCGTCATCCGAAAATTACTCCCATTGATGAAGTTATTTATCTTAAACGGCTCACTTAAAAACTATAAAAAAAATATTTGTCATTATTTAAAGTATAAGAACAATCTCATTGCAGGAAATTATTCTTGCCTATGAGAAACACCTTGAAAATATTTCCCAAAGTCAAGCTGTTATTGGAATAAAATTGTCTATTTCTTGGAAACGGCTAATGTTATTTGTATGGTTTTTGCACTTAAATACAAAAAAAGGATAGCTTATAAAACTCAAAAAGAATCAAATGCAAGATTTTTAAGTTCATTTTGACTTTGTTTAAAGTATCTCAAGGTTATTGGAGGCTACAAGGACCTTAAGATATAGCGGTGTTGGATCCGATTTTGGCCGCGACCAATCCACGCGCCAAAAGAGCCTTGTCGCACTGTACACAATTATTTGATCTTGTATCTTAATGACGTTGAAAGCACATGATATGATTCACTTCCATTTTATTTTGAGACGGTATAATTGTCGGTAAAAAGTGGATATCGTGCTGTTACTAGAATCAACTAGCTAATTACGACCGCATTTATGAACACTAGAACGATACATTATTAGATACTTACTTATTAGATTAAGCAGTATATATGAACGGTAGCTCAGTCGGTAGGCTTTCAATTTTGAGACCTGGATTCGAATCTCACCAGTTGGGTGTGCACCAATTAGGTTTTTGGTATTTATGTGCCTAAAAATTTTGCTTTACGGTGAAGGAAACACTGCGAGCGTGAGAAAAGCATGCCACAGTACGGCTATAAAGCTCACCCCGTATCACATTCTGATGCAAAAATCGTCGACGAAAAGTGGGTGTACGAGTGTTGAGCGTTTTAGTGACAATACACGTTCGGAAATTCTTCTGAAATTCCTTCGGGAAAATGTGTATATTTATGGCAATGAAAAGTTATAAATACAAATGACATTTTACAAAGTGTCCAACTAAGCTATCCTTGGAAAAGTAAGCTTACATATTTGATTACTTCTTTTGTAACGTACAAACGGTATTCTTTTTACCTACGACTCACTTAAATAACTATAATGGGGCTGAGAACTACGAAGCTGTATTTAAAGTTATAAAAGAAACAAAAAGACTTGCTTCAAGAAAAACTAAGCCAAGGCTACACGCTACAGTCATTACTAGTTCCTTTTTTTTCTACTATAAAATTTGCAATTAACAATCGAGTTGAGGGCGTCAGCATGCAGCGGGGTCGGGGGTGCGGTGCAGTAGGCAAGGCAGCCCAGTGCTTCCAGATTCACTGTACAGAGATTTACTGTATTTTTGGCTCATAAATGTAATGGATAATGAAAATATTAAAGTTTATAGGTTCAATGTAATTCCGAATTATTTTTTTCGTGATAAACAGAACGCGTAAACTAGGAAAGACATACCCGACCTTTTGTCTCGAATCGATTTCCTGGATTTTAATCGATCGTAAGAGTTCTATCCAAATTGTGTTCCGTAAATTGTATAAGTATCGAACAGAAAATCACTTGTACTATTTAGATTTATATAATTCCATTGAAAATGCCATAAAAGCGAAACCGGTCAGGATATTACTATTGTATAAGTATCATAATTCTTTTTATTTTTTTCTTTGAATTATTATAATTAAAACATTTATGTTAATTAAAGATGTTATTATTTAAATCGCACACAACTCTGTCTTAGCTCGTTTCCTTTTTGTTTTTTATTTTATAATGTGATTTTGTGTATTTGTTTGAATATAGAAGGTAATCCACGGAAGTACTAATTCGATTCTGAAAATTCTTTTATTAATAGGAAGCTACATTATCACTAACTGCTATAGACGATGTTTTGTTCCCTGGGGACGGCTATTTCCCCAGGGACATAGCCATTAATTACATTCGCGCGGGTAATCTCTGGAACTACTAAACCGATTTTAAAACTGCATTCTTCTACTTGTTTAATGGTTTGTTCCCTGGGTAAAATCAATATATCAAAAGCAAGTATACAAATCTCGTTTTGTGTCAAGTATACGCCTTCAACGCGATGTTAAGTCTTGACGAGCAAAATGAATCACACAAACGAAGAAATAGTTATTGTTAAAAAATAACAATCATAATTTTATTTTTTTTCTATCCTAAAAATACCCTTCTTTTTACTGCAATTGTTGCTTGAATTATACAGTATTTTTTTGAGCTACTGTATTTTTTGGTTGGAAATACTGTAATTTCGCTTTTGCGATCTGGGAGCACAGAGGCGGCCTAGTGAAAGTTTGAAGTTTGAGAGGAGTGCTCGAGGCAGTTCTCTCTGGAGGGCGTTTTTCTAGAAAAACCTAATTGAAATTATGTCGGAGCGTGCATAAAATTTGCGCTCTCCGCAAGACTTGGCGGAAGTTTCACTTGGCGAGAGCTGTAGTTGCGAAGAGTTTTAGGGTTCCGTTGTCCGGTGAAAACCGTGTCTCGAGTTTATTCTATCAGAGCAAGTTACAACGAAACAGGAACTAGAGTTCAATTTAAAACATACCGGGTATATATTAACTGCTATCTTTATGTTTTATCACATACTGTACGAACCATGGAAACGTTCCCACGCAAATAAAAAGTTGTTGAAGTTAGGGAAGAGGAAAACAATATTCTTCATTAGCGCGGGAACGTTTCTTTGGAAAAGTTGTTTAGTATGATCAGAAGATTATTTTATTTAAAGACCAGCGGATGCCCCGTGGCGTTGCTCGGGTAGAACTCGTTCCTCCCGATCCCGTGGAAATTTCCAAAAATCCCCTTGGATATTTACGTCACACAAGGAACCTACAACCTACACTCAAAATGTTATGGTCTATAGGCGTTGATAGATTACTCAATCCGTCAGGGTTATCAATTTATTATAGACTAGCGTTTCGCCCGCGGCTCCACCCGCGTTTATTCAATATATGCCCCGTTATTTTATGAACACCCCTTATAGCCTATATATTGACCAGAGTCACTACGATGATAATAAAAAAACCGCATCCAAATTTGTTAAACTATTCTCGAGTTAAAACGGAACTTAAATACAGACAGATAAAAATTCTAAAAATGGTAGTTTTGGCTTCAGTACAACACCAATTACCCATTTCATTGAAAACTTTGTAAAAATATTCAATGTACAGACATGACTTTTTTACTAGTATTATTATTAATATAGGTAGATACCTGTCCATTTACTCTCAGTATTTCGTCGTTCCGTAGCAAAATTAAGCAATTATAGGTAGGCACTCAATGTACAGACATGACTTTTTTACTAGTATTATTATTAATATAGGTAGATACCTGTCCATTTACTCTCAGTATTTCGTCGTTCCGTAGCAAAATTAAGCAATTATAGGTAGGCACTCAATGTACAGACATGACTTTTTTACTAGTATTATTATTAATATAGGTAGATACCTGTCCATTTACTCTCAGTATTTCGTCGTTCCGTAGCAAAATTAAGCAATTATAGGTAGGCACTCAATGTACAGACATGACTTTTTTACTAGTATTATTATTAATATAGGTAGATACCTGTCCATTTACTCTCAGTATTTCGTCGTTCCGTAGCAAAATTAAGCAATTATAGGTAGGCACTCAATGTACAGACATGACTTTTTTACTAGTATTATTATTAATATAGGTAGATACCTGTCCATTTACTCTCAGTATTTCGTCGTTCCGTAGCAAAATTAAGCAATTATAGGTAGGCACTCAATGTACAGACATGACTTTTTTACTAGTATTATTATTAATATAGGTAGATACCTGTCCATTTACTCTCAGTATTTCGTCGTTCCGTAGCAAAATTAAGCAATTATAGGTAGGCACTCAATGTACAGACATGACTTTTTTACTAGTATTATTATTAATATAGGTAGATACCTGTCCATTTACTCTCAGTATTTCGTCGTTCCGTAGCAAAATTAAGCAATTATAGGTAGGCACTCAATGTACAGACATGACTTTTTTACTAGTATTATTATTAATATAGGTAGATACCTGTCCATTTACTCTCAGTATTTCGTCGTTCCGTAGCAAAATTAAGCAATTATAGGTAGGCACTCAATGTACAGACATGACTTTTTTACTAGTATTATTATTAATATAGGTAGATACCTGTCCATTTACTCTCAGTATTTCGTCGTTCCGTAGCAAAATTAAGCAATTATAGGTAGGCACTCTATGGTTTCTTGTAACAGTCTACTTGTTTTGATAACAAGTCACCGAAGGCTATTTCTTTTATAAATGCTACGGAACCCTACAAAATGTGTGCACGGGAAGAATGTGGTCAATTATTCGTCAGTTAATTTAGGAATTCAAAGGCATTGTCGCTGCGTCTTAGTTATGTCGTACGATTGATTATTTCATGGTCTGATAACAATATCATGAAATCTGTAAAAACTAAAGGAGATGGCTCGCTCCGCTCCGCATCGCTCGGCTCCCGAATTTATGACCACAAGCAGCTTAGGCTGCTTTGGCAGTTAAAGAAATGAGGAGCGTGATTTCATTTCACTTTCAATTATTTTTTATTTCATATTTAACAATATTATCGATTAGAACGCCGATTCTCGCAAAAAATTTCAGACGCTTTGCTTTTCATACGCCTCTATTTATCGCGGCATAAATGCTGTGTGATGATAATTCTATTAACTATAACTCCTTAAGGCGGGCCCCCAGCAAAATGTTGTGCGAAGCCTTTTCTTGCTTTCTTTAATTCGTTTGTATATTGTATAGAGATAAAAATAAATAAAAAATACTACACTTATCTCCAATAAATTGCCGTGCAGCTTCACTCATCAATTATTTTATAACTTTTGAATACCTTAAGATATTTGCTTTCGAAATAATGATTGAAGTTAGAAATATTTACTGATTTCAAACATCTACACCTAAAATTGATGTTATTTATTTTTGAACAAAACATGAATGGTTAGAGAATTTGATAAATAAAATATTACACAAATAAAATTTTCGAATTAATAATTGCGTCCATGTAAAAATTACAATTTTTGCCTATTTTGTGCTATTTGAAGACGCAGCGATCGTCGTAATAGCTATTTTGTCGTGCGCGCTGATATAAACGTTACTTCAATGCCTTTTCAGTCGATATTTGTACCGACACAACTTGAGTTGCTAATTTAGGTCGGGGACCCCCTTAATTGACACGTAAAGCATGTTGTGAATACGTACAACAGATTTATATTTTAAAAGTTTGATGCGTTTCTGCAAAAATCACCCGCTTTCGGACTTTGCAAATTGTCGCATGTGCGAGAATCGCCGTCCAGGGGTGCAATTGTGTATGACAATCGTATTCATCTGACAGCCAAAAACATACGTTTTCAATTGTCAAACGAGCTAATTTGCTAAACCATTCGGTTCTTTAACACATCGAAATGCTCGGTGATCACATTTAGTCGAGCGCGCAATCCTATTCTCCACTCGTACCAAGTAGGCGAATCCCCGATGAAACGAGTACAGCAAGCACGGGACCTAGGAGTGCAGCTCAACGTTGAGCTAACATTTCGTGATCACATTACTAACATCTGTAAAAAAGCTTATAGAAACTTGGGATTCGTTCTTCGCCAAGCTCATAGTTTTACGAACATTAAGGCACTCTGTGCCTTGTACGGCGCCCTTGTAAGAAGTCAGCTGGAGAATAACGCGATCATATGGGCTCCACATGAAGCCAAATACAGCCTCATGTTGGAGCGGATTCAAAATAAATTTACTAGGTACTTGTACCTTAAGCAGTACGGGGTCTATCCGTTCTACCCTTTGATGTATCCAACCTTATTTGTTCTGGGTATGGTTGGATACATCAAACTAGAGGTGAGAAGAGACCTCGTGCTGGCAAAGTATATCTTTGAGTTGTTGCGAGGCAAGCAGTTTAACCCTGGCGTACTACAATACGTGGGACTGTGCGTGCCTGATAAGTACGTAGAGAAACGTCGCCGGCCACCTCTGTTAGTGGTGCCACTTGGAAGGACCAACCTGCTGAGTTGTTCACCGTTTTCAAGAGCTTTGCGATCGCTTAACAAGGTGGCACAAGTGATTGATCTGTTTTCTTGCTCACTGAGTGAATTTACAAAGGTGACACTGTGTTACCTTTCATATCGTACATGAACATATACATGTTGCTTGTAAATTGTGTTATGTAGGGTAAAATATGTAGTTTTATTTTTATTATTTTATTTTGAAATTGTTTTGTTATATTGTAATTATTATGTGTTATTTGGTACAAGGGTGTTAATTTAAAATTATTGTATATATTATTACTGATTTATGCTACTCTATCGTCTTAGGTCCAGACCTGTAAAGATAGCTGTAAGAAAGTTAAATAAATAAATAAATAAATAAATAAATAAATAAATTTTACGAATGGCCACCACGTAGACACGTTAAAGGACTCAAAGGCTGGCGCGTACCTGTGCCAAACACAACGAGGTATTGTCGCTATCTTGGGAACCCTATCATAGGGCAGCGATTTGGACCAAATAGTCTACCTTTAGATATTTATTTATATCACTGATATCACATAAGTAAGACGTTTTATTCTGTTTTACCTAGTTAAATAAATGTTTAGTTAGTTTAAATTTTACAGGTAAATGTTATATAAGTTTTATTCGTTCATTAAATAAATTCCACGTGAGCCATCAATAATCTGTACATAATAATTAGTACCTATATTTACTTATTCAGTTGGTTCTTTAATTTTTCGGTAGTTGGCATAGTAATTAGTATATTTACTTCTTTAATTTGTTTGTCGAACCGAGTTATCTTGTCGTGTGGTGTCATTATGATTTATTATTCTGGGTAAACTTTTTTGGTCTGTGTAATTTATATCGGTGCGTGGACGGAATATTTCCGTAATCAAACTAAATAAATGAAAATTTGCTAGACGTTTTTGTTTTAGCAGTCCCGCTTAAGAAAGTAAACATTTCCAGATCAAAAGATTAATTCGTAGAACCCACACATGACTCCCACACTCTTCGCCCAATTTCATTTCCTTGATAAAACTTAGCCCGGATTATTTTCAGCCGTAATATTCTGCAATGGTGCTTTGCGAGTGTCTCTCGGAGTTGTGGATTTAAGTTTGGTAATTAAAAGTTGGCTGTTAACGTGTTAACGTCTGAACTGTGCCAGTTGTCGGTAAGCAGCTGTTTACACACGCGCTGTTAACACAGTGGTTAAGGCTTTACGTTGAATTATTCTAATTAGTTATTTTATTTCATTACTTAATTCACGCAATTTGCTAGAAATAGACATATCGTCACAACATGGGTGTCAGGGGTGTTTAAAGTGTGCACTGTTACTACAACAGATAATACTTGTAACACTTTCTTTTTATTAAAATGGCATGCAGGCCCGGATTTCTGTCTAGGCCAACAAGGCACTGTCCTAGGGGCCCAGGTGCCAAGGGGACCCCAGCCAAGACGGAGATCTGATTAAATAATAGCCCTTAGAAAGGCTACTTATCGCGCAATCAGACAACAAAACATTGGCCCGGTAGCAAACAGCGCGGCGCAGTTACTCGAATTAAAGTGTAGTACATTGTTTCGTTGTTTATAAGTCTGTTTATCTACTTTATATTTAAACTAGCTTTTGCCCGCGGCTTCGCCCGCGCTGAATTCGTTTTGTGTACTCCTATAAAATCTTTTCATATTTTTCTGACCGTTTAAATTATTTATTTTATTTATTTAGTACCTATATGACTGAAAGATTTTTTGTCTTAGTGTTTAAATGAAATGGGTTACTGGTTTTGTACCGAGGCCGAAACAACAATTTTTAGCATTTTTGTCTGTCTGTATTTTTCGTTTTAACTCGAGAAGCACTCAACGGACTTGGATTCTGATTTTTATTATCATCGTAGTGATCCTGGTCATCACATAGGCTATAAGGGGTGTTCATAAAGTAACGCCCAAGCCGGAAACGGGGAAAAGGTTGAAAAAACGCTTTTATAACTCTAGAACCACTTAACGAATTTGGATGCGGGATTTTTTTATTATCTCTTAGTAAACGTGTTCAACACAAAGGCTATAAAGTATGTCAATAAAATAACGTCCGAACGGAAAACGGGGCAAAGATTGAATAAACGCTTTAACTCTGGAAACACTCAACGGGTTTTGTTGTGGCTTTTTTCTACATTTACTTACTTATAACTTTCAATTATTAGTTCATAGTAATATCAGCTATATAATACAGAAAAACCTTTACCTCGGAAAAATCCTACCTACTAATAGGTATTTAAACACTAAATTGAAGTGTATGTGTACCAATATTCGAGTCAATTGACCCAGTGAATAAAAAGTTTCAGAAAAATTTCAACCCCCCATTTCACCTTCTTAGGGGTAAAATTTCGAAAAACCCTTTCTTAGTGGATACCTAAACTTCACAAAGAATACACCCTTCAAATTTCATGTCTCTAGAACCAGTGGTTTAGTCTGTGGCTTGATTATCAGTCAGTCAGTCAGGACTTTGAATTTTATATGTTTGGGGTAGAATTTCAAAAAACCCTTCCTTAGTGGATACTTACACTTACAAAGAACAGACCCACCAAATTTCATGCCTCTAGGATCAGCGGTTTAGTCTGTAGCTTGATATATCAGTCAGTCAGTCAGGACTTTGAATTTTATATGTATAGATTTAATTAATCGTACAATTTTATTTATTTCTAAATATTAAATTCTTTGGCGATATTCTCTCACAAGGGCACGAGTCCGGGCCTGATGGCATGCAGGTCTATCACATAGTGTTTTTCTTCATCGTCAGCAAGTGGTAAGTATACAAATACTATGTACATAAATTCCTAAAAACTAATTTTGTTATTACTCGGCCGGCGGGATTCGATTGAATCTCAAGATTGAGACGGCGTCCTACGGACTGATCGGCCGCTGCGCTGCTTTGCTAGGAATTCAATAGTATAATACATTGTTCACGGGCGGAAGAAAGGGGCTGATAACCAAGGAGTGTGTAGTTTGAGAGCTGAGGCGTAGCCGAGGGCATTAATACACACATGTTGGGAATCGCACTTTCTCCCGAGTGCTGTAAACTTTATCTACGAGGAAAAAAAAGACATTCTTTAAATTCCGGTGATGTTATCAAATCTTCACTATCACTGGGTAACTAGTAATAAAAAAAGGAAATTCAGATAGAACAAAAGAAAGCTATTTTCCTCTATGCGTGCGATTTAAACTTACTTTTTTATAAATAATGTACAGAAAAAGCAAGTGGCCAGTATCATTTTGCAAACATTTTGTAATGAAATATATATCTGCATCGTTTTCAAAAGAGTAAAAAGATACTTTCCGAGTAGGTGTAGAATAAAATATAATCGTTTGTAAATTCAGTTATAAGTTTAGAAGTCAACGATCCTGCCAATGTTCAAAAGGGAAAGTTTCTTCGCAAAGTTTCATTAAGATAACAGTACCTTGGACTTAATTGACCTCACAGGCGCCTTAAACAATAAAAAAGTTTAGAATCGGGGAAGTTTAGAACTTTTCGTTAAGTCACATAAGCTAAAATAGCACTTAACCTTAATGGGAAATGGCATTATTTCTCCGCGAGATAATATAATGCTTTTTTTGCTAAAATGTTCTGTGTGTCACACGATGGGTCATCATCGGCTTTGTCGTTAAAGATTGCCATACCCTAAAATAGTTATTGGTGTTACAAGGGGACAAAATAATATTTTGTTCCTTATTAGTTTGAATTCAGAGCGGAACGAAGGATTCTATAATAGAATTACGAGCGCAGCGAGGGATACTAAAGCGAGCGAGGGTGCATATAGTTCGAGGGTGCAATTGATCACTTACACCCGTGTGTAACATTCTACTTTTCATCACAAATGCGAGGAAATAAAAAAAAACTTACAAAATTATAACTGCACCTGTAGGTACTTGTTTCACAGTAATTATATTTATCCCAAC
Source organism: Ypsolopha scabrella (assembly GCA_910592155.1). NCBI lineage: Eukaryota > Metazoa > Arthropoda > Insecta > Lepidoptera > Ypsolophidae > Ypsolopha > Ypsolopha scabrella. The sequence continues at coordinate 18,698,995 of OU342975.1, read as the reverse complement.
CGGTTTTGGTTTAACACTATTATCAAGGGTCTATAAATAACTAATAACTCGTTTTGCAGGATATAAAAATTAATTTGACGTGCAATCAATGAAATATGTTGTTGATCAATTATGAAACTATGTTTGCAACAACATTTTCAACAAGATAATTTTGCAGCCGCCATTTTATTTTCATGTGACTTTTTCTTTTTTTTTTGTGCAATCGCGTCTTACTGGCCAGTGTGATTGTTTTAAAAAGAAAACTGATTTAGTCGCTGTGTTAAGTCATAAACATCAAGTACATAATATACGCAAGTCACATTTTTCCATAATAATAATATAAATAAAATACAAAATAACAAAATAAAAAGGAAATAAGCAGAAAAGATATTTTCCGTTGTCATTTAGCAAGACGAGTGATATAAGGGACACTCGTTTTATTTTCAAATTAACTTACTTCCCTAGGTTGGTAAATCGAATTTACCTCCCCCATTTCGAGTTATATACGATTTACTTTCAGAGCATTACTGATGGAAAATATTTTTGCCTCGAGCATAAAGCAGTGTGATACACACCATTTTTCATCAAAATCTACGAGAAAAATGGAGCCAAAACATAACAGGCCAGTAACTTCTGTGTAACCACATTATGTGTTCGACCTCTTTGGTTAACTTCACTTACTATAACCAACCAAGAGTTAGTATTATAATACAAACTCCTTACAAACCAATCACAAAAATTAGTTTACCATCATAGAGTATTTTATGTTCAAACTCACATAGAGACAAACTTCCTCTTCTTCCAATAGTCGTTTTTCGATGTAATAAAAACTGCTTTTTCATGAAAAACAAAAACGCCCTTAGATATCTTAATATACTATTCGCCTGTCTCCTAGAGGGATAAGCAGAGACTGCTACGATCCTAGTACTCAAATCCATCAATCTAGTCATAGCTCTTTGGTTGAGTTACAAGTAAGATAGTTTTTTTTTTATTAATCTACTTTTCACACTTAGCGAGCATCTAATAACCATTTTATCGCTGCGATGTAGAGACACAAAATAAAAGTAAATCTGGATTTGTGGACATCTGATTTAAATATTAAAATACAAAAGTTCAAAAACAAACAAAAAGCACAATAATATATGTACCGGGTATAAATAGACTGCTAGCACTAAATGAAACCACATATTCTACCGACACTACTGGACCACTTTTCCCAAGAATCATACCCGCGGACACCCTTATTTTAGGAAATAGTTGAGTTCTAAACAAAAATGCGTGAACCTTAATGCACCGAAATACTGGCAAGTATTGAGCGAGCGTCGTCCGTGAAACAGCTATTCCGGTGCAGCGTTCTAAAATAGACTATCCTCCTACGAGATAAAGTCTTTGAGTTACAGTTGAATATCTTTTTCTCTGAAGATTTGTGTGGGTATTTTTTTTTCGAATAGTTATTCAGTATGATCAGTAGAGTATGTAGGTTTATATAATGGTCGCACTTTATTTACCACCTGTATACTCTACTCCCATACTTGCATGCCTACTTTTGTAATTGAATGGAAAAATATTTACTTTATTTCTGTTTCAACTTAGTATTTATTACCTCAACAGGAAGATGAAAGAGTTCGCAAGTAAACGGGACAGTCGGTACCGTCTCGTAATTGGTCCTTCAAGTAAGATAACAAAATAACAAGCTCTGCTTAAGGAAATTGAGTTTTACGTGTTTATTTTCATCCTCTTTGGAGAATTGACTCGGTTTTCCTTTTGATTATACAGCAAGAAGATATTTGACAAGGAGAGCTGCTTATTGTTTTATTTTACATATTTAGGTCATGGAAGCACAAAAAAAGGTGGAAGGAATTTTGCTAACCATAAACTGAAGCACCCATAGTAAGCCTACTCACGTTTAAGCACGAGCCCGGCACGCACCGTTCTACACCGTTCACATCATAGTAAGTACACTCACACACTTTTAAACCGCCGCCGCTATATGCTTCAGTTTGTTTATTAGCAGCGACCCCGTTCTGAAGAATGACAAACGGGAATCTATTCCTAAGCCGCCGCTGTCTGTCTCTCTATCTGTATGTCTGTCCATCTGTCACAAGGGTCTACAACTTCAACTGTAAGAAGTAAAAAGTTGAAATTTTTATAAAATAACTATGGCCTCTATCACAACAAATACCAAATAATGAAAAAAATGTTTCGGCGGGGATACAAGAATCCACGAAAAAAATGTATTATTTTAATGTTATTTGTTTAAGCTCATTATTTCTATATCCCAAGGGTTAGTGGTTTGATATGTTTTACATGTCATTGGTATTGTTTTTATTAATATCTTGAGAGTGAAATGTGATAACCCTGAACTCAAAATTATGATGTGACAACCCTAAACCCAAAATTATCTGAAAAAACTTTAGAAGATTTTGTTTCTATATCCTGAGAGTAAGGGGTTCGATTTTTTCAGTCGTCATTGGTCTTGTTTTTATTTATATTTAGAGTTGTTATCATCGGTGGTAGAAAATACTAAATAGTATTAAGCTCGCTGTACAAAATTTTGTGCAACAAAGAGTTTTATTATTATTATTAATCCCAATAGCTCAGAATAGAGCTACGAAAAATTAAAAACAAGATTTTTTTTTTCTTTTTTGTATACGAGTTTGAGCATCTTTTTTATTGTGTATAAGTTACTTAGCATACGGTTCTGGTATATAACATTGAAAAATCTAAAAAAATACGCGTTATTTTGCAGTTATCGACAAAATTTTGAAATTTATAAAAAAACAATGGAATTTATTTTTCTCGTATTTGGTGTAAAATTGACACCCGGAAGTGATACTCTAAGTTTCAAAATGATTTGCTCTAACAAATAAGTCAATTAAACGAGGATATCCGTTTTTCAGGTCGAAGTATAGTATATCTATTGTGTGCCTTACAAAGCACGCAGACCGAACACAAATATTCTGCCTTGGGATTTGAACCAGTGACCTCCGGATTAGAGTTTGAAACGTTCCATGATCTCAAAATCTCATTATATCATTACGGTAGGTCAAAATATGGCCACAAAACCGGACAAGTGCGTTTCGGCTCGTCCACCGAGGGTGTTTAGTATAAATTTGTAGGTACATATTATAAATAGTTTATGAAATATTTTTTTTAATGATTTCATTAAAAATGTATAGTTTTCAGATTATTCCCTATACTTGTAGTATGTATAAGACGGTATTACTTGCCAAATTTCATATAAATTTTCTATAAATTTTGATTTCCTTGAGAGTGTCGATTTATACGTTTTTTGTGGCATAAACGGTCGTATCTTTTCTTTACGTTGACTTAGAAGTTTGATTTTTTCACAGCTTCAAAGGACCGTAAATTTAAGTATGTGGTTTTAGTTTTAACTCGATACCTCCACGCATTCCCGAGATAAAGGGTCTTGACAGATAGACAGATCATCGAGGTCTCATTCTATCCCATCATCAATTGAGGTAGTTCATAATGATGATTCAAGCGACCACGGTCTTGTTATTTTGCGTTTCCCTTTCAATATTGAAAGACCATCTGCACGAACGGTAACCTATCGGCCGCTAACAAATAATGCTGATGCTATCAGTAACGCAGCTCAATATATGCCTTGGGACCTAATCCAGCAATGTGAGGACCTGGAAGACATGGTAGAACTGTTTAACTGCCTACTTTTGGACCTTTTCGATACATTCGCTCCGGTTCGCACGCGTACGTTTAAGGAACTATGACTATTAACTGTGGACGACGGATACATTAAGGTCTATGCGCTCTCTACCCGATGAGGCCTGTCTTAGGGCTAAAAAAACTAGGAGTCCCCTTGCGTTACAGCACTATCGGGAAATGCGCAACATGGTAAATACAGCTATAAAGTCTGAAAAACAAGCTTATTTTACTCAATATGTCAACAAGAACATTAAAAATACTTCTGCGATGAGGCGTAATATTAAACGTATAATTAAACCTAGGACTGAGCAACCCATACCTGAACACTTAGCAAACCCTGATAAGCTTAATCAATATTTTATTAGCAGCGTACCACAATTATCAGATAACTTAGCAGATTCTAGTAATAGCAATTTGTCCGCTAATGAGCAACTGGGTCCAAAATTTAATTTTGTTTACGTAGACGAACTTTTTGTCTGTCGCATTATTAAAGGCTCGATTTCGGGCTCGACATGCAGTGACGGTATTTCAATGTTAATGATTTACATGACCCTTCCGCATTCTTTACCTGCGATATTGTAAACAAGTCAATACGGAGTGGTGAATTCTCAAGGGCTTGGAAATGTGCCATTATAAAACCTAAAGCTAAGAAACGGAAGGTAGAGGAACTGGAAGATCTTAGACCGATTAGCGTTTTGTCAGCATTGTCCAAAATTATAGAAAAAGTAGTAGTTCCCTACCTAGAATCAAATGGCATATTACCGACCCTTCAATCTGGTTTCAGAAAAGGACTTAACACCACATCTGCTCTTCTACATATAGTGGATGACATTTTATTATCCTCTAACGATGGTCAGGGTACAATTATGGTTTTGCTCGATTTTAGTCGTGCATTTGACTGCGTAAATATCTCAATACTCCTGTCAAAGTTTAATACATTGGCTTCTCCAACGCAGTATGTAAATGGTTTTCTGCGTATTTTTCAGATCGTAGCCAGGTAGTACATTGTGTTAATACGGGTCAAATTGTAGAATCTAAACCCCTACCTATAACTCGCGGTGTTATTCAGGGCTCAATTTTGGGGGCGACCCTTTATGCGATTTATACGTCTAGTATTACCCAAGCAATTCAAAACTCGCGATACCACCTTTATGCTGATGACACGCAGCTGTATGTACAAGCGCCAGCAAAACCGGACGATATAAGCCCAGTTACCTCAAAATTAAACAATGACTTAGGTGCAATTTTTCAGTGGTCACAAAAGCATAATTTGGTATTGGATCCCAAGAAAAGTGTTGCAATTATATTTGGGACCAAGAATCAAGTTACCACAATTAAGGAACTTAATCCTGTTATAAAGTTAAATGATACAGTGATACCAATAAACAATCTAGTGCGAAATTTGGGGCCCACTATGGATGAACAGTTGCAATTTGAAGATCATGTTGAACAGAAAATTGGCAAGTGCTTTGGTGCACTCAAGTCCCTTTATAAAATGAGGCCATTCCTCGCACAAAAGGTTCGCCTTCAGCTCTGTAACAGCCTTGTTCTCTCTCAATTAAGTCACTGTGACATAGCATTTGGCCCATGTTTGTTTAAAAAAACTGTTAAGGCTATTCAGCGCGTCCAGAATGCGTGCATGCGATTTTGCTATGCCATACCTAGAAGGGACCACATTACGCCTCATTTGATTGCAAGGGGGGTTTTAAACATGGCAAATTTTAGAGTATTAAAACTAGCGTGTCTAATGTTCAACTTATTAAATAGTAAAACCCCTGGGTACCTGCATGAAAAGTTGGTATGGTCCTCTAGAGCTCGGCGGCCACAACTAATTATTCCCAACCACACGCTTGCCACTACCAAAGGCTGCTTTAAGATAGCAGCATCTAAATGCTGGAACGTGGTACCGCCACCTGTTTGCGCGGCTAACACACTAGTCACCTTCAGAAAAAAATGTCGCAGATGGCTGCTTTCTTTGCAGTCCTTGGCTGGTGGTAGGCCTATGGTTCAGTAATGTGTCTAATAATATAAATTGTGTAATGACAACTTTATATAATTTTGGTACTTTTGTTTTCTAAATTCTGTGTGTTTTAATTTGTTTATTTATTATCTTTCTTTTTTGTATGTTTCTTGTTAATTAAAGGCTAAGGCTGAAAATCGGCGGCTTTTTGTTTAAATAACAGACTGTCATAAGCCGAGTCTTAGACCGATTTGTCTCTTTTCATGTATAAAATTATTGTGCATTAATTATATTGTGTTTTTTGAGACTAATAAAAAGCTTTTATTATTATTATTATTATTAGACGGACAAACCGACAGAGAGACGGACAACAATGTGATCCTATAAGAGTTCCGTTTTTTTTCTTTTGAAGTACGGAACCCTAAAAAACGTATTTTGATAGGATTTTCGTGGAAATTAAATAATAAAAGGCTTACTTTGAGAACCCAAAAAGCAATCGTAAAAAACAAAGACAACCAACTAGAAATTGTTTTCGAAGAAGATACTATTTTGAATTCACAATAAATTTTGATTTTTTAATTCACTTAGAATATCCATTAGAATAGAATATCCATTTATTTATCTACCACAACACAATAAATTATAAAAACAAATTATAAAGTCAAACACAAGGAAATAACATAAAACAATAAAACAATGTGACTAAAGCTAAATGAAATCATGTGTCGAAGCAGACAAAAAGGCTAGAACTCAGCATATGCTGTAGTCTTACAGAGTAAGACTGACAGCGCTGATTTTCAGTCCAAGCCCGCGTAGGTAACGCACGAACAAACAAAACAGCGCGAGTATTCTTGCACATTTTGAAAATAATAATTACGAATGGCAGAATAAATATGATATACATATACGAGTACATAATGTAGGTGCTAATATTTGTAAATAAATAAATTCAATTAATAGGTAAGCTTTAAATAAATGTCAGAAACTCGTTGGTCAAAAATTATTAAAATGGCGATGAAGCGTCTAGTTTTAGGCAGGCGAAGACATTTGTAAGTCAAGGAGATACTTTTTTAGTTTAATTTTAAAAGTATACTTACACTTAAGGTCACGTAGCGGTGGTGGAATGTTATTCCAACATTTTGACGCCATGTACCTAAAACTACCCCTAAATGCAGTGGTTTTGTGCTTTGGAAACAATATACGATTCATCCTGGTGCTGTATCTGCTAACAGTAGATGACCACGTAAATTTGTCATGTAAATATTTGGGAGAACCAATTTTTACTACACCAAACAGTAAAGCAGCGAGATGCAGCTCACGACGACCCTCTACCCTTAAAATATTCGCGGCATTGATATAAGGTGTGACGTGTGATCGCCAGGGGATACGGAAGCAATAGCGAGCACACGCATTTTGCACGCGCTGAATGAGTCGCATGGTCTTCGCGTAGAGGCAAGGGCCGTAAACAGCTATACAATAATTTAGTTTAGAGAGAACAAGAGACTCACAGAGCTTAATGCGTAGTTCTTCACTAAGAAAGTCACGAATGCGGTATAAGACTTTTAGTCGATAAAAGCAGTTACGTGTTAACTCTGCCACATGACTTTCAAAGCGTAGCTCACCATCAATTAAAATCCCCAGATTCCTAGCCTCACGTACACACTCCATCGGTTGGTTCATAGTACAAACCGGAGGATTAGCAGAAGTTATTCTCGCGATCTGGTGTTTAGATCCTAGAACCATATACTTGGACTTGGATGGATTAAGAACTAAAGAATTCCTTGAACACCATAAAGAGATACGGTTAAGATCGTCATTAAGCTTCATCGCAGCAAGATTAGCTTCTGTGGGATTACAGGAGATGTACAACTGTAGGTCGTCTGCGTATAAGTGGTACTTGCAATTTTGAATGTTTTCTAATATATCTCTACTATACAAAATAAAAAGCAGAGGCCCAAGTATAGAACCTTGTGGTACACCACGATCTACAGTACTCATTTGAGACCTTAAACTGCTACCATCCTCTCTTGACAACACCACTTGCTGTTGACGGTCACCAAGATAACTGTTAAACCATTGAACAGTCTCAATGTCAAAACCATAAAATGTGAGCTTTGAGAGCATAAGATTTACATTGATGCAGTCAAATGCTCTGGAAAAGTCCAGTAATGCAAGGATAGTCCCCTGACCAACATCACGAGCTGCAAGAATGTTATCAATAACGTCCAAAAGTGCCGTGTTTGTGCTACGGCCTTTTCGGAAACCCGATTGTAACTCTGGCAGTATACCATTACGTTCCAAGTAATCTACCATTTGAATGTAAACGGCCTTTTCTAGTATTTTTGATAAATACGGTAGGATACTAATTGCACGCAGGTCCTTTACATTACTTGGATTGTTCGTTTTGGGAATAGGCTTTACAAGTGCAGTCTTCCATAACTTGGGAAAGGTGTTCGTAGCAATAGATTTGTTTATTATACTAGTTATTGCACCAAGGGTTGTGGGCAGGGTCATGAGTATCATGTCCATATTAATACGATCTGTACCTTTCTTAGTGTTCCCAGGTAAACAACCACGGTTCTGTGTAAACAACGTGAAATTGAATTTATGATTTTCATCAAAAGGCTTGAAATGCATTTTTTAAATCCTTGCAAATAATGTCTGAGCACTTTTAAAACATCAAAAAGTTTTTGATTGGAATTATTCTGAAACAAAATCACACTTCACACTAATATTATAAATGCGAAAGTTTGTGTGTGTGTGTGTATGTTTGTTACTCTTTCACGCTGAAACGGCTAGCCGGATTTGGATGAAATTTAGAATGGATACAGCTTATACCCTAACTTAGCACATAGGCTACTTTTTATCCCGGAAAAAAACATGTCGTTAAACCGAATAACACGCGGGCGAAGCCGCGGGCAAAAGCTAGTTGAATAATAAAAATAACAAATGATTGGATTTGAATTAACTTAATTGGACAACTGTATTAATTTACAACTGTGCTGTTAGTTACTTACACATTTGTCTTTTCATAAATCCAAAATGGCGACAAAGAAACTGTACACTAAATAGGTATTCGTACATGGCAATGTAAACAAATGCTTCACCCGTCGACACTGCGGAAGCCTACTGGGGGCTGGGAGACTAATTACGCTTCAACTTCGTCGTTATCTTGTACTAGATGTTAGGAGACGTGAGTGACTCCGTTACTCTCTTACTCCGTTACTCCTGTTTATCTGGCGATTGACGGGAGTAATCGCGCAAAAGTGAAAATGCGTGAGCGTGAGTGTAAGTAATTTTGTTATTTACGGTTGTATTTTGAGCTTGTGCTTCTTTAAAGTTATTCTTACAATTCTTTTACACATATGAAAGAACCATCGAAATTTAGTCGTTTTTATGAGAAAAAGATGATTATCCATATTTTAACCATTCTTAATGTTTATAGTACAGTCATACTATGTGTTAGCCATTCGACCGCCCGCGTTTTTTTAAAATCTGTGCCCCGTTTTTGGCTTCGGCATTATTTCATGAGCATCCCTATAGCCTTTATGTTGACCAGGGTCACCATAATGATAGTAAAAAAACGCATCAAAATCCGTTTTTTGGTTCTCGAGTTAAAATGGAACAGATAAAAATTCTTAGAATTGTACGTTTGGCCTCATTATAATACTAAATAACCCATTTCAATTCAAATTTCGCAAAAATACTCAATTTACAAACGAGTGACTTATTCACTACTTTATCATTAGTATGCATAGACATTATAACAAGGAACCCTTATAGTTTCGCCATGTCCATGTGCCATGTCTGTCCGTCTGTTCGTTTGTCCGTGGCTTAGCGCAGAGACTATTAATACTAGAAAGCTGTAATTTGACATGAATATACCTAAATATTTATCACGCCGACAAAATGTTAAAATAAAATCTCGAAAAATTCATTTTTTTATGTTGCCTCTCATACCCGTAAACTGGGGATGATTTTTTTTTCTCGTCTATCCCATAGTGTGGGGTATCGTTGAACAGGCCGTTTAAAAACGTTGTGGGTGTGTGAAAACCATTTTTTCATTTAGAGATCCGTTGGTGAAATATTAAGCTTTAAAGTGAAAATTTTAGTTAGAGTGGAGCGTCCCCCCCCCCCCTGCCGGCTAAACGGTTGTTTATAGAAATGTGAAAAAATTCACAGAAGTAGTATATATAATTAATTTAAAAGGAAAACTATCACAACTAAGTAGGCTTTACAGGTTTACGAGTACAGGTCGCGCCAAACTTTTGGTCCCCTATAATGTATGGGGCAACTACGGAACCCTACATTGCGCGTGGCCCGACACGCACTTGGCCGGTTTTTTAAATTGTAAATTTGTTGCAGTTGACCGAAGAGTTTAAAACGTTGTATACATTTGTGAAAAGGACCCTTTTCATAGAGTACAAAACACATGCACGGTTTGGTTATTTTTTCCATGTGCACGGTAAATAAACCGTCAAGTTACGCAACTTTAAACTCTGCTGGCAACTTGATACAAGCAACAGAACACTAATTTTATTTATTCTAACTGTAGTTGACCAGACCAGATTTTTAACCTGGAGTGACGTGATTAGAGATTTCCCTTGGCATTTTCAAAGCCATCTCTAGCGATCGGCCTCCACAAGAAAATAAGTCTCTTTTCGCTCGATATAATAATCTTCTATTATAAACCTGTAAGTAATCATTCAAAGAAATTCTCCTAGCAAATTTTTCATTTTCCTTTCCGTTCATTCTTTAATAAATTTCTTTCCTGAGTCTCAAAACAATTACAGTTTTCTTTAAGGAATTTTGAGCACACTTATGTATCCTTATATTAAAACGATCGTTGTCCTAAAAGTTAGTTCATATTACCTATACAACATTCGAAACTGAATATTGAAAAAATTTACAACCATTATCTAATTAATAATAAAATTGTAATGGACTTACTATAAAACTTGGCCTCCTCTGTGGCCGAGTGGTAGAGCGCTTGCCTACTAACCCAGAGGTTGTGGGTTCATGCTCCGTGGTACCCATCAATTTGTGTAAGATCTTCGTACTTCAACTTCAGACTACCCGATATGCTGTTGGTCCATTTGTGCCCGAATATGGCGATAGGGCTCAACGCCCATCATATTTGAGACGTAATATTCGTCGGTGAAAATCGGGTGCACCAACTGTGGACTAATATTTGCATTTCACAGTTCACACTTGTGAACACCTCTGACACCCTCTCGATGATTTATGTCGTGACGATAATATATGTTTAAAATCGACACAGGTTAAGCTTTCGATAAAATACAACGTGGAGACAAGTAACCCTAAGTCTCTTCTTAAGGAAGGCTGTTAAAATTGCTTACTTGCCGGGTTCTTACAATATTACAAGTTGTTCAAAGCTACTAGTTTATAAGAGGCTTGCGGCTTATTGGTTTTCCATAGTTTCCGAGGAAACTTTGGTTTTATTATTCCTTTTGATTTACAGTGTAATAGCTACAATTTACTGTACAGGGAAATATTTATAACCAAACTCAAAGAAACTTGACTGATGTGGGTATAGTTATATTTTGTAAGTGACCGTAACATAGATCCCGAGATAGCCAGGGAAACGTTGACGTTAGAAACGAAAAATAATTCAGAAGTCGTTTATTGTTGGGGTTTTCAGACTGTGGAACTCATTGCCTTCGGAAATCCGTGATTCTCAATCTCTAAATATATTTAAAATACGTCTAAAAGAGCATTACTTATTACTTTTTATAATATCTCATGTGTAGTTTATTTATTAATTCATTATATATTCATTTATTTTGTATAAATTGTAAGTATCCCGTCTAAGTATAAGAAAGCATTTTTATTTTTATTTATTCATATTATTTTATTAGTATCTTATGTAGAAAGTATACAATTATTTATGTAACGGTACACGTATGTATATCTACTTTTGTATTTATCACTATTTCCATTTCCCCTGAGGCACACTGGAAGTAATCTCTTCTTAGAGATAAGTTTGCCTTTGTACATGTCTTTTCCTAATTTTATGTTTCTCAATAATTTTTTTGTTTCGTGTGCAATAAATAATAAAGAAAATACTTTTAGGGTAATAAGCTCATACTCTTTCGTTGTACAACGCAGCAAAGCGGCGGTATCTGTCTGCCTATCTTTCGGGTTTAAATTGACAGGTATCTTTAAGGCGCAATATTTCCATCGAACAACGAGAGAGATTTTGTAATGAATATAAAAATAAAAATATAAAAAAATAAACATATCTGGAAAAGTGCGCGTCCGAGTGGTGCGGTGAATAAAGAAAAGGTTGGATATTGGTGACTTTAGTGAATAATATTTTTTTAATATAAATTGACAAGAGAGCGTTTAAAATAAACACCTTGTTATGTTTTAGATAATAGGTTTTTAAGTTTACAACAATCATTATTGTTATTTTTACTTTATTTGTCAAGACGGACTACTGTTTTGAACTGAAAAAACAGCCTTCACTTTGCAGTTTTCGTTATGGGTGGTGCGCCCACTAGACTACAGAGGCTGTAAAATTCAAAATACTCCGTGTTTGAAACGTAGAATTTAGTAGTTAAATTTTCGCTGAAACCGCTTATTGAATACCCTTAATCAAGTTGGGGTTAATTTTTCACCAACTTCAAGTTTAACTTTCGACTCCGACTGTACGTGCGTTAAGAAAATTTAAGGACCATCCAACCAGAGTTTCTTAACACTTAAGATTAGCAATAATGACTTCTATTACTGGTACTTAAGATTTAAGCTACTTGTGTAGGTCGTCCAGTAATTAGTCGGCTCATTGAAGTGACATTGCCGCCGCTAATTCTTGTTCGGGAGCAGCATACTAATGGGTTCCGTAGTGTTATCGACACGAAGACATTTCAGAGAAGTCGAGCTGAGCAGAGTGATGCTATTCTTTTTACGATTTTTGTCTTCAATTTTAATAGCTTGTTAGTACTGACATGGAATAGTACATAATGATGCAAGTGCGAAAAGGTTGATATTTAGAGTCACGTCACGACTGACTTTCGCACGTGTATCAAACGACGTTTCTTAATACACCAGCGAAAAATTACATGGAATAATAAAATAAAAGCAATTTTGTTGCAAATCAAAACAGATACAAGTCAACAGAAGAACACGCAGTCTGGTTGGCGCCAATCTGTACTAAAAAGACCAATGTCTCTTTCTAAAATCTTTTAAATAATAAGTTCTAAGATAGTTAAAATATAATATAAATGATGACGTCTAAAATCGTTTTGAATTTTTAAAACATCTTTTACAATATAACATATATATAATTTAATAATAATATAAAAGTTTGGAAATACTCATCTTAAACAGTTTTTAGAGTATCTTTACGATTTTAGACGTCATAATTTATATTATATTTTAACTATCTTAAAACTTATTATTAAAAAGATTTTAGAAAGAGACATTGAACTTTGTAGTACAGATTGGCGCCAACCAGACTGCGTTTTCTTCTGTCGGCTTGTATCTGTTTTGATTTGCAACAAAATTGCTTTTATTTTATTATTTCATGTAATTTTTCGCTGATGTATTAAAAACGTCGTTTGATACACGTGCGAAAGTGTTGTTGACTGCGTCTCGGCAAAAAAGTCAATCGTGGCTATAATGTCAACCTTTTCACACTTTGCATCAAAATGTACTGTTATTGACGAATTTTACTTCGATTGAAAGCGATAAATATTTAAAACTTTAGTGCTACAAAGCATTTTGTAGCATCTTTTCTCACCCGTATGGCGGCGGTATTAATTCAGACGGTAGAACGCTGGTCTCTCAATCTGGAGACCCAGGTTCGATCCCCGGTCGGGCATATATAGTTTTCCGGAATTTATGAACATAGTTTTTTTGTTCTTAGCTAATACTTACCACTTGCTGAACGGTGAATAAAATCATCGCGAGGAAATCTGTATGCTTTAAAAAGCGTGTAATTGTGCCCGAAGTACGGCGATAGGGCTAACCACCCATCACGTTGGGACGTAATAAATAATCGTCGTTGAAACGCGGGTATACCGTGTGTAAACTGTGAGTTGCATTTCACAGTTCACACTCGGGAACACCTCTGACACCCCTTCGAGTATTCATGTCAGGAGGATATATTTATTAGGTTTTTTACCGTTCACACACAAATAAAATGCCATTGAAATAAAGTTCCACAATCGTCTGCTGTTAATTGAAATATTATCATTTTTACGTAAGTAGTTAATTCTATTTGTAGAACAAGGTAGAAACCCAGAACAAAACAACTTTATCTTATTAGCCCAAATTACATCCTACGAAATCTAATTTAGTTTCCGGAACAAGTGAATGAATTATGAAGCAACAAATTACTACACGACATTCCGTTATTATTTTTTGAAGCCTCTTTGCGTTGTTATGTTCCCGTTAATATTAATCACTTACCTATTTTTTTTTCTATCTACTTTTCTTGACTGATACTTGTAATTTGACATATAAAAACAATTGAAACCATTTTTAAAAGTGCTTTACTTACAAAACCACTTATTTTAAGGGATTTCGTACAAAAAATCGTAAATGTGTAATTCGATTATTTATCAGGGGGGATAAGTGAAAAGAAAATTTATTTGTCTTGGGGGTGTCATTTTCACAGGTTGCTGTGTACAGTAAAAATATATTTTTCTGCAATAGGTACATAAAGTACACGTTTTACAAGTCAAAATGAATCTTAAAAAAACAATATAATATGTAAAAAAAAGTTGTTTATTTAAAGTGTATTTTTTACGTTTTGTGTTTGGTTTTGCAATAGAATTATAAGCCCTTTTAGGAATTAAATAAGAAATTAAACCTTAATTCCATATTAGCTCTAATTCAATAAATTTCTAAAAATTCTGGATTATCGTACTGGATATTTATTTAAAGCTTATTATGTAAGTACTCAGAGAAATAATTTGCCGTCTCTACAGCACAGTCATCTTTGTTCAAACTTGTCAATAACCTAGTTGATTCAACTCTGCTTCTTGAGCAAATTTCAATTAAAATTCCTCTCAAATCCTACTCACGTTCTGGTAACTTGTTTTATGTAATTTTTTTGGTACAAATTACGCTAAGAACTCATTTCTCAGACGCAGCTTACAATTCTATAAGGCTTACCTGCAATATTTAGACTTGTTCTCCATAAGCCAGCAATGTTTTAAATTTAAGGCTCTTAAAACAATATGTAACTTGAATTTTTTCACCTTATTTTGTACCTATTGTAAATACCTTTTAATAATTTCAAAACTAATTTAGTTTTTATATCATCCTCAACCAGAGAGCTCTGTTATTAGCACATGTTGATTACGTTTTCTTTTACTTTATTTTTATCAGTTTTATTTTTGTTGTTAATTTTTTATGAACTTGCAGGTCTATTTAAAATTATTGTATTATGTATAAAAATTTATTTATTTGTGATTTTTTGTGTTTAAGACAAAAATAAATAGGGAATATAAAACTTGAATTAACTCCATTCATTTCATTATGCAAATTAACAATTATAAAAATAACTGTTCAAGTGCAAGTAAGACTTGTGCCTTGAGGGTTCCGGACAAACCGTTTAAAACAGAAACTTATTCCACGATCAGTTCAGATATTTTTCCTACATGTGTGCTAAAAGACCTCATTGTGTACGAAATTTCAAGTTTATATGTCAACTGGAAGTACCCAATAGATTTTCATGGTGAGCTAATTTGTGTGAAATTAATTACGTAAAGGGCAATTACTTTCTTTCGCGTTAAGTTATAAGCTTAATGGATCTCTAGACTTCTGTAGGAGGTATTAGTTTCAACTCGATAGTTATCTCTAACCCGGCCCGAGAAAATGAGTCTTGACAGACGGACAGACGGAGAACAAAGTGATCGTAATAGTGGTTTTGTTTTCCCATTATAAGATACACAAGAGAACCCTAAAAACGGTCAAGTTAAAGGAAGTCTCGCGCTCTGAAGGCTCCGTAACATTCAAATAAATTTGCAAATTTGAATATAATTTCAACAAAACATTTACAGACAAAATGTGAGAAAAAAAATGTGCAAATTAACTTTACTTCATTCAATAAACTATGTACATTATTTATGGTTAAAATACTGGTACAGGATATACAGAAATTACATATTCTTACCTAGTTTGGTTTTTAACTAAACTTTAACTTTAAACTAAAAATTTTGACGGCTTCCCATTTCTGTATTTTTAAAGATAATAAAAAGGGATAACAGTAGTTTATGCTACAGTGTGTACGTACTCTTGCAGTACTTTAATTGAAATAGCTAATTTGTATTGCACTGAGGCCAAAACTTAAATTTTTAGACTTAAAAACGGAACAGACAGACTTTTGTCTGTATGTCTAAATCCGTTTTGACTCAAGAACCACTGGACGGATTTGGATGCGGAATTTTTAATCCTGATCAACATATAAGTGATGTTTATAAAATATCTGAGAAGCCGAAAACTGCCCAGGCAAACGAAGCCGTAAGCAAAAGCAAGTATATACAGGTTGTAATCATTAGGTGGTAGAGCTGATGCCGAGCTCGACTGTGGAGGTACCATGCACCATCTTACTCGCAAAAATTACTTCGCCTGCCGAAGTTATTCGGGGAGAGTAAGAGAACAGCTCTCAGGCAAAACCAGGCGGCCCACCATTGCCTGGGACCGATGGATGGCGGTATATCAATCCCTAATTGCCAGGCCTTAAAACAGACTGGTGACGGGCAGCGGCGTCACTGGTGCAAGGGTTTAGGCACCGCGCTCACCAACCCGCCTGCCCAGCGTGTGTGAGTATGGGCTTTTCTTCCAGGGGGACCGCCAAGAGTGGTGAAATCCTGGAAAGGCCAATGTCCAGCAGTGGACGAAACAGGCTGATGGATGGATGGAATCATGAAGTGCTCATTAAATTAAACCACATATTATTACAATTATTATTATTAATGTTAATATATGATTAATGTACAATGTTATTTGTTACACTTCATGTCGATTAGTAAATTATGCACTAAGGGAATAAAGCAGTGTCTTATGTCGCGGGCGGCATATTGAACCCTGAGCGTAACGAGGGACTTTAGGGTTGATTCCCGAGCGTAGTGAGGGAGTTATAAAGAGTCCTGGGTGAAGCGAGGGGTTCAAGCTGCCCAAGACGAAGACAGGCTTTATTCCAGAGGAGCATACTCTACTTTTCACACCTTCTGCGAGACATTAATTAATAAAAATCAAAAGTGAATATTGCCATAAAATTGACTGATAATCACAGCATCAAACATCGTATTTTGTTTCACATTTTTGTAAACCATGGAAGAAGATTTCTATGTTGTAAACGCACCATTTTCTTTTTTTCGTTGAGTTCTGCTTATGGTGGCCAGTTCGATTTTCAAACAAACCTCTTTACAGTGACATGTATGGGCATTTTTTTATTTAGAGTTTTTCACGAGTTTCCACACGAATTCGACGTTCCAAATTCAAATCATTTTATTCCCTACGGAGTTTCATACGACTTTATATCCCATAAGAGACAATGCTTTATTTTACGTTGAGGTTGCATGATATGTAATTGGACATTTGTGATCAGAGGTGCAATTGTGTAAGCCAATCGTATTCAAATTGATTGTCATATGGCTATTTGGCTAAGCAAATTAGCCCGTTTTACAATTGAAATCGTACATTTTTGGCTGTCAAATGAATACGATTTGTCTTGTTTTGGTGTTGACAACCAAAAACGTACAATTTCAATCGTCAATTTGCTAAGCGGAACAGCCATATGACAATCGAATTTGATGACGATTGTCTTACACAATTGCACCTCAGGCGGTGTGAAAACTATAATGTGAGTCCTTTCTCTTTACTATTTTTTTTGGCTGATTTTATTTGATTTTATCTGTCAAAACTACCGAATCGATGCGTGCGCCACTCCTGAACACTGAACGACTAAATAGAGAGGTGATGTTTCTCTTGCCAAACTGTCTTGGTGGAGAATTACTTCCGTCAAACAGTTATAATACGAATCAACCTATTCATATTATTTCTCATGTCATAGAACATAAAGATTAAAGAACAAAAGTTGTTTAGTATGATCAGGTGTATCAAAAAAATACTTTTGCATTAAAGAAAAAAAACAAATATAATTATGTTTTAATTATGTGTTTACAAAATACGTAAAGGTACTTAATTAAGCAACTGTAAATAATAAACTGCCATCACCACATACCACTGTGAGTAAGTCGTTTATAATCGACTCAAAAATCTACGACTTTAAAGTTGCTTTAGAAAAAATAATCAAATAACATATATTTTTGTTATACTAAATTGTCTTTAATTTTTATAACTATTGTTATTTAAGGTGACTTTAATTTATGCAGCCAAACTCATATTGGAGGCTTGGTAAGTGATCAGTAACACGGATCGATAACACTTTTTGCTAATTTCGCAAGATAAAATCTTGAAGTCCCATAGTAATTGACTCACGGCTGAGCTTGCGTTTGTGAGGAACACGAAAAGAATCATTTACGAATTTCATAAAAAGGGTCATCAAACCTTGTTACTGAGCACTTACCGAGTCTTCAGTAATAATTTGGCTGCATAAATTAAAGTCACCTTATTTATGTATTAAAAAACGTACTTAGGTATATTTCGACAAGAGTTTTTGTCGGCATCAGTGGAATAAATATTACAATAAGTAATATTATACGACATAGAGTGGTATTCTGAAATGTGGTCAGTTAACGACACATGATCTACCCTAGAATTATTGTCACTTATTATTGTAAGACCTTATATATCGAGTAAATACAAATATACCTACATACTTTGTTTTTTAATACTAATTGGTGTATACAATGAAAAAAATGATTGAAAATTTGACCCTGCCACCTCCAGATGAGTGGTCGAGACTTAACCACTAGACCACAGAGGCTTACCTTACTTTTACATAGATGTATTCATATGTGAAACCGACATTTTTTTCTTACATGATGCTTAAAGCTTTGTAGAGGTCCTCAAGTACGGCTTCAGACCTTTCACGGTAAAGGATCTACAAACTTATTCAGATCACCGCTGCGGGACCCTAAAGCATTCCAAAAGGGGTCCCGTTCGTATCTTGATTTTTATGTCGTGCGTAATAAAAATATGACAATCTCCCCACACTTGGGCGAAATATTACAAAAATATTACAGACAGAGGAGGCATAAAACTGTTTCCGGAATTTTACAACTTTCCTCTATTATGGTTGGTTGAATATTACTTTACGGTGACTGTTTTATGATTTCTTCTGTGTTTTTATTACAAACTAGTTTTCTGAACCGCTTTTATGAACTCGGTGAACCAAACGACACGCACAAGTACGTAAGCATCGATTCGATAAATTTGTGAGATAAACTCGATAAATTATAAACGACAACTCTTATTGCTATGCAATAAGCGATACATTTTTGTTTATCGAATCGATATCGAGTCAACAGCATGTTCATACTTGTACACCAGGGATTGTTTCTCTCGCATTCACAAATTAACTCACGGGATCGGGAGGAATCCGGGCGTTCCTCCGGTCTAGATAAGACATTGCTCTATAATATATTATAATTTATTTTATTTTTACTTTTATCAAACGCAAATATATTTAACGTTTTTTTAGGGTTCCGTACCCAAAGGGTAACCAACGGGACCTTATTTATTACCAAGGCTCCGCTGTCTGTCTGTCTGTCTGTCTATGCGTCTGTCATCAGGCTGTATTTCATGAACCGTGATATTTAGACAGTTGAAATTTTTACAGATTATTTCTGTTGCTGCTATAACAACAAATACTAAAACCGGCCAAGTGCGAGTCGGACCTGCGCACTCCCATTCAACAGACATGATTTTTTTGCCGTTTTATAGATAATGGTACGGAACCCTTAGTGCGTGATTCCAACTCGCACTTGGCCGGTTTTTAATGCAATCGACTGTAAAATGTGAGTATTCATTTTAAGTAAAATGTATTCATAAACAATTTTATTGTAAAAGTATCCAGCGGGCACGAGGTCGACCTACACTACGCTTTGCTGTAAGTGGTCTCCATTCTAAAGCCTTTCGACCCCAACGGCCATCATGTCGGCGACAAACAGGCCTGCACACTGCCACTTCAACTTACTGATTCTCCAGGCTATTTCAGTTACTTTCGATCTCCGACGGATCTCCTCATTTCAGATTCTATCCATCAGAGATACCCCAAGCATATCTCGCTCCATAGCTCGCTGAATGACCTTAAACCGGTGGATCAGGCCATTTGTAAGGGACCACGTCTCAGCACCAAACGTCATTACAGGAAGAACGCACTGGTTGTACATTTTAGCCTTTAAGCACTGCGGTATTGACGACGTAAATATATGACGCATTTTTCCGAATGCTGCCCAACCCAAGCATATTCTTCTTGCAGCCTCGGCGTCGGAATTGTTTTTATCCAGCTGTGCAACTTGACCCAGATAAACATATTTTTGAACAACTTCGATGCTGACATTGTCGACGGTTAGTGGCCTTTGGATGACGTGACAGTTGGACATGAGCTCAGTCTTATCCAAATTCATCCGCAGGCCCACTCGTCTCGAAGAATCGCTAAGGCCGCGCACCATTTCCTCCAGTTCTTGCAGCGATTCCGCCATTATGACGATGTCATCGGCAAAGCGAAGATGTGAAATGTACTCTGCGTTTACGTTCATGCCTCTTCCATTCCAGTCTAGTGTTTTAAAGACGTCCTCCAGCGCGGCGGTAAACAGTTTTGGGGAAATAACATCTCCCTGTCTCACGCTGCGCTGAAGATGTATCGGTCTTGTTTGTACACCTTGTACTTGGACAGACATCGTAACGGAGTCATACCGACATTTCAGCATCTCCACGTAACGCCAGTCAACTTGGCATCGCTGCAAGGACTGCAGAACAGACCAAGTTTAGATGGAGTCGAAGGCTTTCTCGTAGTCCATAAACGCTAGAAATTTAGGGGCTGATTATAATCGTGAGTTTTCTGTATAACCTGCCTTAGCGTGTGAATGTGGTCCACGGTGCTGGATAATTTTCAAAACCCAGCCTGCTCTGGAGGTTGAAAGTCGTCGAATCATTGGGCGAGACGATTCGTGATAACTCTTGAGAACAACTTGAGGTGTGGCTCAGGGGCGCAATTGGTGTATAGTTCTTAAGTAGGATTTTGTCCCTTTTTTGAAGAATAAGATGACCAGGCTCCTGCTCCACTCATTTGGCGTAGCACCTGTACGAACGACGGCATTGAAGAGGTCCTGTAGCTATCCGAGTACAGGGTAACCTCCAGCTTTCAGGAGTTCAGTTGTGATGCCGTCCTCGCCCGGCGCCTTGTTGGTTTTCAGCTGTTCAAGAGCTAGCTTAATCTGTAGCTGTTCAAGAGCTAGCTTAATTTGGATATCCGGGGAAATATTGACAAATTAGTAAGACAAATTCTATTTCATTTTCTTTGACTTGTAATAAGTGAATATATAGGTAGTGTACCTATATTACATAAATAAATATATTTCCTTTCATTTCCATTCAACCACAATGCCGGTCAGGTGTACTATGATTTAGTATAGGCTACGACTACAGATTTATAATTCTTTGAGTATAAGTAAGAAAAACTCGACCTTTTCATAAACTTAAGGTTTCCTTTGCGCCAGAAAATACCTTACGAAGGTCGTAGGTGAGTTTTAACTGTATTATCTTACTGGCCATGTTGACATTCGCTCTTTATGTAATTGAATTATAATTTAAGCCAGAAAAGTTTATGCACTAAGTACATTTGCAGAGCTGGTACACAAATATTTTATTTACAATTCACCGCAATAGCTGAAACGCTGTAAACAGTTCGTACCTACCTAAAACGGAAGTAATAAACAAGTTGGGTTCAGATTTTTATATTTAGCTTGAATTTACAAGCGGGCCCGAGGGGTGGCTTTCATGACAAAAACAAGACATTTATAGCTTGTTTACCATAACTCTTTACCGAGCCATGGTAATGATGTTTGTTACTCTTTTCTGAGAATTTGTTTAATAGAAAAACGTTTTGAGGGTTTCGTCGAAAAACTGCCTTGAAATTTTCGGTTAAGAAGCACTCTTTTGAATTAAAAAGCCATTGTAATATCTTGGGGGTGAAATTTGCGACGCTTTGTGGATAGTCTTTGGTTTAAAGTCATGGTGACCATTAGGAATTATAATGTACTCTTAAGTTACCACCCCTAAACCTGGGTTCAGCAAATAAAACTTGATTCGATTTGTTATATACCTGGCAGAATAAAGTTATAAGTATGCATGGTTTGATAGAAAGAAAGAAAGAATGAAGCGTGGCGGATACGACGGGATGGCAAAGGGGTTAAATCCCCTGATAAAATATATGTTTTTTGAAACATAAATAAAATTTAATAGTGATATTTACCAGTAAATATGTTTTTTTAATTGATTTTTTACTTATTCTTATAGCATCACGTATTTTTGTGCAGAATCTGGTATGGAGTCTGATTCATTGAAATAGCTGTACGAAAATGACCCTTGGCTCCTCCAAAAAATAAAATTCTGGCTTCACTGGAATAAAGAGAGACTTCATACTTCCTTTCGGAACGACTATCCATCCATCCATCCATTAGCGTGGTTCGTTCACTACTGGACATATAATATGTCTTTCCAACATTTCGCCATTCTTGGCTGTCCTCAGAAGAACTGTCTATACTCACAAACAACGATGAGCGATATTGCCTTTAAGATATCCTATAGATAAACTTATGACCAAAGTTTTGGTCTTCAAGTTATCTACCATAGAATTTTACGCGCCTCTAAACCTTTTAGATACCTACTTTAAATTGTTTAACGTAGTTTAACTTTCGAAAAATGTGGCAAAATAATCATGCCTAAAGTTAACTAGGATGCGGGGAAATAAGAAGCTGTAATTTACCAAAATCAGCCATTTAAAACCGAAAATTGAATAGCAAGCGCTACGACTGCATAATTTTTCCGCTTTATTGACTCGCATACAAGCATCATAGGTAGCCGATTGACTTTAATGTCATTTCTATATGCACATTATGCACATTCGCCATTTACAGTTCATTTAAAATATCACAGGCAATCGTGAAAGCGTTTCCATGTAATAAAACTCGATTCATCATTCCGGGACGCGATGCGCGTCCATTGCTCAGCGAACACCCATCAGAACCCAAAATGTGGTTGAAAACGAAACAATTAACGCATCCCATCCACAAATCTGGGACCTACGTTAATTTAAACACCCGCTGTTTTAAATTACACTCGTGCTACATTAACCCTCGACGAGGAAAGTATTTGAGAGCAAGGCGGCCCGCCCCGGGGTCGGACCCCCTCTGAATAGAAATAGTTTCCGGACTCGCGCCAGGAATTACGAGGGGCCTCGGGTCAACGGAATGAATTTTGATTTTGCTTTTTCTATCGAACTGTAGGCGGATTATTGTGCCGTTGTGTCCGCGGCCCGCACCCTACGGTTGAGCCCAGTTTACTTATTCAAACGTTTACCTACCTGGAGGATGAAATTCTGAATAAAATATTCTCCACGTTATTTTGTATTGTTTCCTTTTCATGTTTAATATTAGTTTTATTTTTTTGGGTAATCTTGCAGGCATGTTTCAAGATGTGCATCATCAATGAATTTCCGCAATTTTCCGGCATCCATATGTAATTCTACACCCATATAATATAGTTCTTAATCTGCTAAGTAGTTTTTGAGTTAGTGCACGGTTAGACTGGCGATTTTAAGCCCGGTTTATTAACGTAGCAAATTCTGTATGGCGTCAGTATTAAAATCACCATACAAAACATAATTTCAGAAAATTATTTTGGAATTGATGAGAGCCCATTCCAGTTTAAAATACCAAATTAGATTTAAGTAAGCAATTGAAACATCCAAGGTGCCTTTATTTGTATAAAATATTAAGTAACTAAGTGTTTATAACGTTTTTCCTCGCCTTCGATCCGAACAAAATGAAAGCTAATTTCCAAAGCCCATACAAAGCAAGCAATTCAATAAACCGCCACAGCTTTCAAATAAAAAGCCGTGTAATAGAGTTGTGGTCTTAAAGCGAGCTGTGGTACCGTCAAAGGTCTCTTATCGCGCCGTAATGACGCCGATAAGATCGGCGAGGGCGGGCGGGGCGGGGCGGGTAGGAGGCATCGACTGATCTTCTTCTACCAAAGAGGTTGCGGAGGTACGACGAAATTAGATACCTTCTTGAGTACTTTTTAGTATTCTCTGTGGTCGAATCACATTTAATATATATTTTTTTATATTATTCGTGTATAAGAACACGATACATGATATTAAATAAGTAAGTACAAGTACCTATGTATATTTCTAGGGTTCCTCAAATGAAATACTTTATACCGGGCACAAATTATTAGGACAGTGGTTTACCGTACATTATTTTGCCTTTAACATTATTAACATTATTTAGCCTTTGTCCGTGGCTTTGTCTTTCAATATTTCAATAGTATCAACAGTTATCGACTTTAAGGTAATTTTACAATACTAATACATCATTTCATTGAAAATTTTGAAATAATATTCTGTTTAAAGACATGACTTCATTAGTATAGATGATAGAGAAAGTTCAGTGGCATAAGGCTATAGTGATGACGCTAAAAAACGTGCTAAATAACATATCGAAGGAGACGCTAGAAAAGCTTGACTAGACCACTGTAACTTCTCTATACCATGTCTAGATTAAATCTCTTCAGGAACTGGCCGCAACATTAACTAATGACACTCCGGAGATGGGCCGCGCTGTACACCGGCAACATCCTTACTCACCCGCCAAAGGCCCTATTGCAACGGAGAAAGGTATACAATCCCTTGAGCTAGGTGACTAGAGTCTCCCAACCGCCGTCGTTTGTGCCAGTCGCGAGGTAATCAGCGTTCACGACCTTAAAGATAAGGGGCCGTTTTTGGAGGCCTCGTATCTACTGCTTTAGGGAATTGGTGGTTTCGGATTCACACTAAGATGGAATCAGAAGAGAAATGCCTAGAATATTAGAAAGCGACCGTTTCTGTGGCTGTTAAGGCGAAGTGGGCGTTGGGAGATGCAACTTTATACGCGTTTTTCAGAAAACCAGATGTAAGTAGAGAACTTAAAAAAATACACATTGTTTTCGAACATATGAGAAATCTTTTAATCATGATTTGAATCTTTCACATAATGGAAAAAAATTCTTAAGAGACCTCTGAAAATTTAGTTATCACGTTTTATGTCTGTAATGTGGATAGTTCATTACAAAACTTGTGTATACTTCTGTTCATCTTTTAATTAAAAGTTTTTTTTTATAAATCCTAGATTTTCTTTTTATTAAAATTCAGTCAGATTAGAGCTTACGTTAAGACGATGTAGGTGGTAAAAACTGAGTTTTCGAACAAGTAGGACTCTCAAACTAGAATAGATATAAAAATAGAAAGCTGTTTGAACAAGTAGTACTCCCAAACTACGAAGATATGGTTCTGAAATAATTACATGTTATAAACAAAGCCTTTTTCAAGGCGATGTAACAGCCCAAAACGCGATTGAGAAAAATTGTCTCCATCGAAAATAATTGCAAATTGAATGCCATTTTTTCATTTCAAAGTTAAAGTTACAATGATTACTTCTTAACTATCGTACAGCGATTTTTTTATAACGCACTTTTGTGCAATAATACATTTTATTCATTCTAAAGCAGCATTATCCACCATGTTCACAGATATGCTTATTTTTCGTTATGCGACCGACCTACTACGCCTTAAATTTGTTTATGTCTAACTTGCTCGACTGTAGATAAGTTCGTCCTACACTCTCACAGCATATTTTCCAATGCCCACTTCAGCTTAAGAGGATAGGTCCCAAAAAACCATAATTAATTCTTCCTTGTTTGAAGAATCTAGCAATACTAGATATTTGAAAAAAAAATTGACTTCTTTCAAGAATATAATGCACACTCTTATCCAAACAGAATCTTCAGACGTCATTCCAACATGGAATCATAAAAAATCAAAGATAACTCCAAAAAAAGTTTTCATGAGTCTTAACATTATTTGAGCAAAATCATATTATACTATTTATGAATTAAAATTGTGTATGAACTTTATTAAACTCTGAAAGAAACAGATATTTGATACAAACTTTACTAGTTTTTTTTTAAATAATAAAATTCGTGATAAAAGTAATCATTTTGATTTTTTTCACTGCGGGTCTTTCCGCATGGAGTAACAGCGATCAATACAATCGGAACCTATTCTCTTAAGCCATATTTCTGCATGATGTGCGGCGATAGGGCTTACCACCCACCACGTTTGGGACGTATAATAATCGCCGGTGAAAAGCGCGGGTACCGAGTGTTGATTGTGACATGCATTCACAGTTCACATTTGGGAAAAACCTCTGACATCCCCTCGGGATTCATATCGTAATGATTATGTTTTAGTCAAAATTCCTTTCGGAGTACGAATTATTAAAATTATGCAGATATGATCAAAATAAACTGATAGTCAACACCAATCACGGTGCAGTTGTAGCTTCACGCCTATCTCCTAGAGGCAGGGGTAAGAAGATACTATAGATATCATCTTCTATTACAGTGCATTACAAACCCGACAAGATAAATTAGAAATAAATGTAAAGACAAGAATTTGAAACAATTTCTCGGACCATGATTCAAACCTGCGACCTCTTGTTTCCTAGACAAGCGCGCAACCAATTGCGCCACCGAGGTACTTACCTAGACCGTTGAATTTTTCCACCATACTTTTCCATCGAATATTTTTTTAACTATTTGATCTAACTAGCTTGTCATGCACATACTGAACGGTCACGAGGGCGTTATGTGATTTCACGCCTTGTTCTTAAGAAACAGATGGCGCTGTCGTTGCTACAATATGTGTTGCTTCAGACAGTTAAGAAATTCACAGTTCTCATTAACTAAGATTATGTTTTTATTGCAAAATCAGTCGCTAAAAAATGAAAATGTTCCTTGGGCCAAGATTCGAACCTGCGACCTCTTGTTTCCCAGACAAGCTCTTAAACTCTTCTAGTTAAGAATCCAGAGCTGATGACGGACATACGCCTTTTTTACTAAATTTTTGTTCCTTAGACTTTGTCTTACGAGTCTTTAACTTATGCTAGAGAGTAGATTTAAATAAAAATCTGGAATTCGTTTTTTTTCCTCGGTTATAAAAGTCGCTCGAAAAAAAAATCATGATTTCCCATTACAGGAATTGTTAGTCCTTCTATCTATCAGCCTGATTCATCCACTGCTGGACATGGACCCTTCTAAGAATTCACCATTCTTGGCGGTCCTCCTGGAAGAATTTCATCACACACTGGTGTTGATGAGCGCGATGCCGATAGCCCCTCGCACCAGTGACACCACTGCATTCGTAGCATTTACCGACTACTTACGATTATTTGACGAAGAAAAGTATTCGATTCACAAGGTTAGGAAACCCTGAAATGGCCGGCGGAAGTACAACTCAATATAATAGTAGAACCTCGGAAAAAAAGAAAATAGTTTCATGATGTATTTAACATCAAGTTTTAGAAAATTCTAGACTAATTGGTAGCATACATTAAATACTGATCTCTCTCTCACACACTCACGATACACACAGACCTACGTTAGCCTACGAATAAAAAAACAATTTGTCCCCTTTTTCATGTATGGGGATTATTGGGCATATTGACACTCTGACCCTAAATTGCAAGATTACTTAGATTTGGAGACAGGGCTTTCCTGGGTACCTACATCTTAACTAATTTTATAATCCTAATAATTCTGGATATACCTATAGTTATGTAAGTTTAATATATTGAGTTGTACTTCCGCCGGCCATTTCAGGGTTTCCTAACCCAGACGTCGATAAGATAAGAAAGCCTTATCATGTTTTTATTACGGATATGACTCACTTGTTTAACAGTACACGAACTTACGCCGTACGTGCTTATAGTGCCGAAGAGTCATGATGATAATGAGTAATCAGCAAACAATTTGGTCGCCTATATATTTATAGCCAAGCGCCTATACGTCTACTGATTTTACAAACGTTTTATTTCAGTAATATTGCTTACACTTTGTCTTATAGTGGTACATAATCGGTTTGTTTAGTTTTATAAGTTTTTTGGCATATAATAATGTCTTATAGACGTCTTTTCGTTTATATTATAAGGCACTTATAAACTAGTCCTCACAACGCCATCTATAAGCCTCATTAGCGTGTAACAGTCACGGTTGTGCCGGTTATAAAACGTTTATACGTTCAGTGGTCGCTTATACATCGTGATCCTAATCATTATAAAACAAGCAGATGAAGAGTTACGATTGCGTCTTTTATATGTCCTCCAGAGATCTTTTACGCCCGCTAGACATCACCTAGACCGGTAAGCGTTTTCAAATAGACTTTTATAAAACTTCAAATTTTCAGTCAATATTACATATTGAATGTGTAATTGTTTGTAAAATGGATCTAATGAAAAATTCATGAAAACCATTGCATTAAATCTTATTAAAAATCTTATAATTATAAGATAATGGCCGGTTTTATATTTTTTTTATGAACCTTGATTCTACTGCACAGTGTTTTAAAAACCCTCGTAATCGGACATTTTCACTGAAGTCGTGGGTCAATACAGATATGTGTCTTGAGTGCAAGACTCAAACTCCTCCAAACATGTTTTTTATTCGTGTTAAAATAAATTTCAGAAATCCCAGACTTTGAGAAAAAATAAATTTAAACTGAAAAACAAAATGATTTTTTTCTCCGGCGTAACTTAAATCTTAAGATAATGTAACAAGTCCATAACTAAAAAGAATTGGCACGGGGAAATTTCACTTTTGCACTCAAAACACATATATGTATCGACCTATGACTTCAGTTAGAAATGTCCGATTTCAAGGGTTTTTAAAACACTGTGTACTGCAATTACAAATGAATTATTTTTGAACACACAATTTATAAGTCTGGTAGACCTATAAAGGGCATAACACACGCTACAGATAAAACATTTAATTATAAAATCATAATACTAATGAAATTTTGGGAGCGCATGAAAAAATTGTTTCAAACTTACCACATATTTATCAATAAACTTGACTCCCCAATAGATTGCAACTGAGAAATACGCTATTAACGTACTTTTCATATTATTTTTTCAATGTCAATATGACTACTGAGATTATCTAATAAGTAAAACGTCACCGTCACGTAGAAATTTTAATTTTAGGTTAAGTTACGCTAGCATATTAATAGGTTAAGCCACCCCGTTCTATAATGGTCCCTTTGCGGACCATTACCCGCCATGCAGGCGTATATAGACTAAAAAGGACTGTTATACGATGCTTATACGATGGGGAGACGTATAAAATGGGCCCGAATCCCATCCTAAAAACGTCTTTGAGTCACTTATACGATGACCTTATAAAACAAGCAGACGGAACGAG
Organism: Ypsolopha scabrella; assembly: GCA_910592155.1. Taxonomy (NCBI): domain Eukaryota; kingdom Metazoa; phylum Arthropoda; class Insecta; order Lepidoptera; family Ypsolophidae; genus Ypsolopha; species Ypsolopha scabrella. The sequence continues at coordinate 18,669,912 of OU342975.1, read as the reverse complement.
GACGTCTACTGGACCACTAGATTGTTTACTGGGTTATCTCATCAAATATTATCTCATCATTATAAAAATTATCGAAAGCTCGATCTATGTCGCCTTGCAAAACAAGTGAGTCCTGTCCGTAATTTTAAAGAAAGCTTTATCATGCCGTCATAGCTGTATATCATGCTTTTAAACTTTTGTATATTATGTACCTATATGGAGAATAAATGATTTGATTTGGTAATCTTCTAAATCACAAAATCTAATTTCCCAAGAAGGAATTTTGTTCAAAAATAGGTGAAACTTCATCTAACATAAGCTGAATAAAATTAAAGAAAAATTCTGAACTTTCTTTTGGCTCGAAGCTTTAAATTAAATTATACCATTACTTTAACAATAGAGCTTTTTCCAATAACGAACAAAATGAATTAAATATTGAAGTCAGATGTTAACTTTTAACTTTAAACTTCTAGTCCCTTATTTTTTCTGATTGAAGCTATAGCTTGCGTTACGCTGCTGTCACAATGCAGTGACCGCCATTCTTCTTTTTCTCACGGAAATATACTGAAAAGATTATGAGGGCGCTTGAGAGTCTAAGTTAGATGTCCCGGCTGTACATACGGTTTCGCAACCGCACATTGTTTTGCTCGAGTTGCAACCTACTTTATTTACTTGCGACAATTTATATATTTTTACTGTTTTTAACGCAGTATGATTCTAACTGTCGATACCGACACACATAGAGGAAGAGACGCCAAACTGAACTCTGTACTTACGTGAATATAATACCTTATCTGAGGTTTCTTCTATTCTTTCTCTTCGTGCTCCACAACTAACTAACTTAACTACAACTAAACTTCTTTCAAAAGTACGGAATCTAAACTATTAGCTCCTATACCGGCTTTGACCACTTTCAAATTTTCTTTTTAAGAAATAAATCACTACGATCGTAAAAATTTACAAAATCTCTTTTTATTAATTTGGAACGTAGTTTATTAATTTAATTTATGGTTTTTACAGTTCGTGCCCGAAAAATTATACATCCATCCATCCATCAGCCTGTTTCGTCCACTGCTGGACATCGGCCTTTCCAGGATTTCACCACTCTTGGCGGTCCTTCTGGAAGAAATGCCCATACTCACACACGCTGGGCAGGCGGGTTGGTGAGCGCGGTGCCGAAACCCTTGCACCAGTGACGCCGCTGCTTGGCAGCCTGGTTTTGCCTGAGAGCTGTTCTCTTACTCTCCGCCGAATAACCTCGGGAGGATTTGCGAGTAAGATGCTCCACAGTCGTGCCCGGCATCAGCTCTACCCCCATTGAAAAATTATATACAGTAAGTTAATAAAATGAAACTTTAAACCATTTACTTTGTGAAATTACCAGTTTTGGACACTTTTCACATGGTTGTGGCCATCGCCCTGTACTCTTTCTGGCAAGTGATTCCAAATCAAACAAAAGAATGGCTGTTACAAACTCATATTTATTTATCAATACGTCTTTCTAAACCACGAAAATGTCTGAGTGGCCAAAACCGGGACAGTGGCCAAAACTGGGTCACCTACTCATTTACCTTTTTTATCTCTGTCATACTTAGTTCAATAATAAGAATAAATTATTTGCGACAAAGTCTATTCAATATACAGTCCACTAATAAATCTATATTTGTAATTAGAGTAATGTATTCTTAACTCTTGCCCAATTCTGTTATTTCATTTTTGTTGTTGTTTTATTTTTATATTCAGAAGTTATAAATACATACCAATTATCATTCATTTGTATGCGTTACTCTTTGTTATAGTCTGTCTAGTAAATAAATAATGTAGGTACTAGTTACTCGTTTGTATGTTATCTATCATGCCAGTGAATGGAGGAGCTGAAAACCAGCACTAACCAAAGCATGTTTTGGATGGCACATGAGCTGAGCTACATCCTTTTGTCGTGTTGCTGTTTTTTTTTTAATAATCTATATTAGTTTTATTTCGCTTTGTAACATCAATAAATATTTTTTTTTGTAAACGTGGCTATAAATACATTTTCTTTCTTTCTTTCTTCTGCTAATAATTTGAACTCTTGATACGACATAGCACTAACTTTCATTAGTGAATGCGAAACGTAATTATATCCACAAAATAACAGAACTTGCAAACCATAAAATACGTTGTATTTATACAAAATACGTTAAAATATCCGTAAGTATTTGCAAACCATAAAATACGTTGTATTTATACAAAATACGTTAAAATATCCGTAAGTATTATCTAAAGTGGTAAATTCGTAACGCGAATAGTTGAAAATCAAAGAACATTAATTTATTTGGAAATTGTATTCTCAAGTTTTCCCCAACTAATTACCGTAATAGTATCAAATTCCCTTTGTACTATTAAATTTAGACAGCTGCCTAAAATTTGTATAATATGTATCATACTATGGCCACCGGAAGTTGCACGTTTTCGTTTTGATTATAGCCTCTATGGAAACGCAATAAGAATTGCTGTGACGTGCTCGAGACCGTAATCGTATTGTGAGCGAAATTCATTTTATCACAAACTAAAGGTTATTAACATAATGTAAAGTTCAGGCGGTCATGAAGTTAGTTATAGATGGGTCGTGATTGGCCTCTTCTTTTTCTCACCAAAATGTACAATTAGAACATCGTTTCGAGAAATAGCTTTCCTTAACTGTTTTTAGAAGACAAGATTTTAAAATAAGCGTGCACGTCCTTTATTAAAATTTAAAAAGCGATGTTTTTCATTTGACCTTGAGTCACGTTATCACTACACATTTTCATAGCCATAGTTTTTTTTAACACATCTTAAAATCTGACAAGGATTCGGCCATTGAGCGTAATTTTCCGTTAATACTTAAATACTTTTAAATCGATTAAAAGTACCGATAAATTTATTTTTATGTGATAAAATTACCAAAATATCACACTAAAGTTTAAATTAAAAATCGGTCGATTGCGAGTAGGACTCGAGCCCTTATGATTCCGTACCATTCAAATAAGTTAATAGACAAAAAACAAATTTTACAAAATAAAACACAACTGCAAAACAAAATTAGCCAATTATTCGGGAACGTAACCCTGAAACCACATCATAAATGTTGTTTAAATAAAGTATATGGCACATAAGAGGTGTACAGAAAATTCCATATTCCAAACTAGTTTTTGAGATAGACCACGTAACGAAAATTATCTTTTGATGGGGCCTTATTTCTTTATTTTTGAAACTAAATATACATTTGTGCCATACTTAATTAGGCCTGGAGTAAAAAAAAATCTGCTCCTTTTTTTTGTATTCCCATACAATTTTCTTGTATTCCCACCTGAAAAATTATTTGATTGAATTTTTAATTAAATTTTTTGTTTTGGTTCAACATTCTACACAAAATATCTGAATCTCAGATCTGTAACTCATTCTGTCTACGAGCTAAAGACCCGTAACATACGGCCCGACAGACAAACGGACAGACAGCAGAGTAACATTAATAGGGCTCCTTTTACCTTTTGGGCGCAGAACCCTAAAAAACGACTGATTTTCACATTCTCGGAGAAACTTTGGATGAGGAAGGGGGTGCGCGGGGAAACTGCGTAGTGACACACTGCTAACTTCAGGCGCATCTTCTGTGTTGGGCCGAACTGTACATCACAATACCGAGGGGACTAAAGAACCCTCCAGATTAATTTTGAACAGAGTGTTACACTCTCCAGTTTAATAATAATGTTACATCATAATAATTGTATGTAAGGAAAGTATCTACTTGTACATTGAACTGAATAACTTTGTAACCAGTTCGTTCGGTAACAATCAACGAGCTATGTATATCTCCTAGTCTAAAATAAGATAAAATGGTTTTCTCACTTTTTGGAAATTTATTTTATTAAAAAAAAACACTATTTTCGCACTTGTCAGCCGGAGCGCCAGACGTAACAGCCATGTTTGAGTACGAGCTGATAAAAACTTTATTTTAATATGATTTTGTTTGAAATTTCAACCACCAAGTTGACGAAGTCATCTCTTTTGCTTTGGGCTAGGCAAAGGTATCACTATCATGCAGCCTCGAATGCAAACACCTTCAGTAATTGAATTACTGACAATAAGGCTGAAAAATATCCTTGCCTAGCTTAAGGATATAATCAAATTAGGATCAAATTGGAAAAAAGAAACCCGCCATTTCTTAAAATTAATCATGAAATTATTTTTTGTAGAGTTTATAAATAATGTTACGCGAAGACGATATTTTTGATGGTCGTAGTATTGTGTCTAATTGGACATACTTGATTAGCCATTGAGACACTTGTGCAACCTAGCTATTACCTCGTGTCCTAATATTTGAATTATGAGGGCGCATACCCAAAATTACAATTGTAAATTTCAATTTCTGACTACCAAACTCAGCATAAAATTGTAAAAAGAAATATGTATGGGTAGGGCATTATAATTCCAAGATCCCCCTGATGTTCAAAATGTAAAAGGATAAAATTGACTCCATAAAAAAAAAACCTGAAATTACCTTCAACTTCGGCTGATTTTCTATTTTTACAAAGGTTGGTGCAATCTGCAAAGCCAAAAATTGGGTAAATAATACCACGTTTACATAAACAAGGGCTCCCAGACGGGATTTTATAAACGTTACTTTGTTTCAAGAGTTATTTAATAAAAACTCAGTTTTTCGTGAGCGCGGGTTTCTCGGGAGGTCGTAACAGCTACAGCTCAGAGAGTGCTAATACAAACTAAAAGGAAACGTCATAGTGCCAATCGTTCTACTCGAGCGGTCTGTGGGTTGAGTACACGAAACGAGCCTACAACGTCCTGCGTGTGCAATTATAACAACGCCTTTAGGATGCTGTCGTGGCTGTCGCGATTCTGCAGTACATCTAGTATGTTCACGGAGGCGCACAGATGACTTTTACGCCATAATGCGCAAGAAAACTGCCTCTATGCTACTCAGACTACGGAACAGTGGCAACGGCATCCTGAAGATGACTGCGGACCGAATTGATTGTCCCATCCAGAAATACTGGATGGAAAGATCCGTTAGGTTATTTAAATAATCAATTTTGTACATGTTCCCTTTGTTTTACTAACCTAGTTTTGAGCCGAACACTAACTAACCTTGAGGTGGTATAGCTGATGCCGGGGTAGACTGTGGAGGCTCCACCATCTTACTCGTAAACCGCCCTGAAGTTATTCGGGGGAGAGTAAGAGGACAGCTCGCAGACAGGCACAAATCCAGGTAGCCATCCCGAATTGCCGGACCTTAAATAAACAGACTAGTGACGGGCAGCGGCGTCACTAGTGCGAGAGGTTCGGGGCACCGCGCTTACCAACCCGCCTGCCCAGCGGGTGTGATTATGGGCATCTCTTCCCAATTCATGATGTAAACCAAAAATAAACGGCCCCCAGTCCCCGGCAGCCCCACTATTCCCGACTACGGTGGCGGTCGCGGTAACGGTGGGGCAGGGGGTGCTAAGAGTCTCCGGTTGAATGGCCACCAACACCGACGACTCTTTTTGGCGACGTATAATACACGGACGTTACGGGAAGACAGACACCTCGCTGAGCTCGAGTCAGGTTAGGCAGAATCAACTGGCATATTCTGGGGCTATCGGAAGGCCGACGAGCAGGTGAGGATACGATAACCCTAGAGTCAGGACACCTGCTCTACTATCGAGAGGGCGATCAATTGTCTGTCGGTGGAGTTGGCATGCTGGTCAACAAAGACCTCACTAGTAACGTGTTAGAAATCGGTAGTGTCTCTACTCGGGTGGCATACCTTGTTATTAGACTCAACGAGAGATATTCACTTAAAGTCATTCAAGTGTATGCCCCACATCGAGCGACTCTGATGATGTAGTCAAGGCCGTCCATGATGACATATTAAAGGCCAGACATAACACCACCAAGACACATTTTACCGTTGTTATGGGGGACTTCAACGCCAAAGTGGGAGTACAAGAGTGTGGTAAATCGGTAATCGGACCACACGGTTATGGCTGCAGAAATCCTCGGGGCCAGATGCTGGTTAGCTTTCTTGAGAGCCAGAATCTCTATTTGATGTACTCATTCTTCAAAAAGAAGCCTCAAAGGAAGTGAACCTGGCGAAGCCCTGATGATAAGACTAAAAATGAAATAGACTTTATCATGACGGATCAAAAGCACATAATCCAAGATGTATCTGTGATCAACAGGTTTTGTACCGGTAGCGATCACCGACTTGTGTGATGCATCTTGAATATCGACTTACAGCTTGAGAGAAATCGTCTGATGAAGCCTACGCTCCACCCTTCTCTGCGCCAAACCGCTGCGGGATCCGAAAAGTTCCAAATGGAACTTCAGAACCGATTTGCCTTGTTGTAAACCACTCAGGATGTTGACCAGCTTGCTAACAATTTCACGAATGTCGTGCGCGAGATAGGGAGGGCTTATTTTAAGCCGGAGCGAAGGACTAAGGAGTCCAAAATTTCGAGTGGAACTCTGGACCTGATGAGGCAGAGACGGGAAATGTCTTCAGTTTCGGCAGATTTTTCCCTTCTTAACAAGCATGTTAAAAAGCAAATTCGTTTTGACCTGCGCCAACATAACACTCGCGTCAGTGAAGACGCGATCCAGCGAAAAAAAGGCTCAAAAGTTTTTGCCCAGCAGTTAGGAAGGACCAATCTGACGAAGCTGAACTGTTACCTCTAGGCCAGAAATCCTCGCCGCAATCGAGAAATTTTATGGGCTTCTATATTCTTCACTCACTCCCAAGCCAACTGCTCGCGATGAAGATGACAAACGTGCACGTCTGGTCCGTCACTACACCGATGAACTCCCGGATGTCGAAATGGGTGAGATTAGGATAGCTCTTGAACAGCTGAAAAACAACAAGGCGCCGGGTGAGGACGGCATCACAACTGAACTCCTGAAAGCTGGAGGTTACCCTATACCCGGACAGCTACAGGTCCTCTTTAATGCTGTCATTCGCACAGGTACTACGCCAAAGGAGTGGAGCAGGAGTCTGGTCATTTTGTTCTTCAAAAAAGGGGACAAAATCCTACTTAAGAACTATAGACCAATTGCGCTCCTGAGCCACACCTACAAGCTGTTCTCAAAAGTTATCACGAATCGTTTCGCCCAACGATTCGACGACTTCCAACCTCCACAGCAGGCTGAGTTTCGAAAAGGCTACAGCACCGGGGACCACATTCACACGCTAAGGCAGGTTATACAGAAAACTCAAGAGTATAATCAGCCCTTATCGAAACTTGGTCTGTTCTGCAGTCCTTGCAGCATTGCCAAGTTGATTGGCGTCACGTGGAGTTGTTGAAATGTCTGTATGACTCCACTACGATGTCCGTCCAAGTACAGGGTGTACAAACAAGACCGACACACCTTCAGCGTGGCGTGAGACAGGAAGATGTTATTTCTCCAAAACTGTTTACCGCCGCGCTGGAGGTCGTCTTTAAAACACTAGACTGGAATGGAAGAGGCATAAACGTACACGTAGAGTACATTTCACATCTTCGCTTTGCCGATGACATCGTTATAATGGCGGAATCGCTGCAGGAACTGGAGGAAATGATGCGTGGCCTTAGCGATTCTTCGAGACGAGTGGGCCTGCGGATGAATTTGGATAAGACTAAGGTCATGTCCAACTATCACGTCATCCAAGGGCCAATAACCGTCGACAATGTTAGCATTGAAGTTGTTCAAAAATATGTTTATCTGGGTCAAGTCATACAGCTGGATAAAAACAACTTCGACGCCGAGGCTAACAGAAGAATATGCTTGGGTTTGGCAGCATTCGGAAAGTTGCGTCACATATTTACGTCGTCAATACCGCAGTGCTTAAAGGCTAAGATGTACAACCAGTGCGTCCTTCCTATGATGACGTATGGCGCTGAGACGTGGTCTCTTACAAAGGGTCTGATCCACCGGTTTAAGGTCGCTCAGCGAGCTATGGAGCGGGCTATGCTTGGGGTATCTCTGATGGATAGAATCCGAAATGAGGAGATCCGTCGGAGATCGACATGATGGCCGTTGGGGCCGAAAGGCTTTAGAATGGAGACCACGTACAGCAAATTGTACCTCGTGTCCGCTGGACCGACGACCTGAAGGACGTTGCGGGGGGCGGCTGGATGAGGAGGACGGAGGACCGACATAAGTGGCGAAATTTGGGAAAGGCCTATGTCCAGCAGTGGACGAACACGGGCTGATGGATGGATGGATGGATGGACTAACGTACCTATGGATTTTTAATCTGAAAATAAACAGTCATTTATTTATAGAGTTCAGTTCTGTTTGATGCAAAATGAGGTGCTTCATTTTAGGGTGACCCTTGAGCCTTTTAGTCTACAAATAATTAATCTATTCTAAATATTTTTTTTCTAATTTAATTTTAATTTTGTCACTATAATGTATTTTTTTTTGCATATTTTAATTGAAGACAAATAAAAATACAAATAAATATCTATCAACACTCTTCTCTACCTGTAGGTATAGATTTGCTTACTTCCAATTCAACGAACCCGTACAAATGCAAAGTTTCTTCGAAATCATTCTCTTGGTAATTTGAGAGATACAGACATTAAAATTTGTTAATTAAAACCACCATAATCATTCATTTAGCTTTTTGATGTTAATTAAATATAATGGTGAATAGTAACTAATATAAAGGTGGGCTCCAGTGAACAAACAAAATAAAATAATAATATTAGGATATGACTAAAACATTGAATAAATCATCGTAAAACTGAGCCTTACAAACAAACAGAACACTTATATCAGGAAATCTAATAAAAATAGTCTTTCCTTTACACAAAACAATCTCTCGAGGGTGTCGTGGAAGCTGTTAATGTAATACATTAAAAAGTATGTCAAGTGAGTATGTCGTACACAATTTTAATTGGTTCCGTCAACAACAACAACAATACTATATTATTTGTGCACCACAAAAAGATTAATCAATTAGTTCGTCAATTCAGATGCAATGTGCGTGAGCACAATATTGGCGACAATACGGTTCATTTGACATGCAATATAAAAATTTCTTCTTTTTACTATTCTTCACTCAAAAGGTAAAACGGAGCCTTATTTATCCTTCCAATGGCAATGGGTCTTTAGCTCGTAGATGGAATGAGTTACAGACCTTAAATTCAGATATTCTGAGTAGAATGTTGACCCAAAAACGAATATCGAATAAAAAAATTTTTTTTTTCCTTAAAGAAAAAAGAGCTGAAAGTGATGTTTTTTCTTACCCTATCATGTGGGGCGTTGCTATCTACAACTCTTTGAGGAGAGCACAAATATACAGGTTGACTTTTAAACGAACCCCAATAATTTAAGAGGTTATTAAGAAACGTTAGTATAACACACTTTAAATGCAAAAACAATTTAAAATTAGAAATCAAAATGTTTTATAAAAATGTTACTTGGAAATAATATGTGTATGGTGATCCTAGCACGAAACAAGTTCACGAAATAGCTACGAAACAAGTTTAAAATAGTCCAAAATATTGGGGTCAATAATAAAAGTAACTTCTAACGATCTAATTAATACCTTATTTCTTCAGGTGACCATGATTTCTTTGGATTTTACGAATACAATTTTGAATGGTTTTCATTAAACTAGTTTTTATTCTTCTACAAAATATTAAAAAGTCATCCTGTATTTTTTTTATTTTCAAGAATAAAGAAATAGGAGGCCGTCAAAGTTGTCCATTTTTTTTACGTGGTCTATCTTAGAAACTAAACTAGTTTAGAAAATTTAAATTTTTTGTATATCATATGCCATATACTGTACACAATAAAGTTGTTATGTAAATGTCAAAAATGACGGCAGTATAAACTTTACTGAAACTGGTTGCTTGAATTTTTTAATAAATCAATCAAACTCAATCGCTCAGACGATTTCGGATGACGCTGCCGCTATACGAATAGATATACAGATACAGAAGCTTCATCATACGTAAAGGTTTCTTCTTTTGACAGAACCCTGAGAAAAAAGGAAACTGCTTTCCGGACACACCATTAACAATTGTGTGTATCGTGAGTGTGCCCTCCTAATTCCTAAGTAAAAACCAATTTGGTGGGTGCTTTCAAAACTACCCCTAATTACAATGAGATACGGATCGTTATAACTGAAAAGAAAAGCTTGCAGGTTTCTACAGGGCATTACAGGCCGCGTATTGTTGCTCCCCCTTTGTCCAGTGTCGGAACAAGGGGCAGGAGGGGGCCCTGTAAAAGCCACTGCCTTATTGTCTACAACAATACCTACTGAGGTAGGTGCATTATTTTGGTATCACAATAAAGGGATTTTGGTACAATCTGCTTATTTCCTTTTGTAGACAGGGATTTTGGGTAAATGGGTTTGAGTGGTGTTTTGATTGCGTTTGCTCGCCTAATAGACAAAATGTTTAGGACAAGCAATATAACAATGTTACAACATTAATGAAAAACCTGTGTTGGGTCCACGAAATAAAAATGTATAATTGATTATGCATATGATTTACAGCCAAATGTATGCTTGGGAATCTTTAAATATTATTTATTACTAGCTTTTGCCCGCGGCTCCACCCGCGTGATAAAAAGTAACCTATGTGTTAATTTAGGATATAAGCTACATCCATTCTAAATTTCATCCAAATCCGTTCAGCCGTTTCAGCGTGAAAGAGTAACAAACATACACACACACACACACGCACAAACTTTCGCATTTATAATATTATAGTAGGAGTAGGATAGTAGTATTCTTATATCTTAAATTATTATTTAAGAGTGCATGAAAAGGAAGAAAAAGTAAAAAATAAAATATTCTCCCAAAATACTTTAATTCAAATCTGGGCTCTCTACATATTTATATTCCATAGAACAACAAAGACAACACAAAGCATGTAATAAATAAACACATAAAAACTAAGCTTTATATAGGATGACATCAATTTATACAAACAAATTCATACTAAACAGACAGTTAGTGGCCGATATCAGGGTTTGATCACTCGTTTTGGAAAATTCATTTTTTTTCCTGATCCTACAAGCTCAGCTTCGAGCCAATAAAATGGAAAGTCAAAATTTTATTTTTCAAATTCCACTTTTTTATGGATCTACCAATCTATGAATTAGGCTGCATAAATAATTTAATGTAACATTGCATTGAGAAAACAGAATATTTTGCATGGACGCTTTAAAATTTAACTTATAAACTTTAAAAAATAATATAAAAAAATACAGCGTCACAACATGAAACTCCGAGGGTGCGTCAGAGGCGTTTTCGAGTATAGACTGTCGAGGGCAATAAACTGTTGAAAATCCATCACCCACGTCACAAAATTAAAACATAGTACGTACGCGTCTATGTGTGCGTGCGCCCGGCATCGCTGGTTGTATGGAGCTGGCCTTCTGTATGTTTTAATTTTGTAACGTGGGTGATGGATTTTCAACAGTATTTACTCGTATTTTGTGCCCACGTTTACCGACGATTATTACGTCCAAACGGTGATGAGTCCTACCTATCGCTATGTTCGCGCCCTAATATAAACCTATAGCTTATATGTCTTCCAAAGCATGCGGACTAAACCCACACTTGTCCCTACCAGATTTGTAATAGGAACCTTCCGATTAGCGGATAATACCTTCTAACCACTAGACCTCAGAGGCGGCATAAATATAAATATTTATTATGACTAGCCTTTGCCCGCGGCTCCAACTGCGTTTATTCAATCTTTGCCCCGTTTTCCGCTTGGGCGTTATTCTATTAACATCCCTTATAGCATGTGTTGTCCAGGGTCACTACGATGATAATACAAAAAACCGTATCCAAATCCGTTGGTGGTTCTCGAGTTAAAACGGAACATACATAGACAGACAGACAGACAAAAATTCAAAAAATTGTGATTTTGGCCTTAGTACTAATAAGCCATTTCCTCTAAAATTTCATGAAAATATTTTATGTACAGACACGACTTTTTTACTACTTTATTATTAGTACATAGATATGTTAACTACTTTGGTTAATATAGCTAAATTTATATAGAAGGCTCAGTAAGTCAGGATTAAGGTTCAATGGCCTTTTCTGTAAAATACACAAAATGAAATTTAGACTTCTCATAATAATTGAGCAGAGGTTGTTCTTAAACAAGTATTCGAGAACAATTTTTTGTTTCGTATTTTTCATACAGCCTCTTTAAACTTTGGTCCTGGCCACTTACCGAGTCTCCAGTATGTATTAGGCTACATCAACCTTCTAAATAAGGTGACATTTAATTTTATTTATGCAGCCAAATTTACTGAAAACTCAGTAAGTAGTCGGTATCAACGTTCAGTTACTCTTTTTGGGAAATTCAATAATATTATTTTTTTTTCCTACAAACGGAAACACTGCTCCGAATCAAGCCAAATTTATTTTTTCAATAATAAAAAAAATGTTATGGATTTGTGATACTAATCACCTACCAAGATTCAGTATGGATTTGGCTGCATAAATATATGTCCCCTTGTATTAATAAACATTAGATAGAGAGAGACGTTATAGTAATTATTAAGTATTTCTGAGTAAACTAAAACAATAAGAAGTAAATATAATATAATATAAACAATAAAGGGTGCCGAGAATAATGTGTACTGCTCTTAAATACGGCAATTTATAGCCATTAATTTTTTTATAAGATGTAATTGTTCATCCATGGATGTAGTGACTAGAATAGAAAAATTAATGATTCGGGTTTTGGGCATATAGAGAGGATGAATGAAAGTAGAGTGACGAAAGGAATTTATGCTGCACAAATGGAAGGTAAAGCTCGACCAGGCCGCCCTAGAAGGACGTATGCCGACCAAATAAGCGACATACTGAAAAAGGGCAAAGTGAAAAGTACCCGGAATAGAAGAGCCTGTATGACTAGGTTGATGGATGTAGAAGAAGCAAAAGAGGTGTGTCAGGATCGTAGCAGATGGAAATCTGTAGTCTCTGCCTACCCCTCTGGGAAACAGGTGTGAGTATATGTATGTATGTACGTAATTTTTATATTAAAAGTTTAATATTTTTTTGTTTTTCCGCGGCCCTACTGAAATGTTTGTACCTACATCCTTTCACCTCAATTTTAGTTCCTGAGTTTTACTGTACTATATGGACGGACACCCGAGTCATTCCTATCAGGTTTTTCATGTTATGATGGAACCCTAAAACTACGCCTTGCCCCAAAGTGATTCGAACCTGACACCATCACTATGAAAGGGTAAAAGATCCCGTAGTAGAGTCACGTAAATAGCAAATTATTACACTCCGATAACCTACTCACACGAAGCCTCCTTCAGGTATTCTCGTTAGAATTATGAGCGAAGCTAATTATAATGGAAGCTGGGTTTACTTACCTTATAATTTGCTTCTCCTCTAGCTTACCCTGGCTTTTAAGATCCCGCTTGTTTTATCTCCACCTTCAGAATTATACCAGGCTTTTGCGACGATGATAGTATCTGACTTGGGCTGGGTTTTGACTTGTTTAAGTGGAATGGTTTCTGCTCTGGACGGCTATTCTTGCACTATTTTTCACTCGCAATATCGGTCGTTTGATCTTTGTTTAAAGTATGATTAGTCGGGCAATGTAAAGTGGAGTGACTAAATCTCATTAAATAAAAAATACGGAATGTAAGGAACTCTTCAACCCAAAAAATATATGCATATTCGCGGGAAATACCTTTTAAAATCACCCGAAATCTGCCTTTGCGATTTTTCCGCACAAAAAGAGCCATCCTGGACGGCTATTCCAGCATTATTTCGCATTCGCAATATCAGCTATTAGATAGATAAATGACTTGTGATGAAAACTATAGGTAGAGTTACTATATTTTTTGTTATTGCAAATCTATAGAAAGCGTTCCTTACATTCTACAGTTTTTATTTGATGTGATTAAGTCACTCCACTCTACATCGCATGACGTTTTACAACTGTAATCAAAAGTTGAGCGGCTGATATTGCGAGTGAAATATAAATATAATGTCAGAATAGGCGTCCAGGTAAGGCGATTCTGACACATGCAAAAATTTTTAGAAGCTCGACTTACAGGAACGTATTAAGCTTTTAAAATAAAACCCTTTACCCGGATTCATAACATGTTTTACATGTGTTTTAAGGACTTATATATTGTAGACATTTCGACATTTTTGACGAGTGAAAGCAAATTCATTTAAAAAATAAAGCGTGTGAATTTTGTACCAGAATAGCCGAACAACTTCTCGGCTACAATTTCAAATACATATTATGTACAGTTAACAAAAGATAAACAGTAGGCCTACCATGAGTTTTGGTCACGATACGATACACGTTACCGTCTCCGTAAAATAATTTGAATGAGAAATTGTGGTTCCTCTCGTACGCCGCTAGGGGCGCTGCACAATTTCTCACCACACTAATATTATAAATGCAAAAGTTTGTGTGTGTATGTTTGTTCCTCTTTCACACTGAAACGGCTGAACGGATTTGGATGAAATTTAGAATGGATATAGCTTATACCCTAACTTAACACATAGGCTACTTTTTATCCGGGAAAAAGGCATGCCTTCAATTCGAAAAACACGCGGGCGGAGCCGCGGGCAAAAGCTAGTTCTCATATAAATATTTTACGCAGTCGTTATGGTGTATCGTGACCACAACTTATGGTAGACCTACTGGCTAGCTGCAAACATTCTGGACTTAAGACCTTCTGACAAGATACAGATAAGTTGAGGAATAAATATTAAAAAAACCGGCCAATTGCGAGTCGGACTCGCGCTCGAAGGGTTCCGTACCATTATATAAAAAAATAGCCAAAAAATCATGTCTGTTGTATGGGAGCCCCCCTTACATATTAATTTTATTTTAATTTAATCATTTATTTTTAAAGTGAATCATATAACTCAATATTCTGTGAATATTTCAAGCGTCTACCTCTTGCCGCTAACAATATCGAGCAAAAACGAGCTAAAAAATCACGTTTGTTGTATGGGAGCCTCCTTTAATATTTATTTTATTCTGGTTTTTAGTATTTGTTGTTATAGCGGCAACAGAAATACATCATCTGTGAAAATTTCAACTGTCTAACTATCACGGTTCATGAGATGCAGCCTGGTGACAGACGGACAGACAGACGGACAGGCAGACGGACAGCGGAGTCTTAGTAATAGGGTACGGAACCCTAAAAAACCGATAGGACTCACTTTTTTAACTGTGCACGGTATAAAATTCATAGAACGGACAATTCTCACGTTTTTAGGATTCTATAGTCCGACAAGGAACCCTTATAGTTTCGCCATGTCCGTCTGTCCGTCCGTCTATCCGCGACTTATCTCAGAGACTATCAGTACTAGAAATCTGTAATTTGGTATGGGTATACATATTATTCACGCTTACATAAGGGCAAAAAAAATCATTTTTTTTTTATAGTATCTCCCATACCCAAATTGGGGATGATTTTTTTTCTCGTCTATCCCGTAGTGGGGTATCGTTGGATAGGTCGTTCAAAAACACTATTAGTGTGTGAAAACTATTTTTCTATTTAGGGATCCGTTGGTGAAATATTAAGCTTTAAAATGCAATTTTTTGTTAGAGTCAAGTGTCCTCCCCCCGCACCCCTGCCGGCTAGACGGTTTTTTTATGGTAATGTGAAAAAATTCACAGAATTAGTATATATAATGAAAAGGGAAACTATCACAGCTAAGTAGGCTTTACAGGTTTACGAGTACAGGTCGCGCCAAACTTTTAGTCCACTCTAAATACGACAATGCATGGGCCTTCCCTCTAAATGTATGGGACTAGAAGTTTGGCGCGATCTGTATTAGTAGACCAACTTATAAAATGTACTGGGCAACTACGGAACCCTACACTGCGCGTGGCCCGACACGTACTTGGCCGGTTTTTTTATTATTATTTAAAGAATCAAAAGACACTATGGGACTAACCAAGTTTATTGTACTAGAAATTACAGAAATCGCTAAAAGACTTTAAAAAATAGTAACGAGATTTTGTCTGCGGATTTTCACAGCTAGAAGTGTGTTTCAATATTTAAGTATTTGTAGTTTTTGTTAGTTTTCGGCTAAGCGGTTATTTTATCATCACCTCATACAGATCTGGCTCACTACCATGATAATAAAAAAACCGCATTCGAATCCGTTTTGCGGTTCTCAAGTTAAATAAAACGGAACATACAGATAGGCAAAAATTATAAAATCTCTAATTTTGGTCTCAGTAGAAATTCAAATTCAATTCAATACTTATAATAACCCATTACTTACAACAGCGTAGCAGTTCTTCTGTGCTTACTACGGTGCGGCGGCGTAGTGGGGTTCTTGTATTTGTTATGGTGCGGGGTAGTGGGCCTTTCGTGTTTGCTACGGTGCGGCGTAGCGGGGCTTTTGTGTTTGCTATGGTGCGGCGTAGCGGGACTTTTGTGTTTGCTATGGTGTGGCGTAGCGGGGGTTTTATGCGTGGTATGGTGCGGCGTAGGGGAGCTTTTGTGCTAAATGTAAATGGTAACTTTATTTTTCGTCACCAAAATTTATATTTGTCTAAGACTTTTATTCACTAATTAATAGATTTAACCCCACGAAATATTATCATTCTCGGGAAACAAGTGTATTGTGCATACTGGTACGTTTTGAGTGATATTATAGGGTTTTGGTTTTTGAAGGAAAACAGTTTTTTTAACCTTGAAATCCGAATACAAAGTATCACACTGGGACATTAAAATCATAGGTGATTATAATGCCAGAGAAACACCTCGGAAACCCCCTCAGGGATACATGTCGTGACGATGTGTATGTTTTTAGAGTTCCGTACCCGAAGGGTGTCAAACTAGACCATTACCAAGCCTCCGTTGTTTGTCTGTCCGTCTGTCACAGGGTTTTACGGCTTCAGCCGTACTAGGTAGACAGTTGAACATTTTAACAGAATACCTATTATACATGTCAAAATAATTTATTTCGGAGCATTCGGGCCTCGCATCTGTCACAGTGAAGTACTTGACTGGATGCTGAAATATATCTAACAATAAAATTTTATCATTATGTGTATTCGTAGGTTTATTTCTCCCAAACTGCAAGACAAACTTAAAGTATCAAAACTAAATTGTTAAATTGTAGCTCAAAGTTTTTTTTTCTTAGTTGCTTTCATATGTAATCAAATTAGTATGAAACTGTCTCTTACAAATCATACACAGTTAAAAAATAAATTGTTAGATGATCTTCTTTCTTGGCCTATAACTAATTCGTATGATGACATCGAAAGTCTACTTATTATGTCTCATATCACTCAAATCGTAGCTTTACTAATCATGTGCCTACTATTAATTCAGATTAACTATCCATCATGTACATATTATTTTAAGTAAATGCTTACATAATTTATCTAAATGATCTTCAAAGTTTCATATAAAAATATCACACTTGCATACAAATATCTTCCCCTTTTTTATATGTCAACAATATTTTTTATTTTTTTATAGTAATTTTTGTTGGGTATTAAAAATTAATGTTTTTGTGTTTCTTTTTTATCTAAATTCAAGCACTGGGCGTTAGTTATTTTGTGGCGAAAATAACTAATGTACATCCCATGGAATAAAAGATTCTAGTTTGGGAGCCGACTTTAACAAAGATGTTAAAATGTTTTTTTACAAGTTGTCATTTTTTGCTGTATTAAACTAATCTTTCCTCTTGGGAATCATAACCATTTTAATTAATTGTCCCCATACAAAAAACCTCGAAAAAGTTGAATTTTTTCAACGTTATTGGTTCAGCTATCTAAAAGACGGTAATACATATGTACAAGTTTTTTTGGTAAAGTCGTTATACGTACTCAAAAGTAAAATAAAAAATAATAAAAATTTGCGTTCCACACTCAATGGTAGCTGAATTGTTTTTCAGGCGCTACCATTTTAGCTGCTTGTTGTGTGTAGTCTTGATGCTACGACATCTTTACTTTTTTTATTTACAATGTTTTAGGGCTCCGTATCCGTATTGCGTGGAGATACTGAACCCTTTGTGCTTGAGTCCGACTCTCACTTGGCCAAATGATTTTCTTTGTTTCTTGACGTATCCCATAAAAAACGAAGATATTGTTTTATCTGGGTACATGTCTTGTTTCGCAATTAAAGCACTTCGAAGCACACATTACGTAGTTCCTTAGTGAATACATCGTTAATCACGTCACCATAGCCATTATCATTAGTGAACAGACGTCATGGAGATAACAATCGATGTGCAACAAAGCTAATCAAAGCCGCAGTGAATGCGTGCCAAGCTTACACCTCACCAGGCGCCTAGGCACGCCACCGTTTTAGTACAAAATTTAATAATCTGTTTCTCAGTTGCTTTTCGTAATACACCAAACTATATGACCTCCATCATCTGGTGCTGGTATTTTAAAAGGCAACATTTTGCCAAAATTTTGAATATTAATTTTGTTTTAAAGATATCAAGCTGGACAGATTTACATACAAAGTTGTTTTCTTGCCTCAGATTGTACCCATATCAAAATTTTACATTTCAGCCTTTGTAAATGCCTGTATTTAACTATAGAGGTCTATACCTTTAGTCTATAATGAAAAACAACAGAGAAACGGGTTATCAAATTTTGTACTAAAACGGTGGTGTGCCTATGCGTCTTAAGGGTCCAGTAGTCTAACTAAATTTAATTACAATTTGTATTACAATTTGTATAATATTCTTCATATTGATCGGCATTTATAAAAAACATATTTAATATAGAATTGGGTAGAATTGTTTAGTTAATTTTTACTTAGAAACTAGCTTTCACTCGCGGCTCCGCCCGCGTTTTATTCGGTTTTTACGTCATGCTTTGGAAAGTGCCAAAAGGAAGTAAAGGAAGTGAATCATTTCACAAATGTTTTGCAACGTGAAACAGTGTTTTTTGGGCTGAAGGGTAGCCTATGTCTTAATTCAGGATATTATTATAAACTATGCCCATTCCACATTTCATGCAAATCCATCTACCTGTTCCAACGTGAAGGTGTAACAAACTTACTAACAGACAACATTTCGCATTTATAATAATATATATATAATATTTTAAAAATATAATATAAAATATATTATATATATATTTATTGTAGGAGGAGTAGAATAGAAAGAAGAATAAAATTTATTTTTTATCCCAATCATTGACAATGTAAGGAGAGCCAACTATGTGATGAAGTTTAATATTGGTGAATATGAATCCTACAGCAAAAATCATGATTTTGCAATGTGGTGTAGGGTATCGAAGAGGGTTAACGCACTTAGTGATCCAAAAACGCGGGTTCAGTTCTGGGTGCCTGTTTAACGCCGAAAATATTTCGCTTTCATTCCACATTGCACCGACCTTTGTTCAATACATTAAAGACTCCACAAATACAGCCTTTCAGTGAACACTACACAAACACTATTATAAAGAGATAAGGTCCTAAATCATATGACCTGAGTTATCAACTATTTTGGACAAACGGTATCAATATCAACCCCAAACGAGGAAGACTTATGACAACCCATGTCAAGTGTACGGGGATTGTCACTCCCCTACACGCTCGCACAAATCCATCCACGACTAATAAAAGTGGTACCGCACTCTTAAACCCCAATAATAAAGACTATTATTGGTCAAATAACGTGTCTAAAGGTCATGGTAAGACCGTCTTACATACATGAGAAACGTTTTACGTTTAGCAGCATTTTATTGGTTTCAATTCCGCCGCCTTGTCGGGGATAATAAGCCGTTTAGGTGGTTAATTCTTATCCTATTCTTAGTGCTGACTAAAGAGTTGGGACAGTAATGAAAAAAAAGACTTTCAGTTCATAGCTTTTATTTGATAACACACACTGTGAACGAAATCCGAACACATACATTAAACAACAAAGTTGCGATACACGAGATCATTATGTTTATATAGCGTTCACCAAATATATTTATGCATAACTTAAGATGGTTGTTCCAACAACTATAAATAATTTTATCAAAACTACTGGCATAACGAAAAATATTTTTCATCAACGTCTCTAAAACACAAAAATAAATAATTATAGTTAGGTCTCCGAACAACATAATGCTATAAAATATTTTTTCTGAGATTACAGTCCATGTGATACTTACTAGGAAGGCAAAGGGAACTTAGCCCATACAGCCATGTCTGAGGATTTATATCAAATACCAATGAGGTTTTTAAAAAATGTTCTCCAATACGTACAAAACAGTAACGAGGTTACAGTTCAACTTTATTTTCAGCCAGGTATTGTCTATGGCTTACGGCGCTTTGGACTCGGTCTGTCAATGGATGAACTGTTTGTTGTTGCGCCATAGTTTTCGAGGAAATTTATTTATTACTTACTGAGGTCATATGGATCAAAATAATTATTTTGCCCTAAAATTAGTTACAGCAGGGATGGTGATGATATTTGACTCCACCTTACATTCTGGAAATAACGACGGAAATTACGAACACTTTTGGAACAAGCTTTTACAAGAATAATCAAAAATGGCTAACAACAAATTTACAAAAATTATGAAAACAGGTTAGTAGGCATGAGTTTAGATAAAGTAGTGTATGAAACTATACATAACTAGGCATTCAAATCTTTTTATGTACAGTTTCATAAACTACTATTAAAGCATGTTTATAGTTACTGTGCAGGATAACTACCAAATTAATGAATAAAATAACGCAACTTTGCTATAGAAGCCTAATAGACATAAAACTATTGTCACGTAGTGCCATAATATCACATTTGTTTATATTTTTTTTATAAATCAATAATTAATAAGTTTATTTGTTTATAACGTTTCTTTGTTTATACAAAAATTAGATAAGCAATCATAAATTTTGCGCTTTGGGACGAATCCTGGAGCAATCACCGACCTACAAAGCGAAAAAGCTATCTGGTTTCAACGCCGTACCTAATAGAAGGTGCAAAAGCCTTAAGGACATACAAACAGACAGGCAGGCTAGCAAGCAGATAGGCTGACGAAGGCTATATTTTCATTAACATTTTATCCCCATCTCAAACACAAACTTTTACTTCCAAAGAGCGATTACAGCAACCCTTTTGCCTTCAAAATGTCCCAAGTGAAATCCGGTTGTATTTTTCTCAATAACAACAAGAAAAGATCAAAGGATTGTTTGAGAATAAGCCTTCATGTCTCGCTCGGCTAAAGTTGCCATTGGCAATCTCGCTCGGCGATTAGCAGATTACATTACCAACTTTATCTTTTCGCTCGAAAAGGATTCGTTTGATCTCTATTTTGAAGTGTTAAACGCTACTTTTCTCTGGACTGAATGAAAACCTTCGTTTGTGGATCAGTAAAACTTGACAATGGTAAATGGAATGCTAGCGGAACTCTTAGTACTGAGCAATGAAGATGATTTTTCAATGACTTTCATTTTTTCAACTATGGTGGGCTTATTTGTTTTGCGATGGGGTTGCAGATGATGATTCATGTGTTTTTGATACTTGTAGTCAAATGGAGCAAGGGTTGTGACGTCATATGAACGGGCTGTTTTGACAGATGGCACGTTCAGTGTTATTGATGAATGATGGCGCGCCGCATCAATATTCAGTGCATGCAAATTGTTGAAAATGTGAAAATAAACACTTCCTCTGTTGCGAGTGTGAAATATTGTTCATGCTTTCAATTTGGATAATTGGTACTTATTCATTCATTTTTAGGGTTTCACAGTCGCGATTTCTAAAGAAGTAATAAAATGTAATGTACCTGATATACTAGAATGTTGCGCTATAGAACTTACTGACCATAATATCACGATTTTGAATATTTACAGAGGTACCAAGTGTACAAAAGATGTTTATGAAATTTTCTTTAAGACATTGACCAAAATTTTAAGTTTTTACAGTGTTAATAAATAAAAAAGCTTATAATGTGTGGCGATTTCAATATACACATACTAGTGACAAATGTGAATACACAAACATTAAAAGACATTTTAAATAGTTTCAATATGAAAATGGAAATTAATCAACCTACAAAAAAGAGGTGTCTGGACAACTTATTTCATAACATACGTGGTTGTAACAGCGAAGTCATAGAGATGGCTCTTTTCAACCATACGGCAGAGATACTCAGATGTCCAGTAAATAAAACGTGTAAAAGTTCACATTAGTTCCTTAATATCAGAGACATAAATTTAGATAATATGACAAAACAACAACAACAACAATACAGCTTTATTTGTACACCAAAAAAAAAGGAAACAGAAAATAATGTAACACTTAATGTAACATATTGGGTAAATACAAACAGGCGGCCTTATCGCTTAAAGCGATCTCTTCCAGACAACCTTTGGGTGGAAGAAACTGGTCAAGAGGATAACTCATATGGTGGTGTACTAAATTTGTGTATAGGTAATATATATATAAATATATTGAAAGATATATAAATGTATATTAATAGATAATATTAAAAAACTACAAAATTTAGAAATCACTTAGGAAACCTTAGTTTTTCTGAATGTTATAATACACTCGATCCAAATGGAGCATTCGACAAATTCCTTTTGGACGAATGATAAAATGTATATGCCATCCTGCTTCCACATGGCTGACAATCTTGTGAATTATTGAACGCGATTCTGGAAGTACATAGGAAAGTACAGTGACCACTCTTTTGGTAGGGCTTCTCATTCTCATGTCTTCATGCTCAGCCAAGCGCTCTTCATCAACACTTTCACCCTTTTAAGGCGAGGTTATTCAGAGAAATCTGCTCTGCTCCAACGCTTTCTTCTTTCACGACAATCTTGTGAATTATTGAACGCGATTCTGGAAGTACATAAGAAAGTACAGTGACCACTATTTTGGTAGGGCTTCTCATTCTCATGTCTTCATGCTCAGCCAAGCGCTCTTCATCAACACTTTCACCCTTTTAAGGCGAGGTTATTCAGAGAAATCTGCTCTGCTCCAACGCTTTCTTCTTTCACGACAATCTTGTGAATTATTGAACGCGATTCTGGAAGTACATAAGAAAGTACAGTGACCACTATTTTGGTAGGGCTTCTCATTCTCATGTCTTCATGCTCAGCCAAGCGCTCTTCATCAACACTTTCAGCCTTTTAAGGCGAGGTTATTCAGAGAAATCTGCTCTGCTCCAACGCTTTCTTCTTTCACGACAATCTTGTGAATTATTGAACGCGACTCTGGAAGTACATAAGAAAGTACAGTGACCACTCTTTTGGTAGGGCTTCTCATTATCATATCTTCATGCTCAGCCAAGCACTCTTCATCAACACTTTCAGCCTTTTAAGGCGAGGTTATTCAGAGAAATCTGCTCTGCTCCAACGCTTTCTTCTTTCACGACAATCTTGTGAATTATTGAACGCGACTCTGGAAGTACATAAGAAAGTACAGTGACCACTCTTTTGGTAGGGCTTCTCATTCTCATATCTTCATGCTCAGCCAAGAGCTCTTCATCAACACTTTCAGCCTTTTAAGGCGAGGTTATTCAGAGAAATCTGCTCTGCTCCAACGCTTTCTTCTTTCACGACAATCTTGTGAATTAATGAACGCGACTCTGGAAGTAAAGGGTGTTTTTTTTAGAGGTATAGAACTTTGAAATGGAATAAAACAAAGATGATTTTTTTTATTGATATGAAATTTATTTTATTCGAAAGACAATCTTCTGGCACTATAATTTAAATATGACTTCTGGCATATGTCCGCCACGGCTGGCTCGGACGTAGTCAAATCTGGAGGTCCAATTTTCGATGACTTTTTCCAACATTTGTGGCCGTATATCGGCAATAACTCGCCGAGTGTTGTCCTCCAAGTGGTCAATCGTTTCGGGCTTATCGGCGTAGACTTTTTTCGTTCATCAATTGAACAACCATGATGTGCAGGAGTTGTGGTTTCAACAAGACGGCGCAACATGTCACACAGCTCGTGCCACAATTAATTTATTGAAGGAAACGTTTGGTAACCGCATAGTTTCACGTTTCGGACCCGTGAATTGGCCTCCAAGATCGTGCGACTTAACGCCACTTGACTATTTTCTGTGGGGATATGTGAAGTTGCAAGTCTACGCCGGTAAGCCCGAAACGATTGACCACTTGCAGGACAACATTCGGCGAGTTATTGCCGATATACGGCCACAAATGTTGGAAAAAGTCATCGAAAATTGGACCTCCAGATTAGACTACGTCCGAGCCAGCCGTGGCGGATATATGCCAGAAGTCATATTTCAATTATAATGCCAGAAGATTGTCTTTCAAATAAAATAAATTTCATATCAATAAAAAAAATCATCTTTGTTTTATTCCATTTCAAAGTTCTATACCTCTAAAAAAAACACACGTTACATAAGAAAGTACAGTGACCACTCTTTTGGTAGGGCTTCTCATTCTCATGTCTTCATGCTCAGCCAAGCGCTCTTCATCAACACTTTCAGCCTTTTAAGGCGAGGTTATTCAGAGAAATCTGCTCTGCTCCAACGCTTTCTTCTTTCACTTATCTATCCCGCTCAGTGAAAGCGGGCCACTTAGACAAATTCTTATTAGTTTTCAATATTTATTTGAACTATTTTACAAATATTGTTTACTACTAAAAGATTCGTGGTTTAGATTCATAATGATATTGAAACGGCTACTCACGATTTTAATATAGCCAGACGCCGCGTAACCATGTTTGCCTCCGAAGAAACTGTACGAATGCAGTGAAACTAGTCAGGCGAAATCTGACTATATAAAAATGGTGAGTAACCGTTTCAATATCATTATAATATTGTTTTCATAAAAAAAATTGTACAATACTAAATCCCTTCACTTGATATATTTTTCATTTACAAACAATAAATTAAACTGTTTTTAGCGGAAAATCATATTACATGTTTCAGAATTATTTCAAAGCAGCAAAATTCTATTGGTTTCTGAAAAATTACGATAATAATTTGAGTAATTATGTCTTTACTCAAATTATTATGGTAATTTTAAGCATATTATTTTTGAAATTTTTATTTATATTTCAGTGACCGAAAAATTTATTTAAAAACAAGCATTTATGGTAAAACACGAATTCCCTCGCCTAACTTAATCGGACAATCCACCTGAATAAAAGCGCACAGAAAAATCTACAAAATATCTGTCATACACTCCAAGGTGCATAGAAAGAAGCACTCACCTTCATTTGTCACCAAATGGCCGAAGAGTGTTGACCCGGTCGTAATTCTCACGATAGCTCAGAGCCAGAGCTTAGTTTCAGATTGCAGACGAACTGAGTTAGTTACTCCCGGTGAATTGCGGATTCAACATCCAAACTGCTCAATTGATCAGGACGGCGACTCTCGCACATGCGACAATAGGCATGATGAGTAAAACAAATTTATTAGTCCGTCAGCTAGATTATCAGAAAATATTGGACACGTATTTTTTCTTTTTTTAATTAAATAAACAATGATGAAGATATAGCCCGCTGAAGTTTCGCGTGACGTCACATCTATAGATAGGTACAATGTTACTAAGAAGTGACGTCATTTTCCCCCACTCACAAACTTTGACGCGCTTTATCTCTGTCATTTTTTGTTCGATTGACAAAAGAAAAAATATGTGTCCAATATATTTTGATAATCTAAATGATGGACTAAATAGAATAATATTTTGTTTACCCTGTCTACAAGCCTATTTGCGAAGGCCGAAAGCTGGTGATTTTTACAAGCTCTTTATGAAGAAACGCATCAAACTTTTAAAATATAAACCTGTTGTACGTATTCATAACATGCTTTACGTGTCTTATAAGGAGTTATAGTTAATAGAATTATTATCACACAGAATTTATGACGCGATAAACAGAGGTATATGAAAAGCAAAGCGTGTGAAAATTTTTGCGAGAATCGCCGTCCTGCTGATTGATAGTTCGACTGAACGGAATGGCATGATATGTATTAGTATGATTTATTTTATTTATAATTTTTTTTTTATAAATTTGCCGGGGTCTTGCGTGGATGTTTCTTTAATTTTTGAGTAGTGTCGACAGTTTTCGGCTGGGCGGCTATTTTATCATTACCCCTTATAGCCTATAATACGTTGATCGGGATCATTACGTGTATCGGGATATTAAAAAAAAACCGCATCTTAATCCGTGGAGTGGTTCTCGAGTTAAAATAGAACATACATACATACAGAGAGAAAGACAAACAGACAGATAAGAATTAAAAAAAAAACTCTTCCTCGTACAATACAAACCAATTTCATATAGAATTAAAAACCTAGGTACGAATGCCTATCGAGTAAAGTAGGTAGTCTAATCTTTGCATTTTAAGTACAGATATTACAGGCCAAACCCAATTTTAAGAGAAAATAGTTTTGTCTAGGCAAAACTGATTTCTAGGTTGTCGTAAAAAAATAACCATGAAGGTTATAGCGGTTTGTAGTTTGTCTTAATTGGCAAAACTATATTTTGTTCTAAAATCTGGTTTGGCCGGTAACAAAGATATTGTAATGCATAGTATCACTAGTGTAGCACAGGGGCATAGTAAAAACACAACTGTTCCGCGTCGTGCGAGGCTTAAATGCCTACTGTTGCAGGGTGGTCAATTCATTTTGCGGCGATGCGACGAACGACGTACTGTGGAGCGCTGCTGACCCTAGTCACACCGCCAGAAACCGCCTGAGATATTGTCGTTGTGTGCGTGCTGTGGTTCGTGCGTGCAGGCTCGCACACATATAAGCCGCGCGGGCGACATCTCTGTGAAGATAGCTTTACTATTCTGTTATTACTATGACACCGGGTCACCAATGGCGGACCCCGGTCCGTGTCCGGACCGCCCACCTATTTTGTAGGGACCCAGAAGAATCTGAGAATAGTTCAGATTAATAAATGTCATTATTCGCATGAGGTACTTACTTTATTTCTTTAATTAGGTATGTATATACTTAATAATAAAGTATTCTGATTTCTTTTGGTTGTATATATTCATTGACATTTTAAATCTAGGTTGCTATTTATCATCTAGCAAACAGAATGCGAATTTATTTTTAACAACTTCAAAAAAGGAGGAGGTTCTCGATTCAACTGTATTTTGTTTTGGGTATGTTGCTCCATAACTCTGGCAAAACTTAACCGATCGAATTTTTTTTTGTTGATATCTTGATATTTGATTGATATAATTGATACTCGAGTAATTTATTTAATTAATTGAATGACTTGATGGTATGATAGTGGGGGAGCACGCGTGTTGGCCTTGTTGCTAACAATTACGAACAGACTCGTGTTCATGAAAATGAGTCTAATGGCGTAAACTGCTTACGGAGTAAATTGTACGACTTGTCTCGTACAATTACAGAAAGTATTATTATTTCGAAGAATGTTATTTGATATAAAAAATATGTATTTTTTTCATAGGCATAAACTACAGCGTAAATTATATAGTCGGATTTTGGTAGGTATATTTGTTGCAGCTTGCTGACCGGTGAAGGAAAACAGATAAAACCTGCATGTCATACGCTGATAGACCCTAATCTCATTGGGACGAAAAACACTGAATAAGGCGAGATCAATATTTGGTAACACCTGTGATAATCCACCTGTCGTGAATAAACATTACTTAGTCTCATGAACAATTTAATACCAATCAAAAGATACAAATTCCTACATATACTAAATACTATATTCAGTTACTCGTTAGCACCAGGCTACAATATTTACTATATGAGAAATTGTACAGCACCCTTGCGAGAAGAACTAGAATTTCCCATACAAAATATTTTATATTTTACTCAGTCGCTAACGAGTATCGAGGCCCAACTCACAAAACGCCGAAACCAACTCTAAGGCGTCGTCCAAACACAACGCGACTACGCGATCATCGTAAGTTTGCACGAATTTTAGTCGTATGAATCTGCGATCAAACATACTGATGTCAAATAGGTGTCCTAATTGGCATTCCCGCGATGCAGTCGCGCGACTAAGATGATTAATAATCTATTCGCGAGAACTAACACATTGATGTCGAATAGGTGTCCTAATTGAATACGCGCGATAATCGCGTCCCGTCTTTGGGGATCCGGGTGAGGAGCAGAGCAGGACACGGCCTGCCTATGCCCGCGGGTCTTGCTGGCCTGCCACCATTTTAAGAATGTGATGTGTTGACGGCGCAGCATTTTCAGGAAGCAAAATAAGGTTTAAGATTCTTTATTTTCGCATAATAACATTTACACATTCACTTAAAATGAGAACTTAATAAATTCTAATCAAAGTTAAATAAATTTTATTTTACACGACCAGTGGGTCAGGTGCAAGCTGACATATTGTTTTGCTCAAACACAAAACTAAAGTCTAAAACTAATAAAACAAGTAAACAGTTACAAGCTAAACTAAGCTACTTGGCCCGCCAATTTTATAACAATACCTAATAAGCATAATAATCTATGTTCTACTTGGGCATTAAGTTTTTTTTATATTGTTTTTATTTATTTAATGACTGTTTTAATATTGGCAGTGACGTAATTCTTCAATAGTTTTTTAATGATATAAAATATAATATTCCATCCATTCATCAACCTGTTTCGTCCACTGCTGCGGTCCTCCTGGAAGAAATGCCCATACTCACACACGCTGGGCAGGCGTGTTGGTGAGCGCGGTGCCGAACCCTTTTCACTAGTGACGCCGATTTATAATATTAATATAAAATGAATGTATACATTAATAATTAATAAGCACAATCATTCGCGTTCTATTAAGACACCCAGTTTTTGTTACTCGCGACTACGCGATGGTCGCATCGCTTACTCGCACGATGATCGCGTAGTCGCGTTATATTAGGATGACACCTTAGGACACGACATGAGGTAATCTGCGACATAAACGTGGCAACTAACACGTAACATTGAATACATACGGCCGCTACATTTACCTCAAGTATAAGAGGCTATCGATAGCCTCATAGAATAGGTGGAGAGTGTTGAACCGGCAGTAACTCTCGTGATAGCTCAAAGCTAAGTCCTCAGATAGCTGCCGAACTAACTGTTAGTTATAGTACCGCCCAACTGCGGGTGAGCTGATAGGTTTTCAAAGTCAATTTAACGGAATGGGATCTTTGTTTTTCTTGTGCAGGCATTTGAGAGTCGTTGAAAGTTAGGTATTTGATTGTGGATTTGAAGTAAGCTATAATAGAACGCGGCTATGAAGTTAATCCTGACACATTGCGCAACTATGAAGTTTCTGAATAATGACAATGTCAACCACATAGGAAAAAATTACATAATTACTTATTGCGTGTGACAGAATAGTGAGTGGCAATAATATCACAGACAATATATCGATACACGTTAAAAAGTTCGTATAGCTAAAAATATTGTTATGTTTTATGATGATGTGCATTATTGTAAATAAAACGTAAAATTAGATATATTAGTAATATTCTCCTTCAGTTAATTATAAATATTAATGAATAAATGAGTTTGTTTCTTTATTACTAACCTCTGGGAATTGAACTCTTTTTACCTAGAGAAAACTTTTTGAATTTGAATGTAAAGTACAATATTTCCTGTCAATTAATTCAATGACACGTCAATAGGTATGATAAAACAATTTTAAGTATTGCCTTGATCGCTTTTCCAAAGGTTGATACTTTTGATTGTGCTAAACTTGTGCATGTTTTTGGCTATTAATACCTAGTGCCATCCCCCATCTCACCCATTGACCAAGGGGCAGATTGAAGCAAGGGCTTGAACTTGGAATTTGAAATGCTTACTACTTGGAATTGTTAAAATGCCAAAACGATCGAAGAAATTCGTTCTTAACAGTCAGTCTCGTGAGCTTATCATACGTGTTCGTGACTTTTTTGAACGAGAAGCTCAAAACGGCGGACCGATATTGCCCGTGACATCGGTGTTGGATCGAGTTGCAGATGCTCTCGATATCAGCAAAAAAACTATTATAAAAATCACGAAAGAAAAATTGGGTGAGACTGGCATCGAAGATAATGTTCTATATTCTCCCAACAAGAGAAAAAGAGCGAAGCTTACCGATGTAGATAATTTTGACGTTGACGCCATCCGCAGGCATATTTACAATTATTATTTACGTAAAGAGTACCCAACGTTGTCGAATTTAGTGCAGACATTAAAGGAAACTGGATTATTTTCCGGATCAAAAAAGTCATTGTCAAAGGTTTTGAAAAACATTGGATTCCGATATAAACAATGCAACAAACGAAAGGTGCTAATGGAAAGATCGGATATTGCCATGAAAAGGACTGATTTTTTACGCGAGGCGAAAGCTATAGATGATTGGGATAATGTAGTTTTTTTGGACGAAACGTGGCTAAATGCGAATCACACAGTTGGTCGCTCGTGGACGGACGATACGGCGGCATCGGCATCCAAAGTCCCCTCCGGAAAAGGAGCCAGACTAATTATTTGTCATGCTGGCAACGCCTGTGGTTTTATAGACAACTGTTTATTGGCCTTTGCGTCTAAAACCACAGGTGATTACCATGAAGAAATGGATGGTGAGAAGTTTACCCAATGGTTCACTAATATGCTGACTAGCCTTTCTGAGCCATCAGTTATTATTATGGATAATGCACCTTATCACTCCATGTTAGTTGATAAGCCACCTTCAAACTCTGAGAAAAAAGCCCATCTGGTTGCATGGCTTCAAAAAAAAGGTGTAGACGCAAGTATGTCTATGTTGAAAGGAGATTTGATTAGATTGATGAATATTCACAGATCGAGAGTAAAACGATACGTCATTGATGAACTAGCACTGCAACATGGGCACCGAGTACTTCGTTTACCGCCGTATCATTGCGAGTATAACGCCATCGAATTGATATGGGCACAGATCAAAGGACATGCGGCACGCCATAATACTGAACCTCCATTTTCCACAGCGAAAATGATGAAATTGTTAGAAGAAGCGTGCAATCACGTAACCAAAAATAATTGGAAAATGGTAGTGAATAAAACTAAAGCCAAAATATGGGACGATTGCAACAGAGACATTAAAGTGGATAATATTTTAGATAATGACTTTGAGTTAGTTATTAATACAAACGATTCCAGTAGTGATAATGGTGATGGTGCTTCGGAAAGTGATACATAATAAAGTAAAGAATATAAATATTATCTCTACCATAGAAGTATTAAGTAATTAAACTACTTCTATGATCTCTACCTAGATGTTTTTTTTTTCACTTTCTTCATATACTTACATCTGATAACTGCATTCGACTTTACTCACACTTGACGAATTTTATCGATACAGTGATCGAACGTATAACAACCCTAGAGGCATGTGTCAGGATTGACTTCATAGCCGCGTTCTATTATAGGTTTATAATTATAACATTATTTTATTCCGATCTTAGATGAAAAACTTTTGAATAAAAGAGCTTATAAAATTTTCATATAAAATTCTGATCCTCTTGTGTAGGTTAATATTAGTACAATTTCTTTACTTTTATGTATGTAAAGCAATTCTACAAACTAAAATAAACTGTGCAGGCTTTTTTACAAGCTTTTTGTAGATATACGTATATAGTATATAGGAACACTATTTTTTGTATTTGTCCGCATGACATTGTCAAATCTGATAGTTTGTTATTTACTAGTATAGGATAGGTTATTGTATAAACAACCGTGAAATTGTAATATCACTAGTGAAATTATAAACTAGCGGATTTTACAATATTATGGTGAAATATATATATATGTCCCCGGCAATCTGTATAATTCAGGTATTCTATACAATACATAGGTAATATACATAATACCTGGGGCGTCCAGGTAATGTATTAAATATTAATAAATTGTTGTCCGTTACATTATTTACCTAGGCAATGTATACAATTCCTACTCATTGTACCTATATAGAGTACTTGCTAGTCCACCGGCAAAGTGTAAAGTTATTACTTATTACTAATCAATGGGACAATATTCAGTTCGCAGTAAAAATTAGTTTCCGTGGTTATTTTTT
This sequence comes from Ypsolopha scabrella, assembly GCA_910592155.1. Lineage (NCBI taxonomy): Eukaryota > Metazoa > Arthropoda > Insecta > Lepidoptera > Ypsolophidae > Ypsolopha > Ypsolopha scabrella. The sequence goes on along the minus strand of OU342975.1, from coordinate 18,638,012 downwards.
ATGACCACCCAGAAATGCTATTTAACCAAAAGGCTAAGCTCTGTTCAGAAAGGATCATTTAAATACATGCCCTAAGTAATTTCCCGCTCCCGCCCACGTCTTTTATAAACATTGCCGGCTGCGCATTCGGTACTGTATAGAATACCTAGGCAAAGTATAAAATAAATAATCTTTCATACATTACCTAAACGTTTTTGGTATTCTATACATTACCTAGGTATTGTATAAAATACCGGATTATACAGGTTGCCGGTAACTTAAACAAACGCTACTCTTTTTAAAGTACCACAGTTATCTCTGAGTACGTCGTAACATGTATGTCTCTATAATTCTACTCTTTCTAACTATAATCTTCTCAAAACCACCAAGCACAGAGGTTCTTGTGTGCCACCAAGATAATTACGTTTTAATATTAAAGTATGCTTGGAGGCGAAATTAAGAACCTAGTATTGATATTATTTAACAGCAACCTGATTCAGATGGGATGTGAGATTATAGTTACCAACCAACCATAGAAACATTTTTAAACTGTGATAATAGCTTTTAATAGCAAGGACTTATTCCACTCAGCGCTCAACTTCTCCATATTCATAAAAGTATGCGCTTTTATTCTCAAATTTCACCCAGAGGACCTCCATATCTCCCCTAACTCCTTCACGCATACTTTGCACATAAAAATAAGGAGTATAGCGCTCAGATACCGTGGCTTCCTATTTCTATGCCATAAACAAATAAATTATGCGTCAAAATGTCGAGGGTGTGTCGAGATTTCCTACTTATCCCCTACGTAGGGGATACTATCTCGATGACGTATATGCGGGTGATATACGGGGCAAGTGTACCTACTTACTCATGGTTATGATTTTGTATGAGTCTCTTATTATTGTAGATAAGTACGAATATAGCACACGTAGAGAAAATATTGTGTAATATTTTAGGTGGTAGAGCTGATGCCGGGCTCGACTGTGGAGGTACCGCCGTCTTACTCGCAAATCCTCCCGAAGTGATTCGGGGGAGAGTAAAAGAACAGCTCTTAGGCAAAACCAGGCGGCCCACCATTGCCTGGGACCGATGGATGGCGGTATATCCATCCCCAATTGCCGGGCCTTATATAAAATAGACTGGCGACGGGCAGCGGCGTCACTGGTGCAAGGGTTTCGGCACCGCGCTCACCAACCCGCCTGCCCAGCGTGTGTGAGTATGGGCATTTCTTGCAGGAGGACCACCAAGAGTGGCGAAATCCTGGAAAGGCCTATGTCCAGTAGTGGACGAAACAGGCTGATGGATGGATGGATGGACTGTCAGAATTGATCTTGTAACACTTTATTTTGTAAAGTCTACATTAAATCCTTAAATTGGGAAATAAAGTCAACGTAGGGGAAACGCTGACACCTAAATTTCAAGGCTTTTTCTTGGCTTAGGTGTCAGAGCAACACCTGATCTTGATGTATATTTTTAGCCTATAACTTTGCATTTTGATTTATTTTAATTGCACCTGATCTTGTAAAAAAAAGAAAATTTTCATTTCAGTTATATGGAATGCAGCACGGAATCTTGCTGATTTGAAAAAATTTGAAAGGTTAATAAAAAAGGTAGCAGAGATATGATTATAATTAAATTTTTCTAGTAAAATAAATCATCTGAATTTTTATCACTGTTTTAGATCGATCAAAAGACGGCCCTCATGGTCAATGCATTAAATTACCCGATTTCTTTAAGCTCTTCCAATCATGACGACGGGTATGTCGGTGATCACTTGGCGTATATTTTATGGGGTTATCTGAAATCTATTGTTTATAATAACCGTCTAAGTCACCGTCAACAATTCGGCTCGCGCTGATTAGGTAACCCTAATTTTATTATTTAACTTTAGAATATCTAAAATAATCTGATCAAATTTGAAGCTAGTATGTATAGTCCTTAAGATAGAGCTGAAACAAATAGCGGTAAATAAAAAAATGTACTTTTTCGAGGTTTTTAGGGCTCCGTAGATCAAGATGAAAAAAACGGAACCCTTTTACGATCACTTTTTTGTGGGTCTGTCAAGATACTTTGAAAGACACAAGAAACTAATACCTCCTACAGACGTTTACGGCCTTATAGTGCTTTAAGAAAATCAAGCTCCTGACTTAACGTGGCAAAAAGTTATTGCCCTTTACTTAATCAATTTCATACAAAGTAGCTTACCATGAAAGTTTCCAGTTGCCTTAGAAACTATTAAAAGTCCGTATAATCTAAAAATTACTGGACTTTAATTATAAAAGAAGAAACAGACACAACAAATTTTCAACAAATTCCGTGCAAATATCATAAAATTACTTTCGCTCCAAGAAATCACCTGTATTCCCATTTTTTTTAATGTAGATATTACGTGACACGCAAGCAAAGGCTGTACGGTAAAGAGCTAAAAATACAAGTCCGCCAAGAGAAGCATTTTTAATCCGCCATTCAAAAACTTTCATATAGTGAACTTTTTAATAGTACCTATGTAATTTTTTGTTTCTAAATGAACCCAAAAATGTGCATAGAAAGATTTTATTTTTATTTTTAAGAGCAACCTCTTATATTCCTAGAAACCGATTTTGCCCCAAATCCAAGCAACTTTACAATTAGACCGCCATCGTGAAAGTTAATAGAAAAACACTATTTTGAAATGAAAGTTCTCTTGGATAGCTCGAGGATCTGAGACAACCAAGTAATATTTACCGTTCACTTGGCCAGTTGATGTGGATATTCGTAAAATCAGGACTTGCATGAAAAATATTTTCAAAATTATAATCATTGACCTCTGTTTCCACATCACCCGCCATTTTAAAAATAAATATAATCCATGGTTTGAAAAATATGTTGTGCCCATGCACCGATCCAGGCTCGCATACACCTTTTTTCCGGGGCTAATCTAATGCTGATTGTTTTTGTGGGTTGTTGACCATAAGGGACAGGATAGTTATATTTTTAAATGAATTTCAGTTTTTTTTTTATTTTACACTGGTCACATTTTCTACACATTCATAAAATTTCACGTTTCTAAAGCATGCGTTATACAAAAATGGTAGATTATCCGACATAACCAGCTTTATGTATAAGCTGATATAATAAAAATCCTTAAAAAAAATATATAAATTAAAATATCATTTAATTGTTAAGACAAAGAAATAATTTTTATTTTATTTAATACGATACGATACTTCCGCATACGATCGCTTGTTTAAGGAACAGAGCCTTACAAATTAGTTCACAAAATTAACCCAAATTCTAATAAGTTTAACAACGCACGCCGCAGATAATTCCTTAATTACTGCATTAACATGGCTTACCAGTTAAAATGCCATCATCTTTGTGCTCCTCCGAGAAATAACTTGCCGCCCCTTTCTAAATGTAAATGAGGGCAAGACGATTGTCTGGGCCTTCGCAAATAAGTGTACTCGAAAATTTACCTCGTTACCCCGTCGTTGCGGAGAGTACGGTTTACATGAAAATGTACTTGACTTTTTACTTTTTAATCGACTTGAAAAATATTTAGATAGCCACTTTGTGCGCATTATGAATCAAGACAAAAGAAACAACACTGACATACAGACAGACAAGGATTACCAGATATATAGAACACTTTATTGTGATATTGAGATTTTTACTAACAAATAGTTCAAACGAGCACCGCTGTAGCCACGTCATCAAAAACTGTTTTATTATTGTTAGGAATAAGTCACGCAATGCTATCACCAATTTATTATACTTAGCATGATAATTAGGGCAAACTCTTCCTGTATGCTAATGCGTACCTACAAAACAAATTGATATTTTTTTAAACGACAAACTTATATAACTTGAAATAAATATATATAATTTAGCTATATAAAGCCTTTAGTTTCCTTAAACTTGTATTAATAATAATAAAAAAAAAAAAAAAAAAATTTTCGAAATATATTTCGGCCCACTATGGGGCCGGCATCAGTCGAATACCTAACTTATATAACACTAGCTTTTGCCCACGGCTCCACCCGCGTGTTATTCGGTTTAACGATTTGCTTTTTCCCGGGATAAAAAGTAGCCTATGTGTTAAGTTAGGGTATAAGCTATATCCCTTCTAAATTTCATCCAAATCCATCCAGCCGTTTCAGTGTGAAAGAGTAACAAACATAAACATACACACACACACACACAAACTTTCGCATTTATAATATTAGTGTGATGTGATAACAACAAAAAGACTCAAATAAATACATCTAAACTACAAGATAATGTAATAAAAAAATGTAATAAAAACTGCTGGCCAAATCGCCGCTGTCGCTGAGACGGCTGCCCTAAGCGTCCCGAAGCGTTAACCAAAGGTGACGAAATTTCGTTATACAGTCAAAAAAGCTGCAAGAATAAAAACCTTAAGAAAGTTAGTTTTTCGGTTGAAAAAATCCAATAAACGGCTTTGAACGTACGAATGACTGTCATCTTAAAATTCCTAAAACCATAATTAACGACCTAACTTACTGAGCAATCGTTTCAGTTCAACTGCCTCGACCGTGGCTTCTGTCCATCCTCTTAAGGCGAGGTTATCCAGAGAAATCTGTCCTGCTCCACCGCTTTCATTTTACACATGTTTATCCTGCTTAGCGGAAGCGGGCCGCTCAGAAAACTTGCCGATTCGAGGTGTTTTTATTTATTATTTTGGAATTAGAGGAATTGGTTTTTACTATGATGACCGTTTTATATCACATTTTTCATGACGTTTATTTTAGTATGAGTTTTATTGTCCCAAATTTAACATAGCTCAAATGAATGGATTGACGAAAATGTCAGTAATCGTATATCGAACAGCTGAAATATTAAGATGTTAAGATACATTTTAATAAGCGCCATTTATTGGTTTAAAATGAATTTGAAGAGATACAAAAATGGGATAACCCCCCCTTAACGAAACCATGACGCCAAGCGACTCGACATATACAAACATGACGTCATAATAAGCCTTATTAGGAAATTGGTAACAGGTAATTGATAAATATTATTCATTCGTCCGTTACCGACTTCCGTGTATTTTGCGGAAGGTCCTAGACAGACTGATAACACCTCGCGTGCTTTCATTCTCCCACTTTCACGGCAAGCGCGCTTCATTCTAGGACTCTACCTATGTCATCCATGTCCAAAAAATATATACATATATATACAAGTAGTTCACCCCGAACTGTGTTCTCGCGCCCGCCCGATTCTCGCTTGACCGATTTGGCTCATGTTTGAACTTAAAAATTCTTTTTGCCTTATTTACTCGCCTGCCATTTTAATAGAGATATACAAATCCGGGTGGTCCCCCTACCAAAATTCTGCTGTATAGATACTTAGTTTTTATTATTGTTTTATTTTAATCTCGTTCTGTTGTAGAAATAAAACCAGCTTAACGAGAACCATAGCTGGAAACATTTTTGCTAAGGTTAGAGGTCAAATAATATTGGTGTATTGTAAAAAAATATATACGCATTTCTGGGGGCTGAGAGTGTAACCGAATATTTAATAACAAACAATATAACTATTTTCACACCTTTTTATTGGTGTATCTTTAATTGGACCTCGAATCTTTCATTTTCTGTACTACTAGTAGACTCGGAGACCTCGCTTGCTTCGCTCGCTCGTTCAAAAATTGTTTTAAATTACAAAAGTTAGCCCTTATCTAAGGACCTAATTGTAAAACCAACAGACGACATTTAAAAAAATATATTTGTTACATATCTGAACTAGTGAGGCAACCAGCTCCATCAGGTATTTGGGTCACTGGGGAATAGACTGATAAACATAGACAAACAGAACTTTGAAAGCTGTGCAATTAACATGAATTAAAACAAATAGGTGCGTATCAATAACAAATACGTTAATTCTTAAGAGATAACTTTGGAAGAAACGAAAGAAATGTGTCAGGATCGTTGCAAGTGGAGATCTGTAGTACCTGCCTACCCCTTTGGGAGACCAACGTGAATATATGTAACTAAGTTAATTAAGTTAGTACCGTATATTTGCCGGCACTTTGTACAATTGGGCCGAAAACTTTAAAACTAAATTAGAACTCCCAAGTTTTAGTACACTTCGGACACTTAAGACTTTAAGTGCTAAGTAGCGCAGAGTACTAGCTTTACCAAAATACTGTATACGTGCATTTTCAACTCGGTGTTACATATTTCTGCAAGCTTCGGCTAAAGTGGAATAAAGGTATGAGTTTTACGAGGTATGAGTTGTTTTATGCGCATGAAATTTGTTTTAAAGTGCATACATGGACAATTTAATACATAAACAAAAGATGGCAAAAAGTTCGATCGGGCCGTCCTAAAAGGACGTATGCAAAGCAAATTGGTGACATACTGAAGAAGAGCAAAGTCAAAAGTACATCATAAAAGAGGTTGTATATAAGATTATCAATTGATGGATGTGGAAGAAGCTAAAGCGGTGTGTCAGGGTAGTAGCAGATAGAAATCTGTAGTCTCTGCCTAAATTTCTGAGAGACAGGACGTCGAGTGCGTATGTATGTATATAGGGTGAAATTCAATCAACCGACCAAATTCATACAGGAGACTCGGTTAGTAATCAGGAACACGGTTCAGTAATCATTTTGGCCAAATTCGAAAAATACATTTTTTTGCTCGCGTACTGGTTGGACTAGTTTAAGTACAATTCCTAGTGCAGGCACTACGGGACAAAATTTTTTTTTTCGAATTTCACCTGAATGTTCATTGAACTTTGTTCTTGATCACTAACCGAGTCTCCACTGTAAATTTGGTCGGTTGATTGAATTTCACCTTGTATAAGGTGCTATAAAAATATCTGCCACGACTGCAATGGGAGAGTGTATTGTGTATATAGATTACAATTTTAAAATTTACAATGACAATTATGACGTTAGATAATTTATTGATCTAACGTCATAATTTTTTTCATACAAAAATTGTGCTTACCTATGAATTAGAATTGATTTACTTGTACAAAACCGTCCCGTAGTTAGAAACGGTTAGAAAGAAATAGAACTTGTTTTAAATGACAAAACAACACGTACATCGCGCGTAGTTTGTAAACCACGTTGTACCATCCATCCATCCTTCAGCCCGTGTTTGTCCACTGCTGGACATAGGCCTTTCCCAAATTTCGTCACTCATGTCGGTCCTCCGTCCTCCTCATCCAGCCGCCACCCACAACGTCCTTCAAGTCGTCGGTCCAGCGGGCATGAGGTCGGCTTACGCTACGCTTTGCTTTGTCTCCATTCTAAATCCTTTCGGCCCCAATGGCAATGATGTCGGCGACATATATGGCCTGACCACTGCCACTTCAACTTACTGATTCTGCAGGCTATGTCGTGTCGGATACCTTCGATCTCCGAAGGATCTCCTCATTTCGGATTCTATCTATTAGAGACGTTGAACACAATAAAGTAAACGTTTATTTATTTCATTTTCTCAAATTTATTTAACTATTCCGGGGTACGACATTTCTTCAATATTGTAAACTATATACATAATACTGTCTCATTGCAGCCGTAGCAGCAGATATTTTTATGGCACCTTAAATAAAAGGTGGCTTTTTCTTTTACTGTCAAAATCATAATAGTAATTTATTGCAAAATACAAAACGACAACCAATGTTTATTCTTCGATCAAATATTTATTTGTTCAAAGCCAACCAATGAATCAGACAATACATTAACATTTAAATTTTCCCGAATACAGGACTTGCTTGATTAGAAGTAACTATGGAAATATAAGCTGTTTCCTTTAATAGGTACCAGGTATTCATAGCATTGAGATGGCCTTTATCGAAGAAAGCCACAAGTCAGAGTAAAGATCACCACCTGAATTTTCAGAAAATGACCTAAGCTGGAAGGTATAATCCTAAGCCTTTGAATATTACACCTCAAGCGGTTCAGTTCTTGGCAAATTATTCAGTTATCCCTTCAAAACATCACGTAATATGGATCAGCCTATCTTGGCAAGCAGTACTTTACGTGCAGCCGATGTTCTATTCCGTTCATTTGCTATTCTAGTCCAGCCTTGGGTAAGTAAACCAGTAGTAGGCATTTCCCTATCGACTTAGATATGTACAGTACACTCGGCCGCAGTATAGTCTATTTTTAATCGATTTTAACCTTTATGTCAGTATTATTAAAGGATATATATTATATATCCTTTGGATTTAGGAATTATTTTTTTGTAAAGATGTCGTGAAATCATTAAAGCAAAGGTCCCGTGTTTGTCTGTCTGTCTCTCGAATTTTGGTTAGTAGTATGTACGAGTAGGTGTAGATTTTATGTACCTTTGGGCTGCAATCAATAACACGTACAATTTTTGTTTTATATGCGTAGAAGTGTACATATAAGGTGACTTTCGTATATAAAGCCAAATTCATACTGGAGACTTGGTAAGTAGTTAGGACCAAAGTGCAAGAACAAACTGGTGCCATAGTACCATAGTGTGATTTATTTCATGATAGAATGACATCTGTAATTATAATTAGAGAATGTATGGCGTTCTGCGAGAGAGAATGGTAAAAGGTTTTATTTATGTCTGTTGATATTAATTTCTAATTGTATTGTATTTTTATTTGAAATGTATAACGATTTAGCGTAGTGTTGTTATGTTTTACTTTTATATTAATTAAATAATAAATAAAAAGTGTTGTTAAAAACAGTAAACAGTTTTTTAACTAAACGCGACCAAAAGTTATTGCCCTTTACGTAATCAATTTATTAGAGACCTATATACAGGGTAGTTCCAGTTGACTTCGAAACTTGAAATTCCGTTTAAATCTAGGTCTTACGTCTAGGAAAATATCTGAAATAAAAGGTTGGTAAGTGATCAGTAACATTTCGCAAAATGAAATCTTGACGTCTCATAGTAATTGACTCGGTGCTGGGCTTGCGTTTTATGGAACACGAAAAAGAATAATTTACGAATTTCACAAAAAGGGGCATCGAACCTTGTTACTGAGCACTTACCGAGACTTCAGTAAGAATTTGGCTGCATTAATAAAAGTCACCTTAAATAGGTAACCTTTAACTTACTTATTTATTACAATAATTTAATTATTCACTAATAAATTTAGAGCAAATTAATTGGACTCTTTGGATACATAGAGTTAAATAGATCGTAAGCGTAAAGATAACTTGGTTCATCATGATTGCTCGTGGAATACGTTTGTGTTTAAACGGTATGTACGGAACCCTTAGGGCACGAGTCCTACTCGCACTTGACCAGTTTTTTTACAGTAAAGTACATAAAGGTCTGAATAGCATTTAAAATTAAATACTGGTTTAATCGTGTCTAATGTTGTTAGTATATTTAATTAATAGTAATATTCTATGGATTTCACCACTATTGGCGGTCCTCCTGGAAGAAATGCCCATACTCACACACGCTGGGCAGGCGGGTTGGTGAGCGCGGTGCCGAAACCCTTGCACCAGTGACGCCGCTGTCCGTCACCAGTCTAATTTATATAAGGCCCGGCAATGGATATACCGCCATCCATCGGTCCCAGGCAATGGTGGGTCGCCTGGTTTTTTTGCCTGAGAGCTGTCCTCTTACTCTCCCCCGAGTAACTTCGGGAGGATTTCCGAGTAAGATGGTGGTACCTCCACAGTCGAGCCCAGCATTAGCTCTACCACCTACAAATCCTGGAAAGGTCTATGTCCAGCAGTGGACGAAACGGGCTGATGGATGGATGGATGGAATATGCTATGATCCAAATAGAAGACTGATGTTTGATTTTTGTTATTAAGTATTGTCATATTGACAACCACAGATTTAGTTAGGTAGTATATACTACCGCATAGATCGGTTATGGAGTAATAAAGGGGTAAGTGGTCTGTGAATAAAGGCGAGACCAAAAACAAAAATACACCAGCGTGCATATAAAGTGCATGTGTTAAGATACTGTGCTCTGCGATACATACAATTAAATATCGATGTCTTAAGGCGCCTAGGCACGCCACCGCTTTAGTACAAAGTTTAATAATCCGTTTCTCTGTTGTTTCTCGTAATAGACCAAACTATATGACCTCCATCATCTGGTGCTGGTATTTTAAAAGGCACCATTTTACCAAAATTTTGAATATTAATTTTGTTTTAAAGATATTAAGCTGAACAGATTCACATACAAAGTTATTTTCTTGCCTCAGATTGTACATATATAAAAATTTAACATTTCAGCCACATAGCGACTTTGTTAATGCCTGTATTAAACGATTGAGGTCTATACCTTTAGTCTATAGAAAAAATTCAGAAGCGATTTTTATTCTTTTTAACCGTGCATCAAAATAAGTTGGCAGAATTAAATTGTTCTAGAAGTCGTTCAATATATGTTAAAATGGTTTCTCTTGAAGACCGTCGACGGGTTTCCGATTTGGTGCTATTGTACAACGTGTTGAGGGGTTATATTGATAGTCCATACTTACTTTCTTTGATAAATTTTAGATCGAAAACTAATCTTGGTTGTATGATCGTGCTTTCCAGAGTCTGCAGTGACTATAATAACTTGCATAAGGTTTGTGAGCTTGATGTATTTTCTCAATCTTTAGCCAGGTACATAAGCTGTATATTATATTTCAGTAACTTGAACTATTGATAGATTCCAGTTTATGAGATAAAGTTAAGTAATGTGTTAAGTTAATTATTTTTCTAAATTATTTTCTAAATTGTTGTTTGTATTTACTAGTAACTTTTATTAGCACGTAAGTGGTCGTAGTTTTGTATACAGCATGTTGAGTTTACCTTTTATTGGATGTACACTATAATTTTAATATTTGTCCATTTATCTATATACTATGTTAGTGTGTATATCTGTTGGTAGACCTTAAAAAAATAAATAAATAAATATAATGAAAAGCAACAGAGAAACGGGTTATCAAATTTTGTACTAAAACGGTGGCGTGCCTAGGCGCCTTAATGTCTCCTGACTTGCTTGACGTAGATATATATTATTTAATTATCAGAGGGAATAAAAATTCATTACAAACAAAACTTTTTGTCTTTTTAGTTTCCTCCAAAGAGAATCAATTTCTTTTAAAATATCTTACTCTTTGCTTAGAAGTATTATATTTTGTAATATTGGTTCATATTTTAATCCAATATTAAAATAAGTTTGGATTATTAATGTTATTAATAAGTATTTATGATTGGGTAATGCTGGTGAATCATACATATGAATGTCAAGTTTTTAAAGGCCACAAGGCATTTTATTACTAATTTTTCGAAACATATTTTTGTTTACACTCTTATATTGCATATCTTTTCGGAAAGCCACTCAGACTAAATACCTAACTATCCCATAAATATCTAGAAAAGAATGGATGAGACCAATTACGTCCTTCATGTACATAAGTGAATCTTCTTTAACTTCGCCGTAAAGCGTGGCTACACACACAAGGCTCGCATTTGTATTTTTTTTGCATATCACATAATAATTATGTAGTCAACAATGGACTTGATCACCGATTCCATGTCTTCAGAAATCCATGGCATAGATGATACGAAGTCGAAATCTTCATTATTGATCAGGCTTATACCAATAGACACATCATCGTTTGGCTTCGTTATTACACTAAGGCCAGTTGTGAAATTCAACTTGTCTACAGTGCGTGATCTTTGTGTGTTGGGCACACAATTTTTTTCAAAGGCAAACAACTGGCTTTGTCGTTTTAATGTACCTAACAATAGTTAGTACGCTGCAGTGAATTTCTGGCTTTAAGACTCTAATTAAATCCTTCTCTAGCACGTACTGCGCTGAAAAATGTTTCTAAATGATCCTGGGAGAGTTTATAGGTTGGAAGAAACATAAATGTTCCGACATATAGGCACTTCAAAGCTATTTTATTTGACAAAACACCAACACAACCGAGTTTACCAAGTTCTACGACTCTGTGTCAAAAGTTTCCCACTATAATTTTAATTATTACAGTCACTTTGTCGCATTCAGTATTATTTCTTTCTTTATATTTGTATTTAAAGACTTCTTAAATCAGGAACTAAGCAAATTTCGAGAGTTAAAAATGTAAAATATGTTATTTATCTTTCTTTTAAACTCGACTGTTACATGGACATTTTTGAACAAAGGTAATTCCGATTTTTTTTCGCAGTGTTCTAAACTAAACTAGAGCCAACAAGAGATGGCACCTATGACGTTTAAATGCCTAGCAAGTTTCATAATTGTTTATGGGTAAGTGTCACTAAAATAATTTAATACTTCATTGTTGCTGGCAGCAAAAAGTGACGTACTACTCGTTTCGATTATCATTTTTCTATTCTTTAAAGACTTTATAGCAAAAGTTTCTAATTTTTTCAAAATTCAAAGATTATGAGGAATGTTAGTGGCTGAATTGTAATCAATAAATAACGGGTTCTATCCTCCTTAATCGTACGGCTCCGTCTGTTTACAAACTATATCTTTGTATGATAAAAAAATTGTAAACCTGTCTTCTAGATTTTATGGCTGCTTTGTTAATGTAATGACATGTCAAGTAAATCGATATTTTATTTACTCAAGTCGCTAGTCGCACTTGATTTTTATTTTTGCTGAAATTAAAATGCACCCCATCACTAAACGAAGCTGTCATAGGTGCCATCTCTCGTTGGCTCTTCTATAGTTGCAATGGAATTAGGTACTCAACGGTTCAGCTCTCAAGCGCACATTCATGTTTTGTTGATATACGTACTGTTTGCCAAATATAAACCGGCTTGACATTGAAGTTGGCAGAAATTTTTAACAATCTTGTACCTAATAATTTCGTTTTGATGACCAAAATATTTGTATTCGGCAAAAGTATTTCTTACCAACTTTAATAAATGGCACGCTTAGCTGAGTGACGTCACTTTGAATCCAATATGGCGGACGCCCCCAGATGGTGGCGCACGAAATTTCCAAAACCACTTCCATGACGTGGGTAAGTTCCCTAAAAACGCAAGCCTAGCCCCTGGCTGAAACTGTGGAAGGTCAACATTTTATTTCGAAAAATTGCTAAAAAAAGTTTTTGGTCCGCGATACTGATCGCATCCCAAGCCTCCAGTATGAATGTGACTGCATAAATTCATGTCACCATACTTTGTTATACCTATAGCACACTTGGTTTAAAGGAACGAAGCAATTTTCCTAACACCAGTATAAAGGTAATATTATATATACATTACTTTTATTTTTATATATTTAAATACAAAGTATATAATTTTGAGTTAATTCTCACATGACAGTTTATAAAATTTTTCATAGTAATTTTTTAAGCAACTATCACATTAATGTGTTGGGATGAGAGAGACTATTTTTACATCATTTCCGGCTTCGCGGAAAACCGGAAATTAAGCTTATGAGTCTCTTATTTACCTACGAGCATACGGCGAATAAATCACCATCGAATATTTTCCACATTACAAATCATCAAAAAACTGGCCATGGTATCGTATCATTTGGTGAATTTCAGTACAAAAAGACATTTAATTAGCATGGTTTACATTTTGGCTAGTTAGAGTAACTAACGTACTACTTTACCACATGCATTATCCACTCTACTCTATCTTTAGTACTATTTAGTAACTGTTTACATTATGGTGTTAAACCCGAATCTCGGTGCTAAATGCACATCATAATATTGTTTTCCTTACTATTGAAAAAAAGTATACAAAAATTGCGTTTTATAGCAAATAGCGGAAATTAATTACTAATAATAGGGTTCTTGCATTAAAATTATCATATTTTATGCCTTGAATTTTTAATACATTCGATTACAACGATAAATACGCTTTTATGTTCGTTAATCGAATGCAATCAAAATGTAAATCATAAAGTGATATAATTTGAATGAGAAACCCTGATTATTACTAATCAATTTCCGCTGATTGCTTTAAAAGGCAAATGATTGCATACTTTTTATTCAAAAGTAAGGGAAACAATGTTACGGAGTGCATTTTGCACCCAGATTTTGCTTTGCCACCTCCTGCTAGTAATGTTTTTATTCGTGGTACTCAAACCATTTCCTGTAGAGGATAGCCGTGTAAACTAGGCATTACAATCTGAAATCTCTAGAACTAATAATATATCATAGTAGCCCAACCTTAATATTTTTTGGATGTATTTCCCGTATTTATTTATTCGTTGTATTGTTTGTTCGTTGCATCATTTATATATAATATTTTTATTCCTAGATTTCTCTATTTTAAGCAGGTGTATAATTAAATTTTTGTAGCCCAACCTAAATATTTTTTGTATGTATTTCCCTTATTAGTTTAACCATATATTATTATTATTTTTTTATTCCAAAGATATTTATTGTAAAGATTAACTTTGACTTGTAGAAAGTATACTTTATGTATCTATTTTACAAAATAAATATTTTGATTTGATTTGATTTGATTTGATCATATGGTTAAATTACTACCCAGTATCAAACTTTTATAATCTAATCAAATTATCTTTAAATAATGTGGCCCAGTGCAAGGCGGAATCGTGCACCAAGGGTTCCGTACACTACATAATATTACGGGTACGGAACCTTAAAAACGTTAACAAATGACTGCGCAATCTATTTATCTATCTTACCAATGAACCTTGGGACAAAAAGGTTGACAAGCTACTCTTGGCGATATCTATTACCCGGTAAAATCTGTCAAACAAATCATCTCAGATGGCGCTATGGTTAACACGAGGTTTATTGTATGGGGACCTTGGGCTTAACTTTTTTGATTTTGGTTTTTATTATTTGTCATGAGGCTATAGTAACACGTATTCTGTGAATATTTCAATTTTGTACCTTATACAGTTGAAGCTGTAGACCCTTGTGACAGACAGACGGATTGACAGAGAGCGGAGGCTTAGCTTAGCACCCGAAGGTTGCCAAACGGAATCCTAAAAATAACAAAGAACGAACTCTGTAACTACTCGCAACTAATCTATTCTATTAAAATTCTTTATTGCACACACAAAATTAATAATAACCTTAAATCTTACAGTCTATGCAAATAGGCGAGTTTATCTCATAAGGGTGTATAATACCTCACTTCGCTTCGCATGATCCTGTTTTATACCAACAAATACTGCAACAATCACTCTGAAATTAATACATGATAAAATTGAGGACTAATGCTATGTCCATGCTGTTGTGAAAAATGGATTCCATTAAATTTTTTCGATAGAAAAAAATTACAAAATTACCTCCAAACCGTACAATAAACCGATAGCATTCAATGAATACTTGAAATTAGATCTGAAACTTTGCATAATATAACTGATATTAGTATAAAGCAGCTGCAGACTGTTCCATAAAAATGAAAAAGCCATCAGTGTAGCCGCGATTTCAAAATAACAGATGTTTTTGCGTGCGCGGCATCTGATTTAGAGTAGGATAGACAGTTAAAAAGCAGAAGCGTTAGAGCAAGACTGCGAATTGATGTATTATGGGCCCTTAAAGATATTTCTACCATTAATACCAAAAACCAAAACTACGCCATTTCACTGTGTTTTGATGTGATTGGTTATGAAATGTTATTTCCTTCGTTCGCATCAGTTCCATTGCCGAGTTCCATGATGGAACTACTGCGAATTTTCATTAATTTTTATTCTTGTAGTATTCCATAAGGCATATTGATTGCTAGGAATGGAACTACTGGAATATCAAAACCAGATATTAGATATCAAAAACAAGGCATACCTATGCATTATTTTGATTGAAGAATCTTAAATAACAAATAATACTTAAAATTACTTAATTCAATAATATAAAATACTTAAAACTATTAAATCTTAAACTAAAGTGTTCTAAAAAAACCGGACAGGTGCGAGTCGGACTCGCCCACCGAGGGTTCCGTACAAAGTTGGTACAAATTACAAATATTTTATGAAATTTAATTTATTATTTTTTTATGACTTAACTACAAGTTAATAGTTTTCAGATTTTTCTCTATACTTGTTGTTGTTGTATAAAACGGTATTATTTGCCAAATTTCATAGTTCTAAGTAAACGGGAAACACCCCATAAATTTTGATTCCCTTGAGAGTGTCGAAATATACGTTTTTTTACATTAACTTAGAAGTTTGATTTTTTAGGGTTCCGTACCCAAAGGGTAACCAACGGGACCCTATAACTAAGACTCTGCTGTCCATCTGTCCGTCTGTTATCAGGCTGTATCTCATGAACCGTGGTAGTTAGACAGTTACAATTTTCACAGATGATGTATTTCTGTTGCCGCTATACAACAAATACTAAAAAACAGAATAAAATTAATATTAAAGGGGGCTCCCATACAAGAAACGCGATTTTTTTGCTTGCTTTTGCTCGATATTGATAACGGCAACAGGTATACGCTTGAAATATTCACAGAATATTTAGTTATAAATTAAATTAAATTAAAATAAAATTAATATTTAAGGGGGGCTCCCATAAAACGGACATGATTTTTTTGCCGTTTTTATAGATAACTAGGTTTTGCCCGTGGCCCCGCCCGCGTCGAAAAGATTTTCCTGGAAATAAGGAAAACAGAAAAATATGATTTTTTTAACGACTACCTATATGCAACGGCCACCATGTTTTACCAATGCGCTAATAAATACCAATAAAATAAACCCAAACTCGAAGGGTCTGTTTGGACAACAGTCCGTTTAGGAGATCCTGTACCCACCTTCCAGTCCCATCAGCAGACCTTGGTCACCATGTTTTACCAAAGTGCTAATAAATACCAATCGAATAAGCCTAAACTCTAAGGGTCTGCTGTTGTCCGTTAAGGAGATCCCGTACCCATCCTCCAGTCTCATCATCAGACCCTGGTTACCACTTTTTTACCAAAGTGCTAATAAATACCAATCAAATAAGTCCAAACTCGAAGGGTCTATATTCTAACGAAATTTCTCAAACGTTGGGGAATTATTATTTGTGACATAACTTCTAATTACTACCAATAGAAAAGTAAATTCCAAAAATTTTTAAATGACGATTACTTTTTTTGAGGTCCGATTTTAATGAAATAAAGCCTATATTCTATTCCAAATTAAGCTATGTACAGCTGTGGAAATTACATGAAAATCCGTTCACCAGTTTTAGAGATGTTGCGTGAACAAACAGACAGACAGAAAAGAATTCTAAAAATCATTGATTTGTGTTCTATTACTCTTCTTTAGTCACCCCCTTTCTATTTCTATTACTTTTCTTCAATGTACAGACACAGCGGTTTCTACTGTTTTATTATGACTATTGAGTATTGATTGATGGTACAGAACCCTTCGTGCGCGAGTTCGACTCGCACTTGGCTGGTTTTTTCAAAGCTTCAAGGGATTGTAGATTTGAGTATATGATTTTAATTTAGAGGTTTGATGTCTAGCATTTAGCAATGAAAAGACTTACTTTTAAAGAATCTTCCAACTGATGTAAACACAGCAAATCTATATGTAAATAACTGTAGTGCCTGAAGATGTTTTGTACTATATAAAATATTTAAATATCCTTTTTCATGTTTTGTGTAAATGTACATTAAGTGTAATAAATAAATAAAATAAAAAATGTTTTAAGCGAAACCGGTCGCTAACAGGAGGAAGTAAATACTGTGGAACTTAGTACAAGTAAGACTTCTCATTACATATGAAGTTTCATCATGAACCATTAATCAACTCTATAAATTGTTAGTCTAGCGTTTCCCTTGAAATTTCGAATTCAAATAAAGGTAATTTTAACGCTTTTATTATTTTAAATCTTTTCGTTAAAAGTGTCGTTCTTTTCATTAAAGTTAATAGTTTTAACTTATAGTTTTTTTAGTTTTTTCTGTTGACATCATAAATATTTAAAAACGGATTGGACTCACTTTTTTAACTGTGCGAGGAGGCACAGGTCGATCTTTCGATGAGATTATGACTCATCATCATCAGGACTCTTCGGGAGTACTTTTGCCCACTCAGACTGACCGCCGTGGGCAAACGTACTCCCGAAGAGTCCTGATGATGGTGAGTCATAATCTCATCGAAAGCTCGACCTGTGCCTCCTCGCACAGTTAAAAAAGTGAGTCCAATTCGTTTTTAAATATTTACAGTTGTTCTTTTGTTTCCCCGTCTTTTGCTTTTTCCTTAACATCGCTCGCTGTGTCATTATTTTTACTATGCTACCATTGTCGTGGCATCAATGCTGCATAAACGGGCCGCAATATCAACGACGTGTATGGTACCGCAAATGAATGACACACGTTTTTGGTTTGCGTGCTTCCGTTTTGGAAATTTGGACCTCCACGACGAATCAACTTCATAGGACCTGAATAAGTAAGTGAGCTAGTCAATGAGGCATGTGTGTCATTATTATTTGTCAAACATTGAGGAAAAGTGTCGTTCGATGACCTCATTTAAATTTAAATTTTCTGCAATCGCGTTTCTCTACTATGAGGAAACTAGAAAAAGGTTCCAAATGCTTGATTTCGAAAACTAATCACTTTTTAACAACTTCAAATTGTGTCGATTTTACCGAAATATCATCTTAAATCTGTTTTTTGATTAATTTTCGCACAATATGTGTGTACTTCGTTTTATTTAGTTAGTGTAAGAACAATTCCAATCAAATTACGGATCAGTCATGATCAGGCCCATCTCGAAATCTAGAGCCTTTTCGATGCGAAAATTATTATTGTTTATCATCATAACAGTTCTTTGTTTTCTGCGACATTTTTCTTCTAGTCTAGTAAATTGATTACTCATTCTGTCCATTGCTTTTGTAGGTGTATAGTTTTATTTATTAAACCATGACAAGATATGATCTTGCTAAGTTTCTTGCCCTTCTTACTATTAGAATGGGTGGAGTTATTTATTTATTTATTTAAAGTATTTGAATACATGATTAGTTTCTTTATGTAGCAACTTTGTTATAACAATAACATATAACTATGTTTTTGGACTACGTTTATTTATTTATTGCTATATTTTTATTTTTGCAAGTTTACTTTTTATATTGTATGTTATTAAGTATTATATTGAGTATTATATTAAGTTCAATTGTTTTTTATTTCAAGCACATTAAACTGACATCTAATAAGTGTTTATAATATATATATGTATATTATAAATACATGACAGATATTATTTTGCTATGTTTCTTGCTTTTCTGCTTAGCAAGACTTATCGAATGAGTGGAGGTATTTAATTAAAGTATTATAACATATTTATAGTTTATTTATTAGGCAAATTTGTTGTATTTATTGCATTACGTTTATTATTATTTGCTATATGTTTATTTATGCAAGTTTATTGAATGAAATATAAGAAAGACAACCTTTTTTGGGTAATCACGGTATTATATTTAGTTTAATTTTTATTTTTATAACTGATTAACCTGACTGATTAACCTGACTTGTAATAAGTGTATAATGCCTATATTAAATTAAATTTATATCATTGCGGTATAGAAAATCAGAAAAGTAAATCTGGACGTGAGGAGCTCTGAACCGGGATCTCTCGCTTACCGGGCGGTTGCTCTACCAACTGAGCTATCTCAACACGACCTGAGAATTTACGCAGTTCCCGGTTCAGAGCTCCTCACGTCCAGATGTACTTTTCTGATTTTCTATACCGCAATGATATAAATTTAATTTGTTATCTCCTTGCGATGGATAAATCGCCATGTGTTTAAAATATAGAATTTATTTCTGTCATAGTTTTATGCCTATACATTTAATTTAATTTCAAACCTGTGCCATTCATTGGTACGACTGGAAACAGTTGGACTGTTTTACAAACAGTTTTACTTACACTAACAAATGGAGCACTTACTGTATCTGTACGCCCTTTTATATTGAGAGGGAACGCAGGGCTCTGGTGGTTAGAGGTAACATGCTGGCTCGCAGATTTTTCCGTAGTACAGAGGAATTCAAGCTAACGCTTTTTAAGGCATACTGCCAGAGCTTGTACACGGGGAATCTGTGGGTCAAGTATACCACGAGGTCGCTGGTCACCCTGCGCATCCAATATAATGATGTATTTAGGATGTTAATGGGTCTGCCCCGATTATGTAGTGCATCAAGGATGTTTGCGAAGTACCAAACCAATGGCTTTGCAACCATAATCCGCAAAAAGACCATATCCTTGATCCGCAGGACGCGGGACAGTCCCAACAGCATCCTGGAAACCGTAGCCGACAGATTTACGTCGCCACTGTGGAGGTGCTTTGTGCGGAGAGTGATCATTCTGACCTCCCCATCTCTTTGATCGCTCCTGTTTGTGTTTATGTATAGTTGTAATTGTTAGGGATTTGTGTTTTTGTGTTTTATTGTATTTAATTTTTCTTTTCTTTGTTACTAACTCATTATTTAGTAAGTCTTACTAACATACTACGGTTCTAAGTTCGAAGCCCGAAATAAAAGATTTTTATTTTATTTTATTGTATTTTCATAGGGATGCCACGATACGCAAGAGCGAAACTGATATAAATCTGTCTAAACATATCGCGTAATGTCTGCAGCTCTATCTGTGATTTCCTATGATTGCATCTCTATATTAGACACGTGTAACTTAAGAGTGAATGGTAAAAAATGTAAATCCCTCGAAAAGAGTGATTCAATCAGTACATCATGCGTTTTCTCTCTACGGTTCATTTAAGATTGATAGGAGCATGAAAACAAATAGTCATGGATAACTGTTGCAAGATTAAATGAATCAAAAAGAGACAGATAATTATTTTAAAATTTTGCATGTACGGAAACGATTTTTCATTTCATTTTATTTTATTACGAAAAAAACATAATGCGGTTATTATAACAATAAACCGACCTACAGTTTTCCGAATTCATAATTTTTTAATTATGTGATGTACATTTTATGATGCCTTGGGGGCACTACTTCCTCTGCCTTTTTTGCGAAAGTTACAAGTTAAGTTACAATAACAATTTACTAAGAAAATAATCATTGACTTGCCGATTATTCTCTTTTTTTTTTTAAACACCATGTACCTAAATTTGTTTCACTTTACACCTTCTGCTTCAATCAAACCCACTAAAAAGTAGAGCATGATATATTGAAGTCATACAGTGATTCAACTTTTTTTTTCGAATATTGACTTACTCGGGATTTAAAGATTTATGCAAGTGATATAAATCTTCTAAACAAAAATATTTATAAATCTCTTTTGTTCCAAAAACTTCTTTAATTTATAGGAGAATATACATGTAAAATTTTTTATAGAGTGTAGTTATATCATTAAATAATCAAGATATTTTTCGGGTCCGGTCTGGAACCGGCAACAGCTGATTAGAAAAATTATATTGACATTTCTCAGTACTCTATATCGCTGTTGCACGTAAAAGGGTTAATTTATTAATGTGAAATATTATTTTAATTATTCTGAGACTTTTTTGTTCACTATTTTATGTTCATTAGGTATAAAAAAAAAAAACTTTTTACATTAACAAACTTGAAAATATGTTCCTGGGCCTGCCTTTGAAGACATTTTTACTTCTGACTACTGCATTTATAGAAGAGACCGAAGTAGCTCACCAGCTCTTGCACATATGAAAGACGGCGGAGGTGTATTGATTGCGGTATCTAAAAAGATAGACTCAATACGTATTAGCCATTGGGAGACAAATGGTGAAGATATATGGGTTAGTTTGAAAATACCTAGTGGTAACAGCTTTCGTCGTGTAAACATTTGTGCATTATATCATCAAAAACCAGAGAGAACCCTAAATAGTTTTCTTGACAGTGCTTCCAAAACATTAGATCTAAGTAGAGATGAAACAATTATTTTAGGTGACTTTAATATGAGTGGCATTGAATGGAGGTCAGACTCTTCAGTTACTTCGTCTGGTAATGCGCCGTGTACGGTCCCTTATGGCTACGAGAGTACTTTAGGTTATTCCCTTATAGACTTTATATCTTTGAATAACTTTTGTCAGATTAACACTATAAAAAATTGTGATTTAAGAACTCTAGATTTAGTGTTCTGTAATTTTAATGGTGGAATTGTCGACAAATGTATCAGTCCCATCTCTAAAATTGATCCTTATCACCCACCGCTTGATGTATCGTTTAAATTTAATGGTAAAGCTGTTCTCAAAGAAATACCGTTTGCAACTCATAATTATAGAAAGGCGGATTATGATTTGGTAAATAATAGGCTAGAACTTTTGGATTGGAACTTAATATTTAGTGATTGTAGAGATGTCAATGAAATGGTTGAAGCTTTTTATAAAAACTTAAAAATAGTGATCAATGAAACTGTTCCCAAGACAACGGCTCATAATTCTAGTTATCCTTGTTGGTTTTCAAAAGCTCTAATAAAATTATTAAAAGAGAAGGAGAAAATAAGAAAACGTTTCAAGAAATTTGGTAATCCACGTGACAAAATAGAGTATAAAATTTTAAGTACTAGAGCTCGGTCTATGATTCAGGTATGTTATAATAATTATATTAGCAACGTAGAAAGTGCTATTAAACAAAATCCTAAATGTTTCTGGTCATTTGTTAAGAGTAGAAATAAAAATCATAATTCAATACCTTCTGAGGTAAAACTCAACAACAAAAGGGCCGCTACTGGTACAGATATTTGTAATCTTTTTGCCGAACAGTTTTCGTCAACGTTCACTTCATCTAACGGCCGAATTTCTCCTTGCCCAAATGATTGCCACTTTCCTCGGAGTACTTTAAGTAGGATACAGTTTCAGGAGAGCGATGTGCTTAAAGTTTTGAGAGGACTAGATGCTAGTAAGGGGCCTGGGCCTGATGGCATACCCCCAATGTTCATCAAAAAATGTGCAACGTGTTTAGCCCTTCCACTTAAACTAATAATAAATTCATCACTACTCACAGGTCAGTTCCCTGATGAATGGAAGTTGGCTAATGTTATTCCCTTATACAAAAAAGGTGATCGTATGGATGTTAAAAACTACCGACCTGTGTCCCTGCTTTCTGTATTTTCTAAGGTCTTTGAGTCCTTGATTTGCCCTGTACTGACTTCACATGTCGCTCCCATATTATCTCTGAACCAACATGGATTCTGCTCAAGAAAATCAACAGCCACTAACTTGATTTCCTATTTACACGATATAAATAAATTTGTAGATTCTAGCGTACAGGTGGACGCCATTTATACGGACTTTAGTAATGCCTTTGATAAGGTGGACCACGGGATACTTCTGAACAAATTATCCACTTACGGTATACATGGTTCGCTACTAAAATGGTGTCAATCGTATCTTGACCGCAGAAAGCAAAGGGTATTAGTGAAGGGTTATTCGTCGAACTTTTATGAGGCATCCTCAGGTGTCCCCCAGGGATCGCACTTGGGGCCGATCCTGTTCTTGATGTTCATTAATGATATTGAGGTTCAAGTAAAATTTAGTAAATGCTCCCTTTTTGCTGACGATCTCAAGTTGTACAGACCAATATACGATTTATCCGATGTTGATCTTCTTCAGAAGGACTTAAAAACGGTCCAGGAATGGTGTGTAAATAATAAAATGTTACTTAACCCTAACAAATGCTATCACATCAAATTTACAAGAAAATTGAATATCGTGCCTTCTTCATATACAATTAACGATACGCCACTAAAGGAGGTCGCTACGATTCGCGATCTTGGAATCATTTTGGATAGCAAATTGTCATTTGCAGCACACTATGATAGTATAGTTACTAAGGCTGCTAAGCTTTGTGGTTTTATTAAAAGAACGTGCCAAGAATTCAAGAATGTTTTCCCTATTACAACTTTATTTTATGCTTTTGTTCGTAGCACATTAGAGTTTACATCTGTGGCTTGGAGTCCTTTTTACCAAACACACATAGACAGAATAGAACGCGTGCAACGCAGTTTTACTAGATATCTAGCGTATCGGGATAAGTCTTGTCCTTTTCGTGCAGATTATCCACAAAGACTCAATCATTTCAAGATGGCTTCCCTTGAACACCGCAGATGCTTAAATGATCTTATAGCCCTTCACAAAATTGTCAATGGAAATTTGCAATTGCCTGGTGTTCTTTCAGAATTAAACTTTGCTGTACCTAGGAGCAACATTATAAGACCTAATAAAAGGCGAAAAGTTTTTGAACCTCTCACTCATTTAACAAATGTAGGTAAATTTTCTCCTTTAAATAGAATGTCGGTTTGCTATAATAATCTTTATGATAATAACAGCGACATTGATATCTTTTGCAATTCCATGGCAATGTTTAAATTGAATATAAACAAAACTAAGACATGGTTGACTTGCAAGACCGCCGATATGAATATCAATTATTTTTGTGAGTTATGAGAAAAGTTTATAAAAAAAAAAAAAATTTAATCAAATAATTGGGCTAAGCTTAATTAATGTTTTTTTTTTTAATTTGTAACTTGTTAGTTTTAATTTGTTTATGCAAGCTTTGTTTGTGGCTGCTTTTGTAGTTACTCATATAATTTGGCATATTTTTAATTTTGTTTAATTAAGGTTTATTATTTTTGAAAATTGTACCGGATTTATATGTGAGGGCTGTGTGCTCCTATAATTTGCATCACTCTGCAGGACAAATGTATAGAACTAAGAATATGTTTGAAATCGGAGTATACAGTTGGAGCTCCTTAATAAATAAATAAATAAATAAATGACTAATTTAACGTATTCATATTTATTGCCAGACTTTAGTTTAGCAAATGTGTCAGACACGTTTGCGGCATCTATTAAAGAAATAGTGACACGAACGAACGCCGCGATACCGCCCGTGTTTGCATCAAAGAGCGGCACCATCATGGCGGAACATGAGCGGAACGTGACGTGCTTTCAAATTGCCCGAATTTCGCAGTGATACAATAAAATGAGTGATTGTATTGTCTTTGATACAAGCGCAATTATTGGCATTGATTACACTTTGATGTAGGGTCAGCGCACGTAGTCAGTGCTCAAGGTCATTTGAAAATTCTTGTCCAAAATACTGAGTTGTGTTGTGTGCAGTGGTTATAAAATGCCTAGACTACTTATGGAAGAAGCAGATGGACAAAATTGTTTCATTTCATTTCATACATTCTATTTTCATTAATTAATTCTTCTAAAGGCTGAAGTATATAATATGGAGAAATTAATAAATATTATTATTGATTAATTGCCCAGAATCTATACCAATTTAAGTAATGATAAAGTCGTGTCTGTACAGAGAATATTTTTAAATTTTTAATTGATATGGGTTTTTCGTATTTCACTGAAGCCAAAACTAGCACTTTTTAAATGTTTGTCTATCTGTCTGTCGCTGATGACTTACTGAGTCTCCAGTATGAATTTGGCTATGGGCCTGACCAATTCGCCTCATGAAAGGTGACATGAATTTATACAGCCAAATTTTTACTCACAACTTGGTAAGTAGTCGTTTCAATCAAATTATACAAAAAATATAATTTACCCCTAATAATTATTACTTAACAAGGCTCCAGTATGAATTTCGCTGCGTGAATTAATGACATCTTGTTTATCTGTCTGACTGCATGTATGTTCCGTTTTAACTCGAGAACCACTCAACGGATTAGGACGCGGTTTTTTATTATCACTCTAGTGAACGTGGTCAACACATAGGCTATAAGGGGTGTTCATAAAATAACGCCCAAGCCGAAAACGGGGCAGGGCTACAAAATAAAATATTTAATTTGATACAAATCTAGAAAACAGGTTTTTGCCTAAATTTTTCTGTCATTTATCTTTCATTATCGACATGAAATTATTCATGCTGCATTCAAAGAATATTAAACACATTTTGACCTGTTAAAGATCAGCAAGTAATAACTGAAAGCAATTATTGGCTAAGGCAATTGACTTGTGAAAGGCTATTTTCATAAAAACACAGGAACTATAGGGAATAAAAAAGCCATTTCCTTGAAATTATTACGCGGTTCTATGACGCGATGAAAAGTTCATTTATGGAGGTAGACTTACGAGCAGGATGATGAATGGATTCACCAATCATGATCCGAAAGTTATCATTAGCAGCATATGACAGTTTTTAAGATACTTTTATGCAACTTTTAATCTCCTCAAAATTAGACCTTTTTCAGACTAGTGACGGGCAGCGGCGTCACTGGTGCAAGGGTTTCGGCACCGCGCTCACCAACCCGCCTGCCCAGCGTGTGTGAGTATGGGCATTTCTTCCAGGGGGACCGCCAAGAGTGGCGAAATCGTGGAAAAGCCTATGTCCAGCAGTGGACGAAACAGGCTGATGGATGTAGTCCGACAAGGGACCCTTATGTCCGTCTGACCGCGGCTTAGCTTAGATACTATTAGTACTAGAAAGCTGTAATTTCGTATGGATGTACATATTAATCATGCCGACAAAATGGTAAAATAAAATGGTAAAATAAAACACGTAAATTGGGGATGAATTTTTGTTCTCTTCTATCCCATTATGTGTGTGTCAAAACCACTTTTCGATTAAGGAATGCGTTGGCGAAATAGTAAGCTATAAAATGCCATTTTTTGTTAGAGTCATATGTGGAAAAATTCTCAGATGTAGTACATATAATGAAGTTGAAAGGAAAACTATCACAGCTAAGTAGGCTTTACAGGTTTACGAGTACAAGTCGCACCAAACTTTTAGTCCCCTCTAAACACGATAATGTATGGGCCGATGAGCAACTTTCGAGCGGATTAGAAGTTTGGCGCGATCTGTATTAGTAGAACAACTTATAAAATGTACTGGAAAACTACGGAACCCTACAGTGCGCGTGGCCCAACACGTAGTTGGCCGGTTTTTTTCTTCTTTACACATGTAAAAGGCAAATAATATTTGCTAAAAAAACCTCTATACATTTAACATTTACTCTAAAACCATATAACTGATAAAAATAGTTCGCATAAAGCCTTTTTAGGGTTCCGTAGTCCAACCAGGAACCCTTATAGTTTCGACATGTCTGTTTGTTCGTCCATCCGTCCGTTCGTCCGCGGCTTAGCTAAGAGACTATTAGTACTAGAAAAGTGTAATTTGGCATAAGTATACATATTTATCACGCCCACACAAAACGCTAAAACAAAATCATGAAAAAAATTAAGATAGGTCGTTCAAAAACATTGTGGGTGTGTGAAAACCATTTTTCGATTTAGGGAATCGTTGGCGAAATACTAAGGTTTAAAGTGCTAATTTTTGTTAAAGTCAAGTTCCCCCCCCCCCCCCCCCTCTGCCGGCTAAACGGTTGTTTATGGATATGTGAAAAAAATCACAGAAGTAGTATATACAATGTACAAATACTAAAGGAAATCACAGCTAAGTAGGCTTTACAGGTTTACGAGTACAGGTCGCGCCAAGCTTTTAATCCCCTCTAAATACGGGGCGGAACAAAATGTACGTAGGCCGTCCTACAGAAGAGGGGACTTCCGAACGGAGTAGAAGTAGCGATATGTATTAGTAGTAGACAAGTCCGCATATTGTGTAGGGTAACTACGGAACCCTACACTGCGCGTGGCCCGACACGCACTTGGCTGGTTTTTTTATTCATATTAAAGTATAATACCAATAACAATTCAACTGCAAGAAAACGCCAACATAAAAATCACAAACGTGGCAAGACCAAAAATTAAAAATTACCAATCATAAAAAAATCATGAGCACCAAATGTCAAATACGTAAATCCTATAAAATTATTGGTCTGGAAATATCAATCGATAGAACTTTACAAAAATTAAATCAACGCAGGCGAAGCCGCGAGCAAAAGCTAGTAGTAGTATATGTTTCTCGGTTCATATAAATGTTTGATTAATCTTATTTAGGTAGTTTCATTGTCTAAATTTTCTTCCTCATTATAGCTTAAAATCAAGAAAAAACTAAGGAAAATCAACGACCTTTATCAAAATCTCTAATTCCTACCACCCGCAGTGACTAGTTTTGTTCACTCACAGTAAGAGTTATTTTGAAGTGAAGATAGAAGGTTTACTATTTTTTATTTTACAGGTAATAATAATATGTAAATTCAAAATAAGCAATAATAAATTTGAATAAGGGGGAAGTTATTTCGAGAGACAGTAAGTGAAAAATACGACACAACAAGTTTTTGTTACAAAATCCTGTTTTGTAATTAACTGTGAAAATGTATGGCTTTTTAAATCATTTTTATTATGTGTCAATTATTCTTATTTATTATTGTTTTTGTTTCAACAAGATACACTCCGTATTTCAAAAGATAAAATTATTGCTTCAAACAGTTTGTACCGCACGGAGGCCGAAAAAATTATTTCGTTAAAAAAAAACAAATGCCAGACTTATTTTTTTCCATGTTTTTTTCCATAAAATAAGGTCTAGTTTCACCCCTTTTCGGATGCGCACTTTTACGAGAGACACAGTGTATAGTAATTAATAAACGGCGATCCTTTCCTTGGGACGTGAAAGAGAGAAAAATAAACAAAAACAGTTTTACATTTATAATATTTAAGAGGTGTAACAATAAAAATTAAGTTCATACATCTTTAATATTCTTAAGACCAAATATGAACGTGTCCGTTATTAGACAAAATTCACCTGATAACCAATTTCCTCAGTGAGTATAGCACAACAAGTAGTAATTTATCAATATAGAAGCTCATCAGTCTTCGTTTACTCAGTTATTTTTCCTCAGTCCCGTCCAATCAAGACTGTATCTCTTAGTTTCTAGAAGCGTAATTTGCTTTATTAGAAAAGTAAGTCTTGGACTTTTTATAAAAAATTGTAATGTATCAAATTACAGGTGGTTGTTTGATAACCATTTTCTGCTTATTTCACGTCATCACTTAAAATACGTTTATAACGAAGGTATTGCGAAATAGAGAAATGGACTAGGACACGGGATTGTGCAGAACGATCATGGATACGGGTAGATTTATTTTTATGGGTTGTAGGATGATCCCCTGATGTATATTATGTCGGTCTGTCTGTTCGTATTGATTGCATCTTCAAGAAAAAGCTCATGAAAGAATCTTTATCGTTCAGCAAAAAAAAACGATAACGGAAATGGTCTGTCTAACTAAGTACATTTAAATATACGAAGTATGGCGTCTCCAAAGGTGGAACGAGTAAGTCTGTCTGCTCCCAGTGGTTGCATTTTCGAGAAATATGGCATGAAAGAAAATGTATTTTGAACTCGGCCCATACAGCCATGTACAATGTACAACAGATAACATGGCGGTATGGGCTAAGTTCCGTTTGCCTTCCCACTAAGCGTGAGAACAAAACAAAAAATATATATTTTGTTTGAATACAATGCAATCGTTGCTTTTTCTCAAAAAATATTTTCTTTCATGCCATATTTCTTGAAAATGCAACCACTGGGAGCACACAGACTTACTCGTTCCACCTTTGGAGACGCCATACTTCGTATATTAAATGTACTTAGTTAGACAGACCATTTCCGTTATCGTTTTTTTTGCTGAACGATAAAACCTCTTTCATGAGCTATTTCTCGAAGATTCAACCACTATGAACAGACAGACCGACATAATATACATCAGAGGATCATTCTACAACCCATTAAAATAAATCTACCCGTATCCATGATCGTTCTGCAAAATCCCGTGACCTCCTAGATTAAAAAAAGGTCATCTATAAATTAGGGGGTCACACACACCCACACACAAAAAAAAGCTATAATTTCTTATGAAAAGGTTAAAGGCTAAATAAGTAAAACCGTAAAATTTAAGAGTACGTTAATTTCCATTTGACAGGAAAAATGTTTTAAAGTAAAAATCTACTAGGTAAATTACGACCTAAATTAGGTATTTATGTTAATTCAACATTTAAAGATCTGTATATGTTGTCGGCATATCGCTGTAAACGGCATTTCATAATTTGCCTAGGCTGATTGTTAAAACTAAGCTCCCCAAATTTAAACACGCTCCCTCGCTCCGCTCGTTTTCATAACAATTTTTAACTTTTGGTGAAAGATTTTCGATTTCATACTTACGTTCTTATGATCTATCAAATCTCATGATCTGCCGAATTCTACGATTTTCTAACGAGCTATAGATCTTTACGACAGGTAATCCCCGAGAGGGTGTCAGAGGTGTTTCCGAGTATGGATTATGAAATGCAAGTCACAGTCCACACTCGTAAACCTACATTTCAACGACGATTATTACATTTATCATAATGAGGTGAGCCCTATCGCCGTGTTTCGGACACAAACATAGACTCATGGCTAATAAAATCACGGTAATTTTTCAGTTGTGAATAACTTAATCTTGCAGTGAGATAGGTAGCTAATTTTTTTTATAGAGGGAGAAAAAATTTTGACCATCACATGTGAAGAAAATTTTGCGCGGAAATTGGGTAAAAACATAAAAAACTTAAATTTGGTCTTTTGCCAATATTCTCGTACTTACTTATAATTCATACCCATTGTAAAGTTTGAATTACGTAAAATAAAACGTGTTAGAAGGCGGTTATTAATCGTTGCTTTTAATCTTGATTATTAAAGAAAATACCGGACAAGTGCGAGTCGGACTCGCCCACCGAGGGTTCCGTACAAATTTGTTGATACAAATTATAAATATTTTATGAAATTTATTTAATTTCATTTTTTCAACACACTTGCTTATAAAGTGCCCCTTATTGCAGCGTTCTTAGTGTCATAAAGTATCATATTAAACACGCGTGCTTTTTACTTAAAATTATCGCACTGGTGTTTTTTACATTACAGTTTTTTTTTAATCTTAGCAAAGAGTTTTGATGTGTTGAGAAATAGTAAAGTTTTTGGAAATAAATAGACCGTCTCAGTTAAAATATAATGAATAATCATTTAATTTCATGAAATTATTTATTCTCATCAACAAATTAACTCAAATTTTTGTTGTAAATACAAAAAATATTCATTTTGTTAATATTTAATATTTGGCTGTTTGGCGAATGCGTCAGTGCCTCTATTTCCATCTGCTCAAAAAAATAAAATCTCCCCCGCCATTTTACAAAGAAAATTGTCAGTTCAGTTCCGTCAGCTGTGGTTTCGATAATGTGGAAAAAAAAGACAGTGAAATTTTATTATTTTTCCTCGCAAGTGTGTTGAAAACGTCGTATGAAACGCGTGAGCATTAGACATTACACTCTCGGCTGTAATGTCCAACGCAGCTCACTTTTATCATAATGTACTATTATGTTTTAATTACAAATGTCTAATTTTCAGATTGATCCCTGTACTTGTAGTATAATACTGTATTATTTGCCAGATTTGATATTCCTAGATCAACGGGAAACACCCCAAAAATTTTGATTCCCTTGAGAGTGACGAAATATAGATTTTTCGCGGCTTAAACGGCTATATCTTTTTTAACGTTAAATTGAAAGTTTGATTTTTTCACTGATTCAAGGGATTGTAGAATTTTATATGGTTATAATTATAATTGTATATGGTTTTTATTTCAACACAATACCTTCATGTGTTTCCAAGATAAAGGGTCTAGACAGACAGATGGACGGACGGACGGAAATAGGGTTTCTTCTGCACTTTGATTTGATATGACTTATTGATTCTACTCATGTAAACGTTTTTATTTAGATTTATATAATTCCTTTGAAAATGCTCTAAAGGCGAAACCGGTCAGAAAATTAATAATTTAATAAATTCTGGAATAGTACAAATGATAATTTTTTTTAAATTATAATATGACTTCCTACATCGAGGTACGCTATCAGCTAAAATGTCTGCACCCAAGCAATTCTAAAACATTGTGCCGTGAATTTCAGATTAGTAGTTGAGTACTAAAATATCTAAATCATTTTGAATTATTTAAGGTCCATCAGTATTGATGCCACTCTTATTTAATAAAATTTAAGATATTATGATAATTTCGTATTTCGCAAACAGAGTCTTTGAACTTTGGTCCTGACCACTCACCGAGTTTCCAGTAAGAATTTGGCTATGTAAACGAAAGTCTCCTTATAATTATATGTCAGTGGTCTCCTTATATCTGGTACGGGCAACCTTTGGGAAGTCGCGGGTCAAACAATCATATGCTCATAAATTTGCGGGCCATTGCGTACTCGTATGGTAGGTATACGAAAACAACGACGCAATCAGTGCACCGTAGCTTTAATTTTTACTTATTAAAATTCAAGTTTCATAACAAACTATAAAAGTTACAATGTAATATTTTCCATGAGCCTGATTTTCAGATGTAAATGCAGGACTACTAATATTAGATTCAATTCCACTAATAATATACTGGCAATTTTTTTTTTTTTTTTATAGGTCGTCCCGTCAGTCTGGTTCGTAAGTTAGACTTATTGATTTTGTTAATTATTTGCTGCTTTAGTTAATTATTTGTTAAATTTAAGCTCTCTCTAACACGCTTCTTACTCAGATTGGCAAAGAATTATTTTATTTATTTTATTCCTAGATTTCTCTATTTTATGCAGGTGTATAATTGCATTTTAGTAGCCCAACCTGAATATTTTTTGTAGGTATTATTATATATATATATTATTTTTTCATTGTAAAGATATATATTGTAAAGATTAACTTTGACTTGTAGAAAGTATACTTTATGTATCTATTTTACAAAATAAATATTTTGATTTGATTTGATTTGAATTTAACCGCAGCCTGTACTTAACTCTTTCAGTAACACGGACGCCACAGACGTAATATAATATTATAATATGTTTATTTTGCAACAAAGAGTAAGGTGGTAGAGCTGATGCCGGGCTCGACTGTGGAGGTACCACCATCTTACTCGGAAATCCTCCTGAAGTTATTCGGGGGAGAGTAAGAGAACAGCTCTCAGGCAAAACCAGGCAGCCCACCATTGCCTGGGCCCGACGGATGGTGGTATATCCATCCCCAATTGCCGGGCCTTATATAAAACAGACTAGTGACGGGCAGCGGCGTCACTGGTTCAAGGGTTTCGGCACCGCGCTCACCAACCCGCCTGCCCAGCGTGTGTGAGTATGGGCATTTCTTCCAGAAGGACCGCCAAGAGTGGCGAAATCCTGGAAAGGCCTATGTCCAGCAGTGGATGAAACAGGCTGATGGATGGATGGATGCAGCAAAGAAGATCATACAAAACAATTTTATACATCATTACAATTTATAGTTTGAAAAATGTATCATTTGCTAACTCTAATTCCCACATTCGGATTCCCTGGGTTGTGGGAAATTAGACCCTTCTGTATTGATGATAAAAACGCATTTAAAGAATATTATAGAGACATATTTTTGTCATTAGGATGGCCGGCATCAGTCAAAATTTATAAATTACTAATTAAATGCTAGGTATGAAGCATTTACTTCACATTCCTATTCATACCTAGTATTTACTTAGTAAATATTAATTTAATTTTACATTTTGGTGTTAGGAGGTCATAGGCAAACATACTTAAATAAATACTACTACTATAATATAGGTAGTTGATTTTTCTGAATCCAAGCAGCTGAAGTCCATCCATGTTGACCATCCTAATGATGCAAACATATCTATGTAATATCCTTAAAAAGTTTTAGGGCTCTGTAACTCAAGAGAAAAAAACGGAGCCCTTATGGGATCACTTTGTAATCCGTCTGTCTTTCCGTCTGGCCATCCGTCCATCCATCCGTCTCTCTGTCATGACCCTTTATCTCGAGAACGCGTGAAGGTTGAAAGTTGAAATTAAAATCGTTTACTCAAGTCTACAGTCCCTTGAAGCTGTGAAAAAATCAAACTTCTAAATTAACGCGAAGAAAAGGTACGGCTATTTATGCCGCAAAAAACGTATATTTCGACTTTCGAAGTTTATTGGGTATTTTACGTTGACCTAGAACTATAAAATTTGGCAAGTAATAGCGTCTTGTACTACAAGTATAGGAAAAACCTGAAAACTATAATTTGTTATTATAAAATATAGTCCTTAGTGGAATCCTCGGTGGGTGAGTCCGACTCGCACTTGTCCAGTTTTTGAACTTCTATATGTATAATACATTCTAATTTAATGTTAACTTCCCAGTTGTTCATGTCCTTGAATTTATACTATATACCTATATACTATACTACTAATAACTGGATCGACGGCCGGTTCACGTGGCCATGAGATAGAGCAAAAAAAGCAATTTAATTTTTCGAAGCCCAAAGAAATAGCCACCTACAACTATGCAGGGTGTTGGGAAAAGTACTTCGTTCCTTTAAACCACGTTTGCTATAGGTATAATAAAATATGTTAAGCGTGTTAATTTTTTTTTAATGCCCATTGTATGTTATATATTTTTTATATTATATTTTAAATTATTATTCCTTTCTCTTACGCGCCGTTTTTTTGCAATTGTCTATCACCTATCTCTATCTATTGTGTTCTGAACTAGGGTTGAACAATTTAATAAAAGATTTCTATTCTTAATATTTTAAAAAAATTAAACGCGCTTAACATACTTTGTTATACCTATAGCACACGTGGTTTAAAGGAACGAAGTACTTTTTCCAACAGCCTGTATACCTAGTCACAACGGACGAGCGAGCGAAGTGGAACGAAACGAAAATGAATATGATGGATCACACATCATCTTTCTCCTAACACAACGAACTTACCTTATAATCAAATTTAACCCTTATTTCAAACAGACAAGGTTAAGAAATTGTAGAGATGAAGTTGTCAGGAATAGATGTTGGAAAAAAGATTGCTGAACCTTGTTCTCTTGAAATTACGGGTAGAACCGTTCGGGTACCTTTATGAGGTCAGAGTCAATGTGAACTTTATGACTATAGCAAAGGGTTAAAGAACGGTTTTTGTCCCTGAATTTTATTATTTTCTGAAGCTATAAACATACTGTCAGTTCCTTGAAAAGAAAACTGAAAGAACATTAGCTCTCACTGTCTGTATTGTATAGGTAAATAATAATATATATTATTATATATAGGTACATTAAAATTAATGTTTTCTATTTTTTTATATATGTATAAGAGATAAGCACGTCAATATATTTACATACTGTAAAATAAAAAACTTATAAATTTTGCTAGACTTGAAGTTCAATTTAAGCTTTAATACTTTTTAGATTTATACATCTGACGTCATTTTGTTGACCGTCCCCCCTTAACATGTTACGTAATTTATGGATGGCCCCTTATATTAAAGTTTATAACATCAACAAAAGGTCAAATTTTCAATGAAAGGAAACCCTTGAAAACGGTTAAATTCGTAATTTCAGTAAACTCCGAGTAATCGAAGAAACTCCAAACTTACAGTTGAGTAGTTCCGGAAATAGACGATAAAGGCGCAAGGCTGTGACATTCTAACAAGGGTTTGCTGTACCCTTTCAATACCAGAACCCTAAAACTGTAATAAATAGAAATAGTTCCGATTTCTGTGAGCTTCTCTATTTATTGAAGTTTGTTGAAAAGCTTTCGACATATTTCGTAAACTCGGGTTTACTATACGTTATTTGCTGACAGCCCAACTTGATATTCTGAGGACGATACTAAAGAACCAATATCTACTCTACAGAAATGAGCGGACGCCTTTCAGGGTTCAGTTGATAAAGAGGGCGAATACTGAACCCAAACTGTAATAAAATATACTTCATAAGAAAAACGTCACTCTTTTGTATCGGAAAATACGTATTGTGTTAAAACAGCCGAACTGATTTTGATGATTCTTTCAATGAATTAACTCTCTCAATTCTCACCATTGCTAAAACTATAGTAAAAAAATCGTGGCTCGGATCTATCTGTCAATAGCATTTAGCATGAAAGCGTCACGGTTACGTTACAGTTCTGGTCACGTCAGATTTTGTATGGAGTCTGAGAAGTTTCGCTACTGTCCGCTAATAAAATATGTATTAGCATTCGTCAAACGAGAAAAGATGTGTTCGAAGACTTAATTTCAATATTTTTTTGTACTTGTCATAGCTATGAATAACATACCTACGTGCTACGACGAAAGTGCCTATAGTTCGTTGCCTACGTGTTAATAACCGTAATTAATTAACCATGTTAATATAATACTTAATTACCGTTTTTCTACTTTGGCTATAGATCATGAGGGCATAGTAGGAAACCTTCACTCATCGAGAACCATGACAGTCACTGTTGGAAGCAGGACGAAAATTAACTCTTAGAAACGCTGGCTGACCTGGGCGAAACCTGACAGTCACGAAAAACTGGGTCTTTATTCAAATCAAAATATATTTTTGAGGCACCAGCATTGAACTGTGTTCATACGATTACACTCGAATTGTACACCTAGAAAAACATTATCGACCGGGAGTCGGTTTGGCAGTTTAGTCTGTCCGAATAATTTTACGGTCGCATTCCGGGGTAGATTTTAACTAATCGAAAACGATCATGCAACTAACGTCATATTGTGACCTAGAGCAACCTACACGTATGAAGAAATCCATTGGTCTGACATAATTCTGCCTGGCCGTTTTTCTGTAGGCACAATTAGGAGTTACTTTGTGTACTGCTTCCCAGTGACCGTGTCCTGCTGGTACACGATGAGTTAAAGTTACCGACTATACCCTCATAGTCTATAAATTATACCTAGCTGATGTTCATATTTTATCCAAAATTTAGTTAGTCACTTCCAGCAACGAAAACCGCGGGTATTGATTGTACATATATAGCACAAAAGTTTTTATATGCCGACACGATTTTGAGTGCAATTTAGAATACGTGGGGCCGGATGGTAGAGAACTGCCAAGCAAGACATTACAACAGCCGTTGTATTCTTTTATTACTCGAGAATTCATTATACCTTTACAAGGGGTGGGACACCTACGGCTAAGAGCCATTTTTTTCAGTCCACAAAATAAACACATTTTGGCCCTATCCATACGCAGTCTGAAACCCTCAAATATAACAACACATACTTTGCCGAAGTTATCTTACGTCTCATAGTTCCAGAAAGAAAAAAAACTCGTACATTTTCTGTGCAACTCGATCCGCGATCATGTTTTATGAACTCGAGCGGAACAAGTCGAGGCGTATTATGAGACTTAGATTCTTTGACTCAGAGCCCAATCTTCAGTAACTGAAAATAAGAATGACTTTTGATTGGCTCGGTGTCTAAAATATTCGGTGGTATGGTTTGAAGGATGTCTCGTTGGCTGAGATAAGTCACGTCTTCAGAATGACTGCGGGCTGATATTTAGTATGGAAGTTAGGTAGATTTGTTTGTTAAAACGTCGTCATTTGCAAAACAAGTTCGATAAGATATGTATAAAAATAGAAATTTAGAAATTTTGGTGGACTTATTAAATATATTCACAAACCATTGAGATAATATTTTGATATTTGAGTCCTAAGTTTCACAAAATTTGTTTCAAGAACGATTTTGGTACAAGAATGTTAGTTTTCCCGAGTGTACAGTATCACACTATAATATTATAAATGCGAAAATTTGTGTGTGTGTGTGTGTGTGTGAGGGTGTGTGTGTGTATGTTTGTTACTCTTTCACGCTGAAACGGCTGGACGGATTTAGATGAAATTTAGAATGGATATAGCTTATACCCTAACTTAACACATAAGCTACTTTTTATCCCGGAAAAAAGCATGTCGTTGAACCGAAAAACACGCGGGCGGAGCTGCGGGCAAAAGCTAGTAATTCCATATATTCCAGCGTTTTATATAAATGCTGACGGAACGACAAATCGATGGACTCCAAAGTTTTATTATAAGGAGTTTCTGTTTATTGACTGAATATGCAAGAAAAAAGTTGCAAAAAAATATAAATAGGCTTCATAGCTGTTACCCGTCCCTGACGCATGCATGCGTCCTGACTACGACGACGACGTAGCGAATATATAAGGCGGGGAAACTGTAGCACTTTCTACGCCGCAGCACTACCGTAGCAAATATAGGCATAAAATTATAAAAACAAATACCAAGTTTAATTTATAAAAATGTTATTTTAAAATAAATTGTAAATTTACTTTTGACAAAACAAAACGAAAGTTATTCTTTCACAATTCTAAACAGTTTATAGATCTACAAAATTATATTTTCCAACTTTTTTTTCCGTCCATCACGTCCATGTGAAACGTATTATTTTATCTTATTTTCTGCTATCTGGAGACGCAGTGATCGTCGTAACAGCCATTTTGCTGAAATGAATGTTATTTCACTATCGTTTGCGTCAATCACATATTGAGTTGCTAATTTAGCGTGGGCGTGCGCCTTAAAGGGAAGTGCTACTCTGGTTAGCCTAAAACTATAAAATTTTTACGTCATGTGTAAGGTTGCTAAACAGACTCGAAGCCTCAAAAAAACTGCTGAAAAACTAATGAAAAACTAATACTGCAAAAAACTAATTAAATCATTTACTAGAACAGAAACAGTGAAAAATTTTAAGTATACGTATAAATTGCAAACTTACCCTGAAAATACGCCTTTGTTGCAAAGATCTCAGAATTTTGAGCGACAAGTACTACTTATTTTACGGAAACTATAATTTTAAGTGCAAAATCAAGCACTTTTCTTATATAAGCCTTAGTTTTCCACAAGAGCACTAATTACCTGCAAAATAATGTCATCTTTATGATTTTTTTATCACAAGCGCTCTAGCTTGTACCACACGACATAAGAATAAAAATATATTATACTATGTAAAGCTTTATTTTTTAAATATTTTATTTGGGTTAGTTGTTAATAATTATAAAAATCAAATTTAAACGGACACTCCAATAGCTATCGTTTTTTTTTTAAATTTAAAATTGGTTTTCGTGCTCATGTCAATATGCATGGTAAAACCTTAAATATCCATTTAAGTTGAGACTGCTCTATGATCTAGTAGTTTGAAGGTCTCGATCACTAATCCGTAGTAGGGGGCACATTTGATCATCCACGTTGAGCCTTGGTTCCATGTTTGTGCCCCAAGTATGGCAATAGCACTAACCACCACTTACTACCCTCGGACGTAATAATCGTCGGTAAATCGTAGGTATAATAGTGTGGACTGTGACTGGCACTTCACCTCTATACTTGAAAACGTCTCGATCTCTCGGAAAATAATGTCGTGACAGCGCGTACCTACATTTAAATTTATTCAAATAATAATTAAGTATTTCAATTTATAAATTTCTAATCTGAATACTAGTCTACATAAGTAATTTACCCAC
Source organism: Ypsolopha scabrella (assembly GCA_910592155.1). NCBI lineage: Eukaryota > Metazoa > Arthropoda > Insecta > Lepidoptera > Ypsolophidae > Ypsolopha > Ypsolopha scabrella. The sequence continues at coordinate 18,599,053 of OU342975.1, read as the reverse complement.
CCAAATTCGTGACGGGGCGATCAGTCCCTGGCACTTCACCTCAATACTTGAAAACATGTCGATCTCTCGGAAACTAATGTCGTGACAGCGCGTACCTACATTTAAATTTATTCAAATAATAATTAAGTATTTCAATTTATAAATTTCTAATCTGAATACTAGTCTACATAAGTAATTTACCCACCCAAATTCGTGGCGGGGCGATCAGTCCCTGGCACTTCACCTCAATACTTGAAAACATGTCGATCTCTCGGAAACTAATGTCGTGACAGCGCGTACCTACATTTAAATTTATTCAAATAATAATTAAGTATTTCAATTTATAAATTTCTAATCTGAATACTAGTCTACATAAGTAATTTACCCACCCAAATTCGTGACGGGGCGATCAGTCCCTGGCACTTCACCTCTATGCTTGAAAACATGTCGATCTCTCGGAAAATAATGTCGTGACAGCGCGTACCTACATTTAAATTTATTCAAATAATAATTAAGTATTTCAATTTATAAATTTCTAATCTGAATACTAGTCTACATAAGTAATTTACCCACCCAAATTCGTGGCGGGGGCGATCAGTCCCTGGCACTTCACCTCTATACTTGAAAACATGTCGATCTCTCGGAAAATAATGTCGTGACAGCGCGTACCTACATTTAAATTTATTCAAATAATAATTAAGTATTTCAATTTATAAATTTCTAATCTGAATACTAGTCTACATAAGTAATTTACCCACCCAAATTCGTGGCGGGGCGATCAGTCCCTGGCACTTCACCTCAATACTTGGAAACATGTCGATCTCTCGGAAAATAATGTCGTGACAGCGCGTACCTACATTTAAATTCATTCAAATAATAATTAAGTATTTCAATTTATAAATTTCTAATCTGAATACTAGTCTACATAAGTAATTTACCCACCCAAATTCGTGGCGGGGCGATCAGTCCCTGGCACTTCACCTCAATACTTGAAAACATGTCGATCTCTCGGAAAATAATGTCGTGACAGCGCGTACCTACATTTAAATTTATTCAAATAATAATTAAGTATTTCAATTTATAAATTTCTAATCTGAATACTAGTCTACATAAGTAATTTACCCACCCAAATTCGTGGCGGGGCGATCAGTCCCTGGCACTTCACCTCTATACTTGAAAACGTGTCGATCTCTCGGAAAATCATGTCGTGACAGCGCGTACCTACATGTAAATTTATTCAAATAATAATTAAGTATTTCAATTTATAAATTTCTAATCTGAATACTAGTCTACATAAGTAATTTACCCACCCAAATTCGTGGCGGGGGCGATCAGTCCCTGGCTCTATACTGGAAAACGTGTCGATCTTTCGGGAAATCATATCGTGACAGTGCGTATATTTACATTCATTCAAATAATAATTAAGTATTTCAATTTATAAATTTCTAATCTGAATACTAGTCTACGTAAGTAATTTACCCACCTCTCTGGCCCTGCTTCTTGTATCGCTAACTCGGAAGGCAAGTATAAACCCATGCTACTGTGTCATCGGTTATGAGATCGGATATTAATTAAGATAGGTTTCGGCCATAATTGAACGTTTATTAGAAGGATAGAGATTTAGGGACCCTTTTCATGTCATTTAATAGACCTAAGTGATTAATGGTAAGGTAAAACGTACAAAATTAATATTTTGTAACTTGATTAAATTATTCAATTTGCGATTCTGTTGTTGAGTTTGTTTTTATTGTTTATTACTTATTTATTATTCATGAAATTAGGGGTGCATGAAAGGCCTGACGCACCCTGGGGCCTTATTGTCTAATTTCAGCAGCGTTACCGGTGCGAGGGTTTTGGCACCGCGCTCACTAACCCACCAACCCAGCGTGTATGAGCACCACTTCCAAGATCTTGGAAACGCCTATGTCCAGTGGTGGACGAAAACAGGTTGAGAGATGAATAGCATGAAATCATGAAATATATAGATGAATTATTCATAAAAAGAAATTCCCCTTTTCTGGTGCTTTGGATCCCATTTATACCAAAGACCTACATAATTATATTTACGGTAAAAAAGCTATTTTGTAAACCTATCAGAAATAGATATAAGTGAAACAAAAGAAAGGTGTAAAGAGTGTAAAAGCTGTAAGTATTTTTTTAAGATATATTATGGTAAATATTCAAAGTAAAATTATAATTAACCCGTTCCTGACACGATACCTCTTACAACTCTAAATCTAAGAACCTCTCTTTTACTTGAAAATGAAGAACGATTTAAGTCTTTTAGAACTTGGGTGAGCATTACAGTTTTAAACTTTACTTTCGTGCTTATTTGAGCGGTGATGGATAACACTGTGAGGAAAAACAGCAAACCCTAAAATAGATTAATTACATGAAAAAATCATCTGTGAAAAAATTAGAAGAACAAAAGGATGAAGAGTCAAGTTGGTACTCGGAACACCGTTAACACACCCCTTGTTCATACGAAATTATGGTCGTGAATTTATTTTACCTTTGTTCATAAGCCATCAATCAAACCAATTAAGATGATATAGTCGACACCCGAACCAATATACAAAATACGTATATTTAATTCATTTTATATTTATAAATCAGCGAAGCCAATGGCGCGTTATAAAGTAGAACATATCTTATCGTAGACAAGGGAGTTATAGAGTTGAAGATTAGATCCTCCTTGAATTCAATAAAAAATTACAACTAAATAAAATATCAAAGAAACAAAGTCTCAATAATGTTATTAAAGTGATCAACAGCGAAGTTACTGTTTTTATATACTGATGTATGAGATGTTTAAATAGTTTGAGCACTGTGGTACAGTACAGTCAAAGAACATTATTGAGAAACTTAAGAATTTTTATTAAATAAAGCTAATAATATAATCTAACAAGCCTTCAAGTTATCAGGGAAGATATTTATAATTTATATTTATACGTTTTGATACAAAAATTGTCTCCAAAATACCAAGTTTCCTGATATAACAGTCTGTTCTTAGCCTAATTAACATGGTAAAACCCTACAATTTCGGACGACTGTTAGTTATCTTTAAACAAGGGATAAAATGGCACCTTATGGTATTTCTCACCCCTTCGAGGGGTAGGGTAGAGTGGGGGTGTTTATTCGGTTATAGTACACTTAAGAGAACAGTAATAAATTGTATTGTTGAAAACCCGAAATAACAAGCAGCTGAAAATAAGGAATGCTTTTTGTAAAACGAGTATGTTTGTAGCACCATGTAACGGTTACAAACATTTAGGTAATTGTACCGTCTCTCTCTATATTATGTCGCGGTGCACTAACTTTTTAACCATTTAAGTCAGAGACCTCATTATCACAAAACTTGACCTGATACTCGTATGTAAAAACGTGTTGATGCATTATACAACACAACGACATTATAATATATGGTTCAAGGCCCTCGAAAAATAATGAACTAAAACAATCAAAACGACTTATTACATGAAATACTATTACAAGATAATTTATATTTTATTGAATTGTCTTTTTTAGTAAATAATAATAATAATAAGAAGTCTATCTTGTTCTTGTAAACTAATATTGACGGTAAGCTATTCCATAAGCGTATTACACTCACAGTGAAAGAATTTGTGTACAACTGTACATGCATGTGTTACACTCAGGAGAGCGAAGAAGCCAGGCTTTGTTGGATCTAGACGATCGAGAAACGAGAGGGGTAAAAAATTCTTTGAGATATTTTTAGGACTAGAATTATGGATATACCATACCGAAACGTAACGCGTAACGCGGGAATCTCTCCGGAAGTAAGCTCTTCATGGAATTCAGAGACGTTATCATACTTACTTAGCTCGAATATGTAGTGGATGCATAAGTTGAGAAGTTGGTCAAGTTTATTCAGAAGTTCCTCAGTGAGATCTGCATAATCCAGAATGGGGAACAACAAGGAATTGACAAGAGTAACTTTAGTATAGCCTCCTAACGCCCAGAAGTTTTTAAAAAAACATGCTCTTAGCGCCCAAGATCCCATAAAAAGACTCTCGTCCAACTTGGGGTAAACGCTCAAAGCAATTTTTTTACACAGATATTTTTAGTTTCCTACGACCCAGGTACGTTTTGCAAGTACCAAATACTCTAACAACTCAAAGTTCTTGTAAAAAGACCTAGGGTCGTATGCTCAATTTTTTGAAAAAGATTCTGGTCTTTAAGGCGCAATATGTCCCTCGCACAACGACAGAAATAAACATATCTGAAAAAAATCTGAATCAAGAAAAGTTTGGATTGTGCCGTTTTTTGTGTTTAATATTTAATAAAAATACGAGTACACACCAGAACGTTAAAAAAACACGCTTTATGTTTAAGATAATTAATTTTTATGTTTACAACAGTCATTATTGTTATTTTTATTTTATTATGTTGGCCGGACTACAGTTTTGAACTGAAAAAAACAGCCTTAATTATTTTTTCTATCACGTTTTGAGCTCTGTTAGCGTCTTGGAAAAGGCCTCATTTATAAAAAAAACACTACCTTGTCTACTGTAATATGTGAGTTCTACTGTTTTAAAATCTAATTTTTTACTACCTATGTCGTCTTAACCACTAGTAGGAAGTAGGCCCCTTTGTAAAACCGTTGATATTAGAGGGCTAGACGAGTATATCACCAGTTTCCAGTTTTTCATCTGATGAAGTACTGACAGGATACGTATCATCAACTCGTAATTCTATTCCGGAAGTATACTGCTCGTTTACAATACAGTACCGTTAGAGCTCTGTTTATAACGCAGAGTGTGATTGATGCGCCCTTATCTCCGGCGGTGCACGCTTAACCCGTCTGTCTTGAAATATGGACTGCTGATCAGCGCATATTTCTCGGATTATTCCCGGAAAAACGATGGAAAACCCATTAGCTGATGTTAAGGTTTAGGGAAGGATTGCTGATGGGGCTTAATATACGTATGTTCTTTTTTTAATCTATAGCACTAAGTTGTTTTTACCCAACTACGGGAAAGTCTTAAAATAGCTAATGTTTTTAGTTTGTAATAGGTAGAAAGTTTAAATTTTCATAGAATATCTGTTACTAGGGCCTCTATCTCGTCATGTGCGTCCCCATGTAAGAAATTTCTAAAAAGTTGCATTTTTTTTACTATACTTATTAAAATAACATTTAAATTGAGTGTGAGATATATTTCGGGCCCTCTCCTGGGTCCGGCATCAGTCACAATGAAGTATAGAAAAAAAATAACAGATAAAATAAAAAAAATAAAGTACCTACTAACCTATTTATGTGTAAAAAGTATGTATATGTGCCACCTGTAAACCTGCCATCAAGCTCTTTTTAATGTGGGTCAGTTGATGCTCCTGAAACAGCACGTGACTGCAATTTCATGGCCACTATTTTTATATCTGGCTGCACCAAGTGACCATATGTACGAACTCTCCCAGGTTCTAAGTTGAATGTCTGATATCGGTAGTGAAAATGATTTTATTACGCGGACGGTAAAATACTGATTAAATTTAAGGTTATGGAGACGAGTATGTGTGGGTAAGCTATTGTTGGTCATGGAATCGAGCTCAAACGGCTTGCTAGACCAATTTTTACACAATAGAAACAATTACAGGTACATTATGAAAAACTCAGTGTGACAGTAAAAGCAAATACTAAATGCAGAGTTTATTCAACAAACCTATTTTGTTTATCTTTATTTACCAAGTAAATACTGGTAATTTAAACATTATTATACTTCTTACTTTGTAAATATTTATCCTTCCGTACACGATGATACTCACTCGAAGTAGTATCAAAGAAAATTGCTCCATTTCCTGTCTGTAACAAGGCAAGCGTCTGGAAGCTCGCAAGAAACTGTAGTGGCAATATCAGGTACAGAGACAAAAGACGGCCCATGTGTGCTAGAGTCCTAGTCCTAACTTAGGTGTTGCTGTGCTATTTATTTTATTCATGTCACAAAAAATAATGTTTGTTCGATATGAATAACTCTGCTGGGTTGGTCTCGGTTTCGATGCAATAACAGGCTTAAATATAAAGTGTTTTTTTTCATAAAAGCACATTCTCTACTCTTACTGAACAACTTTTCCATAAAAAACATGGCAATAGTTTTGCTAATACGTTTTATTTTTCATTAGCATATAGGCATGCTTCCTTGGGAAAGTTGTTCAATATGATCAGTTTTCAGATTTTTAGTTAAATTTAATGTTAATTCTCATTTTTCACTGTTCACCTATAGCCACTACCTACCACTAATACCAAAAATTTATACAAAAAATAGGTATTTTTACCAAATTGACGCAATACAGCTTAGAGAATTCTGAATCATAATGATGATTCTTGTAATAGTTATCTGCTAAAAAATATTTCCCTCGCCATTTGAAAGTGTGAGATCTTTATATAAACCCTTACATAACATCGTAACGACTCAAAGCCCCAAGGGGGTGACAAAGTAACACTCTCTTCTCAGAGTGAGTCGCAGAACATAGTGTTTTTTTTTATGAGAAACCAGAAATTGTTTAGCGCAAAAGATTGTGCCCCCTTTTCGAAACTTTGAAAACCTGGGCGGTAAACGGTATTAGGCAAAAGTAGTCCTAAAATCAGTTTTGGCCGGTAATATACCTATATTTACAAATCTATCTATATCTATAGTAATAATAAAGTAATAAACACGTGGTGTCTGTACGTTGAATATTTTCGCGAAAATTAAATGAAACGGGCTATTGGTATTGTACTAAGGCCGAAAAAACAATTTTTACATTTTTCTCTGTCTCACCGTCTGTATGTATGTTCCGTTTTAACTCGAGAACCACTCACTGGGTTTGGATGCGGTTTCTTTTATTATCATCGTAGGGACCCTAGTCAACATAAAGATCATAAGGGGTGTTCATAAAACAACGCCGAAGCCAAAAACGGGGCAAAGATTGCACAAAAGCGGGCGAAGCCGCAGGCAAAGGCTGGTAGCATATAAGTTCCTAAAAGCTAATTCGTGAAAGCTCAAACGGCAACATTCGAACCCGGATTTCAAGACTGAGACACATTTCCATACACAGTTTAAGCTACCACAGCTTTAATTAACATCATAAAGAAATGCAATGTACTCTCGTCTCTGCATAAGATAAGACTTAGCAATAATATGGCTTGCTTGTATATCCTTTGACGCTTCTGAAGCGGACGTGTATGAACATAGGTATACATTAACTACTTGCAGTGCAATCCATGCGTTTGATATGAATTTCTGTCTTTGACGAAGTCAAGACTTCAGTTTGAAACTACGATGTGTGCTTTTTACATGCTAAGATGATGCTATTTTTAATAGTGGTTTCACTTTTTTGCTTAATTGCGGGAAATTTATGTAAAAGAAATATGATTTTATTACTTATTTGTATTTATTTATTGTTAAGGTTAAACGGGAACTTTTTACTGCAATTTCGAATCCTAGCTCTTAACGGTTTATTTTTATCATATTAAATGTTACATACCAAACTACTGCATTTTTCATACACATATATGTAATGTATGACCTACCACGATATTTTCTTATGTTAACAAATCAATTGAAATTCAGCACAAAAAGCTGTTACTTAAGAAAAATTATTCGAAAATGGGACGTTTTGGAAACACGAGATTCTAAGTACCTTAGAGTAGGAGTGAGTTAGGAAGTAATCATCATCTTCATCATGGCAGCCTTCGCAAACGAAGATGCCAGTAGGATCTTTTATGTTTTTTTTGGTGAGAGTATAAGCCGATTCTTGAAAGGCAACGTCAGCCACAGGCATCACACAGAAAATCTCCTTCAGTGCCATCACCACGTCGTTTTCTCCGTACAGCAAGTCTGCCTGATTCCTCTGGGCATTTTTCGACACAGCTAGGTTCTCCATACATTGCGGTCACCTCACCTGCCACCTGCTCAATGTCACTTCCGAGCTTAGGACGTCTTAATAATCTAAACCTAGTATCCTTATAGCGTAGTTTCTGTCCGCCAGCCTATCTTGAGCCATGATCTAGTTCACCGTAGATTCATTCACCATAAATCCCAAGTCCGTCATGAGTCACAATTATGTATGTTCTTTACAGTTTACATAGAACATATATCTCCATCTTGGTTCTGAAAGGTTTTAACCCGCATGATCGTAATGTGTAAATAAATCAAACCACGTAATACATCAGATTATGTTTTTGTTGCGAAATTGATCGCCTTAGAATACTTTAAATATTATTATTAGAGTGCATTACAAACTATAAAAGATAAATCAGAAACTAATTTGAAGACAATAACGCCCTCGTGAGCGGTCAATATGTGCCTTACAAGCTGGTGAGATTAAGTAGTTACAAATATATTCGGTGGACAAGTATGGTGGAAAAATTCAACGGTCTAGGCTAGGATAAGTACCTCGGTGATGCAACTGCTAACGCGCTTGTCTTGATAGCAAGAGGTCGCAGGTTCGAACTCAGGCCCGAGGATTTTTTTCAAATGTACATAAAAGAAAATTATACTTAATTTAGTGAAAGTGGTGATTTTGTATATATCGTCACGACATGAAGCCGACGATCGCTGCGCCACTTGATAGCGCAAATTAGCAAAAAAAAATTATTTTGGACATAGTTTGGCAGATGTATAAATTTTCTTCAGTATGGTGAAAGAATCATTAAAATTGCTTCAAGCATTTGGACGGAGTAAGAACATTTATTTCATTTTTAGATTTGTTTTTTTGTCAAAAGGAAGGACAGATTATTTTTGTAAGCTTGGAATTTATTTTTGCCTATTATGTATTATTTTTTCAAGTGTTGGAACCACCCTTAAAGGAGGAGTACAGGCCTTCAAGTCTGAGTATACATTTACCTTAACACAAGGTGTGTTCCAAAACCTACTAAAGCTAAGCAAATATTTCCTTTTTAACGTATCCACTTTGCCATAATTGAAGCCAAGCTGCTTATTTTCCTAAATAAAGCCTCTATTCGAACATACCCGTACAATCCGCATTTCCAGCATTGCTCAGCCAGGATCGAACGGGTTCCGTACTCAGTTGGAATTCCGCAAGATTAACGTGAACCCGACGACGGAACCAGAGGGCTCTTCCATCTTGTCCAGATCCTTCGATAATCGGTTAGGTATTTCTTTTGCAATTGGTTTTTGATTCTTACAGCTGTCGAAAACATATTTCAATAATGTAAGGTATGATATCCTTTAAAATTAAAACACGTCCTATTTTTATAGGTATTTAGTTTATATTTTTTGTATAATTTTTTATTTAGATTACATTTTAGTTATTTAAGTTTCTTGTTTAGTAAATAACAAAAACCACACGTTCTACTGATGATACTGCACAATTTCAAAAGTTTTGGTTTAACTTTTTCCTCCTAAATGATGAACTTTATGTAAGCCTACATATGTTTTAGTTTTTCTTTGTGTCCCTAGGCGATTTGATTTCCACCTAAACGTGCTCTTAGACATATTTCTTATTTAGATTATGAAGACAGTATCAAAAGAACATTATTTATTTATTTATCTTCAGTGTAACTTAAATGTATGGTACATTGCAGTATGTAAAGGTATAAACCAGATTACATACTAACGTTAGTCTTATTGTATTGTACCTACCCCAATCGTGCTGAATTTTAAACATAAGTTAATTTTTTTTTTTAATCGCACTGGGGCTTTTTTCTCGCCCCTTAAAAATAATTCTTTAATATGTAATGCGAGGCAGGAATTAAATGTTACGAAAAGCTAAATGTCCCTTGGGACTACTGCAACGAAATCGTGTCAGTTGTCCCATCACGTGACATCACAATGGGACAAGTGGGACAGACAGATATTTATAAATCTACACTTTTTCGTTAGTTTTTCAAGGCCTAGATAGCCAAATTCAAAACTAAAGGAAATAGGGAAAAATGCTCAAAAGAGTCAGTGCCGTTTGACACTACTTTGGTAGTTCTGGTTCGATTCTCGGCTAGAGTTTTTTTTATAATGCAATTTTGGATTTCCTTAAAATCAGCCCCCGGACTCGTTTGAGCATTTTTCGATATTTCCTATAGTTTTAGCAATCACGCCCACTCGAAAAACTGACCTTGAATGATAGGTAACATTAACATACAAATAAATTTTTACATAATATATACCGGGAGTATTTACCAACTCTGCTTTCGGTATCATCTTTGGGAAAAAAACAGTAGGTATAATGGTATACAGAGACACAGATCGACATTTGCTACAATCCTGACACATGTTCAGTTAAAATTTATTTGTGCTTCCCCTTTTGCCACTTTTGAACGTTAATCAAAATTGAGGCATTGAGAGCAAGAACGGCCTAATATTTCCAGACACAATTAAAAATGTATGGAAGTGTGCAGTAAAATCGTTCACTTAGGAAGACTCCAGACACAGTAGATGATCCAGCTGAAGGATTCTCCGTCTCGCCACTTCCTCGCATTGCCTCTTGCGATTATTATTAAAAATACCTGCCGATTCTGACACAAATGAGAATTTCAATCAAGGGGGTTCGGAAAAAATCTCGAGCTTTGATTTGTAGACATGAAAATACTGACGTGTTTTTTTTTCTTCTTTCATGTTATAGATGCTACAAGGAGGCGGTTTTGATAACATCGTATCCTATACTATTGATAATAATTGGAGAGCCTGTTGACAGTTGTTTATACGTATTGTGTCTTATAATTAAAAATGTAAATTTAATAACACTTTAAACATTTTAATGAGAAGAAAGAGTTAAAAAAAAAACAAAGAGGATGCTAAGATCTACTGCATACTAAATATTTAATTATGCAAGTTTTCATACTTTCTATTATAAACAAATTTCTAATGTGAAAGCTTTTCATGTAAAATAGTGTAGCTGTGGAGCGGCTGGGCGAGCAACACATCAGTTGCTGCGGAGAAGCCGAGCTAGCAACACATCCCGAGGATGCCTCGTTCAGAGGCGAAACACGTGTCGATAAGTTTTCTTGCTTGTTATTTAATGTTTTATGCGGACGGGCGGTGCAAGAGTCTGCATTTTGAATAGCACGATAAGAATTGCTTAGCGGAATATTGCAAATTATATTCATATATCCATAACAAAGTGATGGAGTTCCCCAAGGTAACGCCTATTTCAATTAATTAAAATAGCGTCATTTTTTGGCGAATTTTATTTTATAAAGTTACAAAATAGCAAGTTATTCATAATTCAATTATATTGTAAAGTATTATCCTTCCTACCAAACATTAATGTTTAAGCTGGGCCAAGATATATCTATACAGGCTTAGTTTTTCAAGTGGACGTGAATGGCCACATCCAAACTATAAGGAATAGTGAAAAATGCTGAAAGATGTCTCGAGGCCGATTTTGATGAAAACTAAAACTGCATCATTAGATATTTTTGAAAAATACGAACATGTTGATTTTCAATAAAAAAACACACCGTATATTATTGCACCTTTCGATAGTGTCCCTTATAAGGGATCAAATTCTGGGAATCTGGATTCCACTACATATTCCTGAAATCGTTGAGTCTAGGTGTGTGTTGAAAAGTAAGCACCAAAATAGTTCCGGAACAGGTAATAATGTAACAAAATGTAAAAACAGTAATCGGTTCATAAAAAACCGGCCAAGTGCGTGTCGGGCCACGCGCAACGTAGGGTTCCGTAGTTGCCCGGTACATATAAGTTGGTCTACTAATACAGACCGCGCCAAACTTCTGCTCCCATACATTATAGGGGACCAAAAGTTTGGCGCGTCCAGTACTCCTAAACCTGTAAAGACTGCTATCGATAAAGCTGTGAAAGTTTTCTTTTTCATTAATTATATATACTACTTCTGTGAATTTTTTCACATTTCTATAAACAACCGTTTGGCCGGCATAGGGGGGGGGGACGCTCCACTCTATCTAAAATTTTCACTTTAAAGCTTAATAGTTCGCCAACAGATCCCTAAGTCGAAGAATCGTTCTCACACACCCACAATGTTTTTGAACGGCCTATCCAACGATACCCCACACTATGGGATAGACGAGAAAAAAAAATCATCCCTAGTTTACGTGTATGAGAGGTAACCTTAAAAAAAGATTTTTTCAAGATTTTATTTTACCATTTTGTCGGCGTAGGTAATATTTATATCCATGCCAAATTACAGCTTTCTAGTACTAATAGTTTCTGCGCTAAGCCGCGGACAGACGGACAGACGGACATGGCGAAACTATAAGGGTTCCTTGTCGGACTACGGAACCCTAAAAATGATTAGTTCTATAGCTCATCTTATGGATGATGCAGTAATATACCATGTACTTTTCTTTTTTAAATCGGCGGCTTCGATTCTCGGCTAAGTAAATTATTTTTTCGAAAATCTTATGATTCATTTCCGATTTTTATCAAAATCAGTCTTTTTTTTTCAATTTTGCCACCTATACCCACTTGAAAACTCATAAAAACTTATCAAGCACGAAATAAAATGTGGATATAGAGGCTATATATTCTGAACCTATAGATTCTCATCATTCATTTATATTTATTATTTCATCTTTAATATTACAGTACAGCGGAGCCCACATCAAGCTATACACATTGAGTATAAGCTGACCTCTCATTTTACGGGAAGCCTATACAATGAGAGGTCAGCTTATACTGAAAGTGTTTCGCTTGATGTGGGCTCCACTGTACATACTGAGAAAATTTTTCGGATCGTCACCACTTTTGCACGAGGGACAAAACACTGTTAATTAAACCTGCATGCTCTATAAAACCTTGTGCAGGAGTACGGCAATAAGGCTCAAACCCTACCACGCTGTAACGTAAAAATCTTTTTTGATTGAAAAACACTTGTACTTGTCCACTTATTTATGTTAGTTCCCTTACCGGTTTCGCCGATATAGCATTATCAAAGGTTTTTTTTTTTTTAAAGGGAAATAATATAAATAAGTGGACCAGTACAAGTGTTTTTCAATCAAAAATGTATCAAAAGTTCCACCAAGTGCCAACAATCACGAGCATCAACTCCGTAAAAATCTTTGGTGAAAAAAGTGTGTACGTTCGTACTGACTGTTATTATCAATATTGGCTGTTACTAGATTTAAAGGGGCTCATCTGTGTCTTTATGTGTATGTATCCTTATGCGTGTGTGTCGTTATGCGTGTGTGTCGTTATGCGTGTGTGTCGTTATGCGTATGTATGTCATTATGCAAGCAATTATAAATTAGGCAAACTATAAAAAAATTGGCTTGGGTGCTTTACGCGCTTTAATAATAATCTCATCTTAGTAATCTGCCCTAATACGAATAATGACGCTATTACCCTTCCCAATTTACAGAGAGTATGATCAGGTGAAATGAAAAAGCACTCAGGTCTTTTTTATAAAGCTTGTTTATTATAACATCATGTTTTGCAAAATAGACAAATAGACATCATTTCAAATTGTCATTTTACATAAAAAATCCGCGTCAACATTCAACAATAAATACTTACATGGGCACAAAATAGGGTGGGTCTTTTTTATACATTACTTTATGGCCCATCCTATACACGAGCGCTACATTTTTATGGCTAATGTTCTGTTATTTAAACCCCTTTTTGTTTTAAACCCAATTTGGATAGCGTGTCTACAAAACTTTTACAGAGAAAAAATATTAATTACATTTAGTTCAAAATTCTGTTTTGTTTATAAATTTATATATTAAAAATAAAAGAGGTTTCAAATAACTTAGTCAAATTTGCTATTTCATATATATATATGCTACTCCGTACGATATATTTGAATTTAAGAACTAAAAAGCTACACAAGTTAGACACAAGAATAACGTAGACAGGTACAGATAAAGCGCGAGTTGAATGCAGAGATAAGGAATGCGTTATATAGGTATACACACACAGCAGTTCTCTCTACGCACACAGCACTACACAGCAGGCGTGCGAGTGAGGTGTGCGGTCGGCGGGGGACGTGCTCCCGCCCTTCGCCTCAGCCCCCGTTTGCATTCAACTCGCGCGCTTTCTGTGCGTAAAATTTAAATGAACCGCATTACAAAGATTAAAACTCTAATTATTGTCTCGGGATCAAAAAGTCAATAGGTATATGTTTTCTTACAAATAAATTCGTATAAGTAATGCGTGTAATTTCAGTTTTCTAAGCTGATGCAATTTTTTATGGAGTATTTATTTGATTTTCAAAAAGTGTTTAATAATTTTTACGTATTTATTTTTTCCGTATCATTAATAATTTCCAGTCTTATACAGTTTTAAATGTATTTAAGTCAAATAAAAAAATGTTTAAATAACAAGAAAATCATCTTTATAGAACATGTTTTATGTGCTTTAACTAATTTTACTTAACTATTTTTTTATTAACAACATTAAACCTAAGTAAACTGAAATAAATAATTCACGTTTAACAATATTAATAAATTTCTTACATAATAATTTATGACTAGTTTACGTAAAGAAAATAATGAAATGCACCATGTATTTATTTAAACTTTTTAGAGTACGATTATGGCACTGCAGTTTTCTAAAATAAGAAAAAAAATACAGTAATATTATGTTTTTATCGAAGCCATTTACGCTAAAAACTATTCATTTGTTGGTCACGCGCATATACCTATTATCTTCGATACAAAAATACATTTTTCTTATACATTTACATTATAAACTTATTATATTAACAACAATAGCTTTCTACATCAAGCAGTGGTTCAAATGACGTGTACAGAAGTACTTAAATTAAAACTTAATTTAACAAAATTAGGACCTTTCTTGTTGCTTAATTTTTTGTTTCTTTTTGTTTATTAAATTATCGGTAATATAAAAAAAATATAAAATGAAAAAAAATTACGCGCTATCACAGGAATAAAATCATGGAACAAGAAGTCAGTTGACAATGTGAAATCAGATGCTTGTATTTATTTTACATATTTTCATATTTTCACAAGGTGAAATTTATGTATACAGACAAATTCGTATTAAAGGCTCGGTAAAGTCAGTATCAAGGTTTGATGACGCTTTTTGTGAAATTCGTTAGATTTTTTTTTTGTGTTCTTTTCAAACGCAAGCGGGTCAATTACATAGGTAACACTAAAAGTTTCCGGAACTGGCCACTTACATAAACAATATTTAAAAATTTATTGCAACATTTGAAAATAGAACTCTTTGGCTGTAGAATGCAGTTTGTTTCATCTGACTGTCTTTTGTTTTTACCTTGTGGCGCCATTTAAAAAATTGTGTGTCTGCATCAACATGGATTTAACTCGGGAAAATTTTCGTAGTATGATTTTCTACGATTTTAAGTGTAATTTGTGTAAGCTCAACAGAGCATCGCTCGGCTTGAAACAGCTTTTGGCAATGAAGCACCATGCAAGACGACTGTTTATAGCTGGTTTGCAGAATTCAAGCGTGGTCGTATCAATCTCAGTGACGAATCTCGCGATGGTCGGCCGTCCACCGCTGTGACCAACAAAAACATCGATGCTGTGCGCCGTATGATTGAAACAGACAGGCATGTGACCTACCATGAAATTCGCGCATCCTTAGAAATAGGCATGAGTCAAATACAATCAATCCTACACAAACATTTGGGTGTGAGAAAGCTGTGCTCGCGGTGGATCCCACACAACTTGACCGAGGCTCAAAAAACGGACCGCGTCACTTGGTGCAGTGCCATGCTTACCAGATTCAACGAAGGTGCGTCAAATTTGGTGTGGGACATAGTAACAGGTGACGAAACATGGATTTATTGCTACAATCCCAAAACAAAGCAGCAATCGAGCGTATGGGTCTTTCAAGATGAGCCGAAACCAACCAAAGTGGCGCGCGTGAAAAGTGCATCTAAGCGGATGATTGCTTCTTTTTTTAATAAAACTGGACACGTGGCTACTGTTGCTTTAGAGAATCGTCGTACCGTGAATAGTGACTGGTACACGACCATTTGTTTGCCGGAAGTTATTGACGAACTCCGTAAAAATAACCGTAAACGCCGTATCATCCTGCACCACGACAATGCTAGTTCTCACACGGCCAGACAGACAAACGACTTTTTGAAGACGAAAAATGTAGAACTCATGAGTCATCCTGCATACAGTCCCGACCTGGCACCTTGTGACTTTTTTCTGTTCCCAAAAATTAAGAACCAATTACGCGGTCAACGATTTTCATCACCAGAAGAGGCTGTCGAGGAGTATGAAAAACACGTTTCAGAGGTCACCACAGGGGAGTGGCGCAAAAGTTTTCAAAACTGGTTTGATCGAATGAAAAAGTGCATAGACGCCAAGGGAGATTATTTTGAAAAACAATAAATTAATTTTGTACCTTTAATAGTATTTTTTCATATTCATTCCGGAAACTTATAGTGCGTCCACGTACTATGGGATGTCAACATTTTATTTTGGGAAATTTGTAAAAAGTGTTATCGATCCGTGATACTGATCACCTACCGAGCCTTCAGTATGAATTTGGCTGTAAAAAGAAAAGTCACCTTATATATCTGGGTTGACACAACATTATTAATTGCATTTTACTCCTATAAGTATAAAATAAAATTTGAAAGAATTTATTTCGGAAATACAAAAGCTGGTACAAATATCAGTGCAACCGCTACGTAGTGTAATATACGTGGTATAAATAAACACATATACAGTATGCATATATACATACATTCATAAAATAAAAATACAAAAAATATATATATGTATATTATTTTATTAACATTGCCGTGAAAAGTGAGGCGACAAACCGTCGTCTTACCTGCGCAGTTACTAACAAGTTTTTATAATAATGAATCGATATAAAAGCATGACTGACATTTTAAATTATATGACCTATGTCACAACAAAAAGTAGTTATATGGAAAATTCACATCTGATTCCACATCAGTATAGGTCTTCGATGTTAATAATAATACTGTTATCAGTCTCGAAAATCGTTCACTTGTTAAATATTCGTTCACAATTATACATCGTCCCTTCTGCCGATTCCACAATCTATACTAGTTCTCTCACTCACTACAGCTACTTCCGAACCGCTGCGTATTCTGCATGCTTGGCATATCCTCGATGCCTGTATGAGAAAAAACATTTGTTATTATATTTAAATTAATTATTATATTTAACATTATTTATTATCAGTTATAATAAAATATAACTATATATTAATTATTGGAGGTGGCAAAGCTCTCGACTTTGGGGGTACCACCTTCTTACTCGCAAATCTTCCCGAAGTTATCCGGGGGGGGGAGAGTAAGAGGACAACTCGCAGACAGGCACAACCAGGTGGCCCACCATTGCCTGGGACCGATTGATGGCGGTATACTGGTGACGGGCAGCGGCGTCACTGGTGCGAGGGTTTCGGCACTGCACTCACCAACCCACCTGCCCAGCGTGTGTGAGTATAAGTATTTCTTCCAGGAGGACCGCCAAGAGTGGCAAAATCTTGGAAAAGCCTATGTCCAGCAATAGACGAAACAGGCTGATGGATGGTTGGATGGATGGATGGATATTTATTATTATCATATTGGACAAAGTGACACGAAAAATGGTCAAATAACAGGTTGGGCTCGCGCATTGAGGGTTCAAAACCCAGATTGTTAAAAAAATTACTGCTGCGATAACACATACATATTACCGTTAGTAATTTATTTTTACTGAGCTTAGCTACTTAAGACTTAGGGGGACTAACAGAAAAGCAAATTTTTCAGTGAGCTCTTAAAATACAGTTTCTTTTCACAATTCAAACTTTGTGATAAAAAGTAAGCAAGCACTTTATCGAATGCTAACTAGTAGAATATTGGTCTCTGAAAGTAATTAAGTGTTAAAACTAGTAAAGTACATACTACCTATTCTGATTTGAATATCATGTTGAAGTCTGAATTACGTTTAAAGTGGATATTGAATTTCATTGAAACAAGCAACAAGAATCTCTTTACTTGAATCTGTAACATATTAACCAATAATGTTGTGTGTTAATCAATGTTAACAGACAAACATATTCTAGTTACAAATCAAATTCCGTTTGTTTGTTGAAATGTTGTTCAACTACTGCTAATACTGTAGTGTAAATGTTTCGTATGACTTGACTTATGTCATTTACTCGAGTCAAATTTACTACTAAGAACTTATTCATGATTTTTTAAAATTAAATAACCATAATTTATACCATTCCCACTCTGAAAAGCTTATTTTATTCACTGAAAACAGTGAATAAAAGGGCTTTTAATCACTATTTTAGTGTTTGAATTAAGAACACACCAATATATTCGACCTCCATCTCAATGCTTATACAACCTCCTTGCGCAAAAAATACTCGACATACATTGCGCAAATAACTCCTCGAAATTTGATTGGTCGATATTTGCGACAAGGAGTTTAGCATTAGATTAAAAACTGTTTTGTGTTCGGCTGCCATTACAGAAAACAAATATATTAGTAAATTGGCGCCATTTTGAATACCGTAAGTTGTACAAACAAAGATTAGTGTTACTTTATAATAAATCGATTGAATATACATTCAAGTGATGAAGAAGATGTGTTAACTCCTGAGTTTATGAAAGAGAGGGCACATTTTCAGAGTCTGTTTTTTATTTAATTTAACCTTCCTTTTTTCTTCACTAAATGTCTATTTTCGTTTTAATTATTTCTTTTTCTCGTAGTCATGGTATAAAGTATAGTATGCAACTCTTGAATAAAGTACGGATTTATATTGAGGGCCATGAATCACTCGCGTCGCTCAGGATTCTAATACTTGAATCACTCGCTACGCTCGTGGTTCATCTATGGCCCTCGCTTCAAATCCGTCCTTTATTTACTAATTGCATAAACTCGATATATTCGTACAAAATCGACGGAAACAATATTGTTCACTCCACATTCAAGTTGAACGCGCTTTATTCGCAGTTTTATAATCTGCATCTTAAAAGATCGCGCTAGCGGCAGTATGGAAACTTTGTTTGTTTTTTTTTACTTGTCTCTGATTTGATTGACATGACACGGCCTTTTTTTTTTTTACTCGGCCGGTTTTTGCTTGTGAGAAAAAGTGGTGCCTAAAAAGATTAATAGCTTGCTTTAGGGCCATCTGTGTGTAAAATAAAGGTCTTCCAGTGTAGAACCTTATTGGTGAATTGTTCTCGTAAAAGCCGAGTTAATTCTATGAAGATACCGTAGGGATTGCGTCAGTTCTTTGGTGACACGTAGTGAATGCCCGCGGCCATTCCTTGAATCCTGCTGTTCCTTGCCTTAGTTTTTCCCCTCCATAATACCGGCTCGGTCATCACTGGAGCAACGAGACAGCCAAGCAGCAGGTAGCGAGGACCCCAGATTTTGGACTTCTGGAGGTATCTTGCTTTCGACGCCGTCAATATTTTACTGGCCTTGTGTGAGTGTTTCACATTTTATTACTAGAACTTTCAATTGAAAAACCTCGTTACTGTCCGCTGGTGCTGCGTAACTCTGTTTTGGGCCCAGCCAAAGTTATCCCCTGTGCAGACCAGACAAGTGACAGGGCTTTTCAACACAAATATTGAAATAACAATTATTGAAGAATAATTAAAATCTATTCAAGCATTCGGAAGGAGTAAAAAAATTTAGGAAGCGTAAATCATAGGAAGCTTTCGATAACTTTCGATTTGTTTCTGTCAAAATAAAAAGACAGATTTTTAAAAATCAAACTTGGAATTTTTGCCTATTATGTATTTTTTTTTGTTTGGACCTCCCGTATAGAAGCAATAGGCCTTAAAAATCAGGTCTGATATTGCAGTTTGGTCTGTGGTTTGGGTATACATTCAAGGAGGACCGCCAAGAGTGGCGTAATATTGGAACGATGACAGGCTGATGATTCACCTTAAGTTCTAGAACCGCGTATCTTAATTTTGACCATTCTCTACCTCCTTATTTAAGAATTCTGAATGACATTGCAAATCTAACGCGGTGTTAGGGATCTAGATCAACTGATGAACCATTGAACTACACTGCGTAAGTCAAAATATTTAGTGTTTTCTAATTTATTCAGAATTTTGATGTTAGGGAGTAATAAATTATCAAAACTGATATACGTGGTATTGGAGCTTAAGCGGCAATATGACACACCTCGGGTTTCTTATCGTAAAAATATATTAAAGAAAAAAAAATGTAAGCTTCATGAATTTAGATGTTGTTAAAATTATGTAACGGAAGCCGGAAACTGGTAATAGTACTCGTCCATACGAACAGAGGAACCAACCGTCAAATCGCGAAAAAAAAACAGCTGTTCCATAGAAAATATACGTACCTACTCAATAAAAGATTTTTTTTCACGATTTCGTATGACCGAATACCATCGCCAGTTTCTGGCTTCCGCAACATCATCTAAACAGCCTGTATATATTTGAACCCCTCGGAGGGGGTGCCCTCGGTAATCCATATCGGAACGATGTTTATATGAGAGTTAAATAAAATTCATGCACACAAATATAATCATTGAACAGACGACCGCTCTTTCTGGATCTATCCATCCTGTTTCGTCCACTGCTGGACATAGGCCTTCCGAAGAAATGCCCATACTCACACACGCTGGGCAGGCGCGTTGGTGAGCGCGGTGCCGAAACCCTCAAACCAGTGACGCCGCTGCCCTTCACCAGTCTGTTTTTTATAAGGCCCGTCAATTTGGGATGAATATACCGCCATCAATCGGTCTCAGGCAATGGTGGGCCACCTGGTTGTGCTTGTCTGCGAGCTATCCTCTTACTCTCCCCCGAATAACTTCGGGAGGATTTACGAGTACCCCCACAGTCGAGCTTGGCACCATGCAGCTCTATATCTATCACCTATACTTTTTGAGTACAAAAACTACAAACAGACAAGTAATAATAAAAGACAGAAGACCATACCTTAACAATAGACCTGACAGGCTGCTGCATGACGAATATGACGAAAATGACGACGCCCTGCAGCGCGTTGATGACGTCAAACACGGACCAGACAGAGACCGCGTCAGAGCCAGCACCGGCCGCCCACGATACCACCTCCATCACCCACGACAACCCCATGATGATCGACAGCATGCAGCAAGTCCGGAATCTGGAAGAGTCATTCAAGATTTACAGACGTTATGATGCTTCCGGTTACTAATAATAGTTTTTATAGCACACCGTGCGTAAAATGACCACTTTACGCACACTGCGCTTGCGTAAAGTCGGCATTTTCCGCAGTTTTGCTATAAAATATTATACGATACTCGTGCGAGAAACTTTTTCTCGACTCGTATCGTAATGTACTATTTCAATCCTTGGTACCGCGCCTGATAGAAAGCGTCGATGAAATGAGAGAAGAACGAGGATAAAGCGCACTAGGCCAGCAACCGGGAGTCCTGCAACTGCCAGGGACATCCAAAAAATCTACGGAAGCTGGTGACGGACGAATAACTGATATTACGCAACCACCTGTAAACACTCTCACGCTAAGTATAACAATATACAATATCGATGCTTTAGCTAATCTTGTACAACAACAAGGAGACACACAGTCTCTAAGAAAAGTTCTTCAGAAAATGTCAAAAAATCTTCAACCAAATTAAGACGTTATTTCGTTAACATAAGATGCAATGTCAGTTGTTTGAAATCGTCATTCGAATTTGTCACCCCATAGCGGTGACAAAGTGCATCGCGGACACTTTTTGAGCGAGATTGTGAGTCTAGTTGTTTATGAGAGGTCAAAGTGTACAACAAAATATCTGTTAAGCTTACTGCTTAAAAGAAGCGTAATTTGACACATAACGAGATTTTTTCTGGGGAGACAATGATACAATGTTACTGGAACTGCAAGTTCCAGGTCTTACTCAATCGTTCAATATGCCTTCGCTATCAGGGTTCTGTTTTTTACGGAACCCTAAATACGCGGGTAAAATCGGGGGTTTATCGTTTTAAAAAGCACCCAGAGGTAGAATTGAAAGACTAAGTGATGTTTATTAAAATTATTGAGTAATAATGGTATATAACATCTGTACCTGCAACTAAAATAAAAGTAATCTTACGGTCGTTGGAAATTTGATGGTCGCTGGCAGTAGTTAGTGGCTTGAGTTTAATACAAGAAAAAGCCATTATTCATGGTGATATATTGATCGACAACATGCAGAATATGTAGATAAAACAAAATTATGAATTAGTTGAGTTGCAGCTGAATATTGCCGATTATGATGACTGAGTTAGATATGATTTCAGAGTGCTTGGGTTCTAAAATAAAATGACTGTGATTTAGTTGTTGTGACAATAATTGATTTTTGATTAGGCCTTACCAGCAACCTGCAAAACTAAAGTTTTACAGGTAACGGGTAAAAAAGTATTAAAAGTGCTGCATGTTAAAAACTTTCGAGAGAAAGCTGTTTTAGATTTAAAAAGTATTTGCTCTTCCCAGAGAGATTGCATGCTACCCAGACCAATATTCAAGACTTACAACTTCCGATATTTCTTCATTATATCCATTGACGGTCTTACAGAAATTTGTGAACGAAACTTTTTAGTGTTTTCTTGCAGAGTTATTATTGTGCTTTCCTGGAAATTTGAAGGTGTAGGTTCTTGAGCTTCGGGTAGTTTTGCATTTCCTGATTTTGTACGTTGGCCAGGTTTTGATTTTGGCACTGGTACTCCAATAGCTCTCTCAAGCTTCAGCCAAGGATCTGTTTCCATTCTAATGCTGTTAACATAAATACCACAATTACTTGCATCCGATATTTTATTTATGTAGCTCATCCTTTCCTTAGCGATCCATCTTTAAAGCTATAGTACTCATAAAGTTTATAGTGACTTACAACTTCTGATGTGTCTTTACTGTGTCACTGTAAATCCCTAGAGGTGATGCCGCTGACTCCGTCAACGGTTCCCCGTCTTCGCCGAGCGTCAGCCAAGTGGCCGGGGGAGTTTCAACTGTAACACAACACAACAAATATTACAATGACTTACATCTTTCGATACTTCTTCAGTCTGTCGGTTGAACTCTCCCGAGGCGGTGTTGCTGATCTGGTCAACGTTTCACCGATTGCGTCGCCGAACCTCAGCCACGCATCTGATGCACTGTACTCTGAATGTGTCAGCTCTAATGCTAAAGAACAAAGAAATATTAAGCACACCATAAAAATAACAGGTTTGAAAAAACATATATTTAAATTCTAAGCATATTGAGTATGTAGTTGACTCAGCATATTTATGCAAAAACTACAATTTAGGGAGTCTCGTCTTAACAAACTTATAGTATGTACTAGTAGCAAGAAAATTGTGTTCACATTCAATTTTTTCTATCTTACTGTATAAAAAAGTAAAAATGTATTTTTAAAAAGAGACACAATTGTAGTTCAAAAATATCATACGACCGAATCATGATTCAATTTCGTAGTAACAAGGTTCAAGTTCAAGACCACGGATATCTATGTTCAAAACTAACATTGTTATCGGTAGACATATTATTAAAATTAGTCACGTTTACCACCTTTATTTACTCTACATTGTCATCATATGACTCTGACACACCCGTAGTAATAGTGACATGTATCAATCGTAAACTTAACAAGAATTTTATGACCAACCTACATAACAAACAAGAGACAAGTATAATTACCACGTATTATCTAGAACTTTAAGTCACGCACGATATACATTGTAACTATTATAGTTGCAGTATAGATAGGTATTTGTTGCCTCACCTGTGACGTCTTTCAGCTTATCATAATGCATTGCGAAGGCTCTTGAAGTGAGAAGGAAGATGATGAGGTTGCAGAGTAAGATAGCTGCCACTGGGCCGTAGAAATACGGCAATGCGGCTTGGTCAGCTGCAAACATTTGAAGAGACTTAGATAAAACTGGTAGGGAGGGATACCAGTTTTATCTAAGTCTCTTCACAACACGACGCAGGTATAGGGATTGTAGTTAGATGTAGTTTGTGAGTCTGTAAATTTGTTTGTTAATATGTATTCCAGTTGTATTAATTATTATTTATATGGTGCTTTTATCTTTCTCTTTAGCATGTTTTGATAATCATATCGTAGGATTTTTACCGTAATAAGTAATTTCACATTAACTATTACAGAAATTATTTCTTAGATCTAACAAAAAAAAATTAATAAATTGATGTATGCATGTCACCTACATGCGACAGCTCTGTAAGAGTAGGCTCAAAATAATTAGCTAACTAAGATTTTAACTTTAATTTCAAGACAGAAACTACTGTGTATTATTGAAATATGTGTAAAATTTGCATATTTATTTTAACAATGTTTATATAAATAAACTAGTTTGGCCTATAATTTTTTACGACAACCCAAAACCACTTTGGCTTAGGTCAAACTAGTTTGTCCTAAAATTATGTTTGGCCGGTAATATTTATAAATACTTACTTTTGAACCAGCAGCCCTTGACTCCAAAGTTCGGTTTGAGGTAAGTGCTCGGCACCGCCGGTGACAGCTCCATGGTAATGGTCACCACTAGCAAGACCAGCGGCAGCAGGACTGCGTACGCGCAGTACCACGCGAACCTCCTCCTCATACTCCTTCTGGTTACCGAGTTGTTTATGTATCGTCTAAAATAAATGTTCACTTCATTAATAAGGAATACGTCTAAGAATCTCCTATAGTAACTCTCAAAGATCTTTAGCTGGCTAAACCCCTAACTTAAGAGGGACATACATGGTGGTGACCTCGAAAGTCGAAATAGGTTTTAACCATCACACATTATAAAATAAAATAAAATAAAATAAGTGAAAAAGCATTTAAAATTTTCATCAAAATATTTAACTAAATGATGGATAGAATCCGAAACGAGGATATCCGTCGGAGATCGAAAGTAACCGACATAGCCTGCAGAATCAGTAAGTTGAAATGGCAGTGGGCAGGCCATACTTATCGCCGACATGTTGGCCGTTGGGGCCGAAAGGCTCTAGAATGGAGACCACGTACAGCAAAGCGTAGTATAGGCCGACCTCGTGCCCGCTGGACCGACGATATGAAGGACGTTGCGGGGGTCGGCTGGATGAGGAGGACGAAGGACCGACATGAGTGGCGAAATTTGGGAAGGCCTATGTCCAGCAGTGGACGAACACGGGCTGACGGATGGATTTAACTAAATAAATACCTAACCTAAGTTTAATTTAAAATGAATATCTTGTTTATTCGTTTTAAATTAAACTTAGGTTAGGTTAGGTATTTATTATAGGTGGTAGAGCTGATGCCGGGCTCGACTGTGGAGGTACCACCATCTTACTTGCAAATCCTCCCGAAGTTATTCGGGGGAGAGTAAGAGAACAGCTCTCAGACAAAACCAGGTGGCCCACCATTGCCTGGGACCGATGGATGGCGGTATATCCATCTCCAATTGCCGGGGCTTATATAAAACAGACTGGTGACGGGCAGCGGCGTCACTGGTGCAAGAGTTTCGGCACCGCGCTCACCAACCCGCCTGCCCAGCGTGTGTGAGTAAGGGCATTTCTTCCAGAAGAAACCCTGGAAAGGCTTATGTCCAGCAGTGGACGAAACAGGCTGATGGATGGATGGATCTGGTTTAATTATTTAATTACGCAAAGAAACAAATTGAACTTTAGTCAAATTTAAGATATTATAACGGCAAATGATTTCCCTTGATTATTTTTGAAGAATTTTAGTTATGATGGTTGTAATTAATTATTTACGTTTATTTTAGTGCGTTCGCAACTTGATTCCACGTCTAGCTCCGTCACTCAATACGGAACGAGTTGTGCGAGTGAGCGAGACGCAAGCACCCAGTGTCACTAGCAATAATTGTCGCCATAAACACCATTTATACATGTGCATTCCATACAAACTTATGATTTATCAAATGTTTATAAAAAATATTCCAAACATTCTTTAATACAATTATTTTTACGGAAGTTTATATATTCGTTTGTTATATACTCTAGATCATCTTACATTTACGTGCCCCCCCCCCCCCACATATTTGTTTTTCAACTTCTCTTTCACCCAATAGTTACCTGGAAGATTGCTATTAACAATAAATACCGTCCTTGTACAATATGAGTATTATTAAATGTCCTGGATTTTGTACATTCTGCATTTGATAGCCTTTATGCTACAGTGGTTCAAGTACTCGACTACTAATGCGAAGGTAACGGGTTCAAATTTGTGTCAGTCTACGTACTTCGGAAGGCACGTTAAGCTGTCGGTCCGTACAGTGGCGTGCATCTCATATAGGCAAATACGCAATGCCTACCCTGGGATTGGCATAACTAACTAGACTACTATATATTTAAATATAGGAAGGTACACACAACTATTTCAGTATTATATTCAGGGAAGGTTCACCCGTTCTTTGAAATACCTATCTGCCTGCTCCGCAGCGCTCACTACCATGGCAACACGCATAACTAAATTCGATGCCAATTCTCTATGTGTGCATCTGTAACTATACTCCCATGACGTCGGCGGCTCGCGCCAAGCACGCACACATTCTCATTAAAATACGCAACGACTGTTCGAAGTAATCACGTCGAATTGGACAGTTTGGACTTTTTACCTATCTTGTTTTTCGTATGCAAAATGAAACATTATATGGGATAAATTAAAAATTTACAGTTTTGTGCCTACCCTACTTAAAAATCTTATGCACGCCACTGGGTCCGTATTTGTGCCCGAAGTACGGCGATAGGGCTCACCATCAATCACGCTCGGACGTAATAATCGTCGATGACACGTGAGAGTACGAATGTGAACTATGACTCGTTCATGCGATTTCACAGTCCATACTCGGAACCAACTTTGACACTCCCTCGGGGATTCATGTCGTGACGATGCATTTTGTATAGGCTATTTTGACGGAACCCCTAAAAAATACATTATGAACTTGGCTAATTTATAACAGAGTTATAATTACTAATTTACTGCAGCCCTTCCAAATTAATGTTTGTGTTGCTAAAGAAAATAGCAAACTAAACTAAAAACAAAAGCACGTTTCTTAGATGTCATTGCTGTTTAGAACGGAGTATAAATAGAGTTTACTAGTGCCATAAACTAGTTAAAATTATTACTTACCTGACGTTCAGTAGCGTATCGAAGCACATAACGTTTAACCAGAAGAAACATGAAACGAATGAAAATTGGATGAGGTAAGCTGAAAGAAAGGAAAAAGCCATTAAAACATTTAACTAAAATGTAATACACTAAGACAATATAATGAAATTTGATCTCTTACCCACTACCGTACAAGCAGTTGATGAAAATGCATGGCTGGCCAACTGAGTTGCGGCCAAACAGGTGAAAGCCACCGCTAAACATATTGAATGACAAGCTAAAGCTTTGCCATGAGTATCCCTTAGCTCCGTTATAAACGTATAAACGAACGCCGTCGCCAGGAGAAACGGGACTGAGATTATCAAACCTAAAAACAGAATTAAATAAGGATCGAAATCATTAAGACAAAAAATGCCAACAGTAACCACCTTGAAGGACTTACCAGCTGCATAAGCAATCAACGTGGGAGATGTACTTGCTTCATCAACAGGAGGCATTTGGTAACGAACCAAAGGCAAAGTGACGCCAGCTGGAGTGCTCTCATTGTAAAACGTTTCCATGCAATAATCTTTTATTCCAAAAAACTGAGGCTCATGGTATGGAGTAAAAAGTGTTCCATTCACTAGTAGGTAGAACTCGTCTTCACTGTTAGTAGCTGGGTCTAGCTTATACCTGTAATTGAAGTTTCAATAAGAACTCTTGCTGCTATGAAAAAGGTAACGAAAGAATCAGAGTCAAGGAATTTTTGTCGATATCTGAAGGCAGTTACATGTTCGCATGGACCTGTCGTAGCTGCAGGCAACGATGGTCTCGAAGACGTTGCTCTCGTAGCTCCACGTGTGGGTGTCATTGGCCTGGTAGAAGATGGGCTGGAAGGTGAGCATGGACGGCGAGCACACCGACTTCCCAGTCACCAAAGACACGTTGATGCTCTGCCCGCTGGGGCAGCACTTGGGAACCACAGGCAGCTGCTTCTTCACCTCTTCATCCTGCAACAAAACGACCTCAATTAGGATACCCAAACAAAAGGTCGACCAAATTGAGAAACCTATTTGCGATGATAAATTACAAGAATCACATGACAGACATCTCATTGAAATTCAGACCAAGTATTTGATCTTTGACGTGTTGTTCATCAAGTAAAATTTCGACTGAGCAGAGTGAAGTAACTCGCGGTTTCCTCTGAAATTGGTCACGTAGGGGGTATAAAAAATGTAAAGTTTGCGTATAGACCATCAATTTGTTATTCAAAGACATTCATTTTTTTATTAAATACGTTACTGCGTTGCCTTGAAGTTTGTAGTAAGTGGGATGTTGGTAAAAAGGGCAATATTTTGGAGGCGTCACGTGGCGCCGCTTGTTGAAGACGTGATCGTGGAAACTAATGAGCAAAATGACGACACTAGGGAAAACTCACGCATGGCGGAGATGAGACCTCTCAAGTTGTTGTAGCAATCAATTACGTAGGACGGAAGGTAAACATGACAGTCGTAGGCTTATGTTACGTGTTTGTTTTGATACGGTAATACATAGACTACGGTGTTCAAGACAAAACGGCACTTTATTTTATGATAAAACAAGTAGTTATTTTTTGGAAGTATTGGAACTATTGGAAGTTAAACTTAATTATTCTCCATTATTGTACGATTTTATTTGCGTAGAAAAATACTGGAAGTTTTAGATATACAAATTAATATTATATAATAATTATATTGCGATTGATAAATTGCCAAGTGTTTAAAATATAGAAATTCATTTCTGTCATAGTTTTAGATATACAGTCAGTAAGAACAACACGTGGAAGTACGTAAGCATTGATTCAAGCAATTTGACATATAAGGTGCTCTAAAAATATCTGCCACGGCTGTAATGGGAGAGTGTGTTGTGTATGTAGATTACAATAGTAACGATATTTTATTGATATATGGTCATACATTTTTTCATACAAAATAATGTGCGTATAGGATAGAGTTGATTTACTTGCATGAAGCCGTCCTGTAATAAGAAAAACAGTTGGAAAGAGATAGAAATGATTTTCATTGATCAAACGACACATCGCTCGTAGTTTGTGAATCACTTTATGCCGAATAAAGTAAATATTTATTTATTTACTTTATTTTCTCAAACATAAATAACTATTCCGGGGTACAAAATTTCTTCATAGCTGTAATCTACATACACAATACTATCTCCCACTGCAGCCGTGGCAGATATTTTAAGAGCACCTTATATAAAATCGATAAATTCTAAACGACAACCTTTATTGCAATGAAATAACAGTTACGTTTTTTTTAATCGAATCGATAGTGAATTCATACTCGCACCACAGTTGAAATTGTTATAGAGGTAAAATAAAATACTCTATATCTAGTCAAAACTAGATAAAACCAAAATACGTACTATTAAAGAGCCTCCTACGATATTTAATACGTAAATTAAACAAGCAAGAGTTGGTATTTCGTGTGTAGACACGCACAATCAACATGTCACAAGAAATAAACTTTGTGTACATTATTATTTTCGTCTGGGTCAAAAAGTCACGAACAAGCTCAGCAGTCATCCGCTAAATAGAACAACACAATGGTTTAATACATTATTTATTTATTCTATTCAACAATATAATAAAATAATATAATTTCACAAGTAATAAAAATAAATATCGTCGCGGAGAACACTGCTCTTCGTTTTCGCTGTAAGTATAAAAATGAAGCCTTTCTTTTCGAGTTAAAAATACATCATCAATAGTCTTCAAGTTGGGTAAAAAGATTTCACATTTTTTCCGGTTACGGAAATATACCGACTGAACGTCTTTGTTCCAGATTGGTCGAAGGGAACCCATACAAATATTGAGTTTTGCAACAAAACTTCCGAAGTAGCCACAGGCCTGAAGCCTTAAATTAACGAGTAGCTTACAATTTTCAAAACGAAAGTTGGTCTGAAATACTTGAGGAAATTTGCTCTGTTTTGAAATATATCAGGTAGAAGGATAGGAAATAGCAATTCATTTTTCGTTGCAGCGGATGGAATGAGTATCGGCAAAAAACTTTACTATACCTATATATTAAGTGGAATATTTAGTAGCTGGCAATATTTTGCATATCATTCTTTGCATTTAAAACCGCTGCATGTCTTTCTTTTACCTACCGTATTAATTTGAACGGAAATAATTAAATAAATGTATCGCTTAAATACAAAAGAGCCAAATAAAAAAGAAACTAAAACCAAGTCCAACATCCCAGTACTTCTAACCAGTATATAAGGTGGCTTTAATTTATGCAGCCAAGCTCATAGTGGTGGCTTGGTAAGTGATCAGTAACACTGATCGATAACACTTTTTGCTAATTTCGTAAAATAAAATCTTGTCGTCCCATAGTAGTTGACTTGGGGCTAAGCTTGCGTTTGTAAGGAACACGAAAAGAATAATTTACGAATTACACAAAAGGGGTCATCGAACCTTGTTACTGAGCACTTACTGAGTCCTTAGTAAACATTTGGCTGCATAAATTAAAGTCAGCTGACTACCTGATATTGGCAGAAAATGGTGGCAGAAAGCAAGCCAATGGCCAAATAGAGAAAGAAAAAAAAAAGTCACCTTATATATAATTCTTACGAATATTGCGGGTTACAAACAACCGTGGCTCTTTCACCACGCCATCTCATATTTTAGACCGCTATATTATTCCGTTCCTTAGACGTTAGAGGATAGGAATAGGGCCTCCCACATAGTTTGCGTCTCATGATCAGAACTGACCGTGTCACCCTGATTAGAAATGCTTATCATACCATGCTTAAGTATAGTAGGGTACTTATGTACCACGATATACACTTTACGCTGTATGAAATAGGGTTTCATCTAGAGCTGGCCACCTCGAGCTACGTTAAAATTAGTCAAAACTCCGCTACTGTCGCCTATTGTATGGATAAACCTTCTATACATGCATAACCGAATGTGATATTCGGAGAAATTTTTCCTGCTCCAACGCTTTCATTTTACATTTGTTTATCCTGCTCAGCGTTCAGAACTCTCGCAATGTCAGGGTGTTTTTATAATTTTTACAATGTTCGTTCAAGGCGATGTATACAATTTTATAACGATATCGTACACAATATATTACGCCTAACATCGTAGCATAATGTTTATGCTTAGAATCATAAATATAATGCCTAAAAATTGGATCATGATCTTGATGAAGGGTTACTTTTTACTTTAAGTTGGTCATTTTGAGTAATGAAATGAATGACGATATCTCTTAGGTCTAGTTCTCCGATATAATAATATATATTTGGGGAGTAAGAAACGGCACTAACGTTATGTGGAATTTTGATCAAAACCGAATATTGAAATAAATTTTAAATTAAATTCGTTTTCAGGTAGGTTGCTTTGACATGAAAATAGATCCAGTTCTTTTTTTCCGTCTTGTGGGGATTTATTGTCTGGAACTCGTTAAGTAGAGTACCATTTTTTTTCAAACTCCAAGAATAAAGAAATGGGGTGCCATGAATGTTGTCAGCTTTACACAATTTTTGTTACGAGGTGCATCTCAAAAAGTAAACTAGTTATTAGGAATTTAAAATTTTCCGTTTACTATTACGTAACTGTGTTTAAACAACAAATACTGAAAATGACGATTTTTAATAAAGGTTTCGGGTGACGTACCCGAATACTTGACCAACTTAATTATGTTTCATACATTTTGTAGGCAATGATAAGTTTGTAATTTTAATTCAAATCATTAATCATTAACATATTTGAATGGTACTGAATCCTCAGGATGTGAGTCCTAATCGCACTTGACCAGTTTTTTATGTTAATCCTTGTGAGTCTAAATATAATATGTCCCTAAGCTCGATATCGACCGTTCTGATTACCTACAGCGAAACATTCAGTGGCCACTAGGCAGAAACAACGATATACGGCAACCCTTAGAAATAACTTCCAACCACTATTACGTGATATTTACAACGTTATAAAGCAACGTTACAAGTCCAAGATAACTGGGTCAACAAGAGAGATAAATAGCCCATTTACGGAGCACGTTACTTACTTTCCAAGGTGTATCGTATCGTCATGATAAGGGCTAATCTCTTGTTTGTGATACGATAGACTTGTTATGATAACGCGATAAATAGCATTTAAGGATTGTAAACAGGCGCCAAGGATCTGATTCTAAATATAACAAGTAGGTATGTACAGGGTTAATAAACAGGATTTAAATGGATCCACATTACAAATTATTATTACTATTTATTAATTTGTTTGTTCATAAACTTTTTTATAGTTGTGTCGAGATGATTTACCTAATTCGTAGGTACGAGTATACCTTGTCAACACAGCTTTTTCGGTAGCATTTTGGCCATTTTCTTAGCACCAAATACTTATATTTAGATATATATTTTGTCCATTTTTCATTTGTACGTCTATTGCTAAACTGCTTTGTAGTAGTCTCAAGGTTTTATTATATTTATTATGTAGGTACCTAACTTATTTTTTTAATTATTTTTTGGTGAGTTACCAAACAAATTTATTTCCTTTCTCTTTTTTTCTTTCTAATTTTAAAAACCTACTGTGAATTTTATGAGTGGGTATCATTTTTATCGTTTGTGCGGTTAATTTCCTGTAGGAAAATCAACTCTAACCTCTTATTACCAGCGATTTTGACGACCCAACGTGATAGGGATTGAGCCTTATTGCCTTACGTCGGCAACGAATACACGCTTTTAGCATATGCAGCTTAAGCTCACAGTGTTTTACTTCACCGTTCAGTGAGTTAGGCCTCCATACCCGCTAGCAACTACATAAGTAACATAGTTATATGAGAAAATGTACAGCAGCTTATGAAACGAAACATAACTTCTAATCTACATTAATATTATAAAGAGACGCTTGTGAGTTTGTCAGTTTGTGAGTTTGTGGATGTAAGGGGTAAACTCCAGAACTACTGATCCGATTTTGAAAATTCTTTTACTATTTAGAAGCTAATTTATCCTTGAATGATATAGGCTATATTATGTATCATAGGAATAGGCAGTTCCCCAGGACAAAAACCATTCATTAAATGCGTGCGGATAATCTCTAAAATTTAAAAAAATCATCCACTGTTGTAATTGTTATGTCTTCTTACTTGGACATACACGTATAGTTTGTTCCCTGGGGACATGCAATTTCCCAGGGACATAGCCATTATTCAATTCAATCTCATGGGAGGCCTACTGCAAGTGGGTATATTAACACTATGTAATTAAATTCCGAAAAACTCATTGGTAAGGTCAACAAAAAATAGGTAACTAGGCCAAACGCAAACACTTTGACGTGTGATTGATGAGATGAATAATACGTAATCAATAGTGCGTGTGTGTATGTTTTGATCAAGTACTTCCCATTTCATCTATCGAGTGATGTATATATCTATCATCTTAGAATTAAAGTGTTTGCGGTGGGCTTGGTTAAACTATCTCTTTTGTTGACTGTACATGCACAACCAGTAGGATTCGTACCAGGGTACCTAGCAAAGCAGACCATATATAGCTTTGACAGCTCGATATACACTGTGTCCCTGTTTAGGTAGATCAACAGAGTGAGACAGAGCACTGTATCAAGCGCTATCGAGCTCGATATAGTTTGCTATGTTAGACTAGCAGGTCTCAAGATTGAGAGTTCGACGCTCTACCGACTGTATAGTGTATACTGGTAAACTAAATGACAAGAAAACAAACAAGCCCCAAGAGACAACGCGTGAATATCGTCGACACACCTCGGAGATCGGAGAGGCCCTCAAATATTTACTTTCTATTACCTGACAACGGCATCAATTTCCAGGCGATCCATTTGGGTTGTCGAGGTGACTGCTCTCATTTGTCGCACTTTTATAGGTGTTTGATGATGCTTATGTATGTTGAGCATTATAGAGATGGATGTCGGAATATAGAACTTTTACATAATTTATACTTGCGATTGTCGGCACTTGGTGAAACTTGGAAAACATCACAATTAAATTCACTTGTACTTGTTTCACTGCTTTTAATTTTAAGGTTTACACGTTAATCCCGACCGGTTTCGGTTAATCCACCATTCTCAAGAGATACAGAAATTCAGGAAATTAAACTAACATTACGACGAGCCGTTAAAATGTACACAATGATCATGTCGAAACGAAAATATAAATATGGGTAGGTAAGTCAATAAAAACTTCAGTGATGTCAGGGTAAAA
Organism: Ypsolopha scabrella; assembly: GCA_910592155.1. Classification (NCBI taxonomy): domain Eukaryota; kingdom Metazoa; phylum Arthropoda; class Insecta; order Lepidoptera; family Ypsolophidae; genus Ypsolopha; species Ypsolopha scabrella. The sequence continues at coordinate 18,564,909 of OU342975.1, read as the reverse complement.
TAAATTCCCGAAAATGGGGAATTTAAGTCATTTTAACACAAGTCTATGCTTATTAATTTAGAATAATGATTTTAATGTCAAAACAAATTTAAATATTAATAATATTAATGTCAAATAAAAATTGTGCATGTTAAAAGGTTAATTAAAATAATAAAGCAGAGGTGATTTGTTTACATCTAACTGTTGATTTAGAATTTTATTTTGTTCTTTATGCATTACTTTATTTATCTCCAATGCTTCTAAGGCGGTCATTTTTCTGCCTTTCTTACAGATATGGAGAGGTTTAAAGTTTTTTGTTACGTCAAAAGAATGATTTTGGCTGATTAAATCCTATAAATCCTATAAATGCTCGAAAATCTGAAATAAACATAGACCTGCCTTTTACACAACAAAATCTTTAAAAAATCTCCTTTGTAACAACAAGGACCACACAGTGACAGTTAAAAAGAGTGGCATTTATGAACTGACATGTCACGATTGCGCCAAGAAATATATAGGACAAACAGGCAAGTCATTCGACACAGGAGTTAAAGAGCATGTGAGTAGCTGTCGTCGTAATAAAACATCTAACTCCAATTTTTCCGATCATTTAATCAGCCAAAATCATTCTTTTGACATAACAAAAAACTATAAACCTCTCCATATCTGTAAGAAAGGCAGAAAAATGACCGCCTTAGAAGCATTAGAGATAAATAAAGTAATGCATAAAGAACAAAATAAAATTCTAAATCAACAGTTAGATGTAAACAAATCACCTCTGCTTTATTATTTTAATTAACCTTTTAACATGCACAATTTTTATTTGACATTTTTATTATTAATATTTAAATTTGTTTTGACATTAAAATAATTATTCTAAATTAATAACCATAGACTTGTGTTAAAAATGACTTAAATTCCCCATTTTCGGGAATTTATTTTACCCTGACATCACTGAAGTTTTTATTGACTTACCTACCCATATTTATATTTTCGTTTCGATATGATCATTGTGTACATTTTAAGGGCTCGTCGTAATGTTAGTTTAATTTCCTGAATTTCTGTATCCCTTGAGAATGGTGTATTAACCGAAACCGGTCAGGATTAACGTGTAAACCTTAAAATTAAAAGCAGTGAAACAAGTACAAGTGAATTTAATTGTGATATACAGCTTTGTTATTTTTATGGCAACTGTTTTTTTACCTGTTCTAAAAAATGTGCAATTAATTTTTTTTCTGTTTAAACGCGAATAATAAAAGATTTTCTTTCTCAAAGGAAGTTTTATGTTTATCTACATCGTGATATCGACGTTGTAAATGTAGCTACGACCAGTGGCGTGCATAGAACTTTTTGCTAGAAATGCAATAAGAAGGTCAAGTTTGACAATAAAAAAAAATATTTTTTTAAGGCACTTCCAAAATTCATTATTTGTATGACGCCAGGGTAGGCATAGGCACTGCCCACCCTATTCTAGGAAATGAAATGAAAAAATATTTTTTTTTTTCATGTTGTTTTTATCGTCAAACTTGACCTTCTCATTGCTTTTCCAGCAAAAAGTTCTATGCACGCCACCGGCTACGAGTAGCGTTAATATTATTATTACATACATACACACATATACTCACGCCTGTCTTCCAAAGGTGTATGTAGTGACCGCAGATTCTGCTGCTCTTCTTCCACATCCATCAATCTAGTCATACTTACAAGCTCTTCTATTCTGAGTATTTTTTTCTTTTTACTATTATTAATTCCAAGTATTAGCGATTTGATAAACGTCAATGAAGCGAATGACATATTGTATCAGTAGATAACAGATATAAATATATGTCTCTCCAAGTATGTAAATACCTAAATGATACATTACAGATTGATATAATACATACTTTATATAATTCTACATATGATTGGAATGCAAATCTTTTCATACCAGATAGTGGTTCGATAACAAATCGACTGTATGGAAAAAAACTTTCCTGTCATGTTTAATGCAGATATTTGCTTTAAAACAATCAAAAATACGGAAAGTCCCGTTGATAGAGCTGATGTCAGGCACAACGGGGAGGACTACCGTCCTACTTGCAAACCCCGCGAAGTTATTAGAGGGTTTCGGCCCCGCGCTTACCAACCCGCCTACCTAGCGTACGCGAGTATGGGAATTCTTCCAGGAGTACGGCCAAGAGTGGTAAAATCTTGGAATCTGCAGCACTGGACGAACCAGGCTGATGTATGGATAGATGGACGTAAAGTAAAAGCTTAAGTATGATTTAAAATCAACAATAACGCTGATTCTGAAGGCTTTAATTTTATTTTTAGTTCTGTCAAAACCAAATTTTATTCATTCCAAAATGTTTTTTTTTGTGTTAACAACAGAAGCTATATTACTTTGGAGAATTTAAGTTTTGACAGCACTAAAACTAAAATTAAAGCCTTCATAATCGGCTTTATTGTATGACTAAAATACCAAAATGAAAGTTTTTACTATACGATAAGCCGAGCAATTTGTCTTGTAGGAGAATTTGCAGAGATTTATCATTTTGTTTCATCTTGATGAACTAGACTCGAGGGAGCGACCCTTCTAGACAAAATTACAGTTGAAACTAAATCTTTTGGTTGTTTCTTTTTTGCTCAAAACAGATTTAATGCCTTTAGAAAATAAAACAGGAAACATACATTTCACACGCTAATGCAAATTCTGTGGCACTTTAACATAACATAGATATTTTTTTTAACTATAGGTATCATCTTCAACGCTGCACTAAAAAAAATTTGACCAACGCTACTGTGCCCGAGAAGTAGAGCGCTCGCCTGTTAACCCAGAGGTCATGGGTTCAATCTCCGCGGTACATTAATTTGTATAGGGTCTGCGTGCTTCAGATTCCATTTGTGCCCAAATTACGGCGATAGGGCTCACCCCCCTTACGTTGGGACGTAACAATCTTCGGTGAAAGAAAAGAGGGAGTAGTATGACTGGACTGTGACTTGCATTTCACAGTTCACACTCGGAATCACATCTGACACTCCTCGGAGATTCATGTCGTTACGATAATTAAATATATATTTTGTTTTGTTTTCTTTATTTTGCGATTATTTTTAAGACGACTTATTTTAAATCCACGTGGATTTCTTGAAATTATCTTGCAAAAAGAAGTTGCCATAATTATGGTGCTTGCAGCTTTTCTTCGAAAGGATACATTATATTACTCAAAAATGAGCTCGTAACGTATGACTCATCCATTTTTGTGTTTATTTTTAACAACCCAAAGTGGAAAAGGTCCTTTTTTCTATCATTAAGTAGTTTTTTTTCCATGATATATAAAATAACAAATAGAAGAACCATAGGTGTCGAAATGAGAACCTCTTTTTTACGGAGTTGGCTAAAAATATAAAAAGGGCTCTAACTCTTAAAATTATCCCGAAAGTCTTCTGTAATAGACATCGTTGCTCTTTAACAATATTTATTTCGCCACTCAACTGAACATTTTAGGGTTCAGTTACCTAAATTTTACTTTGATTTTTGACAATGTCTAGGATGCAATAAATCACTTACGGACTAAAAGAGTCTGGTGTGAAGGATTTAAAATTGAAAACTACAAAACTTAAGTAGATAATTATCTAATGTTTAAAAATTATAGTAATGTATGAAAAAATAGTCACATCGATATGGTCACTTGTTCTTCTTCGAATTCTTCATCCATCCATTCATCAGCTTGTGATCGTCCCTAATTTCGCCACTCTCGGCGGTCCTCCGCCTTCCTCATCCAGCCGCCCTCACCCGCAACCAGTCCAGCAGGTACGAGGTCGACCTACCCTACGCTTAGATGTGCGTAATCTCCATTTTAATGCCTTTGTAGTCTTTGTATGTATGTATTTATGCATTTTTCTAGTATACAAAAATTTTAAAGTACTAAGTACGTTTATGTATTTATATCCTTTTTCGTAAGTATTATGCTTTTTTATAAGTATTATGCTTATTTAGTTTTTAAGTTTCGGTTACTTAGTAATTTAATTAAGTTATCTTTAACGAATTAGGTTATTCTAAAATTTAATTTTTCCTATTTTCCTACCCACTTCTTTTATACTTGTGGCATCTGTGGGTTGACTGGTATAAAATTGAATCTTTAAAAGCGCCAATTTGTACTTTTATTTTTGTGCAATAAAAATTTTTTGATGATGATGGCAATCCAGTGATGTAGTGTTCACTGTGTAACCCGCACGAAGTCGTAAATCGGTCGGATAAGTCAATTCAATGAATCCATTGGCTTGTTTCAGTATAATCAACTTGTTTATTATTTTGACAATGTTACTTAAGCATTTACAAATTGAATGTTCTAGAAGACATAATAGTTTTAGAACTTAAACGTTAATTTATAGCGAGAGACGAGGCCTGTCTGTTTGGGACAGTTCACACTTGACCGCTCTTTGTTTCACTAATATTAACCCAATCCTATCTCAAGCGAATAAATACGTTGTAAAGATCACTCGTTCTCAACCTTAGGGTTGAACAACAAGACCTGTTATTTGCATTTTACAATAAAGGTTACCTTTATGCTACTAAAATGAATAAGTGTATATTGGATTTCTTATTAAACTAAAAAATCTCGACGTTTCGGTCAACCAAAGAGTGACCTTTATCAGGGTTTCCAAGATGCTCCGGCGCGTGCAACACCCTCGCTATGGCTGAGTCTACTCTTGGTACGTCACTTCACTACTATTAATTTATTTTGTGACGTCACTTTCGGGGGCACTGAAGTAACCATTACTACGGCTGCCGCCACCGCTGCCTCCGCACTGCGCCGGAGCCAGGAAGCCTGAATATTTTCTCATCTAGTCAAATTAAGTTTTAACTGTACTATCTAATTCGTCATGGGCTACCGGTTCACATTGAAAAAATCTTTTAATTTACTAATTAATAATAAAGAATGTACGAAAGAGTACCTACACTGAACGGGCGAGGTTTTTATTTCACCTGATCACGTAAGTTTATTTCGCTCGCTTTTATTTTGGTGCTGCCATCAGGAATATTTCAGTCGAATTTATAATACCTAAGACTTAGCAGGTATGGAACACTTTATTATAATCTGCCCTGAATTTTTGCTAACCACAATTATACATTACTCGTATACATTAATAAACAAGTATTTTGATTTTTTACGAGTATGTCCCTACAATTATTTTTTTTTACGATTTATAATATAGTTTTTTTTTTGTTTATTGATAAAATCCCAACTAGTTTTGCCTAATTTGACGTCGTCGGGTCATTAAGTAGTTACTCCTTACCACACAATACTTTATTATTTATCTTTGATTAATATAAAATTACATTAAGTTTTTGCTTGAAAATTATATCATAGAGCTTAGGTCCAAAGGTTGGAAACGGCTGCGTAGAGGCCTCAGGCCAATCTCCTTAAGTGGCCTCTGTAGAGACCGTGGCCTTATAGGGCTTTATTAGTTATTTATTCTTAACAGAAGACCCGGGAACCTTGTGAAAGTGTCCTTCATGTAAATTGCATTGTTTTCCTAGAAACGGCACACGTTTTTGAGACATTTCACCTTGAGAAGTTCTTGTTCGGGTGCCTTTTTGTACATGTAGGTAAGGTATAATGTTTTACCTACATATTTCAGGCCCAAATGTAGATCGCAAATGTGTAATCTATTTAAGTAAGTTCTAGGAAAAGGTTGGAGTTTAAATTTGGTAGCAATATTCTTGTTTGTTATTTATAGTTACAAATAATCATATGTACGAATAATGAAGTAGTAAAAAATAAGTGTCTGTATATTGAATATTTTTTCAAAATTTTAATTAGGACGGGTTAGTGGAACACTACTGAAGCTAAAACTATTTTTTTAAGGTGTTTATATGTCTGACTGTTCCGTTTTAACTCGAGAAGCACGTGGGGGATTTGGATGCGGTTTTCAACATATAGGCTATTGGGGATTTTCATAAAATAACTTCCAAGCCGAAAATGGAGCATATATTGAATAAACGGGCGGAGCCGTCGGCAAAGGCTAATAATTGTATGTAATTAACTCTTGGAAATCACTACTAGGTCCATTAAATTTATCCCGGCGGTAAATTTCCCTTTATTATTTATAACCTAATACGAACTAGTCTGCAAATATATTTTTTTCACTAACTACATACTTAAATTATTGAAAAATATTTTTGACCAAAAAAGGATGCGGCAAGTGGTTTTCTCTCTATCTCCAATTTTCTATTTCAATCTCTATTTTTCTAGAACTCGCCAATACTTACATATAGAATTTTTATTTTATTTCTGCCGCTGTTAAATTTCCTGCATACATACCTATTACCTTTTTGAAAGAATGCGGCCTAAGCACGGTATTTGCTAATGCTCTTCCATACCAAGTAGAACTCTACTTGATTCTACCTTTAGCAGCCTTGCAAAAAATTGTGTAATACGATGCTTGACGCTCTCTCTCATTAACCAATTTCTTTTTTATTGACGCTTTTATCTATCCCGTTAACTTTCTAGATGGATCAAAGAAACTTAGGTTAAAGATAAAACCATTATAACACGTAGCACCAAATAGCTGTACAAATTCCTAATCGGAGTACTTCCACTATCTGCTAATAACCATATGGAACTTTAATGTCTGTGTGTTTGTAGCTAATTGCATCACGTATTAACGAAGCTATGGTGCAAATTTGTGCTGTTTACCGGAGCTGCATAATCAGGCTTTAAATATTTAGGCAAACATAATGGCCGAACGCGGATAAACGAGATTGCTAACAAAAGGCAATTGTGTGATACTGAAAATAAGTATTTAAGGGTTTAAAGGATTAATGACAGACTTCCCTGCTTTTTAATTTTTAATGGGAATTATTGGAATCTATCAACACATTTACCTAGCCCAATAATAAAAATGAAAGTTGAATAATTCTTTAGCTATGCTTCCAACCACCATGGTATTGTTGCAATGGGGTAAATTGTAATATATTTTAATTCAATACCCTTGGAATGAATTCCCTATTCAATTCCACAAATCCACGTGACCACGTTATAGTATCGTTGAATGTTATTTTAGAAAAAATACGTATGATATACGAAACTTTATTGATACAGAACTTATTGCCTCACATTGGGAAATGGTATTTATCACGAGAAACATATTGGACTAATTAATATTTTTGAAAATATTTATGAAATACCTTTTCACCAGACAACAGAAGATAAAATGAAACAAGAGTTGTTGCACAGACTGGACATTTCCTTAACCCGTTTATAAAAGCGGTCGCAATTTGAATCCTTCTAATATTCTTTTACTTTCATCTCTAGACTAATGCAATAAAGTCTAATTTGCAATGTGTTAATGTGTTATTGTCTAGTTATCTTATCAAAAAAACATAATTATCTTCTTTGATACCACATTGCAATTCATTTAGGTTCTTTACCTCTTATCCGCAATGAATAGGTATACACTTTTTCTTTATAGACTCGTTAGAAGGTTAATCACATTTCATAAACAAATTTATCCTAGCTTTGCTGGAAACTCTTTTTGTATGAATAAGATCTCCTTTATCCAAGGTTAAATTAATTAAACCGCTCAAATTTCTACGTCAAGTTTATTAGGTGATAGACTACACATGTGAAGTTTTAGATGGATCAGACCATATAAACATAGAATTACGCCAGTATATTGCATGTATGTAAAAAAATTGATTCAGTTATGTGGGTGGACACATGATGATTCATCATGTAAGTTTGTGTGCATCTTTCACTTTGCTGGTTCAGACAGTGTTTTCTTTCAGTTCATTATATTATTACACTAGCTTTTGCCGGCGGCTCCGCCCGCGTGATATTCGGTTTAACGACATGCTTTATTCCGGGATAAAAAGTAACCTATGTGTTAAGTTGGGGTATAAGCTATATCCATTCTAAATTTCATCCAAATCCGTTCAGCCGTTTCAGCGTGAAAGAGTAACAAACATACACACACAAACAAATCAAATCAAATCAGTCAAATCAAAATATTTATTTTGTAAAATAGATACATAAAGTATACTTTCTACAAGTCAAAGTTAATCTTTACAATAAATATCTTTAGAATAAAAAAATAATATGTATATACTAATAAGGGAAATACATACAAAAATATGTAGGTTGGGCTACAAAAAATAATTTATACACATACATAAAATAGAGAAATCTAGGAATAAAAATATTATATATAAATGATGCAACGAACAAACAAGTTGATAAACTTTCACATTTATAATATTAGGGTGATGTGTGATGAGATAACATTGCCTTGTCTTATTTTACCACGCTAATTACACACCTGAAGTATGAAATAACAAAGCCTTGTCTTAATTTTCCACAAACGATTAGTACCGCGCTTATTAGACACCTGATTTTTCAATGATATTGATCTATCCCACAGGAAACATGCATTTTTCCGGGATAAAAAGTAGCCCATGTGTTAAGTTAGAATATAAGCTATATCCATTCTGAATTTCATCCAAATCCGTTTATCCGTTTCAGCGTGAAAGAGTAACAAACATACACACAAACACACGCACAAACTTTCGCATTTATAATATTAGTAGGATAGGATAGTAGGATTTCCTTTGCCTTTTCACAGAGGTAAGTTGCTAGAAAAAGCAGTAAATGTTTCAGTGCTTATTTTATTTATAGTATTTATTATTTATAATAATCCTTTAAATGCCTACCCAAAAGCTCGATAGAGGATTCATTGAAATTCCGTTTTAAACCCGAATCAAAATATATTTCTATTAATATGTCATTGTCAGATGGGTAATAATAGTAACCCGTGTAAACGGGTCCAATATCCATTTTAACACATTTTTTTGGTGGGATCAATTTATTACTTTTATATAGTGTCTGTAGTATGTGGACGCCAGGGAACCGCCACGTAAAGATTTTTACGTCCTTGAGTGTACAGTCCGAAACCTCGCGACGATAGCCGCAAATGGACATCGATATTAGGTCTTTCAATAATAATTGCTAATAATTCTACGGTAGATTGTGTATCGTCACTTGTACCATTCAAGAAAAAAAAATCGGTCGAATTAATTATTCACTTCCCAGCACAAAGTGGTTCAATCGCCTTCACTCAATTCTACAAAGTTTGTGCAAAAAAATATTATTTTCGGCGAAATATGGTCTTGTAGGACCTTATATTGGTAATATAATGGACGATGCTCAGTGGTCACATCTCCGTGTATATTGCAAAGCGCGAAGATTAATGATGATAACTGCAAGTGCGGTACTAGTATAAGATTTGCTTGTAAAGCGATCCCGAAACGAAAGCAATTGGATATCTCTGGCCTCTATTCTAATTGATCTAATACATTGAAATTCCTTAGATATTTCAAGATAGATAAAAGCTCTCAAGCAAGAGTGGATTGGGCGCGCGCACTATGTGTTCCGTACACTGTTTATTAAAATAAAACAGTTTGTAATCTGTACAGGCTGGTCCAAATGGTGACGTCAAAGATTTTTATAGATTCCTCACACCTAAGTGTATCCGAAAATATGCCATGTATGTTCCGTGATTTTTGCTAGTTTAGAAGTTATAATTTTTGATGTGTATTTGCGAATTTTCTACCGGCCAATTACGGAGCGCTTTTTTTAAATTTCTTGGTAAGCTGATAAACTGCTAGTTTTAAATTTAGTTTGAACCTATGAAACATCCATTTTGTAATTTTAAAAGAATTTTGAATATTTAACTATGACCAACTTGATCTAAAAAATTTCACTTTGAATTTTTTTTGGTAACTCGTATGAATTTTTTGTAGCTGATTATTTTACATAAGGAAGAGTGACTCAATACAGTTATGAAAAAAAAATGCACAAAATTCTTACCACAAAAAAGTTATGATTTTTTTAAGCCGCTGCCGGCAGAAAATTCACAAAGAATCATAACTTCTAAACTGCCAAAAATCGCGGAACATACATGGCATATTTTCGGATACACCTAGGTGTGAGGAATCTATAAAAAATTCTTTGACGTCACTATTTGGACCATCCTGTACATAACATATTGCATCATCGACACTGACATATACAGAATGTTACTAGTAAATAGATGTTTATATATAAAATTACGCGGGAAATTAAATTCGTTAACTTAACTTTAATTTCCCGCGTAATTTTATAAGCAGACATTGATTACTTTACGATCCAAATTAGATGGAGAGGTTTAAGACTATCGTCGGAATAAAATACATAGTAGGATATAATTTTATTATTTAACACAACACCAAAAAAACCTCCAGAAATATGCATGAATAATTTACTTACTCTTTTATTTTATTCCATGTAGCCATTCAAGGTGTCTTATAAATCATAAGTCAATAATCTATATCTAGCAAATTAACTGACATAGTAGTGATTTTAACAATATTCTTATCTTGCTTCCTTACAGAACACAAATTGAGAAGAAAATCCAGTCCCTGATGCTGTCAGCACCCGTGCTCGTATAAACCGACTTCATGAGTGATTCCCAAAGATGCATCGAGGTGCAAGCTCATAAAATAGCCATTTAAATAGTTGTATCACCTTATCCGTCTTACCGATCGACATGGCGAGTGAAGAACCTTTTAGATGCTGCTTTAATAACTCTTAATCCAAAAGATATAAAGATTGATTCCGCTTGAATGGACTGCGAAGACGGATAGTCTATAGATAGCCTCTAATGCATAAACTCTAAAGAGAAAGGTTTAAGAGTGCTTTTTGATTGCAGGTGTAGCAAAAAAATTAGAAGCAGTCTATAGATGTCGCTACTGCTTGGACGAGACAGGAGTAGATAATATTCGCCCACTGCCGGCTTCCACCTGTCACTTATAAATAGGGTTGTCACGCCTCTAGATTAAAGATGTCACGAATTCAAAAGCACGTGGATAAAGGTATTTAGTCATTCAGGAATTCCGCCTACAGAAATTTTAGAGGTATCTCGGGGCCACATATCTAAGGTGAGAGTTATTTATGGAGCCAAATTCAGACTGAACACTCGGTAAGAGCTCTGTATCAAGTTCAGATTTCCCTTTTTGGGAAATTCACATTATTCTTTTCGTGTTACATACAAACGCAAGCCCAGCCCCGAGTCAATTACTAGGGGATGTCAACATTTTATTTTGCGAAATTAGCAAGTGACACTGATTGATCACTTATGAATTTGGCTTTTAAAATAAATTTCACCTTTTATACTGAGTGTTAAGATGATAATCTTTTTCCTTAAAACGGGGAGTTCTATCCATCAATATGAACAACTTTTACTATGGGTAGTAGTATAAAGTCAGCTGTTTCATACATTTAGTTAGAGTAGGTATTTAACTTTTCTATGGAACAGCTGATTTTGTTTTCGCGATTTCAGGGTTGGGCCCATAGTGAAAGTTGCTCATATTAATGGGTAGAACATCTCGTCTTAAGAAAAACACGCCGTATATATATCTTTTTTATTTTGATGAAATAAACAGTATTATAAAGGTGGGTAAATTTAATAAGTTGCGAGACTTGTTTTTGTTACAAGTTTTGTTTTTGATGGCATATGTACTTACAAATACATACATTAGATGGAATATGCGTTTTTGTTCTATGATGAAACCCTGAAAATATAGCGACATTCTTATATTTGTATTCACTAACAGAATCAACTGAATTACACGTCCAAATCAAAACTATTATGACAAGATTCGTTTTATGACAAAAGGCATTATCCACAAGTTACTCACTAAAATACTTTTAATAGGGCTGTCACTCCGATTTATACGAGTAAATCTGTAACAATTTCCAATAATCCGAGTGATTTATGAATACTCCGAGCAAGATTTGAAAGGTGTTGAATTATAGTAATGGCTGTACAATCTTTTAGAGTTGTTTATGAGACATTTTGAGTGTATTTGGTTGAAAACTATTAATCGCATTTTACTTCGATTTATGTGATTTTATATTTTGACACGTTTAGCCTTTGTTTTAAGCCTTTGAGCTATACAAACAAACATTACCCCTAAAATATTTAAGCGTGCTTTTTTAACTGAATTACTTATTTATGTATGTAAACAAAAATACAGATTAAAACTGGTAGATAGTAAATGATAGAACTTGGGTTGGTTATTCGAAAACTAACTGTAAAACAACGCAGCAAAAAGAAACAAATCGTAATTTTCTAGACAACCCTAACAAATAAGAGTTAATGTTAAGACGATTTTTTAAATTTGTTTTGTTATTATGTTCAATCCAAATCAAATGAATCGTAAAATAAAGCTTTTACCATAATGCGGTCGTGGACGGACAACCCTGTCAGACGCAGTGACTATAAGGTATTTTGTTTCTTGTTAGCACTTTGAAAAACTCTACTCGAGATTTCCTGACAAAACTTTCAATCAATCTTTAAATGCAATCTGTTCACAGATCCGTCACAGGGGTGAGAATTTATGCAACGCCGTTTTCAAAAACCAACCAAATTTTAAAACTAATGACTTATACCAGCTAAAAAAACGGAATTCAAATCATAAAAGTGTGATACCGGGTGTTTGTTACTCTTTCAGCGTGGGCGAAGCCGAGGACAAAAGGCTCTATATTCATTATAAAACTAAATAAATAACAATCAAACTAAATAAAAGCCAGCGCTACATATGTAAGTTTCAAAAACCGGCAAAGTGCGTGTTGGGCCACGCGCAGTGTAGAGTAGTATAGGGTAATACGGATAGTTGCCCAGTACATTTTAGCGCAAAACGCGCCAAACTTCCAGTCCCATACATTTAGAAGAACGGCTCATATATTGTCTTGTTTCGAGGGGATCAAAAGTTTGGCGCGACTTGTACTCGTGAACCTGTAAAGCTTACTTAGCTGTGATAGTTTTCCTTTTTACTTCATTATATATACTACTTCTGTGAATTTTTCTACATATTCATAAACAACCGTTTAGCCAGCATGGGACTCTTGACTCTAACAAAAATCAGCACTTTAAATATTAATATTTCGCCAACGGATCCCTAAATCGAAAAATAGCTTTCACTATCCATAATGTTTTTGGAATACCTATCCAACGATACCCTACACTATGGATAGACGAGAAAAAAAATCATCCCCAATTTACGTGTATGGGAGTAACTCTTAACAAAATTATTTTTCGATATTTTTTTTCACCGTTTTGTTGACGTAATTGATAGGCATATCTTTACCAAATTACAGCTTTTTTGTACTAATAGTCTCTGAGCTATTAAGCCGCGGACAGGTGGAACCCTAAAAACTGCCAAAATTATTTTGACACGATTCCTACCGCTTTATAATTTCTGAAATGTTTTCGTATACTTCGTTCAGATTGTAAGAGCTCAATGACTAAAGATATGTTTCACGCCCATATTGTTATTCTTAAGGTGCCAACCAGAGCAATTATGTTAAGCTTGAACTTTGCCACAGCAAAACAGATATACTCATACATACGCATACAACAGTAAAACTACTAATAGAGAGAATATGCACATCAATAAATTAGCAAGATATATTTCGAGTTCTTTTGCACTCGGCATCAGTTGCATTGACAATGACAAATAAATATAAACATGACAGGTAAAAAAAAAAAGTAAGAAAATAGTAGTTTTGTGTGCCTGCTACACAGCACAAGAAGTCTAGATTTGGCTCGAGAGGTTAGCTGTGGTTTGATTTGGAGATACCTGACATGATTAAGATATTTTGACTTCTTGATAACTTCTTTGTCGAGTTCTTGATTTTGTTAAGGATCTCTATCATTGTCTATTGTTGTGAAGAGGATAGGCACACTAGAGTATTTTTTTCTGTAATGAAGGAGCAAAGTTTTGACATTGACAAGTTTTGCAGATTATTGTGCAAAGGTATTTTTGTATTATATTCTTCTTTCCTTTTTTTTAACCTGTCATATTTATTTTTAATGCAACTGATGCAGAGTCCAAAGGAACTCGAAATATATCTTGCCAATTTATTGATGTGCATATTTTAACTAGAATTAATTATAGAATTATTACTAACAGAGAGAAAGACACTGATATCTACCTGTTATAGCTTCTGCTTTAATTTGCCGTTAATTTTGCTGAGTTTTCATATAAAAATGTTCTATGAAGTAATTTCTTACTTTAGTTACAATTCCTGAGATCCTTAGCTAATGCAAATGCAATATTTCCCCGTTCAAATGAGATCAAATCTGTAAACTTTTGACCTACCTTAAGGCGAAGCTCTTCTGAGATCCAATAACAATAGTTTGATTGCTGGCAAGATTGCCCACATGCCCGCGGCGGAGAATGCTTCATTCCTATTAACGGGCTGTTCCTGCTTTGTGGCAGATTCGATGTATTTGTTTCAAATATTCATTAAAAATATAAATTAAAATACCCCTGTTTGACCTTTACAGGCTTTACAAAAAAAATAGTTTTATTATTAATCTGTACCCTACATTACTATTTCAAAAAGTGCACTATACTATGGTTTATTAAAGCATAATCAAAAAAATTGTACAATCTTATAAATAAACTGTTGTTAAGACCTATTTCACAAAGTTACGCTTGACTATGGCGTGCCTTTATCGATCGTAATTTTCGTTTAATTTTGAGTGATGTTAATTATATTTTTCGGTCTAATTATGTAATCATTGTCTGTCAGTAAGATTGCAGAGTTCGATTAGTTAAAGATTGAAATGTAAGAAATTGTAAGAAATATTACATTAATCTCATTATTACATTGAAACAATTTTCATTGTAATAATGAGATTAATGTAATATTTCTACACAAAAAATAGTGATAAAGTGGCGACATTTGTCGAAAAAATTGACGTACCTATGTCTTTTTTTGAACAATTAATGCGATATTATTACAAGTAATAAAATTGCTCGGAAGATTATTCTTATTTAATTTAATTATCTCAATTATTGTCTCAATATACCTATATAACATATATTCAACAGCATAAAAGTATTATTTGTTATGGTAAATTAGGCGCTGGAAATTTTAAATTACTTTTATGAAAATGTAAACCGGCCTTTAATACCGAACCAAATTTCCCAGTAAGGGAAACACGAAATTACGAAATACGGAAATAACGAATTAAGAATGCAGTTTATATGTTGCCTTGAAATTCTTTAGGAAATTTTGCTAAATCTGTTCATAATCTTTATGTAGTTACCAAATTTGTATTAACAATATCCCGTTTAACATAGGCCTACTCGAGAAGGGTCCACAAAGTACGTGGTCTACTTTATCTAACATCCGACAGTCGTAAGCGCAACTAAGTGAATCCGCCCACTGCCGGTGCCCTTCCTTCATGCTCTCTTCACGATATGGCATTACTGCTTTGTATCATGTGGATTTTAACTAACTTTCAGTCCCCAAGGCGAGTGATCCGAGGTTCCTCGTTTATTGTGCTCTCTATTTATGCACTTGATTATTAGATTTTGTGCTCAGTTGAAGTTTATGCAAGTTTCTCTGCAATTCGTTTTATTACCTCCCGTTACTACGGCTATTCCTTTCTACAAACAGTCCCTTAAAACAAAGCGCATATTGTGTACACAAATCCGTACCACAGAGGTAGACAATAGTAAGTCCACTTTTCGAGAATTTCTTTTCTTTATAACAATGATAGCATTAAGGGGGTAACTATTTACCTCGGTACACAATGCACATCATAATATTGTTTTCCTTACTTTTGAATAAAAAGTATGCAATAAATGTGTTTTAAAGCAACTCGAGGAAATAGTTTATTAATAATAAAGTCTTACATTGTATTACATTTTGTTTGCATTACATTAACAAACTTAAAAGCGTACTTACAGTTGTAATGTAATGCAGCTAAAATGTAATGCATAAAATTGAATAATTTTCATGTGATCACCTAATTATTAACAAGCAGTTTGCGCGAATTGCTGTAAAACGCATTTATTGCAAACCTTTAATTCAAAAGTAAGGAAAACAATATTGTGATGTGCATTTTGCATCGAGATCCTCCGTTACCACCTCAAGTCCAATAGTCATTAGTTTAGAAGAAAGCCAATTTTAAACGAACTTATCTATCAACTTATCTTATGTTATGACACTTTCAGTCTATTTGTACCTCTCCTGTAAAATTTCCATTTTGGCGCTTACTATTCTCTACCTCTGAGGTACAGAAATTAAATAATTGAACTTTTGGTAATAAAAAAACCGCAATATTTCAAATTAGAAAGCGTTTTTTGGTGGTTTTATCAATTTTTCTAGTGGGAACAAGACTTGTCTATAATATATTAATTCATTGAAACAACAAGCTTGTCCCGTGAATGAAATTTCTAAATCTTAAACGACTTACTGTCAGTAAAATGGATGCTAAATCCGATATGGTAGTCAATCAGTTGACAGCTACACCTTGATGAACTGGAATGATGGGTTTGGTGATCAGATCCATGATCACTTTGAGCGCGGGACAGGTGATGGTAATCTACATAGACGATGACGTTTCTAACGATAAAGGTAAGGATATGGATGCATTAAGTTATAAGCTACGTGTTTTGTTTATGTATAAGAGTAGTTTAATGTACAGTCAGCAAGGTTCCCGCCTGACCACCTTAAGAGCCAGTTTAGTGTGCATAGTGTCTCGCGGCAACTTCCACTAGGTCCCACCCTGCAGGGTTTGTCTACCAATAGTCTAACTAAAGTGACCGATGGACTCTGATGGGCCCAAAAACTCTCATAAACTCTAATTAGTAAATAAAACAAAAGACAGGGCTAGCTGAGATCGCCACATGCTAGCAATAAGGTTTTGAAACTGGATAGGCGGGAGCTTCGATCATCAATATATATAAGGACGGGAGTCTTGGTGATAGTACCTTGTTAGTTTATATTTTAGGCTTTATTTTAAGTCCTGAAGCTAGATAAATGATAAATTAGCTAAGGATAAAAGAAAAGCAATGAAATATTTGTAAACCTTTTTCAAAAACCCATACAGTATTAAAAATCCAATAAGAGCAGCTTTTATAAAGATAATAGGTTTATAATGGTTACTAGCCTTTTCCCCCGGCATCGCCCTCGTTTATTTAGTCCTACCGAAAATGTTGAAGTTGTTCGGGCCAATCATTTTATAGGCGTGACTTTTGTTTCTCATGTCATGACAGAAATGTCTCAAGCCATGTTTCTGACTTGAACTATTTTCTTGGTCTCTGATATTATCTTCTGGCTAAGTAACTTCGGTGGTACTCCGCTGACAGTAAATTTTCTTGCTTGATCTAATCCTCTAGCTTAGAGTGCGAG
The DNA here is from genome assembly GCA_910592155.1 of Ypsolopha scabrella. NCBI lineage: Eukaryota > Metazoa > Arthropoda > Insecta > Lepidoptera > Ypsolophidae > Ypsolopha > Ypsolopha scabrella. Next base: position 18,547,699 of record OU342975.1, on the reverse strand, counting down.
GCCCAAGGCCAACTCTCGTTTCAGATCACTTTCATAGCCCTTTTGCTGCAGTTTTACACACGCTAATGTAATTAATGACTGTCCCTAGGTAACTGCTCGTCTCTAGAGATCAAACTATAGTCTGTATCCAAGTGAAGGGTCTAAAAATTACAAAAGTGAAATAATTTTCAAAATCGGTTTAATAGTTATTAAACTTTATCTCTAGGAAACTCCCCATCCCCATGAAACACATTTATAAAAAAATATAAAGGCATTGCGAACTTTCTTATTTTTAAGTAACTGATACTCCTATTAACAATTAGTTACTCCAAAAAAATCTTATCTCTGAAATTGGGAACAAAAGAATTATAGGCATGAACGGATACAGTTAAAGAAAAAAATACCAACAACTTATTCTTCAAACTGGATTCCCTAAAATTGCCCAATAATCCCTGTTAACGAAATTAATTATATTCACCAACGACGGAGGTAAAAAACTTTACAAAAGCCTCGAGATTAAAATGGAAATCCAATAAATAGAAACTCCATAATTGCCTTTTGGGAGATATCTCATCAATCATTAAAGATTTTTTGGTCTTTACGCGTTTGTTTGAGGATTTATCGAGGGGGGCTGCGTTCATCCGGTAAAATAGCTAAGAGTAAACATAATTATTTGTAAAAAATTAAATAACAATAGATAATAAGGAAACAAGATTTTAAAATATTGGAGGCTTTCTTATATTACTTTTTGGATTTTAAGTGAGTTTCAAAAGTAATACTTCCATAGTCCGGCTGATTCTTATTAAAAATCTGACAAAAAGTGTACAAGTTATTCAATGCAGAATCTTTTTTATTTCACACATGAATTTCCAACACATTATTTTAGGGTTCCGTACTCGAAAATGAGAAAAAGGAAACCTTATATTATGACTCGTAAATCGGTCCGACTGTCTACTTGTCTGTTTCAACCAGGTTGTAGCTATCAACATGAAACTTGGAATATCTAATTATATAATCCTTTCTTGTCCACGCCTTGTTTAGGGGTCGTTGTCTCAAGAATATATTTTTTATCCCTTGGGATGCTAACGTGTGAGAGTCCCCAAAGTAAAGTATATAATCGAAAACGTGCATAAAAACCATCTCCCTCCTTTAGGTATTTCTAAACGTTTTTCCACTGTAAAAACTGAAAATATTCTTTAATTAAAAGCGGCATGTGTAGATAAATATAAAAAGATAACTATAGCGATGTTCCCAACATTTATTTTATTTTAGAGTACAGATAAAGTGCACAAATAGAATTCCCATTTGCCCGCGTTTTTATAATGTCAAATTTTTTTCCCAAGTTCCAGAGTTTTCCACATACATGTCAAACTTTCGCTCAGTGAGCTCAGACATAGACGGGTGCCCGCCCAGACTGATGTATACCGGGTCTTGAAAGGTTCTCATACTTTAATGGAACCCAAAATTCATTTGATTGTAACTTTGTGACCTCCATCTCACTTGGTTCCGTCGTGATTGGCTCTCTAAGCCGATCGCAATTATCTGCTCAGGAAATTGAATCACCCTGGATCTTGCAGCAGGCGTGGATTATCCAGACTTTGTCTTAAAGAATACCCCGGTTTGAATAACGGACATCTAGGTGGGGACTTCGGATTTGGTCATGAAATTTATTTTGTATAATTAATTCGTTTTTTTTTCGGCATCTTATACCCTTAAATCCTTAAGCCTATCGTTAGTTTTATGAATTTAATGTGTACGGAACCCTTAAAACAATGAAAACTACGTAGCTCAGTTACTGTTTTACAGTTACAGTTTTTCACGAAAGTGAAACAACGAATCCGGAAATAATTAATTCCGATCTCGTTTGGAATTATTACGACAAACTTATATTAAGACAAACTTATATTTTTGGTTAATTTCATACACTGTACGAAGCGAGCGACTGCATAATAAAAGTTTGTTACCTAAACATATGCATGTGTGCTCTTGAACTATCTCTCAAAAAGGATTAAAGAACACGACGACGATTTTAATTGGAATTATTACTACAAACTTATATTAAGACAAACTTATATTTGTGGTTAATTTCATACACTGTACGAAGCGAGCGACTGCATAATAAAAGTTTGTTACCTAAACATATGCATGTGTGCTCTCGAACTATCTCTCAAAAAGGATTAAAGAACACGACGACGTTTTTAATTTTTCGTAAAAAATACGCCTTGGCACGTGCGCAAAAATTGCGAAGGCAGATTGCGAGTGATTTTAAAAGGTATTTTGTACCGATATTGATTGATTTTTTTGATTGAAAACTTATAGTGAGCTTTCTTTATATCCTATAGCTTATATTTGATGTAGCTTAGTCACTCTAATTTTCATTGCATGGCATTAATCACACTTTAAACAAATATCTAATGATTTATATTACGAATGCGTAATAATGCCGGACGCTAACGCCAACCAAAAGATCCACTATAATACACCACACACAACATTATACACTTGGGGTTCTGATTTTTAGGGTACCATACCCGAAGGGAGCCAAACGGGACCGTCTATCACAGGAGTCTTCTTAAATAACCATACAAATAACCTATAACCGAAGTGGCATTTTTAAACGTTATTTGTTTCAGTTCTAACTTAAAGACAGTAATACACGTAAGTTTTTTTGGTCATATTGGTGCACATATTCTAAAGTAAAAAAATATAAAAAATTAGGACAGCGGGAGCTGGGTCAGATGCGGTCCAGATCGTACCATCTTAGCGGCTTATATTGTGTCGCCTTGATATTGCTACGGCATATATACTGTTGTTATTTACCATGTTTTTAGGGTACCATACCCGAAGTGGCATTTTTAAACGTTATTTGTTTCAGTTCTAACTTAAAGACAGTAATACACGTAAGTTTTTTTGGTCATATTGGTGCACATATTCTAAAGTAAAAAAATATAAAAAATTAGGACAGCGGGAGCTGGGTCAGATGCGGTCCAGATCGTACCATCTTAGCGGCTTATATTGTGTCGCCTTGATATTGCTACGGCATATATACTGTTGTTATTTACCATGTTTTTAGGGTACCATACCCGAAGTGGCATTTTTAAACGTTATTTGTTTCAGTTCTAACTTAAAGACAGTAATACACGTAAGTTTTTTTGGTCATATTGGTGCACATATTCTAAAGTAAAAAAATATAAAAAATTAGGACAGCGGGAGCTGGGTCAGATGCGGTCCAGATCGTACCATCTTAGCGGCTTATATTGTGTCGCCTTGATATTGCTACGGCATATATACTGTTGTTATTTACCATGTTTTTAGGGTACCATACCCGAAGTGGCATTTTTAAACGTTATTTGTTTCAGTTCTAACTTAAAGACAGTAATACACGTAAGTTTTTTTGGTCATATTGGTGCACATATTCTAAAGTAAAAAAATATAAAAAATTAGGACAGCGGGAGCTGGGTCAGATGCGGTCCAGATCGTACCATCTTAGCGGCTTATATTGTGTCGCCTTGATATTGCTACGGCATATATACTGTTGTTATTTACCATGTTTTTAGGGTACCATACCCGAAGTGGCATTTTTAAACGTTATTTGTTTCAGTTCTAACTTAAAGACAGTAATACACGTAAGTTTTTTTGGTCATATTGGTGCACATATTCTAAAGTAAAAAAATATAAAAAATTAGGACAGCGGGAGCTGGGTCAGATGCGGTCCAGATCGTACCATCTTAGCGGCTTATATTATGTCGCCTTGATATTGCTACGGCATATATACTGTTGTTATTTACCATGTTTTTAGGGTTCCGTACTTGTATTGTGTGGTACGGAACTCTTGTTGCGCGAATACAACTCGCCCTTGGTCAAATTATTTTAGTATAGTACGAAACACGTTTCTGCCATCAGAACACCTTAGTTAGCACACTAGTTATTGGCTAAATTCTTTGTATACTAATTTATTGCATAGGTTGGTTTATTTGAGTAAATTAAATAAATGTAAAGATTTTGTACCTTAGTTTGCACAATTTTATGGTTATTGTATAATTTATTGCTTATGTTGGTTTATTTGAGTAAATTAAATAGGTGTTAAAGTTTTTGTACTTTAGTTAGCACACTGGTTATTGGCTAATTTCTCTGTATAACGTATTGTGATGCTGGGATAGATCACATGTGATCTTACAGCAGCACTGGTCCATTTAAATATTTAATGTAAAGTTAATAAATTAAAATAAATAAAATAATAAAAATAACAATTTCCGCTTATGCACTTTTTAATCGTCAATCGCAGTGCGGGGAAAAAGTGGATAATCTCAAAATTTCTCGACAGTTTATTTTTAGAACTCTTTTTTTTTCATTTGATATTATAATATATATTTATATTTAAATTTGGAAAATGATTAATTGAATTTCAACTTTGATTTATAAGAATATATTTGTTTCTGTCTACATTGTTTCACAAATTCTAACAAAGTTTGGCATTTAATTTAAAGCGACTGAATATTCTGATGGATATTGTCTTTATAAAATAACTTTAAACTATCTTACTCAAATTAAGTGAATGGAAAATACCAGTAAAGAAATAAATATCACGCCGAAGTCATTCAAGCATATATCAGTAAAAATATAATAAAAAAGTCAATTTAAATGTTATTTTAAGTATATCGTTTATGTAAACTCTATAATAAAGACAAGGAAGTCAATTAATTATATTTTTTTAAATATATGTATAATAAAACTAAAATCTTACAATTTAATAATGATTTTTTCATATATATTTGTTTAACTTTAGTCTATACAGGACACAAAAATTAGAATCATGCTTCTACAGTTTATTTTGTACAACCTGCACCATTTTATAGGATATATATATTTTTTTCATTTACCTAATTTTAACAAAGAATCATAAAATGTATATGCATTGTCTTATTTAATAAACATACTCTTGACTTCTTTTTTACTTTTTCTCTAATTGCATTTTGTCTCAAAAATGCACGCTCACGAAGGGTTATAGACATAATAGAAGCCTTCGTTTTGCATAAACTAATAGTTTTAAAATTTCAAATATTTACCCAATACTTGTTGTACTCATCTTTTAAATTAAAAATTACTCTGTGATTAAGTAGCACTTTAAGCCCAACGACCCTGAGTTTGATTTGACAATATTAATTAATCATTTACAACGTGTCTTGTACAAATCATACAACATAACATAACACATCCAACAAGCAAATCCCAGTATTGTTCAAACAACGCTGATATGTTTTACAAATAGTAGTCGCGAGAGGAAATAATGTATGCACATTTGTTTTAAACATCAACAAAACACGAGGTGATATGATCCTTTCGAGTATTTGCTATTTAAGTTCAAAGTGTATTGCATATTCGGATGATGAGTTCAAGATTACAAAAAGCAAAAACTGCGAATAAATATGCGTTTATTTACACAGGCGTAATTGTATTTAACAATAAAATTTCCTTATTACTAAAAATATTCAAAAATCAGTTACTTGAACTTCAAATTGCAAACAATCTACATCTTATTTATTCTCATAATATACACTGATAAAAAAAATGTGTTCCCGCAGTCAAACTTGGTCGGCACGGAGAAGAACCCGCGTAAATCTGGTGATGTTAATGTTCTAGGCTCAGGTACAGCCTTAAGGCCCCGTACAAAGCTAAACTTCAGTCCTTCACCAACGCTTTTTTTATTGTCTATTCTGCTCTAATCCACCACCGACTAGCACGCAAAACTTCAGTTATTTCGATTTTGGGGCTACCTTAGAATATTATGTAATAACACATTGAAACATGAATTTTGAGATTTATAGCTTTAAAATACATGTCAATAAATAATACCATTTTTTAGAGCTGTCTTTCATTTTTTTTCTATTGAGCAAAGTTAGTTAGATTACGTTTTCAGATCTACAAATTTCGTAACTATTCTATATATTTATTTATATAATTAACTTACAACATGAATAAAACAAAATGTTTATTTAGCTTAGTACGGGGCTTTAACTTTGGGCTGGCCAAGTTAGACCGTGCGATCTTATACATATACTGGCTGGATTTGAAGTCCCTGAGAGGCCTAAAACTAGTCTAAACGAACGACTTTTACTATCGAGTCAACTACAAAGTGTGGAGTTTAAAAGATCATGGGTGTCAAGTTAGTTTGGTCACTATATTTGCTCAGGGCACGAGTCCTACTCTCACACAACATTTTTTTTTTTGATTTCTGTTTTGTTTCCATACAAAAAGTTGTATTCAGCCAATAAGCCACCCTGAAAAAACTGTTCATCATAAAATAAAGTGAATTCAGCTGAAATTATGATGAATCACGTAAAGTAGGGACCATAGGGACATCACAACAAAATACGATGAAACTACCGTTGCTGCTGCTAGCGTTATAATATGACGCACTATCACTATAACTTTGTAGGAAGAAGCAGAATTATGCGCTCTGTCACAGCTTTTATGGTGACAGTAAGCATACCGCAGTGTGACGGACCTCTTTACTATAATACGAAAATGATAATATTATTTTCTGTGACCAATTTTACGGTGATCTGTCATCATAATATTGCGTTACTTACCTTAAAAACTCGATTATTTCTTCAAACGTTTTAATTGCAGCAAAATATTTTCCAATTATCACCAAATTTAAAAACAATTCACTGTATTTTAAAGTTATGTAATGCTAATTTATAATGAAGCCAAAAACACATTTTTCTGAGTGCAAAAATCCAGCCAGTATAGACAGGTATCTTTCGTCGTAAATTTTCGTAAACATAAAGTCAACATCGCTTTGCGGAGTTAGCTAGGCGCAAACATTTTGTTCCATTAGAACTAATTTTGTAGGCGGTAGTTCATGAGCTTACTCGCACGAGTATGTATAAACAAACACCCACCTTTAAAAGTTTTAAACGGAACAAAACAGGAAACTAAACAGAAGCTTTACTTTAGTGATGATAATAATAATAATCGTATGGCCTCGTGTAGTTTTAAACTTTCCTATGGTAAGTCTTTAGATATACTGTAAATTAAATTTTATGTTTCCGGTGTCATCCATCAGCTTGGTTCGTACTGCTGACATAGGCCTTTCCAAGATTTCGGTCGCCATTCTTGGCGGTCCTCGTGGAATAAATGCCCACACACACTCACACACCCTGGTCAAGCGGGCAAGGCCTTCGGTGTGAGTCGGTTCAATTACGCCAAACTCCACAGAACCGGTGTATGGAAAACTTTTTTCTGAGACTATAATATTCTACAGATGAACGACGTACTTAAGTTCCAAAAGAATAAACGATCTGGGATATCGCCCTTTCAAAATCAGGAGGTCGCAGCTTCAAATTCCGTAGAGGCATATTTGTATAAAGTAAGGCCAACGGACGACGAACTTTCGGGGGTTCAAAACATTTTTTAAATACGTCCTCAGTAAATAAAAACTTACTTACCCTTTGACGTTTTTTGCGCGTGGTGAATTGATATCTTTCAAAGGTTGTCTGCCAGGCTGTGATTCCATAATTAAAATCAACAATCACTTACAATCACAGTAAAATCAACAAGAAAAACCAACAGTAACGGTTTTAATAATAACAAAAAGTGTATCCTCTCCATTTCCTCGAAAGCTGTTGGTAGTGACTGCATAGGCTTGGACATGCTCACACCTATCCTAGATGTGTTGCTTCCTCCTCTCACACAACTTTTTAATGACTCTATGGCCAGCAACACATTTCCCTCTTCGTGGAAACAAGCTTTTGTTATACCACTACCTAAGATCAATAATCCTACATCCTATAAAAATTATCGCCCAATTTCCATACTTCCCTTCCTATCCAAAGTCCTTGAGAAAATTGTCCATACTCAATTGAGTGAATACCTGTCCCGAAACAATTTAGTTAACCCGCTACAGTCCGGTTTTCGTCCCGGTCACAGCACTGTAACTGCCCTTGTCAAAGTCACTGATGATATCCGTTTTAATATGGAGAAGCAGCGTCTCACAGTTCTTACGTTGCTTGATTTTAGCAACGCCTTCAACTCAGTTGACTTTGACCTTCTGCTAGGGGCGTTACGCACGCTTAACATTTCTCCAGCCGTCATCTCTTGGTTTGAATCATATCTTCGCGGTCGCCAACAGTGCGTCAAGGCCTGTGATTGTTTTTCGGACTGGTGTCCATTAACAACAGGTGTACCGCAGGGTGGTGTCTTGTCTCCATTACTTTTTTCTATATTCATAAACATCCTTGCCAAACAGTTATCTTCTCGCTACCACTTTTATGCTGATGACCTGCAGCTCTATGTTGATGCACCTGTAGATGGCATTAATGAAGCAATTTGTGCTCTGAATAAGGACTTAAGTACAATATCAGTATGGGCTAAGGCCTTCGGCTTGCTGGTCAACCCCAGTAAGTCGCAAGCTATAATTATTGGTAGTTCGCGTATGCGGTCTAAGATTGATATCGACGCAATTCCAAGGCTTATATTTAATACTTCGGTAATCTCTTACACAGATACAGTGAAAAACTTGGGTGTGACGTTTGATAGAACGATGTCTTGGGCTCCACACGTGGAATCTTTAAGCAGAAAGATGTACGGTACCTTTCACGCATTAAAACGCATGCAGAGCTTTCTGCCAATCAAAACCAAAATTATGCTAGCACAGTCTTTTCTTCTCCCCATTCTAGATTACGCGGACTCCTGTTATTTAGATCTCACTGAGGAGCTTCTCAATAAACTCGAACGACTTCAAAATTTATGTATTCGCTTTATCTTTTCTCTTCGTAAATACGATCATGTTTCACAGTTCCGTTCGCAGTTAAATTGGCTCCCCATTCGTCTTCGCAGAAATGCTCACATCCTTAATCTTCTCCATAGTGTCTTAAACAATAAATCTGCTCCTAGTTACCTCCGTGAACGTTTTACATTTATTACAGAGCGCGGGCGTGCAATGCGCTCGGGCAACAGTGAAAGGTTGGCTATTCCCGAAAACAGAACCGGATTTTATAGCGATTCTTTTTCTGTACACGCTGCAAGACTTTGGAATCGATTACCTGTGTCTATTCAGTCACTGAAAAACACGAATTCATTTAAAATAAAATTAAAACAATTTTTCTCAACAGAGTACCCATCATAGTAGAATTCGAATATCCAGTATTATGTATATTTATTTAATGTTTATTTATTTTTTATAGTTATGAGTATATATGTGTATATTTTAATTTAAGTATTAATTTAAGTAGGTTCATGAATTTGTAAGTATATGTAAGTTTATGCCCTAGATAATGTATTTTCTTCTTAGTCTCCTTTTTTATAATTAGCATTTACACCTTCCATGTAATTTCTTTGTCTATCTCTCTGTATGCTTCCAAAGGTTGCCTGGAAGATATTGCTATTAGCAATAAGTGCCGCCTTTGTACACAATATTTGTTTGTTTCGTTAATCTGTCTCCCATATAATTTTTGTAAATGTGCAAAAAGTGTTATAAATAAAAATAAAATAAAAAAAACTAAACAAATACATAAACGAAAGAATACGTATCACTTCGAACGTAATCCAAACAGGAAAGAACTTGTTCACAAAATTCAAAATGGCGACCTAATGTTGGTAGCTGCGGTACTGACTGCTCACCTGTACCACGATCCACGCAACGACAGCTGTCGTCGACTGACTGACGCCATTATGTCGACCAATTGACGCCATTATTGCGTACGAGAGATAAGAATGGAGATAACTCAATAAAGGTCCGATTGTGTAGCTTTTTTAAATCGTCTCGTTGGCCTTACATTACAGTCTGTAGGGATCGGAAATCATGTTAAGCTGTGGGTTAATATTTGTGAATGAAGAACGGCGATAGACTTGCTTAGCATCCATCACGCTGAGACATAATAATCGTCGGTGAAACGTGTGTGTAAAGGTGTGGACTGTGACTCGCATTTTACAGTTCATGCTAGGATACACCTCTGACAGCCCCCGGGGGTTCTAGTCGTAACGGTGTATTTTTCTTAAACTAAAATTCTACTAAAATCAAATTCGAAAGCGAAACAAACAATGTAGGTAAGTATAGAAAAAATAGTTTCCAGTATTCATAGTCGCTATATAAAACATTTTGTCAGATTCAATTCAAATTCAAATAAATTATTTGAAATTATAATTATAATTTTTTACGACAGCGATTTCGGCTCAATTTTTTATCTAATTTAATTAAATATTTTTGCTAGGTAGTTTTAGTTTAGGTTAGTTTATTTCGTAGAATAATTTAGTTTTTTAAATTAGTTTATTTAATTATTACCTGTTTTCATATATTATTATTCCACGATTGGATTGGGATTCAAAAGTACCGTTTGCTCAATCGTACAAATGAAGCGATAAGTTACATTAATGTTATTTATATGTGAAGTGATTAGGTTATAAAGAACATTTATTTTGTAAAATAGGTACATAAAATGTACTTTTTACATATCATAATTAATCTTCAAAGAACAATAGAATAAGATTTTAAAAAATACGGGGAACTACAAAAAAGTAGGGCCAACTAATATTAAATAAAATGATCGACTTATATAAGCAAAAAATATTATATACATAATATAATAAATAAATATGTTGATAAATAATAAACTATTACTAAATATATGCCTAACTCCGCCCATTTGATTAGTGTTGCTAAGAAGAAGGGCAAGAAACTTCGCAATATCTTGTCTTACTCGATAACCTGTTAACTCATATCATTATAAGTTCGTGACCATGGAGCTGTTATCACAATGATTACCTAATCCATATAATCGATATTTCATTAGTTAAAGTTTGGCGTGTCTGCCTGTCCGTATATCAATATACAGATAAGTAATGGACTTTCCAGTTACTTTCCCATCTCTGAGCCATTCGTTTTCATTAGTAGATATTTTGACAGGGTATCGCTCTACTTTTGGTGTTAAGTCAGCGTCAACGTGTAACTGATAGCGAGTACAAACTGGTCAAGTGCGTGTAGAACTTGTGCCTTGAGGATTCCGTACAGGTGACGCATTGGACATATTGGCGACATGGATCTCCATTTTTCAATACCAATTTACATACTAGATTAAGCATTTCATTGACATCATTTTGCCCGAAGATATAGTTGATTAATTCATTTTCATAACAGAGAAAAAAATATTTAGAATACCTCTTTTAAAACAGAGATTTGTATTTTACTGACAAACGGGAGCGAATGAAGCCTCTAAGTTTTTTTATTTAAATTAGTCTACAAATACACTTCAATATGGCCGATTGGATTTATTAAATTACTTACAGTTGCCATTTTAAATGAAAAATACTGTTTTACCGCATACGACCTTACGGCATAAGCTAGTTCGTGAGTGCATATTTGTATGGAGTAAGTCCCCCTCATTCCACTCCCCTAAGGCGCCGATTTGAAATTACAAGTTTATCAATGCCTCACCTACAAAATTATTCCAAAAGATATATAATGTTCTACGATCTATTAAACGCCAATGGGTCTAATTAATTAGGCCTTTTTCTTATTGATTAATTAAATATAGGTAATTTTCAGATTTCCCCTAAACATGAGATCGAAAGTGATCGACACAGTCTGCCGAATGAGCTAGTTGAAGGCCCCTTGTCAATACAATCGTTTTTTAGGGTTCCGTACCTCAAAAGGAAAAAAACGGAACCCTTATACGATCACTTTGTTGTCCGTCTATCCGTCTGTCAAGACCCTTTATGTCGGGAGCGCGTGGAGGTATCGATTTTAAATTAAAACCATATACTCAAGTCGACAGTCCCTTGAAACTGTGAAAAATCAAACTTCTAAGTTAACATGAAAAAGAGGTACGGCGGTTTATGCCACAAACACCGTAAATTGCGACACTCTCAAGGAAATCAAAATTTATAGGGTATTTCCCGTTGACCTAGAACTAATAAATTTGGCAAGTAATTCCGTCTAATATTACAAGTATAGGAAAAAATCTTAAAACTATACATTTGTAATTAAATCATAGAAAAATTATCGGGGTTAAGCAACGGTTTGCGCGGTCATAATTGTACGGGTGACCAAATCTTTTTATAGATTTTTTTTAACTTTTACTAATTTGTACGGAACCCTCGTTGGGCGAGTCCGACTCGCACTTGTCCGGTTTTTAATTTAACATAAAAGTGGGCAGGCCATATCTGTCGCCAACGTGATGGCCGTTGGGGCCGAAAGGCGTTAGAATGGAGACCACGTACAGCAAAGCGCAGCATAGGTTGACCTTGTGCCCGCTGAACCGACGATCTGAAGGAGATTGCGGGTGGCGGCTAGATGCCTAGGACGGATGACCGACAAGAGTGGCGAAATATTGAAAAGACCTATGTCCAGCAGTGGATGATAAGAGACTGATGGATGGATATACGTGTATATGTTGCAGTCAAAACTCTTAACCAGTCAAAAGTACTATTGACTAGCAAAATCAGTCAAAAGTACTTTTGACCGTATGGTTTAGTCAATAATACTTTTGACTAAAATAACAGTTAAAAGTACTTTTGCCCAATGGAGTTGGTTAAAAGTACTTTTGAATAAGTGATCCGTCAAAAGTGCTTTTGACTGGTTGTATCAGTCAAAACCCTTAAAAAGTAAGGTGGTCGATAAAAATAACGACAAACGCACATATAAACTTTTATATCACTTATTATTAGTGGAGAAAGTGCTGATATTAGAACAAAAATCACTGACTACGAAAAGAAAAAACGATTTTTGCAAAGAATTTTAGCGATATAAGATATGAAAGATAGTCATTTCAATGTGATGACAAAAGAAAAATTTGAAAAGTTTGTAATGGATGTGGAAGACGCGAAATTTGATGAAAAGAAAACACTATTACAGTACAGTAGACTAAAACGCTTTAACATCATTGAAGTTTGTGGTATAAAAAAAATAGTTACAAACACAGAACCTGTCAAATATTTTTTGCCGGCTGAGGAAATCTACGACGTTATTGATGCAGCTCATATTTCTATAGGGAATGGTGGTCACGATAGACTTAAGAATGAAACGGCAAAAAAGTACGCTAACGTTACAAACGAACTAAAACTAGTAACTGGGAAACCACGTCATAGCCAAAGTCAAGGTTCCGTGGAAAGGTGTAATCAAGATGTAGAAAAAATGCTAGCATCTTGGATGGAAGACAATAAAACCACCAACTGGTCGAATGGACTTAAATTTGTCCAATTCATGAATAATAGAGCATTTCATTCAGGGATAAAGCAGACTCCGTATCAATTAATGTTTAGAACGGAACCTAAAGTGGGGCTAACAAGATCTAATCTACCTTTGGAAATTATAAATGGATTGCATAATGAAGAAGACTTGCAAGTTGCACTCACAGAAATGAATCAAAACTTCCATGATAATGAAGAGAACCAAGACAAACAAGAAAAAATTGAAAAAACAAAAAAAAACAGATAAAGAACAAGAAGAAATCAAAGAACAAGGAGAAAACAAAGAACAAGAAAAAATATTTGAATACAACAGAAACGAATCAATGATATTGGAAGCATGAGAAAAAGCGCATTTGAATTAAGTAAAACAAGCAAAGAGAATGAAAACAGCAAGCGATCAATCTCATCCACCACTGAAAGTCCGAGACAATGTGACCATACCAATTTCACACGTAGACAAAGGAAAGAAAGACCTTCGTAATTTAATCGGAATTGTATTAGAAGTTACTTGTGAGCAGTTATACAGGATTGGGACAAAGAGTGGGATTTTGGAGAAATTGTACTGCAGGTACGTACCTACTAATGCAAATTTAATATGCGTCTACTTAGTGAATTTGTAAATATAAATGAATTAGGGTGTGTGTGCGCGTGTGTGTGCACGTGTATGCGTGTGTGTGCACGTGTATGCGTGTGTGTGCGTGTGTGCGTGTGCGTTTGTGTGCGCGTCTATGCGTGTGTGTGCGCGTGTTGCATGTTTGTGCGTGTGTGCATGAGGATGTGTGTGCGCTGTGTGCGTACGCACGTGTGTGCGTGTGTGTATTTATCAGTAGGTTTTAACCTGTTTTTAACATTTTATTTTCCAGATCCGAATTTGATGGCTGCACAGAAAAATTTATCCGGCAGGATGAGGTGCCCAACGTAACAATTACATTATAAACAGCTGCAAAGAACGCTGCTATCGGAACAGGACAAGGTTATGCACGATGTGTATGTTCTACGGGCTGTAAAAACAATAAATGTTTATGCAAGAAAAAAGGATTGCTGTGTAATTCAAAGTGCCATAATAGTTTGAGTTGCATGAATAAATAATTCGTCATTGTAGACTGACAGCCTTGTAAAGTTATTAAAAAAAACACGTATGTTGCTTACGATGAATAAATAATATGTAATAAGTAAAATATATATAATTTACAAAGTTCTCATTACACAATCACGCATTATTTTTTGATTTTTTTAAATTGTATTAAAGTTAAAAATTATTTAAGAAAAGCGATTAACGTGATATATATAGGTACTGTGTTTTTATAAACTGTGAATTTTCTGATTACCTATTTTAATGTCAATTTTTAAGTGTATGTCTTCTTTGTATTGATTGTAATGCCAAATTTTTCGTAATAAACGATTTCACATTTAATAAATATCTTTTTTATTCACATCTAACGAGTTAATAGTGCTTTTGACTGACGCTTTATTGTGGTTAAAACTACTTTTGACGAAGAGCGTCAGTCAAGGGTACTTTTAACCACAAATTTGCAGTCAAAAGTACTAATAACCAATAATTTTTAGTCGAAACCATTTCTGACCAACCTGTTCAGTCTAAAGTACTTTTGACTGATTTTGCTAGTCAGTAGTACTTTTGACTGGTTAAGAGTTTTGACTGCAACATATACATATGTATATTTAAAATTCTATACTCGACTGAAGACGGCCACCGTAACAACATTATTTTGTTAATCCATCAACTAAAAATGATTTAGAAATAATATTCGTCAAAAGTGAGTAGATTGTGAAGACTTTGATCCAAGTTCAGGAGAATAAAATAAATAAACTGTACGGCAAAGCCTTTTGAGCCTTTACGGGACCAAAAATTTAATAAACAACGTGAAATTTAATTCATATTGTGAACGAAAACTGGTGATAGTACTCGTCCATATGAACAACTTTTACTATGAAGCCAACCTTGAAATCGCGAAAAAAAATCAGCTGTTTCATACATTTGGGTCGAGTAGGTATTTAACTTTTCTATTGGAACAGCTGATATTTTTTTCGCGATTTCAGGGTTGGCTCCATAGTAAAAGTTGTTCATATGGACGAGTACTATCACCAGTTTTCGTTAACAAAATGACTTAAATTTCATGTTGTATATAATATTATGTTGATTAAAGTCAGACAATAAAGCCCCAGTTCCGTCTTTTCCATAAGTTGGGCAAATGGGACACGAGCCCAGGGCCTTCGGTTTGATGGAGGCCTAAAAATGCCTTTAAATGTTTTTTTTTATGTTTTGACCAAATAAGGCACATAATAAGAAAATTCACAAATACAGAAAAATAAAATAGCCACATCAATTTTAGTTTAGGTTCGGTGTTTATTCGAACAGTTTTTTTAGTATAGGTATATTATTGGAAGTGACTAAAGGACCACAAGGGGCCCTTTGATTTTTAAAATTATTGAACCGTAAGTCATTACTTAGCTGTTGGAATATCTTCCTTAACCCGAACTAATAAAGTTCAATTTGCAATTTACAGTTCTAAAAGGGAAGCGGTCCTTTAATTTTATAAATTATTGAACCGTAAGTCATCGGAAAAAGCTCGGAAATTGTTTTTTTCTGCATATCGTAAATTCTGTTTAAACTACGGGGGTCGCCTCGCTCCGCTTCGCTTCGCTCGGCTCCCTAATACATATGTACTTACATGTCAACCTAACTTCGCTTCGCTCGTCGTCGCAAACTATGCCTAGCGGTCGAATAAAATTAAAAATAAGGAAGCCGCTTACGGCTATTTGGACACTTCCTATATAATTTACAGTTGCATCAATAGTCTGAATTCACACACAGTTTAGCTTATATTTTGAGGATAACCAATAAATACACAGTTACATAGCACATACTGATGTTTTCAATCACTTTTTTTACTTTCTAAAAGGGCCTCAAAGTCTTTGTGCCCAAGGACCCCTTGCATCCCAGACTAGTACAGTTTACAAAGCCAAATTCATACTGGAGACTCGGTAAGTGGTCATAACGTTCGAGAAATAAAAAAAAATTCCATCTATAGGTGCAAGAACAACCTCGCGACTCAATTAGTATAGGAAGTTTAGGAAGTCTACATTTTATTTTGAGTATTTCACAGATAAGGTCATTAAACCTTGGTCTAACTACTTACCGCATCTCCAGTATGATTTTGGCTATAAAAACGAAAGTCACCTTACAAATATTACGCATATAAATTCGGAAGCGTTGGACGCCGCTGATTTCTCAATCTAGGGATCTTAATACCACTCCTCCCAGTCGAACTGGAAGTGTATTTTTGAATCATTCGAATTTCTATTTGCATACGAATCCACATGATTCGCATACGAATACATTACTAATTTTAAGTTTTCGTATGCGGATAATGCGGATTCATATGCGAATTGAAATTCGAATGATTCAAAAATACACTCCCTGGGCCATTGAGTTGTTTACCAAAAGCCTGAGGACAACATTATAAAACGACAACGACCGTAACCTGAATCACCACAAATTGTCTTGTTTGATAAGCAAATTGAACATATGTACTTGATGAATTTGCCATTTATCACAATACATAGTCAACTGGGAGTAACAGATAAATTGTGACTCACATATAGCCTTTTTCCTCATGGGATACTGAGTATCGTTAATTTAAATCCTGCAATCTATGTAAAGTTCTTTTCAAATAGAAATATTTAAGCGTACTTCGCGAAATATGATAATTAAAATTCATTTCAATTAATCAAGTTTACTAATAAAACTAAATTAAATTAAATTATTTGTATCGGTTGGTGCCATTTCAATCTCTATTCTTTTCAGTGTTGTAGATCCGCAAACAATTAAAAGAATTCGTCTATTCGAACACTTTTACCAAATGGTAAGCCTCTTAGACGCAGGTACCATTATATATGTTGCTAAGACGAGGTAACATATCAATAAGAACATTCTTCTATTTAAAGTCATTGATAAAAAATAATTAGCCTATATTCAAGAAGTTTGCCGGTGTGGGTACTGTGTCCGTCTCAACTCTCTTTGATCTACCTGTAACTAGGCCCAGCGCAATCAGTTTGATCCCACTAACGAGTGATAAATGAGATGAATAATACGTAATCAATAGTCCACGTGTGTATGTAGTTTGCACATGGTTTGTTTGCCTATTTCTTTTGTTGACTGTACACGACCAAAATGTATTTTCCACTTTTTCAGGATGTGATCACTACGTTCAGCAGTATGCCGATTGTCAATCGGCAAAGTATGTTTATATTATTAGTAAAAATGCACAAATTTTTCAATTTGCCTGGGATCCTAGCAGTAGAAGGGTGAAAATTTTGAAAAGAGAAGCCGGACTAAGAAATCTCAGAAAAGTAACCAAGAAAAACATGAAATTTTTGTACTTTGCAACTCCCTGTCAGCCAAGTGTATTTGTCGTATTGAGATTTATGGAAATGTTTAATAAAGCGAAGAGCACGGAATAAAGAAAGGTAGTATGGATGCCATTTCCTATAAACAAGCCGATGGGAATCGTGTTATATGGACCTTTTGCCACCGGTTCCTAGTCTATTTTACCTTGTATGTTTCTTGTAAAGTAATTATGATCAGTAGAATGTGGAGTTTAATTACGTAATTAATTAATAAACACACATCATCGTTGTCTCCGTGCATACGAATATTTTCTTACAATACGAATATTTACTTACTTTATGGGGTCAAGTGCCTTAAATTACTCTTAATTATAGTGATCTCCTACTATGCTACTAATGAGAGTACATAAAAATATGGTTGTATACATACAACACCGTTCGCACAAAAACAGTGCTTTAAAATTTATAGTACCTAAATTAAAAAACCGGTTTTTGATCATGCTTTTATATTTGGATATCTGCGCTGACCCAATTTTGTTCACTATTATGGAGCCTACCCAGATGAAAGCTGCGCAAAGGTATGAGCTGAAAAAAGTAGGTAACCCCGTCATGAAAAAACCGGACAAGTGCGAGACGGACATGCCCACCGAGGGTTCCGTTAAAGACTATATTTTTTATGATTTAATTACAAATGTAGTTTTCAGATTTTCCCCTATACTTGTTGTATAAAATGGTATCACTTGCCAAATTTCATAGTTCTAGGTCAACGGAAAATACCCTATAAATTTTGATACCCTTGAGAGTGCACACAGAGAAAAATGTCTTTTTGGCTCCATCATAAAATAGCATTACACAGGTTTAAAATACGGTGAATTGTTTTTAAATTTGGTGATAATTGGAAAATATTATGCTGTAATTAAAACTATGATAGAAATAAATTTCTATATTTTTAAACACTTGGCGATTTATCCATCGCAAGGAGATAACAAATTAAATTTATATCACTGCGGTATAGAAAATCAGAAAAGTAAATCTGGACGTGAGGAGCTCTGAACCGGGATTCGAACCCGGGACCTCTCGCTTACCGGGCGGTTGCTCTACCAACTGAGAAAGATTTTCTATACCGCAGTGATATAAATTTAATTTGTTATCTCCTTGCGATGGATAAATCGCCAAGTGTTTAAAAATATAGAAATTTATTTCTATCATAGTTTCGATACGAGTAATGTGTATTCTTAACTACCCGATGCTGTAACAGGTGACGGTAGGGCAATAATAGTCTCAGACTTGTCTTGAATACACTAGCGCCCTCTAGGCGCCAAGAGGCTCACTACTAAGTGAGTACCTATACATATCGTTGCGGTATGGGAAAGCACAAGCGTAAATTCGCAGGTCATGTTGAGAACTGGATAGCTCAGTTGGTAGAGCAACCGCCCGGTAAGCGAGAGGTCCCGGGTTCGAATCCCGGTTCAGAGCTCCTCACGTCCAGATTTACTTTTCTGATTTTCTATACCGCAGTGATATAAATTTAATTTGTAATTAAAACGTTTGAGGAAATAATCGAGTTTTTAAAGTAAGCAACGCAATATTATGATGACAGATCACCGTAAAATTGGTCACAAAAAATAAGATTATCATTTTCATATTACATCATGCTTTCCCCATAAAAGAGGTCCGTCACAATACGGTATCCTTACTGTCACCATAAAAGCTGTGACGGGGCGCATAATTCTATCTGCTTCCTACAAAGTCATAGTGACAGTGCGTCATATTATAACGCTAGCAGCAGCAACATTAGTTTCATCGTATTTTGTTGTGATGTCCGTATGCTCCCTACTTTACGTGAATCATCATAATTTCAGCTGAATTCACCTTATTTTATGATGACCAGTTTTCTCAGTGTCGAAATATACGTTTTCTGCGGCATAAACGGCCGTATCTTTTTTACGTAAGAGTTTCATTTTTTCACAGCTTCAAGGGAGTGTAGACTTAAGTACCTATATACGTTAAGATCATAGGTTTAATATTGCTTTAGGTTAACCTGTCATAATATTGTTTAGTTATTAGTAAATAAATAAAAATAAAAAATAAATATATATAGGTCTAGGTCTAAACTATGATCTTAATATAAATTCATTTGAGCTGTATTTAGTTTTGGACAATAAAAGTTATACTAAAATAAACATCGTGAAAAATGTGATACAAAACGGCCGCCATATTAAAAACCCATCCCTCTAATTCCAAACTAATAAATAGAAACACTTCGCAACCGCGAGTTTTCTGAGCGACCCGCTTCCGCTGTGCAGGATAAACATGTGTAAAATAAAAGCGTTGGAGTGGAGCAGGACAGATTTCTCTGGATAACCTCGCCTTAAGTCGTGTTGCACCGAATCGACACCATTGCCGAAGATTTTATATTTTTCGTAACATGTAGAAATTTTTAACATTGAAAGGAAGTACGAGCGAGAATAAATAAAACACGAAAAATCAAGAACACTGTTTGGAGAAGCAGGTGATAATGAGCCCTGCCCCACACCTGCTTCTAGTTGCGACATCCACATCGGTACAGTAATTACGAACAATCGATTGCACACGTAATTAGTGCCGTGAAATACACGTTTTTGAGGCGAGCTGCCAGCTGCAAAACTGGTCCTAAAGAACGTCTGTTGTCTTCATACGCTCTTCAAATTGATACTCATCTTACTGGCACATTTTTTTATTGTATTTAATATTTTCTCAATCATGTTTGAGACAAATAAATATTTATATTAGAACAAACGCCTGGATAAAAACCACTTGTACACTGTTTGCACAAAATTTACTAAACTATAGGTACTTTTAACCCAACCGGTTTCGAAATTTAATTAATTTTCAAGGGCTTAACAACTCGTTTTAAAATTTTAATTATAATAAAAAAATCAAATTTTATTTACAGCACGTAGGTTAGGTCTTAAAATATTAAAATGAGTTGTTAAGCCCTTGAAAATGAATTAAATTTCGAAACCGGTTGGGTTAAAAGTACCTATAGTTTAGTAAATTTTGTGTAAACAGTGTACAAGTGGTTTTCATCAAGATGCTTTCCATGTTTCACCAAGTGCCGACAATCGCAAGTATAAGTTATAGAACAAACGCCCATTTCTTCAGCGAACAAACTATAACAGAAGCTGCGAGTAACCAAATGGAACAATTTATCAATCTGCTTCGCCTCCTCACCGCTGCCAGTTCCACGAACACCTATTTGTTTCACATTAGTTCCGTCTCTAAAAGACCATTTTAATGACCTCTTCTTCTTCTTGGTAGAGTACTTAAAATAGATTGAATAACACAGCGTACATAATGTACAGTTTCCGTTGAGGTTTTTTTTTCTGAATAACACGATTGAATGTATTTTTTACTTAGAAGCGAACCGCAAAAAATTATACGCTGTGCAAACGGACCAGATTTATTGTAAGACAGAACTGTAAATACTTGCCCAAGTGCGAGTGGGGCTCGCAAATGGTTTCATGTCGGACGAAGGGTTCCGTACCATCACACAATACCCGCATTTTACCCAAACCCTAAAAACATAGTAAAAACAACAATATAAATGTCGTAGCAACATCAACAACACACAAAACAAAACAAAACATGCCGCTAAAATGGTATTTAAATTGACAAACAATTTTACTCCCGCTGAGTACAGAACCCAAATTTTTATTATTTGTTGTTTTACAACAATCTGGCCTTTGAAACTTTAAGATAAAACTAAAACGATGATATTTTTTAATATTTTATGCAGTGAATTGGATTACTCTGTAATGCTATGCAATTTTTTTAATAAATATATAAATAAATACATTTTCGAGGTTTTCTTGTATGGAGAACATGTTAATTTTGTTTTTTTTTAATTAATTGCCGTGATAGAGGCCTATATGTATTCTGTGAAAATTTCAACAATCTAGCAACTTCTGTAAATGGTAGTTTTGGCTTACAATACTAATAACCGAATCCATTTAAAATTTAGAAAAAAATTCATTGTACAAATCGACTTTTATACTACTTTATTATTATTATTATTAGTAAAGATATGTTTTTAAAATTGCCATTCCTCAAACACTTATTGGAGAAATTATGCAGAATTCCGAAAGGCGCCTGTTCTAAATGAATACAGTCAAGAATAGCCATTGCTTTATATTTCGATGATGTCATAAACCACTAACAAAAAGTGACAATGACAAACCTACTTAATTCGGTTCAATAGGAAGTGTTTTTTGTACTGTTGCGATGGAGTTACTCACTCATCATCATTTCGATTGGTCTAGCTAGAATGGGTACCACCCTTTATATTTTGTTTTGCATATTCGTCATATTTTTACCTGCAACTGATATCAAGAAACGGGAAGGTATACTTAGATCACTAAAATATAGGAAGACAGGTGTTCGTCAATGGTAGAGCTTGCGTCGTCGTCGTCGTGAATTTTGGCCTCTGTCAGAGCTTTTATTTCATAGATAGATTTGACGGAAATAAACTGCGTTCAGTTTTATGCGTTCGTAGGCTACGTTCAGTTTGATCGTCGGGCGAGATCCGCCTACCACTGACAGTAGAGCACATATACAGTTCTCATCAAAATAATCGAAACACTACCAAGACTTTTTTTCAGGCGACAAATAACCCAAAAAGAGTAATTAATCCCTTTAAAAAAAAGGATTTGGAGCGTTACTATAGGGAATTCGAAGCTTTGTACTACCAACTGTTGTAACACATTTTATTTTTTTCCGTATAATACAATATTTTTCTAAAAATCCATTAAAAACACAAACTTGAGACGTGTGTTAGAAGTGTAAGTTATTTTATATTTTGTGTGCTCCTACAAAATCTGTCAATATATTTCGGACTGTTACATACAGTAAACATAGCTGCTGTAATGTGTGTGTTATGCGCCTACTGTGTTTCCCATTTTGTATGTCTCTTTTATAGCTTTTCCATGGGAACTTATTTGTGGGATAAAAAGGATTTTATTTTATTCTAGATCTAGAATTTTATTTGTGCAAAGTTTCAGCACAATCGGTTCGGTACGGCGTGACACATCACTTTTCTATAGAAGCTTGAAACCTCATTTTCATCCCATGGGAACTGATTTATGGGATAAAAAGTAGCCTATATCCTATTTCAGGTCTACAACTACATTAATGCAAAATTTCAGCCCAATCGGTTCAGTAGCTACGGTGTGAAAGACCATCCATCCATCCATCAAAACTTTCGCATTTATAATATTATATTAGTGGGATGGGATGGGATAGTATTATTCTATAGATACTGATCTATAGAGCATTATCAAGGCATGTCAGGTGGGTGTTTCCCGACGATCAGACTGAAAACCTACAAACGCATTGCTAATTTGAACATTGTGAACGAAGTTTATTTTCGCCGTGCAGAGAAAAATAATGCCCGCCTAAGGTGCAAGCCACACAGAAACGCCGCGGCGCGCATTGAGCGCGCGGGCGTCATTCAAATTTCGTACAAAACGCATGGAAATAAAGTCGCAATTTAAACACACGGACTGGTATGTTTCAAGCGGTGTCGGGCGTGGAACGGGCGTCCGTACCATACCTCAAATTGCGACTTTATTTCCATGCGTTTTGTACGAAATTTGAATGACGCTCCCGCGCTCGATGCGCGCCGCGCCGTTTCTGTGTGGCTTGCACCTAAAGTTCATTTGGAGTATTTATTGTTTGTTTTATTTACTCATACTATGCATTTAAAAACGTAGTATGATACACGTGAGTAAGGGCAATAGCTTACTCGTAACGTTTACAACAATCGTCAAAATCGTTTCAAATCGTCCTCGTAATCTATTGCCTCCTTACCGCACTTGAAGCATAAACTACTATTGTATTAGATATTCTGTGGTTCCTGTAGTAAGCCGCTAGGGGCACTGTACAGTTTCTCATATAAATATTTCACGCAGTCGCTCGTGTATCGAGGCCTAAACTAATGGCAAAGACTTACGCTTCAGGTATTCTCATCATGATAGGCCTGGCAGCATCAACCTGGACAAAATGTTCTGTTCGCTTTTACCACTCAGATGAAACAGAGCCACGATCTTGTCTCCTAACTATTGTTTAACAATTGTTTTAGCCGTAATTATAACTGAGCAGATGGATGTATTTTTTAATAGAGAAATTATATTATAATAACAATATGTTAAAATTACACATCCCAAGCCGAAAATAACGTATTGTCGAGACACGTGTAAACAAATTTAATCATATTTACAGTATAATGTTAGTTCCCAGAACTGACGGTAGCAATCAAAATAATTTTAACTGAAAATATGTACAATTACGCCCACCCAACAACACAAGTAAACAGGACTCTGTTTACTAACACACATAAACAATAAATTATTAAGTGTATTTAGTACACGATGCTAGGTTCCCGTGCTTTGCAAAATGAACATGAGTTTTTATACGAGTATTATATAGCGTCTGAAAGCTTTCTATACTTTTCCCGATGTCGCGGTTTGATACCTAACAACATTGCAAATAAGTAGATACTCGTAGTTTTACTGACCAGATCCAGCTTGACATTTGATATTTGTGGTTTTACAGCATAAGTAACATAACATAAATACTCTTTATGGTTCACCGGAATAAAAACAATATTTTAGCAGAAAGGCTACAATGGGCGGTCTCATCGCTCAGAGCGATTTTGTCCGGGCAACCTATTTTTAAAAAAGCAAAAGGTGAAGGTCGTTTTACAAAGTTTATCAGCTCAGCTGCAAGACGACGACGTAAGTGAAAAAAGAAGAAGTTTTTGGAATACTGTGTTACTGTTAACAACTAAGAGCCCAAAACTTAATAGAAAAATGTTCAATGTATCGAAAAAATGTGCAAAGTGAAGGCTGTTTTTTCAGTTCAAAACAATAGCCCGTCCAAATTTTTAAATAAAAAATAACAATAATTATTACAATATATTAATTACATATAAACCCATTATCTAAATTATAGGAGAGCGTTTTTTCCAAAACGCTATCGTGTGAATTTATACACATTTTTATCAATTAAAAACAGCATTATCCAACCTTTTCTTGATTCATCGCACTACTCGGACGCGCACTCTTTCGGATATGTTTACCTCTTTCGTTATGCGATGAATCTACTGTGCCTTGTCAATTTCGGTTTTTAGGGTTCCGTAGTCCGACACGGAACCCTTATAGTTTCGCCATGTCCGTCTATCTGTCTGTCCGCGGCTTAGGTCAGAGACTGTTAGTACTAGAAAGCTGTAATTTGCGATGGATATAAATATTAATCACGCCAACAAAATGATAAAATAAAATGATGAAATGTTGTAAACCTACCTCTCATACCTGCAAACTGGGATGATTTTTTTTTCTCGTCTATCCCATAGTGTGGCGTATTGTTGGATAGGTCGTTTAAAAACATTGTGGGTGTGTCAAAACCATTTTTCGATTTAGGGATTCGTTGGCGAAATATTAAGCTTTAAAGTGAAAATTTTAGTTAGAGTGGAGCGTCCCCCCCCCCCCGCCCTGCTGGCTAAACGGTTGTTCACAGCTAAGTAGGCTTTACAGGTTTACGAGTACAGGTCGCGCCAAACTTTTAGTCCCCTCCAATGTATGGGACTAGAAGTTTGGCGCGGTCATAAAATGTACCGGGCAATTACGGAACCCTACATTGCGCATTGCATTGAAATTTAATTCGCAATGTATCTTTAGAACACAGCTTTAGTTGATTGTATCGTGTAAGGTTCCATGCTAGGACTGATTATTCATCAACACAGACAATACGCGATATTTCTATCACGTTGATGTAATTAATTTTGCTCCGAAATCCTTTAATTTAATACAAAGCCGGTGAACCAGAATACGCACGAGAGGGCACGATATCAATTAAGCACTTGGTTAAGTACACAGCGCTGGTGAGAGTCAAAGAACAAACATGTCGGTTTGGGGTTTGGTCCTACATTCTGGGTTCGCGTTTCAAAGGTTTCTGCACGTGTGATTTGCTGCGTGCCGTACTACTTGTACTATTTAGTCTATGGTGCCGCGAAAATGAGGCGGAAATTCGTTATTTTTGACGTTTTATTTTACCACGACATAAAAGCTATTCTGTCAAAATGGTCTCTATCGCTTGTTATTATTAGTCAGGGGCAAGCTCATCCAAATTTTGGTAGCATTTCTAAGCTAATCAAAGACTCTAATACAACTTAGGGGTGTGTATAATACCTCACTTCGCTTCGCATGATCCTGTTTTATACCAACAAATACTGCAACAATCACTCTAAAATTAATATACGATAAAGTTGATGACAAATGCTATTTATGTCCATGCTGTTGTGAAAACTTGATTCCATTAAATTTTCTCGATAAAAAAAAAATACAAAGTTACCTCCAAACCGTACAATAAACCGATAGCATTCAATGAATACTTGCAATTAGATCTGGAACTTTGCATGATACAACTGATATTAGTATAAAGCAGCTGCAGACTGTTCCATAACAATGAAAAAGCTATCAGTGCAGCCGCGTTACCCAATAAAACGTTAAACAACCGATAAGATACACCGACTCTACGAATAGTTTAGTCGATTATTGTCGATACTTGGTATTATTGTTCCACGATTGGATTAGGAATGAGGTGCTAATAACGTCAACTTTACGTGAATGTATGAAATGACAGTTACTTAATGTAGGGTGTGCAAAAATACGTAAAAACTTTTCAGTACTGCGAAATTATAATGTGGAGAAAATATAACATTTAACCAAAATAATATTTCGTGGAATAAAAATAAAATTATATTCTGTAAAAAAATTGTCAGTTCGCCATTTGTTTTGTTGATCAATCACTCATGGGTTCATCAACTTCATCATCAAAGCCAAATAGTGACAGAATTGTCAAATAATTTTTCAAGATTTCATTTATAAAACAGTTGAAAATAAATTCAGCAAACAGTTCAGTCAGACAACTAAATCAGCGATTATTTTATATTTTGGAGAAGCAATATTATTGATCAATAAACTTTTACAAATATCAGTAGGTACCTACATAAAACGCAAAATTTTTATTATTATTTTACTTGCTTACGTATCTATTAAGCCATAAATTCGTTTGTACCATTATGCAAACGTTACTTTTGAATCCCAATCCAATCATGGAACATTAGACATCATTAACTTCTCACTTGTATACCGTTACATACATAAAACTTTAATTTTTAGGGTTCCGTACCCTGTCTGTTTGTCATTCTGTCCGTTTGTCACAGGAGTCTACAGCTTCAACCGTAATAGGTAGAAGGTTGAAATTTTTACTGAATACGTGTTAATATGGCCTCTATCATACATGAGACAAAAACAAATATTTTTTTTTTTAAATCAAGTGGTTTCCCCGTAAACGTAACCTCGAAAAGGTTGCAACATTTAAACGGTATTGGTTTTGGCTAAAGACGGTAATACATACAAGTTTTAAATTTAGTCAAGTTGTAGGACATACTCTGAAGTAAAATAAAAAATAATAACAATTAGTGTTCCGTACGCAGACGGCAGCGCCTAATTTTTTGTCAGGCGCTACAATCATTATTTAAAACATAAAAGAGTTTTAATATTCATATGGTCACTATAAGATGTTGTTAGGTTAGCTTATTATATAATAACTTAAGACAGAAGGTCCCTCAAGTAGGGACTGAATAAATTAACCGACTTGGATTTACATGGATTTCACAACTTTTTACGGTAGAAGAACTAAGTTGCGAGACTTGGTTTTTTTACAAGTTTTGTTTTTGATGGCATCTCATTTCTTTTTGTAGATAGTTCTACTATTTTTCCTTTCCGGTACCTTCTACTTACAGCTGCAAATGTAACTTTGTAATCCTATACCTATATATGTATCTAGAAAACTGGACCGAAATTGCAAAATATTTTAATTTTGCCTCGATTTATACACTAAACACTAATTGTATTCCAAATTTGAAGCTTCTATGTTTGCTAGAAGTGCCTTAGAGTTTTGATGATCGGTCAGTCAGTCAGTGAGTAAGTGAGTGACAAAATTGAGAAACTTTGACTAGTTATAATTCTTAAACTACTCGTTCAAATTGAATGAAATTTGAAATATACTGTATTTATACAATGCCTGCTTGGTTACTGAAAATTCAGGCTTCTAGTTTTATCCACAGCGAAGTTATAGGGAGGTCAAAAATGGCCTGAACTGTCTCGAGAAAAGGATTTTTAGCTCGACTTGGCGGGGGCACTGCCGTGCCGCCAGATAAAGTCGGGTAAATGCTAAATTCTTAAAAACCCGTTTCAAGAGGCAATAAAAATTATATTTACAACCCAAGGAGCTTACGTTTTTGCATAAGTATTTAGAATTTAATATTACAGATCATCATAGATATGATAATAATATTATTGGACATCAAGATTATACATTTCTATAATAATCCAGGGGTTCCCAAAGAGGATGCGTATGCCTCAGGTGCCGCCAGCGTATGCTAGCGGTACCGGCACATTTTCTTAATTATAACTAAAATTTTGGAATTAGTACACTGAGAAAAATGTCTTTTTGGCTTCATTATAAAATAGCATTACATAAGTTTAAAATACGGTGAATTGTTTTTAAATTTGATGATAATTGGAAAATATAATGCTGTAATTAAAACATTTGAGGAAATAATCGAGTTTTTAAGGTAAGTAACGCAATATTACGATGACAGATCACCGTAAAATTGGTCACAGAATTTAAGATTATCATTTTCGTATTACATCATGCCTTCCCCATAAAAGAAGTCCGTCACACTACGGTATGCTTATACTGTCACCATAAAAGCTGTGACGGAGCGCATAATTCTATCTGCTTCCTACAAATTCATAGTGACAGTGCGTCATATTATAACGCTAGAAGCAGCAACAGTAGTTTCATCGTATTTTGTTATGATGTCCGTATGCTCTCTACTTTACGTGAATCGTCATAATTTCAGCTGAATTCACAATGTTTTTTTCTCAGTGAAATAAGTGAAAAAGTTATGTACGTACATAAAATATTCCTGCGACATTTTAAATGAAATGGGTTTGTAGTATTGAACTGTCTATCTGATAAACATTGTTTATTTTGAAATAATTAAAATTTCTACCAATATTTGTATAAAATTGTATACTTCATCATAATGTATAGACTGGTCATAGTTCCGATATATTAAAGGTGCACCAATAATAAATTAGTAAAAAAGTCATGTCTGTACATTAAATATTCCTCTGGCATTTTAAATGAAATGGGTTGTTAGTATTGAACTGTCTGTCTGAACAGTACAATCTTTTTTATTATCATCTAAGTAACCCATAGTAACATATAAGCTTTAAGGGGTATTGTTGTAATAACCGCCAAGCCGAGAACTGTCCATAATATAGGTAGTTTTGAAAGTCTTTGAAAGACACTTCCCTAGGAGCGAAGCCGCGGGTAAAAGCTAGTGATATAAAAATATAATTATGTATTTTACAGCTACATTACAATTTCAAAGCTTGATAATTTTAATGTTTTATATTAGTATTTAGAAAAACACGAATCCTATTACATAATAACAGTTAATATTTAAATCGATAAGTAAATATCTCGACTGAGGTTTTGTTGCCCGCAACCATTGAGTATTGCATTGTTTCGTTGACGTTTACACGTCAATACAGTGCGGCGGAATCAGTAACTTAAAGTGGCAGAGGCAGGCCATATTTGTCGCCGACATGATGGCCGTTGGGGCCTAAAGGCGTTAGAATGGAGACCAGGGACAGTAAAGCTTAGCCGACCGACCGCCTCGCGGGTGGAAGCTGGATGAGGACGGATAACCTCCAAGAGTGGCGAAATCTGGGTGATGATGAACACGGGCTGATGGATGGATGGACAGTGCGACAAGGTTCCTTTGAAATAAGGTCCCGTGAATAACATGACAGAGGGGCACAGCTGTGAAACGAGGGTTACATTATATTGAGATAGCAGTTAGTTCCGATTTTGCCCACGACCAATCTACGGGCCAAAAGAGCTTCATCCAACTGTATTTACAGAATAACCAGTAGGTACCGGAGTCAAAAGTATTAAAAAGTGGCATGCATGACCCCTTATCCACACAGTAATGTTTTAAGCCCATGTGGCAGCTCCGGTGTTTTCAATGGCAGAGAGAATGCAATTTTCAACTCTTACTGAGACTAATTGTAAAATGGATGCAAATTGTGGTCGTTCTGATGGTGAGAGCTGGACCTAACCCATCGTCAGCAGAGGGGTAACCACTCGGGTCCGTGGGAGATGAACAAAATACGTTTTGTTTATTTTATATATGTTTATATATATATTTTATATATATTTTATATATATGTACTGGTATTATTTTTGTGCCTACTTCGAGTACGGTACCAGCTAAATTAATAATTCTAAGACAACTTCTATGATTAACAGATAGACAAACGGACTTAAGGCGCAATATGTCCATCGCACAACGAAAGAGATAAAATGATTAATTTTATGAAAGAGATAAACATATCTGAAAAAGTGCGCGGCCGAGTAGTGCGGTAAAACAAGAAAAGGTTGGATATTGTTGTTTTTTAGAGAATAATATTTAATATAAATTCAAACGAGATTGTTAAAAAAACGCGTTTATATGTTTACAACAGTCATTATTGTTATTTTCACTTTATTAGTTTGGACGGACTACTGTTTTGAATTGAAAAAAAGCCTTCACTTTTCAACTTTATTTGATGCCGCGAATTTTTCTCATCAGTGGTCGGCGTAGGTAGTGCCATTTGGGGTGAACGACCTCAAACATGAAGAATAATATTGATATCCCCCGGGGTCCCGGGATTCTAAAATTCTATTGATTACCTGTTTACTTTATAGGTAGCGATATTTCGCTTTAATTGTTGATTATTTCGGCGGAATAATAATTAAATTATTAATAATAATCAAATCGTGCCAAGAAATTCGCCCGGGCTTATACGTTGCTGTCAAGTAACAAATCTATTTCTTTTTGAATTTGATAATTAAATGTGAATCCCGGAAATCAAGATTTAATCCCAGAATAAGGGCATGTCCACGTTATGCTAGCATTCATGAATGGCACTACCTACGCTGACTACTGGTTATCATCTTGGTAAAGGCCTCATTTATAACAGGTTTTTTTTTTCAGAACCCCTTGTTTTGTAGTATACGAGTTCTACTGCTTTAAAATATATTTTTTACTACCTATGTCGTCTTAACGAATTATTCATATCTAATCAAAGTCAGCTACGGTAGCCTAATAATTCACCTAAGTACAGACCAAGCCCGAAATCAAATATAAATCAAAAATTCATTATATTTCTTAGTAAGTTGGAGAATATTCAGAAATCACCAAGCCTGGCTCTCAGACAGTTTTGACAGCTCTGTCTGACAACACGACGACGAAACGCCAGAATTTTTGTTATAAATCTTCTTAATTAAACACTTCGATCTATTTTGCATGCTCTATTGTTTAGCAACTCGCTTTAAAAAGAAAATCCTCTTCAACAGCCTAATATACAAAAAGTCAAAGGTACCCGAAAGAAAGCTGTATTCATAATGCCAAGCGAAAGAGGTATTTTAAGCTGAATTTCCATCAGAGCTGTGCGAGACAGCTGAAAGGCAAGCTGGAGTAAAGTTAACCAGTAGGAACCCTTTATTTTCCTATCCCGCGCAAATCAAGACGATGATGCTATGAGTGATTTTTTTCCTGAGGCACCACTGTGCTCCTCTCACGCAGCTCTGGTGGAAAGACAGGCCATAGACTTAAGGGTCCATGCCACCTAAACGTGCCCCACCGTATTGCTGATTCATGACAGAGAATATTTGTTTAGTGAGAAATAAATAATCACACAAGTTTTCGAAGAGTTGTATTACAACCTAATTAATTTGATTTTTGCATAGAATTCATAGCAAGCTAGAAAAAAAAATCAAGTTGCTGAAAATCACGTAAAACTGCTCTTCGCGTATTTCTCATTGGCGATTTCTCAGATAATTTTGGAAACTGAAATTCAGGCTCCCATAAGTTAAAAGTGTACAGAATGGTGAGATTAATTTATTTTTGCCAAACAAAAATTGTTACTTGGTGTATTTATCCATTAAACATCACCAACTTTTGCGTGCGATTTCCCCATACAAATTACTATGGTGAGCGGCATCGAAACGTGATTCCTTAGAGCGCGCAATGTTTCGGTTGTCGTAACCAGTCGTAACAGGCATGGCTCATAGCGCGCTATTTTAAACAATAATGAAACGTCATAGAGTTCAGTTCTGCCTGACGCAACATGAGGTGCTCAATGTCATGAGGTGCTCAACATGTCGCTGCCTTGTCTTTCGGGATTAAGAATATGATTGTCAGCCTCAGTAGTCTTCCCGCGCACCTTCATCATCGATGTTCCACTAAAACTTTGTCACACTAAATATCGCCAGCAGTAATACACTACGATAGAAATAAAGTTACATATTTTAAACACTTTGGGGTTTGTACATCACAAGGATAAACCAATTAACATTATATCATTGCGGTGTACAAACGCAGAAGAAAAGTAATCTTATGTTCCGAGCTCCTCACATCCAGATTTAATTTTCTTCTGATCTATAAAATGTCAATATAATAAGTAGCATACAGGTCCTCAAATTTATTTATTGCATTGCTATTTTGAGTGTATTGCGAGGACTAAGAATCATAATAGAAGATGCAGCAAAGCTCTGTGCTTTTCACTACCACCCTCATCATGCAGAGAATAAAGCACAGTCCTATAGACGTAAGCAACAATCGTCCCCTCTTTATGAACGAATTCTATTTTCAGTATAGTCGATGTAGCCAATTTAGGAAGGGCATACGACTTAAAGGGCTTTAGAAGGTTATCGGGCACATATTTTACTCTTTGTAATTTGAACCTGCGATCTCGGACTAGTAAGCCGAGGTTCAACCAGTAGGCCTGAGATGGTCAAATTAAATTAAATGAATCTATCATCTGGCTGATTTTTAAAATTTGTTTCAAGTTGTTTAGCTTGTTTGCCCAGTTTTTTATAATTATAGAAAACAAAACTATACTTAATTAAAAGCAGCAACATTTTTAGTATTTAAGGCCTTACCCCTGTTGCACGATAATCTTACTGAGCGATTTTGAACTTCAGTATGTTGCCTGAAAGTCTACATTAGAATGCTCGCTTCGCGCGCTGGCGGCACACAAAAAATCAGTGAATTTTGGAGGTGTTTTTGGATTTTACGAAAAAGTATTTGATGTAGGAGTTTTTCCACCTGACATCGGAAAATAAATCATGTTTTCTTGTTATAACAGTAATTTCAGACATAAAACTCAAGCCGCTTAGACATAAAACGAAATAATAACTTAAAAAGGCATAATTTTGAAAAATAAAATCTATCAAGCGAAATGTGTCCAATTAGGTAACCGACTTGACAACGGAAAGACAAAGGTCTGAAAAAACACGTGTACAAGTTTTACATTGTTCAGATAAGTAGTTGACTCAGCATATTAAAACAAAAACCGTTGAAAGACCCAATGCAAGCCCTTAACTTAAAAAACTAAAATTTAATAAGTGCACTACAGTCCGGTTTACGAGGAAATAATTGGGAAAAATATCTAAATCGAACAAATCTGAAGACGATTCTGTAAACATGATAGTACTATAAAACGAATATTTACCTTGACAAGGTCATTGATACTATAATAAAAGATAGATACGGTACGTACCTTGGAATCGTCAACTGAAAAATTAAAACCCCTTTTTTAAACAAGTGCCACCGAATACAGTGGCGCGAGTCAGACAAGCTACACAAAACAGGCCCATTGGGCCTATATCTGCAGTGCCGCGCGCGAGAAGCGGGGTACCGTTTCTTCCTTTTGTTTTATCTAAGGACAAGGTTCTTTAGAAGTACGTGCGGCAAAGTACAATCGGGAAAACTCCCATTACCATCCAAATAAGGGTTAAAAGTGGGTCAGCTTATTTTCCCTGATAGTAACAAAGCTTGTTCTAACAAAACAAACGAGTGGGAAACAACCTTTTCATTGATAACGCGATTTATCGATCCTATTGTTACCAAATAAGACGATAAATTATCTCATTTCAGCCCTATTGTTTGAAAAAAAAACCGTAGGGTTGAAAACGATAACAATCGTGAACCGTTAATGAAAACAAACAAAAGCGCGTAAGCACAAACAACGGGTTAATTCCTTTATGAATCCGGGTTACGCTGTAACCGCGTAGGGTTTGTGTCACGTGCCCTCGCTAAATGCCTTTATTCTGAATGTCGACGCAGAATAATTTATGAGACAGCAAGCTTAATATTCCTGTTGCTTTGATTTATTACCGACTATCATCGAACGCTATTCGTTACGATCAAGCCATTTGGTTTGGTCGCTCAACGTTTGACGTTTAGCGACAAAACGTTACTTTCTAGTTTCAAGAAAGTGAACTCTTTCTACGAGTATATGTTATATTTACCGCCCTTGTAGCGTGTTTTAGCAAAAGTTCAAGTTTAGCATATTAAAGGCAGGCTATAAATATATACAAAAAGTATTAAATAAATAATTTATAATATAATTAAACACTTATTTCATTCTGCAAAACTGGAAAAGCACTGATGCCCATACTACGGTTTTTACTATATTAGGCATCAGTAGCCATTTCATTGGTGCTGAGTAACATGACATTGAAAAGTACTGTGTTTTTGTATTGTATAATATATGTTAAATAGCCTAATGTTTTGTTCAAATTGATGGTAACAATAAATATTTTCATTTTCATTTCAATAATGAAAATATAAAAAACACGACTGCCGAAATAGAGATTTAATTCGGATTTCAGTGCAGTCGGGGGACTATGACATTGGATACGTGTTGTTTTGTATATCCCCCGACTGCACTGAAATCTGAAATTCTGGCAGTCGTGTTTTTTAATATTTTCATTATTTATTTTGTTATTTTACTTTTGTAATTCTGTTTTCAATTCAGAAAGGTCTAAGCTACGAGTAGAACACATCTACGACATGTAGAAATCCTAGGAGCTTATCTCGGGCAACGCATCAGCCTTGCTATCCAGCGAGGTAATGCGGCCAGTGTCTTGGGTACTCTGCCCAGTGACAGCGACGATTTAAATAAAGTCTTTTATTTAATTTAACTTTTAGGTTTATATTATTTAGTTAAGTTTTTTTTTTTAGAGTGTATTACAGTTTTAGAATAATTTAGTTTAAGATTATATTATATTATTCATAAATAATATAGTAAAAAGTTGAATTTGTATAATATCAAAATATGATTACTAATCTATTCGAATTTTAATACTTTTAATAAAGTCTAAGAATTTTCTTTTATTTTTTGATTCGTTTGGTTGGAATCGGTGGCAGGCAGTATAAAAATAAAAATAACAGAGTATTTTAATCATAGTTAGTTATTTTACACATACGTATACCGGGTGTAAATAGAGTGCGACCATTAAATGAAACCACATATTCTACCGACCCTACTGAACCACTTTTCCCAAGTGTCATACCCGCGGACAGCTTTAGTTTGGGAAATAATTGTGTTCCAAACAAAAATGCGTGAACCCTAACGCACCGACATACGGGCGAGATTAGAGAGAGCGTCGTCCGTGGAACCTCCAACTGTTTGAGGTCAACGCTCTCTCTAACCTCACCCGTATGTCGGTGCCTTAGGGTTCACGCGTTTTTGTTGAGAACTCAATTATTTCCTAAACTAAGGGTGTCCGCGGGTATGACTCTTGGGAAAAGTGGTTCAGTAGGGTCAGTAGAATATGTGGTTTTATTTAATGGTCGCACTCTATTTACACCCGGTATATTTTATTGGTCGACCTCGTACCCGCTGGACCGATGACCTGAAGGACGTTGCGGGTGGCAGCTGGATGAGGAGGACGGAGGGCCGCCAAAAGTGATGAAATATTTGAAAAGCCTATGTCCAGCAGTAAACAAACACAGGCTGATGAATGGATGAATTATATTATGTTATGATTATGATTTATCAAAACACGAATTAAAATACTACTAATGACTTTTTCTTGTAATTGCTTACAACATTAACTTCTAGATAGGAGCCCAGAAATAATATTCTTATAATTTGTTTTATTATGGTGATGGGTCAGTCACACCGCACCTGTTTTAAGCATAAACTTCGGACCTGATTTATGCCAACGAATATTTAATTCGACAACTTCATTGACTTCTTTCAAATGTGAGAATTACAATAAAACTCATGTGAATGGGCGAATCTGTTTTAGATGCAGTATATGACTATTTCACCAAGAGGTAAGGCGGCGTTGCAACTGTAATAAACCTCGAATTTTAATTTTGTGACCTCTTTTATGAGGTTACTGAACTAAAGCCTTAAAAATGCATAGCTGGAACAAATTGTGCAAACTAAGGTACAAAGATTTTGTACCTTAGTTTGCACAATTTTGTGGTTATTGTATAATTTTATTGCTTATGTTGGTTTATTTGAGTAAATTAAATAGGTGTTAAAGTTTTTGTACTTTAGTTAGCACACTGGCTATTGGCTAATTTCTCTGTATAACGTATTGTGATGCTGGGATAGATCACATGTGATCTTACAGCATCACTGGTCCATTTAAATATTTAATGTAAAGTTAATAAATAAATAAAAAAAAAAAAAAAAAACAAAAAATGTAAACTTTCGTTACCAAGATCTCAGTATTTTGAGCGACAACTAGAGATTATTTTCAAAAATCCTCCGCTTTATATTTTTTTAGTAAACCAGATTCTTCTAATTCTACCATTAGTTATGCAATAAAGTCCAAATTACCGGCAAAACAATGTATTTTTTATCAGGAAACTTTTGGTTTGTGTCAGACAATATTCAACTCTTATCAGCGAACGCTAAAGATGGTTTTCGTTCTAATCATCGATATGCAAGGTCAAGGCACATCGTGTCGAGAAAATAAAACATCAAATCTAATGTCAACATTTTAAACGAGTTTATTGTTCGATCCAGTATACTTTAATGTATCTAACAGATTTCAAGAAGAATAAAAACAAGGTAAAATAAGGCAAATGCATTTTAATCTTGTCTACTCCGTTAGGTTTAGAAATCAGTGCCAAATTTCATTTTTTAAATAATTCAACGGGTAGATAATTAAAGCACCTGTATAGCTCCCATAATCATCATTTGCAGGATTCTGTTTGAAATAGAAGTGGACGGCAAAGCCTAATTGTGGATGCAACAATCACTAGACTATTACAGATGTGCAGTTATCTGAAATAGCTATTATGCAACTACAAATACTGCTCGCTGCACTGCAACCATAGCATTGAATGGTTCGTGTTTCATAATACGTGGATTGACCGTTTGGGTTTTCATATTTCCAGGCTAAATTTAAGAGGGTTAATGTGACGCTTGCATCTCTGTTGCTCCTGTTGCTTTATGCGCATTAACCCGCAGTGCGAGAGGGACGGAATCAGGAAAAAAGTCAAAATGAAAAAATATATATATTTTACTTATAATAGTTTATTATTAAAAAAAACCTAATGTTGTATGAAATAAGGGATCGTTTTAGAGTTTAATAAAGTTTATACAGATTTTAATCCTCAAATAATCTTAAAACTCGAGATCTTTGCAAGCAAACCAATCTTTGGTTTTTTTATTTATCAATATTGAGAAGACTTCTGAAAATTCTGTTTCGATAAGATTGTCTTGGTGGAAATACTCTTTTTTATAGATGGTATTGTAAGATTCATCAAACAAAGGAGAATAAATTATGGTTTTCCGGGAACAATTCCTGCTGTTTCGCTGTTATTATATTTAAAAAAACAATTTGTGTTCTCAATAAAAACTGGCAAGGCTATGACATAATATCATACATAGCATGCGTGTTGACTCTACAGTAAACACTTATCGCAATAAGACAGTAAATTCTGGGTTGCCGGTACAGTTTATTTAATAAAATACAACGCCACGACATGAATTCGTGAAGGGCTGTCAGAAGTGTTTCCGAGGATATACTGTAAAGTGCAACCACAGAATAAATTAATACCTACTACAGGTACTTACGTTAGTTCTACGTTACTGCCGTTACCTTACGTAAATATATCTCAACAACGAGTATTATGTGCGAGCGTGATGGGTGGTTGGGCTAACCATCGCCTTCCGAAACACGCCGCAAACTGAACACAAACGTGCCCATACGAGACATGAACCCGCGACTTCCGAGCTGGCCGAGACGTCCGAACCACCGGACGACAGAAGCAGTCGAATTAGAATATACTAGTAGTTCGAACTGTGAACTCACGCTAGCCTGATTCGCGCTTGACCGATTTGGCTTATGTGTGAACTTAAAATAGTAGATTACACAACAAGTGAAAAAAAGGGGAATTTCTTTCGAGGCTCAAAGGTGGATCCCGAGAGGAGCGAAGGATTCTAAAGTTGAATCCCGAGCGAAGCGAGGGATTCTAGAGTAGAATCCTGAGCGGAGCGAGAGATCCAAGAGCCGAGATGGAATTTTTTTTTCACGAGTTATGTACTCTACTTTTTACCATTGACTATGAGAAAATTATTTGAATCAAATTTTATTATACTTACAACTAATCGGTACATAGTAAATTAATAAAAGAACAAAACATAAAAATGGCGGTTCTTTTTTTTTTGGTCTTTTTTCCAAGCGGCCAGCCAGTACGTTTGGTAAGATATTTTTTTATATTGTGCATTGACGCTTGTTCCAAATTTAAAATGCTTTATTCGGGCATTTTTGTGGAACATAAAATGTAGTGATTGCAAGATTTATAGTTTATAGCTTCTCGGGTGATTATGTTTTAAGATGGCTGTATGGTCACAGATACCTTTGCCATGCCTTTGCCTATCCAAAAAGTTTAAAAAGTTACTTGTTCTCACTCAGTGAGGAAAAGTGCGTTTTATTCACTGTTTTTGGTGAACCAATAACCCCTTTTCGAATAGTAATGGTGAAAAATATTTTTACCTTATTTACTCGCTTGCCAAATTTCATGACGATACTCGAGTTATCGTCGAACAAACATTTATACATACATACATACAAACGCCGGATTGTTCAAATAGACTCTGGGAACTTCGCTCGCTCGTTCTAAAAGAATAAAGTGCTGGACAAAAACAATAGCTTTCCATTCTTACGTCCGAACATAACCCAGCCTTTCAAGCAACACAATTATCGTCCAGAAATCGTTCGACAAACCGGGATTGTTTCGGCAGACGTATGCAATCCCTCGAGACATCCATTGTGTGTCAGCTACCAGACCACCATCTTCTATCGGCATTGCAGCCATACCATTACCGCCTCTATTTTAAGGATACTATGAGTGTAGCTAGTGTTCTAGTAATTGTTGTGTTTGAATGTCGTAGTATTAGAGCTGGTAAAATCGGAGTAACTTTAGGCAAGGCCAGCTTTCTTTCAGTTGTAATTATCAGTTATCCAAACAATAAAATCTAAGACTACCTGATATGGAGCAGGTGTTTTGGCTAGTGGGTCTCACTTAGCTGTCTTACTTAGTTTTTGGAAAACCAGGGGGACCCATCGAATCAGGGTGGTTCTGCCAGGTACAAACATTGAGGAAAGGGTTAGCAAAATCAAAACTACGACCTGACTTTAACGGTGTAACGCCCCGTCTGCCCCTCTCCCACCCCAGAAATTAGTGTGTCATTTTTAGGGTTCCGTACCCAAAGTATAACCAACGGGACCCTATTACTAAGACTCCGCTGTCCGTCCGTCCATCCGTCTGTCACTAATGCATAAACCGTGATAGTTAGACAATTGAAATTTTCACATAAGATAAATTTCTGTTGCCGCTATAACAAATACTAAAACCGGCCAAATGCGAGTCGGACCCGCGCACTACTACATGATTTTTTTGCCGTTTTTATAGATAATGGTACAGAACCCTTCGTGCGCGGACTCG
The DNA here is from genome assembly GCA_910592155.1 of Ypsolopha scabrella. Taxonomy (NCBI): domain Eukaryota; kingdom Metazoa; phylum Arthropoda; class Insecta; order Lepidoptera; family Ypsolophidae; genus Ypsolopha; species Ypsolopha scabrella. The sequence continues at coordinate 18,508,239 of OU342975.1, read as the reverse complement.
CACTTGGCCGGTTTTTTGTTTATTGGTGTGTAAGAAGGATTTCGTTACGAACACATAATCGAGAACAGATATTCGTTGATGGTTTCAGGAGCTGGCCCCCGCATTATGCCAATGCTAAGGATACTTTTTTTACAGCTTTGGGCTCTAGGGCCACAAGACTTGCTTGCTGTCAGCCAGTTTTTGGTTCGCATAACCAAGAATTTTGCACTGCAAGAAAGCTGGGTTTGTCACCAAAAGTTACTCCATTTGGATAGACACCAGCTCTCCTCTATCAGCAACTGATCACGTCGGACGGGTTAGCTCGATTAGCTCTGAGATGGGGTTCTGGGTGCCCTTTGAATTGAGAACGCGAAGCTTGACATGCATGTCCGTGACGTCACGTTTTGTTCCAAATTTGAAAAGGGTTTGTAAAGACTTTTGAAGACTGAGTCCCTCTTTGGGTTTTGTGAATTTGAAAAAGGATCCAATACAATTTATTTAACATGGGCGTGTACAAAGGGGGTTTTTAGGGGTAGAAACTCCGGGGGGTTATGACCTAATTATGGGTGTCATAATTAAGCTAATCAGAAAATGTTTAGTTTATAGTCTCATAAATGTAACACAATAAATCCCCTTCAACTTTTTTCCTCCTGATCCTAATCTAAGAGCTTCTGCCAAAATAATTGACATGCAAAGCCTTGATGAAACCTCCGTGTTGTGAAAGCTTGTAATATATACTCCCGTGAGCGTTATATTTTAGCTCTAAATATTGCTGTAGGTATTGTTGTTATTTTAATATTTGATTGATAGGGTCCGTTTTAGTTTGTGTAGTAGTGGCCAAGATATTAATTGGACCGAAAATTTACTTTTGGAAGTAGGGACAAAAAGGTAGGTAGGCCATATCTATGGCTAGGAGTACATACCTACTTCCGTTTCGGTTCCGGATGAAAGGGACAAAGCAATACAAGGAAGCAGGGTAGAACACAGTTTGTTACGCTTTCTCGCATAGGTTTGTCTCTTTCACCTGGAACCAAAACGGACGCATGTAGTCCGAGCTTACGACGATAAAGGACACGGTCAAGGATTTTAACGTAGTTTTGAATTAACGAGGCCCGTGGTCGTATTTAACATCTTTCTAGTTCTCATAATTCCCCATGACCTCAGATCAGAAAAAATATGAGAATGCGCCCTATCATACCGCCTTGGAAGGACGTATGTCGACCAAATTGGTGGCATATTGAAGAAGGGGAAAGTCAAAAGCATTCGGTATAGAAGAGCTCGTAAGTATGACTAGATTTATGGATTTGGAAGAAGTAAAAGAGTGTGAGACTGGTAAGAGCAATGTATGTATTTATGTAATATGCCTTAGGTATTTTAACGTTATTCTGTTTTAAAATATCTATGAGTTTAGTTACACTCTGTTTTGTTGATTAACTTGAGTTCTAAACTTATCGAAGCTCCATAACGTTTGCCCAAATTACAATTAAATTATTTAGTACGTTATTTACGTCAAAAACCAAAGGTACATATTATGCTTGTATAAATTTTATACAACACAGTCATTTTAAGAATTAAGTACCGTGTAAGAAAAGAAAATGTCGCTTCTTAAATTACCTACTAAAGCAGGGTTTAAATTTGAGCTAGTTAGAGTATATCACGATTTCAGGGTTGGCTCCATAGTAAAAGTTGTTCATATGGACGAGTACTAATGACTTAAATTTCAAGTTGTATAAGGTGACTTTAATTTATACAGCCAAACTCATACTGGAGGCTTGGTAAGTGATCAGGAACATGGATAGATAACACTTTTTGCCAATTTCGCAAAATATAATATTATCGTCCCATAGTAATTGGCTCGAGGCTGGGCTTGCGTTTCTAGGGAACACGAAAATAATAATTTACGAATTTCACAAAAAGGGTCACTGAACCTTGTTACTGAGCACTTACTGAGTCTGCAATAAGAATTTGGCTGCATAAATTAAAGTCACCTTATATAGAGTACCAGAGTACTATCTATCCGACTACTCTACTACTCCTGTCCTGTTTCTAGTAACTAACATAATATTGTTACCTATTTAGGAAGAGGGAACTAAAAATAAATAAACAAATAGACGATGCTCTAACTGCAACATAGACATAAACCTAAGATGTTCTATTTGACTTGCGCGACAACAAGCAGCCTTGGATTTAAGTCCTTTCAGCCAAAATCATTTTAATTTTCGTTTTCAGCCCAAAAGAACGTGGAGGGGGAAGAAGATTACTTTACCACATACGTTAACCGCTTTTACTATCCTAGTAACGTTAGTTAAATGTTATTAGTACTTCACTCTACCCGTCTACCCTACACGGTCAAGAATAATCACTCCATCGCGTCCGCCGAACGTTGTACTCGTAGATACTTGTATAATAGATTTGGGATTTGTGACCAACACTCGCATTTTGTAAATGGAATAATTCTACCTGTAACATTTTTGGCTACGTGGTACATAAAGAGGCAGCAATAAAGGTCAGATTTTTTTCCCAAAGAATGTATTGAAGGTCTGCGGAAAAGTAATCATCAATTTGAAAAATACCTTGTGCAGATCTGTTATGATTCATAAAAGTCTGTATTTACCTGAAACAAAATATATAAATGTAAACATTTATTTAAATTTTCATACAAGCACGAGAAATAAAGATTCTGCAATGATCCAATCCATTAACGGATTCTTTCATTCATAAATATAAAATTAAAATATTAGTATTGCGTTGAGGCCAAAACCTAAATGTTTACATCGTTGGTCTATACACATCCTTTTTGAACTCGACCACTCAACGGATTCGGACGTGGTTTCCTTTATAATCAGTGTAGTGACCCTGGACAACATATTATGGTAAAAAGAGTATTGATAAAATAACGCCCAAGTCGAAAAAGGGACAGAGATTGAATAAGCGCGGGCGGAGCAGCGGACAAAAGACTATCTAAAGATATACAATTCCTTTCCCTGTCACAGTAATATCTCAAAATAAATTCTCCTGCTACATTATTCTTGTTACAAAGACCCGAAAATCTTTTCAGTTGCCAAACATTTTAGAAGACGGCATTTAGAGAAGTGAATAAGGAAAATTAACTTTTCTATAAAAAGAGGCTTTTTCTCGCTCTTTGCAAATGACATTTCATTAATTGTCAGATGTAATTAAGACAGGAACAAACAGCGTTTATAACAGTGAACTCCCTTGTCATTACGATGGCTTTTACAAAAAAAGTAATAAAGCCTATTATTAAATAATATTAATTAAGGTGAGTATTGATCTCCGGTTCTTTGTTGTAGGTAAACGAAGTTTCCAAACTTTAGCATACGATTGTAAGATCCGTTAGTTTATAATTTCACAGGGTTAGGTTAGTTGATGAACCAACTATTTAAAATTATAGACTACCGGTTTTTACAAACTTGTGATATATGCGTAAATATAGTTTTTTTAGGTATAGTATATAAAGAAAGCCTAGCTGCTTCTTAAATTAAAAAAACTGGCCAAGTGCGAGTCGGACTCGCGCACGAAGGGTTCGTATACCATTATCTATAAAAACGGCAAAAAAATCATGTCTGTTGTATGAGAGTGCGCAGGTCCGACTTGCACTTGGCTGGTTTTAGTATATGTTGTTATAGCGGCAACAGAAATACATCATCTGAGAAAATTTCAACTGTCTTACTATCACGGGTCATGCATTATCTACAAAAACGGCAAAAAAATCATGTCTGTTGTATTTGAGTGCGCAGGTTCGACTCGCACTTGGCCAGTATTAGTATTTGTAGTTATAGCGGCAACATAAATACATCATCTGTTAAAATTTCAACTGTCTAACTGTTACGGTTCATGAGATGCAGCCTGGTGACAGACAGACAAACGGACAGACAGACGGACAGCGGAGTCTTAGTAATAGGGTCCCGTTGGTTACCCTTTGGGTACAAAACCCTAAAAAACCCAAAGAAGTAGAATAAATTCTGCATTTAATGCGTACTCAATGAATTCATTGCGCACATAATCATCTCATATAACGGTTTAAATTGAGAGCCACATAAAACCTACATTAAAACCGGGTCCAGAATTAAAATTGCTAAAAGGAAACAAGCTTACAGGATTCCGTGAGTCTATATAAACTTTTTCATAAACCATTTTACCGCTTTATTAAAACAAACATGGACCTTTTAAACGAGCATCATAAAATTACGCGTAACCTCAAACAGCTTTATCTTTTACATTTTAAATCAGACGAATATAGCTTCTATAGTACTTTAAATTTAGCAAAAAATCTGAACTAAGAACTTAACAGTCTTTTAAAAATAAGTATTGATAGGAACTAAATGAAATCCTACACATAAAATACTCAATAATTTTACCATTTTTGTGGTAGAAGAAATATCTTCACCAGAAAATATTTATACTTATCCTTGGGTATTGGGTTTTTTATTAATAGCACTTGTTTCATCAGAAATATATAAATAGCACCTGCATTTTAAATTGCTACAAAAAAATTATCCATTTCTTAAAATAATACAGCGGAGTCAATATTTTAGTACCAACGTTTTCTGTGTGGCATTTTTACAAAGAACTATTAATAATATTCATATTGTTAAAAATTAACAAGGAATTTATAATGTATCAGACTTATTAACAACGATAATAACTGTTTTATTATTTGCTGCTATCAATTAATTGTCAGATTGCCTGTTATTATCTATTGATATTGGTATTATCAATTATTCGCTAAAGACACCATGTGGAAAAAAAAAATTTAATATTCATAGGTACAACACCAGAAAAAATCATATTAGGGCCGTATGTTTCATTCATATAGTCCAGTACACACCAGAGCGGTAACAAGCTGGCCTGTCCTGGACATCATTTATGTATGCGACCTAATGACCTGATGAGCTTGGTCTTACTATAAAAGAAACATAACGAAAAGTATGAATTGTGTGAAGAAATTCTGAGAATTAAATTGAAGTTTTGTTTTGGAATATTCATGCATTATCATCAAAATGTTGACTTTATTAGACGATTCGATTTCAAAAGCAATAAAATTCCTTTTCACAGATAAAAATTCAAACATTAGAAACCTTTAAAAGAAGAAATACTTAACATGCTACTTCTAAAATAAAAATACAGGTAACGTTGAGAACAACCTGTGAGCCGATCAAAGCTTTAATAGGATTTCATAGTAATAATTAAATGAATTCCTTCGTCTGTCGCGTCTGACAAATTCAGACAGTTAAAATATCTTACGTTCCTCCAAGCGGGTTCAGAACGTCCGGAATATTGCGTTCTTTGCACCGACTAGACGCGTATTTCCGATTCTACGAGTTATATGCACTTTTGGTTCTAGGTAAAATTTGGTGCTAAAATTTGAAGCAGGATCTTTTTTGCGAAATTGTTTTATTTTTTATTTTATTACACCATTATTTATTGCATAACATTTAAATTTTGACCATTCTTTTAGTTTGCTCAACGTAAAGTTTTTATTAAATTATTGCAGGTCTTTATTCAAAAGCAGGCTTTGCCCGCGTCTCCGCCAGTGTTAATTCAATCTCTGCCCCGTTTTGGCTTAAGTGTTATTTTATCAACACCCCTAAAGGGCTTATATATTGACCAGGAACACTACGAAGATAATAAAGAAAACCGCATTCAAATCCGTAGAATCCGTTCTCGAGTTAAAACGAAACATATATACAGACAGACGACAGAGAGACAGAGAAAAATTCTAACAATGGTAGTTTTGGCTTCAGTGCAACATTGATAAGCCATTTCATTAAAAATATATATTTAATGTCTTTTTTTCTACTTTATTATTAGCATAGATTTTGTAAATTTGACAACTTTCGGCTGTGTTTCCAATAGAATTATATAAATAAAATGAAAAACAAGCTGAAAGACCACTTATAAATATCATAATCAAAATATATGTGTGCAGCCAGAAAACTCACTTTACGTAGCAAAATCCCAGTCGATTCCAGGCAACTGGAATTCCGAAGACGAAACGTAGAACACGCTCTACCACCTCAACCGTTCCGAACTGACAGTTTGAGCCGATAAAGGCTGTAAAAAGAAGAATTCCTTTCAACGCATTCCGAGCTGTTTTCGAACTATTTCTCAGCTATTGTGCTCTCGAGACGGCGGCGCATGTATTTATTTTGCCTATTTTCAAGTTTTCTGCTCGAGTCGCTCAACGCGAGTTCGGGAAAGGATCTCGAGTGCTCAATACGAGCGAACGAACACTCTGTTTTGTTTCCGGTGTTGAGGAAATGGGGGAAAATATAAACTTTGTTTTCTACACGAGTTCAATTTAACTTGGATAGAAAAGTGAATGACGTCCAGTTAACTTTGGTTTTGATAAAACTAGTTCTTAATTAGTTTAAGCTGCATTTTAATAAATCCTACCTTCTCATTATCACAGTTAAGATCGCGGCTGAGATCCATTTTACAGATTAAATAGAAAAAGAAAAAAAAAGTTGAATCTATTTAATACTCTATCGCAGGGTTTCTCAAAGTAGGGTACGCGTACCCCTAGGGGTACGCCAGTTGATCTTAGGGGGTACGCGATAAAATTTAAGTAGACGTAGACTGTTCAGGCTAATTTCTCATGAATGGACAGCAATACAGGAAGAATATTCGGACCCCCACGCAGAGCGGTGAATTCCTTTTGCCTTTCGTGACTACTTATGTGAGAGTGAGTTTTCACATCTCAAAGTAGGTAACATCGGAGTACATGAATCTACTGAATGTTAAATCTGAATGAAGTTTAAAACTGAGGAAAAATGCCCCTAAAATAGACTCAATTTGTGACAAGAATAAAGCTTATACATCTCACAAATTAAAGGCACATTATTATTTATGGCTGTATATATTTTTTTATATCTTATTTTCTTTTATAGGCAGTTTTGTAGGGGTTCCCCATTGTTTGGGAAATTTCATAGGGGTACGTGGGGCTATAAGTTTGAGAAAGCCTGCTCTATCGGAATGAAACAATGTTTTATTTATAATTTAATGTAGAAATTTATATTATTTATATTTATATTTTTATTTTTATTTTTTATCACAACTCACAACTAGAGCTGCCGCAAATAGTAGTTAAGGCGAATAATTGAATAGCGAAAATTCGCCATTTCCTATAGCGAATAGACGAATTATTCGCCAAAATTATTCGACATCAAAAATGACACTTACCATGTAAATTATTAATATTAAATAATAATATCTGTAATGATATTAGAATTTAAAGTATAAATTATTATTATTATTATTATATGTATGCTTTACAATTTTATATTGAATTTCGTAATAATGTATTCTTTTCTATTTTACGAGAATCTAACTATTACCTATTTCATGATTTTTGAGAAGACAATAAATGTACGTAATTAATGTACGTTACTTGGCGGGGGCACTGCCGTGCCGCCAGATAAAGTCGGGTAAATGCTAAATTCTTAAAAACCCGTTTCAAGAGGCAATAAAAATTATATTTACAACCCAAGGAGCTTACGTTTTTGCATAAGTATTTAGAATTTAATATTACAGATCATCATAGATATGATAATAATATTATTGGACATCAAGATTATACATTTCTATAATAATCCAGGGGTTCCCAAAGAGGATGCGTATGCCTCAGGTGCCGCCAGCGTATGCTAGCGGTACCGGCACATTTTCTTAATTATAACTAAAATTTTGGAATTAGTACACTGAGAAAAATGTCTTTTTGGCTTCATTATAAAATAGCATTACATAAGTTTAAAATACGGTGAATTGTTTTTAAATTTGATGATAATTGGAAAATATAATGCTGTAATTAAAACATTTGAGGAAATAATCGAGTTTTTAAGGTAAGTAACGCAATATTACGATGACAGATCACCGTAAAATTGGTCACAGAATTTAAGATTATCATTTTCGTATTACATCATGCCTTCCCCATAAAAGAAGTCCGTCACACTACGGTATGCTTATACTGTCACCATAAAAGCTGTGACGGAGCGCATAATTCTATCTGCTTCCTACAAATTCATAGTGACAGTGCGTCATATTATAACGCTAGAAGCAGCAACAGTAGTTTCATCGTATTTTGTTATGATGTCCGTATGCTCTCTACTTTACGTGAATCGTCATAATTTCAGCTGAATTCACAATGTTTTTTTCTCAGTGAAATAAGTGAAAAAGTTATGTACGTACATAAAATATTCCTGCGACATTTTAAATGAAATGGGTTTGTAGTATTGAACTGTCTATCTGATAAACATTGTTTATTTTGAAATAATTAAAATTTCTACCAATATTTGTATAAAATTGTATACTTCATCATAATGTATAGACTGGTCATAGTTCCGATATATTAAAGGTGCACCAATAATAAATTAGTAAAAAAGTCATGTCTGTACATTAAATATTCCTCTGGCATTTTAAATGAAATGGGTTGTTAGTATTGAACTGTCTGTCTGAACAGTACAATCTTTTTTATTATCATCTAAGTAACCCATAGTAACATATAAGCTTTAAGGGGTATTGTTGTAATAACCGCCAAGCCGAGAACTGTCCATAATATAGGTAGTTTTGAAAGTCTTTGAAAGACACTTCCCTAGGAGCGAAGCCGCGGGTAAAAGCTAGTGATATAAAAATATAATTATGTATTTTACAGCTACATTACAATTTCAAAGCTTGATAATTTTAATGTTTTATATTAGTATTTAGAAAAACACGAATCCTATTACATAATAACAGTTAATATTTAAATCGATAAGTAAATATCTCGACTGAGGTTTTGTTGCCCGCAACCATTGAGTATTGCATTGTTTCGTTGACGTTTACACGTCAATACAGTGCGGCGGAATCAGTAACTTAAAGTGGCAGAGGCAGGCCATATTTGTCGCCGACATGATGGCCGTTGGGGCCTAAAGGCGTTAGAATGGAGACCAGGGACAGTAAAGCTTAGCCGACCGACCGCCTCGCGGGTGGAAGCTGGATGAGGACGGATAACCTCCAAGAGTGGCGAAATCTGGGTGATGATGAACACGGGCTGATGGATGGATGGACAGTGCGACAAGGTTCCTTTGAAATAAGGTCCCGTGAATAACATGACAGAGGGGCACAGCTGTGAAACGAGGGTTACATTATATTGAGATAGCAGTTAGTTCCGATTTTGCCCACGACCAATCTACGGGCCAAAAGAGCTTCATCCAACTGTATTTACAGAATAACCAGTAGGTACCGGAGTCAAAAGTATTAAAAAGTGGCATGCATGACCCCTTATCCACACAGTAATGTTTTAAGCCCATGTGGCAGCTCCGGTGTTTTCAATGGCAGAGAGAATGCAATTTTCAACTCTTACTGAGACTAATTGTAAAATGGATGCAAATTGTGGTCGTTCTGATGGTGAGAGCTGGACCTAACCCATCGTCAGCAGAGGGGTAACCACTCGGGTCCGTGGGAGATGAACAAAATACGTTTTGTTTATTTTATATATGTTTATATATATATTTTATATATATTTTATATATATGTACTGGTATTATTTTTGTGCCTACTTCGAGTACGGTACCAGCTAAATTAATAATTCTAAGACAACTTCTATGATTAACAGATAGACAAACGGACTTAAGGCGCAATATGTCCATCGCACAACGAAAGAGATAAAATGATTAATTTTATGAAAGAGATAAACATATCTGAAAAAGTGCGCGGCCGAGTAGTGCGGTAAAACAAGAAAAGGTTGGATATTGTTGTTTTTTAGAGAATAATATTTAATATAAATTCAAACGAGATTGTTAAAAAAACGCGTTTATATGTTTACAACAGTCATTATTGTTATTTTCACTTTATTAGTTTGGACGGACTACTGTTTTGAATTGAAAAAAAGCCTTCACTTTTCAACTTTATTTGATGCCGCGAATTTTTCTCATCAGTGGTCGGCGTAGGTAGTGCCATTTGGGGTGAACGACCTCAAACATGAAGAATAATATTGATATCCCCCGGGGTCCCGGGATTCTAAAATTCTATTGATTACCTGTTTACTTTATAGGTAGCGATATTTCGCTTTAATTGTTGATTATTTCGGCGGAATAATAATTAAATTATTAATAATAATCAAATCGTGCCAAGAAATTCGCCCGGGCTTATACGTTGCTGTCAAGTAACAAATCTATTTCTTTTTGAATTTGATAATTAAATGTGAATCCCGGAAATCAAGATTTAATCCCAGAATAAGGGCATGTCCACGTTATGCTAGCATTCATGAATGGCACTACCTACGCTGACTACTGGTTATCATCTTGGTAAAGGCCTCATTTATAACAGGTTTTTTTTTTTCAGAACCCCTTGTTTTGTAGTATACGAGTTCTACTGCTTTAAAATATATTTTTTACTACCTATGTCGTCTTAACGAATTATTCATATCTAATCAAAGTCAGCTACGGTAGCCTAATAATTCACCTAAGTACAGACCAAGCCCGAAATCAAATATAAATCAAAAATTCATTATATTTCTTAGTAAGTTGGAGAATATTCAGAAATCACCAAGCCTGGCTCTCAGACAGTTTTGACAGCTCTGTCTGACAACACGACGACGAAACGCCAGAATTTTTGTTATAAATCTTCTTAATTAAACACTTCGATCTATTTTGCATGCTCTATTGTTTAGCAACTCGCTTTAAAAAGAAAATCCTCTTCAACAGCCTAATATACAAAAAGTCAAAGGTACCCGAAAGAAAGCTGTATTCATAATGCCAAGCGAAAGAGGTATTTTAAGCTGAATTTCCATCAGAGCTGTGCGAGACAGCTGAAAGGCAAGCTGGAGTAAAGTTAACCAGTAGGAACCCTTTATTTTCCTATCCCGCGCAAATCAAGACGATGATGCTATGAGTGATTTTTTTCCTGAGGCACCACTGTGCTCCTCTCACGCAGCTCTGGTGGAAAGACAGGCCATAGACTTAAGGGTCCATGCCACCTAAACGTGCCCCACCGTATTGCTGATTCATGACAGAGAATATTTGTTTAGTGAGAAATAAATAATCACACAAGTTTTCGAAGAGTTGTATTACAACCTAATTAATTTGATTTTTGCATAGAATTCATAGCAAGCTAGAAAAAAAAATCAAGTTGCTGAAAATCACGTAAAACTGCTCTTCGCGTATTTCTCATTGGCGATTTCTCAGATAATTTTGGAAACTGAAATTCAGGCTCCCATAAGTTAAAAGTGTACAGAATGGTGAGATTAATTTATTTTTGCCAAACAAAAATTGTTACTTGGTGTATTTATCCATTAAACATCACCAACTTTTGCGTGCGATTTCCCCATACAAATTACTATGGTGAGCGGCATCGAAACGTGATTCCTTAGAGCGCGCAATGTTTCGGTTGTCGTAACCAGTCGTAACAGGCATGGCTCATAGCGCGCTATTTTAAACAATAATGAAACGTCATAGAGTTCAGTTCTGCCTGACGCAACATGAGGTGCTCAATGTCATGAGGTGCTCAACATGTCGCTGCCTTGTCTTTCGGGATTAAGAATATGATTGTCAGCCTCAGTAGTCTTCCCGCGCACCTTCATCATCGATGTTCCACTAAAACTTTGTCACACTAAATATCGCCAGCAGTAATACACTACGATAGAAATAAAGTTACATATTTTAAACACTTTGGGGTTTGTACATCACAAGGATAAACCAATTAACATTATATCATTGCGGTGTACAAACGCAGAAGAAAAGTAATCTTATGTTCCGAGCTCCTCACATCCAGATTTAATTTTCTTCTGATCTATAAAATGTCAATATAATAAGTAGCATACAGGTCCTCAAATTTATTTATTGCATTGCTATTTTGAGTGTATTGCGAGGACTAAGAATCATAATAGAAGATGCAGCAAAGCTCTGTGCTTTTCACTACCACCCTCATCATGCAGAGAATAAAGCACAGTCCTATAGACGTAAGCAACAATCGTCCCCTCTTTATGAACGAATTCTATTTTCAGTATAGTCGATGTAGCCAATTTAGGAAGGGCATACGACTTAAAGGGCTTTAGAAGGTTATCGGGCACATATTTTACTCTTTGTAATTTGAACCTGCGATCTCGGACTAGTAAGCCGAGGTTCAACCAGTAGGCCTGAGATGGTCAAATTAAATTAAATGAATCTATCATCTGGCTGATTTTTAAAATTTGTTTCAAGTTGTTTAGCTTGTTTGCCCAGTTTTTTATAATTATAGAAAACAAAACTATACTTAATTAAAAGCAGCAACATTTTTAGTATTTAAGGCCTTACCCCTGTTGCACGATAATCTTACTGAGCGATTTTGAACTTCAGTATGTTGCCTGAAAGTCTACATTAGAATGCTCGCTTCGCGCGCTGGCGGCACACAAAAAATCAGTGAATTTTGGAGGTGTTTTTGGATTTTACGAAAAAGTATTTGATGTAGGAGTTTTTCCACCTGACATCGGAAAATAAATCATGTTTTCTTGTTATAACAGTAATTTCAGACATAAAACTCAAGCCGCTTAGACATAAAACGAAATAATAACTTAAAAAGGCATAATTTTGAAAAATAAAATCTATCAAGCGAAATGTGTCCAATTAGGTAACCGACTTGACAACGGAAAGACAAAGGTCTGAAAAAACACGTGTACAAGTTTTACATTGTTCAGATAAGTAGTTGACTCAGCATATTAAAACAAAAACCGTTGAAAGACCCAATGCAAGCCCTTAACTTAAAAAACTAAAATTTAATAAGTGCACTACAGTCCGGTTTACGAGGAAATAATTGGGAAAAATATCTAAATCGAACAAATCTGAAGACGATTCTGTAAACATGATAGTACTATAAAACGAATATTTACCTTGACAAGGTCATTGATACTATAATAAAAGATAGATACGGTACGTACCTTGGAATCGTCAACTGAAAAATTAAAACCCCTTTTTTAAACAAGTGCCACCGAATACAGTGGCGCGAGTCAGACAAGCTACACAAAACAGGCCCATTGGGCCTATATCTGCAGTGCCGCGCGCGAGAAGCGGGGTACCGTTTCTTCCTTTTGTTTTATCTAAGGACAAGGTTCTTTAGAAGTACGTGCGGCAAAGTACAATCGGGAAAACTCCCATTACCATCCAAATAAGGGTTAAAAGTGGGTCAGCTTATTTTCCCTGATAGTAACAAAGCTTGTTCTAACAAAACAAACGAGTGGGAAACAACCTTTTCATTGATAACGCGATTTATCGATCCTATTGTTACCAAATAAGACGATAAATTATCTCATTTCAGCCCTATTGTTTGAAAAAAAAACCGTAGGGTTGAAAACGATAACAATCGTGAACCGTTAATGAAAACAAACAAAAGCGCGTAAGCACAAACAACGGGTTAATTCCTTTATGAATCCGGGTTACGCTGTAACCGCGTAGGGTTTGTGTCACGTGCCCTCGCTAAATGCCTTTATTCTGAATGTCGACGCAGAATAATTTATGAGACAGCAAGCTTAATATTCCTGTTGCTTTGATTTATTACCGACTATCATCGAACGCTATTCGTTACGATCAAGCCATTTGGTTTGGTCGCTCAACGTTTGACGTTTAGCGACAAAACGTTACTTTCTAGTTTCAAGAAAGTGAACTCTTTCTACGAGTATATGTTATATTTACCGCCCTTGTAGCGTGTTTTAGCAAAAGTTCAAGTTTAGCATATTAAAGGCAGGCTATAAATATATACAAAAAGTATTAAATAAATAATTTATAATATAATTAAACACTTATTTCATTCTGCAAAACTGGAAAAGCACTGATGCCCATACTACGGTTTTTACTATATTAGGCATCAGTAGCCATTTCATTGGTGCTGAGTAACATGACATTGAAAAGTACTGTGTTTTTGTATTGTATAATATATGTTAAATAGCCTAATGTTTTGTTCAAATTGATGGTAACAATAAATATTTTCATTTTCATTTCAATAATGAAAATATAAAAAACACGACTGCCGAAATAGAGATTTAATTCGGATTTCAGTGCAGTCGGGGGACTATGACATTGGATACGTGTTGTTTTGTATATCCCCCGACTGCACTGAAATCTGAAATTCTGGCAGTCGTGTTTTTTAATATTTTCATTATTTATTTTGTTATTTTACTTTTGTAATTCTGTTTTCAATTCAGAAAGGTCTAAGCTACGAGTAGAACACATCTACGACATGTAGAAATCCTAGGAGCTTATCTCGGGCAACGCATCAGCCTTGCTATCCAGCGAGGTAATGCGGCCAGTGTCTTGGGTACTCTGCCCAGTGACAGCGACGATTTAAATAAAGTCTTTTATTTAATTTAACTTTTAGGTTTATATTATTTAGTTAAGTTTTTTTTTTTAGAGTGTATTACAGTTTTAGAATAATTTAGTTTAAGATTATATTATATTATTCATAAATAATATAGTAAAAAGTTGAATTTGTATAATATCAAAATATGATTACTAATCTATTCGAATTTTAATACTTTTAATAAAGTCTAAGAATTTTCTTTTATTTTTTGATTCGTTTGGTTGGAATCGGTGGCAGGCAGTATAAAAATAAAAATAACAGAGTATTTTAATCATAGTTAGTTATTTTACACATACGTATACCGGGTGTAAATAGAGTGCGACCATTAAATGAAACCACATATTCTACCGACCCTACTGAACCACTTTTCCCAAGTGTCATACCCGCGGACAGCTTTAGTTTGGGAAATAATTGTGTTCCAAACAAAAATGCGTGAACCCTAACGCACCGACATACGGGCGAGATTAGAGAGAGCGTCGTCCGTGGAACCTCCAACTGTTTGAGGTCAACGCTCTCTCTAACCTCACCCGTATGTCGGTGCCTTAGGGTTCACGCGTTTTTGTTGAGAACTCAATTATTTCCTAAACTAAGGGTGTCCGCGGGTATGACTCTTGGGAAAAGTGGTTCAGTAGGGTCAGTAGAATATGTGGTTTTATTTAATGGTCGCACTCTATTTACACCCGGTATATTTTATTGGTCGACCTCGTACCCGCTGGACCGATGACCTGAAGGACGTTGCGGGTGGCAGCTGGATGAGGAGGACGGAGGGCCGCCAAAAGTGATGAAATATTTGAAAAGCCTATGTCCAGCAGTAAACAAACACAGGCTGATGAATGGATGAATTATATTATGTTATGATTATGATTTATCAAAACACGAATTAAAATACTACTAATGACTTTTTCTTGTAATTGCTTACAACATTAACTTCTAGATAGGAGCCCAGAAATAATATTCTTATAATTTGTTTTATTATGGTGATGGGTCAGTCACACCGCACCTGTTTTAAGCATAAACTTCGGACCTGATTTATGCCAACGAATATTTAATTCGACAACTTCATTGACTTCTTTCAAATGTGAGAATTACAATAAAACTCATGTGAATGGGCGAATCTGTTTTAGATGCAGTATATGACTATTTCACCAAGAGGTAAGGCGGCGTTGCAACTGTAATAAACCTCGAATTTTAATTTTGTGACCTCTTTTATGAGGTTACTGAACTAAAGCCTTAAAAATGCATAGCTGGAACAAATTGTGCAAACTAAGGTACAAAGATTTTGTACCTTAGTTTGCACAATTTTGTGGTTATTGTATAATTTTATTGCTTATGTTGGTTTATTTGAGTAAATTAAATAGGTGTTAAAGTTTTTGTACTTTAGTTAGCACACTGGCTATTGGCTAATTTCTCTGTATAACGTATTGTGATGCTGGGATAGATCACATGTGATCTTACAGCATCACTGGTCCATTTAAATATTTAATGTAAAGTTAATAAATAAATAAAAAAAAAAAAAAAAAACAAAAAATGTAAACTTTCGTTACCAAGATCTCAGTATTTTGAGCGACAACTAGAGATTATTTTCAAAAATCCTCCGCTTTATATTTTTTTAGTAAACCAGATTCTTCTAATTCTACCATTAGTTATGCAATAAAGTCCAAATTACCGGCAAAACAATGTATTTTTTATCAGGAAACTTTTGGTTTGTGTCAGACAATATTCAACTCTTATCAGCGAACGCTAAAGATGGTTTTCGTTCTAATCATCGATATGCAAGGTCAAGGCACATCGTGTCGAGAAAATAAAACATCAAATCTAATGTCAACATTTTAAACGAGTTTATTGTTCGATCCAGTATACTTTAATGTATCTAACAGATTTCAAGAAGAATAAAAACAAGGTAAAATAAGGCAAATGCATTTTAATCTTGTCTACTCCGTTAGGTTTAGAAATCAGTGCCAAATTTCATTTTTTAAATAATTCAACGGGTAGATAATTAAAGCACCTGTATAGCTCCCATAATCATCATTTGCAGGATTCTGTTTGAAATAGAAGTGGACGGCAAAGCCTAATTGTGGATGCAACAATCACTAGACTATTACAGATGTGCAGTTATCTGAAATAGCTATTATGCAACTACAAATACTGCTCGCTGCACTGCAACCATAGCATTGAATGGTTCGTGTTTCATAATACGTGGATTGACCGTTTGGGTTTTCATATTTCCAGGCTAAATTTAAGAGGGTTAATGTGACGCTTGCATCTCTGTTGCTCCTGTTGCTTTATGCGCATTAACCCGCAGTGCGAGAGGGACGGAATCAGGAAAAAAGTCAAAATGAAAAAATATATATATTTTACTTATAATAGTTTATTATTAAAAAAAACCTAATGTTGTATGAAATAAGGGATCGTTTTAGAGTTAAATAAAGTTTATACAGATTTTAATCCTCAAATAATCTTAAAACTCGAGATCTTTGCAAGCAAACCAATCTTTGGTTTTTTTATTTATCAATATTGAGAAGACTTCTGAAAATTCTGTTTCGATAAGATTGTCTTGGTGGAAATACTCTTTTTTATAGATGGTATTGTAAGATTCATCAAACAAAGGAGAATAAATTATGGTTTTCCGGGAACAATTCCTGCTGTTTCGCTGTTATTATATTTAAAAAAACAATTTGTGTTCTCAATAAAAACTGGCAAGGCTATGACATAATATCATACATAGCATGCGTGTTGACTCTACAGTAAACACTTATCGCAATAAGACAGTAAATTCTGGGTTGCCGGTACAGTTTATTTAATAAAATACAACGCCACGACATGAATTCGTGAAGGGCTGTCAGAAGTGTTTCCGAGGATATACTGTAAAGTGCAACCACAGAATAAATTAATACCTACTACAGGTACTTACGTTAGTTCTACGTTACTGCCGTTACCTTACGTAAATATATCTCAACAACGAGTATTATGTGCGAGCGTGATGGGTGGTTGGGCTAACCATCGCCTTCCGAAACACGCCGCAAACTGAACACAAACGTGCCCATACGAGACATGAACCCGCGACTTCCGAGCTGGCCGAGACGTCCGAACCACCGGACGACAGAAGCAGTCGAATTAGAATATACTAGTAGTTCGAACTGTGAACTCACGCTAGCCTGATTCGCGCTTGACCGATTTGGCTTATGTGTGAACTTAAAATAGTAGATTACACAACAAGTGAAAAAAAGGGGAATTTCTTTCGAGGCTCAAAGGTGGATCCCGAGAGGAGCGAAGGATTCTAAAGTTGAATCCCGAGCGAAGCGAGGGATTCTAGAGTAGAATCCTGAGCGGAGCGAGAGATCCAAGAGCCGAGATGGAATTTTTTTTTCACGAGTTATGTACTCTACTTTTTACCATTGACTATGAGAAAATTATTTGAATCAAATTTTATTATACTTACAACTAATCGGTACATAGTAAATTAATAAAAGAACAAAACATAAAAATGGCGGTTCTTTTTTTTTTGGTCTTTTTTCCAAGCGGCCAGCCAGTACGTTTGGTAAGATATTTTTTTATATTGTGCATTGACGCTTGTTCCAAATTTAAAATGCTTTATTCGGGCATTTTTGTGGAACATAAAATGTAGTGATTGCAAGATTTATAGTTTATAGCTTCTCGGGTGATTATGTTTTAAGATGGCTGTATGGTCACAGATACCTTTGCCATGCCTTTGCCTATCCAAAAAGTTTAAAAAGTTACTTGTTCTCACTCAGTGAGGAAAAGTGCGTTTTATTCACTGTTTTTGGTGAACCAATAACCCCTTTTCGAATAGTAATGGTGAAAAATATTTTTACCTTATTTACTCGCTTGCCAAATTTCATGACGATACTCGAGTTATCGTCGAACAAACATTTATACATACATACATACAAACGCCGGATTGTTCAAATAGACTCTGGGAACTTCGCTCGCTCGTTCTAAAAGAATAAAGTGCTGGACAAAAACAATAGCTTTCCATTCTTACGTCCGAACATAACCCAGCCTTTCAAGCAACACAATTATCGTCCAGAAATCGTTCGACAAACCGGGATTGTTTCGGCAGACGTATGCAATCCCTCGAGACATCCATTGTGTGTCAGCTACCAGACCACCATCTTCTATCGGCATTGCAGCCATACCATTACCGCCTCTATTTTAAGGATACTATGAGTGTAGCTAGTGTTCTAGTAATTGTTGTGTTTGAATGTCGTAGTATTAGAGCTGGTAAAATCGGAGTAACTTTAGGCAAGGCCAGCTTTCTTTCAGTTGTAATTATCAGTTATCCAAACAATAAAATCTAAGACTACCTGATATGGAGCAGGTGTTTTGGCTAGTGGGTCTCACTTAGCTGTCTTACTTAGTTTTTGGAAAACCAGGGGGACCCATCGAATCAGGGTGGTTCTGCCAGGTACAAACATTGAGGAAAGGGTTAGCAAAATCAAAACTACGACCTGACTTTAACGGTGTAACGCCCCGTCTGCCCCTCTCCCACCCCAGAAATTAGTGTGTCATTTTTAGGGTTCCGTACCCAAAGTATAACCAACGGGACCCTATTACTAAGACTCCGCTGTCCGTCCGTCCATCCGTCTGTCACTAATGCATAAACCGTGATAGTTAGACAATTGAAATTTTCACATAAGATAAATTTCTGTTGCCGCTATAACAAATACTAAAACCGGCCAAATGCGAGTCGGACCCGCGCACTACTACATGATTTTTTTGCCGTTTTTATAGATAATGGTACAGAACCCTTCGTGCGCGGACTCGCACTTGGCCGGTTTTTTGTTTATTGGTGTGTAAGAAGGATTTCGTTACGAACACATAATCGAGAACAGATATTCGTTGATGGTTTCAGGAGCTGGCCCCCGCATTATGCCAATGCTAAGGATACTTTTTTTACAGCTTTGGGCTCTAGGGCCACAAGACTTGCTTGCTGTCAGCCAGTTTTTGGTTCGCATAACCAAGAATTTTGCACTGCAAGAAAGCTGGGTTTGTCACCAAAAGTTACTCCATTTGGATAGACACCAGCTCTCCTCTATCAGCAACTGATCACGTCGGACGGGTTAGCTCGATTAGCTCTGAGATGGGGTTCTGGGTGCCCTTTGAATTGAGAACGCGAAGCTTGACATGCATGTCCGTGACGTCACGTTTTGTTCCAAATTTGAAAAGGGTTTGTAAAGACTTTTGAAGACTGAGTCCCTCTTTGGGTTTTGTGAATTTGAAAAAGGATCCAATACAATTTATTTAACATGGGCGTGTACAAAGGGGGTTTTTAGGGGTAGAAACTCCGGGGGGTTATGACCTAATTATGGGTGTCATAATTAAGCTAATCAGAAAATGTTTAGTTTATAGTCTCATAAATGTAACACAATAAATCCCCTTCAACTTTTTTCCTCCTGATCCTAATCTAAGAGCTTCTGCCAAAATAATTGACATGCAAAGCCTTGATGAAACCTCCGTGTTGTGAAAGCTTGTAATATATACTCCCGTGAGCGTTATATTTTAGCTCTAAATATTGCTGTAGGTATTGTTGTTATTTTAATATTTGATTGATAGGGTCCGTTTTAGTTTGTGTAGTAGTGGCCAAGATATTAATTGGACCGAAAATTTACTTTTGGAAGTAGGGACAAAAAGGTAGGTAGGCCATATCTATGGCTAGGAGTACATACCTACTTCCGTTTCGGTTCCGGATGAAAGGGACAAAGCAATACAAGGAAGCAGGGTAGAACACAGTTTGTTACGCTTTCTCGCATAGGTTTGTCTCTTTCACCTGGAACCAAAACGGACGCATGTAGTCCGAGCTTACGACGATAAAGGACACGGTCAAGGATTTTAACGTAGTTTTGAATTAACGAGGCCCGTGGTCGTATTTAACATCTTTCTAGTTCTCAT
The DNA here is from genome assembly GCA_910592155.1 of Ypsolopha scabrella. Lineage (NCBI taxonomy): Eukaryota > Metazoa > Arthropoda > Insecta > Lepidoptera > Ypsolophidae > Ypsolopha > Ypsolopha scabrella. The sequence continues at coordinate 18,488,028 of OU342975.1, read as the reverse complement.
AATTCCCCATGACCTCAGATCAGAAAAAATATGAGAATGCGCCCTATCATACCGCCTTGGAAGGACGTATGTCGACCAAATTGGTGGCATATTGAAGAAGGGGAAAGTCAAAAGCATTCGGTATAGAAGAGCTCGTAAGTATGACTAGATTTATGGATTTGGAAGAAGTAAAAGAGTGTGAGACTGGTAAGAGCAATGTATGTATTTATGTAATATGCCTTAGGTATTTTAACGTTATTCTGTTTTAAAATATCTATGAGTTTAGTTACACTCTGTTTTGTTGATTAACTTGAGTTCTAAACTTATCGAAGCTCCATAACGTTTGCCCAAATTACAATTAAATTATTTAGTACGTTATTTACGTCAAAAACCAAAGGTACATATTATGCTTGTATAAATTTTATACAACACAGTCATTTTAAGAATTAAGTACCGTGTAAGAAAAGAAAATGTCGCTTCTTAAATTACCTACTAAAGCAGGGTTTAAATTTGAGCTAGTTAGAGTATATCACGATTTCAGGGTTGGCTCCATAGTAAAAGTTGTTCATATGGACGAGTACTAATGACTTAAATTTCAAGTTGTATAAGGTGACTTTAATTTATACAGCCAAACTCATACTGGAGGCTTGGTAAGTGATCAGGAACATGGATAGATAACACTTTTTGCCAATTTCGCAAAATATAATATTATCGTCCCATAGTAATTGGCTCGAGGCTGGGCTTGCGTTTCTAGGGAACACGAAAATAATAATTTACGAATTTCACAAAAAGGGTCACTGAACCTTGTTACTGAGCACTTACTGAGTCTGCAATAAGAATTTGGCTGCATAAATTAAAGTCACCTTATATAGAGTACCAGAGTACTATCTATCCGACTACTCTACTACTCCTGTCCTGTTTCTAGTAACTAACATAATATTGTTACCTATTTAGGAAGAGGGAACTAAAAATAAATAAACAAATAGACGATGCTCTAACTGCAACATAGACATAAACCTAAGATGTTCTATTTGACTTGCGCGACAACAAGCAGCCTTGGATTTAAGTCCTTTCAGCCAAAATCATTTTAATTTTCGTTTTCAGCCCAAAAGAACGTGGAGGGGGAAGAAGATTACTTTACCACATACGTTAACCGCTTTTACTATCCTAGTAACGTTAGTTAAATGTTATTAGTACTTCACTCTACCCGTCTACCCTACACGGTCAAGAATAATCACTCCATCGCGTCCGCCGAACGTTGTACTCGTAGATACTTGTATAATAGATTTGGGATTTGTGACCAACACTCGCATTTTGTAAATGGAATAATTCTACCTGTAACATTTTTGGCTACGTGGTACATAAAGAGGCAGCAATAAAGGTCAGATTTTTTTCCCAAAGAATGTATTGAAGGTCTGCGGAAAAGTAATCATCAATTTGAAAAATACCTTGTGCAGATCTGTTATGATTCATAAAAGTCTGTATTTACCTGAAACAAAATATATAAATGTAAACATTTATTTAAATTTTCATACAAGCACGAGAAATAAAGATTCTGCAATGATCCAATCCATTAACGGATTCTTTCATTCATAAATATAAAATTAAAATATTAGTATTGCGTTGAGGCCAAAACCTAAATGTTTACATCGTTGGTCTATACACATCCTTTTTGAACTCGACCACTCAACGGATTCGGACGTGGTTTCCTTTATAATCAGTGTAGTGACCCTGGACAACATATTATGGTAAAAAGAGTATTGATAAAATAACGCCCAAGTCGAAAAAGGGACAGAGATTGAATAAGCGCGGGCGGAGCAGCGGACAAAAGACTATCTAAAGATATACAATTCCTTTCCCTGTCACAGTAATATCTCAAAATAAATTCTCCTGCTACATTATTCTTGTTACAAAGACCCGAAAATCTTTTCAGTTGCCAAACATTTTAGAAGACGGCATTTAGAGAAGTGAATAAGGAAAATTAACTTTTCTATAAAAAGAGGCTTTTTCTCGCTCTTTGCAAATGACATTTCATTAATTGTCAGATGTAATTAAGACAGGAACAAACAGCGTTTATAACAGTGAACTCCCTTGTCATTACGATGGCTTTTACAAAAAAAGTAATAAAGCCTATTATTAAATAATATTAATTAAGGTGAGTATTGATCTCCGGTTCTTTGTTGTAGGTAAACGAAGTTTCCAAACTTTAGCATACGATTGTAAGATCCGTTAGTTTATAATTTCACAGGGTTAGGTTAGTTGATGAACCAACTATTTAAAATTATAGACTACCGGTTTTTACAAACTTGTGATATATGCGTAAATATAGTTTTTTTAGGTATAGTATATAAAGAAAGCCTAGCTGCTTCTTAAATTAAAAAAACTGGCCAAGTGCGAGTCGGACTCGCGCACGAAGGGTTCGTATACCATTATCTATAAAAACGGCAAAAAAATCATGTCTGTTGTATGAGAGTGCGCAGGTCCGACTTGCACTTGGCTGGTTTTAGTATATGTTGTTATAGCGGCAACAGAAATACATCATCTGAGAAAATTTCAACTGTCTTACTATCACGGGTCATGCATTATCTACAAAAACGGCAAAAAAATCATGTCTGTTGTATTTGAGTGCGCAGGTTCGACTCGCACTTGGCCAGTATTAGTATTTGTAGTTATAGCGGCAACATAAATACATCATCTGTTAAAATTTCAACTGTCTAACTGTTACGGTTCATGAGATGCAGCCTGGTGACAGACAGACAAACGGACAGACAGACGGACAGCGGAGTCTTAGTAATAGGGTCCCGTTGGTTACCCTTTGGGTACAAAACCCTAAAAAACCCAAAGAAGTAGAATAAATTCTGCATTTAATGCGTACTCAATGAATTCATTGCGCACATAATCATCTCATATAACGGTTTAAATTGAGAGCCACATAAAACCTACATTAAAACCGGGTCCAGAATTAAAATTGCTAAAAGGAAACAAGCTTACAGGATTCCGTGAGTCTATATAAACTTTTTCATAAACCATTTTACCGCTTTATTAAAACAAACATGGACCTTTTAAACGAGCATCATAAAATTACGCGTAACCTCAAACAGCTTTATCTTTTACATTTTAAATCAGACGAATATAGCTTCTATAGTACTTTAAATTTAGCAAAAAATCTGAACTAAGAACTTAACAGTCTTTTAAAAATAAGTATTGATAGGAACTAAATGAAATCCTACACATAAAATACTCAATAATTTTACCATTTTTGTGGTAGAAGAAATATCTTCACCAGAAAATATTTATACTTATCCTTGGGTATTGGGTTTTTTATTAATAGCACTTGTTTCATCAGAAATATATAAATAGCACCTGCATTTTAAATTGCTACAAAAAAATTATCCATTTCTTAAAATAATACAGCGGAGTCAATATTTTAGTACCAACGTTTTCTGTGTGGCATTTTTACAAAGAACTATTAATAATATTCATATTGTTAAAAATTAACAAGGAATTTATAATGTATCAGACTTATTAACAACGATAATAACTGTTTTATTATTTGCTGCTATCAATTAATTGTCAGATTGCCTGTTATTATCTATTGATATTGGTATTATCAATTATTCGCTAAAGACACCATGTGGAAAAAAAAAATTTAATATTCATAGGTACAACACCAGAAAAAATCATATTAGGGCCGTATGTTTCATTCATATAGTCCAGTACACACCAGAGCGGTAACAAGCTGGCCTGTCCTGGACATCATTTATGTATGCGACCTAATGACCTGATGAGCTTGGTCTTACTATAAAAGAAACATAACGAAAAGTATGAATTGTGTGAAGAAATTCTGAGAATTAAATTGAAGTTTTGTTTTGGAATATTCATGCATTATCATCAAAATGTTGACTTTATTAGACGATTCGATTTCAAAAGCAATAAAATTCCTTTTCACAGATAAAAATTCAAACATTAGAAACCTTTAAAAGAAGAAATACTTAACATGCTACTTCTAAAATAAAAATACAGGTAACGTTGAGAACAACCTGTGAGCCGATCAAAGCTTTAATAGGATTTCATAGTAATAATTAAATGAATTCCTTCGTCTGTCGCGTCTGACAAATTCAGACAGTTAAAATATCTTACGTTCCTCCAAGCGGGTTCAGAACGTCCGGAATATTGCGTTCTTTGCACCGACTAGACGCGTATTTCCGATTCTACGAGTTATATGCACTTTTGGTTCTAGGTAAAATTTGGTGCTAAAATTTGAAGCAGGATCTTTTTTGCGAAATTGTTTTATTTTTTATTTTATTACACCATTATTTATTGCATAACATTTAAATTTTGACCATTCTTTTAGTTTGCTCAACGTAAAGTTTTTATTAAATTATTGCAGGTCTTTATTCAAAAGCAGGCTTTGCCCGCGTCTCCGCCAGTGTTAATTCAATCTCTGCCCCGTTTTGGCTTAAGTGTTATTTTATCAACACCCCTAAAGGGCTTATATATTGACCAGGAACACTACGAAGATAATAAAGAAAACCGCATTCAAATCCGTAGAATCCGTTCTCGAGTTAAAACGAAACATATATACAGACAGACGACAGAGAGACAGAGAAAAATTCTAACAATGGTAGTTTTGGCTTCAGTGCAACATTGATAAGCCATTTCATTAAAAATATATATTTAATGTCTTTTTTTCTACTTTATTATTAGCATAGATTTTGTAAATTTGACAACTTTCGGCTGTGTTTCCAATAGAATTATATAAATAAAATGAAAAACAAGCTGAAAGACCACTTATAAATATCATAATCAAAATATATGTGTGCAGCCAGAAAACTCACTTTACGTAGCAAAATCCCAGTCGATTCCAGGCAACTGGAATTCCGAAGACGAAACGTAGAACACGCTCTACCACCTCAACCGTTCCGAACTGACAGTTTGAGCCGATAAAGGCTGTAAAAAGAAGAATTCCTTTCAACGCATTCCGAGCTGTTTTCGAACTATTTCTCAGCTATTGTGCTCTCGAGACGGCGGCGCATGTATTTATTTTGCCTATTTTCAAGTTTTCTGCTCGAGTCGCTCAACGCGAGTTCGGGAAAGGATCTCGAGTGCTCAATACGAGCGAACGAACACTCTGTTTTGTTTCCGGTGTTGAGGAAATGGGGGAAAATATAAACTTTGTTTTCTACACGAGTTCAATTTAACTTGGATAGAAAAGTGAATGACGTCCAGTTAACTTTGGTTTTGATAAAACTAGTTCTTAATTAGTTTAAGCTGCATTTTAATAAATCCTACCTTCTCATTATCACAGTTAAGATCGCGGCTGAGATCCATTTTACAGATTAAATAGAAAAAGAAAAAAAAAGTTGAATCTATTTAATACTCTATCGCAGGGTTTCTCAAAGTAGGGTACGCGTACCCCTAGGGGTACGCCAGTTGATCTTAGGGGGTACGCGATAAAATTTAAGTAGACGTAGACTGTTCAGGCTAATTTCTCATGAATGGACAGCAATACAGGAAGAATATTCGGACCCCCACGCAGAGCGGTGAATTCCTTTTGCCTTTCGTGACTACTTATGTGAGAGTGAGTTTTCACATCTCAAAGTAGGTAACATCGGAGTACATGAATCTACTGAATGTTAAATCTGAATGAAGTTTAAAACTGAGGAAAAATGCCCCTAAAATAGACTCAATTTGTGACAAGAATAAAGCTTATACATCTCACAAATTAAAGGCACATTATTATTTATGGCTGTATATATTTTTTTATATCTTATTTTCTTTTATAGGCAGTTTTGTAGGGGTTCCCCATTGTTTGGGAAATTTCATAGGGGTACGTGGGGCTATAAGTTTGAGAAAGCCTGCTCTATCGGAATGAAACAATGTTTTATTTATAATTTAATGTAGAAATTTATATTATTTATATTTATATTTTTATTTTTATTTTTTATCACAACTCACAACTAGAGCTGCCGCAAATAGTAGTTAAGGCGAATAATTGAATAGCGAAAATTCGCCATTTCCTATAGCGAATAGACGAATTATTCGCCAAAATTATTCGACATCAAAAATGACACTTACCATGTAAATTATTAATATTAAATAATAATATCTGTAATGATATTAGAATTTAAAGTATAAATTATTATTATTATTATTATATGTATGCTTTACAATTTTATATTGAATTTCGTAATAATGTATTCTTTTCTATTTTACGAGAATCTAACTATTACCTATTTCATGATTTTTGAGAAGACAATAAATGTATTTTTTTTTCTTTGTTTCATATTATGTTATTTTTAACAATAATCGGTGGTGGGCAGGAGCCATGACGTCACGGGAGCTGATTCGGCATTTCCCGGCTTCTGTCCGCCACCGACGACCCTCTAGCAGGTGTTTGATTGCATGCAGTGTTTACCTGTTATTGGATTTGCACTCTATTGCATCCTTGGTATGATAATATGTTTCGATGTAACAAAGTGTAATATCTGTTGGTGAACCTAATAAATAAATAAAATAAAATATAATACTCGTGTGTTCATATTAATTATTAGTAAGAAATAAATAAAATAAAATATAAATTTTTTTTTATCTGAAGTTTTTGTATCCAAATTAATGAGCTGTTAATTATTCGTTGAATAGCGAATAATAGATACAATTAGAGGTATTTGCTATTCGACGAATAATAAAAAAGTGGTGAATAATGACGAATAGCGAATATTCGCGGCAACTCTACTCACAACAAAGCACAACTAACTTAGCAACTCTACATTCGCTAACTGCATGAACAGAATTACTTTTCGGTATCGAATGTCGAAAAAATGTAGGCACTATCTACATTTTGTCTCCCTACCTCCAAAATGGAAGGAGATATATTTACAATATGAAATCTGAGCCAGCCAGTCTAAACATGCGCCATTAACGAATAAAATTACATAGAAAGGTTCGCAAACAAAGCCTGATGGAGCAACCCATTAAGGCCCATGCATAAATTGTTGGTTTATTACAGGGGTTCCCAACCTTTCAAATCATCAGACAAAAAAAGCTCAACGTTCCGGAATAAGACACCGGTGAACGACTGACGCTAAAAGTACGACAATGTCTAGAAAAGATTTTGCAGTTCATTTGCAGCTTCACATTGGACATTGAACAAAAGAGTGCCGAAAAATCAACTGAAATTTATTTCAACATAGTCTTATATGACACGGATCACCGCACGCTGGAACTATAATCTCAGTAGAAAACTTCATTAAAACGTGACCCCACACTTTTTAGGTTTTGTGTGCTTTGTGCTAGAGACGCTTAGCACACAACAAGACACGGATAAATTAAAAAATCTCAATATACATTTCGGGTCATACAGTTTAATTTATATATCAACGTATAGTTTAATTTATTCGTTTATATATAGATATATTGATTAATAAAATAAAATTGAAAGTGAAATATATTTCAGGCCCTCTCCTAGGTCCGGCATCAGTCAGATTGTGATTGTTTATTAATCGATATATCTATATATAAAAGTTATAATAAAGACAAAAAAGCGGACTAATCATATTTATTTTAATTTTTTCGTGTATTTGGAATTTTATATTATGCTTTATTTAATTATATACTTATAGTTCTATATGTTCAAAAATAAAAATGAAAGGACTAATTTAAAGGACCATGAGTCATTTTGCATCAAGCTTTCATTTCAACTGTGATGAACCCCATGTCATAATGTAAGCTCTTGGATTGTACTTCATTTCATTCCACGGCAGCTTAGTTCAAAACCAGCGATATATTGGTGAACAATGGTATAGATTATAGATTTACTTTATTTTTTACTTAACATCGAACCATTTTTGCGCTGGATTTGAACTCAGCTGCCGTAGAATAAAATCAACGAAATAAAGTGCGATGATATCAACGCAAGACCACCTTTGACCATCCCATATAATGTGTAAATGGAATTTTGACACGTAGCCTTTCAAGGCCAAGATAATTATGTCAGCCATTGGAAGTCTCACCAACGAAGCCCTATGCCTTGATCAGTTACCGTGACCAAAAACGGCCAGGAGGCATCATTATCATTAACTCTTTAAAATTATAAAATGCATTTAAAACATGTCTTGAATCAGGGCAAAAGGTTTTTATTTTAACAGCTGGATACGTTTCTGTATAAAGTGAACCTAAACTAGTCTTTGACCTTCACAAGTTGTCGCAATTTGTCAGAATTAGCGCACAGGTACCGGTTATCTCGGTTATACAAAGACGAAAAAGAACCACTACTTTCAACCGTTGACGCCCATATACAACGTGAAATTTAAGTCATTTTGTGAACGAAAACTGGTGGCAGTACTCGTCCATATGAACAACTTTACAACGTGAAATTTAAGTCATTAGTACTCGACCATATGAACAACTTTTACTATGAAGCCAACACTGAAATCGTGTTGAACTGAAGTACATTTGGGTCGAGTAAGTTTTTAACATTTCTATGGACTAGCTGATATTTTTATCACGATTTCAGGGTTGGCTCCACAGTAAAAGTTGTTCATATGGACGAGTACTAATGAATTAAATTTCACGTTGTATAAGGTGACTTTAATTTATACAGCCAAACTCATACTGGAGGCTTGGTAAGTGATCAGTAACATGGATCGATAATACCTTTTGCTAATTTCGCAAAATAAAATCTTGAAGTCTCAGTAATTGACTCGGGGCTGGGCTTGCGTCTGTAAGGAACACAAAAAGAACAATTTACGAATTTCACAAAAAGGGTCACTGAACCTTGTTACTGAGCACTTACTGAGTCTTCAGTAAGAATTTGGCTGCATAAATTAAAGTCACCTTATATTTGTCTCATAAGTGACCTCTGTCTAAGCACCCCAGTTTGAAAACCGCTGTGTCGAAGGACAGCCTTCACGCAGGCTGCGATAGACGTTTACCTTCCTACCTTTTTATAGCCTTTCTATACACTCTTCACTTCACTTTTTTAATGGGAATATTTACGGGTAAATAGACTTGCTTATTTAAAACGGAAATAGTGCAGTTTACTTTCAGAAAACGGGGTTTTTCTTTGACCTAGATTTGGTTATTTTTATTTTCACATCTAAATTGCCTATTAACTTTTTCCTTTTTTCTCAGCTATACCTTGTTTTAGTAAAACAATTGTACATGTACAGTGTACAATACAAGGTGACATTTATTCACACAGATATTTTTCAACTATTTTATTCGTAATTCCTATTTAATAAATTGTAACGTCGCTTGCACATCGTGAATTACGTCAATCGATTTCGGGAATTTAATGTAAAATGACAAATGTGCGCAAACGTGAAAATTTATTTATGAACTATTATGGATCTATTTCTTCCATCCATTGTTCTATTTCTCTATCCGATGGAACAACACAACTCAATTCAAATTATAATGACCATTACACACGTGGGGAACAATGAGAAATCGAACAAAATTTTAATCTCCATCTAATTTGTAATGCGGTCCGCCCACCATACGAGTCACGTAAAGTTAAAAAATCCCAAAAGTTCTCTGACAAGCTTCTTATGAGATAGTACTAAATGCGAACATACCCTGATCTATGGGACAAGCTACGTGAAACAAGGACCACGTAGAAGTAAAGTCTGATACTTGACAAATGGACTGCTCACTGCATTGTTTGGTAACAAATTGCTCGAACAAACGATCGAGGTCGCCCAATAGCTCTGTGTTTACAACTTCGTCATAATGATAGTGTGCACTCGCACTACATTCCTCAAAGCCTTATTACGAACGCCACAGAGATTATAATTCCAATAAATTCCAGTTTATCGTTCTCATAGAGACACAGACAGCTCGTTAGACGTTCGTGAATGGTGATTTAAGGTCGTTAGGGACAATGGATGTCCAATAGAAATATAAGGACCACACCGAAGATCCAGCAACAAAGATTGTAAGGACAGCAAAATATTGATTGTTCGTTAAAATTAAGTTACTTAAAAGGATCCTTAAGAAGTTGGGGATAAAATAATGCTGCAAAGGCGAATTTCTTAATTAATTCTTGCTTTTAATTGACTCTTTCTTCTTTGCGTTTGCAACATGCCACTTTAAATTTTATTTTTAAGGTTGTTTCAAATTATTATTTTAATATATCGCGACGACATCCTACGTGGGGTTGTCAGAGGTGTTTTCGGGTATGGACTGTCACTAATAAACACCCGTAACACGATTTTTAATGTAAATGTTTTACATTGGTTATTATATTAGTATTGTACTGAAGCAAAAACTACCATTTCCTTTTTTCTGACTGACTATCTGTTCAGTCCGGTAGTTGGCTCAAAGATATTACAGATAAACCCCCTGGGGTTTTCGTGATGTTTCATGAATACTTAAACTATGTAAAAAAACTTGTTTTAGATAAATAAATATAAGAAAGACCACTCAAGGGATTTGGATGCGGTTTTTTATTGTTGCCGCAGTGATCCTGGTGAACATAAAGAAAGGGTGTTGATAAAATAACGCCCAAGCCGAAAACGGAGCAGAGATTGAATAAACTCATTCACAGCCGCGGGTGAATGGTTAGTCAGTATACTTTTTATAACAAAGAAAAAATAAGTTAAAGTGACTCGACTGCAAATATTTAGCAAAGAATTTGGGCCAAACAGAGACCTTAATATCAAAATTCAACATCTATCACTATCGCTTTCAAAGGTATCGTGATTGGCTAGAAACGATGTGTGACGTCATTTGGATGTTGAATATAAGGCACAAGTGCTTTCCTTCACCGTTAATACAGTATCAGCAAGTGACAATTACACAAAATGCTAATAGCATAAGGATAATAATAAAGACTGCTGCACACTGTAATACCTAAGCAGCGTTAAAATTAGTTACCGAATAATATACTAATTTAACTGTGTGACATCTACCGCCAAAATAAATAAAAATTCCTTACGATCACCTGGTTTAATAATGAACCTCCGAATAAATTACTGAACCTCTTCCGAAAGAGATACTAAGTTGACAAAAAAAAATTCTGCTGACTCAAAAAATAGCCCCGACGACGAGCGTGTTAGGTTGACATGTTAATACATATTGGAAGCCGAGCGAAGCGGAGCGAGGCGACCCCTTAAGTTTTAACAGAATTCATGATTATGGTCAGGCAACTTTGAATTTTTATTCGGAGATCTACGACAAAAAAAGCTGACAATAGTTTTCGCTGAAATGTATTTTCAGCTGGTGAAATAGTATTATGTCATCTTTTTGATGTATTAAGTTTTCGGAATTTTCAGTATTTCATTCGGTAGTTTTCGGTAGTTTATTTATTAGCACAAAAGTTTTCGGTAACTTAGCATTTAAACAGTAACATTCATAAATTGGACATCCTCATTTTTAATTTAGTTTTCGGAGCTTTTATTACTAAGCATAGCATAATTCTGAAAAATTGATTGGTGATGCAGGATTCGAACCCAGGTCCCAAGATTGAAAGTCTGACGTCCTAGTGTCCGAGCTACCTTTGCTTATTATTTTACTTATCACTACTGTTTAACACTTTTAAAGTATGTTTGCATGACATCATCCAAGGCTGCCAATACTCTAGCTAGAAACATTTGTAGCGTTCAAATTGAAACAAATTAAGTAATCATAAAATCGAACTTGCTGTCATAAAACAATGTCGTACTATCCATATTTCAATTTACATATCGGTGCCTTTAATATGAATAAAATTTACTTTTGATTAACATTATCAATTGAAATAAAGTCGTGCCCTTTACTGAGGTTATAAATATTCAACATTTGCATAAAGCATCAAACGAGCGACACATGTGTATTGTAAATTATATTTTATTATTCATGAGATTGAGTTTAAAGTTGCTCGGCGCAGGATACTTCGATGCGTTCAGTTTTTTCGCCCACGCATGTCTGTAGATCTTCTGAGAACTTAATTAGTACCTTTTTAAAATTCTCAAGTTATTTACATTCATACAGAGATCGTGCAATGACAATGATAATAACGAATACAAGTTTTTTTTTACGCAAATAGTTTAAGGTTTATAGCCCGATAGAAATTAGTTTGCAAAGTCGATTTTTAAGGTTTTTGTTTTGTTACGTATCTTGGTCAAGGAATAGATTTTTGTTAGCGGTGTGAATAACTTGAAGAGGAAAAAATCTCGAATAATTTTTTTAAACGTTTATATATTCAAAGACATTATTTATTTAGCATTATTTACAATTTCAACTATGTAAATAAAAGTTGTTAAATATTTTTAATTTTTTCACATTTTATGTGACTTATGATGATACTTTATTTACTTTTATTCCACTGATGCCGACAAAAATATCTGGATTATAATAACATATTTTTTGTACATTTATACAATTATATAATTATTGAATTACGACGATTCTATTTTCTTTTTTGCAAAAGGTGTTTTAAATTTATTTACATTGTTGAAATTGTTATAAAATCATAAAGCTTGCTCTGCAACCGACTTTTAACATATAAACGTTTACAAAAATGATTCGTCTTTTTTTACCTTTAAAGCTGTATATAAGGTCAGATTCAGCACCTCCTTTTGCATCAATCAGAACTGAATTCTACGACGTTTCTTCGCTCTCAGCCGTGGCTGTTACGACCACCAAGAAACACGCGCCCACAAAAATCTGCGTTTTTATTTAATAACTCTGCTCCTAGAAGATATTTTTTAAATATTCTAATACGAGCCGGTGATGTCATTTATTAACTTATTTTTAATAAAATTTCATGGCTGTTTGATTTAAGGAAGGCCCTTTAAGACACAAAAAATATGAGATTTAGAGGTAGCTGCGTATTTTTTTCTATCGAGTGAACTTAAAGGTTTTGCGTTTTTTATAAGATCTCTATCAGCCCTACCAGTCATCGTCCATATTATTTTTACTACACAATGTGATATACTCATTTGAAGTTGTGACGATGACGGCAACTTATCATACTAATATTATAAATGCGAAAGTTTGTGTGAGGGTGTGTGTGTGTGTGTATGTATGTTTGTTACTCTTTAACGCAGAAACGGCTGAACAGATTTGTATGAAATTTAGAATGGATATAGCTTATACCCTAACTTAGCACATAGGCTACTTTTTATCCCGGAAAAAAGCATGTCGTTAAACCGAATAACACACGGGCAAAGCCGCGGGCAAACGCTAGTGTCAAATATTTTTCTGGCCTTTATAGCGATGTTTTTGGTCAAACTAGGGATATATACCACGTCATATTGGCCGTCTAAAAAAGGCCTAGAATTTATTTAATTGAATTGTTTCTCTTTTGAGAGTTATTTTATTAGTTACGAGCCCACTCCGAATCGTTGTTCATAATATCTAATTATCAAAATAACGCGCAAAGGAGAAACAATTGAATCAAATAAATTTTAGGTCTTCATTTAGATGCCCAATATGGACTGGTGTATGTTCCTGATTTTTACAAAAACATCGCGGCAATGACTAGAAAAATAATTAAAATACAGAGCGGGTTCTTAAGTTATTCACGTCAGTAACAAATATCTAGTCCTCGATCAATATCAGTTAGAAAAGTGTACACTTTAGTAAATATCGATACAATAGAACCTCAGAGCAATAGTTCGGAGTAATTGCTCTGAGAATAGAACCCATTTATAAAACAAAACTTGACTCGAAAATTAAATGATATTTTATTGATTTTATTGGTGTTTCCGCTGGCTGGGCTATTATTTATTACCGCGTCTAATGGTAACGACCAGAATCAGCCCCGGGCGTATTTGGAATTTGGAGTAATTTCAGTTTAGACTAAGGGGGCTCTTGTATAACCTAAATATTCCAAAATGTTTAAAGGAACTGTTTTCTTACTCTCATAAAATACGAATGTTAGGGAAGCTTACAAAAATGCAAGCGCAAAAAAGTTGAGGCCTTAAAAGTTGAGAAATTGCGGCAATACAAAAAAACTTGCTTACCATTATTTTACATCAATTTAATGCCTAGAAATAGGAATAAACAATTTTTGAATGGCAAAGTTTTCACAAACAATATCTAGTTATTTTTAGGTATAAGTTTAAACCTTTAGCGGACGCTGTTAGCGAAAGTTAAAATTTTTATCCTTCGAAGAAGTCTTTGCAAACTATACGTATGATATTAAAAAACAGTACATTGCTATTTCTAACCATTCAATCATTTTTGTGGTTGGTAAGACAAAATAGCAGAATGTATTTTTTTTTAAATATAATTTCGAAGACAATTCGTCATCCTCGATTATTACAAAAATGAATACGGAGAGTCAACATTTCATATCGAAATGTATTTCGAGTAATAAGACACGAGTATCGTTTATTTTTCGTTTAGAAAGAGATACCTCCCTACATATTTTATAAAAACCTTTTCCCTAGGTCTGATAAAATATGCATGCGTGCGAGTATATTATTGTCTATTGAATTATTGGTCTAACGTTTTCGAGTCTCTATGAAACATGTGTATCCATTTCTACACGATAAGCAGGTGATGTTAAAAAGGAAACTCTTTCTTCATTTTGTATCTTCCGGATAATCCTACAGTAGGGCGGGAAACCAGCTTACGTTCCAAACTTTACTAACATACAAAAAAGGAATAAGCTATCTAATCTATACTAATAATAAAATAGTGTAAAAGTTGTGTATCTAAATTGAATATTTTCGCGGAATTTTAAATTAATGGATTATTGTATTAATATTGTACTGAGGCCCAAACCACATTTTATTTTTGTCTGTATATATGTATATTCCGTTTTAACTCGAGAACCACTACATGGATTTGAATGAAGCTTTTTTTATTATCATCGTAGTGACTCTGGTCAACATATAGGCTATAACGCGTGTTAATAAAATAACGCCCAAGCCGAAAACGGGGCAAAGATTGAATAAACGCTGGCAGAGCCGCGGGCAAAGGCTTATAGGTACATTAAAGTTCCTTTAAATTTTAGTAGTTTCAGTTACAAAATTAATCACACTGTAGAAATGAATTTAAAGCCTGCAAAAAGTATAAATGCCAATGTGATTTCTGCACTTGAAAAAAAAAACGATATATTATCAAAACAAATGTAAAGTTTTAATAAAGTATATAAAAAGTCAATATTCCGTTATTCGCTACCACAAATAAAATCTAGATCCAGTGTTTTATTGACTCAGCTAAAAATACTAGCAATCATCCAGTTCAAACGAATCGATATGGATGCCTCATCAATACAAAATTGTGATCGACAATCGCAGCGCTTTTTTCCTGAAAACGCTGTAAATAGGCCAACTCGAATAAATAAGCGAGCGAGGAGTTTTCCATCTCAGCTGAATGCCTTGTCGGGACATGGGGGGACATGTATCGGTTTCTATTATCAAATATTCAACGACAATTTTTCCCAAGTATTTTGAGGATTCAATAACGAAACGAAACCCTTGTTGTATTTTTTTGTCTGTCTGCTAACTTACTCGTAAAAATACACTTTGCTGAGTTACAAATACGATGTGGAAATATTCTCGTACAAGAGGATATTAACTTAAAAAAATATTTTTAATTTATGTAAGCGGAATAATTGTTATACGGAATCATGTAGGTATATAACTTGGTATATTGTAAGATCACGTAGTACATTGTTTTTGATATGATCTTCTAATTAAGGCTGTACCTGAGCCTAGAACTTGAACAAAGTCAAATTTTCGATGGTTCCTTTGAAAAAATTAGGACTTAATAATGAAAAAAATACATTTGATTTATTGATCTTTTATCTAGGTGATCTACTTATAAACAGATTTATACTTTCGTCAAAAATAAAATGTTTTCCACCCTCTGTTTTTTTGTTCTCAAACGTTCGTTTCAAGAACGCGTTTAAGAGACTACCTTGTTTTTTTTTATATAAAATAGGTAATAGAAATATAAAGGTTTTCTACTTAAATCCAGTATTTTTTTCCTACAAAATATTTCAGTATTAGCTCAAAACCCTCCGATCTGCTGTTTCACGCGTAATTATTAGTATTACGCGTCCTAGACAAATATGTCAATTAGCTAACCAATAATCGCCTCTATCAAAAACTAATAAAGTATTTGACATTGGCCTTTTTGTGTTGGACGGGTAATAACATTTTTTCCTAGCATATGCCATACTCTTAAATATTAATTACTAGCCTTTGCCCGCGGCTCCGCCCGCGTTTATTCAATCTTTGCCCCATTTTCGGCTTGAACGTTATTTTATGAAAATACCTTATAGCCTATATGTTGACTAAGGTCCAACGGTGATAATTAAAAAACGACATCCAAATCCGTTGAGTGGTTCTCGAGTTAAAGGTTTAATTAAATTTTTGCCCCGTTTTCGGCTCAGGCGTTATTTAACACACCTTATAGCCCATGTGTTAACCAGCATCAATCTTTAAAAATATTTAAAACACAACTTTCTGACTACTTTATTATTAGTATGGTAAAAGGGAATTATTAATATTAATAAATATCTGATTTAACCTAGAATCGATTTTTTTAACCCTTATATAGTTCCTCTACAATAGACTTGTACACAGGATAAACAAAATATTATTATATTTAGTCCGCCATTTAGATTATCAAAAAATATTGGACACGTATTTTTTCTTTTGTCAATCAAACAAAAAAAGTCACAGATAAAGCGCGTCAAATTTTGGGAGTGGGGGAAAATGACGTCACTTCTCCGTAAAATTGTTCCTAGATGTGACGTCACGCGGAACTTCAGCGGGCTATATCTTCATCATTGTTTGTTTAATTGAAAAAAGAAAAATACTTGTCCAATATTTTCTGATAATCTAACTGACGGACTAATACATTTTTTTTAGTCATCATGCCTATTCTTGGAGCCCTGTACAAGCTATACACCTTGCCTTGTATTTTCCGTTACATTTAATCCTGTGTCAAATATCCGGGTATAAGTTAGTAGTATGATGACGAAGAAGACGAATTCGCTGTCCACCCACACTTTCTTGTATTTCTATATCGACCAGCCGACCTGTTCTCGTGTTTCGATACGGGCCAATCGACCGGAAGTAATCGGTTGTGTCGAATATCGCGTGATACGGAAATATATACCTCGTCTATCTATTTATACTTATACTGTCATCACGCTTACCGCGTTTGTCAACGTGCGACACTGTATGTGTGTCGCGTGTTAGGCGTGTAAAACTCGTCTATTTCATACACTCCAAATCCCATAGGGTCACATTTATGTTCAGTCTGTGTGCTTCTGATGGCACGTTAAAGCCGGTGGCCGTGTTTGTGCCGCAAAATAAATAAAAAAATTATACTAGGTGAAATCTAAACAACCGACCAAATTCATACTGCAGACTCGGTAAGTCATCGGGGAAAAAAAATGTTTTTGGCCCATAGTGCCTGCACTAGGAATTGTACTTAAACTAGTCCAAGCAGTAAAGGAGCAAAAAAAATATTTTTCGAAATTGGCCAAAAGGATTACTGAATCTAGTTCTTGATCACTAACCGAGTCTCCAGTATGAATTTGGTCGGTTGATTTAATTTCACACATGAATCCCCGAGAGGGTGTCAGAGATTTTGCGGGTGTGAACTGTGAAATGCAAGTCACAGTCCACACTCGGCACACCCGCATTTCACCGACGATTATTACGTCCCAACGTGACGGGTGGTGAGCCCTATCGCCGTTCTTCGGGCACAAATACACACTTTTTTTAGGGCATGCAGGTTTCCTCACGATGTTTTCCTTCACCGAGAAACTCATTTGTGCATGCCCGGCCGGGGATCGAACCTGGATCTCAAAGATTGAGAGGCTAGCGTTCTACCCCTGAGCTACCGCCGCTGAATTGAAAGTACAAGTACGGTGGTAAAGAGCTCGACACGGACGTAATGAATTAAAATATGTATGTTTAGATCGCTGAAACTGATTAAATATTTTTTATTTCGAATTATTTGTTTTCAAAAATCTTATAGCGCCGCGATATGTTAATAAAAAAGTTGATTTAATTGGACAGTGATTGTTTGGTACGTAAGTACTTGCTGAAATTTTCTGTATTATTCGCGCGGCAAGCTTTTTGAAAATAAATAATTCAACATAAAATTATAAATCAGTTTCAGCGAAACCTATTTTATTCGTTTTAGGACTTGCCTTGAATAAAAGATCGTTTTTAAAAAGGTTTTTTATTTATATCTTTAAGAATAGAAAAGGTAAAGAGAAGAGAAAATAGATATGTGTAGGTCTACCTACTATAGGTACAATCTAGCTAGATAGTAGAGTTTTAAAGCAGCCTTGAAGCTGCTGAAGAAAACGTTTTGTCATACATTTATCCTGAACCATTTTTCCATATAAACATATCCTCCAAATTTATCATACAAAATCACAGTAGGTTTAAAATTTGTAAATAAATTTTCGCGCAGCTATTTCTGTTGGAAAAGTGTTTAAGGTGTGTTACGCATAATGCTTGTTTAATAATAATTGTTTGTCTACTCCCTTATACAAAAAGCTAATTACAACATCAAAAACGGTTTAACAAGTACCCGTAGGTTATCAGTATAGCAAAAAACAACAATATTGTGACACCATTATTCTGCGCTGTGATTGCCCCAGTTAATTACTCACTGTTTAGATAAAACAATCAGCTACTATATTTCATCTTTTGCTTTAGGCTAGGCAAAGTATCTCTGCTATGCAGCCACGAATACTTCCACACACAGAACATAATGTAACTATATAATGTTCTGTGCTCCCTCCCACACAATGACGTATC
This sequence comes from Ypsolopha scabrella, assembly GCA_910592155.1. Classification (NCBI taxonomy): domain Eukaryota; kingdom Metazoa; phylum Arthropoda; class Insecta; order Lepidoptera; family Ypsolophidae; genus Ypsolopha; species Ypsolopha scabrella. Next base: position 18,469,321 of record OU342975.1, on the reverse strand, counting down.
TATAACTCGTTGTATATAATACTAAAAACCTCATATTTCCCACAGAACTTCTTCAATAAGGATTAGTCCATACATTAATGACAATCAAGCTGAACAGATAAGATCAGAGCCTGTGCTTGTAGTAGCAAATACAAAAAAAGGGAATAAGTACCGTGCTTCCTTTTTTTCTTTTTTCATGAAAACTTATACAAGGCCAAGTGTATGTAGTGTGTTGTATTCATGGTAAATCTATACATATATTTAATATTTGTTGATAAAATACGGGACACTCGTGCTGCCTATTATGAAAGGAAGTAAAGAAGCACTCGTGTCCCAACTCAATGGTCTTTATAATGTCATAGTTGTACAAAATACTATTTTATCTTTTTGAAGAAAATATCTGCGTTTTCAGACACTTCACCTCAGACTTCTGTAATATTTACAGCTCAATTTCTGTTAGTTACATCGTAATGTAATGATACATCCCGTAAATCATTTTAAGTAGAATCCATCAAGGCAAAAGTGAAAATTTTAAAGAAATATCTGTCCGGTTCTTGATATTTTAAGCATATTTTTAGCTAAAAGTTACGCTCGAGAGCAGAAAAGTTCAAAATATAATCAATGTTATTTTCTACGATAGTACCTACTGCGTAATTATAATATGTAGCATTTTTTATGTATCCGTTAAAATTATCTTGTTTTTGATTTTACAATCCCAAGATTATCTACATTCAAGCAAAACACGTTTTCGGAGACATTTTCGACTGTCTGGTCTCAAATCAGGTTCGGGTTTTACCTTTTTCCTCTCAGTTGATGCTTGTGATTGTTGCTATTATGTTTATTTTGAACTGTTGCCTACTTATCTACATAAATATTTTTATAGCACACCGTGCGTAAAATGACCACTTTACGCACGCTGCGCTTGCGTAAAGTCGGCATTTACCGCACTTTTGCTATAAAATATTATACGATACTAGTGCGAGAAACTCTCGTATCGTAATGTACTAATATTCTATATTAGACCCAACCGGTTTCCCTAAAGCCCTTGAGAATGCTGAATAGCGAAACCGGTTCGACATAATAAAGAATATGAATATGTATGTGTACAAGTGTTTAAAATAAACATAATTTTTTCTTTAAACTTCTCCTTTTCAGAAATGGTGTGGATTTTTAAATATAAAAAAAATCTTTAGTCACCGTTCACATTTCTTAATATCAGATATACTTACATAGGTAAATCCGTAAGGTAAATTAGTTAAATTATTTAAATTATATTTACAGCGGCAATAATTAAGTCTCAGGCCAACACATATGGGCACCTTTTTATCGCGGGAAATAAGTCCGTTACGTATAGACGACATATAATAAATAGGATCGTTCCCTGGAGACCACATATAATAAATAGACCCATTCCCTACGGACGACATATAATAAATAAGTCCGTTCCCTATAGGTACGACATAATAATAAATAGGTCCGTTCCCTGGAGACCACATATAATAAATACACCCATTCCCTACGGACCACATATAATAAATAAATTTTCATGCTTTAAAACTGATTTTATAAGGATATGACGTCATCACATTAGGTTGGATCACTCTAAGCATCACTCCGAGTGAAACCCACTCGTTTTGAAACGTAACCCAATTCAAACGAATGCAAAGCAAAGCTATAGAATAAAGCAAAGCAGTCAAAGTGACAGACACATCACTTTCAGTGATTCCAACAGCAAGAGTAATTTTAAAATTGCGACCTCGGTATTACTTTTTTCAAAACTTCGATTCTGATAGAACTAAAGAATATAGGTACAGACTGTCAAGTATAAGTTGGCGTTCCATTTCCATGGACGCCAATGGCAATGGAACGCCAACTTATACTTGACAGTATGTACCTACCCAGCTAGGGTGAGTTCGAACAAAACTCATAAATCTACATTTAATAACACATAAATCAGGTACATGATCCGACAGCCAATACATTTCTGTTAAAATAAACTAGCTTTAAATACCTATTCGTACAATGAACTCTGTCTAATATAAATAATTATTAGTAATTAATAATAATTATAATATAAATAGGTTTAAAAATTGACCCTAAACTCTTATTATTTGTTGATAGTGAGCCTTGAATCCTTGCAATGTTATACGACAATCACGATATAAAAAATATTTTTATAGGACTAACATAAGGCAAACCAGAATAACTTTGACATACTATTTTAAAACTCTAATTCTAGAGTATATATACCTATATATAGGTATACTCTAAAGTAAAAATGGGTTTCGGTGATTACGCCTTTAGCAAGGTTTGATTTTTTAAGGAGTACTTAATTTTTTGTTTTGATTGAGGGTGTGAGGTGAGGAGGTAGTTCGCGAATTCTGATAATTATTGGTAAAATACCTATTAAAACAGGGTTTTTTGATAAAGTTGGTAACATTTAAAATTTGTCAGTCTTTCGAAGCGTTCAAGAAAAAATACGTCTTAGGGTGCGTTCAAAGTAAATGGAAATGTGTGATGATGACGTCACTGAAGATCAAATTAATGTCATCGCTTTTTTTTAAATTCAATAAATGTTATGAACGCTTATTTTAAAATCTGTCGACTAAAAACGGTTCAGGAAAACTATTCCTCGAGCTGGTTTTCGAATCGTAAATATTGGTGAAAACAAGAATAGGCCAATTATTTATTTTTCACCTCAATCACATAGGATATGATATCTCTTTGGGAGAGCAACTTCCGAGCGGACTAGAAGTTTTACGCGATCTGTATTAAGTAGACCAACTTATAAAATGTACTGGGCAACTACGCAATCCTACACTGCGCGTGGCCCGGCACGCACTTGGCCGGTTTTTCGAATATCATATCAGACGCATGAAGCGCGTGCTTCAAACCAATGTACGAGTCACCAATGGCCTGAGTGGATATATCGCTTTTCTCAACTATAATCTGGCAACCCTAATGATATCAGACCCACACGTAGTATGATACAGAATCAATTATAGCAAGATGTTTAGTAGTGAGACTACGCTTCTGCTCATACCCCTAATCTACGGATAAACTACTTATTGTGCACAAGTTTCATTCGCATTCTATCTTAATGACATCAGCAGTGGTATGAGCGAAACTACCCGATTCCTATCTTTATTACTAATGAACGCATTTAGGGACCCGTATTAAGTTGTTACGGACCCCTCTATCGATAACCAATATTAAACCGCGATTAAACCTATTAAAAACCCGTAGTTCGTGAACGTTTTGAAACAGGTTCTTCGCTTTCTGCTCTCGTACCGGAACATAATCATGATCACTTGATTATTTCAATCTTTACACTAAAATTGCTCGGTATTTTTACTTTAATTTGTCTTTTAATGGAAAAGCATAAAAAGTTAATTGAAACTTGTAAGCTAGCACAGAAACCAATGTTGGTAATTGTAGGTAGAGGTTAGTACTCCCTACTTACTAGGAAAAAATGTTATTACCCGTACAACACAAAAAGGCCAATGTCAAATACTTTATTAGCTTTTGATAGAGGCGATTATTGGTTAGCTAATTGACCTATTTGTCTAGGATGCGTAATACTAATAATTACGCGCGAAACAGCAGATGCAGGTTTTAGCTAATACTGAAATATTTTGCAGGGAAAAAATATTGGATTTACGTAAAAAACTTTTATATTTCTATTACCTGTTTTATGAAAAAAAAAACAAGTTGATCTCTTAGCCGCGTTCTTGAAAAGAACGTTTGAAAAACGAAAAAAAAGAGAGGGTGGAAAACTTTTGTTTTTTGACAAATGTATAAATCTTAGTACATTGTTTATACGTGGATCACCTAAATAAGAGATCAATAAATCAAATATATTTTTTTTAATATTAAGATAGTCCTACTTTTTTCAAAAGAACCCTCGAAAATCTGGCTTTGTTCGTGTTCTAGGCTCAGGCACAAGACTTCCTCAGTAACTTAAAATATTCGTTTGTTTGTTAGAATTTAGTTGCTATGATCAAAACCAGATACTTTGGAGCTGTTAGATGATAGCTGCGTCGTCGCCCAGTGCCCCACCTTAGGGTATTTTCCCCAGGGGGTTTTTACGGTAAAAAATTATTCTTAAAATGAACTCTTTACGAGACTGTTTAGAGTTAATTAAATATTAACGTTAATTGAATAAATAATTAACTTTAAATTATGTTTTATCTTTAAATTAAGTGTTTAGAGAAACAAATTTTGAAAAGTGTCAATTTTAGGGGATTTCCTCTTCCAAAACCCACCCATTTTTACAATTAAAAATCTGCGACATGGCAATAGTAATGAAATCAAAATTCGAACGCTACTTATATGTAGTACAATACAGCAGTGACAACTACTCGTACATTACAAGGAAATCCTTGTTCCAATATACGTAGTCAGTCATACAGTGGAATGATTGGAAAGGCATCGCTACCGCAAAAAAAAACACAAAGACAAGACCGGTTTCTTCCCGTCGTCGTGCGTAACGTAAACCTATGATTAAAGCCTTCATTGTCTGGTTCGAAGTGTGCTCAAGGATAAACTTGTTTAGCAGAAGCCAGATCGATGCTCTTGGATTCGTTACATAAATCTTAACGGAGCTCCGACATCGACGACGGGTTGAATTAGTTGGTTACATCGCGAGATACTCTATACGTGACATTAAGTGTTTTGTTACTTACACAGCTTACAATCTCTCTCTATCGCAGCTATCTTTCTGTACAGGCAGCCCACTATTGGGCATACGCCTCTTCTAATTCACCACCATCTCTTTCATTCCTTTGCTAGTCCCGTCCACCCTCCCTAAATTAAAGACTTGGCCAGCTTTCAGCATGGAATGCGAGTCAGTAAAAGAATATGGATGTCGGTAACATATGGAAAGTATCCATGGATACAGCCATTCACAATAATTCTCAATGAAGCAATTTATTTTTTCAAGATACCTACTCTTGCAGTAGAGATGATTTATTCTTCACCCAATGATAATTTCATAGAATCGTATGACTCATATCCTCTATCACTAAGTCCTATAAACTGTTGCAATGAAAAAAGAATCATTTCATGGCGATAAGTGCCAATTTCACGCAAGTGCATCTTCACTGAGTGCAAACTACTAGCTACCTAGATCTTAAAATAGCTGCTAAAGTAAAATACGCGCGTATGTGTCAAAAAGGAGTTCTTAGCAAAACGTATTCCATATAATAATTGAAGATTACTATACAAGGTAGGTAAGTTATCACATCCGTGAGCGAGCGAAGCGAGCGAGGTGTCTGTTGTTGGAGGGTGTACTAATTAATCACCTGCACCCGTATTGAACACTAAAGAGTGGAAATAAAAAAAGCTTGCAAAAATATGTTTGCAACAAGGTTTTTAACAGGAAAATTTTAGTGCCGACTGCTGCCATATTGTTTTTAGACGACTTTTTTTTCGTGCAGTCGTCGCACTGGTCAGTGCGATTGTTTTAAAAATAAATAGTACATTTATTATATCAGTGGGTTGGAAAGACGGGTATTGCCTAACAAGGTGGAGGCTTGCCGAGGCCAAGTAATTAATGGAAATAACTAGAAATCGCATTATTTATGCATTATCAAAATATAATGCATAATGTATAATAAAATATTGTTTTTAAAAAAATGCTTGTAAACATGCACTAAAAAATGGCAAAATATGCACAAAATATGAACAATCAAAATGCTATTTACTAGGAGGATTTACGTTTATTTTCAAAAAAAAGATATAATCAATCAGCAAATCTTGTAACAATGACAATACACAATTAAATATAGTTCTAGATTTTCTGGAGCAAACTTGTGACGTTTGTAAGCTGAAAATTACCTCTCAACGTCAACTTACGTTACAAAGACTGTACTTGAAATATGGCGCCATTTCTGCAGAAACCTCTTCAGGCAGGTTTTGGCCGGTGCCGTTAATGTATGCGTTGACTTACTTTTTTCCTTCAAGGCTCGAGATTTTATTATTTATTTATTTTTTTATTTATTTATTTGGACCACCAACATCTAGTACATAAATACATACATTGTTTAGCGAGTTATAAGTTGTAGGATATATGTCTAGACAATTATAGGCGGACACAGCATGCAAAATGGATGCAGATTATACATTATTAAATTACAAAATTATCATGATTACATATTAAAACAATTCAATACAAATTTTGCACATGAAATATTTAAACACAATTATTATGCCAGAGATTATGTAATAAAATATAGTAAAACGAAAAAAAAATTAAAGATATTAATAGGTTAATTATATATACAATTATAAAAGAAAATCCTAACAAAAAAAAAAATAACAAAGCGAAAGAAGTTATGATGCTATTCATAGGCTGATTTAAAAATGTTCGACAAAATAGATTTTTTAAAATGATGTTTATTACCATTAAACAAGTCAAGATGATGTGAGTGTTTATTGAGTAGAGCTGATAGCCTATTCAACGGAGAGTAATGTTGGCCCAAATTAGTCTTGGATGGCGCTGGTCTCAGAACCATAGCTCTGCGAGCACTCTTGGGAAGTCTTATTGGTATGTTAAATTGCAATTTCGATAATAGCTGGGGACAATCAATTTCACCAATTGCAAGCTTCCGAAGAAACTCCAAGTCAAGCAAAGTTCTACGATCTGACAGGGAGTGCACTCGGAAATGCTTTAATCTATCCACATATGATGGAAGCTTTTTAGCCATTCCACAAGAGTAAGATAAGTGCCACAAGAACCTTTTCTGTAGACGTTCGATACGGAGTATGTGTTTTTGATAGTGGGGGGTCCAAACCACGCTGCAATACTCCAAATTACTCCTTACCAAGGAGTTAAACAGGAGTATTTTTGTGGCTGAGTTGTGGAAAATTTTGGCGTTGCGTATTACAAATCCTAACATTCTTGACCCCTTATTTATAATGTTATCCATGTGTTCTATGAACTGAAGTTTTGAGTCAAAAATTACACCCAAGTCTCTAATGCTTTTCACATTTTGAAGTGTGGTATTGTCAATGTTATAAGGATTACCAATAATGCTATGATTCCGTGTAAAAGATATGGAAGAACATTTTTTTAGGTTGAGTGTCATCTTGTTTTTTACACACCAATAAGCAACTCTATTTATATCCTCTTGAAGAAGCTCTGAATCATACAATGAAGTGATAGTTTTTGTCATTTTGAGATCATCGGCAAAGAGGAAAGCCTTGGAATGCTGGAAGCAGTTAACTATGTCATTAATAAAGATGTTGTATAACAGAGGTCCCAAGTGCGAGCCTTGAGGAACTCCTGAAGTTACCGGAAAAGCGTGAGATTGGTAGCCATTAACGACCACATTAGAACTACGACCCTTCAAGTATGATGTGAGCCAATTAAGCAAGGCGCCAGTAATACCGTAAGATTTAAGCTTTACAATAAGGATCGAATGGTTCACCTTATCAAAAGCCTTGCTGAAATCTGTGTATATAACGTCAACTTGTTGATGATTGTCTACAGCTATGACCAGTTCCTGTAAATATGACAACAAATTGGTATTTGTAGACCGATTCTGCATAAAACCGTGCTGATGGTCAGTCAATTGCGGTTTGAAGTGATTGCTTAAAAATGGGCAAAGCAAGGCTTCAAAAAGTTTACCGAAGGTTGACAAGACCGATATAGGCCGATAGTTTAAGACAACGCCATCGTCGCCGGACTTTAGGATAGGTACGACTCGAGATAGCTTCCACAGCTCGTACAAACGACAAATATCATATTTTATGTAAAACATAATTTAATTTGTCATTTTTCCGATAGTGAACTGGAAAGGCGTTACTCTCTTCAATCATTTATTCCAATATTTCGAACTACTTGCACAAAGCAGGTTTTTATCTATAATTCGAATTTACATCTCGCATTTACAGCTTACTTTCAATATATTTGTGATGAAAAATCAGTTAATCACCTTTTTAAACCCGTTAAATTCACACCTGAAATCCGAAACGTAAATCAAAATGACATGACATGACATGACATCGTAATAAAAGATCGTTTGACAGCGCACTAGTTCATTCAAAGCGTGCACACTGCAACTGCACATCAACGGAACAGAAGACTGACAAAATCCATGAAAAATTACATTACGTTTACGTTGACGCCTGGATCGTTCGTCATGAATGGATGAAGTCGCACGCCGCCCGACACACAGGTGCAACGAACAAAGCTTTAAAAGCCTGGGGAAAATTGTCTATCGATTTCTGCTAAAATATACGCTCCCTGGCTTTTAAAGATTAGGGGAACGACGAAGAATACAGCATCCGATAATTATTTTGGTTGACGGCTGCCAATGTTTCGGAGGCAGATGTTTGATTCCCTAATAAATTGGATTCTCCTTTTATTATTCCCTCGCCAAGGAGGCCGTTATAATTATTGCCCTGTCTTTATGATTTTCTTACGAGTGGATTTCTTGAGTTTCAGGGCCTTTTTATGTGAAGTGTTAAACAAAGACATTCAGGATTTATTGACATAAATTGTCTTTTATCGCTTTTTAATCATACGGCAATCAAATAAAAGACGATCCCTTTTGTAATATCGCTCCGGAAAGGGTGCGTTCGGTTTATGTGGTCATTAAAGCCTGAACATTGCGTATCAACAACCCCCTGTTTTCTAATAATTGGCAGTACTAAGCGGAAATTTCATGAGTCATAATCATAAGCATAGGTTTTCTGTCACGCAATAGGGTATAAACTTTTACTTTTTCGACTCGTAAATTCGAGTAATCGTGTAATGAAGATAAAGGAAAATTACGATGTTTTTCGTTTTCACGATATAGCAACGCGACTATAATATGCCAGTGGGGTGCCATGCTGAATATGAAATTATATACTTCAGCAGGCTATTGCTTAAATTAATTAAAAACTCTATGGGTGTAGAGTGTAAAGGCGAAACTGTTTGCGGCAATAAATTCTCTTTTTGTATCGTGTGTTGCAATTAAAAATGATTAACCGGGGCATGTGGAACCATGCCAGTTAAACCGAAATAGCAAAGCAAAAAGATAGAACAAAGCAACTTAAGAACATTGAACTTGTCGCAAAAACAACATATAGGTACAGAACAAAATCTTGTTTTACAGTTTACTGGCCAAATCTGTATACGGATATAATTAATGTTGTTATCATGCAAACTAGGGGTACTAAATACAGATGGAGAAAAAAGTTTCTTCTCAAATTGCCGCCAGTTTCTTGAGCCTGATAATGTGCGCAAAGCTCTTGGGACATTCGTATCTTTCACGAGATTTATAGGTCTTCTAACTTGAAGATTATTGGGTGAAGTTGGCGTAAAAGTCGGTTTAAGAGTAGTATTTACTCGACTTTTTGAAAAAGATGCGTAATTGTGATTCATTGCTTTCATATTACAGTTTTTGGCTCTCTTGGTCTGTAAGTAAAGGTGGTTGCGACGGGTCTTTTTTCCAAGCGCACTACTTATGACTGTATTTGTATTGTTTTTAGTAAAAAGTATAAAATTTATGTGGTTTATGATCCTACGCGACAACAATAGTTTAATGTCAATTAGGTTTTTCGGGCAACGTTGTATTTCATCATAGATATCATAATATATTATAGAGGTCAGTGTATGTATTTTATGCATTTATGCATTTTATACACTGCACAATATTCAAGCGTTGATGTGCGTGATGATCTTTTACAAACTAATGCACAAAATAACACAACTTTTCTAAAAAACCTAATTGACATTAAACTATTGTCGCATAGTGCCATAAACCACATTAATTTAATATTTTTTTATCAGAACAAGGTAACAAAAACGAACTTTTTTGTTGTTGCATGAAATGTTTTTTTGTTTTCATTGAGTAATTTGTGGGCCGAATCCGAATTTAAACTCACATTGTCTCTATTAAATTTCAATAATAATTTAATAGTAAGATAAAAAGATCCATGAAACCAAGCTTAGTTTTTAATTGAAGAGTACAAAACAATCACACCCCGATTTTTCATAGAAAAAACTTAGCATGAAATGTATGGACAGAGTAAGCTCATAAGGAATTATTGTTTTTTTGGAAAAATAAGGATCAATCACAAATTCTGTTATTTTTGCCAAGACAAATATTAATAAAGGGCTTGTAATGATAAAAAATAAATGGTAATAAGTGCAAAATCTCTTCAGAAATATTAAAAAAAACGTATAATTTTCCATATTTAAAGTCGATTTAACCAAAATTTTGAGCTGATAGAAAAAATCTGAGTTCAGGTTCGGATTCAGGACCTAATTTTGTATAGAAATAACAAAAAAATATTCAAACAACAAAAACCATGTTGCCCTTATAATTAATGCGTTTGAGAATGAGACCTGGGGCCTAGAACGAGGCACAAAAAAATGTCTTTTGAAAGAGCCTTCGTCAAACTGGATTTTTTAAAACAAAATATCAAGTTTGACAGCTGAAGACTTTTCAAACAAAAGACACTCTTTTGATGCCTCGTTCTAGGCCCCTGTCGAAAGTCGTAACCACCTCAAACCATTTTATTAACCAAGGGAAGGGTAAGAGGTAGGTAACAGGTAGAGCGAGCACGCAATTTCAGCCAAATAATACGAGTAGTTTTAAAATTATTGAAAATATAATGTAGTGGATTGTCAGACTTTTTAATAAGCTAGCCGGTTGAATACCTCTAAAATTCACAACCAGCATCGCTAAATACCGTGAATTTCAGTCAACAGAGTAGTAAATAGACGTTGGAGTCAATCATGGAGCAGCTACTCGTTGCCGTTAGTAGAGTTCCACTCATCAAACGCTAATAGGGTCCGGCGTCGAGTGCAAGGAAATTATTGATTTCAGCCTAATTTCCGGCTGAATGGCGTCGATGCCGTTGCCGGGACCGATGTGGCGTACGGGCGTGGACACTGGACATGTGCTAGGGCTGCTCGCTCTATGAACTTAAATTTAAAGCAATTTGAAAGTAACAAAAAAGCAACGTAATTTTTTGGGAAGGATTATTTACCTTATTATATAGAGGGTAACGTTATAGTTCTCGTCTTGCAATGGATTCTTGAAATCAGTTTTATTACACAATGTAAGAATATCCGTGGTGTTATCTGATCAAATCTCAGTTCGTGGAAACTTGTGTTTTAGATTAAACATACATTTTTTTGTCCTCCGTATTGAAATCAAGTAATTTAGTTTTTGTTGTCTCTGAAGATGGTTTAATTGTTAGAGCAGTCTTGATGATAAAAGGTGATAGATAATGTACATACATTTTAATGGTCATTACGGAATCGAATCCTAATATCCCATTGAAAGGCGTAACCAATAAAACCACCTGAGTTGGTGCGGCGGAGGGGCGTAGGCATACGGTCAGGGTTACTCCCGAGTCGGTAACATCTGTATATGCATACCGACACGCCAATATTAATTAAAGGTAGTGGCGGAAATATGTCTGGATCTGATAAAACCTGATGCAAGTTGTGAGAATCCATTACGTGTTCGGTTTTCTTATACCTGTGTACTTTAAATGCTGTCGTGCTGGTTTTATATTGTGATTAATTACGTACATATACTATAGTAGGAACATTTCGCGGTTAGATTAATATGTAGGAAAGAACATGACGCTAATGAAATTTAATATAAATTGTGGATATTTAATCGAAAGTTTGTGTGTGTGTATGTTTGTTACTCTTTCACGCTGAAACGGCTGAACGGATTTGGATGAAATTTAGAATGGATATACCTTAAACCCTAACTTAACACATAGGCTACTTTTTATTCCCGAAAAAAGCATGTCGTTTAACCGAATACACACGGGTGGAGCCGCGGGCAAAAGCTAGTTTTATATAATATTGAAATCAGGAAAATATTAAATTTGACATCATTAAAAGGAATTATAGATACCGATCTATACCAAATCGAATGAACTATTACATCCAAACTATAAAAACTATCAGTTAGAGACTACCACTTTCAATAATTGCCTTAATCGTCGGAGCGTTTTCGATCGAAGGTCGTTGAAAGGTTTCTTATTCCTTTAATTAAGTAGTAAATAATCCCCGCTTGTTTTAGTTCAGTAGGTGGTAGAGCTGATGCAGGGGTCGATTGTGGAGGTACCACTATATTCGCAAACCCCCCCCCGAAGTTATTCAACGCACAACCAGGTGGCCTACCAGGCCTGCGACCGATTGATGGCGGTATGTCCATCCCCAATCGCCGGCTCCTAAACAAAACAGACCGTTGACGGGCAACGGCGTTACTGGTGCGAGGGTTTCAGCACCGCGCTCACCAACCCACTGCCCAGTGTGTATAAGTATGGGCATTTCTTCCAGAGACCGCAAAGAGTGGCGAAATGTTGTAAAGGCAGTATGAACCAGGCCAACAGCCATATGTATGAATGGTTTATATTAACACATTCTTTATTCATTGTTAAAAAACCTAACAATTTTCTTTCTGTCGTTAATATAAATATTTTAAAGTTTTATCTGACAACAATAATTGAGATAAACATTTGGATGTAAGCTCGGATTCTATTTTAGGCTACTTACGTCTGCTTTCTCTGTTTTCCATTTTTATTTATAATATCTATTTGTTCGCAGCAAATAAATCGCCATATCTTCATAAACCGTACGACCATAACGTGTGTCAATAAAATTGCTAAAATGATAAATAAAGTTCCGATAACTCAATATATTTCATAATACGAGCGATACTTAATTAATTTAAAAGCACACGGTAACCCTATGGTAGGCGCTGCTGCAAGACCGTGTCGGTTAACTTTTAGCTCGATCCAACGTAAAAGGTCAAACTTTATGGAAATTCTGAGGGTGACAAGTTTACAAAAGGATGGGCCGAATCTACATCTTCCTCTCTTCTGTTCACGGTTTATCCCGACCTTTGATGTCTTCAACCTTATCTTTCATTCTTTGTTCTTATTATATTTCTCATTCATTTTGTATTTGACCTCTTAGCATAATTAATTTTACTTATCGTCATGCTTCTGTGTTAATAATAAAAGTAATACACTTTCAAAGAATGCCTCTGTACGTAATCAATTTCATTTATATCAATAACATATCAGAAACATGTACGATGCAAGATAATGACAACAGTTCTAAGAATATCATTATCACATGTAAAATTCGACAGAAAAATACTGATAGTATTATATCCTAATCTCAAATATTTTTGCCAAAAATAAACAGGTTTGGTTATTCTTGGCAAAAATATTCGAGATAAAATATATATCTACCCATTTCCAGTGCCAAAACGAATGGAAGTTATCAATCAGAAGCAAACATTGATGAGCCAAATCTCTTCTCTACATAAAAGAGAATCTCCCCTCAAGAAATATTTACACTCCATTCGACGTTGTCCCAGCGCGATATCATCAACACGCAGGCTACGATAAAAATATTTTAAGACAATGAAGGGCATTCACTTTTATCAACGCATCGTCGCCCCGGGGTGTCCTGAAAAGGAGAGTTGAATAGCGCCCCTGCGGCAACACCCGAGGCTATCAGCAGTGAAAGGCTATTAACCACCTCGGGGCGACGATAACGCTGAAAGGCAGGCGTGTTTACAAGAGCTCATTACCTCGTCTTCATCTTGACGCAGCGTCATCGGAGCCGGCACATCCTTAACTGAGGGCTCACCCTTATCACTCACTGCACTAGTGCCGCCGGTCATTCCCTCGATCACGGCCCACGGAACTCCTTCGTCGAACACGGCCACGTTCAGCGACTTCTCTCCCTCATGGAACCTCCACGGTAGCTCGGTGCCGCTCTGCCGAGGCCGTCGCCTCTTATGTCGAACTTTATGCCGAGTGAACCTTCCAAACTCGTTTCCCCCGAAACCCTCATAAATCATATCCTGGTAGAGCCTCTCCAAGTTGACTTTTGATTTTCGGACGTTGGAAACGACTGGTTTGACCGTGGTCGCAGGCTCGGTGGTTATGGGTTCCTTGCTGAGGCCTTCGGCGTCCCAGAGTTGTATTCGTAGGATGTTATCGTGCGAGTTGATGTGGGCGCGCGCGGCGGCGAGCGCGAGTATTGCGAGGAGGACACGCGCGGAGGCGACCATCTCGCTCGGCGGTCGCGAGAATACTGCCTACGAAGGCTGATACGTCGCTTTTCCCGCGCTTTCCCGATAACGCGGCTCCAACACGCGTTCGACAAAAACGCGCGCGCGAGCTTCGACGCTGATTGCCTCAGATAAAATCGCCCAATATTACGTAGCGCTTATCACACAGCTATTTATTTGATAAGGACGCACATTACATCTTATCGGAAAGTATAATCAAAGGAACGGAAGTTAATAGAGATATGTATTATTGTCTAAAATAAAACAAAGTGAATGTTCGAACTAAATAAAATCTATTACAATGAAGTAACACAGCTTTGTGACTATTACAAATTGGGTAATTTGTACTTAAAACTTGTCAAATAGGTATGTAAAATGCGCTGAAAAACACATAAGTTTAAAAAGGGCAAGTTTTTCTTGTCTTTTTACTGTATACCGACACCATTATAAAGAAAATAGTAGGTTTAACAATAATGCAAAAACTAAGTACTCGTAATTTCGGCAAGTATAGGTCAAACATGCAGAGAGCTTAGTATAATTATGTTAAACTCGGCTTTACAATTTCCACAAAATAAACTAAACACATTCAACCATTTCAATTAAAACCGTTGCCTAAATACATAAAATCACATTCTTATCGACATTATTGTAACAATGTGAAATTAAGTATAATTTTTGCAAACAGTAATTATGCTCTACATAAGGAGTTTCTTCAGTTTTGTAACGAAATCGTATGAAATCATAAAAATAATGCAACGCCCAAAAAACCAACTCAAATGTAATTTTTGTGACATTAAAGCAGCTTCAAAATAATAACATTTTCGATATTTTTATGTGCCAAATGCTCAAAAATTGTACAACACTAAGTAAATAAAAATATGTTTTTACACTATAGTAGGTATATATTTTTTGATTACTTTACAATTTATATAACTTTGCTTTTCTGTCATAGTCGTGAAGACTAATAAAAATCTGTTTAAAGAACATTAAAATTTTTTTATTTAGAATTTTAAAGATGTTACTTTTCTGTCATTTTGTGACACGGAAAACCTGTTTTTCAAGCGTTGTGGTATTCCTTCTGACTTCGTAACAAAATTGAAGAATCGATCCTTAAGGCGAAGTGGGTGTTGGGGAATCCAACTTTACAAAAGATTTTTTAGAAAACCACACGTAAAAACAGAACTGAAATTTACTGTATTTACACATCGTTTTTGCAGTTTTTCGAAGGTATGAGTAATATTTTGATCATTTTTGAAAAAAAAAACTAGATTTTTGAAAATTGTATTTATCACGTACTATGTCTTATGTAATGTGTGTGGATCATTATAACAAGACATGATACAAATGATTACATGATAATTTATAGAGAATATGCATGTCGTTTAAATAAGTTATATATTGCGTTTTTTGTATTATATTTACTTAGTAGCATTTAATGATGACCATGGGAAACTGTTTTATTTTATAGTTTTGTAATTATTTCCATTTAAAAAATACAACATTTTGATGAAATGAAACGCAAATTCAAAACGCGTCACCATTGGCTAACTGCCTTTTGTGGCAAAGTGACTATATTTCAATATAAAATATTAAGTTCAAAATTAATAAATGTAAAATAAAACCCCTTAAAATATTTTGTAACAGGTTCTTTTAATCAAAAATAATGAAAAAACCGGCCACTCGCCATACACCGCAAGCAAGAGCAGTATCATGTGACGTCACTTGATGCGCGCTAAAATGGCAGCCGTTTGAATTGTAGAAGATTATATTAAAACTTATTTTGATTTTATAACTATGAAATATCGATAATTTACATGCATATTCTTTATTGTCTATCTTTTGACTACAAGTTTTTTTTTTTCAATATTGTAAAAGTTTGTTTTACTAAGTTCCAGTCTGATTATCGCTTACATTGAATTTGGTAATAATAAGGCTCATAAAAAATAGCCATGTATTTCACTCGTGCTCGACTCTAGATAAGTTCGTCCTGCTCTCTCAAATCACGTTCCCAATGTCATGGATACGTGCTTGGTCCACTTCACCTTAAAGACCCACAAATAATAATATTTGCCGCTCAAACCAACATGTCAGGAAAAACAATAATTACGTACAGTGTTAAATAAAAGCTGCCGTTTTTTAAACCACATTATACTAACATTCATCATACTGAAAGACGAGAAAACGTAACCTAAAGAAGAGAAGTATTGTGTATGAATAATTATTTTTTCCGATATATTAAATGTTCCTTTTTTTTTCTTGGAAACTACTTTAAATATTTCATTTAATTGCGCACGTATTCCGAAATCTTGAAAATTTATTGAATTTGAACCTTTAAATTAAAACAGGTCAAAAGTATCTTGTTCAACTAAAAGGTTGTTGTATCACTTGACCAGTATAAGAAACAGAACATGGCTTCATTAAATGGTAGTATAGTTTTTAGGGTTGCTGAAAGGATCACAATTAGTAATTGCTTTTCGGTGGTCAGTTATTGAGCTGATAATTAGCTACTAAAGTATGTATAAGTAACAAACGTATTCTAGCCTAAATTTAACACTAAGCTTTAAGCTAATTACATAAGGTTTAAAATTGCACATAAAAACATAAAATAAATCATTTAATGATTGCAAAAATTTGTCAACATCAACATTAACAGGTATTCAACAAGGAACATAAATAATTGCCTAGGGTTTGCTCGTTTGCACTAAATTTGCCCTGGGCTACTCCTACAATACATTACTTGGAAATATTCGAAATTACCATAAAGACCTTTAGGCGCGGTTGTAAACCTTGAAACTTTTCGTCGGCGGAGTCTCGAGTTCAAATTATTGACGAGAAAGTTAAAACTGTTTATAAGAATGGACGACTCCTGTAGTAGACAAGCGTAGGTTAGCAAAAACGGGGAAATCTATTGAAGTAATGGGACCAACTGTTTATAACAATCTACCTGAAGATATAAAAGCCGCACCTAGTCTATTTATATTTAAAAAAAAACTAAAGAACTGGCTAGTCGAGAAGGCGTTCTACTCATATAACGAATTTTTAAACTATTGTTAGTTTAAATCTATTGACATCTACTATTTTAAGTGACATTGAATTTTGTTATTCTTGTAACAATGTAATTTAATTATTTGTAGTTTTATTTATTTACATATTACGTGTTAATAGTATAATATTTAGTACGGCTACACAATATCGTGTAACCTCCTACTATTGTATGTGTGACAAACGCATCTTATGAATGACCTGTAATGAATATTACTAATAAATATATGTCTATGTCTATGTCTATCTGTCCCGGGGCATAACCCGAGAGCCACTCAGCCGATTGGGCAGAAATTCGGCATAGCTGAAGGGTAAAACTTGGGATAACCGATTAAACCAAGGTTATTCTTCGATGATGTACTATGTTTCAAATATTTGGAAACCTTGGCTTTGTTTTATATAAATGATTTTAAATCAAATAATTTCGAGTATTAGGAATTAAACAAAACGGCAAGAAAGATAAACCAAGTTAATTATGACATAAATAAATTAACGTGAAATATTGCAGCAGATTACTTCTTCACTGACATTACCCATAGACGTATACTTGGATACTCGCAAATCCTCCCGTAGTTATTCGGGAGAGAGTAAGAGAACAGCTCTCAGGCAAAACCAGGCGGACCACCATTGCCTGGGACCGATGGGTGGCGGTATATCCATCCCTAATTGCCAGGCCTTAAAACAGACTAGTGACGGGCAGCGGCGTCACTGGTGCAAGGGTTTCGGTACCGCGCTCACCAACCCGCCTGCCCAGCGTGTGTGAGTACGACCATTTCTTCCAGGAGGACCGCCAAGAGTGGAGAAATCCTGGAAAGGCCTATGTCCAGCAGTGGACGAAACAGGCTGATGGATGGTATACTTGAATAAGAGATATTATGTTGCATAAAACCAAAAATTTCGTCACCAATTCTCTGTTTATCATACAATTTACAGTTTTTTCACGTATGTTTCTTTTAATTACATTATTATTTTTTTAACGATCACCGACACTAAAGGGTATTCAAGAGACTCTGAACTTTTAAGATATCTAATAAAAACAACAAGAAACATAACTACAAGAGCTTCCATTGAATACATTGACATGAGGTCGACGATACGGCTCAATGTACTGACAGAGCAAAGGTACAAAGCATACGACTAAGTTTTGAACCTGTAAATGTATTTGAGAATGGCAACCGTATTTCTACGCAATGACCGCCATTTGTAAGAACATATTTACGACGCCCATTTTGCCTTTCCTCTTTAAGGAATAGCCTCAGGTATAATCACGCCACGAATTTCAGACGCATGAGCTAATCAACTATCGCCTTTATTTCAAGTCACTAAGGATAAATGCAGGCGTCTTTAAGTCGTAGTGATATACTAAGTGCAAACGAGCATACAAGTTTATTACGCTACAATATAAGCACAACTAAGGATAGGGCACTTTTAGCTCAAATTCAAAGGAATTCTAAAGGGTACTAAATTGCAACTACTTAGTTACTAAATTTTATTGTCATTTGAAAGACTGAGCTTTTGTTTTGAGCCCTCGAGTTTTCTTCTACATACGAGTCGTCGTGATTTTATCGGTTCTATGACGTTTCATTCTGCCACATTTGATGACAACTCCATCAAAATGTCATTATCATTAAAAGTCAACGTAAGGCCGTCCAAATTCTATTAGCATTTCTTGACTCATAATTTACCTACTAGTTAATAACAGTTGCCCAAGGAAACGTCATAGAACCGATAAGAACGCTTCCCACGTATAGTATGTTTTGTTCGATAAAGTTAAGACATGCGAGTGTCACCATTAGGATAATTAAAAATAATGATAATTCAACATATAATTATTTTCATTCAATTAATGAATTTAGGGCTGAACTAATAAGTAAATGTCTTTGGCTAAACGCCTTACATGTATTGATTGTATATACCCAATATTTTTTTTTATAGGAACAGATAAAAAAGGACTTTTATTGATATCATCCAACCTCACAAAATGACAAGCTGCATTAATCATATCCACTAAAATATTATTATGGCAAACTGTAATAATTTATTTTATACTAACTAAAACTTATTAATTATGACCACAACAGTAAGTAAAACATTTAAACCTTTTGCTATTATAATTATAAAACAAGTGAAGCAGGTACATTAAGATATGCACAAATATTAGAAGCCACTTCCTTTTGAAACTCACCATAGACAACATTTTGTAACATACCACCACAAACGTATAATATAGTAGCAGACCTAACATTAATAATGAACGCATAGAGTCGACGCGTGGCAATTTTAGCTCAGTGAACTTCGGGCTCTTTTAAATATAAATATTGCTTGTTTCCAAACAAAATATATACTACAGATTAGTTTAGGAATTAACAAATATGTTCCAAGCATAAACCAGCCAAAACAACCCATTTTTATAAGTTTCTTTGTACCATGAAGCCTAAATGTAGCTTATTTTTTGTATGGAAACTTGCCACGCTATTTAATCCTTATGTTTGGTCTGCTACTTAGTAATAATTATATGTCTGTGCACATTACGGTAATATTTGTGTCTATGATGAATTTAAATAGGGATTGGCGCAATTTATTATTAATTTACTTATTATTCAAGAAAAGCGCTTTAATAAAGGCTAATTACTAAGAAAACTATGAAAAACATAAGTATTTTACTAATTTAATTAACCTGCCATAATACAATATTACTAAAATCTTAAACCGCTGTGACTGAGAAGGGAAAAACAGAAAAATTTTGAAGATTATATTTGTACTAATATGCAATTTAAACATTATCTATATAAGTACAGTAGACGCGCGGTCCATTGACGTGTTCATATTGAATACTGATTGATTTGTGATTATATTTAATTAATTCAACTAAATCAAGCAAGATATCAGTTTTATACAAGATAATAACTACATTTACTTCATACTAAATACGCATAAAATCTAATACAAAATCTCGTAAATGACATATATAAAGTTCATACCACATATGTACACACTATTTATCTATTTATTTATTAAAGTTTTCGATAAGAACCCAGCTAGATAGATAAATAAGCTCCATTTGAAGAGCAGTCTCTAAAATGCATAAATTTTTCAACAATCGTTCCCGAAATCCTTAAAATATGCACAACTTTCTTAATACTTGCATCGTTGAAAATTGTATACCTGACAACAAGTTCTTCACACTAACTAACATCGATCAAAATTTGACTGAGTTTTTCAAATTGCGAATTGTACTGTACGCGCCGCGCCGCCCGTGTTCATGGAACGAATATTCGTAGGTGAAAAATTGAACTGAATCTATAATCGTGAAATCCAAATGAATTTCATATTAATACGAAAACGCAAATTGCTCACGTAATATGCCTATATTTTTTACGTGATAGGTACGCGTGCCACCATCTATCTCACCTTTTCACTTGATGACGCTAATTACACCGCCGAAACAGTAAAAACACTTCAAGTTAGATTTTCAATGCAAGTGCTCGTAAAGTCTTATTTTATATGCGTCCAAACTGTTGGCAAAGTCAACTTTACCACACTAGTGTTTTATTTTTTCATTATTTTTTATTAATTTCTTTGTTTTTTTTCTCCCACATAGGGGGAAGGCAAAGGGAACTTACACATTTTTTAATTTATTGAAAAAAGTTGCCAGTCTTATCTTGTGTGCCATAGATAGACTTGACAGAAATGAGCTGGTTTCAGTTTGATGCGTTCATAGGCTGCGTGCAGTTTGATCGTCTGACGACAACCGCCTACCACTGACAGCAGGACAGGTATGTTATATATGACTGAAAGCAGCCTTCAAACTCATCAAACTAAAAGCAGCTTATTTCCTTCAAGTTGGCAACTTGCGTGCAAAGAAAAAGAAAAAGAATGCCCGCCTAAAGTTAATTTGGAGTATTTAGTGTTTGTTTCTTCAATTACGTTTCATTTATTTACTCACACTATGCATTGAACAACGTAGTATGACACACGTGGGTAAGGGCAATAACTTACTCGTAACGTTTAAAACACTCGCTTGTTGCTCGTGTTTCAAATCGTTCCTCGTAAGCTATTGCTTCCTTACCGCACTTATAGCATAAACTACTATTATCTCTTGTTACAACATCAAAAACGGTTTTAAAGGTTCTTGTTCTACTTTGCTTGCGGTACTGTACCGGGGTAGAACCATTTCTAAACCTCAGGTTTGTGACCAACTTTAATGACCCTAATATTTATGTATGTCATGGGTTCAACACCGTAGCTTTTTATTAAAATTAAGTTACCGTATAGAAATGCGTATTTCTATTATTTTAGATTACATCACTGTTTATTCCTAGGCCAATTCTTCACTTATTTAGTTATTACAGTCTAGTAAAGGCAAAATAATAGATTCACAGACAATTTTTGGTCAACTACAATAAAACATGGTAATCCATACAACTCTGGCCAGTACAAAGACGGGCGCGAAGTTAGTTACAGTTGCACATTTTCGGGGCTTCCCCGTTAATAGCTAACTTCAGACCCGTTTTCTTGAATGGCTCAAACCATCCCATCTGCCGTATGCCTAAATACACAGCATGTATAATTTACAATTCAAATACGTACTTACATTTTAACGACGACGCGCTCAACAAATAATTTGATAAACAATGGGCCCTGCATTCCAAACAAACACGAATCAAAACAAGGGCCCACAGATTATATCCCCTTCACAGATTTGTCAAGCAAATTACACTGTTGGAAAACAGCCAAATCAGCCCCTTTCCTCCAAGTCAACATCCATACACATACTGTAACGCTATTGGAGGCACTAAGTGCCTTTCCTTCCACCGTGAGCCGGGGAGCCAGGCATGTAGCTCTTTAGTCAGTCAATCGACAAGTCATTGGAGAAATGTCGGGAGAGGCTGGCAACATCGAGGCCGGTGAAGTCGGTGAACAAGTCGGTGTGAGTCGTGGTCGGCTTACGGTTCGGCGAAGTGCTACACGAGGCTTGCTCGCACGGGTCTATGGATACTAGGCGGTCCTCTTTACTGCTTACTTCGAACGGTTCCGATATACCTGCGAAGATGATAGTATTTTATTTGTTCTGTTGATATCATAAAATGGTTATTTTTGCAATGTATGATATGATCGATGTAGGCGAATGAATCGTGCGGGTTTATACAGTGTGCCTCGTAAACGAAAGGTTTGTTACAAAAAATATATAGGTATAAAAACGTATTTTTTATCGATATACGTTATTTTACGTCATCTACACATAAAACAATGTCACATCTCTATTTATTTAAAAATGAATCAACCAAAAGTCTTAAAACACTGTTGCTCTTGTATAGCTGCATTACATAACCACTTTGTAATAAAAAATATCCACTTTTGTCTCCAAGTAACGGCGATAGCTCAGAGGTAGAACGCTGGCCTCTCAATCTTTGAGATCCAGGTTCGATCCCCAGCCAAACGTCGTTATTTAGGTAAACGCAACAGCTATAGCTAGCCAGACGTTGACTTAAGTAACTGAAACTAGATTTATATAACGGAGAAGCAAACGTTTTCATAACCAAAAATGACGTGCTTTTTTTATTCAGTGCCTCCTAGGCCATAAGAATGTAAATCTGTAAAATCCGGGAGTCCTTGCTTCATTGCCAATTGAAAAGCTTATATTTCTTGTTTGCTATTTTATAGTCCTACAACCTAAGCGCTTCGTCATGCAATAAAGGCTACTCTTGCTTGACTAACTCACCCAAAACACTCCTAACGTCGCTATTCGGCTGGCTGAAGTATATAAACCGGTAGAAACCGGGAGTCCTCACTCCGCTACCCACTGGGAAGCTAAGAGTAACGTTTCTCGGTTGGCCGGGTTCGTGCGGGGCCACTGGAAGACTCACTTTAGCCAGGTATTCATATACTATGTAATCGTCGAGGTTGTGAAAGTCCGCCTGAAAAAGGGGAAAATTATTTTTATTATTATTTTATGTTGTTTGTTTCCTAGCATGCCTTTTATTTTATTAGAGGTTAATTATAGTAACCGACCACGTCTTTGGTCTTGTGATTCTAATTCAAACTGGGCACAAACCCAGTACGAGCAAATTAATGTTCAGTCTACGTGCTTCGGAAGGTACGTTAAGGGTGTATAATACCTCACTTCGCTTCGCATGATCCTGCTTTATACCAACAAATACTGCAACAATCACTCTGAAATTGATATATGGTAAAGTTGAGGACTAATGCTAGGTCAACACAGTGGTGAAAACTTGATTCCATTAAATTTTCTCGATAGAAAAAAATTACAAACCGTACAATAAACCGATAGCTTCAATGAATACTTGAAATTAGATGTGAAACTTTGCATAATATAACTGATATTAGTATAAAGCAGCTGCAGACTGTTCCATAAAAATGAAAAAAACTTCAGTGTAGCCGCGATTTCAAAATAACTGATATTTTTGCATGCGCGGCATCTGATTAGAGTAAGATAGACAGTTAAAAAGCAGAAGCGTTAGAGCAGGACTGCGAGTTGAGGTATTATGGGCCCTTAAGGTGTCGGTCCGTATTTGTGCCCGAAGTACGGCGATAGGGCTCACCACGTATCGCTTTGCGACGTATTTATCGTCGGTGAAACGTGGGTGTACGAGTATGCACAGTGACTTGCATTAGTCCATAATCAAAACAACTCTGACACTGGCGATTCATATCATGACGATGTATTTTAGACAGGGAAATGAAAAACCATAAGTGGTATGGGCGTACACTTGGCCATTACAAAGCCTAAATAAATAAAATAAAATAAATGAACAATAAGTAACACAATAAATTTAAGATATGTTTAAACAAAGTTGTACTAGTTGATGTAGGGAAATAGCAGATTTTAAGTTTAAACGTACCAAAACTAATTGTTACTCAAATTTATTGGTATTTCTAATTTTTTTATACATTGTATTTTGTTATTAAATGAAATGTATTGCTACATCCTATGGGTAAAATTACATTGTGCCATACTTATGTACATATAACAACTAAGACTGACATGTAAATTTCTGCAATAAAAAAACCAGCCGAGTGCGAGTCGGACTCGCGCACGAAAGGTTCCGTACCATTATCTATAAAAACGGCAAAAAATCTCATGTCTGTTATATGGGAGCCCCCCTTAAATATTAATTTTATTTTAATTTAATTATTTATTTTTAAAGTGAATGTATAACTAAATATTCTGTGAATATTTCAAGCGTCTAACTGTTGCCGTTATCAATATCGAGCAAAAACGAGCAAAAACGAGCAAAAAAATCACGTTTGTTATCACTTTAATATTCATTTTATTCCGTTTTTTAGTATTCGTTGTTATAGCGGCAACAGAAATACATCATCTGTGAAAATTTCAACTGTCTAACTATCACGGTTCATGAGATACAACCTGGTGACAGACGGACAGACAGCCGTAATTTCATAACTCTGCGTAGTTAGAGAATAGTACTTACATCATAAATGCCGATCCAGTCATTAGGGTTCATTTCTACGTCAGGTGACAGAGTGCACTGTATCCTAAAATCTGCGTCGCCGATGTACCATATTCTGCTGATCGCTTCGAACTCCACTGTCTTTTCTGTGTAGTTTGAGAACGCCTGGAAAACAGAATAAGTTAAAATCATCACGACAAAAATCTCTGAGAGGGTGACGATGACAGGGACAATTTTTTATTATTACCATAAAGCACGCCCTACATGCCAGTTTTCATAGTGCTAGAATAATTAGAAGGTACATAAATATTTCGATAATTTAGCACATAGGGAGTGCTTGATATGGTCATTAATCCATCCATCCATCAAACTGTTTCATCCACTGCTGGACACAGGCCACTCCAATAATTCGCCACTTTTGGCGTTGCTCCTGGAAGAAATACCTATACTCATACACGCTGGGCAGGCGGGTAATTAAAAAAAATTGTTATACGAAGTTTCGCCTGTGGGATAACTGTCATCAGTCTTGACCACAGACATTCAATATAAGGAAGGAGTGTTCAACACAGTTTAGTATGGCGACGGTTCCAATAGCATAATCTGTGTCTATGAGTCGCCCAATCACGGCTGGCGCAGTGTCGCACGACACACAATACGAACCAATCACGAGCCTTTCGCCTTTTTGAGAATCTGGTGCCATCGATTGACACTTTGTTAGAAACGCGTCTTCTATGTTTTTTTTTCATTCGCTGGCTGCAGGACATTTATTTGTAAGATCATTTGTAATGTTCCCTAAATTGTTTGCTGCATTGTTCTCAATAAAAATCGCCACGACACATACAACCGAAGAGTTCCCAGAATGTCGACTGTCTAAAATCTTGTATACCCTCTTTTCATTGGCGATTTTTACTTGCTTACGGTAGGTGGTGAGCATTTTCGCCGTACTTCGGGCACAGATACACGTTTTTCAGGGTATGCAGATTTACCTCACAGTGTTTTCCTTCGCCGTTCAGCAAATGCTAAGTAAACAATACAATACTATTCACATAAATTCCGAAAACAGCTCGACCGGTAAGATGCGAACCTAGGTCTGAAGACCGAGTTCAGCGTCTTACCCACTGAACTATTGTTCTCAATAATAATTCAGCGACCGAGTTTAGTTCTTTCTTTGTAACCTGGCAGTGTAAGTAACTCAAGCAGTGTATAATTAAATTATTATCTCAACAATTCATTTATACAGTATTAAGTTTAAGAAACTGTGCAAAGCTTGTTAGTTTGCATCATCCAGCATGCTCTACTAAACCCAAATACAGTACGATTAAAATCAGTTAACGATTCGGCCAACCTCGGTAATTGTCGTGAATCCCTCATCTCTCACATAAAGTTATCAATTTACAGATATGACCTTTAATTATATTGCTCGTTGTCTTATTAAATACAATACGAGAACGATATGAGCAACAAAACCTCCTTTGTAGCTCAAAACTAACACAACGTTTATATTGAAATAAGAAAAATAATTGTCTATTTTGACAGTATGACTTCTTAGGTAAAAAAAACAGTTTTCATAAACATTGATGTTTATGAACGCTAATTTAATTCGTGAAAATATTCGATTCTATCAAATTTTATCAAAATTAACTTACAATACCTATAGTTATGTATCATGGCTTCAACAAATTTAAAGCGTGGTAAAAAAATTGTTGCTCAATCTCGATATTGTAAATAATGTATATAACTATTTTAGAAAAGAAGCTAATTTATTTAAAAAAGAAGAAAGTAAATATCATAAATATTTTTTTTTATATATTGTATACAAGTATAGCTTCAGTAATAATGAATGTTCAAATTCATGTCGCTTCTGCATAATAAATTTCTTAGGTCTACCGGTTAGTGATGTCATCTTGGCAGGTGCTATACATTGCGTTTATGATACTTCAAATTGAATGCCACCTAATAGAAATCGCGGTAATGTATTTCGTGTCATTTCCGTCTCGGGATTTAGGCGATGTTATCCGAGAAAAGCCGAATCGTTAACTGATTTTAATCGTATTGTACGCTTTTACGATTCTACATAAGCCATAAGATCTTAAATACTTAGTCCTTGTCGCTTCCAAAGTATCTGGAACGAACTGTCAGTATATTATCAATAAGAATTTGAGGTAAAGCAATAAGATCTAAAATACCTGATCTTTTTCCAACTCTTCGGCTTCGTCTCCATCCACATGTACTGAACCTTTCGGCTCCATATCTTCAGGAGTCAAAACAGCTGATCGCATGACGATGGCAGAGCGTCCTGTAGGCGCAAACGGGCGTTGGTATGGCCGAGTCTACCATGCAAGTGCAAAAAGCGGCGTTAAGATAGTGGCTTAAAGTCTAAATTTAATTGATGGCAGTGGGCTTATGCAGGTGTTGCGAAGTCTTTGTTATTAGTGGTATATATGTATACGTGATAAATTTTTGCACCACGAGTATTATGTATTTTTTTGTATTAGTTGTAGCTAGACTAGTTGTCGGTATAATTGCGTTGTCCACATGCACTTTCCAGATAGACGATAAATAAGACATAGGTGCAGGGCAAAGACGCGAAAGTTGTGGGGAATCTTGGATCGATAGCCATATGATCAAGATTCTCCACAACTTTTGTTCAAAGAGCCTGCACCCAGGTCTTAACATTTGGTAGGGCTCTCCAATTTGCCATCTTAAGGCGTTTCTCTTGGTGCACGATAATTTTACTGAGCGAATTTGAACTCCAGTATGTTGTCAGAAAGTCTACATTAGAACGCTCGCTTCGCGCGCCGTCAGGACGCAAATTTTGAGGTTTTTCTGGATTTTACGAAAAAGTATTTGATGTAGGACTTTTTCTACTTGACATCGGAATATCAACCATGTTTTCTTGTTTCAGCATAATTTCAGACATAAAACTTAAGCCGTTTAGACATAAAACATATTAATAACTTAAAAGGGTATCATTTTCAAAAATAAAATCTATCGAATGAAATGTGTCCAATTAGGTAACCGACCTGACGACGGAAAGACAAAGGTCTGAAAAAACACGTTAAACACGTCCAAGTTTTACATTGATCAGATAAGTAGTTGACTCAGCATATTAAAAAAAAAAACCGTAGAGAGACCCTTAAAAGCGCTGTACCACTCTCAGCTCTTCATAGCACCGAGTTTTATCCATCCATCCATCCATCAGCCTGTTTCGTCCACTGCTGGACATAGGCCTTTCCAGGATTTCACCACTCTTGGCGGTCCCCCTGGAAGAAATGCCCATACTCACACACGCTGGGCAGGCGGGTTGGTGAGCGCGGTGCCGAAACCCTTGCACCAGTGACGCCGCTGCCCGTCACTAGTCTGTTTTAAGGCCTGGCAATTAGGGATGGATATACCGCCATCCATCGGTCCCAGGCAATGGTGGGCCGCCTGGTTTTGCCTGAGAGCTGTTCTCTTACTCTCCCCCGAATAACTTCGGGAGGATTTGCGAGTAAGATGGTGGTACCTCCACAGTCGAGCTCGGCATCAGCTCTACCAATATTTATTTGGTCATATAATAATAATGTAATGTTTGATTGACGTAACTATTTTCTGTATTTTGCGGTGCATGCCGTAGTTTGTTTCGAAATCGCATTGCCCTTATCTTTATTTGGACGTTACTATCTGAATGTATGTTTTTTGCCCAACATACTCGCACGTCTATTTTTAAACATGTTTTTAATGATAGCCGCTTTGCAAAATGTATATCGCCAGATTGCAAAAACGAGACCTAATAAAAGTTACATATTTGTGACCTTGATGTGCTGTTAAGAATTGTAAAATCGTTAACTGCCACCAAAATACAAGCAACATTCCTCATAGCAACAACATGCGCGATACATGCCCACAATCCGCTGAAATTTCGGCACATATTCCAACCTCTTACGAGTCTTTCGCCTAAAACACTAATTAAAACGGCATTGACGTGTATTTTTCTACAGCACAACCTATGACCCTCCTTGACGTAGCACCGCATTCCCATTATACTTAAAGGCCTAAATTTAGAACAAAAGCCATATTAAATTGACCTTTAAAATTAACAAAATACCAACTTTGACCTATTGTTATTTCATACTAAGTTTAAATAGATTTTAGTCTGGGTTCGGTCTCTATCGGAACATACGCGAATATGTAGGTATGTAGCTCGGTGGCTTACCTCCCGCGTCTCGCCCGCATTCCCCGCACAATTGCTCTGTCTAAATGCTTTCGTTGGACAACTGTATGGATTTTTGAACTGTGCTAACATCATGTTAACCGAACAATTCAGAGATTTTACTTTCACTTATAACGTAATTAGATCTTTATAACATCCAACAGGACACAGAAAGAACCAAATCGCCATTTTTTAGAACCATTGTACTATAATTACATATAATTAATTCACCCGGAAATTATCAGTGTTTGCAAAAAACCAGACAAGTGCGAGTCGAACTCCCCACCGAGGGTTCCGTACAAATTAGCAAAAGTTTAAAAATAATCTACAAAAAAATTTGGTCACACGTACAATTATCACCGTACTTATATACTGTTATTATAACTATACCCTTGCTTAACCTTGATGATTTTTTATGATTTAATTACAAATGTATAGTTTTAAGATTTTTTCCAATACTTGTAGTACTAGACTGTATTACTTGCCAAATTTCATAGTTCTAGGTCAACGGGAAATACCCCATAAATTTTGATTCCCTTTGTACCAGAACGAACCTCGGATCGAGGCGTTCCGTTAGCACTCGCTAACATTTTGTGGTAAGGTGGTGCCACTACCTTCGGATTACTATTGATGTCTTGATATTAGCTGAGGGTGGAAGCGACATCTGCTTAATATGTGGGAAACTCTTGAGTTCGGAGGTAGATTAGGTTCATTGAAAAGAATGTTACAACAAACATAAAAGTATCAGTTGTTTAGGTTAGATGGCATTACTTCCGGGATTAGAAAATAAAACAGACCTTATTTCCTTATTTTACTCAGGAAATGAAGAAATAATATTCAAATAAATTCCGGATGTTTTATTCTTAATGTTTGGAAGTAGGGAAAGAGTGAAAATTACGTGATTCGAGTAAAGATGTTGTTTCGATACTAAATTACGCGAACATTAAATTCGCGCCGAAAACGGGTATTTCATGGCTATGTAATAGTATGGAATTAGAGATTGCTGGGTGTCTAAGGTTCCTAAGCGAAATGGGTCCACTAAGTGAAAAGAAGTAGGAAATGTCTTTTGAGGAGAGAGATTTGGGGGGCTTTACAAAAGTAAGGAATGCAGAAGGCGGGCTATGGGGGCGCAGTAGCGGGAAATTGGGTAAACTTCGATTCAAGAAGTTCCGTCATAATTCGCTGTCTTTCCGTCATCATGGCGCTGTTATTGTTAACTTGCCAGAGCCCGCTAGAATTTAGTATTGGGAGAAATGGGGGCGACACTGCGCATCTTGCAATAAACTCATGAACCTTGGCATAGTACAGATTAGGTGAATTGGTTTTAAGGCTATGTCAAAAGTGCCACTTGTTTCAGCTAGGTGGCGTATTTAGCAAAGTAGTAAAGGAAACAGATTCCATTTTCGTATTTTAATACAAAATAAAGTAAAACCTGCTCAAGTGAATTTTAGATATTTTCATTATCTTAATAATTATGATAGAAATAAATTTCTATATTTTTAAACACTTGGCGATTTATCCATCGCAAGGAGATAACAAATTAAATTTATATCGCTGCGGTGTGGAGGGTCAGAGGGGTGAGTCTGGACGTGAGGAGCTTCCCGGTTCAGAGCTCCTCACGTCCAGATTTGCTTTTCTGATTTTCTGTGCCGCAGTGATATAAATTTAATATCTTAATAATTGGTGGTAAGGAAAATTAGAATCACGAAAAATACTATTTCAAGCTAAAAAGGAAAACATTATGATTGCTGTAGTCCGGATGTCGGCGTTGAGATTTCATGACCATATAAGGTAATACGGAAATACTTGGAGAGAATGCGTGGGTCGTGGATACGGGGAGTGACAAGAAGGGAGCGGGGCACGGGGGAATCGGCGTGGCTTAGCGCCGGGAGTGAGTCGATAAAAGTGGTTGTAGGGCGGGAACGGCCCCCAGTCTTTGGAGGTCAGTCTTCGGAGTTCAGTCTTCGAGGTCCGTCAAGCGAGATACAAGTGCAGTAATTAGTCGCGAATTTATTTTCTTGGGTTTTATTTTTATCAGGGCGTTTGTTTTATAGATATATTAATTTTCCTCGGGGTTATTTTCTTTAAAGTTCTGTCGGAATTATTTAGAGTGTGGGATACTTTTCGAGAAAGTGCAGTTTAAATTTAGAGATCCGCGAGTGTTTGTTCGAGGCGATTTCCGTAAAAGGACGAATATGTAGATCGGTTATAGGGCATTCCTTTTGAGACTTGTTTCAAATGATTTCCTAAGAATTCTGGGGTCTGCTTTATATTTTAAATAATATAAGGTAAAGCTGGATGTTGCGGCTGTGAAAGGCTTTGAGCCCTAGGGCTCGGCTGGCCGGGGGAAGGATGGAAAAAGCCTCATTAAGAATCGCGGGTATTCGTGTTAATATCGTTCAGACCAGTTTTCGGGACGCGGATATCAGACCTGGGCGTGGGGTTTTGTAGTGTACTGCGGTTTTGTAATAGTGAGGGGATATTAGCGCGGGAGCTACTCGGTGTTTCGAGCGTGACAAAGGTGGGAGTCTCTGGGTTTAGTTTAGGGGTATTTTCAGTAGGCTTGACGGCTAATAGGTAGGGAAAATATGTGATGCTAAACAAAGAGGTGTCTCTTTGGGGATTTAGTGCGGGGGAACCTAACTGTGACGACAAACCGCACCATTTCCTTCAACCTCTCCGGAGGGGCAGTCGTTTTGAGATGACGCTGCAGCGGTTTAGTTATACCGTATAATATCTCCCATTTCTGACGTTACCATGTGATGTTGCCTGGGCGATCACGAGAGAAGTGTGAACCGGACATTGCCCCTCCAGGTTATCAGGTCTTTATGTATATATTAATATATTTATCACACAACCATATAGGGAACTTCCGGTCAGTTGGGTGAGGCCCTTACCTTGAATCACCCGCTGACTGGCACGGAGAGTTTATAGGCAGTAGGTACACGTAGAGGAGAAAACTCGCCTCGCTTCCTTATTTTAGACTAGTTGAGGGATGTGATTTCCGCTGTGACTCTTTGGGAATCACCGCACAAACACAATTAAATGTAAATATGAGATTTTATCTCTAGTTTTGGGTTTTACACATTTGGCAGACTCGGAATTCTCATTCTAGGTACAAATGATAGGCAGGTAAAGTTTGGATAGTCAATTTAGTCACGATATTTGTTAGGATGCATTACACAATCACACAATTAAAAGTAAATGTGAGATTTTATCTCTAGTTTTGTGTTACACCAAAATAAGCTGAGAATTCTCTTGGCTATTCCCGGGTAGCCAGATCAGTCAAGGAACTTGCGGGAATGCTAGGACGTTATAAGGAATCTTAGGACGTTAGAATTTCACGTAGGGTCGCAAGAAGGGACAATAAATTGATTAGAACACAGTCAGGTATTATAGAAAAATGTAGGACGTTAGAATTGTGCTCGGAGAAAATAGGGTTCTGAAGGTTGTAGGCTCCTGGTAGTGTATGTTTTAGTCAATTAGGTATGTTTTGGTGTTACACGTAGGCACGTTCAGGTTAGGATCCGTAGGCTTTGAAGGTTTTCAAGGGGGTACCTAAATCTTGTAGAACCACAAACTGGAGAAATTTAGGTCAAATAGGTAGGCGGATATCAGCTAGGTTCTAGATTTTAGTTTGAAAAGAATAGACGAACTTCAGAAGTTAATAAAGGCAGAATTTGTTTAGATCAATCTTGTAACGACGTGTTGAAAGCATTCAGTGGAAAGCCTCCCTGATTGTCTGGTCGAGAAAGCCCTTTAAATGACTGAAAGTTATATTGTTGTGAAGTAAAGATAAGTAATTTTTTGCTCTCAATTCTGCTATCACATGGATTAAACTTATGACCATCGTTCTCTGAATAGAGAAAGTTCGACCTCAAGCTCAGAAACACTCCTACTTACATGAGTGTCTAGTTTTTCATGATACCCTTTTATTGAGATAAACTGTTTTGGTGTGAGAACTATCAGTTCAGAGTTTGGAGCAAAGTCCAGTTCTAAGTCTTAATTACAGTAAATAATTCTGGAATCATGATTTCCTTATAAAAAAGGAAGATTTCAATATAAATAAATTTACCAAAGTAAGTAGCTTGGTTTCCATAGAGAAGGAATGATTTCTATTTGTGAATAATAATGCCTGAAAAATAAAGGTAATGAGTAGATGCATTTGTTCATACTAAGGGAAAATCCCACCCTTTTAGCCAAGCAATGCCGTGCTAATAAGAATCTTCTGTATACCAAACGGAACAGAAATCTTAGTTCGTCAAGTGTGAATAGATATATCTCTCCTTGAATTAATATCCTCAAGTACAATGTGGCCGAGAGATAGCCTTAAATATTGCTGAAATTATTCTGGATCTAACAAAGAAACCAGCTAGCTGAAATTATATCTATCTGAGTGAGACATATTTCATATAGGTAATTATAGCTTTGATTCTGAGACTTCAAAACGGCTACTTACTAACAGATATTCAGAAGAGTTGAAATTAGTCAAACTAGTAGAACCGAATTAGTTATCTGTATGACTGAATTAATCCAGTATTGACTGTTAATAAATTTCTGTTAGAATAAACTACCTTAAAGCTGTTCTCATGTAGAATTCAGTAGGTTCAGAGATTAGACTTGTGATAAGGAGAAGTATGCAGCTTTTACTGAAGTAGTTAATATTTCACAGTAAGGTCACGATATTTAATTACGAGTAGGTACTCCTTGAGGTTTCTTAGTGATTCTTCCTCCAAGGTGTGTAGACAGGGAATCACTGTTCTTAGGTTTTCTTAAAATAAATAATGTACTATTTAAAGATTACTGAAAGATTTTATAATGAGACTATAGTAGTGTTTGGTAGAAATTAAAGACTTGCCAACATGAACGATTTACTATTACAAAGTAACAAATCTTACAAATATTCAGTATAATAATACTGTCTTACCAAATTACAATATCTAAGTACTTAATGCCCTGTAGCACAGTACAAATAATGTATCATTAAACTAAACGCAAAATTAAAGTCTATAATAATATAAAGTATTAAATCACAATTCCGATAAAACTAAATAAAACCTTTGTTCAAAAAAATTCACGGGTTATTCCCCATCCGAAAGGTAAATGCTTTTATGTTCAACTTATACTCTTATTATCTAGGAGTATAATCTTCTCGTCTATTACTTTACTTAAGCAGAACCATAGAAGCTTTTGCTTTTACAGAACCCAAATTGACCGGTAGGGGCTATTAAACAAAAAACATAAAATTGCGGTATCTTCTAGACAAATTATATTTAGTTTCAGTTACTCCTCTCACTCTCTTACATAAGCCTGGTCAATAGGTGATATTTTCTTGGATAGTTTCAATTCAGTATTGACATCATATAATAACTTAGCTAGGCGCAGATGTTATTCTATTTACTAGGGTCAGAGGAACTATTTACTTCTCGGATACTTTAGGTAATTTAACTAGACTTATTAGGAAATGTTGAGTTCGGATTCATTCTTATTATCACTAAAAGAACTAGGGTTACTTAAATACGGTTCACAACGAGGGGTCCTATCACAGCTGCTAGACGATCATTTGGCCTAATACTAGACTAACACCCTCCAAACCTTGTTTGTATTTATAACTAGTTCAAGCTACATGTGAGAAGGTAGAGTGGGTAGGCAGTGAGACGAAAAGTGGGTAGTTAGCAGAAAAGTTGGTAGGTAGGTGAGGATAGTGATCTAGGTTAAGCGAGGAGGGGGGGGATTGTTTCAATTGGTGCCGTGACCAGGATATTGCAGTTTTTGCGATATTACATTAAAATTAACTACTAGGACATGTCTGAATAAGGTTTTAACAATATCATGGTTGTAACGTTGTATTTTGAATTCACTTTAGCATTTTTGTTTCATTAAAGCACTGTGATCATGTTTTTGATAGCTGGGATATTGTATTGCGATTTCTAGTATTTATTTGGTTGGAGTGTGTTAGTCTAGTTCAATTGTTGCACGTGAGACGGAGGTGTTTTAAGAGTGATATTTAGTTTCTATGTAGTAAATTCATTCAGCGGTAACAGAGATGCACATTATTATCTTTTCCTTAGTGCGATTGGGTGAAGTGAAGTTCTTGGTTTGGAAGTAGGCTGAATTATCCACATTGCATACACCTGGGTAGCTTCTCAGGCGTGATTGGACATACATCATATGTATGTATATAGGGCTTTTAGAACGCTACCATGGTAGGCTGTATCTGAAAAGTAGAAAAAGATAATTAATTTTGGGCGAATGTATGGAGAATGTCTGTAATGTTGTGAATAGTTATACCTATTTCATCATTGAGAAGCTATTGCATAAATTCACTTTAATATTTTAGTATAAAAGGGTTCTGTTTGACGTTGTAGGACTAATGAGCATTGTTTATTAAAGTAGCCCAGGTAATTTAGGCCACTTTTGGATTGCAATACTATAGATGTTTGCTCAAGATAGCAGTACTAATAACCAATATGAATGACGGGTATAGGAAAACGTAGTTTTAATGCGTTCTTGATGATTAGGCAATTGTAAAACAGGTTAGAATGAATATACGTACCATTGTATGAGATGAGTTCGGCTCGGTTAATTGGGTTATCCTTGGTAATCTGTAGCTGTAGGTTTCATTGATATCATCAACGCCATGTCCAATTTTGCACCTTTTAGAATCATCCTGAGTTGCGCTAAGTTCATAATAATGTTGTCCCGAGCTGAAGGTGCATTCCATCTTCATCTCAACGCACGCACAAGTTAGTTTATTTATTATTTATAGAGATATCAGAGATATCTCATTTGTGATGGTTTTGAACTATTCATATTCAAAAGTGGTTTGTTTGTTTTGACTGTCATAATCGCATTGGTTTGTTTTTAGTATTTTTAACGGCTCTGGACTCAAAGTCCATTTGTCCATATTTGGGGGTTTTTTACGTTGTCCGGTCCTATGTCGGGGTCGGACGCCGCCGGTGCGATATCGGGGCAAGTAAAATGTATGGAATGAGTAGTCTTTCACATTGTCCGATCCGGTATCGGATATCGGAACCGACACCGATGTGTTGGCGGCACTATCGGACGCCCGTGAGCCGTCGGACGATAATGTTTGTATGTTGATATACGTATATCTAAATTGTCTCTGTGTGCGCTTGCATTTCCTTAGGCCCCAAAGCCATTCGAATATGTGTGTCTTGTTTCTTGATATTGTTTGTTAGATGAATTAGCAAATAATCATATCGTGGATTCACTTGTAGGAAAGTAATTAAATCACTTTCTCGGTGCGTTTTGTAGCTCGCTAAAAAGAGTATAAAATGCTCTCTCTGAATATTTATCTTCCGCAATGGGATGTATCCAAAATTGTCTTAGTCTTCCGTAATGACCTGTCCGCACTAAAGCTATCGAGCAAATGGCCGTATCGGAGCGATTTTGTTGGGTAATGCGAAAACAGCACATGGTGTGTCGGTTATCGGATGTTGGCTGTCGTCGTCCGGCACCGGTGTCGGGTTGGATGGTGTGGAAACGTTCTTAGTCTCATGGAACGAAAGCGACGCGTGCGACCGTGCGTTCAAAAACAAAAGCAGTGTTAGTGGACAAGTCTAATTGCTTTAGAAAATGTTTTTCATCTTCGTGTAGTAAATACTTTGTTTCAATTATGGGGGATTGCTTGGCAGCAAATTGTTTTACTAGAATAAAGTAAAGACGCGGTTGGTTATGTACGTCGGGCTAAAAAGATGTACAATCGTATGTACGGACTAGGGTTTACATATTTTAAGTAGGATGAGAGGAATCGATTGTGTTTTGCTCTCACTTATTTAGTAGTGAGTTAGGTGCACAAATACTTAGGTATAAACCTGCAAACCTGAAGTCAGCTAGGGATGACGTCATCACTTCAGAAACAATCGCATGAGTTTACATTGCGGGTCGGTTAGTAAACGTGGTATACATTGCGACTCGAGTAGAAATGAGATTTATGTGTTTTATTTTATAATCTTATTACGAACACACAATAATATGTAGTAGGAAGAGGATGAATAAATGTTTAGAAATATCGGGAATATTTACTGATGTTAGACTGAGCCGTAGAGTTAATATTAAAATTCGTTGTCCCCTTTTAGACCGAAATATTTCTGAAAAATATCACTATGATGTCTATGTAAATCATAATTTCGGTAACTAACTACATGAAATTCTATATAAGGATTATTTATGATCATATTAGTTTGCTCAATAATATTTAATCAGGCAGAAATATGGGAATATTATAGGAAGTTTTACGGTTCAGATATGGTAGTCATCCATCCATCCATCCATCCATCGGCCCGCGTTCGTCCAGTGCTCAGCTGGGCATGGGCCTTTCCCAAATTTCGCCACTCATGTCGCCGCCGCGCCGTCCTCGACGTCCTTCAGGTTGTCGGTCCGGCAGGCATGTTGTCGACCTGCGCTGCGTTTTGCTGCACGTGTTCTCCATTCTAAAGCCTTTCGGCCCCAACGGCCATCATGTCTGCGACACCTAGATACCTATTTTGCGAATGTACGTACACTGTTAGGCTGTGGCAATGTTAGTGATGAGTTTGACCAATTTGTGTTATCCAACAAAACGAAAATTGACTTATTATTTCATTTGTCTTTAATGTTACAAGATAGGTTGTTCGGTCGAGAATTGAGTTTTTCTGAACGTGTTTATGCTGCGTTCTGGTTCTTCATTTCATTATGAAACGGATAAATTTTATCCAAATCCAAGTATTAGGGTCGCTCTTATGATTATTACGATCAAAGGAATCTATCATCGACATGATGTTTTCCGTGGATAGTCATCTGTATGAAGGATATGTGAGTAGATGTGTAGGGTGACAACAAAGTTTTTCTGTCCAATTTGTCCTTCTTTCACTTTTTGATTATTCGCTATTTATTAGTTTGATCACATTTTAATCTCAAACACAAACGACAGGTCCAGAACGGTTAGAAATGGCTTACATCACAATGCGTGGTAAACAAAAATAATAAAACTAATTTGAAGTTTTTATAAGTAGTGGTTCCTTTTGACTACTCTTAGTAGTTACTGGCATTATCACAAACCGGTAAAAGAATAACACTAGTTAGACAACGGCATGGACGGGTGAATGCCGTCGTATGATTTATTTGTATAATGTGTTATTGATATGACGAATGTACTTCGATGACTGTCGTCGCCTATATTAAAATTATACTAGCTTCAGTTTGTCCCGTGGAAATTATCTGCTCACTTTTAGTCGAGGAATATTAACAATATTGCAAAGTAATCGGACAGTTACGGGTTTTATTTATCAGGTAGAACGGTTTTGTATTGCCCACAATCGTTTAGCAATAATAATATCCTAGTTATGAATGGGTGGATGAATGTGAGTCTTGTTCCGCACTCCTATCGTTGAGAAGTTTGAAAGAAGGGGGGTCGCTCGGTAAGATTGCGTAAGAGTTCTTTGCGGACAGAAGGTAGATGCACTAATAGAAAAAGGAGGTTTATGAAGGTGATTGGTGTTAAATGTTTTTATGTTAGATGACGTTCATTTATTTGTTCAGTGATGACGTGGTAGTCCGAATCGGTAATATATTAGCGAGACTTAGGGAAAACTATTTTAATTTTGGGGTGACGCTTTGCGATGTCGTTGTAACTTTTGGTTATATTTTGCGTTGCGGGGAAAACAAAGGTTATTACAAAATAAAATGAAAAATCTTGCATCGATATGAGAAGTGAAAAGGGGTCCAAGTGTTCGATCCTTGTAGTGTGATAAAGAATGGGTAATGATAATTTACGAGAAAACAATTTCTTTGGTAGCGTTATAGCGTAGGTGCGGAAAGTGAAATGTGATGATGGGCTATGACGATAAGTTACAAGAGATTAACTTCATTGGTAATGTTATAGCGTAGGTGCGGTGAGTCAATTGAGGGAATATGCAAGAGCTTGTTGCTTACTAAAGGATGAAGGGCATCACACTAATATTATGAATGCGAAAGTTTGTGTGTGTGTGTGTATGATTGTTACTCTTTCACGCTGAAACGGCTGGACGGATTTGGATGAAATTTAGAATAAATATGGCTTATACACCGACTTAACACATAGGCTGCTTTTATCCCGGAAAAAAATCATGTCGTTGAACCGAGTAACGCGCGGGCAGAGCCGCGGGAGGAAGCTAGTAGTTCATAAAGGAAATAATAGTTTTGTAGCAAGTTTAGGAGTGTGGAAAATAAGTATGTTTCAAAGTTATTGAGAAAAAGGGAGTTAAGTGAGATATGATTTGAATGAAGTTATAAGTAAATGAAAGGGGAAATAAAATTAGTGGTTAGGCAAATAATAATTTTGTTTATCTACTTCTATGCTGAGGTTTAAACTGGTGTTGAGAGGATTTGTAGTTCAGTAAATTGGAAGCTAGCGGTTATCGTCGGGTACTAAGCAATTATAAGAGAGAAATTATTAGGAATTGATAAAGGGGGACACCTGGGTAGGTTATCAACGAATCGTATTTACTCGTATGTATGTATAGAGAGTTTCGTTTCAGTTAAATGAGATCTCCTTAGAAAACTTTTGCATTAGTAGTAAAAGATAAACAATATTAGATTTCGGGTTTTGAAAATAGATAGGCCCTTGTGTACTCATAGTATTCACTTTGGATGTGTTCTTAAGAATGAGAGAGATAGTATTTTTGGGTAGCGACGGAAGGGCACTTTTTAGTATAAATACCTACATTTAATAGGGTGGAACTCAGAGCGAAATTTAGGTCAAATAAGCATGGGTTAGTCCGGAAGGATTAGTACGTGGACTTAGATAAGTTAGTAAAATTTCAAGTCATTGAGGAATAATACCCACATGGTATTAAAATAGATGTAACAGGATAAACCGTATAACTTGATGGTTGTAAGAAGGTAAACTTAAGCGAGAAAAGTATACGTTAGAGTTTCAGTGTTAGAT
The DNA here is from genome assembly GCA_910592155.1 of Ypsolopha scabrella. Classification (NCBI taxonomy): domain Eukaryota; kingdom Metazoa; phylum Arthropoda; class Insecta; order Lepidoptera; family Ypsolophidae; genus Ypsolopha; species Ypsolopha scabrella. Next base: position 18,429,694 of record OU342975.1, on the reverse strand, counting down.
ATTCGGTATTTTGTTAAATCTGAGAGTCGTGTGTTTGGAGTTGTGCAACCACATTTTACATACCTATATTATTTTGAAACTAATTTCAAATTATGAACGTGTAACCTTGCACAATTTATAAGAGTTTCACAGAGTTGGTGGCTTACTATATTTAACTGTGAGAATTTGTCCGATAGAATGAATGGAAATATCACACAGGGTGAAGTCAGGTTTACAAGCTGGAGGGTCGGAGGTTTGAAAGGATGTTAGTCTGGGAGATTTATGAATAAAACGAGAAAACTCGAATGTACTTCAGAATGTGTCAAATAGGGGTCAAGTTAGGGTGAGTGAATTTAAAACGCAGGGTTCTGTGTTGGCGCTGTGATATACGAAATCGAAGAACTAGTATGACCTCGTAGATAGGAGTGGAAGAGGCGAAAGAGGTGTGTCGGAATCATAGTGGATGAAAGTTGACAGTATTTGTCTATCCCTTCAGGAGATAGGCGTGAATAAGTATGTTTGTCTGATGTTTGAACGGTGTCTATTTTCTAATCCTCGAATACGATAGTTGCTTAAATATAGTAGGGTACTTGCGGAATATCACTTAATTATATAGAATTTGTGAAAATCAATAATAAACTTTTGTTTATAAAATAAGAACTTGCGTGATTGGAATGATGGATGTGGAGGAGACGAAGAATGTGTGTGTTAGGGTCGTGGCAATCGGAAGTATCTGGTCTCTACCTACCTCTTTGGGAGACGGATATGAGTATATATGTATGTAATTGTATGTACTATGTTTGTTACGAAATTAGTCAACAATATACTACAGATTAGCGCAAAGGCTACAAACAGTAGAGATAGGGCCATAACAGTTTTGTGACGGGAGAGCGGACAAATATTCATTAGTTAGTGTGATCTTATTGTTACTCTGAGGTACGGAACTCTAGTACAAATATTATATAAATATGAATTTCGGGTAATATTTGATGACAGAGATAGCGTTTGACCGTTTAATAGAATATTAGAAACAAGTGGGTATTATGGTAGAAAGGAGAAACGTTTCGAGCGAAGAAACGGGTTCCTTATATTGGTGTAAAAAAATTAACATAATATACATGTCGAGACATTCGTAGTGGCTAATGACCATGAAGACGTCTTCAGTCGAAAACCAGGGGGGTCGGGTTTAATTAAGAGGTTTAGATGGCTTAGGTGAATTTTATTCTTTTCACTTTTATCTTGCTACAACTAAATATTTTTGAAAACGGTATTCATTATACGGTATATGTTATAGTCAAATCGTAGTCTAAGGGTCAACAAGCTTCACATACCCTGTAGTATGAACGTGCGGCGTCTTATTAAAATTACATGATTCGCCCAGGTAACATTTAAATTAAAAATATGGTTTTGAGCCATTTTGGATTATAGGGATTGATTGCTCCAAGCGGTATAGGTGAATTAAGCTGTTTTACCGAGTGTTAAATCTAGTGGTTTAGAGGATGATTTGTGACTATACTGTGATTTACAGATAGACAGAGGAATTCTACCGTGAAGGTTTCACTCAGCAGTTTGGTTGCAGGACCTTAATTACAGCGATCAGCTTTATATGCAGTGACGCAATATTTCAAAGACGTCAATTCAAAGGGAAAATATCGTGATTTGTAGCGGAAATTACGAGTAAAGGACGGATCTAAAGACATGTGCGTATTTACAATTGTAATATTTACATTTCTAATTAGGGAAGCTTAAACTTATTCTGGAGGAGAATGCTCGGTACGTTCTCCCTTTTCTTGACAAATTCCTTTTTTTGTTTCTTTCTTCATTGTCTACCACCGTACTTACCTCTATGATGTTGTAGACATTACACCACTATAATTCTCTCAGTTTCGGGTTTAGTTGATGGGACGTGCAATATGCAAGTAGGCGGTTCTAGAGTCAGGAGAAATTATGTGAGGGGCGGAATAACTTAAGTATGAGACAATTTATTTACTTGTACGTTATTGGTTACAGAGTCTAGGATCGTCGTCATTAACCTTGTAAAGATTAGATGAAGTATTTGACCAAATAGTAGACTGTAAAGTCTTTAAATTTTGACGAGGGCCTAGATACTTTTGTAAGCTAGTGCCTGAATTTAGTTTATTGCTTGAGAATTTTATAACAACATGTATATGAGCGGGAATAGGATAATTTAGGGACCGAAATATTCTTATCGAGTATCTTCGCAATTAGTCGGGTGCAACGTGACTCTTACTAGTATGAGTTTTGGTTCTGTTTCATCGTTAATTCTATCTACAAGATAATCTGATACTTCAATTTTATGGTTGTATCTATCTATTTAAATCACATTAGACACAAAAGTATACCGTTAGCTCAAGTAAATGGTTCCGCGTCATGGAGTCTGGTTTTATGATTAGGCCCCAGGGTTTCCAAAGTCACAGTTAGTGCCAGAATGCTCTTATACGTCTTACCCCTTAAGGTTTAAACCCTTATAATCGAATTATCAAATATTTAGGAATATAAAAAAAACTTTGACAGAGTGAGGCCCAGGAATATAGAGAAATTAAGTCGTTAGGTAATTTCTAACGGCTCATGAATTAGGCAAGTTATTCAGTGATATTTGGTTTCAGTAGAGATGGCAGACAAATAAGTTGATAGCGGGGGAAATGTCCTAATATTAAAGTCATAATCAACTTTAAATTTAGCTAAATTAATTGCGATCATGTCAACGTAAGCAGCAAAGCTACGGAACGTGAACAATTAGGTATATAAAAAAACTGTAGGGACCTCTTTGGTTATTTAGATTAGGAGACCTAGGGAAAGATTTAAGTGTAGGAAATGTTGGTTTGAGCCAAATTATTTGATGTGATTTAGGGTTAAGGGTTGAAAACGGCTTGCACGCTACATGCTACAGAGCCATTGGGACAATTAACCTGGTTAAACAGGAAAGTCTGTATTGAATGAGCTGGTGGATCCTTAGAGTGGCGAGAAAGAGAAATCCACGCGTGGTACATTTGGGAAGTATGAAGAAAAAGGGGAAAGAGGATTTTGATTGTATTGTAGTATAATAATATAAAATTATACTAAATATTTATTAAAGAGAATGCAGGTTGTAAAAGAGGGCTCTAAGGAGGCAACAGTTTTGACAGTATAGATGAAGTTATTGTAGCTTGGACCAGAGGCACTACACCTTGCAAACGGTTTATTATGGAAAATTGGAGTTAGGTTAAATTACGAAAAGAAGTACATGATAAACCCGCACTATACAGAAGCTCTTACTCCCTTTTCGGCAACTGCACACTCACCAGGAAACTTATGGGGCTTGCAAGGGGAAGGGCTCTAGCTGAGATAGTTAAATTAAAGGATAACCTTTGTGAGGCGGTTCATCGCTTGGTATCTGGTGGAATTGGAGATAGTCCATGGCAAATCTAGTGTTAATCGAAAAATTGGATTGGGTTAGAAGGCCATCTTATTGCCACTAGGGCATACTGGATTCACAACCCGGTACTCTCGTTTCGTCAGATTTCTTGCAATCGAAGTAATAGTTATCCATAATTAAGTTATTGCGAGGTTGGAGTCCGGATACTTGCGGGATTCTGTTAGTGGATTGGTTTAAAAACGCACACACCCAACTACATTCTGGAAAAAGCCATAATAATTTGTTTTGTAACCAGTGGTCTCTGCATGTTAGCGAGTCTGAAGAGAAAATTTCCTTCGGCTGAACTAATGTACGCTACGTAAATTTTGAGGGTCGAGCTGTACCAGAACGAACCTCGGATCGAGGCGTTCCGTTAGCACTCGCTAACATTTTGTGGTAAGGTGGTGCCACTACCTTCGGATTACTATTGATGTCTTGATATTAGCTGAGGGTGGAAGCGACATCTGCTTAATATGTGGGAAACTCTTGAGTTCGGAGGTAGATTAGGTTCATTGAAAAGAATGTTACAACAAACATAAAAGTATCAGTTGTTTAGGTTAGATGGCATTACTTCCGGGATTAGAAAATAAAACAGACCTTATTTCCTTATTTTACTCAGGAAATGAAGAAATAATATTCAAATAAATTCCGGATGTTTTATTCTTAATGTTTGGAAGTAGGGAAAGAGTGAAAATTACGTGATTCGAGTAAAGATGTTGTTTCGATACTAAATTACGCGAACATTAAATTCGCGCCGAAAACGGGTATTTCATGGCTATGTAATAGTATGGAATTAGAGATTGCTGGGTGTCTAAGGTTCCTAAGCGAAATGGGTCCACTAAGTGAAAAGAAGTAGGAAATGTCTTTTGAGGAGAGAGATTTGGGGGGCTTTACAAAAGTAAGGAATGCAGAAGGCGGGCTATGGGGGCGCAGTAGCGGGAAATTGGGTAAACTTCGATTCAAGAAGTTCCGTCATAATTCGCTGTCTTTCCGTCATCATGGCGCTGTTATTGTTAACTTGCCAGAGCCCGCTAGAATTTAGTATTGGGAGAAATGGGGGCGACACTGCGCATCTTGCAATAAACTCATGAACCTTGGCATAGTACAGATTAGGTGAATTGGTTTTAAGGCTATGTCAAAAGTGCCACTTGTTTCAGCTAGGTGGCGTATTTAGCAAAGTAGTAAAGGAAACAGATTCCATTTTCGTATTTTAATACAAAATAAAGTAAAACCTGCTCAAGTGAATTTTAGATATTTTCATTATCTTAATAATTATGATAGAAATAAATTTCTATATTTTTAAACACTTGGCGATTTATCCATCGCAAGGAGATAACAAATTAAATTTATATCGCTGCGGTGTGGAGGGTCAGAGGGGTGAGTCTGGACGTGAGGAGCTTCCCGGTTCAGAGCTCCTCACGTCCAGATTTGCTTTTCTGATTTTCTGTGCCGCAGTGATATAAATTTAATATCTTAATAATTGGTGGTAAGGAAAATTAGAATCACGAAAAATACTATTTCAAGCTAAAAAGGAAAACATTATGATTGCTGTAGTCCGGATGTCGGCGTTGAGATTTCATGACCATATAAGGTAATACGGAAATACTTGGAGAGAATGCGTGGGTCGTGGATACGGGGAGTGACAAGAAGGGAGCGGGGCACGGGGGAATCGGCGTGGCTTAGCGCCGGGAGTGAGTCGATAAAAGTGGTTGTAGGGCGGGAACGGCCCCCAGTCTTTGGAGGTCAGTCTTCGGAGTTCAGTCTTCGAGGTCCGTCAAGCGAGATACAAGTGCAGTAATTAGTCGCGAATTTATTTTCTTGGGTTTTATTTTTATCAGGGCGTTTGTTTTATAGATATATTAATTTTCCTCGGGGTTATTTTCTTTAAAGTTCTGTCGGAATTATTTAGAGTGTGGGATACTTTTCGAGAAAGTGCAGTTTAAATTTAGAGATCCGCGAGTGTTTGTTCGAGGCGATTTCCGTAAAAGGACGAATATGTAGATCGGTTATAGGGCATTCCTTTTGAGACTTGTTTCAAATGATTTCCTAAGAATTCTGGGGTCTGCTTTATATTTTAAATAATATAAGGTAAAGCTGGATGTTGCGGCTGTGAAAGGCTTTGAGCCCTAGGGCTCGGCTGGCCGGGGGAAGGATGGAAAAAGCCTCATTAAGAATCGCGGGTATTCGTGTTAATATCGTTCAGACCAGTTTTCGGGACGCGGATATCAGACCTGGGCGTGGGGTTTTGTAGTGTACTGCGGTTTTGTAATAGTGAGGGGATATTAGCGCGGGAGCTACTCGGTGTTTCGAGCGTGACAAAGGTGGGAGTCTCTGGGTTTAGTTTAGGGGTATTTTCAGTAGGCTTGACGGCTAATAGGTAGGGAAAATATGTGATGCTAAACAAAGAGGTGTCTCTTTGGGGATTTAGTGCGGGGGAACCTAACTGTGACGACAAACCGCACCATTTCCTTCAACCTCTCCGGAGGGGCAGTCGTTTTGAGATGACGCTGCAGCGGTTTAGTTATACCGTATAATATCTCCCATTTCTGACGTTACCATGTGATGTTGCCTGGGCGATCACGAGAGAAGTGTGAACCGGACATTGCCCCTCCAGGTTATCAGGTCTTTATGTATATATTAATATATTTATCACACAACCATATAGGGAACTTCCGGTCAGTTGGGTGAGGCCCTTACCTTGAATCACCCGCTGACTGGCACGGAGAGTTTATAGGCAGTAGGTACACGTAGAGGAGAAAACTCGCCTCGCTTCCTTATTTTAGACTAGTTGAGGGATGTGATTTCCGCTGTGACTCTTTGGGAATCACCGCACAAACACAATTAAATGTAAATATGAGATTTTATCTCTAGTTTTGGGTTTTACACATTTGGCAGACTCGGAATTCTCATTCTAGGTACAAATGATAGGCAGGTAAAGTTTGGATAGTCAATTTAGTCACGATATTTGTTAGGATGCATTACACAATCACACAATTAAAAGTAAATGTGAGATTTTATCTCTAGTTTTGTGTTACACCAAAATAAGCTGAGAATTCTCTTGGCTATTCCCGGGTAGCCAGATCAGTCAAGGAACTTGCGGGAATGCTAGGACGTTATAAGGAATCTTAGGACGTTAGAATTTCACGTAGGGTCGCAAGAAGGGACAATAAATTGATTAGAACACAGTCAGGTATTATAGAAAAATGTAGGACGTTAGAATTGTGCTCGGAGAAAATAGGGTTCTGAAGGTTGTAGGCTCCTGGTAGTGTATGTTTTAGTCAATTAGGTATGTTTTGGTGTTACACGTAGGCACGTTCAGGTTAGGATCCGTAGGCTTTGAAGGTTTTCAAGGGGGTACCTAAATCTTGTAGAACCACAAACTGGAGAAATTTAGGTCAAATAGGTAGGCGGATATCAGCTAGGTTCTAGATTTTAGTTTGAAAAGAATAGACGAACTTCAGAAGTTAATAAAGGCAGAATTTGTTTAGATCAATCTTGTAACGACGTGTTGAAAGCATTCAGTGGAAAGCCTCCCTGATTGTCTGGTCGAGAAAGCCCTTTAAATGACTGAAAGTTATATTGTTGTGAAGTAAAGATAAGTAATTTTTTGCTCTCAATTCTGCTATCACATGGATTAAACTTATGACCATCGTTCTCTGAATAGAGAAAGTTCGACCTCAAGCTCAGAAACACTCCTACTTACATGAGTGTCTAGTTTTTCATGATACCCTTTTATTGAGATAAACTGTTTTGGTGTGAGAACTATCAGTTCAGAGTTTGGAGCAAAGTCCAGTTCTAAGTCTTAATTACAGTAAATAATTCTGGAATCATGATTTCCTTATAAAAAAGGAAGATTTCAATATAAATAAATTTACCAAAGTAAGTAGCTTGGTTTCCATAGAGAAGGAATGATTTCTATTTGTGAATAATAATGCCTGAAAAATAAAGGTAATGAGTAGATGCATTTGTTCATACTAAGGGAAAATCCCACCCTTTTAGCCAAGCAATGCCGTGCTAATAAGAATCTTCTGTATACCAAACGGAACAGAAATCTTAGTTCGTCAAGTGTGAATAGATATATCTCTCCTTGAATTAATATCCTCAAGTACAATGTGGCCGAGAGATAGCCTTAAATATTGCTGAAATTATTCTGGATCTAACAAAGAAACCAGCTAGCTGAAATTATATCTATCTGAGTGAGACATATTTCATATAGGTAATTATAGCTTTGATTCTGAGACTTCAAAACGGCTACTTACTAACAGATATTCAGAAGAGTTGAAATTAGTCAAACTAGTAGAACCGAATTAGTTATCTGTATGACTGAATTAATCCAGTATTGACTGTTAATAAATTTCTGTTAGAATAAACTACCTTAAAGCTGTTCTCATGTAGAATTCAGTAGGTTCAGAGATTAGACTTGTGATAAGGAGAAGTATGCAGCTTTTACTGAAGTAGTTAATATTTCACAGTAAGGTCACGATATTTAATTACGAGTAGGTACTCCTTGAGGTTTCTTAGTGATTCTTCCTCCAAGGTGTGTAGACAGGGAATCACTGTTCTTAGGTTTTCTTAAAATAAATAATGTACTATTTAAAGATTACTGAAAGATTTTATAATGAGACTATAGTAGTGTTTGGTAGAAATTAAAGACTTGCCAACATGAACGATTTACTATTACAAAGTAACAAATCTTACAAATATTCAGTATAATAATACTGTCTTACCAAATTACAATATCTAAGTACTTAATGCCCTGTAGCACAGTACAAATAATGTATCATTAAACTAAACGCAAAATTAAAGTCTATAATAATATAAAGTATTAAATCACAATTCCGATAAAACTAAATAAAACCTTTGTTCAAAAAAATTCACGGGTTATTCCCCATCCGAAAGGTAAATGCTTTTATGTTCAACTTATACTCTTATTATCTAGGAGTATAATCTTCTCGTCTATTACTTTACTTAAGCAGAACCATAGAAGCTTTTGCTTTTACAGAACCCAAATTGACCGGTAGGGGCTATTAAACAAAAAACATAAAATTGCGGTATCTTCTAGACAAATTATATTTAGTTTCAGTTACTCCTCTCACTCTCTTACATAAGCCTGGTCAATAGGTGATATTTTCTTGGATAGTTTCAATTCAGTATTGACATCATATAATAACTTAGCTAGGCGCAGATGTTATTCTATTTACTAGGGTCAGAGGAACTATTTACTTCTCGGATACTTTAGGTAATTTAACTAGACTTATTAGGAAATGTTGAGTTCGGATTCATTCTTATTATCACTAAAAGAACTAGGGTTACTTAAATACGGTTCACAACGAGGGGTCCTATCACAGCTGCTAGACGATCATTTGGCCTAATACTAGACTAACACCCTCCAAACCTTGTTTGTATTTATAACTAGTTCAAGCTACATGTGAGAAGGTAGAGTGGGTAGGCAGTGAGACGAAAAGTGGGTAGTTAGCAGAAAAGTTGGTAGGTAGGTGAGGATAGTGATCTAGGTTAAGCGAGGAGGGGGGGATTGTTTCACCTTGAGTGTCGAAATTTACGTTTTTTGCGGCATAAACGGCCGTATCTTTTTTTCACATAGAAGTTTGATTTTTTCACAGCTTCAAGGGATTGAGTATATGGTTTTAATTTCAATTCGATACCTCCACGCGTTCCCGAGATAAAGGGTCTTGACAAACAGACGGACAACAAAGTGATCCTATAAGAGTTCCGTTTTTTCCTTTTTAGGTACGGAACCCTAAAAAATAACACGTGAAGCCCCTTATTAAAGAAAAAGACAAGGCTGGCAGATGGAGATAACGTACAGTGCCGGATTAAGCTGGCATAAAAAAAAACAAATTTTGCCCTTTGCGTTTAATTTAATGTGAATTTCAAAACGTACTTTTTTTAGGTGAGGTTACAAGATAGATTGCCTAGTACAAGTGGATGCAAACACCAGATACCTTATAATTATAAGATATAAATTAAAGCTTCATTTATGACAAGGATTCGGTTCGCTAAAGTTATTCGTTTCCTATACTTATGATTCGTTATCAGTTCACGTGGCTTTCATACTCTAAGTAGGCATACAGTTCTCTTTAAACCACCATGATACCATTATTTACCACATGCTCTACTGATCATCCTGCCTGAACCACTTCCATAGGAAAACTTTTGAAAAAACTCGAAATAAAAATTCACTTCCCCATACTAATTTTTAATACCTCCTTGTCATTTTCTAAGGTTTTTTTTTCGCGTTTTATCAAAAGTATTTCTTTGGAAATGGTATAGCATGATCAGTAGAGCATGTGGTTTAACTTAATGAGCACGTCATGCTTACATCCTTTATACAATATTTTCTTCTAGTGACAAAAAACAGGATAATCCCTTTTAATAGTAGTTACAGTAAAAGTTTATGCATACATACTAACAAGAAATCCGGATTAAACTTTATTAAGAGTTGATTAGACGTACAACATGAAATTTAAGTCATTTTGTTAACAAAAACTGATGATAGTACTCGTCCATATGAACAACTTTTACTATGAAGTTGTGCATAGGTATTGTAAACAAAACACTGCACGTCGTTCTAACCGGACGATTTATTGTCAAAATGAGTCGCTATAAGCAGTTGGTCACTAAAACCGGAGTCGTACTATACGGATATGTTTTCATAGTAAGTCTATATGAAACCAACCTTGAGCTTGCGTTTTCGTCGCTAACGGATAGACGTTATAAACGAAGTCGTTATATTCGGATTCTACTGTATATAATAGGTAGTTTTCGTATTATATCCTTTTTGTTGTATGCTTTAAACACGTAGATAAGCACAATCTCTATGCCTAACAATAAGAACATTTCAGCAAAACAGAAAACACTAAAAAAACTTTTTACGTTTTTTTATGTATGTTAGTTACGTAGTGCCATGCTTTTATGATATATTTTCATCGCAAAATTATTCTCATCTATTTTTTTATAATTTTAGTCGTTTTTACTTCGAAAGCATAACAAATAAAAATGCATTGCCGTGCGTGATACATCAAAATAATAACAGATACATGCAAGATAGCGGTCTTAATAAGCACTTGTGAATTGTTTATGACGTGTTCCAAAAGTAATCGTTGCAATCATTGTTATAAATAGTTCTTTTAAAATATAAATCAAACAAAAGATTCATTTACAAGAGAAGTAATACTTCTCAAATTGTTTTTACTTTAATCAAATTAAGTCTAACAAGAGAGTGGTAGAGTCCAACAGTCTTTCTCTGATTTTTGATGTAAATTAGAACACATCCATAACAATCCACTTTTACATCAAACAACAAAACCGACTACTATTTACAGTTAAACATTTATCTCTTATTTATACGTACACAAAGACTAAAATACCATAAGTTTATGAAGCTCACCTTTATAGTAAACTGCGCAATAACAGGCTTGTGATCGCTGACAGTGTAATGTGGTAGATGGTGGTAAGTTAAGCAGTCCGCTCTCAGGGTTATGTTCTCATAGTTGTTCGCAATCACTTTGTACAGAACTCTGTCGGTCCATGATGGTTTTCTCCTGTAATGTGAGAAACGGCGTATAGACCTTAGCAATATAAATAGAAGCGAGCAAACATATTCGTATATCGCGCTCTTTCATTTGACGCCAGAGAAAAAGGGAGCGAGCGACATGAACGTTGTGGTATTCTCATCTGCTTCTGCGCAACCATAAGTAATCATACGCAAATAAATACCTATTTGGGCAAAATAAGAGTTTTCTTTTCTTGATGGAAATATAGGTATGTATTTTGTTCACAAGTGTGTTCCACCGAATTTGGTATAAAATACATAAAAAGCTTCATTTTAGAAGTAAGAATAGTACGTAAACTTTTTTCTGACGTCAAAAAAGCTACTTTAGTCCGAAAAGGATCCGCCCGCACACACAGACAACCAGACATCCACACCATACCGTTACACTCACACTAAACATATATAAATAGCAAAAAGACACATATCAGGAAACTGTGAAAAAAAGTCTCGGAAATCATTCTGAGGGACAAAGGTACTATCCAATTCTTGTAGTAGTTTAGTAGTTTCATTCAGTAACACTATTACATACATAAAATGCAAAATAATCCTGCTCACACATTGCGTTGCGACAAACAGGCAATTTTTCAAAACGGATCATTGTATCAAGTATGTATGACTGAGTATTATACCTAACAAAGATATCTTACAAAAGTGGGTATTCCTTTGCTTCTTTATCTGATTATAATAAATAGGTTGATTCATTTATTATTACAATAATAATAGATATTAAGTTGTATTTGTTTAAGATTAGAATTGTTATTATTTTGTTTTGCTATACCGGCGATATCTTGCTTTATCATATCAAAATATTTTACATTAATAGAAAATCGACAGCAAATTAATTTTTTGGAAAACGGAAATCTCTGAAGTCGCTTGAATATTTGTCTATCCCTGGCCTGACTTAGCTATTATTCCTTCCTTCCATCAGCCTGTTTCGTCCACTGCTGGACATAGGCCTTTCCAGGATTTCACCAATCTTGGCGGTCCTCCTGGAAGAAATGCCCATACTCACACACGCTGGGCAGGCGTAGTTTAGGAAATAATTGAGTTCCAAACAAAAACGCGTGAAATCTAACGCACCGACATACGGGAGAGGTTAGAGAGAGCGTTGACCTCAAACAGCTGCAGGTTTCACGGACGACGATCTCTCTAAACTCGCCCGTAAGTCGGTGCGTTAGATTTCACGCGTTTTTGTTTGGAACTCAATTATTTCCTAAACTAAGGCTGTCCGCGGGTATGATTCTCGGGAAAAGTGGTTCAGTGTCGGTAGAATATGTGTTTTCATTTAATGGTCGCACTCTATTTACACCCGGTATAGTCAACTCTGTATTTCACTTTAAAAGCAGCGAAAAAATAAGTCTGTCATGTATAAGGTATCCAATGCACGGGTTCTGTCTGAAAATACTCTTCAGTTCACACCTCACACAAGTTTTCAGAAATACTCAAAATGTGACGTCATCAAAGATTTGGCAATATTTTTCTTGACCAACCGTCCGAGGCTGAGTCGTCTCGTCTTCGTCAAACGACGAAAGGGACATATGAATACGCGTAAGCGAGACATATAACATTTATCCTGCTCACTCGCATACGTTTGACCCTTTTGTCGTCTGTCGAGGACGAGACGAGTGAGCCCCGAGCGGGTTTGCTTCTCAACCCACTGGTAATTTTAAAGTTCTATCACAAATTTTGAGGAAGAATGGACGGACAGTCACCGAAACCTCGCAATAACTGTTTACTTTAAAGTTCTATAACGCCAAATTTCAGGAAGAATGGAGGGAACGGAAAGTCACGGAAACCTCGCAATATCTGTTAACATTAAAGCTTTAGCTCCATAACGCCAAATTTCAGGAAGAATGGACAGACACCGAAACCTCGCAATAATTGTTGCGTTTTCTAGGGAACTAAATAACAACAAGAAACACTCACTTTAGATCATACTCGTCGGTGCCAATATTGAACTTGTACGTCGGCGGGAATCGAATCTCGGGCTCGGAGAACTCCGAGAAGGCTTCGCCGGAGTCCATGACAGCGATTAGCTGATCGTGTTCCAGAAGCTTGGTATACTTGTCCTTCTCTACCTTATTGAGGGCGTCGACTATTTCTTCCGAGGTGGGGCTTCCACCGGCCGGGTGGTCGTTCCTGAAGTTCAGATCGCCCAACCAGAATACGTAGCTGAAATAACAGGTACGGTTGCAACATTTGTTTTCACGCCATCATAATTAAATTCACTTGTACTTGTTTCGATGGCTTTAATTTTAAGTTTTTTTTTTAAGCCTGTGAAGCAAGTACTAGTGAATTTAATTATGATGTTTTTTTCACCAAGCGCCGACAATCGCAAGTATAAATTATGTTTTTAACTCATTTGTGCGCACGGCTCTTGTCACAAAATAGATAGGTACAGAAGGCCTGCTACGGCTGACCTTGATTTTAAAAACCTACTCATCACATGTATCGCAAAGTGCATGCACTCGTAACTAGTCGTAAATACTGGCATTCTACCGAATCCTACCGAGATCGTCGTACGTACACGTCTATGTGTGCGTGCGCCCGAAATCGCTCGTTGTAGGGAGCTGGCCTTCTGTTATATTTTGAGTCTATGTGTGCGTGAACTTGGAGCACATCATTTTGCATCGATAAGAATTAGAACACTTTTTAATTAATTATCGAACAATTAGAAAAACTCTGTGACGTTTCCGTTTTGTTAACGTGAGTTTTTATTGAGACAAGGATTTTCAGAGAAATATGTATGTCCTGCTCCAACCAAACCTTTCATTTTAGAGTAGATGCGGGCCATTGAAATTGAAATTTAGAATTGTTATTTGTCTTTATGCATCCCAACGAGCAACACAATTTCACGCACACAGAGTTGCCCGCACAAATGAGTTGAAAGGTGTAGTAGACGACGACCGTTGTCCTCCTTTCAATTAAATATAGTATATTTTTTGCACGAAGTAGGAAACTGAAGGTTCATGCTAGGGGAAAATGCGCTTTTAACTCCTACGATGCATGAGCTATTTCACATTGCAAACATTCGTACGCGACAATGTGAAATGGCTCATGCACCATAGAAATTAAAAGCGCATTTCCCTCTATCATGAACTGTAATTTTCCTCCTTCGTGCAAAAAATAGACTTTAGAGTTGGTATTGGCGGTCTACTATAACCTAACGTAGCCTGTGGCATAGTAAAAACAGAATAGTAGAACAACTCCCGCGCCGTGCGAGGCTTAAATGCCTATACTGCTGCAGGGTTGTCAATTTATTTTGCGGCGATGTGACGAACGGCGCGCGGCCACAAAATACCTATCTGTTATGTAGCGCAGTGTACATAAGCGCGACTGCAGAGCGCAGCCGACCCTAGTCACACCGCCAGAAACCGCCTGAGATATTGTCGTTGTGTGAGTGCTGTGGTTCGAACGTGCAGGCTCCCAGTGGCTCGCACACATATAAGCCATCCATCCATCCATCCATCAGCCTGTTTCGTCCACTGCTGGACATAGGCCTTTTCAGGATTACGCCACTCTTGGCGGTCCCCCTGGAAGAAATGCCCATACTCACACACGCTGGGCAGGCGGGTTGGTGAGCGCGGTGCCGAAACCCTTGCACCAGTGACGCCGCTGCCCGTCACTAGTCTGTTTTAAGACCTGGCAATTAGGGATGGATATACCGCTATCCATCGGTCCCAGGCAATGGTGGGCCGCCTGGTTTTGCCTGAGAGCTGTTCTCTTAAAATAACTTCGGGAGGATTTGCGAGTAAGATGGTGGTACCTCCACAGTCGAGCGCGGCATCAGCTCTACCACCTACACATATAAGCCGCGCGGAGTAAATCTCTGTGAAGATAGCTTACTAGTCTGTTTTTACTATGCCTGTGGTTTCGTCCTATACCTATAGCGGGGAGGGGGAAAGGGGCCGAGCAGCTATCACTTCGTTCGGCAACGTTCCCCCCGCCACGTCTGTTACCACCCAAGGCGCGGTACAGCGCTTGCGGACAAGGTAGTTTCCTCATATTCGAAACGAATGCGTAGATTAGGACGTTGTATGTAACTACGTATTAAACCAGAACACCTGACCTGCGTCATTACTAGAAAACCTCTAAAGGAAAAGCGTTTCTATCATTTTCTTGAATGCGGAAAATAAAGTAAATTATTAGCTTCATTCACATCGTTGTACACGTACATGTATTTGTCTTTGAAATGAAATCATTTAGGAAGAGTTTTATAGATAGTAAAATTATCTGCTTTTCTTTCAACTATTCTGAGGATGAATAGAGTTACTTGTTACATTGTATAATTTGATTGCGGTGAACGAATAAAACATTGTCGTTTTATCGTGCATGGTGTTCTAAATTCTAAACAGCCAGTGTTGTTTAAACTCTAAAAGCCTAACTGTTGTCGCATACAGAACAACTATAATAATTAAAGTTGTTGAGCAGCGAGTGTATTTTTGAATCATTCGAATTTCAATTCGCATACGAATTCCAATTTTAAGTTTTCGTATGCGAATCATGCGGATTCATATGCGAATTGAGATTCGAATGATTCAAAAATACACTCCCAGGATCATTTACAAAGTGCGTTTGGAAACGAAGGTTAGAAGGAAGATAGAAGGTATTAGTGGTACCAAAACTTGAAAAAAAATATTGCGAAAGTGACATTAATAAATAAAGCCAAAATTACCTAGCAAAGTTAAAAATTTTGACTGTTCTAAAACTAACGCGTTTGGAGCCAGCTACAATGATTATCACTATTTATCACACTAGGGTTCCGTTTCGAATCGATTGAATTTCACTCGGGAGTAATGCGAATTTCACCCTGCAGCGTTTAAAAACTGACCCGAGTTAAACCGAGGGTAACCGAACTGTTACCTGACAGTTGCTCGGAAGTGTTTTGAAACGCTTCCGAGTAATGCGAAAATCATCCTGGGCCACCTTTCTGGTCCAACCAGATTTTTCTTTCTCTTTCTCCTATATAGATCTATCTCTTTCTGATAAACGAGTGAAATTTCGCACTATGATCGCACGTTTTGAAACGCTTTCTAATATTGTAAATGCGAAAGTTTGTGTGTGTGTGTGTGTGTGTGTGTGTGTGTGTGTGTATGTTTGTTACTGTTTCACGCTGAAACGGCTGGACGGATTTGTATGAAATTTAGAATGGATATAGCTTATACCCTAAATTAACACATATGCTACTTTTTATCCGGGAAAAAAGCATGTCGTTAAACCGAATAACACGCGGGCAAAAGCCAGTATTGCTATAATAATTGTAAGAAACAAAAGTTATACTCACTCATGGTAAAGTATATTAATAGTTTCATTGACGTGGTAGACGTGTTGTCTTATGATAGTGTTGTAGTCGTTTATCCGGTCCGCCAAGAGATGCTCGTGCGCAGTTAGATGGCTGTTCACTAAACACACTGAGCAACCGTAGATGTTGAATCTCACACTGACAGCACCCTTGTTACCCTAGAAATGTAATATTCGTTACTATTTTTCACCCGCGACTTCGTCTGCGTTGTACAGCTGATACGGGACTCATCATCGCGCCATCTAGTAGATACTAACGTTGTATTTTTGGTAGCTTTCGAATCTCGATATTTTATGAAAACGATAACGAAGATATTAGAGGACCCCTCAACGGATTTAGATGTGTTTTTTTTATTATCATCATAGTGACCCTGGTCAACGCTTAAGCTATAAAGGGTGTTCATTAATAGGGTGACTTTAATTTATGCAGCCAAATTCTTACTGAAGACTCGGTAAGTGCTCAGTAACAAGGTTCGATGACCCTTTTTGTGAAATTCGTAAATTATTCTTTTCTTTTCTTACAAACGCAAGCCCAGCCCCGAGTCAATTACTATGGGACGTCAAGATTTTATTTTTTATTTTGCGAAATTAACAAAACGTGTTATCGATCCGTGGTACTGATCACTAACCACGCTTCCAGTATGAGTTTGGCTGTATAAATAAAAGTCACCTTATATAACACCCAAGCCGAAAACGGGGCAAAGCATAAGACTATATTAAAGTCAACTCTGAAGGCTTTAATTTTAGTATTAGTGCTGTCAAAACTAAAAAAAATCTTGTGTTGTTAACACTCAAGAACAATTTTGGAATGAAGAAAATTTAATTTTGACAGCACTAAAACTAAAATTAAAGCCTACAGAATCGGCTTTAATATATAAATAAAATTAGTGAAAACCGAATCTATACGTGGAGTACCTTCGGGAGTGAGGTGCGACGCAGGGCGAGAGAAACGCATTCTTTAGAATGCCTAGATATTTACGTCGTATTATATTAAACTTACATGTAATATGAAAACTTTTTCAAATTAACCGAAATACATTCATATATCTAACTGTAATTCTAGTCAGATCTTGTGGTTAGATAAAACCACAATACCATGTTCTTCATTAATAAATGACGAATAATTCACATATTATTATCATCCTCTTTATATAAACAATACGTTAATTTTGTATTTTTATTGGCCAATTTGAAATAAATTTAATGTTATAAGAAAAACCAATGAAAACTTCATTCAATATAATTTAGAAACACTATGTATTGGGTAAAATTTGCCGTTTTATAATACTGACTACTTTGAAAATCAATAGCTTGCGTTCGATTTCGAATTTTAAATAACTAATAGTTCGCCCCGAACTGTGAACTCGCGCTCGCCTGATTCGCGCTTGACCGATTTGAAAATTGTTTTTTCCTTATTTACTCGCCTGCCAAATTTCATGACAATCCGATCAACGATACTCGGGTTATCGTCGAACAAACATTCATACATACAAATACAGACAACACCGGATTGTTCAAGTAGAATCGGAGAACTCGCTTGCTTCGCTCGCTCATTCAATTATAGGTGGTGGATTTAAGTAAATTTTTCTGTGACTAACCTTTCAATAATCTTTCTTATTTATGTTATATACGTATTGTAGTATCTATTACTAACTTATATATGTTGCGTTTATTTCAGCATCTACAAGGTTATCCTATTCGATATAATCGATATATCATTTATGGGATAGTACGTTTACAATTTATTACGTGGCACTGGCAGAATAGTCGACACCAGTTACCAATGCCATAATAGTACCTTACGATACGAGAGCGATGAAACGTTTTCTGACGAGTGTGAGTTTGCGGCACGAGCCGAAGGTGAGTGCTGCAATCACACGAGTCGAGAAAAAGTTTCTCGCACGAGTATCGTATAATATTTTATAGCAAAAGTGCGGAAAATGCCGACTTTACGCAAGCGCAGCGTGCGTAAAGCGGTCATTTTACGCACGGTGTGCTATAAAAAAATTTAATTGAACTAGACTCAAAGAACTCGCTCGCTCGTTCAATAACTGTTCATAGAATAAGTTTGTTTTCTCAACAGTATGTACGGATTCCTCACAGCACGAGTCCGACTCGCACTTGAACAGTTTTTTACTACAGTTTGGGGGAACAGTCACCCCTTGCCCATCATACATTAGCACCTGATAAACCAGTACCATCAGTAAAGAAGTCCACTTACCCACATTCCACCGAGCCCTGTTTTGGTGAACTGCGCCTCAATGTCTCTTAAATGCGTTATGTGTTTGATCTGTGTGTACACCAATAACAGCAGTCCTTGCAGACGAATGGTCTTGGCGATGATGAAATTCTGACGGCACAGTATTTTGTTGAAGGCCGAAGTCCACGGGTCAGTAAACAGAGTATCCATTAACATATTCTGTGGCTGTGATTTGACTTCTTGTAAACTGTTTGCAAAAAATATTGGACACTAATTAACACGAAGAAAAATTCTGGCAAGAGGCTAGGTAAATAAAATATGCATGCTTTGTTTCTGTGTATTTCATGGAGTACACATAATTAAGATTTCTGCTACTGATGTTGCATGATAAGTAACGTTACCCTGCAAGGTGTCCGTGGTACAGAATGGTGCCATGACACATGCTGAATGGAGACTTTTTGGGTGTCACTTTTGTTTTGTTTAGTTTATTATGTTTTATTTTAGTTGTGTGACACCAATAAAGCTTATTCTATTCCATCCATCCATCCATCAGCCTGTTTCGTCCACTGCTGGACATAGGCCTTTCCAGGATTTCGCCACTCTTGGCGGTTCTCCTGGAAGACATGCCCATACTCACACACGCTGGGCAGGCGGGTTGGTGAGCGCGGTGCCGAAACCCTCGCACCAGTGACGCCGCTGCCCGTCACCAGTCTGTTTTATATAAGGCCCGGCAATTAGGGATGGATATACCGCCATCCATCGGGCCCAGGCAATGGTGTGCCGCCTGGTTTTGCCTGAGAGCTGTTCTCTTACTCTCCCCCGAATAACTTCGGGAGGATTTTCGAGTAAGATGGTGGTACCTCCACAGTCAAGCCCGGCATTAGCTCTACCACTTTCTATTCTATTCTATACAATACACATACAATTTTAATAAATTTTTGATATATGCCCTTCAATCTAGCTAGGGTATTGTTCATCCATGATCTAGGGTCATGTTTTTGGATAAATTTTCCTTGATAGAAATAATTATTGAAATGAGATCTTTAAACACACTTTTTTTCCTTGTTTGACCAACCACTTAAAACTACCATTTTTAGAATTTTTGTCTGGCTTGCATGTATGTATATTCTGTTTTAACTCGAGAACCATTCAACAAATTTGGATGCGGTTTTCTTTATTATCATTGTAGTGACCTGGTCAACATATAGGACATAAAGAGTGTTGACATATTGTCGATGGTTGATAAAATAACGCCAAACCGAAAACGGGGCACAGATTAAATAAATGCGGGTGGAGCTGCGGCCGAAAGGCTAGTTATTTATTAAAAGTATATTGAAATCAAGATACAGGTTCAATCTTTACCAAGAAATGACTTACCCAAGAACATAGAAATCTGGCAACGGTTTGTTTTTATTAAACTGTGATGGGAAATCCAGTAAGGAGTTGAGGTCCTGCCCTGGTGACTTGGTTGCCACATTAAAGGTCACAACATACATTCTGAAATAAACAAACATTTTATCAAGGCTGTAAATCTATGTGGCATGTAGAAATATAGAAATACGAGTACTTGTAACATCTGTCACAGGGTTTAAATCTATTATTGATTCTATTGATTCTAAACGCCTGGTAATTTCTAATGTTTTTGTTTTAAATAAAAAGAACATTGAAATTTATTGACTCAAATTGCAGACATATTTGTTTTTATTTAGGAATTATACCAATTTGAATGCATACAAATGTAACACCCGTCACCACAGATTGACCCTATTGTTTTTTGTCACAAGCAACTCTTCCCCAGTTATGACCTGCAATCAGTTTTAACTCTTCTTCTCATCTTTTTTGCTGCCACCCTCTACTGAGTTTGCCATCTCTGGGATATGAATCAGTGGCGTGATGATTTTGTTATATTTTTCCTTAGTACATCTTATCATGTGACCTGTTAATCTTCACTTCTGTTGGTCTTTTTATCAACAACCTTTGTTTATTGATACATGTCATGCTTCTTTTCATGGATCTTTGGTAGTGTTTGAGCACTTATATGTGGTTTTGGGTTAGCAACCAAGTTTTGCAACCATATGTGATGCAAGGAAGTATAATGTGTATTAAAGACTTTCCATTTTATTCCATGTATCAAATTATTTACAAGGTGATATGTATGGATGGATGGAAACTGGTTGACCCTGGCCATAATGAAACATGCCTGTCAAAATTAAAAATATAAAATTGACATTAACTTGGTCTGCCTACAAATTTGGTTGAAGCGTTTTTGCTTTAATTTACAGAATATTTCTGTTTTATTTCTTATCTAAGGTAAGGTAAGGCACAGGCCCCATATGGATTTGTTTGTATAATATTATCACCAAGCACACTGATGAGATAGTATATCCATATTTTTTAAAACATTCAGTTCCAAAGTCAAAAATCACACTACCTAATTCTGAACTCTTCAACACAAAAAAACATGTTTGTGGTTTATAAATTGGGGGAATGATCATTTATTAAATCTGGAAGTATTGTTTTAGAAGAGATGAGAATTTGAAGGGCTTACAGTCTTGGCATTGAGATTGTAAAGTTAGCAGGCAAGTTTTAACATTGCTACAAAGCTTGATAATCAAGTTAATTCGGCGCCCAAGAGAAAATTTTCCAAGTCTTTTTTCCCATAGTGCCCCCTTATCTACACCCCAACTGTTAATTTGATTCTTTCATTTTGATTATTGACAAGCCGACAAGGATTCATGCTGACCCATGTTTTACTATTCAGTGAATTCATTAGATAATAAATGTTTAACATGTCTTGGTAATTAAAATACCTAACGAAGCAGAGTTCAATAAAATTAAAATCTAAGAATCAAGATTGAAACAGGTTTTATGAAAACGATGCCTATCAAGATTAAGCTTGATGGCCAAAGGATCGTAAGCAGGTAGCAAGTAGCCTTGAAATACGTTTACCTAATCCTAGGTAGCAAATATTACGAAATAAGTAAATAAAAATTATCTCTTACCTAAGAGTATCCATTTTACGATTTTGAAATATCCAGTTTCGAAATAACCACCTATGAGCTGATTTTATAATATCCACAATAGCTTCGTTTCCTATCCAAATAGATAATAAATATTGATCAGCGGAGATAAGATTAGGCTTTGCGAATAAGTACTGATTACAAGGGCATGTTAGCTGCAGTCACCACTCAAACATTTAGTCTAGTAATACATATCTTGTTGAGAATTCGAAAAATCTCTGAAATGCGTGCGTTTCCCCTAAAATTAATTCGTAAATAAAATAAGTAAATACCTACAATAAAAATTCCAAAAACACACAACAATTAGGAAGTGACTGAAGGAGCACTAGCGGTCCTTTGATTTTTAAAATAGAGAATATGCATGCATGTCGTCTAAATAAGTAATATAGGTATTGCGTTTTTTGTATTCTATTTACTTCAACGACTAAAGTCGTTGATTTACTTGGTAGAATTTAATGATGACCATGGGAAACTATTTTATTTTATAATTATTTCCATTTAATAAATACAACATTTTGATGAAATGAAACGCAAATTCAAAACGCGTCACCATTGGCTAACGGCCTTTTGTAACAAAGTGAGTACACTTCATTAAAAAATATTGAGTTCAAAACTGATAAATGTAAAATAAAACCCTCAAATATTTTGTAAAAAGGTGTTTTAATAAAAAATAATGAAAAAACTGACCACTCGCCATATACCGCAAGCAAGAGCAGTATCATGTGACGTCACTTGATGCGCGCTGAAATGGCAGCCGTTTGAACTGTAGAAGATTATTAAGAGACTTATTTTGTTTTTATAACTATGAAATATGGTTATTTTAATTGTAAATTCTTATTCATAGCCCAAATTTGATCATATATTGACGATTTGTGCAATGAACAATGTACCTGCCTATTCTTTATTATTGAACCGTTAGTCATTATTTAGCTGTTGGATGATCTCCCTTAGCACTAACTTATAAAGTGCAATGTACAATTCTAAAAGAGAACCTTTGCCCGCGGCTCCACCCACGTGTTATTCAGTTTAACGACATGCTTTTTTCCGGGATAAAAAGTAGCCTTTGTGTTAAGTTAGGTATAAGCTATATTTTAAATTTCATCGAAATCAGCTGTTTCTGCGTGAAAGAGTAACAAACATACACACACACACAAACTTTCACATTTATAATATAGCTTTTGCTCGCGGCTCCGCCCGCGTGTTATACGGTTAAACGACATATTTTTTTTCGGGATAAAAAGTAGGCTTTGTAAAAGAACGGTTTTTTTTCTGGGATGAAAAAAAAACATGAAAAGGAACATTAAAAAAACGTTTTTTTTTTTACTGACGTGGGTTTTTTCAAGGGTACGAAATTATATCGACTATGACAAAAAATAACACTTTTAAGCTTAATATTTTGCAAAGGGATCCCTGAAACGAAAAAAGGTATTCCCTATCCATAATTGTCTCAAAATAATTAAAGTTTTACACTTGGAAGCGAATATAACGTACCTGTCGGCAAAATAGCAAATCGAACGTTTTAAATCGGCATGGTAGTGATGGTTGTTGTTTGGTTGGTTATCCAGAGAAATCTGTCCTGCTCCAACGCTTTCATTTTTCACATGTTTATCCTGCTCAGCGGAAGCGGGACGCTCAGAAAACTCGCGATATTGAGGTGTTTTTATTTATTATTTTGGAATTAGAGGGATAGGTTTTTAATATGATGGCCGTTTTACATCACATTTTTCACAACGTTTATTTAAGTATAAATTTTAGTATCCAAAACTTAATAAAGCTCAAATGAAATGATATTTAGATCGCAGTTTAGATCTATTTTTGCGATTTAATTGGATCGAGGAAAGTGTAAGCAATCGTGTATCGAACAGCCGAAATATTAAGATCAAAGAGTGAGATGTGACATACATATATTTTTTGCAAAATTTAATAGTTGCTTTTTATTGGTTTAAAATTAATTTTTAAAGAGAAAAAGTCGGGATAACCCTTCCGTTTTTTGTTTTGGTTGAAACAAACTCAGATGAAACAAATTATTCCGATGTTGACAGAACAAGCGTTACCACTACTGATATAGATACAGATTATTCGGAAACAAAACGATTTTTTTTGTGATAATTTTAAATGCTAATGCAATATCATTGATTTAAAATTAATTTGATTTAAGTAAAAATAAACCAGTCAGATTTAGTGTTTTATTTCATTATAGTTTTAATATTTCTCATTTCTTGAAAAAAAAAACATATTTAGAAAAAGAACGATGGTGCTAAGTTTTTTTCATGTTTTTTTTTTCGAGAAAGTGAAAAAGAATTTTTCGTTTTTTTTTACATCTCTAGCTCCTCGCTTCGGTCGTCGTCGCAACCGCGGTCGAATAAAATTAAAACTAAGGGAGCCGCTAACGGCTATTTAGTCACTTCAAACGACATGGACAAAGTGCGAGCGAGAAAGATAGCTTAGACGATTTTTTATCCAACGCACAATATAAATAAATAATAAAATTTCGCATTACTGAACAACGTTCAATTCAATTCAATTTTTTTTATGGCAACGGAAGCCGGTGTCGACTATTCTGCCAGTGTCACGTAATAGATTGCAAACGCACTATCCGATAAAATATATATACAACAAAGAGGTTGACCTTGTAGATGCTGAATCAAACACAACATATATGTTAGTAATAGATACTATACGTATATAATATAAATATGAAAGCTTATAAAAAAAAAAAAAAAAAAAGTTAGTCGCACAAAAAAAAAAAAAAAAAAAAAAACTTAAATCCACCACCTATAATTTAATTTCATTTTCTCTCACAAATCTAATTAAAGCCCTTATAAGATCCTTTGAAACGTTGATAAAACACGAAAAAAAACTGTCAAGCATTGCTGGATAAAATAGGTGTTAATTCAAAACCATAAAGTAAGGAGCATTTCAAAACGTACGATCCATGGAAAGAAAACAAGTACGCTCTTGGAGAACACAGACGACCGACGTCATCATTTACTTTCTAAATCAGCAAATCACTGTGTATGTGTGTATGACAAAACAACGCTGATCTATATATATGGATAAGTGTACTACAGGGCTTTGACAGGGTACCGACGTGATTTTGACATTTCAAGAGCGACCTACTAGTCAACCAAATAATTACACTGAACATTTCTGTGGAGAACAGACGTAATAGAGGTGCGAGGGGGTAGGGAGTACACCATGTAATTTTTTCAACTAATAGGTGGCTCTCATATATCACCTACGACGGATGTCGCCTTTTTGGTACATACCTATAGCTTAAGAATTTATGATGATGATGTTTAAGTGATGTCCTATTTCAACCTTAGATAATGGTACCTATCGATAAAATATAATTCAGAGAAACCAAGTTATAACTTTAAACTAATTTATTATTATCAGTAACACTGTTATAAATTATCTTGGTGGGCGATTTTAATACTTGTATTATAAAAAATGACCACAGAACAAGAGCCCTCAAGTCCATGACGGATTCTCTTAACCTTAATATTTTACCGTCGGGTCCCACACATTTCGCACCTGGTTGTACTCCGTCTCTTCTAGATCTAATAATCACTTCTTCTCTTGATCATGTTGTTAACCATGGACAATTTAATGCCTCATGTTTTTCTCATCACGATCTTATTTTCTTGTCCTACAATCTCCGTCCTCCTAAGTTGAAACATAAATTCCTTTTTCTTCGTAACTTCAGTGGTATTGACTTCGAGGCACTTCGTGGGGATGTGAGTGGAATGGATTGGTCATCTATAACTCAAATTTCTTCTGTAGATGGAAAAGTTGAACGCTTTAACGAACTCATGTTATCTCTGTTTGACAAACACGCTCCACTTAGAAAGACGAGAGTAAAGCATCTTCCAGCACCATGGCTCACTAACGATATAAAGTCACTCATGGCCCAAAGAGACAGAGCTCGCATTCGCTGTAGAAGAGACTCCTCTGAGCATTTTATCCAGCGATACAAAATTCTACGTAACCGTTGCAATAAAGTTTGTAGAAATGCAAGGCGTCAGCATATATATCAGTCTATCGACAACTGTCCTCCTAATAACCTCTGGAAATTCTTAAAAACTCTTGGCGTCGGTAAGTCTAAATCTTCACCAATCTCAAATATTGATCTAAATGCGCTTAACCAGCACTTTAGCTCACCTCCATCCTCTCTCTCTAGCGCTGATAAGGTTGACACCCTTGCTTCTCTTCAAAACTGTATCCCATCTGACTATCCTCCCTTTGATTTCCATGAGATAGCCTCTGCAGACGTTCAGAAGATTCTTCGATCTATAACTACAAAGGCAGTCGGTGACGACGGTCTTAGCAGGGATATGCTAGCTCTTATTTCTAATTTTATATCTCCTATAATAGCGGAGATTATCAACTGCTCTTTGAAAACAGGTTCCTTTCCCAGTGCTTGGAAAAAAGCACACGTCATCCCGCTTCCCAGAAA
Source organism: Ypsolopha scabrella (assembly GCA_910592155.1). Taxonomy (NCBI): domain Eukaryota; kingdom Metazoa; phylum Arthropoda; class Insecta; order Lepidoptera; family Ypsolophidae; genus Ypsolopha; species Ypsolopha scabrella. The sequence continues at coordinate 18,403,747 of OU342975.1, read as the reverse complement.
ATCTAATCCTTCCTCCTTTTCAGAGTTCCGCCCTATTTCCTTGCTTCCTATCCTTTCAAAAGTTTTAGAACATGTCGTGCAAGACCAGTTTGCCGATTTCTTAACAAAAAACCACCTCCTTAGCCCTCACCAGTCCGGCTTTCGACCGGGCCACAGCACGGTCACAGCCCTCGTCAAAGTGACGGATGACTTGCGTCTCAATATAGAGCAGAAGAATCTTACTGTCCTAACACTGCTAGATTTCAGTAATGCCTTCAACACTGTCGATTTTGATATTCTTGTGGGAGTACTGAGGTCTCTTAATGTCTCTCCATTGGCTATCTCATGGTTTGAATCCTATCTTCATGGCAGAAAACAACTAGTCAAGGTTGACAGTTGCCATTCCAACTGGTGTGATCTTACATCTGGTGTTCCACAGGGTGGTTGCCTCTCTCCTATTCTGTTCTCGGTTTTCATTAACTCTATCACTTCTGCCCTCTCCTCCTCCTTTCATTTATATGCTGACGATCTTCAGTTGTACTCCGCTGCTCCGATGGATGACATTGACAATGCCATAGCCACAACTAATGCAGATCTTGCGGCTATTAGGAATTGGACAAAACGCTATGGGCTCGATGTCAATCCGAGAAAGTCTCAAGTCATCATTATTGGTAGCCAATATTATATTTCGAGACTGGAGACTAATAATATTGCAAGTGTTATCTTTGATGGTGAAGTTCTGCAGTATAGCGAAACTGTCAAGAGCTTGGGCATAATCATGGATCAGACTTTGTCGTGGGAGAGTCATGTTAAGGAAGTTAGCCGTAGGATGTACGGTTCATTTCACTCACTGAAGCGCCTTCAGTACTTCTTGCCTTTGCAAACTAGAATCACTCTAGCCCAATCTCTTCTTCTGCCTCTTCTTGACTATGCTGATGTTGTGTTCTTGGATGCCACCGAAGAGTTGCTCGACAAGCTGGAACGTCTTCAGAATTTGGCTATCAGATTTATTTTTGATTTGCGAAAGTTTGACCATGTGTCTGAGTTTCGACGTAAACTGAAGTGGCTTCCAATACGTTATCGGAGGTATAGTCATATCTTATCTCTACTATATAATGTCTTGAACAACCCTTCTTCCCCCAAATACCTAAAAGATAGGTTCAATTTTCGCACTGATATGAGCAAAAGGAATCTTCGGTCCTGTCATGATCTTATGTTATCTTTCCCAACTCATTACACTGAACGTTACTCTAGGTCTTTCACAGTGGACGCTGTTCGACTTTGGAACGATCTTCCACTCTCTCTTGAAAGTATTCCCTCAATTGCTTCTTTCAAATTCAACTTGAAGAAGCACTTTTTGTCCTCTCAGCAGTCTTAGCTACTAAATATGTATATATTGTAAGTATTTATGTAGTTTATCGTAGTCAAATATATATATATAAATATATATGTACTAATTTAGTACGGTATGTTAGTGTTTAGGGTGTTAGGTTAGGCATACTTTTAGGTTAATAAGTGTATGTAGATTTATCTTATTTATAAACATATTGTACTGGAATTAATTTTCAGCGCCAATTTGTACATATTTTCTCCATTTGTGTTTTAGTTGACTGGAAGAAATTTCTTTTAGAAATAAGTCCTTTCATAAGGCGTTTCTTCGGCCCCCATGCAGGCGCTGCACGGAGGGCTGTCTGTTAGACCTATAATATAGAAATGTCTGTTAAGGTTGCTATGTCCTGTTATTAGCCCTACCATCATGCGAAGGTTGGTTCTATTAAGACGTAGCAGTTTCTTCGTCAGGCGACGGTCCACGGTGGGTAGCACCTCTTTCGTCTGCCTGCAGGTTGTCACGCTTACCCATTGTTCAGCATGTTGGGTGTTGGTTCTCTCCCGCAGCCATGTTCTTATCTGGTTAAAAGGCAAGGGTACCAGTGGTTCAACACCTACCGGTTCTTGTTTTGCGCCTTTCTTTGCCAGTTCATCAGCCGCGTCGTTACCCAGCGATCCGCTGTGCCCTTTTATCCACTGGAGGGTTACTTTATTGTATCGGCTTACCTCTTCCAGTTGGTTTAGACATTGTAGTATGAGCCCAGAGTTTACTGTAGTCCTGCTTAGGGCCCGGAGTACCGCAGTGCTGTCAGAAAGTATGCGAATGTTGAGGCCTTTAGCTTCTCTGCTGAGCACCGCGCTTGAAGCCAGGATTATACCAACGCATTCCGCTTGGAAAATCGTGTTACAACCTAAGGCTGTTGATTTGTTAATATTAAGTTCAGCTGAGTACGCTCCGGCCCCAGTACCCTCTTTCGTTTTGGACCCATCTGTATATATCCTTATCTCATGGATAGTGGTCATTATCAGTGGTCCGTTGGCTCCTCAAAGAGTTGGACATTGTATTGTCTATTGAAGATGTGCATTTTTGGGATTCTATCACACGGCGCGTCCATTAGTGGCTGGTGGGACACGGCCAGCTCAAGGATGCGCGTGTGTGGTGCCCTGTCGTCGCTTTTCCACTGTCCAGCTGCCCTGAGTCTGAACGCCGCAGCCGCCGCCTCCTGTTGTATGAACAGGTGCAGTGGTGGGATGTCCAAAATTATCTCGAGGGCCGCGGTTGCGGTGGTGCGCATGCAACTTGTGATGAGCATGCTAGCAAGCCGTTGAAACTTTTCTAGGTCTTTCTGTACGTAGCCGACGTCCATCCTAGGCCACCAGACGACGGCACCGTACGAGACCATATTAATTGTTGTAAAGTAATTAAATTTATTTTCATTATTGGCTTGTTAATGGTATGTATTACTTTTCGCGCAATTTTTTTATAATAAAAGCTTGAAGCTCGTTGTTTTCAAAACTTCATTGGATATTAGATGATATCATACATTTTAATAGACCCGTATCAAACTTTTCTTGATTTAAGTTTCCGCTTGCTTATTCATTATGCATTTATGAATTTAATTGTTTTTGTATGGTGTCTTTTTGGGGTGATTCGTAAACAAAAAGTTCACTTTCAGGTACCTATGTATTGCTTCTGTATGTCAGTGTGATTTGCAGTTGCAAATAAATTCTTTATCTATGGTTATCCAGGAAAAAAAAACCTTTGCCGACAGAAGTTTTTGAAAATTCATGTGAGGTGTCAAATACTTAAGCCGTATTTTAAGCATAGTTAAGAATATAAAAATTGACGGAACCTGTTTATTATTTACGGTACAGATCGGCTGTTCTTTTTTTCAAAGCCGACAAAGGTTTTCGCCGGCCATTAAACTCACAGATGTCCATTTTTACGGCTGTTATCTTGACCTTGTTCATTGCGCGTCTTGTAATAGATATAGATTACGCGTTTTTGTTTCTCCTAACAAATGGAAATCTGTAAAACGACGCATTTAAGAGGGTATGTTTCTTTGGGAAAGTTGATCAGTATTATCATCTGAGTACATATTAGCTAATGAAAAAAAATTTTTTTTTATAAAAATACACCCAACCATAACCAAAAATATTTTCACCCATCTTTATACGACCATATACTGTATATTCTAAGTCTATGGTCAAAACCAATAAAGAAATAAACAATATGGATGAGTGCTATTCTTCTATATACATACTACATAGTTATAAAAATATCAGTTAAATAAATGTAGCACTATCAAATGGTGCGTTGTCTCTTTCTATTTAATTGAGCAGAGTATTGTAAGCGAGATGTCATAATATCTGTCATGCTTATTATGGCAACATATTTATGTGACGTCACGAGGTCCATATTTTAAATTGACTCCAGGTGGTAGAGCTGATGCCGGGCTCCACTGTGGAGGTACCACCATCTTACTCGCAAATCCTCCCGAAGTTATTCAGGGGAGAGTAAGAGAACGGCTCTCAAGCAAAACCAGGCGGTTCACTATTGCCTGGACCTGATGGATGGCGGCATATCCATCCCCGATAGCTGGGCCTTAAGATAAAACAGACTGGTGACGGGCAGTGGCGTCACTGGTTCAAGTGGTTCGGCACCGCGCTCACCAACCCACCTGCCCAGCGTGTGTGAGTATGGGCATTTCTTCCGGGAGGACCGCCAAGAGTGGTTAAATCCTGGAAAGGCTTATTTATGTCCAGCAGTGGACGGAACAGTCTGATGGATGGATGGATGGATTTTAAATAAATAATAGCTGGTGTAAGAGAGGTGGTAATAAGATTCAAGAAGTAAACTGCGGAGTTTACTAAAGGAACTAACTTTACCCCACAGAGATCAGTGTAATAGAATAATATTATTACGATATCCATGAGTACCTCGATTATGGTCTGTGTGGACGGTCGAAACTATAATTAATTAATCAAGATTTCTTCTTATGTAAGTGACATATCGTCATAAGTAAGAATAAAGTATCTTTAAACCTAGCTTGGACCAAGTTTGTCCGAGCTTTAAACCCTTTGTTTCAACCTTATTTATAACTGTCATTTTGACGTCTCTATACGAACCTTGCGAACCCTGCTAAGAGTTGGTGATGAAAAATTCGACACCAGCGACACTGCTATTTTTGAACGGTCAGTGTTGCGACCCGTGTTGATTTTTGAACGGGTTAGTGTTGGAACCATAGAATAGGAACTAAATAGAATCCTGGCTAAAATAAGACCTTGAAATTAGCTATAGTACTCGCCTAACGTAAATGGCTCCTTTATCTAACGGCATGGATCAATCACATTATAAAACAGACGTGTGTGCCTCATGATAAAATAAGAAGCCATATAACTAAAACTATCTTATTTAAAGGACAATAAAAATAAAATTAACTATAATACTGTTGGTAGTCATCACAGTTTTGTACCAGAAACAAGCACGATATTTGACTTATGTACCTGCCTATAATATTGTAATACAAAATAATGATGCTAAACGAAACATATTCCTTTATTTCCTTATTAGCTTTTGCCCGCGGCTCTGCCCGCGTGTTATTCGGTTTAAGGACGTGCTTTTTTCCGGGATAAAAAGTAGCCTTTGTGTTAAGTTGGTTTATATATAAGCTATATTCGTTCTAAATTTCATCCAAATCCGTCCAGCCGTTTCAGCGTGAAAGAGTAACAAACAAACACACGCACACACAAACTTCCGCAATTACAATATTAGTGTGAAGTTGATTTACACAATAAAACTCAATTATATCTCATAGTAATATATAGTTATTTATACAATATAACTCACCCATATCTTAAGAAACACACCCTCTTATACATACATACTCACACTCCTTAATAAACCCTTATAGTCTATTTTTTTATTGATTACAAATGAAATTGTTATATTTTATTCAAAATGTAGACAAAATTAACTTGTCTCCAGATTAGGTATAATATTATAATCTCTTTAGAAATCAATTGTAATTATTTTTTCTAAATTAATACTAAATTTACTAGTTATTAAAATATTTAATGTACCTAGTTTTTATCATTTTAAGAAATTGTTAAATGTAATTCCAAGAGGAAGTGCGGGGTTCCTGTTCTTTAGTTCTCGTTATTAACACGGGGCCCCGACATTAATAGTCATAGAGGAGTTAATAGTAAAGCCGATTTTGAAGGTTTTAATTTTAAGTTAAGAACCTTACTAAAAAAACTTAATTTTAAGTGACAGCACCATATGGTAGAGCTGATACCGGGCTCGACTGTGGAGATACCATTATCTTACTCGCAAACACCCCGAAGTTATTCGGGGGAGAGTAAGAGAACAGCTTTTAGGCAAAACCAGGCGGCCCACCATTGCCGGGAACGGATGGATGGCGGTATATCTATCCCCAATTGCCAGACCTTAAATAAAAAAGACTGGTGACGGGCAGTGGCGTCACTGGTGCGAGGGTTTTGGCACCGCGCTCACCAGCCCGCCTGCCCAGCCTGTGTAAGTATGGGCATTTCTTCCAGAAGGACCCCCAAGATTGGCAAAATCTTGGAAAGGCCTATGTCCGGCAGTGGATGTAATAGGCTGATGGATGGATGACTATATTTTGCTATTCTGAAGGGCACACCAACTAAAATTAGCAAGTCTTTTAAACGCGCTTAAGGCGACGCCACGAAATTTTGGCGACATGGATCTCCATTTTTCTCAGCAATAAAAAAACATATGTAATTACCAATTTATATACTAGATTAAGCATGTCATTGACATCATTTTGCCCGAAGATTTAGTTGATTGATTAACTTTCATAGCAGAGAAAAAAATATTTAGAAAACCTGTTTTAAAACAGAGATTTCTATTTTACTGACAAACGGGAGCGAACGAAGCCTTTAAGTTTTTTAGTTAAATTAGTCTACAAATACACTTCAATATGGCCGATTGGATTTATTAAATTACTTATAGTTGTCATTTTAAATGAAAAATACTGTTTTGCCGCATACGACCTTCCGGCATAAGCTAGGAGCGCATATTTGTATGGAGTAAGTCCCCCTCACTCCACTCCCCTAAGGCGTCGATTTGAAATTACTTAAAAGTTTATCAATGCCTCGCCTTAAATCAAACTATTTTTTTTAAATCAATCAAATGACAGCTCTAAAATGTGCATTGAGATTACCAAAACAAGTTATAATCACTAAGTTGAGTAAATTATGGTTGTCACACTTAAATTTTAGTTTGACGTCTATAAAATAGTGACTTGAAAACACAGCTTGAAAATGGCTCTTCGTTTTAACCATACCTAAGTTTAATTTTATATATGTCAAACCTATAACCTTAAAAATCAGCTTTATTGTTTATGAAATGTAATCTTAATGAATAATCTTATTTTATTTTATAGGCAGAGGCTACTTTGCTATGAATTCTATTTGCCTCCTCCCATAGATAAAGCAAGAGGATGTCACCAGCCCCCTGATTCTGCGTAAATTCAGTTGCCAAACCAAGTTTCTATCATCTAAAACATACATATCCGCTTATCTAAGGATAAGTTAGCACTTGAAATGACTTCACAATTCGTAAATAGTTCAATACCCATTAAAGGTTATTTTGGAAGTTAATTTTTTATCTGTTTTTGGTAAATAGCAACTATAGCTAGCAACCGAAACTGAGTTACATAATAGCCCTGCTGGAAGATCGGTGCCACCTCTAGTATCTTTTTTAGGGTTTATTACCTCAAATTAAAAAAACAGAACCCTTAGACGATCACTCTGTTGTCCGTCTCTGTGTCTGTCAAACAAGCAAGACACACTTCCAGTTATCTTATAGTGCGTTCCGAGTCAAGATATAATCGACTACATCGTGTCTATCGTCATTCCGATTCAAGATATCCGTGCGGCGCCGCCGGCGCGGCGTGAGTTGTTTGACGGTACTTTTAGTGATGTTAGCGCCATTCGAAACTCGGCCTTGGAAACTTAAAATTCCGTTTGCAATTCTGAAAATGAGCGATCTTATCACGGTTTTAAGTATTCAAGACGAAACTACGACCCACTTAATTAGATCCGTTGGATACATGGTGTTTAATAGATCTTAAGTATCAAGTTAGTTTGGTAATTCATAACTGTTCGTAGAAAACATTTGTGTTTTAAACGGTAAGATACGGAAACCTCAGGGGACGAGTCCTACGTATGATACACAGATAGGTCGATGACTCGTTTGGATTTGATTTATTTATCCATGTAAAAATTCGACACTGTTACATTACATCACTAGCAAAGTAAGGAACTAGTGTCAACCTACACAATTAAGAATCAACTAATGCAAATCCATCTCTCTCCAACGCACTAGACTGTCGTAAGAAAATCAAGGGTAGTGTATTTCTCCGCTAACTATTTTAGCCAGGATTCTATTAGAAATTATTGTTCGAAATAACGAACCCGACCCGGTGTGAGTTTTTTAACGACTACATATCAGGTGTGCGAATCGCATCTGTAGGCGTTTGTTGTAATGTTTGCATTGATTTATAGAATGTTTGTAACATGTTTTGGTTATGTATGGTTTTACCTCGTCCCCCGCCAAAAATGTCAGACTGTGATATTGTATCCACTATATCACAGTCTGACATTTTTGGCCCACATCAAGCTAAACACTTTCAGTATAAGCTGACCTCTCATTTTATAGGCTTCTCGTACAATGAGAGGTCAGCTCATTGACCTATACGCCTAGACGTAGTGTAAGCGCGCGAAAGGCGAGACCGTTCAGACAGTTCATACTCAACTAAAATAGCCGAGTTTGTGTCTCAGCTAGACAGTATTCAAGGACATTTTGTCAAGTACACATCTCGTGGAATTACGATTAAAATGCCAAGTTGCGCAGTCAAAACATGTAAAAACTATTCTCAGAAGCCGTCAAAGGATAAATGTGTTTCATTCCATCTGTAAGTACTTTATTTCCATTAATATTTCTTTGTAAAAAGTTAATTCAAACCAAATAATTCATTTGTCAATTTTGCTGTTCGCCATTCTACTACAGGGTTACCAGAGTAGTGAAAAAATAATACCCGATATATAGCTTAGCAATAATGGTCGACCGTCGGTGATCGGTCATCGGTACGTTTTGTTTGTAAGTCATTTAAGTAGTAAATGCTGTTTGTTTGTGTTTTATGTACTTTGTGCTTTCTAGTGTTTTTGTGCTTGTTTAATTTAAATAATTTTTTATTGATTAAAGTTACAAAACGTTCATTGATTTATTTAATATTTGTATAGGGTGAAATTAAATCAATCGACCAAATTCATACTGGAGTCTCGGTTAGTGATCAGGTTCAGTAATCCTTGTAGCCAAATTCTAAAAATTTATTTTTTGCTCACTACTGGTTGGAATAGTTTAAGTACAATTAGTTAAATGAAATTAATTGGATAAAAAAATTATTTATCGAATTTTATCAAAAGGGTAATTGAAACTTGTTTGTTTTTGTTCATTAACCGAGTCTCTAGTATGGGAAGGGGTTGTTTGACATGAAAATGATGTAAAAAGGGGGGTTTGGACTAGTTTAAGGGGGAACGTTTCGAGCTCAGTGCAAAGTGCAAAACATAAGTTTGTTTTTCTTATTTTGAAATAAATGTATGAAATAAAATAGTTTCATCTTATTTTGCGACTATTGTAGAATAATTATCAGGGGTTTTTAGCAGAAATACGTCATTTTATGCATTACGTTGTAAATGAATGGGCATACAAACTTAAAACACGAGAAGATGGCAGGCATCACAAACAGAGGTGAATGTTAAGACTAATCTATGATTGTTGTCTTTGTACTGCCTGCCAAGTGTCAAGCGTGTGACATTACGATAGTAAATTGGTGTTGTCATTAGAACTAAATAAAAATCTGTTTAGCATCCAAAGCCGTTGCATCAATTGCGTAAATACTTCCTGTTATAATGTTGATTGCGGAACGCAGCCACGTTCGCTGTCTAGTTTGGAACGTACTTTTTCTTACTTGTTGGTGTGCACGGATCGGAAATAAAAGATGTCCTACTTAATTGCCCAAGAGCTTTTCATTTAATAATTTGCCTGCCTGTTGCGGACTACTCAACACTGGCGACGAGGACTATTTAAGAACCATGTCAGAAACAAAAGGTGCTAAGGTGAAGTCCGAGGGCAATCCGAGTTCTCATACAGGAGCGTCAATACAAATTCAAGTGGAGTTTTTTGACGGGAAACAGCGTTTTGGACGGTGGGTGCAACGTTTGCGAGGTGTCCTCGACTTGCAGGGGTCTGGAGCTGAGTTAGAAGGCAAACGTAATGCTTACCTACTGCATTTTATGGGAGCTGAATTGTATGATACATTGTGCGATTTGGTGTCACCTGATCGTCCAGAGGACAAGACCTTTGATGAAAATGTGGCATTGTTAATTAGCCACATAGATCCTACACCTATAGAGATTGCTGAATACTACAGATTCCACCACAGATCACAGGAGGAAAGAGAGACAGTGAAGGAGTTTATGGCTGCACTAAGAAAATTAGCTACTACTTGATGTACGCGCTTGATGTATGGATTAAACTGTGCACCTGCAAAATGGCAGCGCAAAATAGAAAACATACTTAAAGGAATACCTGGTTGCATGGTTTTCATCGATGATATTAGATTGACAGCGCCTGACGACATTGAGCATCTTAACAGGTTAGAGCAGGTTTTTAATAGGTTGTCAGAGTTTGGGTTAAAAATAAATAAAGAGAAATCTGAATTTTTTCGTGATGAAATTGAGTACTGTGGTTACAGGATAAGCAAACATGGGATACAAAAAACACTCAGTAAGGTAAAATCAGTTTTAGATGCACCTGCGCCAACAAACGTGAGTGAACTCCAAAGCTTTTTGGGGTTAGTAAACTATTATGGAAGATTTTTCAAGGATTTGTCTTTTACCTTGGAACCACTCCATAATCTATTGCGTCAGAACACTAAATGGGATTGGAATGAAAAGTGTGAAAATTCGTTCCAATTATTAAAGAAACAGATGACATCTGATACAATTTTAGCTCACTATTCTCCTAAATTGCCTTTGATTTTAGCAGTTGATGCATCTCCAATTGGAGTTGGTGCGGTGCTTTCCCACTTAATGCCTGATGGTACGGAACGCCCGATACATTTTGCTTCTCAGACTCTGAACAATACACAGAGAAAATGGGCCCAAATTGATAAAGAAGCTTATGCTATAATTTTCGGTGTTAAACGATTTTTTCAGTACATCTATGGCAGAAGGTTTACCTTGTTTACTGACCATAAACCTTTAGTGCAAATATTTGCCCCAGCAAAGGCTCTGCCTCAGTTGTCAGCAACTAGGATGCAGAATTACGCTGTATATCTGCAAGGTTTCAACTATGATATAAAATATAAAAATACTAAAAATAACTCCAATGCAGACGCTCTTTCGCGACTTCCTATTAGTTCTGAAGAAGTTTCATTGTTTGAAGAGGCAGATTTGTATGAGGTACAACAGATAGAGTGTTTTCCAGTCACTTTTGCAGAAATTGCTGCTGAAACTGCTGCTGATGAGGAGTTTAGGCCTTTATTGCTGGGTTTGAGATCAGGTATAAAAATTCCTCATGAGAATAGATTTGGCATTAATCAAGAAGAATTTTCCTTACAAAGTGATTGCATTTTGAGAGGGTCTCGGGTACTTATTCCAAAAAAATTCAGAGATACTGTGCTTAAAGATTTTCATAAGGCCCATTTTGGGGTAAATAGAATGCTAGGTTTGGCCTGTGGGTATTGTTGGTGGCCGGGATTGGATAAACAAGTCAGAGAAATGGTTTCAAATTGCGTGGATTGTTGTATGAATCGGAATAATCCTATACCTGTTCCTAAGCACCACTGGCAATACCCCACTTCACCTTTTGAAAGAGTTCATATTGATTTCGCAGGAAAATTTCTTGGGGTTTATTTTCTCATTCTCGTAGACGCGTTTTCCAAATGGCCTGAGATTCACATTATGCATAAAATTGACACTGAGGGCACAATGGAAATTTTAAAGAGAATTTTTGCAACCTTTGGGTATCCAAAAATTCTGGTCAGTGATAACGGGGCACAATTTGTAAATCCCAGGTTTGCTAATTATCTTGCTGCCCATGGTATCATCCATAAACGTTCTGCACCGTACAATCCTTCGACAAACGGTCAAGCTGAGCGTTATGTTCAGATTTTAAAAAACAAGCTTCGTTCTTTAGGCTTTAATAGAGGTAAGCTGCAAGAAAATCTAAACTCTATACTGCACCAATATAGAATCACACCTCACACTACCACTAATCTGGCCCCTGCTGAGATGGTATTCAATTACAAAATTAGATCAAAACTGTCATTATTGATACCCGACTCAAAAAACGAACGTGTAGTTGATGTCAGAGCATTACAGGTGGGGGATAGAGTGAGCGCTCGTAATTACATGGGAAATCAGCGGTGGAAGTTTGGAAAAATTTCAAAACGATTGGGGACATTACATTATGAGGTAATTTTGGATAATGGAATGGTTTGGCGCCGACACATAGACCAGTTAAGGAAAGTAGGTGATGACATAGAGCTTCAGGATGATAGAGTAGAAGATATGATTCGCGATAATAATGATGTGAATGATAATGTTGTTTTTAATAAGATGGAAAATATGATTCATAATAATGTTAATGATAATGTTGATAATGATGGATATTATAATGTTGTTAATGATTCCTTGGCAGGGCCTCCTATAAAACCATGTAATCTATCAGATCTAGAGTCCAATGATCACAATTGTAATAGCAATTTGGCTGATTTAATCACCGGTCCAATAGTAGAACCACGCAAGAGTAATAGAGTCAGAAAACCGGTTATTAAATTAGATCTATGATTTACTGATACACTGTTACACAATTATTGTATTTCTTCTAGAGGGGAAGGAACTGTTATAATGTTGATTGCGGAACGCAGCCACGTTCGCTGTCTAGTTTGGAACGTACTTTTTCTTACTTGTTGGTGTGCACGGATCGGAAATAAAAGATGTCCTACTTATTTGCCCAAGAGCTTTTCATTTAATAATTTGCCTGCCTGTTGCGGACTGCTCAACACTTCCCGTTCTCAACTTTAACACTTTTAAGCTTGTATGCCCATTCATTTACAACGTAATGCATAAAATTACAAAATTTTGGTAGAAAAGCCTAATAGATATTAAACAATGGTCGCGAAATGCCATAAATCACATTTATTTAGTACTTTTTATGTAATAATAATAAAAACAATCATAAGTTGTGCATTTCTCACTGAGCTCGAAACGTTACCCCTTAAGTACAATTAGTTAAATGAAATTAATTAAATTAAAAATGTATTTATCGAATTTTATCAAAAGGGTAATTGAAGCTAGTTTGTTTTTGTTCACTAACCGAATCTCTAGTATGGGAAGGGGTTGTTTGACATTAAATGATGTAAGGGGGGTTAGGGTTGTAGGGCCTGTCTTTTTGACTGGGTATAAAATCAGACATTTAAATTTTTCCATTTTTTGCAATTCCACTGTTTCCGTAAATCCTGTTTTGTATGGGATTTTTGTATCGAAAAATTTCTTTTCTCTAACCAAACTGGCGAGACCGATTTGTGACTTGACATTTTTTATGACAATTTCGCTAAATCCTGTTCCCGTTGAGATATTTGAACCATATCTCCGGAACAGTTGGTCTTGGAACCCCAAACTTGGACCCCAGGGACCCAAAAAGTTTTTAATCTTTCGAAAAAAAAACAGAGGCGCGAAAAAAAATGGTTTTGGCCATATCTCCGGAACGGTTGGTCTTGGAACCCACAAACTTGGATCCCAGGGGTCCAAAAATAGTTGTCTTTTTTTTTCAAATGTCAAATCTTTTTCGGCCCATATCTCCTAAACGGTTGAAGCTAGACCCCTGTTGATGGTATTCTAAGAAAAGAGATCAAGGAGATCTACCCTAATATGCAAAAAAAAATTGTGCCCATTTTGGGCACTTCGCCTGAAGCAACTTAGCCATATCTCGGGAACGGTTGGAGCTAGATCTACCGGGTTTTCACTATAGTACCGAAATGGTTTAACAAGTACCACATGAATGATTAAAAAAAATTGGCATTTGACAAGTTTTGACAGCTTTTTGACAAGTTTTTTCTAAATTTGGGCACTTCTATATCTCGGGAACGGTCAGAACAAAAGCTACAAGATTTTCACTACAGTAAGTAGCTCGACAAGGGTTACTTGATGACAAAAAAATGAAATTTGACAGTTTTTTTGAAATTACTACATCTTTGAAACGGCTGGGGTTAGCGCTTCCGGGTTTAAACTCAAATGACGGGTATTGCGGGCGCTTTCAAACTGATGACAGTTTTTGACATTTGTATGTCTGTAAATGTAAGTTATTATTTAATTTTCTAGTGGCAAGTTATTTGACATTTCCCAAACGGAAGGCCCTAGACTCATCGTGCTTGGACACTAATGTATTTTCTAATATTGAAATTTTAGGATATTTGAAGGAAAAAAAAATTTATTCCTTTTCACCAAAGGGGTAATTGAGGCTTGTTTCTGATCACTAATCAAGTCTCCAGTATAAATTTGGTCGTTTAATTTAATTTCACCTTGTATTGTGATGATATTATGTTGTGTTATTGTTTGTGTGTACTTTTATATTTGTTCAATTGATGTCCCTGGAATGTTATTGTAATATTTTAGGCTGAGACTAGATCTAGAGTTTAGCCTAGTGTTTTTTTTATTATTTTTGATCAAATCGAAAAATTTACCCTAGTGTAATATCGAAATTTTCATCTAGATTAACCAAAAACATGTTTCAAAACCTTCACTATATAAGGTGAAATTTTATCAACTGACCAAATTCATACTGAATACTCGGTTAGTCATCAGGAACAAGGTTTAATGACCCTCCAGGTGAAATTCAAAAAAAGGAATATTTTTTTGCCCTGTAGTGCCTGCACTAGGAATTGTACTTAAGCTAAGTAAGAGAAAAAAAATATTTTTCAAAATTGGCCAAAAGGATTATTGAATCTAGTTCTTGACCACTAACCAAGTCTCCAGTATGAATTTGGTCGGTTGATTTAATTTCACTCTATATAGCCACAAATGAGTTGATCCCGGCTTAATAACGTTATTAACCGTTTGGTTAAAACCTTAATTAACCGCCCTCGCATAATATATGTTACCTCAATCTTGTCTGTATTTATTTAATATAATATTTGTTACAAACAATGCAGTATTATTTGAAACCATATTATTCCTTCACATCAAAGGATACATGTCAAATTCATAACCTCCTTTTTTTTGGAAGTCGGGTAAAAAATCTTATCGGACTTTTACATCATCCATCACACAATCCCTATACTAGATGAAATTAAATCAACCGACCAAATTCATACTGGAGACTCGGTTAGTCATCAGGAACAAGGTTTAATGACCCTCAAGGTGAAATTCGAAAAAAAATTTTTTTTTACCCGTAGAACCTGCACTAGGAATTATACTTAAACTAGTCCAACCAGTACGGGAGCAAAAAAACATATTTTTCGAAATTGGCCAAAAGGATTACTGAACCTAGTTCTTGATCACTAACCGAGTCTCTTGTATGAATTTGGTCGGTTGATTAAATTTCACCCTATAGTGGCGCTGTTCACGGATACAAATAATTTTCCCCACTTTTAGGGAAAAACATAATTAATAGACAACATTTTTTACACGGATGTGTGTGTGTAATCTCACGTATAACTCGGTCCCAATATCTGTGCACCTCGCTGGAATGTGGCACCTCTCCCGCTTCCCCTGTCACCTCTACGCGCACTCCCCGGTGCGACAGTACGGTTAGCATCTTCGTTGCCGCTACACGTCCCGATAATTTTGATATTTTCGCTTTATTGTTGTTTTGTTTTTTAATGTTTATTGTTAATTTTAGACTGTTTACTGTTAAGTTTGGACTGATTTGGTTGTTATTAAAATTGTTGTAGCTGTTAAACTGAAGTCATGGGAAAAACAATACACAGCGAATCAAGAAATTTACTTGAAATTATACTTGAAAGTGCTCAAGTTTTTTGAATCGGAGAAAGCAAACAAACTGGGAAAAGGATCATCTAGCAGATGACAACATCACACAACTTTTAATATAACTAGGGGAAGACAGTTCGGCGAGTTCAGAAAGTGAGAGTGAGGAAGATACAATGTCAGGCATAGAGTCAATAATTTATAGTGACTGAGTTTAATAATAAATGTTTTTGTAATAAAAATTATTGTTTTTTAATAACAAACCCTTCATCAATAATAAATTGATTTGAAAAGGTTAGTAAATTTTTTTTACCTCCACATTTCTCGAAAAACTTTTTTTCACACCGTACCCAGACCGCCGATATGACGTCACGAGGTCAAGTGCACAGATATTGTGACCGGGTTGTAAACATAATAGCGGTTACGCACACCAACAGGAGAAATGGTCGCATTTTGTGGGTCGGGTTGTACGACACACTCCGTCTAGGCGTATAGATAGGTCAATGGGTCAGTTTATACTCAATGTGTATAGCTTGATGTGGGCTCCACTGTATCATAAGTAAAAATACGCGTAAGCCGCTTCCTGTGGTAAATATTAAAAGTGCACGCACGCATTAGGCAAAAACAAACATTTTGAAACGTTGCTTTTCGGCGGGAAGCATTAAACTGTCAAAATGTGACAAGCCGAAGATTCGAAGAGAACTGTCATCGCGATTTTTGTTTGTTGCTTTGTTTGCTCGATTTTTCAAAGTAAAACAACCGCAATTTATCTATAATCCACAAACAAAGATCTGAATTCGACCACCTTCACATTCATTTCAGCTCTCGGAAAATTTTCCGCAGCAAAATGAGCTCTCAAGATTTACAGGTTAGGTTTAGTGTTATTTTCGGTAGCCTACAATCATCTAGATTCCAAATTTAATTTTCATTACAAACAAATTTTCCTTCCTCTTCAGGAAACTACAAGGTCGACGAGAAAAACTCTCATGACCTTGCAACAAACTGCAACAGACATTGAAAATTTAGTGGGTAGACCTTCAAAAAGCCTAAAGCACCAACTGAGTCAGGAGTCCCTTAGGTACGTAAGTTTCCGTCACAGCCTCATAACTTGTATCTCTAGGTTTAAAATAATTATTTACAGTTCCTAACCTATAATGTACTTTTTTTTTAGTGATGGAGAAGTGAAACGCAAAATAGCAGTATCAACCAAGGAAACTCAAGCTAATATTGACAATACAATTACTGCAGATGACCTCACCAATCCTGAAGGACCTTCTGAAAAGTACTGGCAGGTTTTAGCAGAGAAGCGCCAGTAAGTATTAAAGCTTTTGTAACTTATCCTGGCAATTGTCATCAGGAACCAGGAATTCAAACAAATTAACTGTTTCAAGGGGCAACTAGCTCAAATAAAGAGACTTCCACAAAACCTTTGATTTAAAAAATTGTCTGGGAAATGGGTTTGCAAAAACATTCATATTGCAAGGCACTTTTTTGGTTTTATAGAGTTAACCATGTGGCTGAGGACCTTAATATTTTGTTACTGATTTTGGTTGAGAGTTCCAAAAGCGTGTTATCTAGATTTTATTAGTATTTCTGCTGCGCTAAAAGAAAGATTTCATAAGTTTAATCTACAAATATTAAATGTTCTCATGCTTTGGAAGTAAACTTAATTATTTTATTAAAATAATTTCCAGGGTTGCTTTACAAGAAGTTTTGGAGGAGAATGAGACACTTCGCAAAATTATTGAAGAACTGAAAGAAGAGAATACACAGTACAAGCAAATGCTAGAAGAAGCCAACAGCTTTGTTGAAGTTATCAAGGTAATACTCGCTATTTAACACAAAAATTTGCCTGAAATATTGTTCTGAAGCCAAAAATTTTTTTTTTGAATTTTTGTCTGTCCGTATGTCCATTTTAACTTGAGAACCATTCAATGGAAATGGTTACGGTTTTTTTAGTATCATCATAGTGACCCCATCAACATGTAGGCTATAAGGAGTGTTGATAAAGTAATGCCCAAGCCAAAGGAGTCACGGGCCTAAGGCTAGTACACAAAGGTTTATTATCTGGAAGCAGCAATGTCTAAAGAGTATTCTAGGTACCTATAAAAACCAGTGGCAGTAGAATGATGGCCTCTTGATCTTGATACCCAGGTTCGATCCCTGGTTCGATGCACCAATGAGTTTTTCGGAATTTATGTGCACAGTATTTGTGTTCTTGTTGAACAGTGAAGGAAAATATGAGGAAACCTGCATGCCCTAAAAACATGTAATTGTCACGTTGAGACATAATAATCATCAGTGAAACGTGGATGCAGCAGGTGTGGACTGTGACTTGCATTTCACAGTTCACACCCTGGAACACCTCTGACATCCCCTCGATGACTCATGTCGTGAAGATATGTTGCATAAAAACCACAATATCTATCCAATAGCATGTTGTGGTTCATGGGATATCAGAAGTTAAGTGATCATTGGGGAATGTTTCGCTGACCCACTTTCACATTAATTACACTGTAAAAACCGGCCAAGTACGACTCGGACTCGCGCACGAAGGGTTCCATACCATTATCTATAAAAACAGCAAAAAATCATGTCTGTTGTATGGGAGTGCGCGGGTCCGACTCGCACTTGGCCGATTTTAGTATTTGTTGTTATAGCGGCATCAGAAATACACCATCTTTGAAAATGTCAACTGTCTTACTATCACGGTTCATGAGATACAGCCTGGTGACAGATGGCCGGGCGGACGGACAGTGGAGTCTTAGTAATAGGGTCCCATTGTTTACCCTTCAAGTATGGAACCCTAAAAAAGAGCACCTACAATTTTTACCATTTTCAATTACAACCAAAGCATTTTGAAATTATTTTCCCTACATGCAATATTTTGGTCTGGAAACTAGTTCTCTATGTCCGTATATCTAGCGGAACCCTCTTATTGCACGGACATATGGGCTGAGTTCAGTTTGATCGCCCGCTCACGCCCGGTGATTATGACATCTCTTTTGCACGCGTTGATTTTGTATCTGCTATCCTGCTGTCAGTGATGAGCGGGCGATCAAACTGAACGCGGCCATGGATGTTGTTACGATTTAGCAACCTCAAATGTTTTCGTAATTTTAGGAGGAGCTGGCAAACTGCAGCAACAATGACACTGGTATTGATGTGAATGATGTCAGTACCATTAGCACTGCTGATGAAGCAACAGAGGATTCCAGCAGTGAACCAAAGGCTAAATCTAGCAAAATTGAGTAAAGTAACGAAAAATAGCAAAACGTTTTTGAAACAAATGTATTTTTTTCCTACAAAAAAACTAAGTCTGTTTTCCATGCATTAATTACTATTTTCTTTAGTTGTAGATTAACTTCCAAAGCACATATTATTTTTCTTTCTTACATTATTAAGTTCTAATTTAAGTGAAGCAGAGGTTCGCAATTATGTCTTTAAGTTGTATTTAGTAATATTTTAGTTAAAATTGATTAACCTTATCATGTTAGTTATTTAAACCTAATGTACTACAGAGTTAAAAATAAATAAATTTTTCAAAAAAATACATTTTTATTACAATTTTTTACATATTTGTAATTAAAGGAGTTGATTGATACTTGATGAATTTTCCTATAGATTAAATACAGATCATTTGGATATTAATATTTTATTAATGAGTTTAATGACAGATCATTACAATTTCCGGTTTTGATGTCTTCTTGAATATTTAGTTCTTTCATATTGTCCAATGATGAAAATTTAATTTCTGATCTCATTTAGCATTTACCTGTTTCCTTACAGAAAGACCAATTCGAACAAACCATAAATTGTAACAGGCCCTTTTGTATATTTTTTCTGAAAATATAGGCTAAATCATGAAGATACATACTGTTCTTTAACTTTCAGGTGGTGTTTTTTATAACGAAATTATTTTTTCAAATTCAGTTTGGAGAAATGGGAATGTGACGTAATAACGTAATAGTCATACCGTTGTAGGCTCAAAGAGTTGCTTGAAGTAAAGAAAAAAATTTAAAAAATGTAATGGGATAAAACTGAAAAATATTGAAAATTAAAAAAAAAACAGACGTCGGTTTTCAAATTACTTTTTTTCTTGTGGGCAAAGGCCTATTTCCTGTAATTCCTAAATGACATGACTATTACGTCATCAAACTATTTATTCAACTCCTGAATATTTTCATGTATATCTTTTGTATTACAAGGAGAAAAAAATGTATACTTTATATGACCTTAAAAAAGTGTATTCCTTTCAAAAAAATCGACAATTAGGTGCTGTTATGGTATTCTGGACCATTCGAATTGGTCTGTTATATATGCTACTAAATTGTTATGAAAAATCTTTAAAGGAATGGGTTATAACCCGTGCAGATAAAGAAACCATCTATAAATGGCGGACGGTCTCATGCTATCTCGGTTACATCGTCGCTCTGTCTATACTCGCACAGCATGGTACTAAGTACAAAAAAATTATCAGTTTGGATTAGCATTCACGCTGTCTCGACCTACGTATAGAAATAGTTTGGATTAGCATTCACACCGTCTTTGCCTGTAGGCAAAACGCCGAGATATGTTTTAAATTCTTTATTGCATACAGAAAAAGCAAGTACAGAATAAAGTTAAATAAATAAATGTTCTCGGGATAATGTTAACTATTTAAAAGTTTATTTAATAAAATAAACAGTTGCTAGCAGCACTTTATATACTTCCTAAAATATATTCAAAATTAATGAATGAAATATTGTTTATAGCACACCGTGCGTAAAATGACCTTGCTGCGCTTGCGTAAAGTCGGCATTTTCCGCACTTGTGCTATAAAATATTATACGAAACTCGTGCGAGAAACTTTTTCTCGACTCGTGTGATTGCAGCACTCACCTTCGGCTCGTGCCGCAAACTCACACTCGTCAGAAAACGTTTCATCGCTCTCGTATCGTAATGTACTATTAGCTGCCGCTTGACTTCTTTTGCTGACGCTACTGTAAGTACCAGTCGCCATTCACAGATTGTTTCTTTAACCGCAGGGGTTATAAGAAGCAGGTAAATGTTTTTTTTTTATAATATGAAAGCAGTATAGAAGCCCAATTTACAATAATTATAGCATTTTTTATTACTTATAAAATAATATTCCAACAGGAAGTCATCACAAACGATAATAAATTGTAGATTTAAAAAATGTATGGCAAGACTTTATTAACATTATACTCAGGTCTTGATCATTTTTAATAAAAACTTAATACGTATGTGCTTGATTTTGACTACAAAGACGTGGAAACGTCAAGCACATATCTATTAGTTATGGTATGTTTTTATTTAACTTGATTAAGTCCTGAGTACAATGTTCATAATGCGTGAAAATAGCGAAAGTTCAAAGACAACCCTCACCTAAAAGGAAAATTCACAGGCAGTATTAAAAATGATACACCTAATATTATAATTTCAAACATTACTAATCGTATCAAGAAAAATCCTTTAGAAATACTTTGAACTGCTCATCAAATGAATTTTCATGCGTCCACGGCATCAATGCTGGATACATGGAAATATTCATCAGCACACTGACATTGGCACTTCGCGGTAACACGCTTCTGACCTTCTTGTTAAGGCACCCAGTTACATGCATGTATTGATTGACTATTAAGTTGTATATGAAGTTGACATATCTGCAGTCCAAATTGTCTGATGTGCTGGGTAGTCCTGAACCAAAAGAGTTGATTTCGTCAAGGTAGTCTGGTGTTATTATAGGCACTATGTAGTCTGCCTGTAGATGAAAAAGCAACGAGATTATTTGGTGAATTAATATTTCTTAACTATACTTTTAAGTGGTTTGAAATTATTTAATGATTTCATAATATTAGATGTCATCTTACCTTTTCAAAATATTCCCTGATAAATTTTGCTGGATTTTGTAAGACATCTTCCTTTCTATCATTGAGAGTGATAACTTGCACATCCCAATCTTCGCTCCAGCTGTATACTTTTTCCTGGATGTTCCATGCTGTTTCTAAACCATCATCGGAGTAACTTAAAAATAGGACAGGATCATCATTCTTGATCTTTGAGATTTCTCTAACAATTTGAGGTCTTTTTGCTTCAAATGGTTTGTTTGGTGGCTTCTTTTCTCCTTCGATAATATTCTTACTAAGGGCAAGAGGTAAGTCATTAAGTAATGTGTTAAAGGTTATTATCTTTTTCGTGTCACCATCAATGCTGTAGCTGTGGTATCCAGTGTCAGATTTGCTTTCATCTTTGTTGAAGCAAGCTGCCATATCCAACAAGGGCTCTTCAATTTTCTTGAGGATGTCATACCTCTTCATCTTTACAAAAGCATCTATTATTTTGTCTATAGTTGCATCTTCATCCTGCATGAACACTTTTAGGATGGTGTCAGTTGGATCATATTTTACAGAGTACTTTATGTACTGAAAAGTAATTAGCAAAAATGTTATTATTTTGTTATTTATATTGGTGGCGGCACATTTCATGCTTTATAGCATGTTTGATACTTTTAATGGCAAGTATTTAATACTAGCATAATCAATTAAATGATTTGATTTTTTTGCAAAATCCATAGCTTTGGTTGTTCCCATGTTCCTCCAAGAATGTTGAAAAAATATTCTCAGTAATACTCTCGATGGAGCAAAACAATCGATAGGTACTTCCAATAGTATCGATACAATCGATAGTATTGCTAACATATAATCAATACTATCACAAGTATTAGTGAATTTTTGCTATCAATAGCATTGAAGAAAAATTTTTTTTTTTCGCGTGGGATTATTTTTGTATATTTTGATTATTTAAGCAATTATATGCAAAAAAGTGCAATTAAAAATCGAAAATATTTGCTTTTTAAGAAGTTATAGCGATTTGACCATTGTTGATTTTCGATCACAACAGTATTAAAATGCTATTAAGTAACTGCAATTAAATATATAGAATACAAGTGGGAAGTTATTGGAGATTTCAAGATGGTGTGTTTTTTGACAGAATGAATGGTGGATATTTATTTATTTATTTAGGAAATTAACAGCGTTAAAAGTAAAACTAAACAATATTTCAAGACTATGACTATTTTCATTGATTTGAATTTTTCCATTTTTCACACATAAAAGCAAATTCAGGACGATTTTTTGGTCTTATTCTTATTTCTAGGTATAAGAGCAATAAAAATAAAATATGTATAACCCCTGCGCAAAAATGCTGTAGACCTGAATCAAATCGATATTGTTCCTTTTTTTCGAGGTCAACTATATCGACTATCGATACTCACGCAACACTAGAAATTAAGGTTTGATCTTAAATAATAATAATATGTACTTGATTTAAATCTAAATTGAGACTGATTTTTGAATATTTTTATTAGATTGATTGTTAACTTTATAAGATTGATTTTATTATACTTGTCTTTTTTTGTTTTTAGATTGATTATTTTATGTTTACATTTCATGTCCTCATTGTTCCGAGTTTTGTTTCGAGTACAAAAAATAAATCATTGCAAAGAATTACTCATGTTTTTTTTTCAGGCCTGTAACTCAAACTATGCTACAGTAATAATAAAATTAATTGCTACAATATTGATCTATTTTAAAATAATTAAACCTCTTCCGTTTTGAAAAGCCTATTTGTTAAAATATTAGACAGTGGTGCCATCTGATGGCCACACTGCTTCCATAGTATTGTTAAAATGTATTGTACAAAAAGATGACTCCATACCCTTTGAATTTAATCACCTGACTGTACCTCAGCTACCTTGGATCAGAATGAAACTAAAAAGCGATAATAATAGTTAACTGATGTAGGCAATGTTTATTATTTCTATAACAAAACAATGGAGGAACTTGCGAATAACCCTTCTAATATACATACTATTGTATAAACAAGAAAGAAAAATCAATTAGAAATAAAATCTTCTTTTCACCAAGAAGTTGATTAGTTGATCAGCGACATACATATATGTCCCAGGGATATGATAAAAGCAGAGATTTGATCAAATTTCTAAGAGATTTGATCAATGCCTGGGAGATGTAAAAATGGCAACTCGACTTTATCATTTCTCCAAACAAATCTAGTGACTTGATCAAATCTCAAAACTGGTATCAGTGAAATTAAAATAAACATGTCACTTCTTCAGCCAGCACGGCTCACAACAATATTAAGAACTCTCGTTCCATGCCCATGTTAGGTTGCTTGCCATTATAAATTTGGGAGCCGAGCGGAGCGAGGCGACCTCTACAAAATTCTTAAACATTTTTTTGAGCTGTGCTGGCTGAAGAAGTGACATGTTTATTTTATCATTTCACAGATACCAGTTTTGGAATTTGATTAAATAACTTGGTAAATTTTGGTATTTCATCAAATCAGTAGATTTGTTTCTATTTTTATCATATCCCTGTGACATACATCCTTGGAAGGGTATGCAAAGACCAAAATTATTATTTTATTGCATATTTTTTTATACATGAAAGGCTTACTCTTCGCCATTTCCATCCTAACATGATATAGGTAAGTAGTACTTTTATCTGTCTTCATTAGGTCCTGATTAAAAATGAACTTACATCCAAATCATCTTGTGCAATACCCAAGTGATGTCCGAGGTCTCTCCAGCAGTTTGCAGAGCCCTCAACACACTTGATCATGTTCCTCCAAGCCTTGAGACATGCAGCTCCTAAGTCAGAGTGAGTATTTCTATAATATAGTACTTTTGTGTGAAGAAAGCAAACTTTTTTGCTTAACCTGTTAAGCTCAGTTATTTCTCTATCTCTCTTTTCTTCGATATCTTCGAAGAGGGCCAAAGTATCAATACTGATTGTGTCTGCATTATGGTAATCCTGAATCAGCTCCCTGAAATTAAAAAAGTCACAGCGCTAAATGTATGTACTTAGGGTAGCGTTCCAAATCACTTTTTCGAGATTAAAATATTGCTCATTATCAGACAAAAGTAGCTTGATGCTAGTTCCAAAACCTAAAAGTACCTAGAAGTTTTGGAACCAGCATCGAGCTACTTTTGTCTGACAATGAACAATATTTTAATCTTGAAAAGTGATTTGGAATGCTACCTAGAAAGATAAAATTGTACAAAGATAATATTGTAGGCTTTTTGAAACAACACATAAACAACATTTTTGGATCGTGGTGTTACTTTATTATCACACATGTAAAATACTCACATGATATTGGATAATAGGTATTAACAAATTTCGCTAGACTTAGGCTATTTAGAATAGTTTTATAGACATAATTTATCTTTCCTCCACAAACACAACTTCTTGAGAATAATTAGGAAAATAAGGAAGGAAAATCGAAAACTTAGGTAATATTTCGAAACGAGTGAATTTCACTCGGAGAGGTGCGAACTTCACCCAAGCTAGAGCGTTAAAATAAAAAAATTACCCCAGTCACAATAAAGGTAACAATAACAATATACTATGCCCGAGTTAAACCGAGGGTAACCGAAAACTGTAACCCGGCAGTTGCTCGGAAGGGTTTTAAAACGCTTACGAGTAATGCGAAAATCACACTGGGCCACCACCTGATTTGTGCAATCAGATTTTTCTTTCTCTTTCTCCTATACCGGTTGTAAATAGACTGCTACCATTAAATGAAACCACATATTCTACCGACTCTACTGAACCACTTTTCCCAAAAATCATACCCGCGGACACCCTTAGCTTAGGAAATAATTGAGTTCCAAACAAAAATGCGTGAATCCTAACGCACCGACATACTGGCGAGTTTAGTGAGAGCGTCGTCCGTTAAACAGCTTCAAGTTTCTCGGATGACGCTCTCTCTAAACTCGGCCGTATGTCGGTGCGTTAGGGTGCAGGCACAATGGGGCAAAAAACATTATTTTTTTTAATTTCACCTGGAAGGTCATTAAACCTTGTTCCTGATGACTAACCGAGTCTCCAGTATGAATTTAGTCGGTTGATTTAATTTCACCTAGTATAGATCTCTCTTTCTAATAAACGAGTGAAATTTCGCACTATGATCGCACGTTTTGAAACGCTTCCTTGACTTGTCATGCATGTCAAAAGTTAACCACCAACCACAGAGTAAAACTCAGCATTAGGTCCATTGCATATTGTCAATAACATCCGTTCAAAGAAGAGCGTTCAAAATTCAAAAGTGCTTGTTTGAATATAGACAAGATAGAAGCTGAACAAAGACAACATGCCCGCTTTCTGTGGCGGCCGTCACACCACTGTTGCCAACTTAGCTACTTTATAGCTAGATCTAGCTATTTTTCGGTGTCGGACAGCTACAAATTACAAAAACTTGTAGCTAGATTTTTTAGCTACTTTTTAAGTCAGACTAAACGTGAATGCGATTTCACACTAAATTGGAAAGAAGTCTGCTGTCAAAGTACTTATTATTAGAGGATAAATACGAAAATGCTTTAATCCGTGAAACATCTTTCGTGAAAAGAACTTTAGAAGCGAATCGTGGCGCCGTCCAAAACAATAATCAATAACAATAATCGCCTCTATCACAAGGTAATAAAGTCATCACCGATCGTCTAATTAGCTTGGATAATATTAATTAATGTCTATGGTCGACTCGGTTTCGGCCGCGACCCGGACGGACGACTGACTATAGTAGCCATTGTAGCCAAACTTTTCTTTGACTATCTCTCTCTTTCATATCTCTTGTCACCTGTTTCTCTTTATCCATCTCGCTCGCTGGACCGGAGCTAACTTCACTCAGGCGTCATATATTTTGAGATGTGGTTGGTGTTGGTTGTCTAAAACAGCATCAATTGTATTATTAAATTTCTAACTGTGCTCTTAGTGATTTGCCTTAATTTGTGTCATTACGTCCATTATTTATGTTGAAAATTAATTATGCTATGAAAAAAAGACCAAGAAACATTTAGCTAAACTTGAGTTTTTAATTCGGCGAACACTCTTGACAAATAGAGTGTTGCCATTATTCGAAAAATATAAATAGGGATTGATATACATCGATATGTCGATATCGATATTAACTGCAGCATGACGTTTGGTGCTCTGATAAATCCGTAAAGTCTATCAAATAAAAGCCGAACAACTTTACCTGACACGGATATGGAAACAAGGTGAAAAAAAATCTGGGTAAAGTTACTCTCAGCTTTTATTTGACAGACTGCATTCATATATGTTTTATTTACTTTATATTATGAATAAAAACGTTTCCCTTGTAAAATAAGATGTTTAAATAATAAATTATTTATTTGCTGGAGTAGAATATGCACATCAAATTAGCAGTTACTATCGCCTGTAGCACCTTTTGTTTCTATAGTTGTCCAAATATTCGCAAGATGAAAAGTATGGATCGAAATAAAGTACGTATTCATTAACACATTTTTAATCGGAATGAGATTCGATTTTTAATAATAAATGCTAGTGTATATTATTATATAATAAATGCTATTAGGAAAGGACCTTGTCATACCTGAGGTGCAATTGTGTAAGGCCAATCGTATTCAAATTGATTGTCATATGGCTATTCAGCTAAGCAAATTAGCCCATTTGAAAATTGAAATCGTACATTTTTGGCTGTCAAATTAATACAATTGTCTTGTTTTGTTGTTGACAACCGAAAAAGTACGATTTGCTTAGCCGAATAGCCATATGACCATCGAATTTGAATACGATTGGCTTACACAATTGCACCTCTGATGTCTATGTGCGTGCGTTATCAACGTTGACGGAAGTGCGTGAGCGAATGAGATGCACATAGTGGCTGACGCACACAGGCACAAGGTCCTGTCCTAAAAGCATTTGAAACGGATAGCATAAACTCGAGTGAAGTGGTGTGCAGTTTTAGATTAGACGGACCCTATACGGTGCCACTTATGCTTTGGATATTAAGAGCTTCCTTTACTGATTTTTAAATAAAATTGCAAGTTTTTACTTCCGGTAATAACTGTGAAGCAAACATAAGAAGACCACTTCGAAATAAACAAAAATAACTTTCGAAAAAGATTGTGAAAAAGTGTAA
The DNA here is from genome assembly GCA_910592155.1 of Ypsolopha scabrella. NCBI lineage: Eukaryota > Metazoa > Arthropoda > Insecta > Lepidoptera > Ypsolophidae > Ypsolopha > Ypsolopha scabrella. The sequence continues at coordinate 18,376,414 of OU342975.1, read as the reverse complement.
TGTTATATTTTTGTTAAAATTTGCGTCATTTGACCTATGACTTTTTGAATATAAAAAACTCCAAAAACGCATCATGTAGCCGCCAATATTTTATGATATCGATAAGAGCAGCACTGGCTGGAAAGTGGCAATATTATGCTTTTCGAACTGTCAAACGTGTTCACCGAATTAAAAACTCCACCTTAGTTCTAGCTACTTTCTGGGGTACGAAAATCGGGCGATCTAGCAACTTTTCACGACAAATCTAGCTACTAGATATGGGTAGCAGTTGGCAACACTGCGTCACACACCAACGTCACTCACCAACTTTGGCGGGAAGTAAAAAGTTTTCCAAAACTTTGGGAAATTATTTTTGATTTAATCTGTAATCCAAATGAAGTAATCAATTAAAGATGAGTCTGTAAGTAAATCTTTTTGTATTATTCTATGACCACAAAGTAAATTCATGGAAAACATTTTGTTGTGATGTTTCTATTTGGTTTCCAGGTTAAGTTTTACAGACATTCTGACTAATGAATCTTGTGACTCTCAACCTATTTCACTATCTCCTGATTTGCAACTAAAGCAATGTGATATAACTGATTGTCTTGGTGCCACGAGTACAAGACCTGCTAAACATACGGGACAGTGCGGAGATTTCCGCTCTGTTGATGAAATCGGTAATGATATAAATAAAGTATCTCTGTTGAAATGAATTTTAGCATCGTAGTAAATCGCGATCTGTGGTCTCTGGCTACCCTTCTGGAAGACAGCATGACTCATGACATGACTTTATGTTTGTATGCATGTAAATCTGTATAAATCGTGAAGGTAAGGTATTTTATTTGACTCATAAGGAGAACTAGTTTAAAATTCTGTCGCAAGATTGATATTTCCAGAAGTAAAATCAAATCTTAAGCTAATAAGGCCGGACTTCTTTAAGCCGTAGGTAATTCAAAATAAAATCTAAATCATTATTATCGATCTAAACTTATTTTATTTGAATATTATTAGAGCGCATTATAAACTAGAAAAGATCAATTAGAAACTTTCAACAAAACAAATATTTTGAAAATTTTCCTCGTGTCTTTATTTTATTCGTTTTAGGCCTTTAAATAAAAGTTAAAAAAAATGTTTTTTAAAAGATTTTTTATTTATTATTTTAGTAAGCGCCGCGCCGATGAGCGGGTAAAGTTTCACCATAAGGGATTCCACCTTTTTCGATGGGACCCTAAAACAGTTATTTTTTTTCAGACGAGAAGTACCGATGTATATTTACGTATCCATTCTTTAACCTTGTCCAGTCGAAGATAATTGAAGATGCACTTTATTCAGGTACGTTTATACTATACTTCACCAGTAGAATTTCTTCAGCCGCGGCCCACGATCGTAGTGCCGGAACTCTATTTACGAGTATATACTGGTTAACATATCTGTAGTAAGAGTACGAACTTACTATCGACTTGACATCGATTCAATAAACAAAAATGTGACTTTTATTTCTTTAGAATAAGAGTTGTCTTTTATAATTTATTTGTCTTTAACGAATCGATGCTTAGGTACGTATTTGCACTACTAACTGGCTTGTTTGCAGTTAAAGTGGATGTAACCGATCTGGTCTGGTTCCCAAAGGTACAACTTATAATTGTATTTCTTATTTTTCATGAAAAGTAGGTATACTAATAAGATTCAGGCTGTACCTGACCCTAGAATATGAAAAAAACCAGATTTTCGAGGGTTCTTTTGACGAAAGTAGGACTATCTTAATATTGGAAAAAATACATTTGATTTATTTGATCTTTTATCTAGGTGATCTACTTATAAAAAATGTACTAAAATTTATACCTTTGTCAAAAAAAAATGTTTTCCACCCTCTTTTTTTTGGTTTTCAAACGTTCGTTCCAAGAACGCGTTTAAGAGATCAACTTGATTTTTTTTCATAAAATAGGTAATAGAAATATAAAGGTTTTCTACTTAAATCCAGTATTTTTTTCCCTACAAAATATTTCAGTATTAGCTAAAAACCCTCCGATCTGCTGTTTCGCGCGTAATTATTAGTATTACGCGCCCTAGACAAATAGGTCAATTAGCTAACCAATAATCACCTCCATCAAAAGCTAATAAAGTATTTGACATTGGCCTTTTTGTGTTGGACAGGTAATAACATTTTTCCTAGGGTATGCCATACTCTCAAGGGCCCATAATACCTCAATTCGCAGTCCTGCTCTAACGCTTCTGCTTTTTACTGTTTATCCTACACTCTAATCAGATGACGCGCACGCAAAAACATCAGTTATTTTGAAATCGCGGCTGCACTAATTGTTTTTCATTTTTATGGAACAGTCTGCAGCTGCTTTATACTTATGTCAGTTATATTATGCAGTGTTTCAGATCTAATTTGAAGTATTCATTGAATGCTATCGGTTTATTGTACGGTTTGGAGGTAGCTTTGTAATTTTTTTCTATCGAGAAAATTTAATGGAATCACGTTTTCACAACAGCATGGACAAAGCATAGTCCTCAACTTTATCATATATATCAATTTCAGAGTGATTGTTGCAGTATTTATTGGTATAAAACAGGATCACGAGAAGCGAAGTGAGGTATTATACACCCTTAATGTTAATTTGAGTTTTCTAACATTGTTTTATGTTATGCATGTTTGCTAAGTTTCTTGCCCTTCTTCTTAGGAATAGTAATCGAATGGTGCGGATGGTTAGGCATTATGTATATATAATATTTTTATTCCTATATTTCTCTATTTTATGCAGGTGTATAACTTTATTACATTTTAGTAGCCCAACCTAAATATTTTTTGTATGTCTTTCCCTTATTGGTATATCTTTTTTTATATTCTAAAGATATATATTGTAAAGATTAACTTTGACTTGTAGAAAGTATACTTCATGTATCTATTTTACAAAATAAATATTTTGATTTGATTTTGATTTGCATTACTTTGTAAATTATCGTGCACAACAACTTTAAATCGTTTTATAGTTCTGCACGATAATTTACAACGTAATGCGTAATAATTATGTTGAAAAATAAATATATGATATGATATGAAAATAACACAACTGCTAGAAAAGCCTTAATCGTCCAAGGACTAATGATATTAAACTGTTGTCACGTAGTGCCATAAATAAATCACATAAAAAAACCGGTCAAGTGGGAGTCAGACTCGCATACCTAGGGTACCGTATTTCGACAGTTTTGGGAACAGTCAAATCAAATCAAATCAAATAAAAATATTTATTTTGTAAAATAGATACATAAAGTATACTTTCTACAAGTCAAAGTTAATCTTTACAATAAATATCTTTAGAATAAAAAAATAATATGAATATACTAATAAGGGAAATACATACAAAAAATATTTAGTTTGGGCTCCAAAAATTAATTTATACACATACATAAAGTAGAAAAATCTAGGAATAAAAATATTATATATAAATGATGCAAGGAACAAAAAAGTTGATAAATAAATAAGGGAAATACATCCAAAAAATATTAAGGTTGGGCTACTAAAATGTAATAAAGTTATAAACCTGCTTATAGTAAAGAAATATAGGAATAAAAATATTATATATACATAATGCCTAACCATCCGCACCATTTGTCTATTACCTTTTACAGCAAAGTCAGTTTACATATTAGTTTACTTTAAAGGGCTTAAGATTAGCCTTTAGAGGAATCAAACATTTCGTATTAAAATTGGCTAATTATGACTCACAATTTTGATAAAGATTATTATTATTTATTACTCCATACTTCATTATCGTCCAGATAATCATTGATTTTATACTAAGCTTTTTTAAGTAGTCCCTGTTTAATGTATAATTTAAACTTATTTTCAGGCAAACTAAGGACCTTCTTTGGAAGTTTATTGTAAAATCTTATACCATGTCTTACAAAAGAGGTACCCACCTTGGCAAGTCTAAATTTTGGAAAAGCTAGTTTACGTTTGTTTCTGGTTTCAACAGAGTGGTCCACACCAAGCCTCGGGAAATTATCAATATTTTTTCTGACATATCTAATAACTTGATAAATAAATTCACATGGGACCGTAAATATATTAATTTCCTTAAACTTTTCTCTTAAGGAATCTCGATACTTCATGTTATAAATAGACCGAATTGCTCTCTTTTGCAAGACAAAGACTGCTTCTATATCCGCGGCTCTACCCCACAACATTATGCCATATGACATAATGCTGTGAAAATAACTTAAATATACTAATCTAGCAGTATCTTCATCAGTAATCTGCCTTATGCGTCTAACAGCGTAAGCGGCTGAACTAAGTCTACCACAGAGAGCTTCTATGTGGGGACCCCACTGAAGACGAGAGTCTATAGTAATACCCAAAAACTTAGTTTCGTTAACTAACTCCAGCTTGGACCCCTGCAAAAATAAACTGACATCTACTTGAATTACATTTGGTAAAGTAAACTTTATACATTTCGTTGATCAATTTACTCAACTTCATTAAATCAGGAAAGACACCATCATCTACACATTTATTAAAGATTAAAGCTAAATATGGAGCTATTAAATCAATAATACAGCTTACAACTTTAACAGATAGGCCCCATAAGTCCTCGGTTTTTTTAAATTAAGAGATTTAAATGCTTTAATGACAGTTTGTGAATTAATATGCTTAAAAGCAAATACAGAATGGCACTGAGGCACGTGATCACTCAAAGGAAGGAGGAAGGAAGAAGGTATTTAAAATTATGCCCATAACTGTTTATGATAACTAAAAAAACCGGCCAAGTGCGAGTTGGACTCGCGCACGAAGGGTTCGTACCATTATCTATAAAAACGGCAAAAATAATCATGTCTATTGTATGGGAGCCCCCCTTATATATTAATTTTATTTAAATTTAATTATTCATTTTTAAAGTTAATATATAACTTAATATTTCAAGCGTCTACCTGTTGCCGTTATCAATACCGAGCAAAAAAATCACGTTTGTTGTATGGGAGCCCACTTTGCTATTTATTTTATTCTGTTTTTTAGTATTTGTTGTTATAGCGGCAACAGAAATACATAATCTGTGAAAATTTCAACAGTCTAACTATCACGGTTCATGAGATACAGCCTGGTGACAGACGGACGGACGGACAACATAGTCTTAGTAATAGGGTCCCGTTGGTTACTCTTTGGGTACAGAACCCTAAAAAGAATTGATTGTACCACAAAAGAGAGACTCAAATATTTTTATACCGTACTCGAAATAAAACTCTTGGATGGAAAATTTTATTTTGTCATTTTGGTATCGTGAATTTCTCACCCGCTATATTTTTCATGTAATCTTTACGTAATCCTAAATCACCGTGATTTTTTTCATATTTTTCGGTTCATTATTTTCGGAAATAAGGGGGGGGGGATGGATTTTTTCGTGGTTTTTCAAAGATTTCTCGAAATTGGTGCCAGTAAATATAGTAGAAATATATATTTTTATAATAATCAACTCTTTAATATCAACAATTTAATACCCATATTGTATTTTTATTAAAAAAATATATTTATTTTACATTTTTTTTAACATACTTATCTCATTTGTTATCAACTTTTTTTTAATCGCTACAGTTTTTCTGTAATCGGCCAGTTATGACCTTTAATCGTAATTTTTTCCTTTTTTTCGGTCCACCTATTTCTGAAATAATAGGGGGGGGGAGACATGCATTTTTGGTGTTTTTTTAAAGATTTCTCAAAATTGGTGCCAGTAAATATAGTACAAGTATATATTTTTATAATCAGCCTTTAATATCTACAATTTGATACCCATATTGCATTTGTCGGATTTATTTTTTATTTTGCTCTCTTTTGTTATGGAAATATTTTGAATCATTTCAAATTTTTCATTTTTTTATACCGTATTATGAAGACAAGTGAATGTTATTTTTGTGGAAAATTTCAAGTTTTTATCATAAGCGGTGCTAAAGTTATGAGACTGTGACACGGACGGACCGACGGATGGACAATGGAGTCTCACCATAAAGGTTCCTTTTACCTTTCAGGTACTACGGAACCCTAAAAACATGAGTTGTGCGTTTGGAAACGAGACTCTTCGGTCGCAATCACCTTGCAAATTCTTTTGCTAAGTTTAATTTAATCTTTATTCTTGTACATAAAATACCGTGTTGTTTGTACAGAGGCTATTGTGACATTAATTAAAATATTCTTCAGATAATTCCTTGGTGGTTTGTGCGCCCACTGGCTCGGGTAAAACCGTGGTCTTCGAGATGGCGATATTGGAACTCCTCATGAAGTTGGAAGACATTAACTATAAGGATGACTTCAAAATCATTTATAGTAAGTAGAGCTCTGGATTGTTGCACAAAGTGATCGTGGATTTAAGTTCCAAGATAGAAAAAGTCTGTTAAGGGCATACGTCGTACACAATGTACAGGTCTCGTCAGCACAGTGCCGGACTAAAACATTCCTTAATGTTATCTAGTTACTTACGCGTATTTATGGTGACTTTAATTTATACAGCCAAATTCTTACTAACACTCGGTAAATGCTCAGTAACAAGGTTCAGTGACCCTTTTTGTGAAATGCGTAAATTATTCTTTTGGTGTTCCTTACAAACGCAAGCCCAGCCCCGAGTCAATTATTATGGAACGTCAAGATTTTATTTTGCAAAATTAGAAAAAAGTGTTATAAATCCTTGCTACTGATCACTTACTAAGTCTCCAGTATGAGTTTGGCTGTATTAATTTAAGTCACCTTATATATATGCTGGAGACCCGGTGAGTGGTCAGGATCAAGGATCAATGACCCTTTTTGTGAACAACGCAAAATAAAATTTATGTCCCTATACTAATTTACGAACAACTCCGAGTCAAATAGTATAGTAAGCCTAAATTTTATTTTGCGTTTTTCACAGAAAGGGTAATTGAACCTCGGTCCTGACCACTTACCGAGTCTACAGTGTGAATTTGGCTACATAATTAGAAGTTAACCCTCTAAGATTTGCGTACGTACAGGTGCCTCCAATTCCAATTGCCCTTTACGGATCATAAAATTTCGTTTTTATTTGGGATTTGTCTAAGGAGGACCAGACGATTCAGGCGGGCTCGCCCTTCCGCCCACCACCTAGTCCGTCACTGCGTCAGTGTTTATTCAATCAGACCCGACACGAATTTGCTAGTGAAATAAATGTCATCGAAGATTTTTCTTATTTTTGCTGTTGTTCTCGTATATTTCTTTACCAGAAGCCACAGCTGATCAAATAATTAATTACCTAGTTATGCCACAGATGGACAGACACTGGGTTTGGTGGATTATGGATAACTAGCTTTTGCCCGCGACTTCGTCCGCGTTGAGTTTGGTTCACCCCCTTAGAGGGCGAATTTTCAAAAATCCTATATTAGCGGATGCCTACGTTATTACAACTCTATATGCCAAATTTCAGCGAAATCCGTTCAGTAGTTTCGACTGTGCGTTGATAGATGACAAGTCAGTCAGGTTTGCCTTTTATATATTCAGGAGATAGTAAATATGGATAACTAGTGGCGTATTAAAATTTCCGCCCTGGGCAAATATATCTAAGTCAACTTTGCGCCTAAGGATAAACAAGTCTAAGGTATGTACATATAATATTCTCCCACCTCCATGGCAGAATCACCTTCACTGATGTTGGATAGGGATTAGCAGTGGTAGTACTATTAGATTTTTAGGGCGGTCAGATTTACCGTTCAAATAGGTACAGGTGCACGTAAATTCCAAAAATCTCAACCTCTGCTTTTCCTATTTAAGGTGGTTGTTCCGGATCTCGTTCTAAAACGCACAATTTATTATTTCGTGAAGCTCAAAGTAAGGGATAAATGAACGTTTAGTTGACACTCACAATACCTCTGACACCCCTTCGGAGATAGTTGTCGTTATTATGATTATTTTATTTCCACACAGTGGCACCAGTAAAGGCGGTGTGCACAGAGAGACTAACGGAGTGGTATCCAAAGTTCACAAAACTGGGTGTGCACTGTATAGAGGTGACTGGAGACACTGATGTTGACTTCTCACAGCTGAAACCTTACAGGTAAAGGAACCTCCGGTTATTTATGTTTTCAATATTTTATTTGTTTTTAAATTGTTCTATAAAAGTAACAAAAGTAAAAAAAATAATATTAAAATATATCGAAATGTGCTCAATTACCTACTACCTAACCTAAATTAACTTTCTTGAAGAAAGAAAATAATGTATACTAATAATAAAGTAGTAAAAAAATCGTGTCCTTACAATAAAACATTTTTCAAAATTTTAAATTAAATGAGGATAAAACTGCATTTTTTGAAATTATGTTTTTTATTTTATGCATTACTTTGTAAATAATCCAGCATAAGCATGTTTATAGTTGTTGTGCGGGATCATTTACAGTGTCATGCATAATATACATTGGGCCGCAAAGAAAGCGGGTCGGTTATAAAAATCTCAATAACTTCTAAAATACTAGAACTAGCTTTATGAAATAAAGACTTAATTAAAGTTTATGCTATTACAAATGTAGGAATAAGCAAAACCTTTTTATTTCTTTTTGGTGATTGTATTAAAACCTAAACAATAAAGACGATTTTTTAACTTTGAACATAAATTTTGAAACCATTTGTTTTACTTTTGTTTCTATTCTGTCATATAAATATGGTATTTCTTGTGCAGAAATTCAATATTCAGTTAAAAACCTGCCGCTAACCCCTGAAGGGTGTACCAGAATTCTGACAATGCTTGAAGTCGGGCGCAGTGTTATACAGCGAGAACTGTAGGTGTGTCGCTATCAATCAACCGTTCAAAGAGTGCTCCAGCGATTTGAAGAGACTGGATCCAATATTCGTACACCAGGTACAGGCCGAACAAGGTGCACAACAGCGCGGGAGGATCGCTATATGGTGTCAACAATGTTAAGGAATCGATTTCAACGGCTGCTGAAGTCAAAAATCACCTTCTACGTGCTGGAAGAAGCAATTCTAGCACGTGTACAGTGCGTCGGCGTCTTGCTGAAGCAAATTTGAAGCCATTTAGACCCGCAAATGGTCCAAAACTCGAAAGACAGCATTGACATTCAAGGCTGAGTTACGCAAGAGAAAACATGAATTGGACTCTGGCTGACTGGTCAAGAGTAATGTTTTCGGACGAGTCAAGGTTCACGCTATACACGCACGATGGGAGGCAAAGAGTCTACAAAAGACCAGGAGAGCGTTATAACCAAGCTTACATTGAAGAGAAAGTGCCATACGGCGGAGGCTCCATACACATGTGGGCTGGAATTTCTTCCGAAAGCCGTAACGAGCTAGTGGTGATAGAAAATGGAACTTTAACTGCAGAAAGATACGTGGATAAAATCATAAATGAGTACGTTGGCCCATTTTTAGTAAACATGGGCGACGACGCCATCTTTATGCAAAATAACGCTTGTCCCCATACAGCTCGGATAGTGTTCGACTACCTTGAAGATGTCGCTATTACACGGACGGAGTGGCCAGCACGCAGCCCAGACTTGAACCCCATCGAGCATGCCTGGGATGAACTGGAACGACGTGTACGCCAGAAAATTCCCTTTAATCACACTTCATGAACTAAAAGAAGCACAGAGAGGAATGGGGGAATATTCCTCAGAATCGGCTCAGAAATGTAGTGTAAAGCATGCCAAATCGTTTAACAGCTGTATTAACAGCTCATGATGGCAATACGAAATACTAAAATGTGTGAAAATTGCATATTTAATACCGCAGCACATTTTTCGAAAAATTCTAATTTTTAATGTTTTTACTTAACCTAATTTTATTGAAAATAAACTTCATAAAATTGAACTTATTTGAATTTTATTTGAGCAATGTAAAATTGTCTCGAAAATAGTCTTTATTTTATAAAGCTTATTCCAATACTTTGGAAGTTATTAAGGTTTTTGTTACCGACCCGCTTTGTTTGCGGCCCAGTGTATATAATAACTATAAAATCCTAAATAATCCTAATGGACATTCAACTAAGAGTATTATCACGTAGTGACATAAATCACATTTATTTATTTACTTTTCTTTCAAAAAGAATGAAAACAATCATGAGTTTTGCGTTTGGGAACGAATCCTGGAGCAACCCCCTTAATTGTAGAACTTTGTTCAGGATAATAATAACGACGCCAGAAAAATGGGACATACTGACCCGTCGCTGGAAAGACTACAGGGAACTTGTTAGAGTCATCAAACTGTTCCTTATTGATGAGGTAAGTTACCCGAGGGCCACGGGCAACGACGCTCCAAGCGAATTCGCTCTGCGCTGCAAGCAAGGCTTGACGCCGACGCTTGCAACGAAGAGCGAATTGGCTTGGAGCGTCGTTGCCCGTGGCCCTCGCATTAAGGTTTTATAAAAAAGATAACCCTATTTGTTATAATTTTGCAGTTCATCTGACGTTTTGAGGGTTCCGAGAAAAAAACGGAATCCTTTAAGAGGGCTATAACTGCTGGTGACGACTGACGTTTAAAGCCACAATTGAGGGCCGGTTTAGTTCAGGTGTTATTTGAATAAAAATAAATAAAAACATACGTAATAGACTACAGACAGAATATCTAGAATGATGTACCTTGATAAGAATTTTGAATTTTTATATAAATACCAAAATAAGGTCCAAATTTAGACTAAGATCCGATTTAATTAATTAAGCATGTAAATAAATAACTCCAAACTTAGTCAAATTGAAGATATTATCGCAACAAATAAGTTCCCTTGATTATTTTTCAAGAATTTTAGCTATGATAATTGTAATTAATTTGGCGCGTTCGCAACTTAACTTCCGTCAAGCAACGGAGATAACAATACGGGACAAGTCATCGAACCCTGATACTGAGCATTAATCGAGTCCTCAGTATGAATTTGGCTGCATAAATAAAAGTCACCTTATATAATTATAATCGATTTCGGCATTTTCAAGGCGAGTATCGTTCTAAGGACAACGAGGATGCGTTTGTCACTGGTGTCGATTCGGTGTAACACGACTAAATTTGACAGGACCAAACTTAGTTCTGTATTTTTCTACCTCTGTATCGAAAAGACCTAGCCTTAGCATGAAAACATTATGGTTACGTTTGGTTTGAACGTAACGCGGTTTTGTATGAAATCTGATAACCAGGTCAGCAGCGGAACTTATCAGAATTCCATACAAAACCGCGTCACGTTCAAACTAAACGTAACCGTAATGTTTTCATGCTAAGGCTACAAGACAGGGCGTTTAAAATAAAGTTAGTCCGTCAAATAAGTTAAGTCGTGTTGCACCGAACCGACACCACTGTACGTCGTTATGACGGAAGCCTTACTATGTACGACGTATGTATATTGCTTTTATAATTGTATATTTATCATTTTTAGGTGCACATCCTCAATGATGAAAGTCGAGGCCCAGTTTTGGAAGCTGTGGTCAGCAGGATGAAAACTATCGAGGTGGGTACTGTGTGCTATATGGCGGAAAAAATCGATCCTTCATAATAATTATGAGTATAAGACGAATGTAATAATAATAATAGCAAAAAGTGAATCAGCGGAATTGAATAGTGAAGTATTAAAAAAATCGTGCACTGAATATTTTTTCAAAATGGGTTACTAATTGCAATGAAGACAAAATTACAATTTTTAGAATTTTTGTCTGTCTGTATGTTTCATTTTTACTTGAGAACTATTATTCACTCTCTAATTTGAATGCGACTTTATTACCATCTTAGTGACCCTGGTCAACGTGTAGGCTATAATATAGTTGATAAAATAACGCCCAAGCCGAAAACGAGGCATAGACTGGATAACGCGGGTGGAATTTCCTCTACACCATACGAAAAAACCTTCAATTCAAATTTCATGTTTATGAGTCAGTCAGCCAATCAATCAGAGTATTGTAATATTGATTTGTTTATCAACAACAAACGAATTTAATAGGCTGTACAGTTTAACTAAATACAAAATAAATACTAAATAATCCTAATACCCACTTAAATATAAAAGAAAACAAAATATATACCTATACAAATAAATAAAAATACCTACAAATAAAAAACCTCATCCAAATCGCTGCTCCGCGGCAAGGTGCCCAGTATGCTGGCGACATATTTTAAGCAGACACATCCCTATTATTCTAAGTAGTTAAGCAAGGTCACATAAATTCATTTAGCCAAATTCATACTGAAGACTCGGTAAATGCTCAGTATCAAGGTTCAATGACCCTTTCTGTGAAATACGCAAAATTAAATTTAGACTTCCTATACTACTTGAGCCAAGGTTGTTCTTGAACTAGTATAAAGGCACCAATGGCGAAAGGTCCATAACACGATTCCCATCGGCTTGTATAGGAAAGGCATCCATACAACATTCTTTATTCTGTGCTCTTCGCTTTGCCAAACATTTCCATAAATCTCAATACGGCAATATTGGCTGATAGGGAGTTGCAAAGTATAAAAAAAAGTTATGTTTTTCTTGGTTGCTTTTCTGAGTAAGGCGATTTTTAAGGTTCCGTTACCTCAAGAGGAAAAAAACGGAGCCCTTATAGGATAACTTTGTTGTCCGTCTGTCTGTCCGTCCGCCCGTCCTTCCGTCTGTCTGTCAATACCCTTTATCTCCGGAACGCGTGGAGGTATCGAGTTGAAATTAAAACACAGTCCCTTGAAGCAAAGAAACAATCTTCAAAGTTTAAGTAAAAAAAAGATACGGCCTTTTATGCCGCAAAAACCTTTATTTCGACACTCTCAACGGAATCAAAATTTATAGGGTATTTCCCGTTGACCTAGAACTATGAAATTTGGCAAGTAATACTGTTTCTTAGTACAAGTATAGGGAAATTTCTGAAAGCTATTACATTTATAATTAAATCATAAAATGTAGTCTTTAACGGAACCCCCCCGGTGGGCGAGTCCGATTCGCACTTGTTCGGTTTTATGTCCAGCTTCCCTTTTTAAAATGTTCGCCCTTCGCCACTGAAAGGACTGCCTATTGCTACTATAATAATTAAATATAAGTACCGGCCTCCACAATCACTGATAAACCCTACGGGTTTTTGTTGATTGTGCATATTATGACCTATTCTCGTGCAGCAAAACTTAAACTTAGAGTTGGTAAACCCAAAATAATACAAGCTCATTTAACTTTTATCCATCTGCAGTAAATTTTGCAATGAAAAGTTTTAGGTTATGGCAGCTCTAAATCTAATATTTGCTACACGAGAATAGGTGTCTTTATGTACCTAGGTTAAGATTTTTGAAAATAAAAATGCTATAAAAAGAAAAAGGAACAATAATTATTTTCGTATTTCGCAAACAGGGTAATTTGATAATTTGATAACAGCGCTGCAGTTTGTTCACTGTAGCACATGCTGAGATTGGAGCCCTTTTTTGCCACGGGGTAATTCCACGGAAGATGTCGCAACCGTTATATTTTTCCAATATAAGTATTAACAGAATATAATAATAATTTAACAGTTTAAGAACGTTGTATTTAATTCATATTTTTTATTTTACCAATGCACATTAAAATAGGTACCGAATTATCAATACTTTGCTAAATAAAGAATAATAACTGGAGTAACGGGTGCGACAAAAGTGGTCAGATTTCATGGAATTACCCCACGGCACATGATACATGCTGTTTGTGTGAATAATTTAGTTTCAATGTATACCGAGTCTCAATGTTAAAAATTGTTAGAGTAAAATCCTTTTTATTTTGTTATGTCATGTATTTTTGTGTTGTGGTGTTAATTCAATCTTATCTTATCTAATCTTATGTAATTATTCTAGTCGTCATCTCAATCAGCGTACCGAATAGAGAAACTTCACAAGCAACTTCAAGGGGAGCAATCGTCCAATGATTCTCCACCAAGGATCCGTTTTGTCGCGGTGTCAGCCACCGTGGCCAACCCTGAAGATGTCGCTACTTGGCTGGGAAGCGATGGGAACCCTGCTGTTTATCACAAGTTAGTTTATATAGCATAGTATTAGTAATATATATATATTTTTATATTTGTAGTTAAGAATTGATTTTTCAGATTTGTAAACAAATTACACGTAATCATAATGTTAGAAAAAAAATGAATATATCGTCATGAGGGGAAATGCAAGTCCCAGTTCACACTCAGCACACCCGCGTTTCACCGACGATTATTTATAAAAAAACTCCCAGCTAAAACAATCTCAACAATTTACAAATAATTTCCCATGTAAAAAAATATTTCTTTAGGTATGTTAAGATGGATAATTAGCTGTAAATTTCTGAAAAATCGTGAATCCGCGGCTATGGAAAATCTATTTGTTTTGAAGCTACGATAGTATAACATTTCTTAGAAAGGAGAATTAAAGGACGTTTTCTTATAGTTGTTCTTACGCTTAATTATTTCTTACAATTTCGCTACAAAACTGAATAGTCCATGCCTCAGATTTGGAATTAAATCTTAATAAATAATTATAACGTCCAAAATTCACCTTTTACCTAAGAAAATAAAATAATAGACCGGTCAAGTGCGAGTGGACTCGCGCTTAAAGTTTCCGTACAATTCAAATAAGTTGATAGTTTTAAATGATTCGAATAAAAAACATAAACTTATGAAATGTATGAAAATGTACTATAAAACAAAACAGCAAAATTAAGTTGGTGGACTATTACTCATAAACTTGTAAAGCCTAAATATTATTATGAGAGTGCATTACAAACTAGAAGAGATAAATTATAAATAAATGTAAAGACAAGAATTTGAAAAAAATCCTCGGGCCAGTTTTCGAACCTTCGACCTCTTGTTATTAAGACAAGCGCGCTACCAATTGCGCCACCGCCGTACTTACCTAGACCGTTGAATTTTTCCACGATACTTGCCCACCGAATATTTTGTAACTATTTGATCTAACCAGCTTGTAATGCACATACTGAACGCTCACGAAGGCGTTATGTGATTTCACGCCTTGTTCTTAAGAAATAGATGGCGCTGTCGACGCTACAATATGTGTTGCTTCAGACAGTTAAGAAATTCACAGTTCTCATTAACTAAGATTAATAATCTTGTAAAGCCTACTTAGATGTGATAGTTTTCCTTTTAACTTCGTTAATATTCTACTGCCGTGAATTTTTTCACATATCCAAAAGCAATCGTTTAGCTGGCAGGAGGGCACACTTGGCTCTGACAAAAATTTGCACTTTCAAGCTTAATATTTTGCAAACGGATCTTTGAATCGAAACATAAGTTTCACATACCCACACTATTTCTGAAAGACCTATCCAAGGACACCTTAGCCATGGGATAGACACGAAAAAATAATCATCCCTACTTTACGTGTAGGAGAGGTAAACATTTTTTTTTTCAACTATTTATTTTACCGCTTCGTCGACGTGATTATTTATGTATACCCATGCCAAATTACAGCTTTCTGGTACTAAGAGCCTCTGAGCTAAGCCGCGGACGGACAGACTGACAGAGAGACAGACAGACAGACAGACGGATATAGCGAAACTATAAGGGTACCTTGTTGACTACGGAATCCTTAAAAACAATCATATAACAAATAATTTTTAGCTGGAATAATTCTATTTTTTAATTCCATGTTACTTAATTTTTATATGGGAGAAACCAAACTTTTAATATGGAAAACAGAGTAGCGTTCTTTTTATACTCTTAACTTTTGACTCGTGCTTTCATGCATTAGTCTGTTTTACTGTCTGTCTCTAAAATCAATTAGATTATTATTATATTTTTTGTTTGTTGGTCTGAGTGTCTGTGTCTTTGTTATTAAAACCTTGAAATTACTAAGCCCAATAGGCCAAAATTTTAAAAATTATACGATTGAAAAATATTTAAATTATTATAATTATTTAAATTTATTATATTTAGTATATACCATGCGCTATATTTCGACCCCTCAGTTAAAAATTAAAAGCCATTTACTGTAGTTTTAGAGAAAATATATTTATTAACTTAACTAGTGAAATTAGACATAATTTCTTCAATAGTTACCAAACCTTGATAACTGACCGGGTTAAGGTGGTAAAACCGAATCCCGGTGCAAAATGCACATCATAATATTCTTTTCCTTACGTTTGAATAAAAAGTATGCAAAAATTGCTTAAAATTGTTTTAAAGCAATTAGCCGAAATTCTCGTATTAAAATTATGTTATTTTATGCCTTACATTTTGATTACATTCGATTACAACGATAAATATGCTTGTTTGTTAATGGAATGCAATCAAAATGTAAATCATAAAATGTTAGAATTTTGAATGTAAAACCCTAATTATTACAAATAAATTTCCGCTAATTGCTTTAAAACGCAACTTTTGCATACTTTTTATCAAAAGTAAGGAAAACAATATTATGATGTGCATTTTGCACTGAGATTCTGCTTTACCACCTTAAACTATCTTCCCCAAGATACGGTGACGAATGCCGTCCAGTGAAACTCCGCCGCGTGGTCGAAGGCTACCCATGCTCTGAAGGGACTAGCATATTCAAGTTCGACATCATACTCAACTACAAACTGTGGCCCATTATCCAAAAGTATTACGATGGGAAACCGACACTGGTATGTAACTATTGCGACAAATGTTAATTGTGCAGTTTCTCACACCGCTTTATTTCGGTCTAGGTCTAGGTTGTGCAGATGAAGGTGGAATTGTGTTCTTTTGTGTGGCTTACTCTCCGTGTGATACGGTTTTTGAAATGGTTCTACGTGGCTTTAATTTTTTTTTGTTTCGTGTTAAAATATCTCCTCAAGTCATCAAAAATAGTTTTAATCAGATTATGCTTAACCTATAAAATGGATTAGAACCACGATTTTGCATGATGTCTATTGTTTAAACAATAAAATCAGAGAAAACTTGATCTATGATTTATACATTTTTTCCATCATGCTCTGAAAGCAAGTCGTATTTAACTCGAAATGCGAGATGAGATGTACAGCCCTAGGGAGGCAAGTAAGTTTAAAAATCGAATGAGACACCCTTACAGTCAGTAATTCGCTCGTCTAGCTAAATGGCAATGGAAAATATCTCGTCTGCCTAATCTCTTTTTGTTTTGTTATTCTGTATTTAATTTTTATTAACAATATGGAAATTGTGACTTTAATATACGTAATAGGCGAATATGCTAAATTAAATGTTTAACAGAAGTTTAAAAGTGACACGCTAAATTGGTTTTATTTTTAAATCTATCGCACGGGGCAAAGTACAATTACGATTGCATGATTCTTCATCAAAACGTTGTTGCAAACATAACTTGTAAGATTTTTTATTTTCTCACTAGTGTGATGAAAAGTAGAGTGTTCAACATAGCCATAAGTGTTCAATTATTTTCCTTGTCTAACAATCTAATATTATTTTATTATGCTTCAAAACGAAAGAAAAATTTCTGGGATTATGTTTTATTCAGAACTGAATTTCCGCAAATAAATTTTCAGTTTATGATTCGGAACCGACCTAAGTACGTATTTATTTATTGTTATTTCACATTTGTTGATCATTTAGTTTAGGTTTTGTAGCACGTAAGTGGAAAAAATTAAAAAATATAAGATCTCAATCAATGTGGATGTACCTAATTTAATTGAAAAAAATATATATTTCCATTGTCTTTTTATTTACTCTAAAATTAATAATAAAACACAAATATACACCGCCTGGCTCTCAAAGAGGAAGTAAGAGACTACACAATTCCGTCTTATACGATCGTGACACACCTATTTAGCCTCTTCCACGTCCATCAATCTAGGTCTTCCATGACCGGTACTTCGACTTGGCTCTTCTACATTATGTCGGTATGCGTCCTTCTACGGCCGGCCCGCTCAAACTTTATCTTTTACTTGCGCACCATATAATTCTTTCATTATTGGCGTAACTAGGATTGGGGGGCGGCCCCTGGCTCCAATTCATAAAGCCATCAACAAGTATCTGTTCTCGCTCATAATAAGTAGAGAATCCTCTATTCACCGAGATCACATACAAACCAAAATACTAAACAAATAAGACCTTAAATTGGATACAGAATATTGTTACATCAATGACACCCGTATTTATGGGGGGGGGGGAGGGCCGTGCCCCACAGCCCCTACCTAGTTACGCCTATGTTCGTCACTCTTCTTTTGTTAATACTCTACATTGACCTCTCATAAACAACTAGACTTACAATCTCGTGTCTAGTTGTTTATGATAGGTCAATGATATTCTATGAATATTTATAGATATTCTGTAACACAAGAAAGAGCGTTGCCATCACAGCTGAAACATTATCTCGGGAGGTGACAATCTGCTTCAACGCTGAACAGAAAGCCAAACTCACAGCTCTGGCTTCCAAAATAAAGAATAAAAAGTTGCAGGTAGGAGTTATTACCATAGCTTCACTTAAAACTGATCACTATCGCCCTCATTACTCCAGTTATAATTTTTTATTAAGAAAAGTATTGATAATTCTGTACCTATCTTAGTATGTACTGGTAACTTAAAAATGTGATTTTAATACAACGTTCTTAAATTGTTAAATAATTATTATATCATCACTACCGGTTGTAAATAGACTGCTACCATTAAATATTTTTGATAGACTCCGGCCTCACGTGGGCACCGCATATTGACGTCACGAGTGGACGACTAGCGTCAGCTTGTTTCGCCCTATCGAGACTTGCCCCAACTATGTCGAGCGAAAACCTTAAAATGGCGTATTACGGGTACTTTCACTCAATACTAATCTACGGAATCGATATGTGGGGTGACGCGGCTGATCACGACAAAGCGTTAAAAAAACAAAAACGGGCTATATGAATAATAGCTGGTAAAGTCTGGAACCACCCTGCTAAGGACTTATTTATAAATTATAAAATACTCACGCTTCCTAGTTTATACATCTTAGAAATAGCCAAGCATGCTAGACGTAATTTGCACCAGTTCCGCACAAACGCAAACATGCACGATGTCAATACCAGACGGCGCCACCTTCTATACGTTCCCGCGAGGAGACTGGCAAGGGCGAACAAGTCACTACGAGTTATGGCCCCGAAGGTATACAACAGTCTTCCAAACGAAATAAAATCAGCCCCCAGTGATACTGCATTTGTTGACAAGTTAAAGAATTCGTTGGTCAAAATGGCGTGCTATACAACTGAGGAGTTTTTTTGACAAAATCGCGTTGACCCAAGTTACCGCGAATATAACAAGTACAGTTGATGTAAGAGGATGGCAAACGGCCACCACGTAAATTTTATTCAATAGAAGCAGAGAAATTGACATAACAATATAATCTGAAAATTATAAAATATATATTAAATTAATTAATTTATAATTATAATACAATCACTTGTACATTAAGTACGTATCTAATATAGTAGATAGTAATAAGTATGAAATATAATATTATATAATGTGATTTTTAGGTGGTAGAGCTAATGCCGGGCTCGACTGTGGAGGTACCACCATCTTACTCGGAAATCCTCCCGAAGTTATTCGGGGGAGAGTAAGAGAACAGCTCTCAGGCAAAACCAGGCGGCCCACCATTGCCTGGGACCGATGGATGGCGGTATATCCATCCCCAATTGCCGGGCCTTATATAAAACAGACTGGTGACAGGCAGCGGCGTCACTGGTGCAAGGGTTTCGGCACCGCGCTCACCAACTCGCCTGCCCAGCGTGTGTGAGTATGGGCATTTCTTCCAGGCCAAGAGTGGCGAAATCCTGGAAAGGCCTATGTCCAGCAGTGGACGAAACAGGCTGATGGATGGATAATGTGATAAATTATGACATACTAAACCAATGACCTGAAAAGATTTTTTACCAATAAATGATTGAATTAAATTGAATTGAATGAAACCACGTATTCTACCGACCCTATTGAACCACTTTTCCCAAGAATCATACCCGCGGACATCCTTAGTTTAGGAAATAATTGAGTTCCAAACGAAAATGCGTGAACCCTAACGCACCGACATACGGGCGTGTTTAGAGAGAGCGTCGCCCGTAAAACCTGAAGCTGTCTACGGTAATGATTCTTGGGAAAAGTGTTTCAGTAGGGTCGGTAGATTATGTGGTTTCATTTAATGGTAGCAGTCTATTTACATCCGGTATAAACATATATTGAAAAAATGTAACGGGTGTGACATCTTCCGGTATTACCCTAAGAAACTTCACAAAGCTTCACTTTTGAATATATACTGGAGACTTGGTAAGTGGTCAACACTAAGGTTCAATTACCCTTTTATTTTTGCTTTTAAGTTTCAGCAGATAAAATCTTTGAGTTGATGTTTTTACTGTTTAAGTATATTAGAGATTAGCTATTGCCCGTAGCTTCGCTCACGTAGCAGTTTCTTTAAATAGTATCGACAGTTTCAGCTTGGCGGTTATTTTATCAACACCCCTTATAGCATATAACTTTGCAGGGTCACCAAGATGATAAACAAAACCGCGTTCAAATCCGTTGAGTGGTTCTCGAGTTTAATTCGAACATACATCCAGACAGACTAGAATACTAAAAACTGTAGTTTTGGCCTCAGTACAATACTAATAACCCATTTCATTCAAAATTTCGCAAAAATATTCAATTAGCACGACTTTTTTCAAGATATGTATAGACTTACATTTGTTTATTATTTATTACTAGCTTTTGCCCGCGGCTCTGCCCGCGTGTTATCGGTTTAAAGACATGCTTTTTTCCGGGATAAAAAGTAGCCTATGTGCTAAGTTAGGGTATAAGCTATATTCATTCTAAATTTCATCCAAATCCGTCCAGCCGTTTCAGCGTGAAAGAGTAACAAATAAACATACACACACTCACACACGCGCACACACCCTCACACACACACACACACACACACACACACAAACACACACACACACGCACACACACACACGCAGTGTGATTTATCTTGCTCCAATTATATGTACTCAAAATTTATTTTAAATAAAAATAATAATCTTTTATTTATTATTCTATCTTGAAATTCGTTTACCTCAAAACGATTTCTGAATAGGCATAGGTTTGTGTAAATAACTAGGTAATTGCTCTTTTAGGCTCTAGTTCTGAACGGAGTGGGCTGCCATCACGCCGGGTTGCTATTTGAAGAGAGAGTCAACATCGAACAAGCGTTCCGGCAAAGGGACCTTCCTATACTGATCACTACCACCACTTTAGGTAACTTATACCCCTTTTAGTTGCATATACAGTCAACGAAAGAGATAGGTAACCAGCGGGGCTATTACGTATCTTTGAATCGGTTGCCAACTATGGTTGCTATTCACCAAAAACAGATAAAAAATTAACGTTTAAAATAACCCTCAATGGGTATTGAACTATTTACGAATTGTGACGTCATTTCAAGTGCTAACTTATGCTTAGATAAGCAGATATGTATGTTTTCGACGATAGGCACTCGTTTTGGCAACTCATTTTACGACACAGAATCAGGGGGCTGGTATTATGTAACGTTGTATCGGTTGCCAACTGGTTGCCGAACACTAAAAACATATACAAAAACTGAACTTTAAAAATTGTCTTTAGTGTATATTGAACTTTGAGTACGCACGTATCCTTAGATAATCGAAATTCGATAAGTATATCTATGTTTTTGATGTTAGGCAACCAGTTGTCAACCGACGCAAAGATACATAGCGGGCCTATCCTGACATAATTTTTCACATGCAATATCAGTCGTTCAACTTTTTTACGGTGTTATAAATTTTAATGGTTTGCGATATTAAGTGAAGTGACTAAATCGCATCAAATAAAAGCTATAGAATATAAGGAACGCTTCGTATAGATTTCCAATCAAAAAAGACGATACATATCCATGGAAAATCCCTTTTAAAATCACCTGAAATCAGCCTTCGCGGTTTTTATACACATGTCAGACAGAAAAAAGGCTCTTGATCCTAAGACCCACAGGTGAGTAATCTATGAGATGAGCAACAGTTGGTCAATACATACACAAATTCAAATTTAAACCATGCAAATATTCACTATTGATTACTTATTTATCATCTCATTTATCACTCACCTTTGGGTCTTAGGATCAAAGTGTTTGCGCTGGACCTGGGGCTTTATTATCTAATTTCGACATCCATGAATCGCCTTCAAACGAGCCGTGGTGTGGTTGGCTAGAAATGGCATCACACATCATGTTTAGCCAATCACGACACCTTTGATGGCTATAGCGATAGACATTGAAGTTAGACAATATGAGGGCTGGTTACTGATCTCTTTTGTCGACCGTACACCATTGCCTGTTCTGCTGCAAATATTTGTTTTTTTTACTGTTTCTCTATAACTGGTAAAATTAAACTTTGTAACTTAAATGTTATGAACAATTTTTTAACGTCTACTACATGCAAATTTATATCCATAGTAAATATGTAATGATGAAAATAGATAAGCCGAAGAGATTTTAACGTATTCTCATAAACAATACGAATTTAGGATTTATGGACATAAGGTACTAGAGTGGAATTAAGGCCAAATATTTGAAATACATATGTTACGGGTAATACTAGAAGATAGGCTAAACCTAGGTTGATTTTTTTCGGACTTTACCCGACTTCGGGCTTTACCTGTAACATATATAATAATACCTTTGTTTATGAAGTCTTAGTACTGAGTTCAAATTATAAAGTATCCTGGAGAATTTTTACT
The DNA here is from genome assembly GCA_910592155.1 of Ypsolopha scabrella. Classification (NCBI taxonomy): domain Eukaryota; kingdom Metazoa; phylum Arthropoda; class Insecta; order Lepidoptera; family Ypsolophidae; genus Ypsolopha; species Ypsolopha scabrella. The sequence goes on along the minus strand of OU342975.1, from coordinate 18,353,815 downwards.
AATAATCTAGTTTGGGCTGCGTTTTACTAAGACACATTTAAAATTAAGCTACTACGTACGAGTATGACGCACCTTTAGGTAACCGACGACGCCCGCTTCAAAACTGGATTTCTGTTATTTTGTCTGTGTTTTTTCGGCTGCCTCGAATCCTGCCAACCGTGAAGACCCAGGTTCATAGACGACACTTGAGCATTAAATTATTCCTTCCGGGTTAATCTGTGTCATTGTTATTTTTGTAAGCCGGAGAATCCGAAAAGTTTCAAGGTTGGGCAAAGTTTAGGAGGGAAAAGCCCGAGGAAAACTTTAATATTTCGTGTATGCCATTGGTTCCCAAACTTATAAACCACGACTTAAGGTGAGGCATCGGGTTTTCAACAGTCAGTGTCCAAGCGGAAAAACCCGCAGTGCAAAAGAGACCGATTCAGGGTGAAAGAAAAAAAATATGTTATTTTTATTTATAAGAAGTCCTACAATAATAAGTGAAAATAATTTTAGGGTAGATCATGTATCGTTAACTGATCACAATAAAGTAGAAAACATTATTTTTGTTCAAATAATTTTTCACTTCCCAGTACAAAGTTCAATTAGCTGACTCAATTTCTATGGAAAGATGAAAGAAAAAAGTTCACGCGAAAAAATTCATTTTCCTTGGAAAGTGGTTTATTAGGGATACTCGATCATCCCTTAATTTTTTTTCACTTTTAACCTTATACAAAAAATACTAAAATAGCTAGCAAAAAGCAGAGAGTCACATTTTGAAGGACTATTCATTAAAAACCCAGTGTTTATTAATGAATTATTAGTTTACTAGCTTTTGCCCACGGCTCCGCCCGCGTGTTATTCGGTTCAACGACATGCTTTTTTCCGGATTAAAAAGTAGCCTATGTGTTAAGTTAGGGTATAAGCTATATCATTCTAAATTTCATCCAAACACGTCCAGCCGTTTCAGCCTGAAAGACTAACAAACATACACACACACACACAAACTTTCACATTTATAATATTAATGTGATTAATTAGAAACATTTGGTAGAAACCTGTGAGGCGGTAGAGCTGATGCCGGGCTCGACTGTGGAGGTACCACCATCTTACTCGCAAATCCTCCCGAAGTTATTCGGGGGAGAGTAAGAGAACAGCTCTCAGGCAAAACCAGGCGGCCCACCATTGCCTGGGACCGATGGATGGCGGTATATCCATCCCGAATTGCCGATCCTTATATAAAACAGACTGGTGACGGGCAGCGGCGTCACTGGTGCAAGGATTTCGACACCGCGCTCAGCAACCCGCCTGCCCAGCGTGTGTGAGTATGGGTATTTCTTCCAAGAGGACCGCCAAGAGTGGCGAAATCCTGGAAAGGCATGTGTCCAGCAGTGGGCAAAACAGGCTGATGGATGGATGGATGGATGGTAGAAACCTACTCGTACTGATAATATTCAATATTCATGTAAACACAACCCTACATAACATTGCATTGGTAGTGAAGCTAATCTAATTTTTTAAGGATTACCCACATATTTTTATTTGTTACGCGATTCAAGCGTTCGCTGTTGTAAATTGTAACTGATGATAATTTATTGTTTCTCATGTAAGTGAATTGTATTCTTTTTGAGAAATAAATATATTAAAACCTTAAAATTTCCAATTAATAAAATGGAGATATTGTTAAACCAACAGTTTGAAATTCAATACACAATTATTCATGATCTTGTCAAAACCAACTTAGGATGCTGGTCTAAATTTGTTTGAACAAGATTATGACTGTTCTGCATTAAATTTAACTGTTGCTTTATCAACCTAACTATACTTAACTAATGTTTTCAATTGCCATAGAATATTTTTACTAAATATTTTTCACACTAATCTTCTACGCAAGAAAAAACTAAGATAAGTTGTGCACTTTGTACCGAGCACTTGGTACTTGCTACCGTTTCACATGAATTCTTTGCATGTAGGTAATGATTTTCGCTACACCTATCGGTAGAATTAACATTAAAACTTACCTTATAATTAGATATTATTTTTACCGCCTATTACATAATGACATATATTTCATTGCAGTTTATAAATTGAAATAAATTTGTTTATTTCAACGAGTAACATTTTAGATATTTTTTCTTATCTCTTTTTATTTTTTTTATCGGATGCTATTTTTTTCATCAGCAATGGGAGTAAATCTTCCCGCTCACCTCGTGATCGTGAAGAACACACAACAATACGTCAATGGAGCTTATCAGGTAAGTTACTTTAATTAGAAAAGTACTATACCCAAGAAAATTTGCTGTTCCATACAAAAGTACCTGCCCAAAATATACTGAATAGTTTTTTTTTGCCATTTAAGGGTTAGCCTCATAGTGTATATTGTTCGTATATTAGACGAAGAGGTGCAATTGTGTAAGACAATCGTATTCAAATTCGATTGTCATGGCTATTCGGCTAGGCAAATTAGCCAGTTTGACAATTGAAATCGTTCGTTTTTGGTTGTCAACAACAAAACAGGACAATCGTATTCATTTAACAGCCAAAAATGTATGATTTCAATTGTCAAATGGGCAAATTTGCTTAGCCGAATAACCATATGACAATTAATTTATATACGATAGTCTTACACAATTGCACCTCAGTTTGCGATTCCAAAATTTTTTTTCACCTGGAAAATTATTATGATGAATAAATACATATTCAAATGTTTACCACCACTGACTCATAAGTTAACTACCTAAACCGACAGAGTACCTAGGTATATAGTCCCACCCTCTGCCCTTTTTCCATGAAAACAGTGAAGTTTCATTGTCGAAGATATTACATTTTATTCTGTTCTTACCAATTTCTAGAACCCATTATTCTGAAAGCTTGTGGGGAGAAAGCAGCTCATTAATCCAGGGTGAAGCGCTTAGGTTAAGCGCTATAGTTTGGTCAGTCCTTAAATAGGTAACCGTATAACTTTCAGGCGTTGGAAAGAACTGAAAAACCATTTAGCCTAGTTATATTCGAAAGAAAATGAACTTTAGTGTTATATGTATAATACGTGGGACGCACTATAAGTTTCCGGAATGAATATGAAAAAATACTATTAAAGGTACAAAATTAATTTATTGTTTTTCAAAATAATCTCCCTTGGCATCTATGCACTTTTTCATTCGATCAAACCAGTTTTGAAAACTTTTGTGCCACTCCCCTGTGGTGACCTCTGAAACGTGTTTTTCATACTCCTCGACAGCCTCTTCTGGTGATGAAAATCGTTGACCGCGTAATTGGTTTTTAATTTTTGGGAACAGAAAAAAGTCACAAGGTGCCAGGTCGGGACTGTATGCAGGATGTGACTCATGAGTTCTACATTTTTCGTCTTCAAAAAGTCGTTTGTCTGTCTGGCCGTGTGAGAACTAGCATTGTCGTGGTGCAGGATGATACGGCGTTTACGGTAATTTTTACGGAGTTCGTCAATAACTTCCGGCAAACAAATGGTCGTGTACCAGTCACTATTCACGGTACGACGATTCTCTAAAGCAACAGTAGCCACGTGTCCAGTTTTATTAAAAAAAGAAGCAATCATCCGCTTAGATGCACTTTTCACGCGCGCCACTTTGGTTGGTTTCGGCTCATCTTGAAAGACCCATACGCTCGATTGCTGCTTTGTTTTGGGATCGTAGCAATAAATCCATGTTTCGTCACCTGTTACTATGTCCCACACCAAATTTGACGCACCTTCGTTGAATCTGGTAAGCATGGCACTGCACCAAGTGACGCGGTCCGTTTTTTGAGCCTCGGTCAAGTTGTGTGGGATCCACCGCGAGCACAGCTTTCTCACACCCAAATGTTTGTGTAGGATTGATTGTATTTGACTCATGCCTATTTCTAAGGATGCGCGAATTTCATGGTAGGTCACATGCCTGTCTGTTTCAATCATACGGCGCACAGCATCGATGTTTTTGTTGGTCACAGCGGTGGACGGCCGACCATCGCGAGATTCGTCACTGAGATTGATACGACCACGCTTGAATTCTGCAAACCAGCTATAAACAGTCGTCTTGCATGGTGCTTCATTGCCAAAAGCTGTTTCAAGCCGAGCGATGCTCTGTTGAGCTGTCAAATTACACTTAAAATCGTAGAAAATCATACTACGAAAATTTTCCCGAGTTAAATCCATGTTGATGCAGACACACAATTTTTTAAATGGCGCCACAAGGTAAAAACAAAAGACAGTCAGATGAAACAAACTGCATTCTACAGCCAAAGAGTTCTATTTTCAAATGTTGCAATAAATTTTTAAATATTGTTTATGTAAGTGGCCAGTTCCGGAAACTTTTAGTGTTACCTATGTATCACTAGCTTTGCCCGCAGCTCCGCCCGCGTTTATTCAATCTTCGCCTCGTTTTCGGCATTTATTCGAACAAACCAAACAAGTGTCATTGCTCTTTTGGGTTGGTTGCTCGAGGCTTCAGGTTCATTACAATCTATCTGTATCTATCCATCCATCCATCAGCCTAGTTCGTCCACTGCTGGACATGGGCCTTTCCAGGACTTTGCCACTCCCGGCGGTCATCCTGGAAGAGTTGCCCATACTCACACACTCTGGGCAGGCGGGTTGGTGAGCGCGGTGCCGGAACCCTCGCACCAGTGACGCCGCTACCCGTCACCAGTCTGTTCTATATAAGGCCCGGCTATAGGGATGGATATACCGACATCCATCGGTCCCAGGCATGGTGGGTCTCCTGGTTTTTTGCCTCTGAGCTGTCCTCTTACTCTCCCCTGAATTACTTCGAGGGGGTCTCCAAGTAAGATAGATGGTGGTACCTCCACAGTCGAGCTCGGCATCAGCTCTACCATCTGTATCTATACTAATAATAAAATAGTAACATTTTGGCAAAATTTTAAATGAAATGGGTTATTCCTATTGTACTGATGCCAAAACCACAATTTTGTCTGTGTGTCTGTCTGTTTGTTCCGTTTTAACTCGAGAACCACTTAACAGATTCGGATGCGATTTTTTCATTAGTATCGTAATAACCCTGGTCACCACAAAAACTGTAAGGGTTGTTCATAAAATAACGCCCAAGCCGAAAACGGGGCAGAGATTGAATAAACGCGGGTGGAGCGTAGTGTAAGACGACATTGGTATAGTAAAAACGGAATTTTTGAACAAGTATTACTCCCAAACTACAATAGATATGGTTCTGAAATAAATACATGTTATAAGCAAAGCCTTTTCTAAGGCTGTTAGCCCAAAACGCGACGGAAAAAAATTGGCTCGATCGAAAAAAAAAATGCAAAGTGAAGGCTATTTTTTCATTTCAAACAAGCAGTCTGTCAAAACTAATAGAGTAAAAATAACAATGATTACTATTTAAAACATATAAACTCATTATCTAAACGATAGAAAAGCGAATTTTTTTAAAACGCACTTTTGTGAATTTATATTAAATTTTATTCATTGAAAAACCGCATTATCCACTCTCGTCTTGATTTACCGCACTGCTCAGACGCGCGCTTTTTCAGATATGCTTATCTCTTTCGTTGTGCGATCGATCTACTACGCCTTAACAAATAAAATTATTATATTACAGGAATACAGCATAAGCACCGTTCTACAAATGGTGGGTCGAGCGGGGAGGCCACAGTTTGATACCGATGCTACGGCCGTTATCATGACCAGACTACAGGATAAAGTAACTTACTTTTTTTAGTTCTGTTATCTTCATTAGATGTAAATTCTAATAGGGGCAATTTCGAAGACTCATTCGAAGTGAAGTTTCTAAAACTCGAGCTAAAAATGTAGATTTCGAAAGATGAAACGGATTTTTAAGTTCGAGCAGGTTCGACAGACAGTTATTTTGAGAATAACCCTCCTGGTATCTTAAATAAAAATGCACAATCTGCAGATCAAACTGAAACACTTCAGAATTGAAAAAAAATTAAAAAAGCACAACTACGCAAATGAAATAAAATATTGTACCTGCTTATCTTATACTAAAATCATGGTAAACTATTTTTTAAATTTTCAGGTATGTTTCGTTTGGAAAATTGTTTAGTATTATTTATTGGTAATGTGGTTTTATACAGGTTGACTTTTAACCTAATACTAGTAGTTTAATAGATTGTAGAAGAATAAAAACTAGTTTTATAATAACCATTCAAAATTTTACTACTAAAGGTATCGTGGTTTAGATTAATATTGATATTGAAACGGCTACTCACGATTTTAATAATCAGATGTCGCCTGACTAGTTTCACTGTATTCATACAGTTTCTTCGGAGGCAAACATGGTTACGCGGCGGTTCCGCACTGTTCAGTGTCAAAGAAACTGTACGAATACAGTTAAACTAGTCGGGTGAAATCTGACTATTAAAATCATTAGTAGCCGTTTCAATACCATCCAAAATGATTTTTATTAATTTCTTTGCAAGTTAGAGCCACTTAAAGATTTTCGTAAAATATAAAGAAATCATGGTCACCTGAAGAAATAAGAAAATTAAACCGCATCATTTTTTTAGTAATATTTTGACTTATAGTTTTAATTGTCTTTACATTTAAAATCTCTTCTACTAACGTTTCTTAAGAACCGCTAAAATTTTTAGGGTTTGGTTAAAAGTCACCCAGTATATTGTACGTATAGCGATGTTTCAAACTTTAACACAATGTTATAATAACTGTCTGAGTACAGAATCCTCAAAAAACAATTAAAAGGGACTATGCGAGTACAAAATGAATACAAGAAAAAATATACAAAATCATATATTGGATACAAAATCTAAATACACGTACATGGAATAATATACACTAACCTAAAAACACTATTTAAAAATAGTTATTTATTAATAACTAATGGCAATGTTTTTCATATACAATCACAGAACAATTGGTAACTTAAATTTTAATTATGCTATTTGAATTTTATTATTCTTGTTTGTGATTTTAAATAATGAGTTGAAGCACTAATTTACAATTATGTCGTATAAAAATCTCAATTATTCTACATATTTTTAAACACTACTTCACACTGTAGAGTCAACGCCACGAAAGAAGTACACTGTTAAAATGCTTATCGTAAGGAGATAATGAAGAAAATGCCTCAATCCACAGGACTTCATTCGTAGCGTTTACTATACCAGTACTTCTAGCTTCCTTGGGGTGGCTATTTATAGAATTCGCCTAATATTAATATGTGAACATAAGTAATGAAAATATCAAAGAAAATGTTTCTCTGAAAGTATAAACAAAAAAAAAAAAACATAAATGCATCTTAAAAGAGAAATAGACAAAAAACAATTCTATAAACACCACCCCACCATAAGGTAGACTTTAGGTGCAATGTGTAACCAGCAGCTCTAACATTGAGGACAATATTGAGCTCTTGATACAATGTTCTGTCTCACTCTGTTGATCTACCCAAACAGGGACAGACAGTGGTATATCGAGCCGTCAAATGTCGAAATGGTCTAACATGTTAGACGTTCAGCTATTTCGTTTGATGGCGGCAGAAAAATAACGCTTTATTTTTCGTATACGCTTTTGGTAATCGCTTGATAAGTGCCGTGTGAGGATAATTCTATTAAATGTAACTCCTTGAAAGACATTTTAAACAAGTTATGAATCCGGGCAAAGGGTTTTTATTTTAAAATCTTAGTACATTTCTATATAAAAATGGCCGTCCATGTCGAACTTACACAGTAATATGAAGAGTAGCAAAGCCTCCGATAAAAAAAATTTCACCGCCCTAGGCTTAAAAAGTACGCATTTCGGTTTTCAAACATAACTAAATAAAAAGGTGAAATTGTATACAAAATAATAATCACAGGACACTTTTTGAAAGCTTGCGATTGCATATAGCAAACGTGTAACAAGATTTGTTTTGTTTAATGTTATTTTGTATTATATGAGTCAAGTATGAGTGAACATCGCAGCTGTTGGCAAATTGGCAAATAATTGTTGATGGCAATTCTGAATAACTGTCTTTCTCCATTTCGATCGTCGCTCTGTGTGCATTACTAAAAGTGTTCCTCAATTACAATAAATTAAAATAATTGTAACGCGATTTTACATATGCTACGCTCTTACCCAGCACCTTCAAAAATATCGTACAGCACAGCCACAAGCAGTATTGCATATAAAGTCTACCTTAAAATAACTGATCGATCAATGCCAGCTTACTTCCCTTTACCGAAAGGGTTCGCGTTGTCTTCAAAGGTGATCTTGGGAACAAAGCCGCTCTCCCCTTCCACGGTATATTCCACGGTCATGAGGCGTCCGTCAGGGAGCAGCACCTTGTACCCGCCGATGACCTTGCCTTGCGCGTCTCCCACTTCGTTGGCCCCAAAGAAGAGAGCTTTCTCTTGGTCTTCTACGTCGTATTTGTATTCGTACTGTTGGAAAGAGATGACAATATTGGTATATGTTCAATCTAATGTTGGTTTTGTTTTGATATATAAAAACTTATAGCTCGAGATATATTTCGGAACCCACGGTTACTGTAGCTTATTTTGTTTTAAATTAAACATCATCACAAAAACAACATTAAAAAGCTTGATAATTCATCTTGTAAGATAAATATTCAAAAATAGGGTAGCCCTAAAGCCATCCATCCATCTGACTTCTGTGTTAAGTGGTTAAACTAGCGTCCATAATACAACATTTCAGCAAATTTGATATGATTTTTCAAATAGCTACCTATTATTTCGGGATTATCAAGTATATTGCTATAAAAAATCTTTTTACCAAAAAGGAGACGAATAAAAAACTACCCATTTAAAGTCATTTAGTTTAATACAATTAATAACTACAGATTCAATTTCATCAAGATTACTTACTACATCAAGATTATTAATTTTATAGTCGTATCAGAAAACAATCCACAGATTTGAATTCTTCTACCAATGGGTTTGTTTAACCGGAATTGACAAACTAATTTAAATCAATAATTTTGTTTCACGGGATGTCATAACGCTGTTTTAATTAATAAAAACTTGTATCCAAATAAAAACATAAGAAAATATTTTTACTACATACTCGTATACCACTAATACTCGTAACATGGACGCTATAAAATCATAAATCTTTGTTGTGGGCACGTCAATTCGTCAAGTCACACTGTGCAAGCAAACAAAACGACTAACTGACCATCAAATCGATTTGCTACACCATTTATATCTTAATCTTGCTGTCTTCTGAAGAGCCTTTCCCCATAAGATGACGTTTTGATTGCGTGTAATAAAATAAATTAAGGACATATTCGTAAGAGCCTTTTGATCTAGTAGATCTAATAGTAATCATGAAGCATATATTTTAAGGATTCTATTGTGAAGGAAAATGCATAGATGCCTATGTGTAACATGGTAAGATTCTAGTTCATTGAACATTGGTTCTATTTGATCAATCTTGCTGTAAAGAATGGTTGCAAAATGTGACAACTGAATGGGTTAATCAGCAATACGCAAGAGTACTGCGAGGAGTTTTACTAAAATGTTAAGTTTGTTTTATATAAATAAGTAGATCTTTAAATATTAAAAAAACTGATAGGACTTAGTTTTTTAACTGTGCAAGGACGCACAGGTCGAGCTTTCGATGAGATTATGACTTATCATCATCAGGACTCTTCGGGAGTACTATTGAGACATAATCTCATCGAAAGCTCGACCTGTGCCTCCTCGCACAGTTAAAAAGTGAGTCATATCCGTGTTTTTAATATTTATGATGTCAACTCATAATTTTAATGAAAGTAGGTCTTTTTTCTCTAAATCATATATGAAAGTTTTTGTGGAATAGGCTAAGATATTTTGTTTGGTCCCTTAAAGTACTCAAAGATGAATAAGTATATGTGTAACAAGTTATTTTTTATTTGCACTCTTGACATACTAAATTTTTTTTTTAATACACAGGTAATTTGCTTATACTAGGTACATAAATTTCGCAAAACTTTGCAGTTTGTCTGCGAAAACGTAGCAGCTTTATAGTTTTTACTTAAATTAAATCAACCCTAACTACTTTTGTCTTTTATGAACACACCTTAATACTTAATATAAATAATACTTGGTAACTGATACGTAAGTTTGAAGTTAACAGTTAATTATGACAGATAATACTTTTTTAGCTAATCTTTAGCTTTGGAAAGCTTTCTCTCATTTACAACACCATCTGGTAGCTTATTTATTAAGTTAATAAACAATGGTCCTTTCAACCTACGACCGTAATAGTTGTAAAAAATAAATAGAAAGGACTTTTGCGTAACCTCGAAAAATTACTACAATTTAAACTTAATTGTCATATCAAAATGATTATTCTTAACACAATTTTGATGCATTTATGCTAATGCAACCTCTCGGCGTAATTACAAAATGCATGTCTTAGACAAAGTGCAAGCTTGCTTAACTTAGTCGGAGACAACAAAGGGAGATTTGAATTAAATATTCAAGATAATTAAGCCTTAATTCAGCAAACCATGTCATTATACGTTTCATTTAATATTTAACTATTTACTTTTTTAAACAGTAAGATAGATCCGAGCCACTTCTGGATTATTGTGTGACTAATGTTTGAAGAGTAATGACAATCAAGAGGATTAAGCTAGTTGGTACTTAAACAGACACTCGACTCGTAGGTTTGCCATGTACTCGTATTGTCAGAATTTGACTAAATGTCCCTTTTATTGCTAAATACGTAGGTCTTTCTGGTTTTCTTCTATTTTATTAATTTCATAAATATGTATGAAAAAGTTGATGTCAAATACAAAACATAGAAGTAACATATCTTCTTGACATAAAACCGCGCCATTCGTTTGCCTGGAAAGTTAGGCAATGAGTAATTTAGGATCAGTTTGAAATATGATATTACGAATAGGATTGTATCCAAGTTATACCGATGTAATACATAGCTAAGAAGCTAATAATTCCTACTGCAATAGAATCTGCTCATACATAAAACATGCATAACGCGACAAAAAACCATATCACTATCTAAGAAACAACTTGATTCAATTAAGTTTTTATTGCATTAAGTTAACAATTAACTGCGATAAAAACCCGATAAAGAGTCAAAGAGCGCACAAAGAAGGTTGAACGCAATAGTCCGCCAATTAGTCTATAGTCTATGGCCGAGGTAAATGTTCACATCGTTAGCGCAAATGGAGGCTGAGATGATACGATACAAACAACAATGCATGCTGCTTAGTGATATATGGGATTAATAGAGCCTTTTGCGATATTTAAAGGTGCTACAATATTATTATAGCATTAAAATGTATATAAGACAAGTCTTCAGATGCGATAAAAGGTGTATGATATCTTTACTTGTATTTTTTTATTTAAATTGTACTTTTTTTGCTTGGTAATTTTTATCAAAACGAAATCATAAAATGATAAATGGTCAAAGATTTCTAAACCGTAATATTTGCTATAGTTTGTGGAACTCAAAAGCCTATTCGTGAATTCGTAATATTTTTAGTTGAAACAAGCAAAAGCTCATGAATGAAAATTATCAATTAGACCTTTAACCCTTTAACATTTGGAATGCAAAATTTGGTTTTGTATTTGAAGTAACCGGTATAGGCATCTTTGGTTTGGAATTAATCGTAGTTGCTATACAAATGTCACGGGGATGCGCCATGCGTGTCGCAACGAACTTTTCTTACAGCCTTAGCTCTAGTCGCAAGCCCTCGCAATCGCTGTAGGTCAAAGGTATGCACGTTTTGTTTAAATTATTGCAGAAGCGCTGCATCCTTGTGGGTCAACACTTATAATATGTTAAGGTAGACAACCTTTTAGTTGTATTGCCTTCATATGGCTTGGTACTCCATCATCTATCGGCTTTTTGCGAATGCTGAATTACCTTTATGGGATTTTAATTGGCTATGTATTAAGTATTTATCCAAGGTATTTTTTTCAATGGATTATTAATACATTGTTGCAAAGAAAAATATGAATATCTATCTATACTTAGATTCAATATAATTCACTCTTTTTTTGGCCCGGTCAATACGTTACACAGTGGAAAATTAAATTTCATTTCAATCATTTCCAAAAAGATTTGGTCGATCGTCGTTCGTGCATACGTCCATCTCCGTCACACTGTGATAGAGATGGGTGTGCGACCGAACGAAAATCGATTGAATTTTTTCACTTCGGAGTAAAAAAAAAAATATTTTTTATTTATGAGGATAGACTATTCAAATTTCTCACAAATAAATGGTAAAGGATTTTTTTTGTGAAGTCTGAAATGAAAAAGTAGGAAAGAAAAATTCCGTGACGCTAGTAGAGTCCATCTTTTATTAAATATACTTAAATTAGAAACCTTTATGGATAGCGATTTTCCCTTTTTCGACTTTTATCACATTTTACTCAATAACTTCGGAAATCGAAAATATTTGCAATTATTTTTTTAATAAATGTTTCTTATGATCGTTCAGCCTACAATTCACAAGTTTTTATTTCTGTTAAGGTAAAAAATCTATAGAGATATCTTTTTATTATTATTCCGAAAAGCGATTAAATGATTTTTTTTATTCTTTAGTTCTAAAGATATGTTGAAAAAAAAAACAAATTTTAAGGATATGGGCCGAATAGCTAGGATACATTTGCCTAGCAGTAAATAAAAATGCTAGCTGTCAATATCAAGTGTCAATGACATTTGATATATTAAGCTCTATGGTCATGCCTTTTCCTTTTTTTTTATACATGCGTAATAGCATAATAGTTACTGGCGTTGGTACGAAAGTCATTATGCCTACAAGGCTTTTGTTGAAAAGTCAAAGTTGAAAAAAAATATTTAAGGATGTAAAATTAAAAATTTTGGAAAAGGTATAATATACAAGTCCCTTAGTTTTTTACCTACTTTCTAAATAGCTAATGAAATTAGCGGGTTAGTATTTTGAAATGTTATGGATTCCACAGTCTACAATTCCACAGCGTGGGTTAACGTGGGTAACTGTCAAAGGCTTTGATGATCGTTAAGAATTACCTTTTTTATTCTTATATTTAATAAAATTAAAAAATTTAATTATTTGCACGTAAACTGAACTATACAATTTGAAACGTACAATTGTTTTAAAATCTTTATTAAATGAGCTTTTCAGAAATGAATACTTTATATCTATTACTACAAAGTTTAACAAGAAACTATTTTAAAGTGATGAAGTGAGCTTGACTTGACATTTCATAAATGTTATAAACATGTAGCATTGAAAACTTTTTTTTTTGTACATCTTATAAAATGCCTTCATTATAGTAATGTTTGACTTTATTAACTATTAAATAAAATTTTAAAAGTATGGCAACAGCGACATTGGTAAAAACCATTTTTGATATGCCGTTGTTCTACAACACGCTGGCAGTCATCACTTAAAAAAAACCGGTCAAGTGCGAGTTAGACTCGCAAACCTGGGGATCCGTAATTTGACAGTTTTGGGAACAGTCAGGAAGAAGTATTTAAAATCTTGCCCATAACTCTTTATGGTAACTAAAAATAGAATTGATTGTACCACAAAAGAAAGACTCAAATATTTTATACCGTACTCGAAATAAAAGTCGTGGATGAAAAATTTAATTTTGTCATTTTGGTATCGTGAATTTCTCACCCACTATATTTTTTCTGTAATATTTACGTAATCCCAAATTACCATGATTTTTGTCATATTTATCGGTTCATTAGTTTCAGAAATAACGGAGAGGACAAGCATTTTATTGTGGTTTTGCAAAGATTTCTTGAAATCGCTGCCAGTAAATATATGTAGTAAAAGTATATATATTTATAATATATATATATTAATATATATTTTATATATATTATTTTATCCTATTATTTATTAATTATTTTTTATTTATTATTTATTATTCCTGCAATTGGCCAGTTATGACCTATAATCGTCATTTTTTTTCATATTTTTCTGTACAGAGTTTCGGTTTTTTTAAGAATTTATTTTTCTCACTTTTGTACTGGAAATATTTTGTAAAATTTCATTTTTTGTACCGTATAATTTATGCTAGTGAATGTTATTTTTGTGGAAAATTTCAAGTCTTTATCTCTAACGGTGCTAAAGTTATGAGGCTGTGACATACGGACAGACGGACAACGGAGTCTCACCATAAAGGTTCCTTTTGTACCTTTTAGGTACTACAGAACCCTAAAATGTACTTCATTTAAACTCAAAATAAAAAAGAAAACATAGTACAAAATAGGTATAACAAAAACTGACAATATGGAAAATTATATAATATTTACACATTTTCAGATGCATTATTATAACTAGGAACGTAAAAACAAGGTGCTGCGCGCGTTGATTTTAAAAATTTGGGTTTGCACATTAGAAATAACATGTCTTGGGATTTGCATGTGTCTGAAAGCAGCAAAAAAATATTTGCATCTTTGCATGCTCTTAAACGCATGCAAAAGTTTCTGCCATACTCTGCTAAAGTTACTCTTGTTAATTCATTGTTGCTCCCCATCTTAGATTATGCGGATGTATGCTATCCCGACCTCACTATGGAACTTTTTAATAAGCTTGACCGTCTTCTCAACTTATGCATTCGTTACATATTCGGACTGCGTAAGTATGATCACATTTCCAAATTCCGCACTGAACTCAATTGGCTTAATATCAGGTTCCGTAGAGATTCCCATATTTTGACGTTTCTTTATGGTATTCTCCATAACCCTAGTTCCCCATCTTATCTTAAAGAACGTTTTGTGCCCCTTTCGTCCCTCGACCGCAATCAGCGTCCTAGCAAGGCTTGGCTTCTTCGCACACCTGAGCATAGTTCATGCATGTATACAAATTCTTTTACCGTGAGTGCAATACGCTTATGGAACCGTTTGCCGCTACACATCCGTGAAGCTTCATCTGTGTCAGTCTTCAAGACTAAGATAAAGCAACACTTTCTTGATTTGCAGAACGATCCATGATAAATTAAATCTTTTGTTTATAATGATTTGAGTTGTTCGATCAATTCTCCTCAATAAAGCTATCGACGAGTCTTTGAGTACTTATGTATGTAAACTTGCAAGTAGTATATGTATTTTATCACATTATGTTGTTAGTTCTTAATATTGTATATGTTTATTAGGATGTAGTGTAATATTATAATTTATTGAATATTTTAGTGACAAATAATATATCTATTTAAAATTGTATCTATACTATTCTGACATCATGGCACTACCCCCAACAACTTCCCCATTGCCAAAGGTTAGCTGGTAGAAAATACTAAATAGTATTAAGCTCGCCTGTGTACAAAAATTTTATAGTGTGCAATAAAGAATTTTATTATTATTATTATTATTGATGTCTATTATAAGGAAGTCTGACGTATCCTAAAAGTATACATTAGTTATGTATTTTCCTGAAGGGGCGGGCGCTCATCCACTTTTATTTAATTGTAAACAATAACGTTAACCAATAAGGGCCATTATCTGGTTGTTGTTGTCGTCATTGCGCTTGGGGTGCTTCTGAACTGGGCCAGGGTGCAAACAAGCAGACTCTTTAAAGGTGACATCTGTACATTATGTGTGGTACGCACGGAATAGAGTTTCACTTACTGGCATAGGCGGGTTATTGTCTTCTAGGTGTTGTTGTCGTTGCGTTTGGGGTGCTTCTGAATTGTGTCGCACTCTAATCTAGAACACGGTCAGTGTGCAAACAAGCAGTCTCCTTGGTAACGATATCTGTTCGTTGTAGATGACGTATTCCTGATAAAGTTATACTTACTGGCCTATGCTTATGAGAGCCATTGACTTCTGGTTGTAGTTATCGCTGCGCGTAGAGTGCTCCTAAATTGTGACACTCGCTGACGCAGAACACGACCAGGGCAGAAACGAGCAATCTCCTTGATGGTGACTCCTGTCCATTATCTGTAACATACTTGTGACAGAGTTACACTTACTGGCATAGGAGGCCCATTGTCTTCTGGTTGTTGCTGCCGTTGCGCTTGGGGCGCTCCGGAACAGTGTCGCACGCTGATGCAGACCACGGCCAGGGCGCAAACGAGCAGTCTCCTTGTTAATGACACCTGTGCATAAAATTATATACAATTATTCACAAAAAAAATTATTCACGTTTAGAAAAAGAACAGTTTATTTGCTTATTTTAATTGTATTGTAAATAATCATGAGATCTTTTAGTACAAGAGTAATAAACTTTTCCATCGAAGAAGATGAAGTAAAATAGCATCGTATAAAAATATCTTGGATATTCATTTCAATTCACACTTATTTCAGCTTTAAGGGGCATTATCTTGACATAAATTGTAAATTATGAGAAGTTTAACGACAATAACTTTAGGTAACAGTTTATTACGTAATTTAATGAGTCGTTTAAACGGTACGTAGATACTAATAATATGCATAAAATATCTACCAACATTTTAAAGGAGAAGAGTTACGATAGAGTTAAAGATGTGTTATTCTAAGTGACATTAAAAATACCTTGACCCGACTGTCGATTATAGGAGTGTATACACACTAACTAAGAGTATGAGTAGCTGTTATATATTGCAATTATAGTACATTATGATATAAGTGAGCTGCGTTGGATATTACAGTCGAGGTGGGATTGCAGCTCGAGCCGAAGGCGAGGGCGTAATGGAACCGATACTGTAATGTCTAATGCTCACGCGTCTCATACGACGTTTTTCAACACACTTGCGAGGAAAAATAATCAAATTTCATTGTCTTATTTTTCCATAAAATCAAAACCATTTGAGAATTTTCTATAAAAAATGGCAGCGGAGATTTTGTAAAAATTGCGCACCACAGATCATATGCGCGCACAGATGGAAGTAGTGGCACTGACGCATGATGCACTCGCTAAACAGCCAAATATAAAATATAAACAAACTGAATATTTATGTATTTCTAACAAAGATTAGAGTTATATTGTTGATAATAAAAATAAATAATTTGATAAAATGAAATGATTATTTATTATGTTTTAATTGAGACAGTTTATTTATTCGCAAAAGCTTTACTTTTTCTCAAGACATCAAAACTCTATGCTAAGATTTAAAAAAATACTGTAATGTAAAAAACACTAGTGCGATAATGCAAAGTAAAAAGCACGCATGTTTAATGTGCTGCATTATGACCCTAAAAACGCTACAATAAGGGCCACTTTGTAAGCAAGTGTGTTGAAAAATAACTTTAAAGTTTCATTTATTGCCATAAAATATTGCCCCTTCGATAAATATTCTCGATAGAGGTGCGTCACTAAAGTCTTTCGACGAGGCATTTTACGAAATTGCATTTCTGAAATATGACCTCTTTGTCTTCGATCCCTTCGGTCGATAAACATAATATATCGACGGAGGGATCTGTCTCCAACTTTTACATTTGTGTCATCTCGCGTCTCGTAAATCACAAACTTTGCCGTTTAAATTGTTGTTTAATTTGATATTTAATTCTTTTTTTGTTGTTAAATCTATTAATATTCTTTGTTTTTAAGAATAAAGTAGTAAAAAAGTCTCTACATTGAATATTTTTGCGAAACTTTTGGGTTATTAGTATTGTACTGCGACCACAATTTTTAGAATTTTTGTCTTTTTGTTTGTATGTATCCGATTTATTTCGAGAACCACTCAACGGATTTAGACGCTGTTTTTTATTATCATCGAAGTGTCCCTGGTCAACATAATATAGGCCATAAGGGGTGTTTACAAAACCTACTTAAAAAAAAAAAGAATCTGGATTGAATGCCCAAGTCGAAATCGGGGCAGAGATTGAATAAACGCGAAAGACTAGTAGATAATATAAAGATTCACGGCAAAAAAAAACAACTGTTGTCGGGCCCGGTTAAGGCCCGAAACATTTTTTATTTAATTGGATCTTGAAGCTTTTTGATAATTGTCGTGAAGTCTGTATATTTTCCGTCATTTTGCGGACTATAAGTATCAAGAAACTGAGTTCAATTGTAATAATTAAAAGACAACAAAAACGTCAACACAGTACGTATTATATTTTTCCTGTTAATCTTTCATATTACCTTTAAGTTCAATTTTGCAAGCGCATACCGATCTAATAATCACGGAATGTAGAGCATCACAATTAGCGTTAGAGTAAATAATGTTGGGATGAAAAACAATCGATAACGTAATGGATGAGGTCCGGGTGATAATTGCACGAATAATGTCGCCCTATGAAGACAATAGTATCTAATGGAATTGTTGATTTAATCATTAAGCTTGTTTTTTTGCACTTGATTTATTGCTTACATTGATAGTCCTATTTAAATCAACACGTTTTCGAAAATTCGATGGAATGTTAGTTACGTTCACTCGTGGTATATTTTAAGGGTGCCCGAAGGAAAAAAAAGGTAGAAACTAGGAATTTCCACAGAATACGTGTTACTGTGGCCTCTATCATAACAAATAAAAAATGTTAAGGAGATTCAACACCGAAAACGTTGCATTATTTAAACGTTGTTGGTTTTGATTCTTACTAAAAGACTAATACATATAAGTTTAGTCAGATTGGAGGACATATTTAAAATAAAACAAAAAATAAAAGTAGGGTTCCGTAAACAGACGGTGTCAATTTTTTTGTCAGGCGCTACCATTTTAGCAGTTAGTTTTTTATAGTCTTGATGTTGCTTTGGCATATATATTGTTGTTATTTATACTCGGTCAAAAAAGTGTTGCAATGAAAATGAAACTTTAATGAACTTTATTGGACTTTAAACGTTCAAGTAGTATAATTTAGGTAATATATTTATGAAATAACAACGCGGTTAACTCGATTTAACAGATTTTGTACTTGTTTGTTTGATGTAACCATGCGAAAGAAAAATAGTTTCTTCAATATTCATTTCAACACTTTTTTGACCATAATATTTTTAGGGTTCCGCACCCGTATTGAGGACTGTTATCGAACCAACTGTGCGCGGGTCCGACTCGCACTTGGCCAAATTATTTATATTTAGAAATTGATTTATAGAAATTGATTAATATTTAGATTTTGCGCTTTATTTTTTCAGGGCCGATAAGATAGATAGATAGATAAAAACGTTTATTCATTTACACAGTACACACAATCAAATAGTTACAATAAAAATAAAAACAATAGAGAAAATAAAAAATCAAATAACATTTATCATAAATAAACAAAATTACAAAAATTAAGAAAAGCAATAGAAAAAATTAAAATAAAAACAGACATTAATTATAACATAACACACATTGATAAATACATATATCGCTGTTCAAATGACATTGGCCCTGGCTCAGCATAATGTTACAGGTAAAACCTACAATACAACGCTGGTATTCTGCCAGCACCATAGTACCCAAGACGGACTTATTCTACAGACATTTATATACGGACACTCACATATAGTTTCGTGGATCGCGAGCAAACAGACAGACCGGCAGATAAAAAAAAACTGATGTTTTTGGCCCCCTGAAATATATTCCTGTCATTGTTTTGTCTTGTACGGATAAAACCTGACATACGATTTCCGTCTCTCTGCCTCGTTTTCGGCCTGGGCGTTTTTGTTAACATCTTTTATCTCACTACAACGACCAAGCTCACTAAAATTATAATTAAAAAAACCCGTTGTGTGGTTCTCGAGTTAAAATGGAACATAAATACAGACAAACTAAAATTCTAAAAATGGCAGTTTTTGCTTAATAAAAATACTTATAACTAATAACATAACTCATTAATTATATATAAAATAAAAAAAAATTGTCATTGTAAAGAATAGAATAGAATAGAATGACGTTTATTTCGATCAATTTAGATCATAATTATTGATACACATATACACAAAAAATTAAATTATCAATTGTTACAATAAAATATACACAATTAAATTATACAGATATTTTACTTCATTATTTATTAGTACAGGAGTAGTATTCCTGTTATTTTCATAGTGACCTTTTTTAACTAAATGTAACAACTGTATCTCATTTATCATGGTTTTTATGCCATTGATAGCGCCTTAATATTCCCACCGAAATAAGAAATGCATACTCAACATTTCGCTGAATAAAACAATAACATAGTTATGTTTGGATAATGCACACAAATCTTTGTAAAACTAAAAGTATGCCAATACCTCGTTGAAATTGGTTGCGTGATCGATCCCTGTGGTATTTCTTTGTCTTGCGTCGTAAGAATTGACTCTACAACGTCATGAGTATGATTGCGTACCTACTTAGCTATATTCGGTTTTTATTCATATTTTTCTCAACGATAATCGTAATGGAATGCTTGCGTGAGATTTTTCGGCGGAAATATGTTTTTTTTTACAGTGGCTGTTAAAATTATATAGGAAGTTATTAGAGTGCATTATAAACTAGAAAAGGTAAATTAGAAACAAAATGTAAAGACAAGATTTCGAAAAAATCCTCGGGTCAGTATTCGAACTTGTTACCTCAAGACAAGCGCGCTACCGACTGCGCCATCGAGGTATTTAGAGTATTCCAACGCGATTGATTTCTCTATAAAAATATAATCTAAGGTGAAATTTACTTATGCAGCCTAATTCATACTTTGCTTTGTAAGTGATCAGTACAGTATCACGGATCGATAACACTTTTTGCTGATTTCGCAAAATAAAATGTTGACTTCCCATAGCAACTGACTCAGGGCTGGGCTTGCGTTTGTATGAAACATGAAAAAAAAAAATACAAATGTCACAATTTTGGTCATACTAAAGTACTTACTGAGTCTTCAGTGTGAATTAAGATAGGATATAAGAGGTGTTCCTAAGTATGAACTATGAAATGCAACTCACAGTCCTGCTAAGTTGAAAACTTAAAAGCTAAACTAGTTAAGGAATTTGAAATTCTCTGCATATTATGTACCATGTACTGTATTTAAACAACAAATACTAAAAACGCCGATTTAATTTTAGGGTTACGTACCCGAATACTCGACCAATTTAATTTTGAACTTTTGTTTCATGAATTTTGTAGGTAATGATAATTTTAGTTCAAATTGTTTAAGTCTACTAACATATTTAAATGGTATGGAACCCAAAGGACACGGGCCCTACTCGCACTTGAACAATTTTTTTCTTTTAGCAAATAAATAAATTATAATTATTAGATGGATGTTTTGAATCTCTAAACATCATTAACTTTATTTATAGCACACCGTGCGTAAAATGACCACTTTACGCACGCTGCGCTTGCGTAAAGTCGGCATTTTCCGCACTTTTGCTATAAAATATTATACGATACTCGTGCGAGAAACTTTTTCTCGACTCGTGTGATCGCTCTCGTATCGTAATGTACTATTAGAGTTGATTTCGATATACGTATAAATCATATGATCATGGAAAATATAAATTAAAAACAAATTTTAATAAACTTATTCTTTCGAAATGTTCTTCAGTTTTTGTTTTGTTTTGAGTGTCTATGTTTTTGGCTTTATGGCCTTTAAAACAGGCAGTTCTCGCCTCAAGTTAAAGTTACGGTGCACGTTTGAGTGCCACTGGGGGGAGACTCCAGCCTAAGGGGGCTGTGGTGAGTGGGGTGTTGATTTTGAATCCTGGGTGATGTTCTTCAGCTTTATCATTTTAGTTCCATTGAATTTTACCGCTGTATTTACATCGGGCACGTCAAAGTATAATAACTGTATCAGACATAATCTATACTAAGATTAATGTAGTAAAAGACTCGTGTCTGTATATTAAATATTTTGCGAAATTTTCAATGAAATGGGCTATCACTATATACTGAGATCAAAAAATTAATTTTTAGAATTTTCGTCTTTGTGTCTATGTTCCGTTTTAACTCGAGAACCATACTCAACGGATTTGGATGCGGTTTTCTTTATTATTATTGTAGTGAACCTGGTCAACATATAGGCTGGGTGTTGATAAAACAACACCCAAGACAAAAACGGGACAGAGATTGAATAAATGCAGGCGGAGCCACGGGTGAAAGGCTAGTATTATACATAGCCACTATTCTGGGTATCTAGCAGCCTTGAGATCTAAATCTGATTTGCTAGCCCGTTTAAATTACCGTTTGTTCTGCTAAACCAAGATATATTCTCACAGATTTGAATGTTAAGCCCAATGATATTAGTTAATTAAATTTAAGCCAAAAATAATCATTTATCATCTTTACTAATAAATAATAAATAAGTAAAATAGTTGTATCTGTACATAGTTTTTTTTTTTAATTAAATGTTTTATTATTGTTGTACCGAAGCCATAAGAACCATTTTTAGGATTTTTGTCCGTCTGTCGGTATGTATGTTCCGTTTTAACTCGAGAACCACTCTACGGAATTGGATGCGATTTTCTTTATTACCTTCGTAGTGACCCTGGTCAGCATATAGGCTATAAGGGGTGTAAATAAAATAACACTTAAGCCGAAAACGGAGCAGAGATTGAATAAGCGCGGGCGGAGCCGCGGGCAAAAGGCTAGTAATTAAGTAGTAAAAATGTGGTGTCTGTACGTACAATGTGTACTGTTGCGAAATTTTGAATGAAATGAGTTATAATTATAATATTGTATTGTACTGAGGCGAAAACCACATTTTTTTATTTTTTTTGTCTGTCTTTAGTTATATCCTAACCCGGGAACCACCAACGGATTTCGATGCGGTTATTTTTAGGGTTCCGTACCTCAAAAGGAAAAACGGAACCCTTATAAGATCACTTTGTTGTCCGTCTGTCTGTCTGTCAAGACCCTTTATCTCGGGAACGCGTGGAGGTATCGAGTTGAAATTAAAACTCAAGTCTACAGTCCCTTGAAGCTGTAAAAAAATAAAACTTCTAAATGAGCGTAAAAAAAGATACGGCCGTTTATGCCGCTAAAAACGTATATTTCGATACTCTCAAGGGAATCAAAATTTATAGGGTAGTTCCCGTTGATCTAGAACTATGAAATTGGGTAAATAATACCTTGTAATACTACAAGTATAGTAAAATATCTTAAAACTATACATTTGTAATTAAATCATTAATAAAACATAGACGTTAACAACGGTATGCGCGATCATAATTGTACGGGTGATCAAATCTTTTTGTAGATTTTTTTTTACTTTTACTAACTCGATGGGCGAGTCCGACTCGCACTTGTCCGGTTTTTTTAATTATCATCACATCATAGTGAGTAAAAGCGAAGCCGTAGGCAAAAGCTAGTAAATAATAAAACAAGCTAATGCATGTTAAGCCGATAATAATGTATTATTTTTAAATTGTTAGACTGTAGATTCATTATAATTACTATAACCCGTAGATTATCGTTAGCAGTGGCGTGTCTGCAAATAGCCGTTTGCCGTGAATATAGTAATTTGACTTATCCTCTGGCGATTATTGAAAAAACTCGGTTTAGAGGGTCAATTATGTAAAAAATGCTTACTCAGCAACAATGGCGTAGCCAGGATTTGTAACTGAGGGGGGAAGTCACCCATATTTCTGGGGAGGGAGGTAGTTGGCACTCTGGGGGAGGTCTATGCCCCCGGCCTATACCTAGTTACGCTTATGCCCAGCAAATGCTGTTGCTGTTTTATCTACGTATAAATGTCAAACAAGATCATGTGTGCGTTTGCGGTTATCTTCTATACTAATAACTAGCTTTTGCCCGCGGCTCCACCCTCGTTTATCCAATCTTTGCCCCGTTTGCCGCGGGCAAAGGCTAGTTTCAAATAAAATTTAGCAAAAATGTTCAATGACCGAACACGACTCTCTTACTATTTTATTATTACTATATGATACACATTATGATATGTGACGTTATGTATTAAAAGGGGGCCTATTGTCAGCTTTAGTTTCCGATATATTTTCGTTAGATAAATGCATGTAGATTATGGAAACATCAATAAATCGATATCAACAATAAAGTCCCTTCACCCAGATAACGCTTAGACCATTTAACACGGGACCTGCCAAAGCGCGATTCTTAGTACTGAAATTATTCTGCCGTTTTCCACGGGAGGGGAGGTAAACACACACAGCACACATTTACTCATTCACGTACACTCTTGCGGAAAATTTATATGTCACACTAAATCAAAAGCTGCAACACAAACATAAAACGCGCACAAAAGCAAACTTACTTGAACAAATTGTTTATGTACTTTGGCAGAGGGGGATAAGTGCGCTTGCCTATAGTATCGTGTTATATGGTCTAAGAGATAACGTCACATATTGTCAACGAGCTATAGATACCGTCGTAGCATATTATACATTATTTTTCATCACATCCGGTTATTTTTGTATATCACTTGCTAGAGAAAAATGTATACAACGAGCGAAACTAATCTTACCTAATTTTAATTAGTTTTTAGCTACTACCGGCTTAATACGAATTAGGAAACAGCAGTGTTTCAAACAGTAGACAGCATAATCGTATGCAATAAATCTCATTGAATTCGATTCTGAAACACAGGTTCTAATTGATCAACATTCACACGGTTTTCGTACAAAACATTTCTGCTGTTTCACCTCTCTGTCACTGATTAACATTCTAAGACGATCGATCATACTTTAAGAAAAGTCTTATTTTGTATTATAATAATATAGAAATAATTCTCTAAACTTGAAATATATCGGATCTTAGTTATATTATATCTTACAAAATGAAAAGTTAACTATAGCCAATTGTATATTTTAAAGTATTCATGCTTGGGTATATCTTATTTGAAAACCTAAAAATTGTAAAATTCAAGTTATTGTCAAAACTAAAAAAATCTAATTGAAATTGAGCCCCTGTAAATAGATACTGAAAAATATTCTTTAGACTCGAAACAATTATTCATGATAAAAATTATAGTACGGAAAACAATTTTACACCGATCCTAAAATGTCCTTTCCATAATTTCCCTGATATATCTTTCAGTAATTCCACGTCTTTTCACAAAATCCAACAATTTCCATTGCCACAGTCGCCTGATTTTATTAAAACTCACCATTGTAGACTAAACACACAAACTTCACCACACTGCACAAACTTTGCAAAGAATAAAATTGCAATTTAATTATATAGTAACAATGCGTCCCTTCGCATGAGCTAAAGACGACTGGTTGCGCGCCCCGGCCTCGCTCGTGCCTTTATAGCCACCCCACGGCACTTGAAGCGACGAGGATGCTGCAATACCGCCCTATCATGATGGATGTCTCCTCATATGCCGATCTTCAGAAACGATTATTTTCAATACCCATGACTAAATATCAGCCAGTTTCCATACATTCGCATACAAGTTCACGCACGACTGAACCTAAGCATCCATCGCTGCTTCAACACTACCACAAAAGTGTCTCCATTACGGAGAACCGTCAATGAGCTTCGATTCAATAAGACTCTGAACTCCGTCTATTTTCGTAACGCGTATAGACGCCAGCATGACCAGCTACCTGCTGGCAGTTCTTATTGCGGGGTAATAGCTGTTAGAATCGTTTGCAAATGGGAAGCTTGAACTGCAGGCCACAGTACTACATTTTTGCGTACATTGCTGGGAGGTATAATTATTTCATAACGTGATATTTGTTTAACGTGATAAGTTTGCCTTCTCGGTTATCAAGCAATTAAATTTTGAAAATCATTTGGCCATGAACCTTCGGTTTAATTGTCTGAAGGCTCCAAGATTCGAGGTGTGGGTGACGAATACTTGATTGATAATGTTGGTTAATGACACGTCAATCACGTTTTTGGGTGTTTTTCGGTCATTTTTGCAAACAGGAAGATTTTTCCTATTGCTGGTTGTTATCATGGGCGTTGGAAGACGAAAGTCTAGGGTGGGGCGACCTCTTTCAAATATCAACGGGATCCATAGTTGAAAAGCAAAAAAACGTATTTTTGTACAACCAAAAACTGCCGATCGGTCTTGTCTCTCGTATGTCCGCTGTATGTGTACTTTGGTACTATTTTTTACAGTCCCATTCCCCCCTGCCCCCCCTTCCGACACCCATGCTTGTTATTAATACTTTTATTAACCTGATTCCGATGGAAGTACCCCAACATAAACAAGGAACTTAATTATGTAATAATAGGTCCTACAATTCAAAGTGACAAAAATCCAAGAGGTGATAGCGCTAATAGATCTTTGCACGTACTTTTTTAACTTTGTTCAGCTTCAGGTTTCACGGATGATGCTCTCTCTAAACTCGCCCGTATGTCGTTGCGTTACGGTGCAGCAATTTTTGTTTGGAACTCAATTATTTACTAAACTAAGGGTGTCCGCATGATTTTTGGAAAAGGTGGTTCAGTAGGGTCGGTTGAATATGTGGTTTCATTTAATGATAGCAGTCTATTTACACCCGGTATAAACATACTGGTGACGGGTAGCGACTACACGGGTGCGAGGGTTTCGGCACCGCGTTCACCAACCCGCCTGCCCAGCGTGTGTGAGTATGGGCATTTCTTCCAGGAGGACCGCTTCTAGTAGCGAAATCTTAGAAAGCACTTTTTCCAGCAGTGGGCGAACTAGAATGATGGATGCATCCGTATTATTCGCAAGTTGCCGGGATTAGATTCGGCGCGCGACCAGTGTTGCCAAATACAACAATAGTTTTTGTCTAAATTTGCTCAAACAGTTGTCAGTTTGGTTAAATAAGATAACAGGCATCCAGTAAATATATGTATTATTGTTCAATATCATAATATTTTTCAAGAACCTTTCGCGTTTAGTTCAACTCGTAATAGAGCTCCTTTTATTAGAAACATAATAAAAGATAGTTATCATTTCATATTATTACCCAGTACTTTCATAAATTGGTGACGTTGAGGCATGATTGATTTTTACCCCATATAAGTGCTACAAGGAGAACCGTTAAGGGAAGTGAGGTACTGGTCGTTCCATCGGCTGGACGTCAGTTTTTTTATTGATCGCCTGTCATTTTCGTTTGTCATTCCATACGTATCTGTTAACATGGGGTTACATCGCGAATGTGATGTTATTTCAGAGAAATATAAGATCGTTGATAGTGACTTATCTTGATTTACAACCGTGAAATACGAATGTTCGGTTCTTTTCTAAGAATCTCTTAATAAATGAAAAGCTCTGATGTTTGTATGTCCGTCCAAGCTGCACAGGTGTTAATTTGACAATCTCTCTCCTTCAAACAGAGTTTTAATATGAACAACTTTTACTATGATGGCAGCACTTAATTTGTGAAAAAAAGCAGCTGTCTCATAGAACCTACTTGACCAAAATGTAAGAGAGCTGATATTTTTTTAGGATTTTATTCATGTTAATCAAATCATTTTACTGTCAGGCATCTGTGGCTCATAGATACAAACTATCATATGTAAGGCGACATTTAAAATTCAATAAAAAAAATCATAGTGTAAGCTTGATAAGTGACCAGTATGACGGATCGATAACACTTGTTGCTAATTTCGTAAAATACAATATATACATCACCCATAGTAGTTGAATCTGGGCTGGGCTTGTATTTGTAGGTAAAGGGAACATAATAATTTTCGAATTTCCCAAAAAGGGTCATCGAACCTTGATACTAACCACTTACTGAGTCTCCAGTATTAATTTGACTATAAAAACGAAAGTCACCTTGTAAACAGAACAAGCTTGTTAAGTATTACTTGACATACGAGTAGGTATTGTAGATGCTTTTAAGAACGTGTTCAACAATGTTCCGTTATTCAAAAACTGTGTACTTTGTCGTAGCTTAAAAGTTTATATTTCTATAACATCGTTTCGAATCAGTATACTAGGTGCTTTTACTTATAATATTGTAACCTACTTCGAAAGTAGGTAAATTGGAACAAATATCATCAATTGATTTATTTATTTACTGTAAAAAATCTTTTGTAACCCTGTATGTTACTCTGTATTATACTGTTTATTCAGTTTTTTTTTATAAAATTAGTTTGAATGGTATCCAGCTATTCTGAATGAAATGAAGTGAAAATAACGGTATTTTTCCCATTTTCTAAATTTCCCTATTTCCCCAGTAACAAAATTTTCCCCACCCTTTTAGTTTCCCTAAAAGTCCCCAGGACTAAAATTTAAGTGATTTTCCGTTCATTATGTATTCCAAGTTCCACCAAGTGCCAACAACCAACAGTATCAACGTACTTTAATAATGTTTCGTAAATTAACCCAGATTTTCCTCGTGTACAGTGGAGCTCACATCAAGCTAAACACTTCCAGTTAATGCTGACCTCTCATTGTATAGGCTTCCCGTACAATGAGAGGTCAGCTTATACTCGATGTGTATAGCTTGATGTGGGCTCCACTGTACATAAGCTTTGTAGCTTAATGGCGAGCATTATTGCAACTAGGACAACCCTCCTTCCTTTTAGGAAATCTTGAATATACTTATACGTACAAAAACTTCACTATACTCTCTGTTGTTTTCAACATATAAGGTGCTACAATTTAAAGTAAAAAAATTAACAGATGATAGAGTATCCCAAATAGACCACATTCCACCGAATTTTTTTTTCTACTCATACTTTTTATTTACCTTTCCATAGGAATTAAGTCAGCTGATTGATCCACTTTGTACTGGGAAGTGAAAAAAAAATTTAAGCAAAATATTTTTCTTCTTCTGGAATTTGATTTGTTAACGATACATGATCTAGCCTAGAATTATTTTCACTTATTATTGTAGAACCTTATATAATTATCCAGGATTTACCTAGCTACTCAAGTGAGTCAGCTGATATGTGACCTAATGCGAGGACTTCACTGAAAGAACTTTATGTACTTTTAATTTATCAATAGGTAGCATCACAAAAATTTCGTTATGCCACTTTTCTGGGTTTAATTTCATTACCATTGCAATAAGTGTTTTTAATTATTTTAGAACATTATTTACGCAGAACTTACAATAGTTAATAAGATCTGATACATACGTACTGACGAACAAGTATCTATGAAACAACAGAAGCTTTTACTAACTTCTCATAAAAACTAAAATGCAACAATATTAAGCGGTAGAGTACGTGATAACTTCGGAAAATTAACCCAATGCGACTAGATACGTCATAAATTACATAGTAAGGTATCCTTACCATATCAGCTAGGTGAAAGCGCGATACATCTTTTGTCGTTCACTCATGACGAGGAAGTAAGTCATGCGGCTTTATGCTGGATTGCACTTTGACAAGCCCTTCAAACGGACCGACAAGCAGACAGTCATACATTACTCGTACATTTATCTGACTTAATAAACGATGCGTTTAGCAACGCGGATGTACAATTGTGCATCTATTTTGCACAACTATTTCGATTATTTGCTTTACTCATCTTCAAATGTCATGAAAAATATGATCATAGCAAAAGATGTTTTGCTTTGTAAATTATTTCTTGCTTCAACTGAGGAATGCTTCACAGTAAATTATTATTTTATCTTCAAAGGCAATCGTTGATCGTCAAATGTAATTCTATTGCTGCTCACCATATACAGCTGCACTCTTCTTCAATGCCCATTATAGTAACTTAATTTAAAGGTATGCAGGTTAATTTATTCGTAGGTAAGACTTGGGACAATCGTGATGGTACCCCGGATAAGTATTCCTCTAAATGTCAAATCTACATTCAATGAAGATCAGAGTCGTTAACACATTGTTCCCAGATAATGTGATTTACAACTGAGTTTATGCTCTTTACAGGTTAACTTCCAAACAAATATGTACGCAATATACTAAATTGCTCATTGTTTTAATATGCGGAATGCCAAGTTTTTAGGTGTTTAATTTTTTCTCATGTGAAAATATGAGGATTTTAATTTATTCGGCGCCTGAACTTTTTAAGTTTCATTCAGGTTGGATGTAAATTTTAGGTGATTTATTTATATTACATTTGCTAAGCGTTTGACAGATAGATGAACCGGCGCTGATAACTCGTTTTTAAGGCGCAGATACCCTACCGTTTTAGTACAAAATTTGTTAACCCTTTCCTCAGTTATTTTTCGTTAAAGACGAACTGTACAAGACCTCTATCATTTGGTACTGATATTTTAAAGGGCACCATTTTGCCAAAATTTTGAATATCGGTTTTCTTTAAAGATATCAAGGTGGACAGATTTACATACCTACAAAGTTGTTTTCTTGCCTTAAATTGTACTTAAACAAAAATTTTACATTTCTGCCAGAAAGTGCCTTTGTAAATACCTGTATTAAACTATAGAGGTCTGAAACTTTAGTTAATAACGAAACACAATAGAGAAAAGGGTTATCAAATTTTATACTAAAACGGTGGCATGCCTATGCGCCTTAAGTATTAATTTTTAGTTAAGTAGTAATTTTCTCGGGGTCGAAAGTGTCAAATATCCAACCCTGATAATTTTAAGTATGTATAATCACTTGAAAATAGCCTAGTAATAATAATAATAATGTTTGGCAGCTAATCTGCAAATAGGGAGGCTGGGTCAGTTGACAATACAACGTAAAGTTTCCAACAGGGTACCGTGGCAGTTCTTTGTTCACCCATCCAACAATAAAACAAAATAATCTAACATTAGGTTTGGCCAATTGTAGTCCTAGTAACATCACGATATGTTTTAGCTGCAGCTAGCTGGGATTCAACGCTAACTATTCGCAAGTATGTGTGAACTTGCATTTACCACTCAGTAAGGTTTGGATCTGCCATAAGTGTCTAACTGATGTGTTTTACAGTGTTTCGGTCTTTGTTGATGATAAACTTCATCAGAGTAATCCTTTGTGACGATATGACATCAATTTTCGTACACCTTAGGTGCAATTTTATTATGCTGCTAAAACTTTAAATTTTTTACAAAACATGTAAGCCGATACTCACAAGTTACAGTCTAGTTTATCATAACTCAGTATAGGTATGATTCAGAAATAATATAGAACTAATTTAATAATGACTGAGCCAATCGCTTCTAACTTGTACAAAGCTCAATAAAGTGGGTAAGGTCAAAGTGCCATCGTTTGCGCGTCGCGACCGAGAGCCTTATGTCATTGCGACATGCTATACTCGCGCCTGCTGCAAATGCGACGAGCTTCAAACACCAGTCGGAGCTGATGTCCTTACGATGTCACATAACACTGCGGAAGATGGGCCCTATTCGTGACAACTAGACACGAAAACTTCGTTTGGCTTAACAACTCAATTTATAGATTTTCAAAACAATACCAATCAAAGTTATTTCAATTTACGATATTTTGCAACTGCCAAAGCACCATCAATAGCAACAGGTTTCCTAATGTCCGTTTCCAAAGGTTTATCCGCAAAATAACACGTGCACGCTTGTGGCTTTAGTTTTTTTTCGGAATCGTCAAGTTCAATTTTTGCCATTAGAGCTTCATTTTCTTTTTCTAATATTTGTTTTTCCCGAAGCAGGGCTCGTCTAGATAAGTCAGCTTTAGAAATGCGATGCCACAGTTTTGTGAGACCGGATGACGTCGACAATGTATTTACAATACGGGAATCTTCAGAGGATGTCGTTCGGCGAAGGTTCAACATCGAATTATTTCGCGAATGTGGCATACCAGTTCCAAAAGGAAGCACCTTTTCGCGAAGAGTTTCGTGACGTCGACATAGCGCTGCCAAGCGAAGGATCTTTACAGCTTTCTTGCAAGCGTCTTCCAACCATTCAATAGCACTATCAGATTCATGTACGAGTATATCCAATTGAATTTCGTCACTTGCTCTACCTTGAATTAAATGTTTCTTTAGATTAGAGCAAGCTATCCTATGACGATTTCGCCTTTCCCGAAATACATTCTGCTTGGTTCCAGATTCATAAGAGTGTAGTTCATTTCGTAGTTTTCCTAGCACACCATCGTTATCAGCAATCCTCTTGGCTTGGGTTGCTATTATACCAGCTATTAAATTTTCCTTTCGACGCAACTTGCGAGCTTTTTTTTGAAACTCGATAGTATTTTCGACGTATGTTTTAAGAACATCTTTGTATTTTTCCCACATTGCGTTATAGGAATTTTCAAGGAAGGAACGTAAATCGTCTCTAAATCCCGCGTACTTCATTCGTTCGTCCTCTTCTCTCACCAAGTCTTCGCCACGAGTGGTCCACGCTAATAAGTCCGCAATATTCTGCGTATGGTACAACATTAAATGCATGTGCTTTTCTGCAGCTTCATGATCTTTCACAACGGCGGCTGTACTATCATCGCTTATCTTGAAGTATTCTTTTATTTTACGATGATTTTGTGCTGCCATCTCCTCCAAGTTAAATAAGTACTTGTTTATCATTGTATCGACTGTGTCACAGAAGAATGAGAAAGATCGGTGAATCTGATCGTTGGCAACGTCTTTTAGTTTCAGCATTTGATTCATATAAAAGTCTTTTTTATCGAATGCTCGCTCGAAGGAATGATGCATTACCATGATATTATTTTTAAATTCAGGCTCTTTTATCTGCAGCATAGTTTGTCTCCAGGTTTTGTCCAGTTCAGCTCGCCTTTTTGCCTGCATAGCTAACTCTCTCTCAAGCTCATCTCGTTTTATTTTCTTATTAGCTTCTACTAAAGCTTTTTGTTTTTCTTGTTTCTTTGCTTCTCTCTTAGCCAATTTCTGTTCCTTCGTTAAAACCATTTTCAGAAATAAAATAGAACAGCCACTAAATAAACTAAAAAAATAACGTAATATTAAATATTTGTACAGAAATATCAAACTACCAAGTGTTCACAAAGCAATCAATAAAGAAACGTCAGTCATACAAATTGTTGTCGTTTTAATTTGTTAACGGCATGCATCCCTTTCCACTCTTTTGTCAGCCTCGTTACCAAGCCTTGGTCGGCGGCAGCGAGCCTCTTCAGAGCTACCTGCACAAGCGGTTAACAGAAAACCTGAACAGTGAAGCGGCTCTGCAGACCGTCACCGACGTGGCTCAATGTGTGCAGTGGCTGAGATCTACCTTCCTTTACGTGAGAGCCGCTAAGGATCCCAAGAGGTACCTGGGACTGCCACCAGCTGCTGCCCCGCATCTCCTTTCCAAGAAAATAGAGGGTAAGTTGCGTTTTACTAAGCGTTACGGTGGTGGAGAATGGTGTCTTTGATTCACTAAATAACCAAAATGGCTACTTAATTAATATAACTATTATCTATTTATTAAATTGAAAATGAAAATTATAATATAGACTAATTACAAAAAATAATACCATCATCATAAGGATAACGTGCCGACTTTATTATCTTTTAATCCTTTTGAACTCACCATGAACTTTACCTTTACACGAGTATTTGTTAGTTTTTCAGCGTTTGACAGCATAATTATCGTTATTATCTGAAGACTGCCCATTCTAATGAGCTTAGGATGTTATCTCTGTAATTATTAATTAGCAACGCTTTTTATTACAAATATTATAACAACCATCAGATTATCTACTTATATCAAACAGATATCTGTATTTGTTTGCAAGTACAATTTTTTTGGATCTATTTTGCTTAAAAGCTTGGCTATGTATGTGCTCTTGTATAACGGTGTTCAGAATGCCAGCGAATGGATTTACAACATAATCCCACGATTCACGGGGGCAGGAAAAAATATAACTATGTTTTTTCATTATTTTACCTACATCTAACTGCTTTATAAAACACTTTTATCAATATTATGAATAGATAAATATACTATAAATAAAACCATGTTACCCAACAATAATTACGTCATAGATGTTACCCCAAAAATAAAAGTTTAGAAAGAGAATATAATCTAATCTATTAGAAAATTAAAATTCCGTTCACTTGGGAAAGATAAAAATATAAATTGTTTTTATACGTTAATTTAAGGGAAGTGGGGTGAAAGTTTGTGTCGGAATTCTATAAGTATTGTAGATACCATGAAAATTGGTGGGATTTTAGCATTTCTTTAGCAGACTGTTTTTAGAAACTCAAATCTGGGTAAAAGGATTTATATTTATTCGGAAATTCCAAGTGGATGTGGTCGCGGAGTGGTTAGCTGAATTTAAGTATGAAGAATTGTCCATGCCTGTTCTTCTTATATCTATCTTTGATTTTCGAAGTAAATGTCAGTGAAGTTTACCCAAATAAAATCGAAGAGTATAGTCGATTATATAATTACTGGGTGTTTGGGGAGAGCCATGTCCCCATAGCCCCTCCCTGCATCCGCCAATGTGTCAAGTCCCCAACGCCCCTCCGTAGATCCATGCCTAGTTGCATGCATGCTTAACGTGCCAAGGTGAGGTTAACAAGAGGTTCAATCTATCTATAGGTACAGTGGAGCCCACATCAAGCTAAACACTTTCAGTATAAGCTGACCTCTCATTGTATAGGCTTCCCGTACAATGAGAGGTCAGCTTATACGCAATGTGTATAGCTTGATGGGGGCTCCAGTGTACAATCATAATATTGGAGCATCGGTTCCTACGACCTCGCCTCTGTTCCGTCTAGTGATTGATGTTAGATCCTCCTGCGCGCGCGACGACGCGCCCGAAATATATCTTTGGGACCCGAAATATACCTTGCAATATTTTTTTTGTTTTGAGTATACAACGTGAAATTAACGAAAACTGGTGATAGTACTCGTCCATATGAACAACTTTTACAATGAAGCCAACCCTGAAATCGTGAAAAAAAATCAGCTGTTTCATACATTTGGGTCGAGTAGGTATTTAACTTTTCTATGGAACAGCAGATATTTTTTTCACGATTTCAGGGTTGGCTCCATAGTAAAAGTTGTTCATATGGACGAGTACTATCACCAGTTTTCGTTAACAAAATGACTTAAATTTCACGTTGTATACTATAATATTAGACATTAATGTCACCAGGAACTAAACCCTTCACTTGACCTAAATGGTCTAAACCACCATTTCTCTTCACCCCCACACATAATTGACCCTTCTTTAAAGCACTCGACGATCCAACGCCTTTTTGCAGGCTCTCCTGCTACATCTCAAAGTTTTTCATTTGAACCTGTTTCTGATTTTGCAATCGAAAAGATCATTCTCTCCATCCATAGTAAAGCCGTTGGTCATGATGTTTTGGGTCGTGATCTCCTTTTACCTATTCTCAAAATCATTCTCCTTTCTCTTAGCCATATTATAAATTTTTCACTCTCCTCAAATACATTTCCTTCTCTTTGGAAAATGGCATACATGGTCCCTGTTCCAAAAATTATTGATCCATCTGAATTCAAACACTACCGCCCCATATCGATTCTTCCTTTCTTGTCCAAGGTGGTTGAACGTGTAGTAAATCGTCAGCTCCTCAACTTTCTTCATGCTAACAATCTCCTTAACCCCCTTCAGTCGGGATTTCGTCCTGGCCACAGCACTTGCTCTGCTCTCATTAAAATTAATGACGACTTTCGTAAAGCTATGGATGAACAGCAACTTACTCTCTTGACCCTCCTTGACTTCAACAACGCTTTTAACTGTGTTGATTACGATAACCTTATCTGTATCCTCCGTTCTCTTAATTTATCCGACTCTACCATAGCTTGGTTCTATTCCTACCTTATTGGGCGCCAACAACGTATACGTGCTAATGACACTTTCTCTGACTGGTGTGACATAACAGCAGGAGTCCCACAAGGTGGTGTACTGTCCCCTCTTCTGTTCTCTATTTTTATCAACACTCTTGCTACCGTTATTAACTTCAGCTCCTTTCATCTTTACGCAGATGATCTGCAATTATATATTTCTTGTAAACATGATTTGTTACCGCTGACCATACAAAAAATGACATCAGATCTCGATTCTATTTATCAGTGGACGGAACAATTCGGGCTTCTTATAAATCCAGCTAAAACACAGGTTGTGATATTGGGCAGCAGAGCGCTAGTGGATAGGCTTGATATCAGTACTTTGCCTCAAGTAAAATTTCATGATATCTTGTTAAATTACTGCACTGGGGTAAAAAACTTGGGCCTTCATATTCAGAACAATATGAGCTGGGATCGTCATGTTGCTGAAGTAAGTAAAAATATATTTGCATCGATGCATTACTTAAAGCGGCTGCAAAAGTTCTTACCATACTCCGCTAAGGTTACGTTGGTTAATTCTCTGCTGCTTCCCATTTTAGACTATGCCGATGTTTGTTTTCCCGATTTAACTGTAGAGTTATTAAACAAACTGGACCGTCTTCTGAATCTCTGTATTGGTTACATCTTTGGTCTTCGAAAGTACGATCATATTTCACAATCCCGCTCTGAATTAGGTTGGCTTAATATCAGGTTTCGTAGAAATGCCCATGTCCTTACCTTTCTTTATGAAATTTTGAACAACTCTTGTTCTCCTCCCTATCTTAAAAATCGTTTTATTCCCTTAGAACCCCTTGGACGTCCTCTACGTCCAAGTAAAGCACTGCTTCTCCGTACTCCAGAACATTCTACTCGAATGTATTCCAACTCTTTTACTGTGTCAGCAATTCGTCTTTGGAATAACCTTCCACTGCATATACGACAGGCTTCATCGGTGTCTACGTTTAAGAACAAGGTGTATCAACACTACCTCGACTTACAGAACAATCCATTAGGTCAAGTATAGCAAGTTTCTTAAAAATATATGTTTAAATTTGTTTGTTTAGTATTGAGTTTTAACCTCTCATAAATACAATTCGTGTTAATATATTAATATGTATTAGTGTATTTAATATTAGCATATAAAGGTAGTATATGTATTTGATTATAAGTATTTATAAGTTACCTATTTATGTATTTATTTTGTAACATTTTAGTTATTGGTTCCATAAAACTGTTTTTCTAATCGAAGCACTACCCTTGACTAGTTCCACATCGCCAAAGGTTAGCTGGAAGAAAATGCTAACTAGCATTAAGCTCGCCTATGTACACTTCTTTTGTGCAATAAAGAATTTTTAATAATAATAATAATTATGAAAAACAAAAATAAAAAAAGAAGTCAAAAAAGTTTATATACATTTATTTTATTTTAAGACACGGGCTAAATAGGTAGCTACTAATTTTCATGGTTTTTACTACAAAACTAATATAACTTCGAAATAAACTTTCACCTATTTTAACTCCCCCGCCCCTTTAACAAACATAACTAATTTTATTGTTTTCTTTGTGATATTTTGACTCTAGCCCCGAATCTATAATCTTAATCAGAATTATATTATACTGGATGCGCCGCGACGGGCATTCCTTGATTTTTGTGTACCTATAGTTGAATAGTTGACTTAAACTGCCCGAATAAAACAACGTAGGTACTCAATCATGCATTAATTCCAGGTGTTACCCATGCAGATGCACGGTATTAAAATCGACTTATAAGAACATTTAAAAAATCTTGGTTAGCAATAAAATATTTACTCATAAACTTGCATAATCAATAAAAAAGATCCATCACGCGAACTTCGAACCATTGCAGTAAAGATGTGACGAGAGTCCAAAGCATGCCATTTTAATTTAATTTGTAATCACAATGAACCATGAACCATTTACCTTTACTTGATGATCATTTTGTTATTATTATGGACAAAGATTATTATAATTTGCCTGTTCTCAGGACTTAATTTCATGAACAAAAAGTCAGTCAAGCACTGATACAAGACACAATGGACGGGTTCCGTTAATGAACATGTTTTATCAAGGTTTCTGAAGGTTGGTCCGGATGCGCAGACCGTTGTCATAGATTCACTAGTTTTTTTTCCTATTCATTTGGAACCAAAATCATTTTATCACTTCACTTTGCTGCACTGCAGCCAGCCTGACTAAGAGATGAAACTATAAAAAAAATGTGTGAAAATCTCACGCACCGAGGCTTCCGTACAATGGTGCAAAATCCCTACTCCCTAATAATATATAAAAGTGAAGGTTTGTTGGTTGGTTACCTAAGATCTCGAAAAATACTTGATGAATCGACGCGAAATTTTCACAATCCTATAGAGCAAGCCCTACCAACCCTAGATTTAAATATAGGCGATTTTTTTCAGCGGAAGCTTAGTAATAGGGCACCATTTCGGTATGGAATCCTAAAAATGGCCAGACATAAAATAATTTTCATGAGAACCAAAACCACTTCAAAGTTTTAGCTAAAAATATACGAAAAAAATTATCAACGCGGGCGAAGCCGCGGGTCGAAGTTCGTTTAAGATAAAAATTTATTAAAAATAGCTTTTGCCCTCGGCTCCGCCCGCGTCGAAGAGATTTTCGTGGAAATAAGGAAAACAAAAGAATATGATTTTTTGAACGACTATATGCAACGGTCACCATGTTTTACCAAAGTGCTAATAAATACCAATCAAATAAGACCAAACTCGAAGGGTCTGCTGTTGTTCGTTGAGGAGATCCCGTACCCATCTTCTAGTCCCATTATCAGACCCTGGTCACCATGTTCACCGAGATCCGATTTTAATGAAATAAAGCCTAAATTCTATTCCAAATTAAGCTTTGTAAAGCTGCGGAAACTACATGAAAAAACGTTCAGTAGTTTTAGAGATATGCGTGAACAAACAGACAGACAGACAGACATAAAAGGATTCTAAAAATCGTTGATTTGTGTTCATCTTATCTGAAGCGCGAAAATACTTGATTTTTTCCGGATTTCCAGAAACTGACCACCCTGCCTATTTCATTTGCATAAGTATTTTTCTAAATCTAGATTTTTTGATTTTTTGGTCGCATACTTTCAGAAATAAATGGGGGCTCGTACATGTTTTTACGCACCGAACCCTAAAAAAAGCGTGAACTGTTTTGTCAAGGACATTCAACATTTAAAGAATAAGCTCTGCCGTTTACGTTACGACGTCATACATAAAACTGAATCACCAAAAAACACAAATGTTTTCTAACAAAATTAATTCAAAAACAAATTATTTTCTTATAAGGAAACAATACAAACTTTTTTAATCAACAAAAAACTATTGAGTTGTTGACTCTGATTACAACACACTTTATAATACTTAGGTACCTTCATGATATACTCTATAATTATTACTTACATGTATTTTTATATTCTTAGGTGGTAGAGCTGGTGCCGGGCTCGACTGTGGAGATACCACCATCTTACTCGCGAACCCCCCCGAAGGTATTCGGGGGAGAGTAAGAGGACAGCTCGCAGATAGGCACAACCAGGTGGTCCACCATTGCCTGGGACCGATTGATGGCGGTATATCCATCCCGAATTGGGCAGGCTGATGGATTTATATATATTTTTTGTTTTTGCAACACCTTGGATGGTCAAATAATTTCAGAGCTGTGCGTAAAAGCAATGAACGGGCTGGCGAGTTCAGGTCTCATTACGATGGATGAAGCTAGCTGCATCGCGTCTACGGAAGCTGGAAGGCTGATGTCAATATTCTACCTGGATTTTGAAACCATGAAGCAGATTATGAAGGTTTTTCTTGCACCTTTAATCTTCTAAGACCTATTATGAACCTGTTCCCAGGCTTTAATTTCCGCATTTTTCTCTTTTATTTCACAAAGGATCTCCCTTTTGCAAGTCGCTGGTGGCCGGCCGGTTTACATGGGGTCCTTGTCTAATATATCGGGTGTAAATAGACTGCTATCATTAAATGAAACCACATATTCTACCGACCTTACTGAACCACTTTTCCCAAGAATCATACCCGCGAACACCCTTAGTTTAGGACATAATTGAGTTCCAAACAAAAATGCGTGAACCCTAACGCAACGACATACGGGCGAGTTTAGAGAGAACGTCGACCTCAAACAGCTTCAGGATTCACGGACGACGCTCTCTCTAAACTCGCTCGTATGTCGGTGCATTAGGGTTCACGCATTTTTGTTTGGAACTCAATTATTTCCTAAACTAAAGGTGTCCGCGGGTATGATTCTTAGGAAAAGTGGTTCAGTAGGGTCGGTAGAATATATGGTTTCATTTAATGGTAGCAGTCTATTTACACCCGGTATATACGTATTTATTTAAGGCGAGGTTTACCAGTTATTTCCGGTAAACGTCGTATTGTTTTGTGTTTTATTTTATAATTATTCTTTCTTCTGAAATTCATTATTTCTGTGTTTCATCTACAATATTAATCACATTTTGACATAAAAAAACGAGGAAAGTAATACACGAATCCCGTATCACCATTGTGCTGCACCATAAGAAAATATCTCAAATTCTAGATCGAAGGCACAGAAACCCTGGAGCAACTTTTATGGATAGTGTGCGAGAGCCACGAGCTGTCAGACATGCACCTACGAGTCGATGAGCGACGATGTCTGAATGCGCTTAACAGGTTCAATACAACATTGCTCGTACAACTAATAAAACACTAAATACAACATTAAAAATGTACCTACTTAAGTATATTTTAGAATACATTTAAAGGATGTTAAAATGCTTAAAACGGTGCGGCATTTACTCGCGAAAAATATCTGCTATTTCATACTCGGATAAAACAAAAGGAAGATACGATACCCCGCTCCTCGCGCGCGACCCTGTAAATATAGGCCCTTAGCTTAAAATTAAAACCTTCAAAGCTTAGCTTGTCTCTTTCGCGCCGCCAGTGTCGAAGCTTGTCCCTTTATGTCCGTCGCTCAGTAGCACTTTTTTAAAAAAGAGGTCCCATTTTAGTTGACGATATAAGAACGTACCGTATCTACCTTTAGTTATATCAATGGTTTCATACGTTTTGTTCGAATAGGTAGTTAACTTTTCAATGGAACAGCAGATAATTTTTTTGTGATTTCAGATGTGCAGTTGTGTAAGAAAATCTAATTTTTTTTCGACAAAAACGTACGATTTCTATTGTCAAACGGAATAATTCGCTTAGCCAAATAGTCGTTTGACAATCGAAATCTTACGTTTTACGCCGTCAAATAAGCATCGATTCGATAAATTTGACAGATGAACTCGATCAATTCTAAACGACAACTATTATTGGTATGAAATAAGAGCTATATTTTTATTTATCGAAGTGATGTCTAGTTGATAGCAAGTTCATACTTGGTACCCAGGTTTGGCTCAGTTGTAATAATAGTTTTAAGCAGAACAACCCGTTTTAAGGAAAAATTATGAGCAGATTTTCACCTTTCTTTATTGAACACGAAACACTTAATTTTGACTTAAACTCTACAAATTGACTTGCTCTCTGTAGACATGTACAAAGGCAAACTTATCTCTAAGATAAAATTTCTTGTAGAAAACAATAGCTAAAAACATTAGTGATTTAGTAGTCAATCTCAAATCCCGCAAGGGCACAAGTGTTCGGTCTGGGAGCCTGGTAACCGTAGTAATATAATAATCATGAAAAAACGGCTGTTGCTTACGACTTCGGAGGGTTTCCTTGCATGTGTCGCTAGGGTTGTGGTCAAAAGCACAAACCCGGCTGTAACTACCTGCCTTTCCGAGTATTCAAATAGGCATATGATAAACAAACTAAAAGCCTTATAACACAAAACATACGTCGTAAATAATTCATGGCCAAGTTTTATTTCATTATAGGAGCAGTGGAGCTACAATACGTTACCCTATGAAGGGCAAGATCACCACAAGACAGATGAAGCTCAACTGGTTAGTGAAATCAGAGGTGCAATTGTGTAAGCCAATGGTATTCAAATTCGATTGTCATATGGCTATTCGGCTAAGCAAATAATCCCGTTTGACAAATGAAATCGTACGTTTTTGGTTGTCAACAACAAAATAAGACATTTGAAAGTGAAAAATGTACGATTTCAACTGCCAAACGGGCTAATTTGCTTAACCGAATAGCCATATGACAATCAATTTGAATACCATGGGCTTACACAATTGCACCTCAGGATATATTAAGTACAGCAACCAAGGGCGGATCTCTATCAAAGCAATCAAAGACATGAACACAGGTAAAGTGTCGATCTATCATTTCTTGCGACCCGGGTTGATCTTGAGCCCTTGGTTAGGTGATTGGGTCGAAATGATTCGATCGTTGGATCGATCACCCGTCACACTTTTAAACGTGTCCAGGGCTTGTTTACACTTCGACGAGTTAAGGACAGAAGACAGAAGGCATGAAGTGATTCGATCAATCGTAATCGACCCAGCCCTCTTTTTCTCTAACCTCAATATCCATCGCAATCGCCTACAAACGCGACGTGATGAAATGACGTCACACATGATGTTGAGCCAATCAAAACGCTTTTAAAGGCTATATCGATGGATGTTGAAGTTAAACAATAAGAGGGCAGGTCTACATAAAACCCGGTATGAAAAATTATTAATAAAAGCTCAAGTTAAATGAGCCTTAAACTGTTCTTGTATTTCCATATTTCAGTGTCATACAAGCTATTCTTGGGTGTCTTCCTATACTTGATCCTTCCCTGAACCAAGAAGCAATAAAAATCATGAGAATTGCTGAGAGAGTTTGTAAATGTAAGTTAATCTTCAAACCAATGTTATTCTATATTATTATCCCATCCCACTAATATACAGGGTGACTTTCAAACAAACCCCGATAATTTTGCAGGCTATTAAGGAACGTTAGTAGAACACATTTTAAATTTAAAAACAATTAAAATTAAAAGAAAAATATTTAAAGAAAATGATACTTGGAAAGTAGGAAAAAGTTGAAAATTGACCAATAATAAAAATAAATTTACGCGATCTAATTATCGCATCTCTTCGGGGACCATGATTTCTTTGGATTTTACGAAAATCTTCAAGGAGCTCCAACTTTAAAAAATAATTATGAATATGATTTTGATTGGTTTTAATAGAACCAGTTTTTATTCTTCTACAAAATACTAAATTATCGGGGTTAGGTTAAAAGTCAACCTGTATAGCTTTGTTTGTTTGTCAGCTTATAACTCTGCTGCAACTAATCAATTGAAAGATATGAAACATATGGGTAAGTATATGCTACATTTTCTACCGGCACACAGGAATTAACTCCTCATTATTATCATCATAGTGACCCTGTTCAACACATGGGCTATAAGGGATGTTCATAAAATAACGCCCAAGCCAAAATCGGGGCAAAGATTGAATAAACGCTTTTAACTCTAGAACCACTGAACATATTTGGATGCGTTTTTTTATTATCATCATAGTTACCTGGTCAACACATAAGCTTTAAGAGGTGTTCATAAAATAACTCCCAAACGGAAAACATTGAACGTTGAATAAACACGGGCGGAGCCGCGGGCAAATGGCTAGTAATTAAATAAATTGATAAACAACAATAAAAATCAAACTAACCCATCTTTCGACAGGTATGGTAGCTTACGTGACGAGACCAGAACAGGTTTCCCAACAACCTCAAAACTTCTCCGCCATACTAAACGCAATAATTCTGGCGAAATGCGTATTTGCCCATCTTTGGGAAAACTCTCCATACGTGAGCAAACAACTGAAAGGTATTGGACCTACGTTCAGTACTTTGCTGGCTACGGCAGGGAAGACCAACTTTATGTTGCTGGAGGAAAGCCATCCGAGAGACTTAGAAAGGGTAAGTGGAGGTTAGTTAGAAGATATCCCTCACACTAATATTATAAATGCAAAATTTTTTTGTGTGTATGTTTGTTAATCTTTCGCGCTGAAACGGCAGAACGGATTTGGATGAAATTTAGAATGGATATAGCTTATACCCTAACTTAACACATAGGCTACTTTTCATCCCGGAAAAAAGCATATCGTCAAACCGAATAACACGCGGGCGGAGCCGCGGGCAAAAGCTAGTTAATTATAGGTTCAATAAGATATACGTGTATCAACAATCAATCATAATATACATAGGTAACACTAAAAGTTTCCGGAACTGGCCACTTACATAAACAATATTTAAAAATTTATTGCAACATTTGAAAATAGAACTCTTTGGCTGTAGAATGCAGTTTGTTTCATCTGATTGTCTTTTGTTTTTACCTTGTGGCGCCATTTAAAAAATTGTGTGTCTGCATCAACATAGATTTAACTCGGGAAAATTTTCGTAGTATGATTTTCTACGATTTTAAGTGTAATTTGACAGCTCAACAGAGCATCGCTCGGCTTGAAACAGCTTTTGGCAATGAAGCACC
The DNA here is from genome assembly GCA_910592155.1 of Ypsolopha scabrella. NCBI lineage: Eukaryota > Metazoa > Arthropoda > Insecta > Lepidoptera > Ypsolophidae > Ypsolopha > Ypsolopha scabrella. The sequence goes on along the minus strand of OU342975.1, from coordinate 18,310,046 downwards.
ATGCAAGACGACTGTTTATAGCTGGTTTGCAGAATTCAAGCGTGGTCGTATCAATCTCAGTGACGAATCTCGCGATGGTCGGCCGTCCACCGCTGTGACCAACAAAAACATCGATGCTGTGCGCCGTATGATTGAAACAGACAGGCATGTGACCTACCATGAAATTCGCGCATCCTTAGAAATAGGCATGAGTCAAATACAATCAATCCTACACAAACATTTGGGTGTGAGAAAGCTGTGCTCGCGGTGGATCCCACACAACTTGACCGAGGCTCAAAAAACGGACCGCGTCACTTGGTGCAGTGCCATGCTTACCAGATTCAACGAAGGTGCGTCAAATTTGGTGTGGGACATAGTAACAGGTGACGAAACATGGACTTATTGCTACGATCCCAAAACAAAGCAGCAATCGAGCGTATGGGTCTTTCAAGATGAGCCGAAACCAACCAAAGTGGCGCGCGTGAAAAGTGCATCTAAGCGGATGATTGCTTCTTTTTTTAATAAAACTGGACACGTGGCTACTGTTGCTTTAGAGAATCGTCGTACTGTGAATAGTGACTGGTACACGACCATTTGTTTGCCGGAAGTTATTGACGAACTCCGTAAAAATAACCGTAAATGCCGTATCATCCTGCACCACGACAATGCTAGTTCTCACACGGCCAGACAAACAAACGACTTTTTGAAGACGAAAAATGTAGAACTCATGAGCCATCCTGCATACAGTCCCGACCTGGCACCTTGTGACTTTTTTCTGTTCCCAAAAATTAAGAACCAATTACGCGGTCAACGATTTTCATCACCAGAAGAGGCTGTCGAGGAGTATGAAAAACACGTTTCAGAGATCACCACAGGGGAGTGGCACAAAAGTTTTCAAAACTGGTTTGATCGAATGAAAAAGTGCATAGACGCCAAGGGAGATTATTTTGAAAAACAATAAATTAATTTTGTACCTTTAATAGTATTTTTTCATATTCATTCCGGAAACTTATAGTGCGTCCCACGTATATGAGGTGACATTAATTTATGCAGCCAAATTCTCGGGCAAGTGCTCAGTAACAAGGTTCGATGACGCTTTTTGTGAAATTCGTAAATTATTCTTTTCGTGCTCAGCCCCGAGTCAATTCAATTACTATGGGACGTCAAGATTTTATTTTGCGAAATTAGCAAAAAGTGTTATGGATTCATGTTACTGATCACTCACCAAGTCTCCAGTATGAGTTTGGTTGCATAAATAAACCTTATACATATACGAGTATAACAGAGTTTTCTTTTTGTATTATACTAGCTTTTGGCCGCGGCTTTACTCGTATTTTAATCAATTTATGTATCTTTTAATACTATTATCGATAGTTTTCGGCTTGGCGGTTATTTTATCAACAAGTCACACTATATAAAGTAGCAAACGAAATGATTTTTCAAAGTTTTAAACGGAATGGGTTATTAGTGCTGTACTGAAGCCAAATCTACCATTTTTAGAATTTTTGTCTGTCTATCCGTCTGTATGGTTGTATGTTCCGTTTTCACTCGACAAACATTCAACGGATTTGAATGCGTTTTTTTTTTAATTATCATTATATGTAGTGACCCTGATCAACAGCTAGTATAATACAAAAAGAAAACTCTTGGCTGACTCATTCGGCCTTCGGCCCCGCCAAGACACTTTACAGTGCAGAAGGTGAGACTGGAGAATTGTGATTGTGTGCGTGCACACCACTGACATTGTGGAAAACAACTCTTATAGCAGCCCAGGCAAGGTCAATTTTTGAAAAATCATGGAATCATAAAATAAACATCGTAACAAAAGAAGAATAAGATAAAATTCAAACCATAATTTTTTGTAAACAGACCTCGCCTGGACTGCTATAAGAGTTGTTTTCCACAATGTCAATGGTGTGCAAGCACATAATCGCAATTCTCCAGTCTCACCTTCTGCACTGTAGCAGAGTATTAATTCAGAGAACAAACAATGGTTTCGTTCGGTAATGGGATTTGGCCTTCTGCATCACTCCCCAAAGACACTTTACCTGTGGATCAAATAAGAGATCAACAATTAAGGGCCCGAAAAATATTGACAGATTCGATAGACTAAATCAACGCGAGTGAAGCTGCGGGAAAAAAATAGTTGCAAATACAATGGGACCAGGTTTTGATAGATCAATAGACAATAGATAATTTGTTTACATACTCAAATTCAAGCTTATTATTAAGTACTATCAAGAAAAGACCGAAGTAAAAAAACTAAAACGTTTCGCAAATTTCAGATTATGAACAAAGGGCCCCCAGCTGGAAATGTATTACGTAAACAAAGCAGTCTTCTACCAAAGTACCAACTGACAATGACTCCAATAGACGAGAAGGCAGTCAAAGTGGAACTTTTGCTGCTTAATCGGAGTTACTTAGGAGAAAATATCGGACAACTCACTGCGGGAGAAAAGCATACTAGTTACATCGTTGTTGGCGATTCCGAGAATCATATACTACTTCTGGCTACGTTCAAGTACCTATATTGTGCTTACACTGTGATTATTTCTGCAAGGATATGTTTGTATTCTAACGGGAAAAAATATTCTTCGTTTCAGAGATAAAGATTTAATCAGCGTTTATGATGGTACTGTCACATATATAATCACTAGAAAACACAGTTTTGAGCACAAAATCTTTGTTCACTGCCTTAGTTCACGCTACGGTAAGAAATTGTTAGGTAGATAATTTTGCTTTTGAATAAACTATGTTATATAAAAATTGTTTATTGTTTATTTGCTTTCAGTCGGTATTGATGCTCAATGTGATTACTTATTTAAAGATTTGAATCCAAGATTTCCAACTGCTAATAGAAATGTAACAGTAACTATTGAAGAAACACCAAGAAAAACAAACACCAAAAGACAAACAAATATAACGGATACCTTTAAGGAACGAAAAAGGAAAGCAAATGAAGTGGAAATTTGCCAATCCAAAGAAAAGAAAAAGAGAGAAAATGTTTTGATAGAAAAATTCAAGGAACTGAAACAATCGTTCGGATCAGCGACAAGGTTACTTCAAGAAGATTTGAATAAATTAAGCAATATATCGTTAAAGCAAAAATCAAGCACTCCGAATGATATAAATGAAGAAATTAGAAAGTTTGAAGACGACGATGATTTAGAAAGAGATTTGATACAGCACTGCAGGAATGATTCGTCAATAAGAAATGAAAAAAATGGCGATATGATATGTAAAGTTCACACAGACAGAGATAGTCTTGTAGACGATGGGCGCATTGATAGTATTTTAAATGACATTGAGAATGAAATATCTGAAAACACTGACCACGTTGTTTGTATATCAGAAGTCATTAGAGATTATCATAGCCAAAGTAATTCTGAACAAACATGTGTAGGCAACAACAACATTACTGAAAATCTATCAAATAAGTTATCGTGCGAAATCACTAGCGATTATTTCAATGAAGATATTGGAGTCACAATTATTCAACCAAACATACCTAAAAAACAAGAAATAGCACATAACAGTGCCTTTAAAAATTGTAAGCATCGTTATACTAGTACAAACAAAAAAAAAGATAACTACAGTTTTATTGACTTACTTGAGAAGAATGTTGATTTGAGTGATGATGAACCTATTTGTGAAAATAAGGATGAAAGTGGTTTGCCAGAAGCAATAAGATGTCAAATCCAGCAATACTTAAATAAAGCTCAAAATAAAGCGCCAACAACAAATAATGTTGTAGAGAAAGAACTATTAGAATCTCCGGAAAAAAATAACACAGAGCATTTCACGAAAATATACAATTCTAAAGCAAATCAGAACCTGAATACTTTAGATGAAATTACTGATAGCAAAATGAGCGAAGTTTCACCTAGTAACGTAATAACGGAAAGAAAAGCTAACAATTTAGAACCACACGATCTTAATGAAACTTTTGAGAAGATGGTAAGTTCAAATAAAATTCACATGGGATGCGACAAGAGAGAAAATATCTTTGCAACATTCGATGTCAATGGTGATGACAGACAAGTAGTAAACAGTGAAAATAATGACGCGAGTTTTGAATTATATCACAAAGGAAATAATACGCCGGATATAACAGAAGATGAATTTAAAGGCACAGAAAAAAAAGAAGAAAGGCAAAATGACATTCAAAATGTACAAAAATTATTCCACTGTTTATCAACAAACGAAGAGGACTCTGAGACTTTGAACAGAAACAATGATGAAAACTTTCCTAGTATTCATAATATGAAGCATAATATAAAAGAACCAAATTTTAACGAATTGACTAATCATTTCGAGAATGCCAACTCTTTAACTTTCAAATATAGTACCAACAACGAATGTTTAGGAGCGACAGATCATTTAAATGATTTTGATTTAAAGGAATTACCCAAAAACATGGGCTCGTACGATCAGAATATTGTTAATAATCAGCAGAGTATAAAAGCCATCGAGGCCAGATCTGACGCTTCCACAAACCCTCTGGGTTCCAAAATTATACCAAATAAAGAGAAAGGTATCATTGAAATCAAACATGATCTCAAGAAAGGCTGTCACAAAAGTGATAAAAGCTTGGTGCCATTTGATTATAAAAAAAACTTTTCTATTGGGGGCAAAAACACATATGTAACTTGTGAAAAGAAAAATCAGTCACATACTTCAGAACCTTCAACACAAAAAGTTACAAAAAACGTAATAACAAATTATTTCAAAGCACCTTTTCTAGGTCAAAACACCTCGTTAAAAAATGCCCAAAAAGTTAACGCCATCGATCCTTGCAAAACAGAAAACGTGACTGACAGTAAACCATTTTCACATAGTTATGAACCAGATGAGCCAAGCCATTCTAACGAGAGTAACATACCTAGCTCAAGCAAAGTACCTGAACATTCTTTAGATGGAAAGATTCAATATACAAAAAAATATTCTTACACAACAACAGAAATTGATATCTGGACTAAAGATGAAAATTCTGACAAAAGTGCATTACAAGTGATCAAGAAACTAAAAGTTGATTTTGATATAACAGTAGCTCAAGAGAAAACAAATGCAAACCATGCCATATACAAAAAATACGAAACTGAAACTCAATGTCAAATTATAAATAATAATTTGTATCCAAAGTATAATAACGAAAGAAATTTAACCAAAGATTTATTAGAACCTTTAGAGGAAAAAGGTCCGACAACAATCGTTCCATCTAATGAAATATACAATAAAGAAATGAGATTTGCTACCAGAAATTATGATGAAAATTACACCCACACAGTAAAGAACCTACACGCCAAAGAAAATACAAACTTTGATCACAAACTACATGATTCTAAAAACCGAGTAAATGCAAGATTCTCTGATACTGTAGAAGATCTTATCAGTGAAGGTACCATAGAAATGAACAGGAATTTTCAACCAAGGAAATTGAGAAGTAAAACAGAAATAAACAATACAAGAAAAGTTTACACTAGCAGTACGAAGATATCTGAAGACAAAGCAATGTCAATAAATAACAGTCTAGATGAAAAAAAATCTGCAGTAGAAAGTATCTTGAAAAAATATGCAAATATTTTAAAGTAAGCTAACTGATTCAATTTAGGTGGTAGAGCTAATGCCGGGCTCGACTGTGGAGGTATCACCATCTTACTCGGAAATCCTCCCGAAGTTATTCGGGGGAGAGTAAGAGGACAGCTCTCAGGCAAAAAAACCAGGCGGCCCACCATTGCCTGGGACCGATGGATGGCGGTATATACATCCCCAATTGCCGGGCCTTATATAAATCAGACTGGTGACGGGCAGCGGCGTCACTGGTGCAAGGGTTTCGACACCGCGCTCACCAACCGTCCAGCGTGTGTGAGTATGGGCATTTCTTCCAGGAGGACCGCCAAGAGTGGCGAAATCCTGGAAAGGCCTACGTCCAGCAGTGGACGAGACAGGCTGATGGATGATGGATGGATGGAACTGATTCAATTATAGGTATATTTGGAATTTTGGTCGGTAACTTGTTGAAATTTTATATTAATTCGCATTTTCAGGAAAAACGCCGAAACTATAACAACCATTAAGAAAGATATTCCCTCAAGCCAGTCTAAGATACAACAACAAATAAAGCCAAAAAGACCATTTAATATAACAAATATTAATCGTATCGAAGCCGCTTTACCGGAAAGTCTTGTTGTTGATAACACAATAACACAGACTGTTTCATCTGCTTTTGTCAGATGTGATAACGAACCTGAGGGAGAAAATCGGAGCCAAACTAATATATCATTAGAGAGACCAATGGCACAACTTGTAATTCCAACTCAAACAATTGTGGAAAAAACACTACACGATATTCCTGACTTATTGTTACCGCAATTACAAAGTAAAGAAATAGAAGACAATTTCAACATTGATCATTCAATGCTGGACCCCAAGACATTGTTGCAATGCTACACAAACAAAGAAGATGCAGAAATAATAACACCTCCACCGCAATTCTGTGATGATTTAACCTATTCCCCTACACATAACGATATTGGCTATAATAGTAATTTCTCCACTGATCCAGGAAGTTTTGATTATCATTACGACGACGACTTGGTTGATTTCCCTACTTCCCTAGAAAGAGAGAAAAGTATTTTCGAAGTAGATGGCGAAATGGAAATGGCATCTTCTAATGAAATAGAGACTTGGACTTTATCAAGAGAAAATGAACTTGAGTCAAGCGAAAGCCCCAGACCCAAGTCAATGAAACCCTCCAGATTCACGAAAAATAATAATTATTCTGTACTGCATACAAATAGTTTCGGTAATCGTTATTATAATTTAAATGCTAGAAAGACCAAAATGGAGCATTTTAAGTTAAATAATAAGAAAAAATTGAAAGTGAGAAGAAATTAAATATAACGTACTACATAACCTGCTTGTCTATTTATGTTATACATATAAAAAATCCGGTCAAGTGCGAGTAAGACTCGTGCCACGGTTATAGATGACCAACTTGACATTTACGAAGTAAGTTATTAATATTTCCCTGTATAATTAAATTTATAGGTATTTTTTTCCAATATGTGTGCTATAATTATAATACCTACTTGTAAACGGAATTTCATATTTCTAAGACATCTGGAAGTCTATTATTTGGGAAAGAAATGAAAAATTGCATGCTGTGGGGTTTTTGTGAAAGTTAGCGTAACTAAGATTCGTAGCTGGTGCCGACTCAACTCATGAAGTTATCAACAAGCATATGTTCTCGATTATGTGACCGTAATAAGATAAATAGAGATAATCCTCCATACAAGGAGATCATATAAAAAAACAAAACAAATAACGCCTTAAAATACAAGGTGTAAATGCAAAGTCAAGAATCCCTTTAGGGTATGAAAGTATACACGATTCTGATGTCATCACGAGAAAAAAAATATATACCTTGAATTTTCACCATTTTTTTTTTTCAGAAGAGATCACAAATCCCCATTAGTTTAGATATAAAATTTATTTCTTATGGAGGTAAATAAAATCTTAGTTTCACACTCACTACTAAAATCACAGATTTTTAAGTGTCTTTACCTCCATAAGACATAAAGATTCGTGATTATAAATTACTATATTGTTATTTATATTTTATTTCTAAGCTAATGGGGATTTGTGATCTTTTCTGAAAAAAATAAAAGTGGATAAAAAAATAGGTGGTAGAGCTGATGCCGGGCTCGACTGTGGAGGTACCACCATCTTACTCGCAAATCCTCCCGAAGTTATTCGGGGGAGAGTAAGAAAACAGCTCTCAGGCAAAACCAGGCGGCCCACCATTGCCTGGGACCGATGGATGGCGGTTTATCCATCCCCAATTGCCGAGACTTATATAAACCAGACTGGTCACTGGTGCAAGGGTTTCGGCACCGCGCTCACCAACCCGCCTGCCCAGCGTGTGTGAGTATGGGCATTTCTTCCAGGAGGACCGCCAAGACTGGCAAAATCCTGGAAAGGCCTATGTCCAGCAGTGGACGAAACAGGCTTATGGATGGATTGTTTGTGGTATTAAATGAAAGAGCTTCATGAGCTGAATGTAAAAATGCACTACACAAATAGGTACTACATCAATAAATTTCAGTCAATCGTTTTCTACATACCTAACAAACAAATATTTTTAAAACACCAAGTTTAGGCTCATATTATAGGTAGGTCCGACAAGGAACCCTTGTAGTTTCGCAATGTCCGTCTGTCGGTTGAGTTTAAAGACTATTAGTACTAGAAAGCTGTAATTTGGCATGGATGATCACGCCGACAAAACGGTAAAATAAAATCTGGAAAACAAATTACGCATAAATTGGGGATAATTTTTTTTCTCGTCTATCCCATAGTGTGGGGTATCGTTGGATAGGTCGTTCCAAAACACTATGAGTAACTGAAAACCATTTTTCGATTTAGGGATTCGTTAGTGAAATATTAAGCTTTATAAAGTGCTAATTTTTGTTAAAGTCATGTGTCTCCCTCTGCCGGCTAAGCGGTTGTTTATGAATATGTGAAAAAATTCATAGAAGTATATAATTAAGTTAAAAGGAAAACTACCACAGCCATGGGCTCAGGGTGGGACACACACCTACCTACCTACACCACGAAATCTTCTGATCGCATTTTTTTGTGTCGACTGTCGAGTCTGAACTTTCTTACGGGTATTAAGTATTATAGTTAGTACCTAGATAATTTAGTTTTTTAGGTTTGGTTAGGTGCCTTACAGGTCAGAGCCAGGGTGGGGCAAGCGCCTCATCCTGCCCCACCGTGGCTACGCCCATGACCATGGTTACGTAGCGTAGGCTTTACAGGTTTACGAGTACAGGGGCCTCATCGTGTAACTTTAAATCAATCGCAATACCTTTGATTTTGACATGTAAAGTATGGTACAAGTGTCAAATTAAAAGGTATCGCGATAGATTTAAAGTTAGACAATAAGGCCCCAGATCGCGCTAAACTATTAGTCACCTCTAAACACGATGAAATGTATGGGCCGCTCTTCGGGAGAGCAACTTGCGAGCGGACTAGAAGTTTGGTGCGATCTTATTGGTTGACCAACTTATAAAATGTACTGGGTAACTAACTACGGAACACTACACAGCGCGTGGCCCGACACGCACTTGGCCGGTTTGTTAATTTTGAGGTACGAGTCCTAAGAAATAAGAATGATTTTTTGTTTATAATAAAATAAGTAATTACACTGGGTAAATACGATAAGGCAACTGAAACAGCATAATGTGACCTATTCTCGTGCAGCAAACCTTAAATTTAGAGTTGAAAAACCTATAATAATACAAGCTCATTTAACTTGTATCCATCTGCGTTAAAGCCTATTTTGCAATGAAAAGTTTTAGGTTATGGTAGCTCTAAATCTAATATTTGCTACACGAGTATTTTATATATTACATCTTTGAAAGTATTACATGTACAACGAACTAGCCGTACTATGTAGGTTCGTTGCCTATGTTATATCTAATATCGGATATTTGCAATTTAATCTTATTTTTACAAACACTACTTTTAGCTCTTGAGGCCAGGCTTTAGGGAGTCTATTTTTGAAACCTTGCAAGAACAGTTCTTGTTCAATTTATTTTTGTGCATTTGCAGTTTTTGCAGCATCGCCTTATTTTCTCTCTGCAAAAGCATCTTTTCACGAAGCAAAGCTCGCTTCGCCAACTCCGCGTGAGAAATACGATGCCAGAGTTTTCTCAGACCGCACGTCTCTAAGAGAGCGTCATCCACGAGCGAATTTTGTATCAATTTCTTAGTTTGTTTCTTCGAGTTCAGTAAACTCAAATTAGTCTTTGTGTCAAATGACGTCTCTGGCATGTTATTCGCGAAAGGCAGTACTTTCTCGCGTAAAGTTTCATGTCGGCGGCAAAACGCTGCGAGACGAAGTATTTTTTCTGCTTTCTTGCGGGCCGCTTCCAACCATTCAACTGCTGTATCTGCTTCCCGTAATAAGATATCTAATTGTTTTTCATCTTTTGCGCATCCCTCGGCAGTCTTTTTTCTCATGTTTACACAAAACGCTCGATAGCAATCGCGTTTTTCACGAAAAGCTCTCTGATACTCCCCGCAATCATATGAGTTCAATTCGCTACGAAGACGCGCAAGAACAGTGTCATTTTCGGATAACTTTTTTGCTTGAACTGCTATTACGTCAGCCATTTCATTTTCTTTTTTACGTAGCTTCCGGCTGTCTCTTATAAACAGCGCAGTTTTAGAGAGATACGCTTGAAAGACGGATATGTATTCTTCCCACATAGTGCAGTAGGATTCCTGAAGAAAGTTGCAAAGATATGCCAGTAAACTATTATAGTCCAAATTATTTTCGTCTAGGGTTATCAACATGTCTCCACGGGTGGCCCAGCGATTAGCCTCCGATGTTGTTTTTGCGTGGTACATCAACACTTGCAGATGTGACTCCGCATTGAGGAAAGCCTCCAGTCCTGGAAAGTTATTGCCACGTGTCTTCAGAAGCTCCAAGGTTTTGACATCGTTTTCTCTACACTTTTTTGAAAAGTTGTCTACGAAATTGTTTATCATAGTGTAAATAATTTCAAAGAAACTGGCGAAGGCGCGCCGACTCTGATCATCGGCCACTTCCATTAACTGTAAAACGTGAGTGATGTAAAAGTCTTTCTTGTCGAGAGCTCTTTCAAATGTTTGATGCATAACCGTTATATCCTGCTTGATCATAGGGTCCCTCATCTTTAGCATCGTCGCGCGCCAATTTTGGTCTAGTTCTTCTCTTATTCTTGTCTGGAAACGTATTTCTCGCTGCAGACGCTCTCGTTTAGTTTTCTTCAGAGCTTCTTCTTTAGCCTTTTGCGCTTTTATTTTCATATCTTCTTTTTTTGCCATCTTCATCTCTTTCGTCAAAACCATTCTGTTGTATGCAATTATAAACCTCTATAATACAAATTAATATTAGTAGCTGGTTACGTTTAAGATGACAAACCAAATTTCTCAGACCGCAAACTGTTAAGATTATCTTCGTTAATTACTTTCTGCTTAGGACTTGTTAGTTACCTAACTGTTCAGTTTTTTTCTTCTCATTTTGAACAAAAGAATAAAACGAAATTGTAAGCAACACGAAAAAGTTTATTACATTGATAAATTTTACAAGTAGTTCCTTTACAAGGAAAACACAGAAGTAGTGCATATTAAATTCAAAGGTACCTAATTTGTAAATATTAATGTAACACCGAGACGAGTGTGATATCGTTTTTAAACAACACATAAAATACATGCTACACGACATACTTGCGTTAATTATTCGCAAGAATAAGTAAAACCAAGACTTACTAAACACAAATAATAAGTTAAAATTGAATGCCTCGATGTATCGGCACAACGCTATTTAGTCGGTCTTGGTTGAACAGAACTCCAATCCTTTACTTCGAATAGTCTTTTCTAACTTGAACAGTGCGATGTCTCATTAGGGCAGGTTTAACTCACACCATTCAATTTAAAAGAAACTTGGCGAGTGCAGTATCCTCATCATTGCCTTGTATCATAATTATGGAGGAGAAACTATGACGACGATACTCCACGGGTAGAAAATGTTACAACCTCTATACTTTGCATTAAAATAATGCCCATTTTCACAGGCAAGGGATCCGAACATCGCATCGCAACCACTATATCCAGTGAAATATTCACTCTAACATCTAGTTCTCAGCTTCCCTGCAAAGTTTCCATTCTTTGTATACAAAAAGAAACCACCAGATACTGGTTATAAAATCGGAGGGGAATCACTCTGCCATCCTGCCTCTCTGTCACACTACAATACTCCAGAACCAACCCTTGCACTTTGTAAAAAGTTGATATCTAGTTCAAGTCGGAGCTCGTTACAAAGCAAAGGTCGGCCAGTTCAACAAGACAATGCTATAAGCTGAGAATATTATTTTCCGTTTAATGCTCAGCATGAATATACTCCCAAACATCAGACAACTGCATCTAAGACTATTAGGTAATGACGCCTTTAAACTTCTAGTATAAACAAGAAAACATCATGAATACAAGGCGATAAATAATTGCGTCATAATATCAATGCTAGACGTCTTAAAATATAAATAGTTTATAATTTCATTCAGAAATATGAATGCAAAACATATGCTTCATAAATAATGCTGAATATTAAACTGGAAATACATATACCACACTTTTTTTTGTTATTTTATTATTTTATATATTTTTTTTACATTTTACATTTTTAAGTAATTTCCACGCTGGGAAAATTACACTAATTCTATGCAAAGTATAGCTTGTATGTTTTTTTATATGACCACTCCATACTTTGATTCGATGAGTTTACGGGCTATGCGATTTACCCTCGCACATTGGCAGTAATGTACAAGTGACGTGTCACTTGCCAGGATTGATTTATAAACAGAACATTCACAATTGACGTAAATCACAAAACAAAAACACAAATACACAACGAGCTGTATCTATAGGTCGTTGCAAATACATATTAAACTCAGTAAAATCTGATTGGAGAAAAATAATCACAAGTAAGGTACTGCAAATATGCCAGTTATAAAGCATAGCCCGAAGCTATGACATTACAAAGGCAAATGCCCGATCACGTGGGAAGTGGCGGATAAGTGCAGACTCCGGACCTAGCGACATCAACTACCTTTGTCTACCGAGAATAAGTATCCCGCTCGGATATCTTCTAGTTTGTTGCGAATAATTCTTTTTATCGAAACGTGAACGGTCAGCTAGCAACATTAGGTCGCGGGCGGTGGTTGATGTCGCTAACATCACGAGATTCACTTCTTGGTCATGATTTTGAGGTACTCCAGAGCGTTTTGGGCGGCGGAGGCCTGCGCGTCCTTGCTCGTCAACCCGGATCCGTAGCACACCGCCACCGGCAACGTCGACAGTTGCACGAGGCACTGGCTGCGGCCTGTCATCGATTTCTCTTCGATATCCACGTATGTCACCTCGAAGGATTGCTCCGAGGCGATCTCTTGCAGAAACTGCACGAAGTTGAAATCCTTGTTGTTCAATGGAGTCACCTGGAATACACCGACACATCGTAAATATAACGCGAAGCGGAATAGTAACAGACTTTATCTGCGACATGCATGAGTTATTCATTCCAAAGTGATTTCAAACGAGCAGTGAGGTTGTCATGCAACATATAAGTGAGAATGTGTGTGTAGCGTACCTGCAACTTGGCCAGGTTGGGGCCAACAGACTGTTTGAGGTGTTTGTGAAACTGCGACACTTTGTGGCTGTGACTGGTCGTCAGAGTGGAGATTTTACTATCTTTCAGATCGGCATAGCGGGCCCCCACGCCGCCCTAGAACACAACACGAATTATACAGTAAACCGAGCAGAAACGATATAACTATGTGAACGCGCTTGAGGGGGCGAAGAACTGGTGTCGGCATATATTTATACGAAAGAAAAAAACGTGTGCGAAGCAATTACAGCTTTGCACTCTCCCTCGCGCTATCAGTCATTGAGTTTTGTTCTAAGGCGAAATTGTGTGATTTTTCCAAGGATATGTTTACTGCTTCGAAATGCCGAGTGACCCCATCTCATTCATGCCACCGAAAGATAGTAAAACACCTGGCCAAGTGCAAGTGACTCTGAAGTATAGAGTCACTCACAGTGAATAGAGATTCACTTTATTGGCTGTGGTTATTCACTGAGGATCACTCGAAACAAGTCAATGCGGGCAACAATATATCAAGACAGTTAATTAGAAAGGTAATGATTGATAAAGCTCAAGAAACATCAGTAAAACGATCGCTCTGAGTGCGTTAGTTTGTTTTGTATTAAACAGAATGAAGCTTTATTTTAGTTCACACATTGTTTACCATTAAATTTTATAATTAGTAATGGATGTATTTTATTTCTTGCATTTTACTGATTTCTTGTCCAAGAATGAACGGCAGAAGGTAAATTGCTATAAAACCGCAAATCTGGACCATTTCAAAAAAGTTATTGTTCGTGTTTGGGACGAAATGCCAATATGCCGTGCGTGCTGCGTGTGGCGGATTTGAGAAACATTTAAGTTTGGTTAGAGGTGAAGGTGAAGTTATTTTAAAACATTAACTATAGTTATTTGTTACAATACAGGTAACCTTTAAATAAAATATACTTTCTATAACATTAAATAATGATTCTAATGATGTATAAATAGTGTATCCGAATTTATTGGACATGGTTAGGACATCTCGATTATTTGTACTACAAAGATACAATATAAATAAATCAACATTCAGTTTTTATTAAAATTGTTTTCGGAATTACTTTAAAAACCCGAGAATGCAGTCTCTCACAAATACGTTAAATATCTATTATCCAACTGAAATGTCGCAGGCATTTGGTTACATCAGGCAGAAGAGAGGCGGTAGCTTAGATTAGTAGTGGTGGCGTAACGGCCATACGTAACCTTCGTGATTTTTTCATGACCACCATTTAAACTAAAACCTAGTCATTTAGTTAAGTCACTGAATTTAACCAGATGCCTGCGACAGAAACACAGTGACTAACCACGATATAATTTTAGCCTTCTACTGAATGTAAGAAACAGATATACTATCGTATTTGTAAACGATTTTAACGGCTAAGACGTCGCAATAAGATCTATAGGTAGCCTGTCATGCTGGCGTCTGTACATACAATCCGCCAATCTTTACCTTTTGTTTTTCGTCAAGGAGATCTAAATAACATCACCTGTTCACCAAATCTATCTATGCAGCAGTTTAACCATCCAAAACAATTCAATTAGTCCAGTTTACACACGCTGCAGTATATTTTTTGCACGAATACAATCCGTGGAATTAATAATAACTGTCATTAAATATCGTGACGTTTTAGTGACTGTACAGACAGATAACCAGCCCTCTTCTAATTTAACTTCAATATTCATGACGTATGATGTAATTTCCAGCCAATCACGGTGCGTTTGAAGGCGTTTGCTTAAGTTATTGTTCAAGGCCCCTAGTCACAGACCATTCACTATAAGAAGTCCCCTGGGCCGCGTTCGGTTTGATCGCTCGCCGATCATGCCATCTCTTTTGCACGCGTTAATTTTGTATATGATATTCTGCTGTCAGTGATTAGTGGGCGATCAAACTGAACGCGGCCTAGGGGACTTCTTATAGTGAATGGTCTGTAGTTTCCATTTTATTACGTCACCCTCTACAGGATAATTTGTTCAAGCCAAGTATACTTCACTCCTTAATACTCATCATCAGATTTGATTTTGGCAATAGCACAAAAGCTGTTAAAATGTAATTTCGTCTATAGAAACTACTAGGGAAGAAGGAAAAAAAAAGAGGTTTCATCGTATCTCTCACCTCCTCCTCCGTCTGGAACGCCTCGGGCGGGTTATCCTGCAGCGCTTGCCACATCTTGTAGGCCGCCTGGCGCTTGGCGAGCTTCTTACTCTTGCCGGTGCCAACTTCGCGCCGCTTCAGAAGCGTACAGATGATCGTAAACTGGCGCTCATGTGGCAAACCTTCAAAATACAAACACAAGTTATTGTTGGTCTTTTTACAAAACTTCAAACTTTTTATTATTTGTTGAACACAAGTTTACAAGATTTTACAAAGTTAAAGTCTCTGTGTTACCGTATTCTCGTGAAGCAAACCTTAAATTTAGAGTTGAAAAACCTAAAACAATACAAGCCCATTTAACTTTTATCCATCTGCGTTAAAGTCTATTTTGCAATGAAAAGTTTTAGGTTATAGCAAATCTAAATATAATATTTGCTACATGAGAATAGGTGTCTCTATGTCCTGCATGTGAGGGCGTACAAAATAATAACATGCACAAATAAACAAAACATGAAAAGGAAACTAAAAAGTAAGGGTAAACAAAAGAATGCCATTATTTATTATTGCAAACAGGGAAATCGGACACAAACCTCTGAAATCGTTCAGTTTCAGACAATTCGTAAGTCCGTCGTGCGCAAACCACTTTATTGAGAGGTTATTAATGTAGATGTATTAATTATTTGCCCCAGGTCTCTGTGTGCCACCCCTACCTTTTGATTAATCGGCCCAGTATTGGTATCACTGAAGTTATAATGCCAGCGGACGGATTGATAAAAGGTAATGGAGTTTTACCACAAGGGATTATGTTTTTGGTGGAGCCCGGGAATCCAAAAAGTTAATAGGGTTGATCAATATTTATCAGCTACAAAGACATTTTTGATTGAAAAACACTTGTACTTGTCCACTTATTTATATTATTGCCCTTACCGGTTTCGCTGTTATAGCATTTTCATTTTCAAAATAATATAAATAAGTGGACAAGTACAAGTGTTTTTCAATCAAAAATGTATCAAAAGTTCCACCAAGTGCCAACAATCACAAGCATCAACTCCCCAGCTACGAAGACGATTCGTTTGATACCTACAAAAAGATATATTTTTTTTAAATAATGTAACAGACTTCCAGTTTCGTTTTTTTTTTCTATGAATAGGCAAACTCTCTGAGTTATGCTGTTATGTTTAACTGTTGCCAACAAGGCAATGACTAAAAAATATGTTGTCGGCAACAACATATATTATAATTTATGTTAGTCAGTGATATTCTATAATAATACAATGTAGGTAGTTAAATTAATTTAATTTTAAATTTTAAATTAAAAATGTAAACTTGCTTGTTTCAGTAGTAGCTACCAGTGAATAACCCAATATCAAGACAAACCTTGCAGGATTTATTGCTGTTGTATAAATAATGTATTAATGTTCTCTTTGATGATAATAAATAATATATAAATTAAATAAAAGCTCTTTAAACTGGTATTAACTTACGTCTGTTGACATTATCATCATTCTCAGCATGATATGATGGAGGAGGCCAGAAGCGAGACATGCACAGCTCCTGCAGCCAGCCCACCGGGTTTCCCATCAGCTTGTCTTCAAATGAAGTCACCACAGCATTGCTGGAACCAACATGTTAAGTATCATTCATTTGCACTAATAGAAAGTGGATTTTAATAGTTTCATAAAACATCACCTTTCATTACGCTTATGAGGGTTAGTACTGTTGTGGTACAGATTTCACCTGATCTACTTGATATAGCTAAAGTCACTACTGGGTTCATACAGGATGTACAAAGTGCATACATTAACTGAAAGTATACACCGTACCAACTTTTCTACACGCAAAATTTTGTTAACTCACGCTTCAGGCACACTTCCATTGGATGCAGGGTCATTAGGAGCATTGCCGGTAAGCTTGTCCAGGAGGGCTTTAGCTGCAGAGTGCTTGGCTTCTTTCTTAGAGCGACCAGTTCCCATTGCTGAAATAATATTTTAAATTTCTGATTAATATTCATGAAGAGACTGAAATTAATCACTTCATAATTTTTTATTAAATTGTATCGCAATTGAAAGCTTGCCAAACTTGCTTGCCATAAAGTTGTGGGAATTGAATGGGTTTAGTTTCTGCATTTATGGACCATACAGAAGGAGATTTGGGAGGGGGAATCGGACATAGTGCACATCTGCCTTGGATGATACATGCCACCAGCTAAATCTCACTAGTTATTTATTTATTTATTTATTTTCAGTTTCTTAACCTACTAACAGTTCTTAAAATAAATCGTAAGCTAAGTTAAGTAACATATATTAACCATATATACAATAAATGCAAAAATATAAAAAAGATTGCTTAATAAAAACTACGAATATATGATACAAATTTGGACAGAGACACATTAAATATATCTAGGTCAGGATACTGATCGACCAACTTATTTGGTTGTTTTTGTCAGTGTATGAAGTGGAGGAAGAGATAGGCAGAGCACTACGTTTCTACTTAGGTTATAGTGGACCGCCAATACAAACTCGAAGTTATTGAAAGGAGGTCCTCAATTCAATTCAAGTAATCACTTTCCCAATTGAATGGAACAACCACAGATCAACTCAAGAAAAATAATGCAGCCTGAAGCATTTTGCAATTAATCCTTGATAAAAAGTATTTGGATCAGCCAGTTTTTTTATAAGCAGACTCTGGTTTTGCCCCATACAATAATTTAGTCAGAAGGTATAAAACAATAATAGCTTACCAACAAGATCAGCTACAGTGACTCTGTAGCGGAATGTTGGCTCATGAATCATTCCCTCAATCTGCACTAGCTCATACTTGGGCACTGTTCCACGACGAGCAAGCAGCTCCTGTAGGACTGATACCGGTGTTTTCATTGGCAATGACTCCATTTCCTAAAATGAAATAAAATAATACAAAGCTAGATCAGGATCTATGGATTGACGAGTATTGTTAGGCAGCTAAACACCCCAGATTCTGTGGGACCATCCCACAATGGCAGTTGTAATGCTGCATTGGTCATATTTTAATGACATTAACTGTGAATTCTGTCCTGTCCTTGTCTTTTCAATACAGAAACAAAAAGACAGAATGCTTAAATTAAGTTTAGTCCTGTTAGGTACACCAAATCAACCCCAAAATCTTCGTATAGTTTGGTGGCACCTAATCTGAGGCTGAGATTAGTCGTCTATAGGGCCTAAAGGACGGTTTATTGAAAACTTCTTGAGTCACAAAAAACGTCTCCTTCAAATCAGCTGATTGTTATGTATCGAGAAATGAATTTAAATATATTCTGCTAGCTGACCGGCTCCCACTTCACATAATGAATATCCATAATATTGGACAAAGAACTTTTCTTCAAAAAAAGCGTGTTCCACTATGTTATGGCTCCCAGGAAGAAATTGATTGAATTAGTAATTAAAATATTATTATGAATTTAACCTTTTTGTCTGTATTTTCATCTTTTAACTTCTACATCTACACTATTATATAATAAAGAGGAAAGATTTGTTTGTTTGTTTGTATAAAAACAACCTACCTACATATTAGGTAAGATTTCGAAATCACCTACCTCCACTTACGGTAAGATTTCCATTCTTCAGGGGTGTTGTATAAACCAAGGACAAAGATTCAAGTTTTCTGCAATTGGCCTGCTTCGAGAGCCATGGAAAAAATTATAAACAGGGAATTCTTAGGTTGTTAGTCTAAGTCTGTAAAATTTCAGGATATATTTTTCCCTGACCTTCCAGTAGTTTCCCAAAAATTTCCGTGAAAGATGAAATTCCTCAACTTTTCCATCCTTATTGGCAAACTAATATCTATCGCAATCACTCTCAAATGTATAGTGATTAGCTAGAAATGACATCACACATCACTTTTAGCCAATCATGATACCTACATCTGAAAGAGACAGACAAGACCCCTGGTCTGATGTGGCTATACAGGGTACACCAGGTGACCAGGGTACCTAGCACAGTAGACCATATCGAGCTGATGATATCCACTGTCTGTCCCTCTCTAAGTAGATCAACAGAGTGAGACCGAGCACAGTATCAAGCGCTATCAAGCTTGATATGGTTTGCTATGCTAGACTAGCAGGTGCATTTGAATAAATCAGTGTTTCAGTTTTCACCAGTTTTTAGGCTCTCCTAATGCCTTATCTCAGCACACCAACACACTCTCAGGCTGAGATTCAGAGTGCATTTTGAGTCCGAACTCAAGAGGAACTCAATCTTACAAACGTCACTCTAGTATGAGATCACGTCGCTTTTTGAAGTTTGTAAGATTGAGTTCGGATTCAAAATGCACTCTGAATCTCAGCTTCATTCTCTTCCAATCCCCTAGAATTTCTCATATTGACATTTCATAAAGTTGGCTAACTTAGGGTATTGCATAAACACCATTTTTTATTGTGAACAGAGCTACTCTGCTGCCTTATCGACACTAATCCATTTTGTATGCTTCAGCTGCCTTTACAGGAAATCAATAAAACAAAAGGCATACTAACACGTTGCTCGGTTAAATACGTACCCTCTTAGCGGCTTCGTCCAGGGGAAGGCGTTCCAGGTTGTTGGGAGGCTTCGGGCGGCTCTGGTAACGGCGACGGGGCCCGTGAGGAGCATGCTCACCGTCAGGGCCCGCTCCATGCACCGGCATATTGTGTACCACGCCCGGCACGCCACCGTGAACGACTCCCGGGTGCGGATGTACTACGCCGCCGTCCATCTGCGAGAACATTATCTCTGGTCACGACTACAACCTCAAAAACTAATAATTTCATCCAAAAACTAAGTCTTGCGGCTTCACATGTGATGCGACATGGCCGCCAATGCACTAATCAAGATGGCCTCGCGCGCGCCGCGTGCCGGTGTGCCAACTGATTGCTACAAATAAGAAGCACTACATTCCGATGCAGGATATTTAGACAGCCCTTCAGCCAAATATTGAGTATTTAATTATGAAATGCGTGTAAATACACGGAAAATTAAATCGTGTCATGTGTGAAAACTTACCATATCCAAGTAATTTCTTACAGAGTAGTATACGAGACCTCACGATAACACTGGAATGAAAATTCAAGAATTTTTATCATGATACATGATGTATTTACAGTACAATGAAAAAAACAACAATTTTAGTACCATTCGCTTCTCGCCGGATTTCAGATTTTTCAGAAATAAAATAAAATGGTAGAGAAGTGAGTCTAGTGAGTGAGTGAGAATGAGTGAAGTGAGCAGTGTTGCCGGTAGTCAAACTAGAAAAAGTCCGAAACCGAATCAGAAATTACCCGAATTACCCGTTTTGTGAATGTAGGTAGTTTTTTTTTTCAAAAGAAGAAATAAAATTAATATTAATTACCTTGTTTTCATTTTGACATTTCCAATACCTCTTTTAAAATTAACAGGAATGTGTTTGTTTTAAAAGTGTTTTAATTGATAAGGTGAAAAAAAATTACAATTAAAGATATATTTAAGTGAAGTTTAATATTTTAAGTCGTTGTTACCAAATAAAATAATTAATAAAGAATTTTCTACATTCACATTCGATTTTGGTGAAAATGGACAAATAAAAAGAAAAATTTATCAACAGTGAAAGATTTGTTCGTTTGTTTGTATGTTTGAGGTAAACTTTGTAACTACTGAACCGATTCTAAAAATTGCTGAGTAACAAGGACTATATTTTATTTTGATAAAAGTAAGTTTTAAGTTTGAAAATTCAATATTTGTGAACCATGTCGGGAGAAAAAACGCTGCTTAGCTGCTTTATCGGTATACCTTGATCAAATGGTTAGTTATACGTGATAAAACTGGTTGATTTTCCATATGAGGAAACTGCATCAGTTTAATCTGACTAAAGATTTCTATCGACAACAATCCTGACACACTTCTTGCTAATATTAAGGTTGAAAAAGTGACTACACCCAGGTTTAAACACAGATACATTAAATACTATGGTTTAAGTGATGATTTTTTCCCATACCGGAAAACTGTATCAGTTTAATGTGACTACTCTACTATTCTTGCTAATATTTAGCTTGAAAAAGTGATTATAGACAGGTTTATGGACTGATTTTTTCCCATACGAGAAAACTGTATCAGTTTAATCTGACTACAGATTTCGATCTACAACGATCCTGACACACTTCTTGGCACTTTGGTAAAACATGGTGATGGTCTGATGATGGGACTGGGAGATGGGTACGGGATCTTCTCAACGGACAACAGCAGACCCTTCGAGATTGGGCTTATTTGATTGGTATTTATTAGCACTTTGGTAAAACATGGTGTCCATTGCATACAGTCTTTCAAAAAATCATATTCTTTTGTTTTCCATATTTCCACGAAAATCTCTTCGACGCGGACGGAGCCGCGGCGGGCAAAAGCTAGTAATTAAATAAGTTGATTTTAAAGGTATTTATAACTTTCCAGAGCAAGCCACAAATCAAAACGGAACAAACAGCAAAATAATCGTGCTTTGTACTGATGATTTGTGTATGCATCTCTTTTGCTCGTCGTTTTAGGGCGGATTTGTCTCACTCATTTCATGATTCTCACACACACACAAATAGTAGAGAAAGATAGGATGTGTTCAATTATGCGCTGTAGCTGAGTCAAGAGGATTTAATAAAAAAAAACTTGCTTTTTTTTAATTGACGGTACAGGTTTTTTACCCGGCAGTCATGGTTACCTGCAACAAACCTGCTTAGGGCCTAAATTACCTTAAATAGAGTAAAAATGGCCCCACCGGCAACGCTGCTTTGATGTGATGTTGAAAAAAATCTTCTTGCTTGCCCTATCTAATGAGAGTCTGTATATGAGCATCTCTTTTGCCTCATCGGACTCAACACACACACACACACACACACCCTCACAAAAAATAAGGATAAGATTCATTCCGTTTGGCGCATTCACGCATGATGTGCCTCAAATTATTTCGTTTTGGGCATTTGATTTAACAGGAGAAAAAAGATTTTTGTGTTTGTCGCAAAATTACCCGAAATTACCCGCCAATCATGATTACCCGCAACATACCCGTTTAGTGCCTAAATTACCCGAAATCGGGTAAAAATACCCGTACCGGCAACGCTGGAAGTGAGTGAAGTGAAGTGAGTGATGGGAACCGCTCGGTTTAAAAAATAACACAAACACCGGTTTTTAAAAATCTGATAGATCTATTTATTTAAAAACCGATAGCTTTCAGGTTTTTATTTATAAATACCTCTAACTTTTTATTTGTTCGTGTATCTGAAATTCCGAACACTAACTTCAGAACACGACCCACATTTCAGCGTTGCCGGTACGGCTATTTTTACCCGATTTCGGGTAATTTAGGCACTAAGCGGGTATCTTGCGGGTAATCATGACTGCCGGGTAATTTCGGGTAATTTTGCGTCAAACACTAAAATATTTTTTTTCCTATTAAATCGTATTGACTCAGTTGATGCCAAAAACGAAATAATTTTGAGGCACATCATGCGTGAATGCGCAAAACGGAATGAATCTTATCTTTATCTGAGAGGGTGTGTGTCTGCAGCGATGAACTGTGCAGCCACTGCAAAAAGTTATTGTCGAGATATGGCAATGTTTATCTATGTTTTTTTTTTGTAGCTATACTGATGTCTCTGTGTGTGTGTAAAACCGCCATTGCTTTGAGCGTGTACCATTTTCTTATTTAACAATAAAACTTGCTTTATAAACAGATTCAATCAAGGCTATTCATTCCACAACCTTCCAACAGGTTTTGGGCCCAGGCTCATTGAATCTGTTTTCAGGTCAGACGCTTTTGACAAGTTTTATTTTCTGCGAGCTGAAGAATTTGAGGTTAGGAACACGCGTCGTCATACTTTGCGAAGATGGAACCGCAGTCCTCGAGTTTGAAGTTATCCGGTGGAGATAACTGGGCTGTCTGGAAGTTTACGACTGAAGTTATCCTGAAAGGAAAAGGATATTTTGATGTGGTGAGCGGCAACACACCAATGCCTGAGTCAGCAACTGAGAAGACGGCTTGGATGACAAAAGATGCCAAGGCCCAAGAAGTCATTGTTACAAGGATGGAAGCTGCCCCAATCACGCATCTGTTATCGTGTTGTACGTCTGCTAGCATGTGGGCGAAGTTGAAGGCTGTGTATGAGAAAGAATCCGTTGTAAGCATACATCTTTTGCAACAAAAGTTCTTTTCCATTCATTTTGGTGAAGACTCTGTGTCGACGTTCCTATCAAAGCTGGAGGATATAAGGACCAAGCTGAAGCAAGCAGGAGAGCCAATATCTGATAAGATGATCATCACAAAGATACTAATGACCTTGCCGGAAAGGTTCAAGCACTTCCGTTCGGCTTGGGAGTCTGTGCCTGTAGATACTCAGACTATTGAAGAGTTAACGTCGAGACTGTTGATTGAAGAAGAGAGATTTGAGTCCCCAAATGAAGGCGAAGTAGCGTTGGCCAGTGTAAGCAGACCACCTCATCATGGTCTTGTGAAGTGCTACACTTGTGGAAAGGAAGGCCACATTTCGAGAAACTGCGCTGCTAATAAGAGAGGCTATAGAGAGTCCAGAACGTGCCACTATTGTAAGAAGAAAGGGCACTTGTTGGCTGATTGTAAAGCGCTGAAACTGAAGAATAAAACTGCTCCTGATGTCAACGCTTTTATGTGTACTATCACTGAAGAATCTGAAAAGTTCTGGTTTATGGATACGGGAGCTAGCGATCATATGTGTGGAGAAAAACGGCTGTTCCAGTCTTTGTGTGAGGTAAAGAGCTCTAATAAAGTGACTGTCGGAAATGGAAAAGCTCTTGATGTGATGGGTCATGGAACTGTAGAACTATTTGCGTGGAATGGTGAAAAGTTCTTAAAAACTGTGCTGAGTAAAGTGTTGTATGTGCCTGAACTAAAGTTCAATCTATTTTCAGTAGGAACTGTGATGGACAAAGGATTAAGCTTAGTGTCGGATAAAAAACATTGCGAGTTTGTGAATGACAGAGGTGAAGTTCGTGCAGTTGCAAAACGCGTAAACAAATTGTATCGTATGCTCTTTACGTTGAACGAAACGCAATCTGAACTGTCAAAAATTACAAGTGACTATAAAACGCATTCCGAAAACTCTTGTCTGCAAGCAAAATCGAAACGCAAGTTTGACATTTGTGATTGCGACGTTGGACAATCTTTGGATGGATTTTGTTGTTTAACTAAGAAAGTGGAGACTATGAGTGTGTGGCATAAAAGGCTATGTCATCAGAATAAGAAGTACATAAAGCAATTCCTGGATAGCAAGAACATAAGTTACGTTGATGATCTGAGCATATGCGAGGAGTGTTTGGTAGGCAAACAATCGCGCTTGCCATTTCCACCGAGTTCGTCGCGCGCTAAGGAAAAGCTGGAGCTAATACACGCTGATGTTTGTGGTCCATTTGAGAATGTGTCACTTGGTGGTGCGAGATAAATGAATGAATGAATGAATGAATAAACACTTTATTGCACACAGAACAAGATATTTACAAATATACAAAGAACAGACAGAAGGCAAGGGCGGACTTATTCCTAAAAGGAATTTCTTCCAGTCAACCTTGGGAAAATATAAAACATTTTTATTGAAGAAATTCACATCAGTGCATAGGTACATTCTAAGTTAGTTCTAAATCTATAATCTAATTATAAATATACTAAATACAAATACATACTTAAATACACAAATACATCCATACAAATAACCAAGTAGCTTAGTCAGTAAGTCATTCAGAGAGAGGAGAGGTAAAATTTTTTCAAGTGATATTTAAAAGAGGACACAGAAGGAAGATCTTTGAGATTTTGCGGAAGTTCATTCCAAAGCCGAACAGCATTGACCGTAAAAGATTTGTTTGATATTTTTTGTTACTGAAGGACGACTACTCAGGTTTGCGCACTGTTTTCTTCCTGAAACACAAAAGTGAAGTAACGTCGGCGATAAAAGGCTTCGTTTCGTACTCAGAAAGGCAAACAGGAATAAAGATCAAGTGTATAAGAAGTGACAACGGCCTGGAATTTGTAAATAGAGAGTTGGGAACGTTTCTGAGTTCATGCGGCATTGTTCACCAACGTAGTGTCGTATACTCGCCACAACAAAATGGACGAGCTGAAAGAGAGATGAGAACCCTGGTTGAGGCCGCTCGCTCCATGATGACAGGCTTGCCGAAGTATTACTGGGCAGAGGCTGTAAACACAGCCGCATACACCTTGAATAGATCCAGCCCGAGCCCTGTGGAAGGTAAAACACCTTATGAGGCTTTCTATAAGAAAGAGACACTTGCCGAGGAGTTCAGAGTGTTTGGCTCACGAGTTTCTGTGCTGATACCTAAAGAGAAAAGGTTGAAACTTGATCCCAAGAACAAGATTGGAGTATTTGTGGGATATGATGCTGATGTGAAGGGATATAGAGTGTTCATCCCAAAGAGCAGGAAAGTGGAAGTTCACCGTGATGTAGTTTTCTTGCCGCCACAGCCGATGGAATCTGAAACTAAAAGAAAAAGTAATACATTAGATGTTGAAGATATAAATACAGAATTTGAGAGAGAAATGTTGTCTGTGGAGACTCCGGAAGAGTTGGAAAATGTGATTGAAGTGGGAGAGGATTGTGTTAACTCTACACCTAGCAAAGACAGCTATTGTTCTGTAGTGGATGAAGAAGAGGTTGAAATGCAACCTACAGACGATGTGGACCATAACCCGGGAAGTGGTTACCGTCTGCGTCCTAGAGAAAATATAAGAATGCCAGCGTGGACAGATGATTATGAGACCGGCTTGATGAGCGTGACAAACGAAGAACCACAGTCTTATAACGAAGCTGTTAGATGCATAGATGCACCTCAGTGGAGAAAAGCGATTCAGAGAGAACTACAAGCACTGAAGGAAAATTGTACGTGGGAATATGTAAGAAAAAGGAATGACTACAAGGTCATTGACACCAAGTGGGTGTTTCGTTTGAAAAATGATGAAAAATGTGAGGTTACATCCTATAAGGCAAGGTTAGTAGCTAGAGGTTTTCAACAAGATGTGTCATTTACTGAAACTTTCAGTCCAGTAGCGAGGCTAACGTTTGTTCGTTTGTTTTTAGCGTTTTGTAACCAAAACAACATGTTAGTACATCAGTTAGATGTTTGGAGTGCCTTTTTATATGGTGAGATAGAGGGAGATGTATACATCTCTGTACCTCAGGGATGTGAATCTAGTGAAAATTTTGTATGTAAATTAAAGAAAGCGCTCTATGGGCTAAAAGATTCACCCAAGAACTGGAATAAAAAGTTTCATGATGTAATGCGTAAGTTGGGCTTTGTAAGATGTGATTATAATAATAATAATAATAATAAAATTCTTTATTGCACACTATAAAATTTTTGTACACAGGCGAGCTTAATACTATTTAGTATTTTCTACCAGCTAACCTTTGGCAATGGGGAAGTTGTTGGGGGTAGTGCCATGATGTCAGAATAGTATAGATACAATTTTAAATAGATATATTATTTGTCACTAAAATACTCAATAAATTATAATATTACACTACATCCTAATAAACATATACAATATTAAGAACTAACAACATAATGTGATAAAATACATATACTACTTGCAAGTTTACATACATAAGTACTCAAAGACTCGTCGATAGCTTTATTGAGGAGAATTGATCGAACAACTCAAATCATTATAAACAAAAGATTTAATTTATCATGGATCGTTCTGCAAATCAAGAAAGTGTTGCTTTATCTTAGTCTTGAAGACTGACACAGATGAAGCTTCACGGATGTGTAGCGGCAAACGGTTCCATAAGCGTATTGCACTCACGGTAAAAGAATTTGTATACATGCATGAACTATGCTCAGGTGTGCGAAGAAGCCAAGCCTTGCTAGGACGCTGATTGCGGTCGAGGGACGAAAGGGGCACAAAACGTTCTTTAAGATAAGATGGGGAACTAGGGTTATGGAGAATACCATAAAGAAACGTCAAAATATGGGAATCTCTACGGAACCTGATATTAAGCCAATTGAGTTCAGTGCGGAATTTGGAAATGTGATCATACTTACGCAGTCCGAATATGTAACGAATGCATAAGTTGAGAAGACGGTCAAGCTTATTAAAAAGTTCCATAGTGAGGTCGGGATAGCATACATCCGCATAATCTAAGATGGGGAGCAACAATGAATTAACAAGAGTAACTTTAGCAGAGTATGGCAGAAACTTTTGCATGCGTTTAAGAGCATGCAAAGATGCAAATATTTTTTTGCTGCTTTCAGACACATGCAAATCCCAAGACATGTTATTTCTAATGTGCAAACCCAAATTTTTTACCTCGGTACAGTAAGGTAGTGGTATATTATTGAAGCAAACTTGGGGTAAGGTATGTAAGTCAAGTTTGTCCACTAGGGCCCTACTTCCTAGGATTATTACTTGCGTCTTAGCAGGATTAACTAAGAGTCCATACTGCTCTGTCCAAACACTAATAGAGTCGAGATCGATGTTTAACTTCTGAACAGTATGAGACAAAGAGTCCTGCTTGCAAGATAAATACAGCTGCAAGTCATCGGCATACAAGTGATAAGAGCTGAAGTTCACAACAGAGACAAGAGTATTTATGAAAACAGAGAATAGTAATGGAGATATAACCCCACCCTGCGGAACTCCAGCTGTCACGTCACACCAATTGGAGAATTTGTCGTCAATACGTACGCGCTGCTGACGCCCATGTAGATACGAATCAAACCATGTTAATAATCAAACATTATGAGTATTGTCTATAATCAAGAAATAAAGATGGTTGTGAAACTTACCTTATGTTGTATGTTGATGATTTGTTATTGTCTTCTAGTGAAGCCTGTGAACTTGAAAATGTAAAACAACTGTTGAGCAATAATTTTAAAATGAAAGATTTGGGTTTGATTTGTAATTATTTAGGGATTCATGTAAGTCAAAATTTAAGGGAGGGAACTATTAAGATGGATCAAACTAACTATTTAAAAAATGTTTTGAAAAATTGTAATATGTCAGAATGTAAACCTTGTTCGACCCCTATGGATGATAATTTTGATCACAGTATACTTAAGAGAGACAAATCTGAGAGTCAAGAAATAGAGACTAGATGTAGGAAAGTAATTGGGTCCCTTATGTATGCTATGTTGTGTTCAAGACCTGATATTTGCTTTGCTATAAATATATTGAGTAGATACCAGTCATGTGCGAGTGAGGACTTATGGGTCGCTATAAAGCGTGTGCTACGTTACATTCAAGGTTCTTTACACTTGTGTTTAATATTTACAAAATCAAAGAGTTGTAACATTATTAGTGGTTTTGTTGATTCAGACTGGGCTGGAGACAAGGCCGATAGAAAGTCAACGGGTGGTTTTGTGTTCAAACTATTTGGTTGTAGTGTGTCATGGGTTGCAAGAAAACAATCAACCGTTGCCTTGTCATCAACCGGGGCTGAATTTGTAGCACTAAGTTTAGCCACTAGTGAGGCTTGCTAGTTACAAGGCTTATATAAGTTTCTTTCTGGTTTAGATACCATTGTTACTCTGTATGAGGATAATATGTCTGTAATTGGACTGTGTAAGAATCCTCAATTCCACCACAAATTGAAACATGTGGATATTAAGATGTTTTTTGTGAGGGAAAAGTTCTATGATAAAAAAAATTGTATCGAGTATGTTAGCACAAATGATCAGGTGGCTGATATTTTTACAAAACCTCTAGGTAGAGTAAAATTCGTAAAGTTTAGAAATGTGTTGGGTTTTAATGAATAATTTTCTTTTAATTTTTGTTTTGATTTGTATGGATGATTAACATTGAGGGAGGGTGTCGAGATATGGCAATGTTTATCTATGTTTTTTTTTTGTAGCTATACTGATGTCTCTGTGTGTGTGTAAAACCGCCATTGCTTTGAGCGTGTACCATTTTCTTATTTAACAATAAAACTTGCTTTATAAACAGATTCAATCAAGGCTATTCATTCCACAACCTTTTAACAGTTATAAACGACCATTTCACATGACTTTGACAAGCATCGATGCAAGCATCGAGCAGCTCAAATAATTTCCGCCGATTTCTGTAGCGTATAGGCTATCTGTCATGATGACCGTTTAACACAAATCCATCGCTGCACCCGTTACACAACTCATCGCTGCAGCGATGCAATCCTGTTAAATACGACAATTGTTTAGTAACAAGACTGTGCACTGTCCAATTTTGCTCAACTAAACTGGATTTTATTACCTTATATGTAAGGTTGTAATTAGTATGATACCAATTTCAAGCGAAAAACGAGCCGAGCGATATAGCTGTCACTACCCGTGTATCCTTGTCTAGCAAAATGCCAGTGTATATAATATATACAATATACTCATATATGTAGTGTTGTTGAGTTTCTAAAGTGTTAGAAAGGGATCAACGAGTGCCAACACCCATCTCGCTCGGCTCGTTTTTCGTATCGTAGTGCACAGTCTTGTTCTCTATACAATATCTTTGGTGTTGAGTCCGATGAGGCAAAACGTGCGAAAATGATGCCAATATATAGACTCTCATTAGATAGGGCAAGCAAGAAGATTTTTTTAAACATCACATCAAAGCAGCGTTGCCAGTGCGCTTATTTTTACTCGATTTCAGGTAATTTAGGCCCTAAGCGGGTTTGTTGCAGGTAACCATGACTGCCGGGTAAAAAAACTGTACCGTCAATAAACAAAAGTAGTTTTTATTTTTATTAAATCGTCTTGACGCAGCTACTGCGCATAATTGAACACATCCTAATCTTTCTCTACTATTTGTGTGTGTGTGAGAATCATGATATAGGTGAGCCTAATCTGCACTAAAACGACGTGCAAAAGAGATGCCTACACAGATCATCAGTAGAAAGCACGATTATTTTGCTCTTTGTTCCGTTGTGTTTTGTGGCTTGCTCTGAAAAGTTATAAATACTATAAAACGTGAAAATTTCGAGAGAAAGGATCCTTTAAAATCAACTCATTTAATTAAAGGTTCATTGTTGATAAATTATTATTTTTATTTGTCAATTTTCACCAAAATGGTCTGAATGTGAATGTGGAAAATTCTTTGATAATTATTTTATTTGGTAACAACAACTTAAGATTTAAACTCTACTTAAAATATCTTGGATTCTGTGAAAAATAACTTGATTAAATTGTCATATGTACCAACTAATAATAATATTGCTGATATCTTAACTAAATCACTATGTCTGAACAAGCATACATATTTTTGTAAGAAACTTAATATTGGTTAACTGTACACGTACACTAGAACTGCATTTGTATAACTAAATATTTGTATAACTACATACACTTAAGATATTTTAACATAACTACATAAATATATAGATAATACTTCAGTTCATTAAATTTGTAATTTAAACATAAGCAAAGCATGATGTTAAAAAAAAACTTAATTATTTTTCTTTAATGTGCAACATTGAATTTATTTGATTTGTAAATTAATGTTGAGGGGGAGACAAGAGAGACAACCTTATTGAATTCAAAATTATTAAAAAGATATATATGTTGTAGGTTTAGTAAAGATTTTTTTTAAAGTGTAAACTGTTATAAATATTTCAAGTAAAATATTAAGTAGCAATTACAAGATAATGTCTTCAAAATGTAGCCAGCTTAAGTAATTGCTTACTGTAAATTTTTCATACTTTTATTATTTTCTTTTTGTACATTGCAATATCTAGTAAACATTTTGCGTCATCCTGCGATGTGATAGTCATTTTGATGCACTTTTGATCCGTTTTAACAGGAGTTGAAATATATATCTTAAGTAGTTGCGAATAAAATAATTATACCTTGGGTCCTGATCACTTACCAAGTCTCCATAATGAATTATGCTAATATTTTTATGGCAGTGCAAATAAGTTACATCGTTTTGCGGACCGTCTCACGTCATCGCTTTCTCTCTTGCAAATATATAAGATCAGACAGAGCTTACAACTTCGTGTCGGGGCTTATACTGAACATTCCGATTTTAAATATTAACTCTCTTGTGCATTCGTCATCTGGAGTACCAAGCCCCATCACGCGATACGTAAACTAATTAGGAAACGCGCGCGATATCATTTGATTAGTCCGTCGGCAGATGGCGTTGTTTGATTCGATTTGAAAAGGCTTTGCGAGTTGTCGCGAAGTTTGCATGAATTGCCGTCGTATTGCAATGATTAATTGAATTTTGAATGAGCTGTGTTTGCAGATTTGTTACAGTGAAGATTTGGTTTTAAACATAAAAGATTTTTGCAGCAAAAGCTAATCCGGTAAAACTTTTGGACGCTCCGACGCGTTTTTTGAAAGTATACAAGACTAGTTACACACAGGTTGGGACTGCTCACGTAATTAACTGTAATAGGACATCGATTCCTTGGGAAGTATACATGATTATTATACACTTATCGCGTATATATTACAATACATGCGCTAACATTGTGTACGAAAAATATACTGCACTAGTTACCATTAAGATATTATTATGGTAAGTGGGCGAAAAATCATTCAACAAAAGTAAAAAAATTGGTGCGACGACGAGGCTCCGACAAATCTGCCAGAGTGGTGCTTTATTTGGAACAACAATAACTTATGATTATGTAAAAATAGGATTACAAAAAATTAACTTTATACAGCCAATAATTAAATAAATTGTCTATCCATGATACAATAAACGTGCTGGGTGAAAAACTGCACAATAATGGTCCTGCGAACCCTGGAGTCTTCGGTAATATATATGAATAATGAGGACGATCTAAAAAAGATAAAATAGTAGGTGATATTATATATTGTGTCCTTTTTGAGGTTTTCCTTACTCTTTTATTTCATTTTTTGTGTTTTTGTTTGTTTGAATCACAGCGAATTGTTCAATATTGTTTGAAGTCTTTAGTAATTAATAGCATTTCTAGTATTGATCACAAGAAATTGATGCGTAGTTTGAGAGCCCTTGATAGCTCTAAGCCGATAACCGACTTGGTTAGTCACTTTCCGAATGTTCTACGGCTCATGGGAGTTGTCGCGCGCATTCTGCTAGCCTACCTTCTGTTTACTTATTTAATAACATTTAATTACTACTATGGTGTTTCCCCTAATTACAAACTTGTGAACATATGCCTATACACTCGTGTGTGTTTTTTGGTGGGTCGTATTAAATTTATCCTTTCGAGTAAACATTCAGTAGGTGGAAAATATAATAATTATGGGTATACTCGTAACGCAACAACGCAAATTGGGTTCAACTTTTGATTTAAAAAGTACCTTTGTTTTAACTAGCGTAAGGCTATTTTTACATAGTTGTAACAAAATAATATTTATAATAATTAAACCCGCATTGTTGCATATACTGCTGCGCCATAATATATTTTTTGAATGTTTTATAAGCCTAATGATTTATATGTTTTTAGTACTTCTTTTTTGTGTGTAAAATGGCCCTAAATCTTAGAATTTATTATCAGAATTGCCGTGGATTACGGACAAAAACTCAGTTATTTCTTAGGAACTTGTTATTGCAGGACTGTTATATATTATTTAAGGGCTATCAAATCGATTTTTTATTTGATCGATCTTTGATTATCCAAACTATTTTTTGTTAATTACTAAATTGGTTAAATTAAACGAACCAATAACTCCAGAGCTTGAGAGTTCAAAGTTTTTTTTTGTTTTTCT
Source organism: Ypsolopha scabrella (assembly GCA_910592155.1). Lineage (NCBI taxonomy): Eukaryota > Metazoa > Arthropoda > Insecta > Lepidoptera > Ypsolophidae > Ypsolopha > Ypsolopha scabrella. The sequence continues at coordinate 18,277,075 of OU342975.1, read as the reverse complement.
CGGAATTTCACCAATAACAAAACAAAAATCAACAAACGTCAAAACAAATTGCACGTCAAGCAAGCGCAACGAAAACACAAACCGCATACAAGATGTACTCATACTGACCCGATCCTATATGATGGCCGCACCGATTCATCGATATATTTTCGATTATGTAGTGTCAGTACCTATGGGTTAGCGTTCCGATCCACGCATCAGGTAGCAAAAAGACATTTTTATTTACTGAATCTTTTCTTCGTTAAATTTAACGAATACACTGAGATTTTTGTTCCGATTTATAGAGGCATTATTTATTGGGTTTTTGCAATAATTATTTACATTATTTCTAAAACCTATTGTTTTCTTTTGTGCCTGGTGTATGTACAGTGGAGCCCACATCAAGCTAAACACTTTCAGTTTATGCTGACCTCTCATTGTATAGGCTTCCCATACAATGAGAGGTCAGCTTATACTCAATGTGTATAGCTTGATGTGGGCTCCACTGTACTATGGTGTGAGTAGTATAGGTGAAACGGAAAATTACGAACTGTCACCCATATCATGATATCTCGGACAGCCTATAGTCAAACTAGTACTAATACTAACTTTGAGAAGTATAAAATATAAAGGAACCTTTAAATACCGTTTTTTTTTTATTTGTAATCGGTCACATCACTAATGATGAGATTTTTTTTATTGTGTTGCCATTTTTATTTTAGTTTAGTTTTTCAAAGATTATGGGCCGCATTCAGTTTGATCGCCCGCTCATCACTGACAGCAGGATAGCATATACAAATTCAAAGCGTGCAAAAGAAATGTCACGATCGCCCGGTGTGAGCGGGCGATCAAACTGAACTCAGCCAAGTAAAGTTATACAAGAGGAGAGCTCTCTCGCCTCAGATTATGGAACCCTCTCGCGGTCTATGATGAATTGATGAAAAAGTGTGAAAAAGGTTTAATCCTCATTGCTCGTGGACACTCGCGGGCTCGCGGTTCATTCGCGCCAACCACATATGTATAATTTAGTAATAATTAGATGTCTGTGGTGCTAAGCCAACCAACATAAAACAGCGTTCACTGTTAACAGCAGTGAACTATACTGCCATCTAGCGATCAGCCCCAAACAGAATTCAATAAACAAGTGTAGCGCTTTGAGAGTCCGCGCCACTGACATCTGTGGTATTAATAGAGGTTACTAGTTAGTTTATGTAAACATATGATCTATGTTAGAGGTCATATCAGTGGCCCGCGCAGACAGAAAGCGTTCAGGCACAGAAGATATATGAATCTTATGTATGAATCAGAGGTGCAATTGTGTAAATCAACCGTATTCAAATTCGATTGTCATTCGGCTAAGCAAATAAGCCCGTTTGACCGTACATTTTTGGTTTTCAACAAGAAAACAAGACAATCGTATTCATTTGACAGCCAAAAATTTACGATTTCAATTGTCAAACGGGCTAATTTGCTTAGCCGAATAGCCATATGACAATCAATTTGAATACGATTGGCGTAGTAGTCTCATCTACGAACTTAACGGCTATATTTTGTTACCGCGCAATAAAAAAATATTTTCATGAATACCAAAATTCAAAGTCAAATACTTATGTATCTCTCTATGGGGTGAAATTAAATCAACCGACCAAATTCATACTGGAGACTCGGTTAGTAATTAAAACCCAGGTTCAGTTATCCCTTTGGCCTATTTCGAAAAATACCTATTTTTTGATCCCTTGCTGGTTGGACTAGAGTGCAGGCACTGAGGGACAAAAATTTTTTTTTAAATTTCGCCTGTTGGGTCATTAAACCTTGTTTCTGATGACTAATCGAGTCTCCAGTATGAATTTGGTCGGTTGATTTAATTTCACATACGGACGTTCTAACTTATACTAATAATAACGTGTAAGTAGTAAAAAGTCGTGTCTGTACATCAAATATAATACCTATTTTAAATTTAATGAAATCTGTTACTGGTATTGTACTGAAGCAAAAACTATAGTTTTATTTTTTATTTTTGTCTGTCTGTCTGTATGTATATGATTTTCGTTTTAACTTGAGAATCACTCAACAGATTTGGGTGAGTTTTTTTTTATTATCACCGTAGTCACCTTGGACAACATCTATACCTACTAACAATAAAGAAGTAAAAAAGTCGTGTCTGTAATAATTGAATTTTTTCGCAAAATTTTAAATGAAATGGATTATTATTTGAATTGTACCGAGGGAGGCCAAAATCACCATTTTTAGAATTTTTGTGTCTATATCTCTGTTTGTATATGTTCCGTTTTAACTCGAGAACCATTCAACGAATTTGGATGCGGTTTTCGTTATCATCATCGTTGTGATTTTGGTCAACATACAGTGTCCATAAAATAAGGCCCAAGCCGAAAACGGGGCAGAGTTTGAAAAAACGCGGGCGGAGGTGCGGGCAAAGGCTTGTTAATAATATTTATTACATTATAATTAAAATTAAAAATATATTGGGCCATATCCAGGATCACGTTGAATTATATAGGTACTAAGGTCCTACAATAATAATAATTCTAGGGCTAGGTGGTTGGTCCAGGGTCGTATACAGTTGTGTACCGTTAACTCGACAAATAAAAGAAAAAATTTCGTCAGATTTCTTTTTTCACTTCCCTGTACAAAGTGATTCAATCCACTGACAAAATATACAGGATGGAAAGTAAGGCGGTCACTTGGGGGAAAGTTCTCGAAATATCAATGGTAGGAAATTTTACTAAAAAGGAAAATTCCTTTATTTTCAAAAGTAAGTAAAACTGCATTAAAATATGTCTCGTATTTTTATGATACTGATCGGAAGGATTCGTCATAAGGATCGATTTCTTCTTCATACCTAGTTTCATAAATTAAGGGAACACCATTATATTTGACATAGATTTTTAAGTACTTATTAAAAATATATTGTTCTACTGTATTAAACATAATAGAAACTAACTAAAATAAATAGTTCCCTTAGAAATTTCTCGAAATGAGACCCATTTTCACGAATGCACAGATTTATTCTTCGATTAAATTCAGTATTTGTCGCCTTTCGTATTGAGTTATAATATAAATATTGAATAAAGTTTAATTTTACGCCTCAAGTGCCCTGGTAGAGACTACAGATTTCCATCTGCTACGATCCTGACTTATCTTGCTTAGTTTTGCTCTTCTTATTCCAGTCATACAAGCTCCTCGATTAATTAATTTATTCAAAAACCGGTCAAGTGCGAGTCAGACTCGCATACCTGGGGTTCCGTAATACGGCAGTTTTGGGAACAGATAGAAAGGTCATCATGGCCTTTCGTGCCAGCACAGTGTCGTGCGCTTGCCGCGTCATGCCGCTCTTAATGACGTCTAAATGACGTCAGCCAGCGCTAGTGTTCCAGCCATTTTGGAACCAAATGGCAACATACGCGAAGACGCCAATAGGCCCGACGGAATGACGATCATACCCTAGAAGCATGGGAGGTCGCTGGTATGGGACGCTACATGTGTCGACACGATGGCAGCGTCTCATCTCCAAGCGACCTCAGTCAGAGCGGGCGCGGCTGCGGCATCTGCAGAGGGCTCCAAGAGGCGCAAATATGCGGCCTTAGGAGAGGGCTAGATGTTTGTGCCCTTCAGCGTAGAGACTCTCGGGCCATGGGGACCAGAAGCGCGACAACTCTTTAAGGAGATCTCGTCGCGCCTGATCGACGCATCCGGTAACCCAAGGGCTGGGGCATATTTTGGTCAGCGAATTAGCCTCGCGATCCAGCGAGGCAATGCCGCCAGCCTTTTGGGTACCTTGCCCAACGACGGTAGCGATCTGGCCTGCATATTCTATTTGTTCTATTAAATAGGTGTCCAAAATTTCCTTTTTTCATTTATTTGTATAATACTTAATACTATTATACCGTACTCGAAGTAGAACTCGTGGATGAAAAATGTAATTTTGTAATTTTGTTATACTTAGTGATTTTCTCATCCGCTATATTTTTACTGTAATCTTTACGTAATCCCAAATAACCATATTTTTTTTCATATTTTTCGGTGCAATAGTTTCGGAAATAAAGGGGGGGGGGGGGGCATGCATTTGTTTGTGCTTTTTCAAAGACTTCTCGAACTCGGTGCCAGTAAATAAATTAAAGGTATATTTTTATAATCAGCTCTTTAATATCATCAATTTGATACCCATATTTTATTTTTAGGGTATTTTTTTTATTTATCTCTCTTTTGTATTGGAAATATTTTGAAAAACTTTATTTTTTTTTATATACCGTATTATGTAGGCAAGTGAATGCTATTTTTGTGGCAAATTTCAAGTCATACCTAACGAAACGGTTTCCTTAAGTTGGCTACTCAGGGCTAGGCCTGGGCTACGAAACCCTAAAAAAGATGTCACTTTGAGTGCGACTGCTTACAGCTTTTCCTTATCTAAGATTAGTAATCACAAATCCATCAAGCCCCTAAGTTGTTGTGATTATATTCCGATAAATACACGTTTGGTACAAACTGTTATTAAATGTTGCTGAAGAAAACTGAAAAAACTTTTCCGACGAGAAAGTGATATAATCATAGCATTGCGTACAGAACATACGTAAGGTAGTTCCCCATTGTTACGTGCACAATTATTACATGAATTATATACCTGTACGTTATAAAGCGCAGTTTTAGGAAAGGTTTTTTTATAGATTATAATTTAGTTGTATCAGTTGTATCACACAAAATCAATCAATCAGATAATTTATCAATTATCAGTGCCAATCAATACCTACATATAATACAAAACTGGCAAACGGTTTTTTTTTATTGTGATGTTGGTGGAGATAGTTATCAATAATTTACATAACAAAAGACATTTTTTTGTCTATTTATCTCTGCACGCAACACGCAAGAATGTATCAAAGATAAGGATTATTAAATTAATAAAATTATTAAATAGTGTTTTTTTTTCTCTTTAAATTGGAAACAAACGGTCGTTACGGAAATATGATAACTACATTAAATTCTAATTGACTTATAGTTCCAAAGCATAAACTAGTAAATTATTACAAATAGCGACGTGCGCACGCATTTATGGTTTTTGTAATAATAATCAAGACTACGTTAATAAAAGAATTTCTTGCATAATTTATTTGTGAGAGCTAGGGGAGTATGAAAAAGTTTGTTGTTACGAGGAGAACGAGAAGGTATATAGAGTCGCATTCAATTAAGTTATTTAAAATTTTGTAAATATTTAAAATGTCGAAGTGCTATCGTCGGCTCAACAAGAATAGAAAGTTTGTGATGTACAGCCTTGGACGAATTAACCACAATTCGTCCAAGTATGCAGCAGATTCCGGGTATAGTCTGTCAAAAAAGTGTTGAAATGAAAATGAAACTTTAATGAACTTTATTGGACTTTAAACGTTCAAGTAGTATAATTTAGGTAATATAATTATGAAATAACAACGCGGTTAACTCGATTTGACAGATTTTGTACTTATTTGTTTGGTGTAAACAGGCGAAAGAAAAATAGTTTCTTCAATATCATTTCAACACTTTTTTGGAAAGACCGAAACGAGGTTGAGGTTCTTTAGAAACTTCTTTTGGGCTCTTTCTATGCGGTCAATGTGACATGTAAAATAGTACACCAGGCAGAACTAGCAAAATCAAGCAGAGATAAGTGAAAAGTTTAAAGGCTTACATATTTTGAGTACAAAGCTCATCCTACTAAACGATTTTTTTATAATATTGTCGATGTGGGCATTGAAACTCAATTTCAATTTCATCGTCAAAATCAAAATTAATTTCTTGATATTCTTATTCAGCACCAGGATGAATCGTATATTGTTTCCAAAGCACAAAACCACTGCATTTAGGGGTAGTTTTAGGTACATGGCGTCAAAATGTTGGAATAACATTCCACCACCGCTACGTGACCTTAAGTGTAAGTATACTTTTAAAATTAAACTAAAAAAGTATCTCCTTGACTTACAAATGTCTTCGCCTGCCTAAAACTAGACGCTTCATCGCCATTTTAATAATTTTTGACCAACGAGTTTCTGACATTTATTTAGAGCTTACCTATTAATTGAATTTATTTATTTACAAATATTAGCACCTACATTATGTACTCGTATATGTATATCATATTTATTCTGCCATTCGTAATTATTATTTTCAAAATGTGCAAGAATACTCGCGCTGTTTTGTTTGTTCGTGCGTTACCTACGCGGGCTCGGACTGAAAATCAGCGCTGTCGGTCTTACTCTGTAAGACTACAGCATATGCTGAGTTCTAGCCTTTTTGTCTGCTTCGACACATGATTTCATTTAGCTTTAGTCACATTGTTTTATTCTTTTATGTTATTTCCTTGTGTTTGACTTTATAATTTGTTTTTATAATTTATTGTGTTGTGGTAGATAAATAAATGGATATTCTATTCTATTCTATTCTATTCTATTCTATTCTATGATATTTATTTTATATTAGCTATAAAATGGCGGAGTTTCGGCTTTTGCATGTCGTTATCAAAGCGATTGAGAATACTCGATCAATCCCAGCTCCCTGATTCTGTATAGTAAAATACGTTGCCAACCGAGTGCCTATCGTCGAAAACATACATATACGAGCAAGCACGTATCCAGGGGGGGGATAGGTGGGATTTATCCCCCCCCCCCCCCCCGAAATTTGGCGTGACATAACACGGGACCGGCAATGTATAATCATAACCACTGTAAAGTACGTTAAAGTACGTTTTAATAAAAAAAGGTACGGTACTTTTGATACTTAATAATAATATAGTACAGTGATTATGTAAGTTTCTTTCACAATGAATTTTTTTTTTTCAATAAATGTCCCCCCCCCTTGAAATAAAAGTCTAGATACGTGCCCGTATACGAGTACTATCGAATTCCGCTTATCTAAGGATACGTTCGCACTTGAAATGACGTCACAATTCGTAAATAGTTCAATACCGGTCGAAGGTTATTTTGGAAATTCATTTTTTATCTGTTTTTGGTGTATAGCAGCCTAGCTGGCAACCAATTCAAAGACGCGTAATAGGCCCTCTGGTCATCCTGGGGTCTTATGATAGGGTGCTAATTATGGAATTCTTCGGCGAGAATATTAAGTAGGTAGGTTGTATAATGTAAGACAGTTTCGTGGCTGACTGACAATGATACCTAACTTTTACATTTTACCGTAAGAGCCAAAACCAATAACGTTGAAATAATGCAACTTTTTCGAGGTTTCCCACAGTAACACGATTTGTGAAAACTTCAACTTTCTATGTATTACGGTGGAGGCTATAGACCCATGTGACAGACGGACAGACAGACAGAGGAGGCGTAGTATTAGGGTCCCGTTTGGCTCCCTTCGGGTACGGAACCCTAAAAATGGTAGTTTTGGCTTCACTACAAATACTAATAACCCATTCCATTTAAAATTTTGAAAAAATATTTAATCTACATACATGACTTTTTACTACTTTATTATAATTATAGATAGATTTGGTATTTGCTATCAATTTCATTAACATTATTTATTTTGTACACCGCCTTTACGTTTTTTTTAAATAATTAATTTCCACCCAAAAGTTGTCTGGTAGAAATTGGTATAGGCGATATTACCTTCTTTTTAAGGTTTTTTTTCCTATTTTTTCATGTTTATCTAGTCTTGTCTTGTAATAATGGCCGATCATTGTTGGTGAAAAAAAGGACTTCTTAGAGTATTTTCCGAAAATCATCGCCTAAGAGTGAAAGAGGGTACAAAAGTTTGTAAGGAAAACCATATTCCCGGTTAAAACTTTCCATAAAAGTCGTAAGAAAAACAAACTTAAAGGTATTTCAATATAATATTTCAGGATTAAGGGTGCACAAAGAAATATTTTTTTGAAAATTAACCCCTAAAGGGGTGTAAAAGTATTTTGTAAGGAAAAGATGTTAAAGTTACATATATGGCAAAATCTGTTTCAAATTTATATCGGAAACCACACGGACGAAGTCGCAGGCAAAAGCTAGTATCTGTCTATATACTACAAATAATAATAATAATAATAATAATAATAATAAACACTTTATTGCACAAAAAACACGGATAAATACAATTCACAATGTTGAAAGTACATGGCAAAGGCGGACTTATTTCTAAAAGAAATTTCTTCCAGTCAACCAAAATAATAATAAAGTACCCTAAAAAAATTCCTCTGCGCAATATTTTATTTTATACAGCATTGTTTATTATTATTTATTTTGTAGCAATTAACTAAAAAATAAATATTTTGTATACTACACCTGCTTGGAAAGTTCCTTCTTACTTTTACGAAAAAGATGGAGAATATACGTCATTGCTGTCATACCAATATGCGGGCGGAAAAAATGTATGAAAATCCATTGTTAACGTGCTGAGCGGGCAGAAAAAGTATATAAAAATCCATTGTTAACGTGCTGTTTTTTTATTTGTTGACAACATCCGTACGATAAGCATTAATGTTACATTAAAAAGGGTATAAACTTCTTGGTACATAACCTAGCTTGAACAATAATGCCAAAAGACAAAAAGTTTTTATGTCTAGTTTGCAAAATAATACTGGCCACTTGCTATTTATGATCATAAAAAAATGAAAAAAGTGAAAGTCAAAAAGTTGTTATGTCTAAATTTGCAAAATAATACTGGCCATTTGTTATTTATGTACTTTTAAAAAAATAAATTAAAAACTGCAAATCGAACGCGAGTCATCAATCTGTTTCTTTGGTTGTATTTTTATTAAAAGTAACTCAAAATGTCGTCTAGTAGTGATATAGAAGAATGGGTGATTTTGTCTTTTATTTTCCTCGCAGGTGTAGTATAAAGCACTATGTATCACTCGGGAGAAAGTGCGATTCCCAGCTCGTGTGAATTGAGGCCCTCGGCTGCGCCTCGGAGCCTCTTTCTCCACTCGGTGAACAATGACCTATTTTTTCATACTTAATTGCTACAAAATAAATAAGAAGGCTCAAGAAGAGTTTAATACTAGGGGGGATCAAAAAGTAGTGAGAACGACATAATATACTCCTTGGTAAGAAAAAAAATAAATACTGACAGGCATAGCTCAGATATTTGTAGAAATATTAATAAAGAAAAAAAACTTCGATTCTCTTTTGTTTTTTTTTCTGAATGTATATATACAGGTAGTCATTTGTTTGCGTCGTGTCGGACGGAACGTGTTCTCGAAAATGGAGAGAAACGAAGTGCGACCCGTATTAAATACCTCTGTTTAAGAGATTCACTGAGATTTGGAGGCAACTTAAGGAGAGTCCATCGACATAATTCACCCAAGAAAATGTTGTGAAAGTCAAGAAAATTATATTGAGCGATCGAAGGTTACCATCCGTTACTTAGTTCAAGAAACGGGCATTTCATATGGAAGTATTCAATCCATATTGAAGTAATCTTTGAATATGAGAAAAGTCTCCGCAAGATGGGTGCCGAGAATGTTAACCGACAGTCAGAAACAAAATCGACTTGACATTTCGAAAACATTGTTGGACAACTTTCAAGAAGATTCTGAAAACTTTTTGTCTCGGTTCGTAACAATAGACGAAACATGGGTCCATCATTTTGATCCCGAGACAAAACAGCAATCTTCGCAATGGAAACGGCCATCATCACCGACCCCGAAGAAGTTTCGTGCCGTGGCATCGGCTGGCAAGGTTATGGCCTTAATATTTTGGGACTCAGAAGGGATATTGTTGATTGCTTACCTGGAGCGTGGAACCACTATTACTGGCCAATATTATGCAGCTTTAATTCCCAAGTTGAAGAATGCCATCAAAGAGAAAAGGAGAGGGAAACTTCGAAGGGGCGTGCTGTTTCAGCTCGGCGGTTGCGATGGCTACCATTCAGCAAGCTGGCTTCGAATTGGTTGACGACCCCCCTTGTTCACCAGACGATCTAATTATTTATTATTATTAGTATTGTACTGAAGTTAAAACTACCATTTTTAGAATTTTAGTCAGTCTGTCTGTATGTATTTCCGTTTTATCTTGAGAACCCTGAACGGTATTGGATATGGTTTTTTATTATCATCATAGTGACCCTGGTCAAAATACAGGCTATAAGGGGTGTTCATAAAATAACACTCAAGCTCAAAATTGGGGCAGAGATTGAACAAACGTGGGTGGAGCTGCGGGCGGAAAGCTAGTCATAAAATAAATGTTACTAAATTTATTCAAATAACATACCTTATTAGTATATATTTTTTTATATTCTAAAGATACATATTGTAAACATTAACTTTGACTTGTAGAAAGTATACTTTATGTTTTTATTTTACAAAATAAATATTTTGATTTGATTTCATTTGACATCTTTATTTGTTATAAAAATTAGAGTTTCGTTCTTTTGCCGTTATACACGTAGAAATAACAACCTGAAGTTTTTATGAACTTCTTAAGGAATATAAAAGAAACCAGAGAGTTTAAAAAAAATCATATACCATATTATGTGGTAGCCAAGTCTGGGAGATAGGTGTGTGTTATTAGTTTATAATTATACATTACAACTGGTGCAATGACTAAATAAAGTAAAAACCGAATTTGGTTTTTATTGGTTCCATGTGCAAAGACCCTTACTCTAACATTACATTACTCCAACTTTCAAAGCGTTTGTGTACATGGGTCACACATCAACCTTCATTCCGCTTTAACACTCTGACGTCGTGATATGTAAAGACAAAATGTTCACTAACCTGAGAAAATACTGTTTCTCGTTTCTAAAACCAAAATCAATCAGTATAAACATAATTTTTCGACCAATTTACCTTGTGCTAGTTATGTTTGGTTTTTATCCGCCGTGTCTTGAATACGACGAACAAAAAAAACAATTCAGATTAGGAAGAATGTCTCTGTTTTACCATTTGCTTCTAGCTGGTTTAAACACGATGGCTGTTATCGCAATGTATAGTTGGAATATTTATTACAATTACTTTGCATCTACCAAAAAACTGTTCGATCTCGTCTTTGATATAAACATGATATCTCAACTCACCTTGGTGCTTATTTTCGGTTGTATATGCCCCGTGTCGAGCGTAGTCCATCGTCAAAAATATGTGCAGATGTTGAACGCAGTGGCGCGTGTATGGTCGGAAATGGGCTTTATTCCAAACAGTCAAATCCAACGCAGAATTCAAATTCACGTTAACGTATTTATCATGGGCGGACTAATTGGAATGGTGGTGCTCATCTTTATAACTACCATAATACATGTGTATACTTTCGCTGATTTTTCAGCGCAACATTTTGCTTCTCATATGCATTTATTACAATACGTAATAATAGCACATATTTACGTTGTCATGTTAATAGTGGTAACTATATTGCAAAACATTAGAGAAAATTTATGGTTTACATTGCGTAACAAACCAATATCTGAAGAAGGCCGGCTAGAGATGAGAAGTCAGCTCGTATCGCCGGTCACGATCAATATGTTGGAGCAAGCTTATTGTACAGCGCATGGAATCATAAAAGATTTGACTCAGTGCTTCGAATTAATCATACTCTTATTGATTGCGCAAGTTTTCCATGCAATGGTTTCTGTCTTTTTTTTCGCGTATCACAGGGCCATAGTCAGAAAAGTATTGAGTGCTTTTGCAGGGTTTTATTGGTTCGTCTGGTTCCTGGGGCTATATTTCAAAGTTTTCATTTTGGCGCGTGCTGGGTCGTTCATGAAGCAAGAGGTTTGTGTTTTTTTTTATAGGAGGGATTTTGATAATATCACGGATGCACGGAACCAAACAGAACACATTACTACAGACCATTCACTATACGAAGTCCCCTGGGCCGCGTTCAGTTTGATCGCCCGCTAATCACTGACAGCAGGATAGCATATACAATACCAACGCGTGCAAAAGAGATGGCATGATCACCGGGCGTCGGCGGGCGATCAAACTAAACGCGGCCCAGGGGACTTTTTCTCAACTAACCACCGGCAGACTTACGCGAAATGTAAAAATAAGCAATGTGTGTCATACTTACACACGCTGTCATCTTACTCTCCCCCGAATAACTTCGGGGGGTTAGCGAGTAAGATGGTCTACTGTCGAGCCCGGCATCAGCTCAAACACCTATTAGGTACCAATATTTTTTATACTTAGACTAAAACCCAAGTAACAAAAAAACTTACATTAAAACATATATTTTAATGGAAGATTAATAAAAGAAATATGTTTATACTTCCCCTCATTTTTTTTTCTTTTTGACGTACATTTGACATAATGATGACATAATATATAAAAATGCAACGTCTCAGTCGTGTGCGTCGATAATAATATGCTATGAGTTGCCGCGTAGAGAGCGAGCGAGCGACTAGGCTGAAGCTTGGCGGCCAGTGCCTCTAAATAGGGTTTTTGAAATTTATACAAAAGTAATAAGACTAAAATAAGAAGAATAAAATTATTTTTGTCTCATTCGGAGACATTCTATTCATTTATTATATTGAAATTTATTAAGTTTTTCACGACCATAATGAATAAAATTTTCACAAACCACACTCTTAATAAAATGTGTCTGTTAACCCTAGCAATGGATTTAAACCACATTTATTAATTTATTTCTTCCAGAGTTTGGGTGGACATAGTGGAAAAAGAAATTTGACCTATTTCCTAAATTCCCCAGCTTCTCCAGTGTCAAATTTTACTTTCTCAAATATTTCCCCAAGCTTTTCGTTTCCCAAAAATAACCTCAGAGCTAAAATTTTTCCCCAAAATTGCGAAAAAAAAAACAATCTGGAGAAGACCATGCTGGTGGCACGCAGAGTACCCGAGTCCTTTCCCCACACACCGCCTACAACCCTTTGATACCCATCGTCGCCACGTCCCTGCCTTCGTCTCCCTCTCATAGGCACGAGCCTATAGAACACAGAACAATCTTGTTCTACACGTATGTTGTAGACCTTATACCAAGTCTAAATTATGTACATCCATATTACGTGGTTTTTCAACGGGTAGATATTATGTTAGACTATTATTGGATTTTAATATTTTGTATTACATTCTCTTGCCCACAGAGTCAAAGACTGGGAGTAGAACTTCACAAAGTTCCATCGGAAAATTTAGATGATCGGATGCTGGTGGAGGTGAGACACTCGGCACACAAAGGTTAATAAGTTACAAGATTTGGGAGCACAGTACCGTCTCTGTAAATGTGAATAAAACCGGTCAAGTGCAAATAGGACCAGGACCGTTCAAATCGCTGAGTAAAAAGACTTAAACTATACAATAGCGGTATTTTGCATATACCGGGTGTGAATAGACTGCTACCATTAAATGAAACCACATATTCTACCGACCCTACTGAACCACTTTTCCCGAGAATCATAATCATCATCTTACCCGCGGACTAAGGGTTAGTTTAGGAAATAATTGAGTTCCAAACAAAAATGCGTGAACCCTAACGCACCGACATAAGGGCGAGTTTAGAGAGAGCGACGTCCGTGAAACCTGATAAACTCGCCCGTATGTCGTCGGTACGTTAGGCTTCACGCATTTTTGTTTGGAACTCAATTATTTCCTAAACTAACCCTTAGTCCGCGGGTAAGATGATGATTATGATTCTCGGGAAAAGTGGTTCAGTAGGGTCGGTAGAATATGTGGTTTCATTTAATGGTAGCAGTCTATTTACACCCGGTGTAAGGTGACTTTAATTTATCCAGCCAAATTCTTACTGAAGACTCAGTAAGTGCTCAGTAACAAGCTTTGATGACCCTTTTTGTGAAATTCGTAAATTATTCTTTTTATGTTCCTTACAAACGCAAGCCCAGCCGCGAGTCAGTTAGGTACCATGGGACGTCAGGAATTTATTTTGCGAAATTAGCAAAAAGTGTTATCGATCCGTGTTACTGATCACTTACCGAGCCTCCAGTATGAGTCACCATAAATAGAAGGTAAAAAAATGCAAGCGATGATAGAGTATCCATCCCTGATAGATCACATTCCAGAGAAAAAAAAAATTTTGCTCGTTCTTTTTTTCACTCCCTGTGAAAACTTAGTCAGCTGATTGATGCACTTTGTGCTGGAAGGTGAAAAATTATTTGACCAAAAAAATATTTTTCTTGATGAATGTGATCACGATTAGTTAACGATGCATGATTTAGCCTAGAATTATTTTCACTTATTATTGTAGGACTTCAATTGACTTTTATTGCAAGGCCTTCCGTGCTGACTCCCATAAACACAAATTTTTTAAATAAATAACGTTGTTTGTTCAGACTAGGGCCAAATTTAGTAGGCACCTGGGCACTATCTGGCACCAAAGGACCATCTATATTTCTATCAGTGGGGTTGTGAATGGTTTGATGATGGGTGCGATAAAACAATAGTTGAAAGTGTGATTGTGGTTGATTCGGGTATGGCAGTATGGATAGAGTGTTATTTGTAATTGAGTCAGATGTGTTGGTGTTGGTTAATTCCCAAATGAAAAATTATTTGACCGAATTTATAATTCAATAATTGGTTTTGAGTCAACTTGTAATAGAAACTATTATAAATAAAGGTGTAAAGGTATAATTTTTTTCTGTCTGGCCTGATCATAATGTTATGACAACTGTCCGTCAATCCCTTAAGTAATAAAATAAATTCATATTTTTTGTCTCCTTGCGAATCTATTTATCACTTCCTCTACGTCAACTGGAATGTTTTTGTGAACGTTGAGAAGTGCCAGTCCTGTTAGGCGGTCTTCTGCCATTGACGCCCGAAGCCAAGTTTTTAAACGTCGAAGGCTGGAAAACATGTGGAAAATGATCTCTCTACCGTAGCTACGAGGGTGCGAGGGTAGTCCAAGAAGTAACGGGCCTAAGAAACATAACACAAAATAATTGGACAGAACTTATTTATTTCTCAATTTCTTTTAACGCAATGCACTTTTCCCAGCGATGTGCAATAGCTTCGATACCCTGTGTAGAGTGATTAGTGTCAAGCTTCTCAAAATAGCCATCAGCAGCAGATTCTATCTCTTTATTATTGGCAAATCTTATACCACCGAGCCACTTTTTCAAGTTTGGAAACAGAAAATAATCTGAGGGAGCTAGATCTGGCGAATAAGGTGCATGAGGAAGCATTTCGAACTTCAACTCATTAATTTTAGCGATTGCAATAGTGGACGTGTGAACTGGTGCATTGTCCTGGTGACACTTTACACTAATAACACTTTCTTTTTCGCTAAATGCGGCCGTTTTTTGTAAACTTCATCACTCAAACGCTGCAATAGTTTTGCGTATCTAGTACTCGTCGTTTTGAAGTGAAGTTCTGTTCAGTCGTTTTGTGAAGGATTAGTAAAAATAAAATTTAATTAAATTAAGGCAACAATAAATTTTATACCAAGACCAAGCTCCTTACGAAATTTTAAATACTCATTTGAAAATGTGTCGTTAAATAATAAGGGTTTAAATTTTTTCAAGGTCCAATCCAAATAGTTGCTAAACAGAAAAAACAACTTAAATTTTAAACATAGTTGATGCTTGCAATTGTTGGGACTTGGCGGAAATTACTACACATTATGTTTATTTTAAACACTTGTACTAATCCACATAAATATTTATATTCTTTATTATGCTCAACCGGTTCCGCTATTCAGCATTCTCATAAAGCATTATAATAAAGCCCTCGAGACAGAACATAAATAGAACAAATATAGAACAAAAATATTTATGTGGATAAGTACAAGTGTTTAAAATTAAAATAATTGAATTTGAAAGTTGGACTTTTTTCAGATCGAACATTTTGCAGAATGTATCCGTAGCAGAAAGATCGTAATATATGTATGCGGGTATTTTCCTATCGATGGAACATTGTTGTACAATGTAAGTGATATGCAATGACGTATCAGTATCCCTATTTTCCTTTTTCTACTTGTTTCATACTTGCTCTGTTTACAGGTGATGTCAGCTGTTGTGACCTACTTTATCATTCTGATTCAATTCGATGCTGCAGTCGAAAACAATAATGTTCAAGAAGGTGCTGGTAACAGCACAATAAAATAAAAACATTATTTGGAATAACGTCATCAATCTATGTTTATGACACAGAAAAAAGGGTACCTCACAATAAAAAGGACGAAATAATCAATAAAATCTATAAATCTTAAAATAATAAAATGTTGATACTGTTGATTGTTGGCACTTGGGGGAACTTTAAAGACACACTGAACAGAAAATGAAAAAATAGTGCAACAGTGCAATTAATGGCACTAACCATAACCATTGATTGCACTGATGTAAACAATTTGTTGTTATAATAAGATCTAATTACTTATAAATCCTTGAAAATGCCATTAAGGCGAAACCGGTCAGGAAATAAATAAATTAGTGGAATAGTACAGGTGATTTTAATTCAATTCTAGAAAAATTCGAGTTCGTCTTTTGCAAAGCACCCTTACATCTGAAAAGCATAAATTTTACGCTAAAACTAAGTTAAAACATCACTTTAAACATCTGTAACTAAGAAAGGAATATGAATGCTTCAAAAGCACTTCAAGTAATTACTATTTTTAAATAATTTAATTGACACATCACAGCACCTTTCAACCCTTACAGGACTGAAAAAAATAAACTTGTAAAAGAATAGAAGATGGGATTACATTTATCCCATCAGACCCGTAAAGGTTAAACGAACAGATAGATTTGACCAGATCCCCATTGATACATCATAATTTTAAATAATTGTAATTTATTGACATCTTGATTTCTTCATAATATTATGTCATTTCTAATTTTGGGTAATTGATTGCACTGTTGTTAATAATATGTTATTATGAGATCTTAGTACTTATAATTAATTCCTTTGGAAATACCATAAAGGCGTAGCGAATTTTGTGGGATAGTACAGACATCAAGCTATACACATTGGACTTTGTTTGTACCTATAGTAGAACGCGGCTATGAAGTCAATCCTGACACATGCCTCTAGGGTTGTTATACGTTCGATCACTGTATCGATAAAATTCGTCAAGTGTGAGTAAAGTCGAATGCAGTTATCAGATGTAAGTATATGAAGAAAGTGAAAAAAAAAACATCTAGGTAGAGATCATAGAAGTAGTTTAATTACTTAATACTTCTATGGTAGAGATAATATTTATATTCTTTACTTTATTATGTATCACTTTCCGAAGCACCATCACCATTATCACTACTGGAATCGTTTGTATTAATAACTAACTCAAAGTCATTATCTAAAATATTATCCACTTTAATGTCTCTGTTGCAATCGTCCCATATTTTGGCTTTAGTTTTATTCACTACCATTTTCCAATTATTTTTGGTTACGTGATTGCACGCTTCTTCTAACAATTTCATCATTTTCGCTGTGGAAAATGGAGGTTCAGTATTATGGCGTGCCGCATGTCCTTTGATCTGTGCCCATATCAATTCGATGGCGTTATACTCGCAATGATACGGCGGTAAACGAAGTACTCGGTGCCCATGTTGCAGTGCTAGTTCATCAATGACGTATCGTTTTACTCTCGATCTGTGAATATTCATCAATCTAATCAAATCTCCTTTCAACATAGACATACTTGCGTCTACACCTTTTTTTTGAAGCCATGCAACCAGATGGGCTTTTTTCTCAGAGTTTGAAGGTGGCTTATCAACTAACATGGAGTGATAAGGTGCATTATCCATAATAATAACTGATGGCTCAGAAAGGCTAGTCAGCATATTAGTGAACCATTGGGTAAACTTCTCACCATCCATTTCTTCATGGTAATCACCTGTGGTTTTAGACGCAAAGGCCAATAAACAGTTGTCTATAAAACCACAGGCGTTGCCAGCATGACAAATAATTAGTCTGGCTCCTTTTCCGGAGGGGACTTTGGATGCCGATGCCGCCGTATCGTCCGTCCACGAGCGACCAACTGTGTGATTCGCATTTAGCCACGTTTCGTCCAAAAAAACTACATTATCCCAATCATCTATAGCTTTCGCCTCGCGTAAAAAATCAGTCCTTTTCATGGCAATATCCGATCTTTCCATTAGCACCTTTCGTTTGTTGCATTGTTTATATCGGAATCCAATGTTTTTCAAAACCTTTGACAATGACTTTTTTGATCCGGAAAATAATCCAGTTTCCTTTAATGTCTGCACTAAATTCGACAACGTTGGGTACTCTTTACGTAAATAATAATTGTAAATATGCCTGCGGATGGCGTCAACGTCAAAATTATCTACATCGGTAAGCTTCGCTCTTTTTCTCTTGTTGGGAGAATATAGAACATTATCTTCGATGCCAGTCTCACCCAATTTTTCTTTCGTGATTTTTATAATAGTTTTTTTGCTGATATCGAGAGCATCTGCAACTCGATCCAACACCGATGTCACGGGCAATATCGGTCCGCCGTTTTGAGCTTCTCGTTCAAAAAAGTCACGAACACGTATGATAAGCTCACGAGACTGACTGTTAAGAACGAATTTCTTCGATCGTTTTGGCATTTTAACAATTCCAAGTAGTAAGCATTTCAAATTCCAAGTTCAAGCCCTTGCTTCAATCTGCCCCTTGGTCAATGGGTGAGATGGGGGATGGCACTAGGTATTAATAGCCAAAAACATGCACAAGTTTAGCACAATCAAAAGTATCAACCTTTGGAAAAGCGATCAAGGCAATACTTAAAATTGTTTTATCATACCTATTGACGTGTCATTGAATTAATTGACAGGAAATATTGTACTTTACATTCAAATTCAAAAAGTTTTCTCTAGGTAAAAAGAGTTCAATTCCCAGAGGTTAGTAATAAAGAAACAAACTCATTTATTCATTAATATTTATAATTAACTGAAGGAGAATATTACTAATATATCTAATTTTACGTTTTATTTACAATAATGCACATCATCATAAAACATAACAATATTTTTAGCTATACGAACTTTTTAACGTGTATCGATATATTGTCTGTGATATTATTGCCACTCACTATTCTGTCACACGCAATAAGTAATTATGTAATTTTTTCCTATGTGGTTGACATTGTCATTATTCAGAAACTTCATAGTTGCGCAATGTGTCAGGATTAACTTCATAGCCGCGTTCTATTATATCTTATATTCTTCACTATAGAGATTAGTCGAACATTAGTGTTGTACTGAAAGTGTATAACTTGACGTGTTCTTCACTGTACAAGTGGTTTTCTGTTTATTATGTAATTTTCATGATATTTTATATTTAATTTGACTGCTTTAACTAGCCTACAGACATTTCTTTTTTATTCCACACTAGCTTTTGCCCGCGGCTCCGCCCGCGTGTTATTCGGTTTAACGACATGCTTTTCTCCGGGATAAAAAGTAGTCTATGTGTTAAGTTAGGGTATAAGCTATATCAATTCTAAATTTCATCGAAATCCGATCAGCTGTTTCAGCGTGAAAGAGTAACAAACATACACACACGCACACACACACACACACACACACACAATTTCGCATTTATAGTATTAGTGTGATTACTTTAACTTTCCTTAACTTTCAAGGGGAAATTTCGGTCAGTCAACACTGGATTTTCGAATTTTATTCCACCGTCTTATACATTACTAGCTTTTGCCCGCGGCTCCGCCCGCGTAGAAAAGATTTTCTTAGAAATGAGAAAAACAAAGGAACATGGTTTTTCGAACGATACAACGTACATTTCGACGAGTTGATGGTTCAACTGTTTTGCAAGGAAGGTTTCTCTCAAATGAAACAAATAAAAATCGCTTGATATCGATGCTAAAAAAAAAATTAATTTTACAGTAAGACAGGCTACACAGGATGCTGACACAATGATCGTTAACACGGCAATCAGAATCGTTTGATTCGGTATTCATAGTAGGAGATGATACAGATATTCTAGTCCTGCTAACAGCACTGGCAAGATCATCCAAACGTTTACCTTCGCAAGCCAGGCAGAGGAAAAATTGTTGAAAAAATTTACTCTTTTCTCGTTGAAGACTATGAAGATAAAAACTTTGAAGAAGAGGAAAAAAATGCAAAAAGATATATGTGAGCCTGGATATTAAAACGGAAAAAAAACCTCAGTAAATAACGGATCGTGAATTAGGCCTACTGGGGACACTACACAAAAAAACGCGCTTTTTGCTCTACCTCTTGGTGGTGTGGAAAAGAGTTAAAAACAGTAGCACGGAGTAATCGGTATGTAATAAATTATATTATGGCTAGAACTCGCTTTGATTTTTATCTATTATATCTA
Source organism: Ypsolopha scabrella (assembly GCA_910592155.1). Classification (NCBI taxonomy): domain Eukaryota; kingdom Metazoa; phylum Arthropoda; class Insecta; order Lepidoptera; family Ypsolophidae; genus Ypsolopha; species Ypsolopha scabrella. The sequence goes on along the minus strand of OU342975.1, from coordinate 18,256,917 downwards.
TTTCATTATGATGGACACTCATATTAAATTTAGTAATCGGTATTAAGTAAAATTTTGAGGAAAATTGTAGCGATTTTGCGAATTGTAGAAATTTGCTGAGCATAATTCCGCTGTAACTCGTGAACCATTTATCTGATTCTAATATGTTTCAGACAATATTTGTAGAAAATTTTATGTTCTATAATTTTGTCATAACAATTTCGAACTTAGAAGGTACTGGAAAAAATATATTCCCGAAAAACTGTTTTTAGTACAATTTTTCCAAGATGGCGGTGCGAGCGGCGGTCGCTCATTTAGGAGAACTCGACATATTAATTGGGACATCAAATTGTACTAATCCACCAAATTAGAACACTCCATGACCTTTTGTATGGCAGAATCTACCCAAAGACTGGATTATTACTTACTTTTGAAAATAAAGGAATGTTTCCTCTCAGTAAAATTACTATCATTAACATTTCGACAACTTTCCCCTCCAGTGACCACCTTTCTTTTCCAACCCGCCCATTGGACCTCAAGTCCACAATTGAAGACATTAAAATGTTTAGTTATTACGTTTGCATTATAGAATTTTATCAATCGAAGACGCGTCTTTCCATTTGTGCACATTACAAAGTCATAGAAAAATATAAGTAACGCCATCTGTGACCTGAGCTTTGTACTAGATTTTGAATTAACTGTCAGTTGCCGGTGCAGTTTAGAACGAAGGAGGTGAGTGGTTTTTGAAAATTCATAACTTTGACTTTTATTCAAACTACGTACAGACATAATTATTTTACGATACAATAAAGTACAATAGAAACTAGGGCTAGAACTCAATTTTATTTAACCGTTCGTTCATGATTGATTTCAAACTTATAGGCGGCTAATCCTGGAATATAACAGAAAAACTTTATAGGTTTCAAATTGGTTTATGGGTATTTATGTTTTTTATTATTTATGTTTATGTTTTTAAAGGTGGTAGAGCTAATGCCGGGCTCGACTGTGGAGGTACCACCATCTTACTCGGAAATCCTCCCGAAGTTATTCGGGGGAGAGTAAGAGGACAGCTCTCAGGCAAAAAAACCAGGCGGCCCACCATTGCCTGGGACCGATGACCTGGTATATCCATCCCCAATTGCCGGGCCTTATATAAAACAGACTGGTGACGGGCAGCGGCGTCACTAGTGCAAGGGTTTCGGCACCGCGCTCACCAACCCGCCTGCCCAGCGTGTGTGAGTATGGGCATTTCTTCCAGGACGACCGCCATGAGGGCTGAAATCCTGGAAAGGCCTATGTCCAGCAGTGGATGAAACAGGCTGATGGATGGATGGATGTTTTTTAATATTTATAAAATATATTTTTTATATTTTCAGACGCCAATGAGCAATATTTACGTAAAATGTTCTCAAAGGAGGCTTTGGTTATACTAGAACGTGGAAATTTATCGGATTTGGAATTATCTTCGGACGACGAGTTGGATAATGGCGATATTTCTGCTCCAGCAGCTAGGGTGGTCAGAATGGGTGCTGATCGAATTGCTCCAAACCAACGAGAGTACTACCCAGATGATTCCGATGAAGAAGAAGCACCACCAGAGTCCCACTCTACATTAATAAGTCAGGAGGTTATGGAAGCGGTGCTAATTCAAGAGGCGCAAGAATTTGAGGGCTTACCCCTAAACAAAATATAAAATGGCGAAATAGGTCATTGGAGAACACTATACCTATACATACTCAATGGATTCCTCCAATAATAAAAGATACAGAGCAGCGATCTTCTATGGACTATTATTATAAATATATCACTCCTGAATTATTCGCCCTCATGGCAGATATGACCAACTTATATGCCGTTCCGTCTGGTAAAACCAGATTCAAACCAACAAATTCAAAAGAAATTGAAGTTTTGTTCGGTTTACGTAAGGCAACAGGTATATTGGGAGAGAGGCATCACTAACAATTTATTCAAAGAAAATATGACAAGGGATCGGTTTTTCGAACTGAGGACAAACTTGCATCTTGTAGATAACACCGCGAAGCTTCCAGGATGCATTGACGTCTTCTACAGGGTGTAAATGCAAAGTCAAGAATCCCTTTAGGGTATTATACCAGTGTTTACCCGTGGTCCCAGTGGGTGGACCCATGATCGGGTCCACGGGTAATTTTAATTACCCATGGTCCTATGGCATTAGGGATTGTTCCCTGGACTTCTGAATATATCGATAGAAAAAGAAAACCACAGCTAAATACAATAAAGTTTACTCAATTATAAGCAAACAAAATTATTCCATCCTTGGGCACAACAACATACTCATACCAGAACCAATATTGAAAATGATAAATTCATAACCGATAGGTACAGACTTAACCGATACACTAATGGAATTAATTACTGGCAAAATATCAGTTGGATACGCACTAAAAATGTTAAGATAGTTAACTGTACCGTACAGTACACTAATGCTAAAGACTTATGACTCATTAACTATCTTGGCATTTTTAGTGCGTATCCAAACGATATTTTGCCAGTAATTAATTCCATTAGTGTATCGGTTATGAATTCATCATTTTCAATTGCTATTTTTATTCTGATTCTAACTAGACAATTTTTTTTAGTTTTTGATAATTTAACCAAAACATTCAGGATTTTAGAATTTATATGCTAAGACTACGATACGTTATTGGTTCGGTGCCTTTCTCCGAAGACATTGAGAGTTTTAACAATATCATTCTTCAGCCAAAAACGTTGCAAGTATTTAAAAAAAATCTGTTTTTTTATATTTTTGGTGTTGCACCGGAAGTTTTCATATTCCCACCCTTCCAAAAGTCGTTCATTTGGTAACAATGGCAATACTGAACACAGTGACAGAACTCTGGCTTGAGGTTTACTTTTTGTTTTGCTGAATATCTTTTTGCCCATCCTCCAGAGAGCTTCCTGCCAGTGATAATAGCACCCTTTAATCTCAATGTCATGTCGGCAAAAACATTATGTATGGCATTTAAAGCTGCAAGCTCAAAATCACAGTGGTACTTTAATGGTTCCCAATTCGGAAACTGTGATTTTAATACATTGAAAATGGCTGTATATGTTCCGGTTTTCTTATCACTTAGTAAAGCGTAAATTATTGGTTTTACTTTAGTTGTACTAGCAGTACTACCTAATTCAGCGTGTATAGTAAAAAATTCAAAGCATGGAAGGGGGCTAAAATTGAATGTTACGTCACCAAATATTTCCTTTGTTTGCTAAATTTTAGCTCTATCTTCTTCCATACAGAACACTGAAATTGTTGTGTCTTCATAACAATATTCTGCTAAAACTAAATTTCGGTGCTGCCATGGAACCTGTACTTCATGAAATTTTAAAATTCATTTTAGTAACTCCAGCATATTCATTCCGTGCGGTATAAAGATAATGCTTGACACTGTTGAATTCCGCAAAGGGAGTCAATATATTGTTTCCTTTATCCATCCAGCTCTCTTTCGCCTCTGTCGATCACTTGTTCGCGCCTCCAATTTTAAACTCTTTACATATTCGGTTAGTTCATTAGATATAATATGAGAACGTATGAAACACGTATGAGATATGTTTTTTATTACAATCTATTCCTCTATAAATGGAGTTCAGTGCGGACTTAATGTCAAAATGACAAAAGAGAACAAATGAATATAGATCCTGCTAATTATGACAACATAACTAATACAGGAAAAAGGTTACTTACTCTCTTTGTAATATGTGATCTCTTTTGACGCATTTAAAATGCTGTTATTATGGATTTGTATAAAATCACAAGTAGGTTCATGGTTGTAATTAATTTTATATCGATATAATCAGAAGTCGAAATATTCATCAAATTGTAATGCCTAGTGCAATGGGACCACGGGTAATGGGTCCACCCACCGGGACCACGGGTAAACACTGTATTATACACGATTCTGATGTCATTACGAGAAAAAAAATATACTTACCTTGAGTTTTCACCAAAAATTCCATAATTTTTCTAAGCTATGTTACGCAGCTCACCGGCCTCTCCGCACACATAAGTGCACCCCGCCCGCAACCCGCACCCCTCATCCGAGTGGCCAGCGACCGTGAGGGTGTCCACGCGATTAGTGTATTTTGAGTAAAGAAAATCGTCTTATTATGAGGTACTGGTACTTTATTTAGAGATCCCAGTATTTAAAATAACATCTTCACCGATCATGCAAACACACACTTAAAGGATTCTTGCCTTTTAAAGTACGTCCCGTCTATGACGCAGTTAGGAAGCGGTGCTTAGAGCATCCTCTGGAGAAAGAACTATGTGTGGATGAACAGATGATACCATTCACATACCATTACCTTGGGGCATAAAACTATTTTTCTGTGTGGAAAAGATGGTCGCGCTTATGATTTTTATATTGACACCTATTCTCGTGTAGCAAATATTAGATTTAGAGCTGCCATAACCTAAAACTTATCATTGCAAAATAGGCTTTAACGCAGACGGATAAAAGTTAAATGAGCTTGTATTATTTTAGGTTTTTCAACTCTAAATTTAAGGTTTGCTGCACGAGAATAGGTCACAATGTATCAGAAGTTTCTAAAAATACTGATGTTGCTGATACTAAAGCTGATGATTTTAAGAAATATTGTAATTATTTTTGTTTTCTTTCAATATATTCTATAAAATATATTCTGCTTTTATTTCAATTTTATAAATTATATAATAAAATTTCCAATGAAACTGTGGTTGCAATTTATATGCTAAGTACAGATATTTCTAAGAAAATAAATATTTTCATACAAAAACAAACATATTTTCGTTCTTAATTTAATTAAATTGTTAGCTTTTTAGGACCATGAAAAAAAATTCAAGATTGAAAGGGATGAGGTAAGGTGAAAAAAGTTTGCGCAAATAAAAAATATTTTAGGTGGAAAGTGGTCTATTAGCGATACTCAATCATCTCTTACATTTTTTTTTACTTTGAGTTTTAGTACCATTTAATTGGCCGACCTACCTAATTTTTCAGATCCTTCAGCGCGAAGAGAGCCGGTAGGTTAAGGCTACATTTAAGGTCAGATTGAGCACCTCATTTTGCATCATTCATTTTTCGTTCACTGGCATCATTAGGAACTTAATTCTACGTTTCCTTTTACTTTGAGTTTTAGTACCATTTAATTGGCCGACCTACCTAATTTTTCAGATCCTTCAGCGCGAAGAGAGCTGGTAGGTTAAGGCTACATTTAAGGTCAGATTGAGCACCTCATTTTGCATCATTCATTTTTCGTTCACTGGCATCATTAGGAACTTAATTCTACGTTTCCTTTTACTTTGAGTTTTAGTACCATTTAATTTGCCGACCTACCTAATTTTTCAGATCCTTCAGCGCGAAGAGAGCCGGTAGGTTAAGGCTACATTTAAGGTCAGATTGAGCACCTCATTTTGCATCATTCATTTTTCGTTCACTGGCATCATTAGGAACTTAATTCTACGTTTCCTTTTACTTTGAGTTTTAGTACCATTTAATTTGCCGACCTACCTAATTTTTCAGATCCTTCAGCGCGAAGAGAGCCGGTAGGTTAAGGCTACATTTAAGGTCAGATTGAGCACCTCATTTTTCATCATTCATTTTTCGTTCACTGGCATCATTAGGAACTTAATTCTACGTTTCCTTTTACTTTGAGTTTTAGTACCATTTAATTTGCCGACCTACCTAATTTGTCAGATCCTTCAGCGCGAAGAGAGCCGGTAGGTTAAAGCTACATTTAAGGTCAGATTGAGCACCTCATTTTGCATCATTCATTTTTCGTTCACTGGCATCATTAGGAACTTAATTCTACGTTTCCTTTTACTTTGAGTTTTAGTACTGTAACAAAATAATGACTCTATGCGAGTACTTATTCGTCTTTTATTTATATATTTGTTTATCTATTTATTTATTTAAATATTTATCTATATATTTAAATATTTATTTATTTAATATTATGGCCATAGTAATTTGTGATCATCGTCTAGTATCTATTTTGGTAAGACCTCTACATTGTGTTCATAACGGTTAAAATAAGCAGAGAAATTGGATTTTTGATCCGGACACCGTAATAAATGGGTACAGGTACACAAGTTCAGAATTTATCAAATGGAAGGAGAGAAATCGTAAGATTGAAGTATTTCATGCGACTTAGCTGAATAAACCGCTCCTTCAGGAACAACAGGTTTCAGCAACTCCCAGGACTCCAACAATTACACTGTATTATTATTATTACATACCGTATCACCGCATAACACTTTAATTTGACACGCCTTGATACCCGCGCAAATACGAAATTTGACGTAAACCGAAGATGAATTCAGTGTGTAAACATAATGTGTTATATAATTATTTTGTATATTGTGTTAGGTATAATATTAGGGATATATATATGGTTTTATAAAGAATATTGAAGAGTCGTCGATACTTGTAGCGTTGCTGCAGCTATAATTAAAATTTGAGGGAATTCGAGATTCTTTGCAAATCCAGAATGAAGTGGGGGGCCCTAACGATTTAGAAACGACCTCCCTGCCAACCTTTAATAGTCGTGCCCACGTATTACACAGAATAATACGCTTCCAAACAAAATCCAGCGCCAATCTAGACTACCATTTAAACCCTAAGTCCCTAGAATTTTACTCATTCATACTAAAAACCCTTTCAAAACATCTCCAATTTTCACACATCTCTCCTAAAGACCTGGCCAAGTCAGTTTTAAGTTTTCTAACTTACTAAGCTTGACTGGTGAACGTAGAGCCTTTACAAGATACTCACAGATGGGGTCCTGCTCGACTAGGCAGATATGGTTTCCGACACAAACATAAAAGTAAGGCTTCCCTCCATATCCAACTGCATACCTAGCCCGGTCACACACCTAAATGCTTTACCCTTGGAAACACTCTACGTTCCTAAACCCCTTGGTTCCTAAAATAATATTATAAACAAAATACTTCATTTTCACAAAAGGTTCTAAATTAAACCCTAAGACAGAAGTTTGAGAACAGTCATGTGGAAATTTTCTGCCCTGGATCTCGTTGATCTAGCTATAAATAAAAAAGGAAAGCTATAAAAAAAAGAAACACCTGTATGAAGAAAACCTAAATATAGGGAAAAAGGTAAGAATTGTTTCTGCTAGCTCCTTCACCTAAAATTGTCGTAATTTCCACAGACCGTCTATACTAAATCAAAATATAAGTATCTCTGCCAGACGAAGGAAAGCTAAAATAATATATTATAATCTCCTTCAGGACCTAGATGGTTATAGGGATAAAGGATAAATATAAAACGTGTTACATAAATAAATTTCTGATGTAGATACTTGATATTTATAAATATTGTACACCCGCTATTTTCGCGACGCCTCTATAACGAAATAATTATATTTCGTTTCTATTGAGTTTCATGAGAAAACCGTTGCAGGTAAAATTTAAATTAGCTAATTCAGCCTTTACGCAATTACGAACGCACTTCATCCGACGCACTGTTAGCACTTTCAATATATTTAAATAACGAAGCTTTACTTATTGCAAATCCGCACTTTCGATACTCGACACTTTTATAACGGGTTACGCGACTCGTACGATTGGATTTTGGTTCTAATAGATTCGGAAATCCACGCGCGACGTAGACCAATATCCTTCCGAGGTTTTATTCCGCGATTTGACGACCCGTTCGCGCTTCGAGAGCAACGCCACTCTCCGATCCGCGCTTGACTGTCCTTAAAAAAACCCTGATTTCCTTTAAATCAGCTCCTTCTCCCACCCAGATTATTTCAGGTTACGCCCCCGTAGACACATTAATTTCCTTTTTTATTACCTGTCAAAACCTATCTGAAGTGTATTTACCAATCTAAAAAAAATCCTGTCAAATCAGAATTAATGGTCTGATGGCTCTATTTTTTGTAATGGCGAAGAACATAGAGGTAGGAATAATATTGTCAACAGTTTCCAAGATGCAAATGAGGTGGAAAGAACAATCGAATAAATAAAAATGTAATATATTTCTAGATCAAAGAACTCCACTCCCGCTTTTCTGCATCGTAAACAATTTTGAGCTCTCTTAGGAATCCTTTCATCAATAAAACTGGAAGACAGTACCAGTCAAAACTCCTAAATTATATGTATATGTTTTATTATTATTATTCAACGTTCTTACATAAGAGATTACATCAATTTTACGCTTCTGATTTTAAGTATAATTTATTTATTTTTAAACTGTCTGCTATGCCGCTTCCTACCTCAATGTAACTTTCTGGGAAGTGCTCTGCTTTCTAAAAAATATTAAAATGTTTCTGAAATCTAACCTTTGACGTCCTGTCCAAATGGCAATAAATTCGTTTGGTTTATGACCTGAGAACTTTGAAAAAAATTATATCGGCGCCACAGGAAAGCTTGCCCACAGAAAGAGTGTAAAATTATCGTTTCCTCTCCAAACAATACGACACTTATGTCGCTATGGCTATAAGGTTACAAATGCTATGGACTCCGTATAGATTTGGCACAGTCGACCGTATCACTTCTTAGGAAGCGCAATGTATTCCAAATTTAAAACATCGCAAGGGATTAAAGAAACACTCCATTTTGAAGTCAAACACAGCTGACATAGGATCGAAGTCGATATTATGATAATAAATTTTGGTCCCGCCCCTGGCTAAGTTAGTTGAAATTCACATTTAGACGGGGCCAATAGTTAAATAAATAATTGAATATTATGAGTAGGTACTGTAGCCAAAAGTATCAACTTTGGTTGCTACAGTACCATTTAATTTGCCGACCTACCTAATTTGTCAGATCCTTCAGCGCGAAGAGAGCCGGTAGGTTAAGGCTACATTTAAGGTCAGATTGAGCACCTCATTTTGCATCATTCATTTTTCGTTCACTGGCATCATTAGGAACTTAATTCTACGTTTCCTTTTACTTTTAGTTTAAAATAGCGCGCTCTCAGCCGTGGCTGTTACGACCAAAAAGAAACACGCGTCCACAAAAATCTACGTTTTTATTTAATAACTCTGCTTCTAGATGAAATTTTTAAAATATTCTATAATATAAGACGAGCTGACGATGTCATTTGTTAACTTATTTTACTTAACTTTATGATTTAAGCAAGGCCCTTTAACACTCGCAAAACATGAAATTTTGAGGTAACTCCGTAATTCATAATCCGTAATTGCGTTTTTTCTAAGATGAATCTATCAGCCCTTAGTCTACTGTCTATATTATTTTTACTATACCGAATGTGATAAGATCATTTGAAGTTGTGCATCTAGCCTTATGCTCGGAAAGTTAGGTATGTCGAGTTGCTTCACTTAGCACATTAACTTCGTGGTTATTTTTTTATGACAACCTAGAACCACTTTGGCCTAGCTTGGCCTAAAATCGGGTTTGGCCGGTATTATATTTATACGGAAAGACGTTTACTATATATTTATACGACCTGAGTGATGATGATGATGATTATAGAAATCGTCACAAAATAAAAGCACTGTGCATGTTTTATTGTTTCTTACTCTTTATGACCTTGATCTAACTGAACGAAAATAATCAGATACATCGTAGCTGCTGTCATTATCTGAAAAAATAAAATAAAAGTACTAAATGATACGCAGCTGACACAAAGGGTAATAAAATAACACAAAATAATTCGGCAAACATTGTGCGATCGAGGGAAGGTCTGTTGACATACTTTTTAGGGTTCCATAGTCCGACAAGGAACCCTTATAGTTTCGCCATGTCCGTCTGTCTGTCTGTCCGTCTGTCCGTCTGTCCACGGCTTAGCGCAGAGACTATTATTACTAGAAAGCTGTAATTTGGCATGGATATACTAAATATTAATCACGCCGACAAAATGGTAAAATAAAATCTCGAAAAAAAACTCTCGTACGCGTAAACTGGGGATGATTTCTTTTTCTCGTCTATCCCTTAGTCTGGAGTATCGTTGGATAGGCCGTTTAAAAACATTGTGGGTGTGTGAAAAGAATTTTTCGATTTAGGGATCCGTTGGCGAATAAGCTTAAGAGTGAAAATTTTAGTTAGAGTGGAGCATCCCTCCCCCCCTGGTGGCTAAACGGTTGTTTATAGAAATGTGAAAAAAAATCACAGAAGTAATATATATATAATGAATTTAAAAGGAAAACTATCACAGCTAAGTAGGCTTTACAGGTTTACGAGTACAGGTCGCGCCAAACTTTTAGCCCCCTATAATGTATGGGACCAGAAGTTTGGCGCGGTCTGTATTAGTAGACCAACTTATATGTACCGGGCAACTACGGAACCCTACATTGCGCGTGGCCCGACACGCAGTTGCCCGGTTTTTTTTTCTATTATTATACAAATAAATCGTCACGACATGAATGCGCGAGGGAATGTCGCGGGTGTTTCCAAGTTTGGACTGTTAACACTCGTACACCCCCTTTTCACCGATAATTGTATGCCCCGATAACGTGGGACGCGTTTACCACCGTGATTCGGGCACTACAACACTCTATCTAGGGCATGCAAGTTGCAAACATTACAGCATGTTTTCAGCGTTTGGCAAGTACACAAATATAATTAATGATATATACTAATAGTTGGATGGATTCGATGCTGGTATATAATATCATCTTCATTCATCTTGTGTATAATTTATTGAATACTAATAGTGTTTGCACGACCGGGTAGGATTCGAACCCGGATCTCAATGTTGAGAGTTCAGCCTCCTACAGACTGAGCTACCGCTAGTATACTTTATTGTTACAATAAAGGCAAAATAAGTACATACTTATTATACTCACATTAAACACTAACGTGGCGTCAACGGGAAAGTAGCCATAAACGGATATGACCATTTCTTGAAACTTCATTTGTGTTGAAAAATGTTGTATCTGGAATGAACCGTTGAAGCACTCAGTATTAGTAAATATACCAGCAAACAGCAAACGATGCAAAAAGCGGCGTAGCGGGGGAAAGTTGGCGCATGAATTTACTTTTTCGGTCCGTCAAAGGGAGTTTATGCATTTTTTGTAATATATGAAAATATTTGCCGTTCTATCTATACCTAACCGAAGATGAAGGAAAATTGCCCCTCAAGGTTGGAGTTGTGTTAATGTCTTGGCAAAACTGGGAATTATAAAAAAATACTTCAGCGATAGCTCAGGGGCAAAACGCCTCCGACCACTAGAGTACCATTGAACAGTGCCATCAATGGTACAAGTGGTACTGATTTGTCATTAGAAACATACCAGCATTTGATCTTGGGTTTCATACATGGTCAGTACCATAAATATTTCAAGTAGTACTGATTTTTTGAATTTCATTTTTAAAAGGGTTATTTTAATACACTATAACTAAAGTGGAGCACATATTTATGTAATGAAACTACCGCGAATATCGAAATTAGCATTAGTACCGTTGAAAGATGGTTAATATCATACAGACGGACATAAGTGGCGGATTTATTTTTTAATTTTGTGACAGATGTCAAAAATGACAGATTATTTAATTATTTTTAAATTTTGTGACAGATGTCAAAAATGACAGATGATTAAATTATTTTAAAATTTGGTGACAGATGTCAAAAATGATGATGAAATGAAAATGAAAAAAAAATCTAAAAAACAAATCATCTGTCACTGACATCAATCAAAAATTTCAAAAATGATTAAATCATCTGTCATTTTTGATATCTGTCACAAAATTTAAATATTATTAAATCATCTGTCATTTTTGACATGTAAAAAATAAAAAATAAGTCATATGTCAGAAAATCTGTAAAATATTAACCATCTTTCAACGGAACTAATGCTAATTTTGATATGAGCAGTAGTTTCATTCCATAAATATGTGCTCCACTTTAGTTGTAGTGTATTAAAAATAAGGGTTAAAAATGAAATTCAAAAAATCAGGACCAATTGTACCATTGATGGTACTGTTCAACTCTCAATCTTTGAGATCCAGGTTCGATCCCCGGTCAGACATGCACCAATGAGTTTTTCGGAATTTATGTGCATAGTATTTGTGTTCTTACCTAATACTTACCACTTGCTGAACGGTGAAGGAAAACATCGTGAGGAAACCTGCATGCCCCAAAAAGCGTGCATTTGTGCCCGAAAAACGGCGATAGGGCTCACCACCCGTAATAATCGTCGGTGAATCGTGGGTGTGCCGAGTGTGGACTAAGACTTCGTTTCACAGTTCACACCCGGAACACCTCTGGCACCCCCTCGGGGATTCATGTCGTGACGATCTACCGAGTGTATAAGCAAAGGCAAGAATCCTTTAACGGTGTGTTAGTATGATCGGTAAAGATATTTTTTTAAATACTTGGATCTCTAAATAACGTACCAGTACCTCATAATAAAAAAAAAAAATCCTTTACTCAAAATACACTAATCGCGTGGACACCCTCACGGTTGCTGACCTCTCGGATGAGGGGTGCGGGTTGCGGGGTGCAATTGGCTCTATGGGGCGGCCTGTGAGCTGCGTAGCCATAGCTTAGAAAAATGATGGAATTTTTGGTTAAAATTCAAGGTATATTTTTTTTTCTCGTAATCACATCAGAATCGTGTATACTTTCATACCCTTTGACTTTGCATTTACACCCTGTATACTTATACAAAATTTATACAATGTCCGTCAAAAACTTATCGCTGATTGGGATTACCAGATGACAGAAATTTTCCTGACATGTCAGGAATTTTGAATCTGTCTTCCTGACATCAGAGAATAATAAACACAGACGTATAATTAGTAATAATGTGATAGCGCGGGCCCAATGAGTACTATAAATGGATTTACATTCAGTTCAGAACAATTAGTTATTCTGAGGCATTGAGGAAACCCAGATTTGTGTATGTGTATGGCATTGTCTTAACAGATTTTTCTGGATCTAATTGCAAATAATTTTACCTCTAACAACAGACGAAAGTCCTGGTCTTCGGTGGGTATGTCGTGTAGAGTTTTTCCAATCTTTTGAGCCTGAAATGAATTTTAACTTTAGAGTCATATCTTAAACGTTTTGTGTCTTACTTATGATGGTTTGATGTTTGATTGAAAATATCGCACTTTCCGCGTCCGGAATTCAAATTTTTATTATTTTTTGCTTTACTTTGGAATATGTCCTACAATCTGACTTTTAAAACTTGTTTGTATTACCGTCTTTAAGTAAGAGCCAAAAGCAATACCGTATAAATAATACAACTTTTTCGAGATTACTTGTATGGGGATCTCCTTTAATTTTCATTTTTTATTTTATTATTTGTTGTGGTAGAATCCTTAGTAACACGTATTCTGGGAATCGCACCGGTTCATTTAAAAAAGAACATTATGTTTGTACAAAATATGTTGCTCGTTTTATTGTATTGGATGTCTGCTTGGTTAAACATCGATAGTTTGAGTTTCCGATAGTATGGATAGTTTAATTGTTGGTTAAAAATCAAATAAAAATAACTTATAATTCTTTTTACAAAAAGTTTTTTTAAAAATTCAAATCAAAACAAACATGACCGCCGAAGAGTAACTTAACAAAGAGTTCACTTTAAGAAAATTCATATCTCAGACGTGACAAAAAAAGAAGACCCCTTTCTTAGTCAAATTTAATGACTACCTATATATACGAAAATGCCTTAATCTTTTACCAGACTATCGATTGTGTCAATAGTGAATATACTATCGATTAATCGATTAACTATCACAATAACCACAATGACATCAAGGGTTAAACAAACCTCAAGCTTCAGCAAGCTGCCGCTATGTCCCAAAACGTATATCTTAAGGATCTGCCACCCAATCCACATAGAACAGTTGATGATCTGATGAGTCGTCAGTTCTCTCGTTAGCACTACTCCGTGGTAAATAATGTTTGCTTCACTCACTATGGCGTGGAAGCATTGCAGAGTGGTGACCAGTATTGGTCCTTGGAAGCACAAGTTGATGTCGCTAATCACCTGACAAGCCTTCCCGTAGCTGACCTCCATCTTCCACAACACGGGCCGTGACTTACTCGCCGAATTCCAAATTCCCCGTGTCCCATTGTTCTGCTTGATACTCAACATCGTATTTTCTTTTATATTTTTCAATATCGCTACCACCATTTGTATTAAAACGTAAACGAAAGCGATCACTGAGAATTGAATCGTGTGCATTAGAAGAAACGTAAACGTGACAAGAATGATCTTCCATAGACCGTCTTCCCTTGTGATGTTTATTATAAAATGGATTACGAATACGACAAGGAGGGTTCCCATAAGCTCGAAGTTGATGTGTATTTGCAAGTGGTTCAGTATCTTGCTGTTGTGTAGAAACGGCATATCGTTCCATGAAGCCGCTACTGTGTTCAACATTTTCACATATTTGTGCCGATGTATGAAGGCACAGAAGTAAGCCGCGATACAGAATGAAAGCAACAGAACCAGCTCCAGGATATAGTTCATTTGGTTGACGAGCACATCCGTCAGGGAGTTTTGTTCACTCAGTACGAACAGCGTTTGCACGTGTAGAAAGAAGAACACGCAAATCACCAACATACTGAGTACTGCAGGCAGTAGATTTAAATATAAAGATTTCTCCACGACAACAAAACATTTTTTCGCCTTGTTAAAATTAACACTGTAGGGAAACAAGCCCAAAACGGAGAGTAAAACGTACATGGGCTTGAAAATTTCATCTAAAGTTCTTTCTTTGTTTGGTTGAAAGTAAGATTTAAGTTGATTATTTATCCAGAAAACCATGTTTAAATTATGTAAACCTACATTATATGTATGTAAGCTGGATAGCTGTGAAATACTTATAACGATGTGCAACCATATTTTTTTAAAGTAAAAAAAGTAGTGTTCAAAGGCACAATTGTAGCGAAGTGCGATTCATGATGGATTCGCGCCAGGGTCGCGTGGTCGCTCTGATATTATTTATTCAGAGAGTGACCGTGTTGAAAGCATTCTAATAGTGCAAGGCAATTAAAACTTTGATCAAATGGGCTTTTTTGTTTTATTACAAAACCCTTACATGAAATAAAACTGTCACGTTTTAGGAGATTATTTTTAATCGATCGTACCTACCTATTATGCATTTAAGTGACATTTATTTTTATCCAAATTCAAACTGAAGGCTCGGTAAGTGCTCAGTATCAAGGTTCGATGACCCTTATTCTAAAATTCGTAAATTTTATTTTGTTGTTCCTTACAGACACAAGACCAGCCCCGAGGCATTTAGTATGGAAGGTCAACATTTTATATTGTAAAATTATAAAAAAAGTGTTATCGATCTGTGATACTGATCACTTATCAAGCCGCCAGTATGAATTTGGCTGCATAAATTAATTTCACCTTATATGTGTAAGGGACATTAATTTATACATATAGTCAAATTCATACTGGAGACTCGGTAAGTGGTCAGGCAGGACCAAGGTTCAATAACCCTGTTTGAAAAATACGAACATCATTTTTTGTGCCTCTATAGAGGTTCAAGAACAACATCGACTCAAATTAGTATGGGAAATCTAAATTTTATTTTGCGTATTTCCCACAAAGGGTCATTGAACCTTGGTCCTCACCATTTACCGAGTCTTCAGTATGAATTTGGCTATATAAACGAAATTCACCCTATATATTTGACGGGCTTTGATCACTCTATAATTACATCGCATGCGATTAAAACACGCGATTAACAAAAGTCACATGACAGATCAATCAGTATTTAGAGTGCAAAACAATGCCAAAAATGCCTATTATGTAACTCAGTGTCGGTGGCCATCTATGGTTGCTATTCACCAAATACAGATAAAAATGAACTTTCAAAATAACCTTCAATGGGTATTGAACTATTTACGAATTGTGACGTCATTTCAAGTGCGAACGTATCCTTTCCTTTGACGATAGGCACTTGGTTTGGCAACTGATTTTACGATACAGAATCTGGGGGCTGTTTCCCATTATCGTAATTTTTTAGTGACTATTTAATCTGACCGTTCTGGACAAATTTCGTTGTCATTTAGATGTTTGACCAAACCGGAATAATTAGGTTTGACGAAGGTGAAATAAATCTAAAATTCGTGTCATGATTGTTCAAAAACATATTTTTATGTATTATTTGCTGCTGGCACCAATAAAGTCATCCACTACGAACTTGTCCGTTTTATATTCCGTGAGAAATAATTCTATAAATTATATTTACGCTCATGTTATGGTCCTTCGAGCCGGATTAGGATAGCAACATACAACGAACCCAAATGAAGAAATTAAATGTATACAGCTAAAGACTGTTATGGCTTGAAGAGCTCATCCTGCCTGTGCTTGGCAAAAAGGTGCTTGTTGGAACTTGCTATGAAATTTAAAGATCAGTATCCGTTAGCTGCTGAAGCAATAATTAACAAATGTCAATGTGACGATTTTGTTGGTAAGAAATGATGATCCGTTAAAGCTGAAATTAATTCAGAAACAGCAAATTAAGCTTCTCAAATTGGTCAGTTTTAAACTGTCCAAATGGTTTTTGAAATAGGAGTGAGATTCTTCAAGACATACCCATTGAAAGGCAACACTTCGATAAAGTGGAGCTTGATACAGAAAGTATATCTGTCAAAACTTTAGGTTTGGTATATGAAATTAAAAATGACACATAAAAAATGGAATGTCTGGAAACACACATTCCAAAGAATACGTTAAGAATACGCAAGAAGTTTACAGATTTATTTGTAAGTTTTTTGTTCCTTTGGGCTTGGTAGGTCCTATTTTAGTAGCAGGAAAAATGTAGATGCAACATTTATGGCTTTCAAAAATATCTTAGGACATGCGTCCAACGAGCCATAGCTACAGACCATTCATCATAACTTGTCCCTTGGATTCATGTTGGCATCACTGCTTGTCAAGCTTTTGCTGTCATATTTTTGTCATTCAGATTGTTCAAAATTATTGGATAAACTATGTATTACTAGCTTTGGCCCGCGGCTTCGCCCGCGTGTTATTCGGTTTAACAACATGCTTTTTTCCGGGATAAAAAGTAGCCTATGTGTTAAGTTAAGGTATAAGCTATATCTATTCTAAATTTAATCCAAATCCGTTCAGCCGTTTCAGCGTGAAAGAGTAATAAACATACACACACACACACACACACACACACACACACTCACACACACACACATGCATACACCAACTTTCGCATTTATAATATTAGTGTGATTATTGTCAAAGCCGTTGAACAATAGTGAAAAAAGAGATTGTGTTGAAAGTACGCCTTTCGTGAAAGAGAAAATGCAAAGAATGCACCATGATTCCTCCCGATCAGGTTCGATCTCGTGTCAGTACCATGGCATGACGGGTTGGTAAAATAGGGATACCAACTTTAAACATAAAGCCAATTTTACGGGCAAATAATAATTAGCTATACATTTACTTTTGCAGGTACATCGGAAAAAAGCGTTCACATTAAGTCGCCTTGAAAACATCGTCAAAAATGTAAAAAAAGCGAGCCCGACGATTTAGTACAAACGCCGTCGGGCTAGAACAAGCAATAAAAATACCGTTTTAGTACAGAGATACATGTATAGATATACATATTGTTTGCGAAATACAAATCAATGAATAATTAATTGATAATTTAGATTTTTTCAGTCTGTACATTTTATTTTCATTACAGAGTAGTCTAATTAATATATATAAAAACGCAGTTAAGTAAATATTATGAATATATTCATAATATTTACTTAACTGCGTTCATATTCATAATATTTGCTTAACAACATATATGTATAGGGTGAATTAAACGTGAGCCATTGGCAACATTATATGCAGTGCTACCATTTTCTAAGCCAGGGGACTTCTTATAGTGAATGGTCTATACTTATGGACTCAGATAAAGGACCTAGGAGATAGCACCAAAGACAAAATATGGCCCCATGATATGAGCCGGAAATTTCTATGACGTTTTACCAACCTCATTCTTGCGTTGACAATTGTCGAGAGAAATCTCACAATAAAATTTATAAAACATAAAAATGCCATCTTGCGTAGTTAAATGGTGCTAAAATATTACCCAACATCGTAATAAATGTAATAATATCGTTTTTCATGTCTTAAGTATACAATAAACATATCTATCTTGATAGAAAATCCAAGATGAACTTGGTGAAAAATATTGTACTGCCACGGAAATAATTCATTATGATAGTTTGATTTTAGTGCATCGACGGTGTATTTTCTATTATGAAACTAGAAATGGGCGGTGGATAAATACTCAAATAGTATTTACTTAGTCTTTTTCCATTTCTGGATAAATACGAGTATTTATCCGTTTTTATAGGATAAAAACTCAAAAACTTTTTCTGTGGAATTTAGGAAAAAACTACGATCGCTATTGTAATATTATTCAGGTTTGCAATAGGAAGAGCATAAACTACATATGCTCATGACACATGATTTAGTCATAAAATCTTACTTTAGACATGGAAAATATAAATCTAATCATAAAAGTGGGTGAACCATCAACGTTACAACTGCTAATATCCGCTGAATTTTCGAAACGATTATCTAGCCAAGTACTTAAAAACCGATTTTTAGATTTTTTTTATGTAAAAATTTTAGTTTTTCGTTACTACTTATTATTTTTAGTGTTTAGTTAATTTTTATAAATGTAAACGTATCATAATATTAGTATGTTTCTTCATTTAACTAGACAATATATAGGTATAATTCAGAAATTTACGTAAAACTTTAGAAATTTACATTTTGGGTTATTATCAGTAAAAATTTAAATATTAACATAAAAAAACTATAGCTAAAATTCAATTAAAATTAAACCTATCTAAATTAAATTAAACCTATCTAAATTCTTTAGAAATTATTTCTAAATGATCTAGGCAGTTTCGTAGGTGTTAAGCATATTTCGACATTATTGACATTCATGTTGTTTTGTTATTTACAGATTGTAAATCGATATATGAATAATATAATTGATAATTGATACCATAGAAATGATGTCCAAATGATTTAGATTACTGAGTATATGTATTAGTTTTAGCTTCGAGAGGACAGTAGATAAAAAAAACAATGGGATTGTAAAATGTCAATAAGGATGAAAGACTGATATTCTTACTGTTCTTCAGTTCTGGTCAGGTAATGTGCACACAAGACCATAAAAACCACATCCAAAGCTTGTGACGGGCGAAGACGTTGTGTTTTATGTGAATTTACAGAAGAATGAAGAGAACAATATTTCAGATCTCAAAAAGTGTCTTAAGCGTCATGTATTTCAAAATGTCACCTGCGACTGTATCCACTTAATTATCTGTTACTACATAGAAATCGGTCACTTATTTAATTTTGCTGCAACGTCACCCACTCGTATTTTAATGGTAGAGTAATCGAGTGAATAACGATATTTTGGATCTGTTTCATCTAAAAACAATATTACGTTGAGATATTTTAAAAAACACGTAGGCTTGCCATGACTGTACTTTTGAGTTACAACACACGACTTTGTTTATATAAGGTGTAATCGTAATACCTGCCACGGATGAAATAGGAGATACTATTATGTTTATAGCTTACAATAATGCATAAATTTCGTACCCCGGAATCGTTAAATCAATTTGAGAAGATAAAGTAGTGAAATTAAAATTTGCTTTATTCTGCATAACGTGGTTCACAAACTACGCGCGTAGTGTAGTTTCGTCAATGAAAACAATTGCTATCTCTTTCTAACTGTTCTGTCAATGAACTCCGAAATCAGCTGACCAGTTCGTAACGTAACTATCTGAATCTATTAGTTACACAATAATACGCAGGCAAAAGCTAAAAATTGCACTTATTTACCCGTTACTGAATTCCACCAAGATTACTGCAGATAAAAAAACTGACGTAATAAGATGCTTAACTCCCCATCACACTTAAAACAGGCTACGGACAGTCAAGTTAGTGTAAGAATCGCTATGTTTTTGCTGTGACTCGTCAGTCCACAGAATGTTGCGGCGTTCTTCTCGAATCAAATAACAGAACGCGAGGCGAGCCGCGTAGTCCTGTGGCTGCAATTTTTGTACTCTCGTAAAGTGGTAAGGGTATAGCCCTTCCCGATTTAGAAGTTGCCACACGTAGTTGTCGCTCACGTTGAAGACTCTAGCCCCCTCTCTGGTGCTCGCAAGAAGATGACGTCGGAAGAAGTCCAACACTTCCTCTTCTCTGCGTCAACCGGAGGCGGGTCAAAGGGGCCGTGTACACGGCGTCCAGAATGGTATGGGGACTTATTCGCACACCAAACCCCTGCTGGCATAAGTTCGCTGCATGCGTGGTTATGTTATTGCACTCGCGATAGCACCATACCACTTCAACATATTCTTGATTTGAATATCGTCGTCTGGGAGGCATTTTTAACGAATGCGCGCGCAATTCACACCTCGCTGACCACTGATAACAACGAACTGGGGCGGGCGGGGCACACAAAAACAAAAGCAAGCGCGTGCGACGAACGGGGTGCGGGTGGGGCAGGGAAGTCTTCGGCCTCGCTTTGACGAACGATGCCGACGCGCGGTATTGTTTGTAAGTTTGCATGAATAGCTTCATTGACGTTTTGCGAAATGAAATGCTGGGTTTTTTTCAATTTCAACGCGCGGTTTTTCCCGTAGAAATCTGTGACAAATGTATGAAGCTGCACGGATGCGCGAACTGATAACAGCGAACTGAGGCACAAACACAAGCGCGTGCGACGAACGGGGTAGTGCAGGCGGGAGGGGGGTAGGCCGTCGTCGGCTTGCGCTTTGATGAATGAATGACGAGCTGCCGGCGCGGACCGGGGCGGCATTTGTTTGATAAATATGGCAACAGTACGGGGTGGCTTCATTGAGTTGCGAAATGAAATGGCGATGCGGCAACAGCTAAGTTACTACGGGACGGTTTCAAACAACTAAATCAATTCAAATTTATACGCACATTTTTTTGTATGAAAAAATTTATGACGTTAGATCAATAAAATATCGTTACTATTCTTTTCTATATACACAATACACTCTCCCATTACAGCCGTGGCAGATATTTTGAGAACACCTTATATAAACAAGCGTGTGCACCTGGCCAGTATAAAATGCGTTGTAAAATAGGCTTTCTGTGGCCGTGATAAGACGTATTTTAAAAACCGTGACTCACACAAATGTAAACATTTACACAATGCAAGACACACAAATGACAATAATGTTTGATGTCATATTGAAAAGCCAGCTAGTACGGTGGTTATAAGTCTATAAGTATCTATAGGTCGTTGCATGCCTCTCATAGCTGATTTAAATAAGCAATGCGAAGAATTTTCTGTTAGCCTATCTACTACGGATGCTATTTACATTCCCAGAAACATTGATGTCTCAGAGACGAGGTTCATCCAGCTCGTTAGTTTTGCTGATGGGTCAAATAAAGCCCACGGTTGTTGTGTGTACCTGTGAGTTGTCAAGTTTTGATGGTACTGTTATATTAAATCTACTTTTTCGATATTACCTGTTATATCAAAAATATTTGAAAAACTGATTAAAGACAGGCTAATGGTGCATTTATATTCAAATGAAGTAATTAATCCCAGACAATATGGCTATCAACGAGGTATAGGAACGTCAGATGCAATTGATGCACTAATTGACGACGTTATGCAGAAGATAAATAGAAAAAAAAAAGTCGTTGGTTTGTTCTTGGATCTGAGCTCCACTTTTGATCTGGTTGACCACGATATTTTACTAGTTAAATTAGAACATTACGGTGCTAGAGGAAACATTCTCCAACTTTTCAAATCATATTTGCAAAACAGGAACCAGTTTGTTGAAATCAAAACAATAGAAAGGCAGAAAGAGCAAGTAGTAAAATCGCATTTAGTTAAGTTATGCAGGGGGGTTCCACAGGGTTCAATTTTAGGACCCATACTTTTCATTCTTTTTACAAATGATTTAGTAAATTATGTCACAAAGGTCGTGTCGGACATACAACTAGTTATATTTGCAGACGACACAAATGCTATAATATCTTCCCCAAACTTAGACGACTTAAATATCAAAGCTAATCTCACTCTTAATGCTTTCGAAACATGGTTTAGTACAAATGCATTATTAGTGAATGCTGGTAAAACCAAAGCCATTTTGTTCAGAACCACAGCTGGCAACAAAGACTTAATTTATTTAAGAATGAATGGTGAAAAAATTGACCTGGTGGAACATTTAAAGTTTTTAGGGATTCATATTGACTCATTATTAAACTGGAAATGTGAATTACATGCTATTGAAGGATCCATAAGTTCTGCTTGTTATGCAATTAGAAGTTTGAGAGATGAAGTCGGAATTGAGGAACTAAAAATGGTTTATTACGCTTTAGTGGAATCTAAACTTAGGTATAGTATTAAATTTTGGGGCAACAGTTATAAATATAATATAAAGAAGGCCTTTGTTATCCAAAAAAGAGCAATACGTACAATGGTTCGGATCCAGCAGCTACAATCGTGTCGAGAGCATTTCATAAGACTGGGCATACTAACTGCTCCCAGTTTGTATATATTTGTTCTTCTCACTGACCTTTTTAAGAATTTACACAAATTTGAAACGAAGGATGAACAGGATATTAGGCTTACGTCTAGGCGCAAGGATTTAATAAACAACTTCCATCCTAAACTAGAAATATCAAAACACTGCACACGTTACCAATCGGTTGTTTTATTCAACAAATTGCCTATAGAATTTAAGGGTCTCTCAAGCCATAGCCTATTTAAACGTAAATTGAAGCAATTTTTACTGAAAAAGTGTTTGTATGACATTGGTGATTTATAGATTTGACATATTTTTAAATTGTAGACTTGACATGTTTTTTTTTTTTTTCTTGTGGATTGGTCATATTTTTTTAACTGTAGATTTGACATATTTTTTTTAAATTAAGTTATAAATTGAATATAAATTGTAATTATGAAAAAATTAACACAAATTTCATTAGATTATTTTGTACATGATTTAAAAATAAAACAATTGTATGTAAACTTTAGTTAAGTTAGTTACTAAGTACTTTCAAATGTGATGTATATTGCTAATGAAATAAATAAATGAATAAACTTGCTCAAAATCACGAGTTAACCCTTTAAACTGTACTGTCTGTACCGCGAATTGAATTAAATAGTGCAATGCTAACTGTCCCAACTAGCAAAAAGAGTGCAAAATTCAATTCAAAATTAATTTAGAGTTCCTTTTCTAGATTCACAGATTGTTTTAGCATGGATTAGGAGAGAACCAATAAAATTAAATGTTTACCTGGCTAACCGTGTTAAACGTATAAAAGAAATAACTCAAGGTTTCATTTGCCAGTATGTTCAAACAAAGGAAAACCCCGCTGACATCTTGTCTGGAGGAATCGAACCTCACATGTTACAAGGATTTTCTGTGTGGTGACACGACGGCCCTACATTTTTAAAGGATAAAAAGTTTAACGTTGGTGGATAACACATACTTGTTTACAACTTACCTGAAATGAAACATCATAATCCTCAGCGGTTATTATCTCTGGCCGTTATCGCTGACTCCAACATGTATGATTGTTTAAATATTAAAAATATTCTTATTTAAATAAACTTAATAGAATCACTGCATACTGTTTAAGATTTATAAATAACTAGCTTTTGCCCGCGGTTTCACCCACGTTGAATTAGTTTTTGTGTACTCCTATAAAATCAGTCAATATTATTCGGACTGTTACCTACAGTAAACACAGGGGTTGGGTTCATATAGTCTAGATTGTAAAACTACTTGGTAGGCAAAACGTCCTGATTGCAAAAGGTATTGCTGGTGAAATGTGTGTGTTATGCGCCTCTGTTTCCCATTTTGTATGTCTCTTTTATAGCTTTTCCATGAGAATAAAGGAAAAAGTAGTTTTTGTCCTACTCTAGATCTAGAACATTATTTGTGCAAAATTTCAGCCCAATCGGTTCAATAGGTACGGCGTGAAAGAGTGACACATCACTTTTGTAATGAAACTTGAAACCTCATTTTTATCCCATGGGAAGTGATTTATGGGATAAAAAGTAGCCCATGTCCTATTCCAGGTCTAGAACTACATTCATGCAAATTTTAGCCTATATCGGTTCCGTAGATACGGCGTGAAAGAGTAACAAACATCCATCCATCCATCCATACACCCAATCTTTCGTATTTATAATATTAGTGGGAAGTGGGATAGTGGGATGGGATTAGTGAGATGGGATGTTTTGACGTAGGGAGAACTAAACACTGTCCTTCTTAAACTAGAAGGAATTGAAAATTCACGACCTCTCACACAGTTCACTTCAGATAACAATGATATTACTTATTTAACTCCAGCACACTTATTATGTGGAGCGCCTTTATCTTCTCCTCCTGAACATTTTTAGAAGTCCCAAATAATAAAAATATCGTTTTGGCAATTATGCATGAAGGTAGACAAGGTTATTGGAAGATCTGGCATAGACAATATTTAAAATTGTTACAAAGCAGGCCTTGTAACAATTTTAAATATTGTCTATGCCAGATTCTATAACAGGGGTATAATATTCTTGCACCATACAATAAAATCCTAGAAGAAAAACAAAAAAGTGCTATCCTGCAGATATTGTTTTCACTGAGAGTTCAGCCATGGTGAGTCTACAAAATATTTTGAATCACACTGCGCAAAGACTGCTGTTAACACAAAAATTACATACAATTGCAGAAGATACACGGATATACTACTCCAAATGGGGGTGTGATGGAGCCTCAGGTCAAAGCGAGTACCAACAGAAGTTTACAAACCTCAGCAGGCCTTGTAACAATTTTAAATATTGTCTATGCCAGATCTTCCAAAAACCTTGTCTAATGGCGAGACGATTTACCCAATCTTGAAGTTGGAACCCTTGTCGTACTTACCCTATGTCAGACATATTAAGGTCTGAAATGAAAATACGCCTCCTCTCCATTGGCCTATAGCTATAATCACAAATATATACCCGGGAAAGGATGGGAAGGTACGGGCGATATATGTAAAAACAGTAAAGGGCACTACGGTGCGTACAAGCTTATATAAAATACTAGCTGTTGCCCGCGGCTCCGCCCGCGTGTTATTCGGTTTAACGACATGCTTAATTCCGGGATAAAAAGTAGCCTATGTGTTAAGTTAGGGTACAAGCTATGTCCATTCTAAATTTAACCCAAATCCGTTCAGCCGTTTCAGCGTGAAAGAGTAACAAACACACACACACAAACTTTCGCATTTATAATATTACTGTGATGTGATGTGTTTTGCCTATCGAATAAAATTATTTCATAAAATAAATTATACTTACAGTCCGTTGCAAAATGTGTATGTATAAGCTTTATTTTACTTTGTTAAAATTCAGATAAACATAAAAAAACAACTGTAATGTAGTATATAACATATAATATAAGGCTTAAACCTTCTGAAACTCACATTCATTTTGCTTTATGTATAATAAATAACCTAATATCAAGTGTGTAATTGAACAGTTAACTTTAAAGAAGAGAAAGAATGTGAGCGTGCCGACGACGTGGTTATTAGGGATATTCTATCATCTGTAATTTTTTTTTCACTTTGAATTGTTGGACCTTACATATACATATACGAGTGTATACATACATATATGCTACCAGCCAAACCCGATTTTTAGGACAAACCAGTTTTTCCTAGGCCAAAGTAGGTGCAATGACGAGCGAAGCTGGAGCAGAGCGGAGCGAGGCGACGTCTTAAGTTTAAACAAAAATACGATCTTACCAGCCATATCATGATATTCGTTATTAGTTTGGCCTGGGAGAAACTAGTTTGTCCTAAAATCGGGCTTGGCCGGTAACATAAATAAATATTAAAAGACAAGAAGTCATATTCTTATGTTCCTTAATATTTAACGCATATTAATTCAATTTTATCTATTTTTCTAGAAAATTTCTCTACAATAACCTAAATCAACCAATATTCCTTTTATTTAGATGCGTAACATAACTTAAGATATGTTCTGTTCCTAAGTACTTGTTTATCATTTATTTACATATGTTTAATATTGTCTTCCCATTTTATCCATCAGTATCGAATTGCACGAAAATAATCAGATACATCATTCCAGCTGTAAAAATCTGAAAAAAAAAATAAGCTGGATTTACACATAATAATAAAACTTCTAGAAATACGCATCAACTTGTAACATTCTGCATATAAACCAAATCCGCAATATATTCGATTTTATAATCTTCCTCTAAGAATTTCTGCTGTAGTGTGCGCGCCAGATAAGTCTGCGCGTGGCCAGAATCATAAATCGCAGGCCACCAAGTTGTTGCTATGTTAGGTGTGTGTAGAATGTCTATCATTTTTATTAGTTTTCAGTGGTCAAGTTTGGCAATCATCGTGCCAAAGGTCAAGTATTAAAACGCCACCAGTCGCGCGCAGACTTATCTGGCGCGCATTTTACAGTGCGACAGGGTTTTTTTGACACGTGGATGACATTGACACCTGTGAAACAAGGGTTATGTTTTATGGTTTTTAATTTACGGGGCTAGTTCCGATTTTGATCACGACCAATCCACGCGCCAAAAATCCCTCACCGCACTGCACTTGTTTAATTGATGTTTTGATCACTCAATTTAAGCTCAAAAATAGACTCTACTATATTCAAACTTTCCGTCAGACTTTTACTGTTACATAGCTGAGGGTTTTTTTGAAATCAAACTAATTCCTATCTGAGTTAAACGTGCAGCGTGGTACGCAGTATACTCGTATGCTACTTACATTATAGAGGAGTGTTGCATCGACAGGGAAATATCCGTATACAGTTAATACCATGTCTTGGAAGTGCATCTGAGACGAGAAGTGTTGAATCTGGAATGAAAAGTTATACCATTAGGAGGGCTTGAGTTACCGTGATTGCATTTTTTTAGGCCTCCAATGATACCCGTGACCACGGCAGTGAAAATGTTGCCGAAAGCCTGGCTTGAAAGGCCCAGATTGTCTTTAGAAATGTCAACTAGCCCCGAAGATATTTATTTTTCTTGTTTTTGTGTCGACCAGTACCATGTATCATATCATATCCCGGTTCAGAGCTCTTCACGTCCAGATTTACTTTTCTGATTTTCTACACCACTATGATATAAATTTAATTTGTTATCTCCTTGCGATGGTAAATATTATATTATATATATACATTTATTTCTATCATAGTTTATCATATTAGTAAAACTTGCGTGAGCTTACACATGAATATATTGTTTATAAACATTAATGTTATTGCTGTTGTTTTAGGAACAAACTGTATAACCGATATAATTTCGTTTGAGAACGTCGGTCAGTGAACACCGGCACCGCCGTGTCATCGTCGTCCGAACGATACATTTGCCTTGAAGATGTATCGGTGAATATGTGGCGGTTGTACACACTCGACGAGAACCTCTCGCCGAGAGCCTCGGCCGAAAAGACTCTCGTCGAGAGCATGACTGTACACACTCGTTCTAACATTTGAACTGAAGACTTACACGAGAATGGACGTAGAAATAGCTGCTGCTGTTTGTCTTTGTGCCGTGAGCTATTATAATTTTTTAAACATTTACTATAAAAAAAATATTCTCAAACCATGGAGAAAAAGAAGATGGTGGATGATTACCATGCACCGCAGTAGAAACAGGTAAATACATATTATAACTTCCTGAATAGAATAAACGAAGGTCACCTTATACAGTAACGTAAGCGAGCTAATGTTCGGTTGGTAGCAAAGACACAACTTGCTACGGCGGCGCAGCTGAATATACAGGTTGACTTTTTGAACATCGTCCAAATTTATTTATTTTAATCTTTAGTGAAAATATTGAAATCTTACGTGTTTTTTAGTAAAATATTAAGATATGGCTATGCAAAGTTATCCAAAAAACAATTGCGTTTGTAGACACCATGCGCCGTGCGGGGGCAACGGCTACGTTTGTAGACACCATTCGCCGCACGCGCTACGCGGCTACGCGCCATCCGTTCGCCGTTCGTAGGTTAGGCGCGGTTTATACAGAAGAGACGTGGCGAGGACGTATTACGGTCAAAGTAACACAATATAAACCTTAATAGTACGTAGCATAGCGTTGGCGTGGCGGACGTCGCCTGGAGGCACGGATGGACGTCGCCTGGAGGCGCGGACGAAATTCTCCTTACGACAAAAACGACGCTATGCTACGTACTAATAAGATTTATATTAAGTTACTTTGATCGTCATACGTCCTTGCCACGTCTCTTCTGTATAGACCGCGCCTTAGTGTAGTGACAACGCTGTACGAAAAATCTTGGGAAAAAAATATGTTGAGGTGAAAATTTTACCTACCTATTTTTTTTCAAAAATGGCCTCTATGAATAACACCTAATGCTTAAAAAAAATTGGACGATGTTCGAAAAGTCACCCGGTATACAGTAAAAGCAACCAATACTCAAAATAATCTATTCCAAATGCTTACCTCTAGTAAAACGCGGTTATCATGCTCCTCTATAGGAATGTCGTGGATGATTTCCAAAATATTTTGATGCTGAAATAATTCAGTCAATTAATTTATATCTATCAAATACCTATATAATCGTACATAAAAGTATAGGTTTATTTTTCTTCTAGGACTAGGTATGTATAGATCAAGAAACTAACTTCCAATTTAAGCAGCTCACCGCAGTTCCCCAAAACATATATCTTCATAATTTGATACATGGACCAGAAGGTGCTCATTACTAGCTGGTGGTTGGTAAGCTGTTTCGTGATCACGACCCCGTGGTATATGGAATGTGTCTCGCTGACGAGGGCGTGGAAGCACTGCAGACTTGTCAGCATTATGGGTCCCTGGAAGCTTGCGGTAATATCATTCACCATATCATGAGCCTTCGAGAACGTCATCTCTATCTGCCTTAGCACCGGCGGTGAAGCTTTGCTTTTAGCTCTCCAGAATCCTTCGTAATCAGTTTTCGGTTTTATGTACTTCGTTAAATACTCTGCGATATTTTGCATTATCGTTGCGACTATGTGTACCATCACATAGATATATGCTATTTCCACGAACTGCACTATGTGTGAAAGGATTAAGGTAAACGTGGCCAGAACGAGTGTCCATTTGTCGTCTTCTCTGGTGAAGTTGAGGGCCAGATGTAGTATGAGTATCAGTAGGAGGGCTCCCATGACAACGAAGTGAACCTGCACCTGCAGCCGGCGCGGGATGAGGCTGCGGGGGAGGAAGGGCATGTCAGCCCACGCTGACGCCGCGGTGTCCAACATCTTCACATACCGCTGACGGTGTATGACAGCGCTGCAGTACGCCTCTCCACAGAACAGCAACAGCAGGAACAACTCCAGAATATAGTTCATGTTCGATATAAACACGTCGATTCTAGCGATTTCTGGATCCCTCGTGAACATATGCACCATGTTTAATCCAAAAAACGTGCATATCAGCACTAGAATCAAGAGACTTTTTATTACGTTGATGAACAGTGACTTTTTTATGACAATAAAACGGTTGTTTGCCTTATTGTACTTGAAACTTAATGGAAATAAACCTAAAATTGATAACAAAATGTACATTGGTTTAAAAATTGCATTAGGAGATGGATTTCCTTTGGATGAGGGGTGAGAATTGATATATTTTTCAATGAGTGAATCCATATTTTACGTCATTGAGCCTCAAGACCAAATACGATTTAAACTTATTCTAAAACGATTGTTACCGTTATTCAGTCGGTATTTCAGTAGATAAAAACGTATGATAAAGTTGGGAATTGTCAAAACTGCCATCATCTGTTGCGTCATTTGTCTGCTTGCTTAATTATTTATTCAGAACTACATATTATATGTTCTATTGGAAATATGGCAATTAAATGTATATTAAGTTTATGATAGGATTTTAAGTACTTCAATCTCACGTATTTTCTTGATATACCGTATAGTTAAATACTTTCCTAAAACAAAATTCGTTAAGTCATCATTCAAAACAATTAAGGTTTTGCCACAACATAACATGCATGCATGGCTCGTCGTATCTAGTTATGATATCTATAAGGATAGAAACCATTTTGTATTGGTGTCGATTCAGTGTAACACGACTTAACTTATTTGAAAGGACTAAACATGATTTAAGGAATCTGTCTTTTCCTTTCTGAATCGAAAAGACAAGGACAGGGCGCTTAAAATAAGATTAGTCCTGTCAAATAAGTCGTGTTACACCGAAAAAAAATCTTTTTCCCCTTCAGACCCCGTTCATTAATTAACACCTTTGTCAGGTTCCGGCACTGACAGCAGGATAGCGTATACAATTTTCAAAGCGTGCGACAGAGATGGCATTAGAATTAGAACCCGTGTCGAGACCCCTAATTTATGAACGCGGCCCAGTGGGGTGTCATTGTCTAGAACTCATTAAATAGAGTAAAAATGCTTTTTTTATTTTCGTATCTCCATCCATCCATCCATCCATCAGCCTGTTTCGTCCACTGCTGGACATAGGCCTTTCCAGGATTTCACCACTCTTGGCGGTCCCCCTGGAAGAAATGCCCATACTCACACACGCTGGGCAGGCGGGTTGGTGAGCGCGGTGCCGAAACCCTTGCACTAGAAGAAGAAAGAAAGAAAAGAGCTTTATTTCATGAAACCACAGTAGTTATCACAAATAATAAGTAATATTAACAAATTAGGCATATTCTATGGTTAAGAAAAGGGAGTCCAGCTCAGCTTAATGCCACAGCCAAAGCCATAGCACTGGTTTTCTGCTGGATCCTACATAAATAAAACTAATAACTAATCTAAATATAACTAAAATCTAAATTAAATTAAATATAAATTGCTGCCCGCTGCCCGTCACTAGTCTGTTTTAAGGCCTGGCAATTAGGGGTGGATATACCGCCATCCATCGGTCCCAGGCAATGGTGGGCCGCCTGGTTTTGCCTGAGAGCTGTTCTCTTACTCACCCCGAATAACTTCAGGAGGATTTGCGAGTAAGATGGTGGTACCTCCACAGTCGAGCCCGGCATCAGCTCTACCACCTATGCGGATGCCACACCCCACATAACAATATTATTATTGTCATTATTCTTGATAAACACACTTGTACTGTTTCTCTTATATAGACTGTATTAACTCCAACCAGTTTCGCCTTACGGCTTTATCAAGGTATAATAAAAAAGTGAAATTAATAACTGTAATATACCTAAGATATGTTTGTTTACATTACCGATGGTAAATAATAATGTCTACAAAAAAGACGGTAGATTAAAATTTGAAAATTCACTGTTGACCCACAAAAATTTCCCAAAAAAGTGGAGCGAAAGATAAAGTACCGTGGAATAAAAAACAAATATGTCTGTAGGCTAGTTAGAGCAGTCAAACAATAAAATAAATTAGATACGTGGGACGCACTATAAGTTTCTGGAATGAATATGAAAAAATACTATTAAAGGTACAAAATTAATTTATTGTTTTTCAAAATAATCTCCCTTGGCGTCTATGCACTTTTTCATTCGATCAAACCAGTTTTGAAAACTTTTGTGCCACTCCCCTGTGGTGACCTCTGAAACGTGTTTTTCATACTCCTCGACAGCCTCTTCTGGTGATGAAAATCGTTGACCGCGTAATTGGTTCTTAATTTTTGGGAACAGAAAAAAGTCACAAGGTGCCAGGTCGGGACTGTATGCAGGATGACTCATGAGTTCTACATTTTTCGTCTTCAAAAAGTCGTTTGTCTGTCTGGCCGTGTGAGAACTAGCATTGTCGTGGTGCAGGATGATACGGCGTTTACGGTTATTTTTACGGAGTTCGTCAATAACTTCCGGCAAACAAATGGTCGTGTACCAGTCACTATTCACGGTACGACGATTCTCTAAAGCAACAGTAGCCACGTGTCCAGTTTTATTAAAAAAAGAAGCAATCATCCGCTTAGATGCACTTTTCACGCGCGCCACTTTGGTTGGTTTCAGCTCATCTTGAAAGACCCATACGCTCGATTGCTGCTTTGTTTTGGGATCGTAGCAATAAATCCATGTTTCGTCACCTGTTACTATGTCCCACACCAAATTTGACGCACCTTCGTTGAATCTGGTAAGCATGGCACTGCACCAAGTGACGCGGTCCGTTTTTTGAGCCTCGGTCAAGTTGTATGGGATCCACCGCGAGCACAGCTTTCTCACACCCAAATGTTTGTGTAGGATTGATTGTATTTGACTCATGCCTATTTCTAAGGATGCGCGAATTTCATGGTAGGTCACATGCCTGTCTGTTTCAATCATACGGCGCACAGCATCGATGTTTTTGTTGGTCACAGCGGTGGACGGCCGACCATCGCGAGATTCGTCACTGAGATTGATACGACCACGCTTGAATTCTGCAAACCAGCTATAAACAGTCGTCTTGCATGGTGCTTCATTGCCAAAAGCTGTTTCAAGCCGAGCGATGCTCTGTTGAGCTGTCAAATTACACTTAAAATCGTAGAAAATCATACTACGAAAATTTTCCCGAGTTAAATCCATGTTGATGCAGACACACAATTTTTTAAATGGCGCCACAAGGTAAAAACAAAAGACAGTCAGATGAAACAAACTGCATTCTACAGCCAAAGAGTTTTATTTTCAAATGTTGCAATAAATTTTTAAATATTGTTTATGTAAGTGGCCAGTTCCGGAAACTTTATTAAAATTAAATATGGCCTATGTTACTCATCAATAGTGTAGCCTTTTACAAAAGAAATCATTTTTGGAATCGGGTAACTTTTCCAAGCTTAATATTAGCAAGAGATGTGTCAGGATCGTTGATTAAAATTAAATATAGCCTATATTACTCAAAAACAGTGAATCTTTTTACAAAAGAATGAATTTTTAGAATCGGTTTAGTAGTTAAAAAGATTACCTCAAACATACAAAAGCAAGAGGTGTGTCAGGATCGTTGTATTAAAATTAAATATGGCTTATGTTACTCATCAATAGTGTAGCCTTTTACAAAAGAAAACATTTTTGGAATCGGGTAACTTTTCCAAGCTTAATATTAGCAAGAGGTGTGTCAGGATCGTTGTATTAAAATTACATATGGCCTTTGTTACTCAACAATAGTGTAGCTTTTTACAAAAGAAAGAATTTTTACAATCGGTTCAGTAGTTCCAAAGATTACCTCAAACATACAAACAAACAAACAAATCTATATAATTATATATCTATAAATTTATATAATAAAATAGTGTAGATGTAGATTATTCTATACAGACTAATGTTGTAATGCGTGACGTGTTCTTCACTGTACAAGTGATTTTTTGTTTATTATACATAGGTAACAATACAACGATCCTGACACACCTCTTGCTTTTGTATGTTTGAGGTAATCTTCGGAACTACTTAACCGATTCTAAAAATTCTTTCTTTTGTAAAAAGCTTCACTGTTTCTGAGTAACAAAGGCCATATGTCATTTTAATACAACGATCCTGACACACCTCTTGCTAATATTAAGCTTGGAAAAGTTACCCGATTCCAAAAATGTTTTCTTTTGTAAAAGGCTACACTATTGATGAGTAACATAAGCCATATTTAATTTTAATACAACGATCCTGACACACCTCTTGCTTTTGTATGTTTGAGGTAATCTTTTTAACTACTAAACCGATTCTAAAAATTCATTCTTTTGTAAAAAGATTCACTGTTTTTGAGTAATATAGGCTATATTTAATTTTAATCAACGATCCTGACACATCTCTTGCTAATATTAAGCTTGGAAAAGTTACCCGATTCCAAAAATGATTTCTTTTGTAAAAGGCTACACTATTGATGAGTAACATAGGCCATATTTAATTTTAATACAACGATCCTGACACACCTCTTGCTTTTGTATGTTTGAGGTAATCTTTGGAACTACTGAACCGATTCTAAAAATTCTTTCTTTTGTAAAAAGCTTCACTGTTTTTGAGTAACATAGGCTATATTTAATTTTAATACAACGATCCTGACACACCTCTTGCTAATATTAAGCTTGGAAAAGTTACCCGATTCCAAAAATGTTTTCTTTTGTAAAAGGCTACACTATTGATGAGTAACATAGGCCATATTTAATTTTAATACAACGATCCTGACACACCTCTTGCTTTTGTATGTTTGAGGTAATCTTCGGAACTACTTAACCGATTCTAAAAATTCTTTCTTTTGTAAAAAGCTTCACTGTTTCTGAGTAACATAGGCTATATTTAATTTTAATACAACGATCCTGACACACCTCTTGCTAATATTAAGCTTGGAAAAGTTACCCGATTCCAAAAATGTTTTCTTTTGTAAAAGGTTACGCTATTGATGAGTAACATAGACCATATTTAATTTTAATACAACGATCCTGACACACCTCTTGCTTTTGTATGTTTGAGGTAATCTTTTTAACTACTAAACCGATTCTAAAAATTCATTCTTTTGTAAAAAGATTCACTGTTTTTGAGTAATATAGGCTATATTTAATTTTAATCAACGATCCTGACACATCTCTTGCTAATATTAAGCTTGGAAAAGTTACCCGATTCCAAAAATGATTTCTTTTGTAAAAGGCTACACTATTGATGAGTAACATAGGCCATATTTAATTTTAATACAACGATCCTGACACACCTCTTGCTTTTGTATGTTTGAGGTAATCTTTGGAACTACTGAACCGATTCTAAAAATTCTTTCTTTTGTAAAAAGCTTCACTGTTTTTGAGTAACATAGGCTATATTTAATTTTAATACAACGATCCTGACACACCTCTTGCTAATATTAAGCTTGGAAAAGTTACCCGATTCCAAAAATGTTTTCTTTTGTAAAAGGCTACACTATTGATGAGTAACATAGGCCATATTTAATTTTAATACAACGATCCTGACACACCTCTTGCTTTTGTATGTTTGAGGTAATCTTTGGAACTACTTAACCGATTCTAAAAATTCTTTCTTTTGTAAAAAGCTTCACTGTTTCTGAGTAACATAGGCTATATTTAATTTTAATACAACGATCCTGACACACCTCTTGCTAATATTAAGCTTGGAAAAGTTACCCGATTCCAAAAATGTTTTCTTTTGTAAAAGGTTACGCTATTGATGAGTAACATAGACCATATATAATTTTAATACAACGATCCTGACACACCTCTTGCTTTTGTATGTTTGAGGTAATCTTTGGAACTACTTAACCGATTCTAAAAATTCTTTCTTTTGTAAAAAGATACACTATTTTTGAGTAACAAAGGCCATATGTAATTTTAATACAACGATCCTGACACACCTCTTGCTAATATTAAGCTTGGAAAAGTTACCCGATTCCAAAAATGTTTTCTTTTGTAAAAGGCTACACTATTGATGAGTAACATATTTAATTTTAATACAACGATCCTGACACACCTCTTGCTTTTGTATCTTTGAGGTAATTTTTGGAACTACTTAACCGATTCTAAAAATTCTTTCTTTTGTAAAAATCTACACTATTGTTGAGTAACATAGGCCATATTTAATTTTAATACAACGATCCTGACACACCTCTTGCTTTTGTATGTTTGAGGTAATCTTTGGAACTACTAAACCGATTCTAAAAATTCTTTCTTTTGTAAGAAGCTTCACTATTTTTGAGTAACATAAGCTATATTTAATTTAAATGAAAGTAAGTTTTCATTTTGAAAATTCAATATTTGTGAACCATGTCGCGAGAAAAATCGCTACTTAACTGCTTTATCGGCGTTCCTTGAACAAATGGTTAGTTATACGTGATGAAACCGGTTGTTTTTTCATACGGGGAAACTGTATCAGTTTAATCTGACTAAAGATTTCTATCTACAACGATCTTGACACACCTCTTGTTAATATTAAGCTTGAAAAAGTAACTACAGCCAGGTTTAAGCATAGATACATTAAATACTATGGTTTAAGTAATGATTTGTTCCCATAGGGGAAAACTATATCAGTTTCATTTGACTACAGATTTACACCTACAACGATCCGGACACACCTCTTGCTAATATTTAGCTTGAAAAAGTGATTACAGCCAGGTTTATGTATTGATTTTTTCCCATACGAGAAAACTGTATGAGTTTAATCTGACTACAGATTTCCATCTACAACGATCCTGACACACTTCTTGGCACTTTGGTAAAACATGGTGACCAGGGTCTGATGATGGGACTGGATAATAAACAAATGGTTTTCCACGAAAAACTTGTTGTTAAATGCTTCTAAAACCAACTCTATTAGATTTACTTTGCGTTGTGACAAACAAGACAGTATGCTTGAAGTTAACAATGAAACGCTTCCCTTTAAAAATAGTGTCAAATTTCTAGGTTTAATAGTTGACGAAAAACTTCGCTGGCATTGATAAGCTGTCAAAGAAGCTTTGCTCTGCCGTGTTTGCAATCCGTAACATTAGACGATTAACGGACATGCAAACAGCTAAATTCGTTTACTTCAGTTACTTTCACAGTATTGTGTGCTATGGTACTCTTTTGTGGGGTAACGCAGCTGATGCTGAACGTATATTTATACTACAGAAAAGGGCAGTAAGAGCTTTACTCCAATTACCCTCAAGACATAGCTTAAGACAAATATTTAAAGATATTAATATCATGACATTGCCTTCAATTTACATATAGGTATATGTATCAATTATACATGCCAGGAAAAACTTAGATCATGTGTTAAAAAACAACGATGTCCATAACTATGAGAGAAACAAACATAAAATCATTGTGCCCTTTACTAGATTGGCCAAAGTTTCAAATAGCTTCAATAGTATGAGCTTTAAATTTTATAACAAAGTACCAGAAAGGTTGCACAGCCTTAACGAAAAACCCTTCAAGAGACAGATAAAGGCATTCCTATTAAGAAAGGCCTATTATTGTATTAACGACTTCCTTATGGATAATAATGCCTTCACAGACTCTTGATAACTCATTTGTTAATTTATTTGCAAGTATACCTATGAAAAATTTATTTATTTACTTAATGCTTAGGTTGACGGCGTCGAGAACCATAATCTAATAGCGAATATGTTCAGAGAACACCTTTTAGTTCAGTCACCGCTACCATCAATTTCACAAGAGGTGGTCGAGGGGGAGACCATCATGAAGAGAAGCGACATTAGATTTTCAGCAAAACAAGTTGCAAAAATAATTGATGGCATGCAGAGAGGGAAGTCGCCGGGTCATGACGGTCTCAGCATTGAGCATCTCAAGTATGCGGGAGTCCATTTACCTAGGGTGCTATCAATGTTTTATTCGCTTTGTTTGCGACACTCGTACCTACATGAGGCCTTAATGCACACAACAGTGGTTCCCATTGTAAAAAATAAAACGGGTGACGTGTCAGATAAGGGCAACTATAGGCCTATCTCACTCGCGACGATCCTAGCCAAGGTGCTTGACGGTTTACTTAACAATCAGCTAGCGCGAAATTTAAACTTACACGACGCACAGTTCGGTTTCAGACCTGGGCTGTCCACGGAAAGTGCCATCCTAGGTCTGAAACACACCGTCAAGTACTACACGGCGAGAAGAACACCTGTCTATGCATGTTTTCTCGACCTTTCCAAAGCTTTCGAGTTAGTAGTTTACGACCTAATATGGGACAAGCTTAGCAAGGCAGGTGTTCCCGCAGAATGTATCTCGCTGTTTAAGTTCTGGTACAGGAATCAAACAAACCGAGTGAGATGGTCTGAAGCCCTTTCTGAAAGTTATATTTTGGATTGTGGTGTAAGACAGGGCGGACTGACTTCTCCAACCTTATTTAATTTGTACACTAATGATCTGATCGGGGAGCTCAGCAGTCTGCATGTCGGATGCTACGTAGACGGAACCTGTGTCAATAACATTAGTTATGCTGACGACATGGTACTGCTGAGCCCGTCGATCAGTGCACTTAGGAAGCTGTTGGCTACTTGCGAGCGGTACGCGGAGGAGCACGGTCTTAAGTACAACTGTAAAAGAGTGAGGTCTTGGTATTTAAGGCAGGTAATTATCGGCCTAGTAACATACCTCCTGTTGTTCTTAACGGATCGGCCCTTCCCGTTGTAGACCGCTTCAAGTATCTTGGTCATGTTGTGACGGAGGACCTCGGAGACGACTCCGATATTGAAAGAGAACGCAGGGCGTTGGCGGTGAGGAGCAACATGCTGGCCCGCAAGTTCGCTCGATGCACAAAAGATGTTAAAATAACGCTATTTAAAGCATATTGCCAATCGTTCTACTCGAGCGGCCTGTGGGTTAAGTACACGCAACGAGCCTACAACGTCCTGCGTGTGCAATATAACAACGCCTTCAGGATGCTGTTGCGGCTCCCGCGATTCTGCAGTGCATCTGGTATGTTTGCGGAGGCGCGTACAGATGATTTTTATGCCATAATGCGCAAGAAAACTGCCTCTATGCTACTCAGATTACGGGGCAGTGGCAACGGCATCTTAAAGATGATTGCGGACCGAATGGATTGTCCCATCCAAAAGTTCTGGATGGAACGATCCATTGGGTTATTTAAATAATAAATTTGTTTCATGTTCCCTTTTTTTACTAACCTAGTTTTAAGCCTAACACTAACCTACTTATGGATTTTTAATCTGAAAATAAAAAGTCATTTATTTATTTATTTTATTTAGGTCACGGAACATATATCATATTTTATGTATAACTAATAAGCAGCTAATGTTAATATATCTTGACTATGTATTCTTACAACAATATTTTTAATATTAGGACATTTGATTAATTAATTTATTTTATTCATTATATTAATTTTATTATGGTGTATTATTGTAAGTTTTGACTTGTATAAGTGCTAATTATTTCGCCTATGTACTAAAATAAATGAATCTGAATCTGAATCTGGAAGATAGGTACGGGATCTCCTCAACGGACAACAGCAGACCCTTCGAGTTTGGGCTTACTTGATTGGTCTTTATTAGCACTTTGGTATAACATGGTGACCAGGGTCTGATGATGGGACTGAAAGATGGGTACAGGATGTCCTCAACGGACAACAGCAGACTCTTCGAGTTTGGGCTTATTTGATTGGTCATTATTAGCACTTTGGTAAAACATGGTGACCAGGGTGTGATGATGGGATTGGAAGACAGGTACGGGATCTCCTCAACGGACAACAGCAGACCCTTCGAGCTTGGGCTTATTTGATTGGTCATTATTAGCACTTTGGTAAAACATGGTGACCAGGGTGTGATGATGGGATTGGAAGACAGGTACGGGATCTCCTCAACGGACAACAGCAGACCCTTTGAGTTTGGGCTTATTTGATTGGTTTTTATTAGCACTTTGGTAAAACATGGAGACCAGGGTCTGATGATGGGACTGAAAGATGAGTACGGGATCTCCTCAACGGACAACAGCAGACCCTTCGAGTTTGGGCTTATTTGATTGGTCTTTATCAGCACTTTGGTATAACATGGTGACCAGGGTCTGATGATGGGACTGAAAGATGGGTACAGGATGTCCTCAACGGACAACAGCAGACTCTTCGAGTTTGGGCTTATTTGATTGGTCATTATTAGCACTTTGGTAAAACATGGTGACCAGGGTGTGATGATGGGATTGGAAGACAGGTACGGGATCTCCTCAACGGACAACAGCAGACCCTTTGAGTTTGGGCTTATTTGATTGGTTTTTATTAGCACTTTGGTAAAACATGGAGACCAGGGTCTGATGATGGGACTGAAAGATGAGTTCGGGATCTCCTCAACGGACAACAGCAGACCCTTCGAGTTTGGGCTTATTTGATTGGTCTTTATCAGCACTTTGGTATAACATGGTGACCAGGGTCTGATGATGGGACTGAAAGATGGGTACAGGATGTCCTCAACGGACAACAGCAGACTCTTCGAGTTTGGGCTTATTTGATTGGTCATTATTAGCACTTTGGTAAAACATGGTGACCAGGGTGTGATGATGGGATTGGAAGACAGGTACGGGATCTCCTCAACGGACAACAGCAGACCCTTTGAGTTTGGGCTTATTTGATTGGTTTTTATTAGCACTTTGGTAAAACATGGAGACCAGGGTCTGATGATGGGACTGAAAGATGAGTACGGGATCTCCTCAACGGACAACAGCAGACCCTTCGAGTTTGGGCTTTTTTGATTGGTCTTTATCAGCATTTTGGTATAACATGGTGACCAGGGTCTGATGATGGGACTGAAAGATGGGTACAGGATGTCCTCAACGGACAACAGCAGACTCTTCGGGTTTGGGCTTATTTGATTGGTCAATATTAGCACTTTGGTAAAACATGGTGACCAGGGTGTGATGATGGGATTGGAAGATAGGTACGGGATCTCCTCAACGGACAACAGCAGACCCTTTGAGTTTGGGCTTATTTGATTGGTTTTTATTAGCACTTTGGTAAAACATGGAGACCAGGGTCTGATGATGGGACTAGAAGATGAGTACGGGATCTCCTCAACGGAAAACAGCAGACCCTTCGAGTTTAGGCTTATTTGATTGGTCTTTATTAGCGCTTTGCTTATACATGGTGTCCGTTGCATATAGTCGTTCAAAAAATCAAATTATTTTGTTTTTCTTATTTCCACGAAAATCTCTTCGACGTGGGCGGAGCCGCGGGTAAAAACTAGTACTTTATATTCTCTGGATATAAGATAGGTACAAAGTCCAATGTGTATAGCTTGATGTCTGCTGTTTATCACATCTAATAAAATTGTTTACAACAGTGCAATCAATGACACAAAATTACAAATTAAATGTTATGCATAAATAAATCACAAATACTTAATATATTTATTATTAATTATTTAAGATAATTAATAATACTTAATATATAATTACAATGGGGATCTGTTCAAATATATCTCTTCGTTTAATCCTTACAGGACTGATGGGATATTTATATTATGTCAACCCATCTTCAATTGTTTTACAAGTAAATAAAATAAATAAAATAAAAATAAAAAGATGTTTATTTGTCCTCAATTAAAACAGTATACAAAAAAAACTTTACAAAATAGTGACAAGATTAAAATTAAATTAGAAAAAATAGACATACTTAGAAAAGATTAAATAAAGACAAAAAGGCTTGAGTTTCGGCATGTAGCTAATGGACATGCAAACAGCTGCCGATTTTCAAACTTAACCTAAAAGGGACGAAGAACACAATAAATCATTTTAATAATGCAATAATAAACCAACACAACTCTGAAATTGGAAATAAACAATACTAAAAAGATGTCATTATAATAAATGGATGTCAATTAACAGTAGCAATAACAAAAAGTTAAATAAATTTAAATTTAATAAAACGTAAATACCAATTATAAAACACTAATGAGTTACAGAATTAATTAATTAAAGGGGTCCCACTATCCTTGGACTGCTTCAAAAGCAACCACCTACGACATTGCTTGCGGAATGTTAGTAATGTTCTAGCGTCGCGAATAGGCGGTGGTATGACGTTCCAGCATTTACAGGCAGCAATCTTGAAGCAGCCCTTGGTTCTGGCTAGGGAGTGTTTTGGGAACAAAAGTACAGGTCTACGTGCACCTTTGGACCAATTTAATTTTTCATACAAGTAACTAGGGCTTTTAGTTTTAATAAGATTGTACAAAAAGCATGCAAATTTGCAAGTGTTCTTTTTAGGGTTCCGTAGTACCTAAAAGGTACAAAAGGAACCTTTATGGTGAGACTCCGTTGTCCATCCGTCCGTCCGTATGTCACAGCCTCATAACTTTAGCACCGTTAAAGATTAAGACTTGAAATTTTCCACAAAATTGAAATTCTCCCTTTATTTCCGAAACTAATAACCCAAAAAACTATGAGAAAAATCATGGTAATTAAGGATTACGTAAAGATTACAGGGAAAATATAGCGGGTTAGAAATTCACGAAATCAAAATGACAAAATAATATTTTTCATCCACGAGTTTTATTTCGAATACGGTATGAAAATATTTGAGTCTCTCTTTTGTGGTACAATTAATTCATTTTTTAGTTATCATAAACAGATATGAGCAAGATTTTAAATACCTTCTTCCTGACTGTTCCCAAAACTGTCGAATTACAGAACCCTAGATATGCGAGTCTGTCTCGCACTGGACCGGTTTTTTTTCAGTCATGTGAGAGTTAAAAGGTTTTTTGTGTTGTGGTGTGTCAATTTATTTATTTCAAGTGCCTCTAGAGTTCTGGAGCATCCATATTGAGGCTTAAAGTTAGTTTTAGGGTCAAATTTATGATTTTCAGAAGTAAGACGGACTCGAATTTTGCAAACCACCATATATCTGAAAATCATAAATTTAAACCTAAGACAAACAAAAATTTATTTGTAATAATATTTTCTTGAAAACCTTTTAGTTTTTTGTAGGTTGTCTATTTATTGTTAACCAAAGCAAAGAAATACAATAAAATGCGCTATATTTCGCCTCCTTAGTAGAGTCGTCATCTGGCAAATTATTTATTTATTATTTTATATATTATTACATTATTTATTAATATTAGATTTATACATATGAATGATTATTTCGTCTTTTTTAATGCGAGATACCCCTTTTCCTGTGTCATAAACATAGATTGATGATGTTATTCCAAATAATATAGGTATTTTTATTTTACTGTGCTGTTACCAGCATCCTGTTGAACGATATTGTTTTCCACTACGGCATCGAATTGAATCAGAATGATAAAGTAGGTCACAACAGCTGACACCACCTGTAAACAGAACAATTATGAAACAAGTAGAAAAAGGAAAATAGGGATACTAATACGTCAATGCATATCACTTACATTGTACAATAATGTTCCATCGATAGGAAAATATCCGCATACAGATATTACGATTTCTCTGCTACGGATACATTCTGCAAAATGTTCAATCTGAAAAATGGTCAACTTTGAAGTTTAATTATGTTTATTTAAAACACTTGTACTTATCCACGAACATACTTGTATTTACATTCTTTATTATGCCCAACCGGTTTTGCTATGCAGCATTCTCAGGAGGTTTATTATAATGCTTTATGAAAATGCTGAATAGCGAAACCGGTTGGACATAATAAGGAATATAAATGTTTATGTGCATAAGTGTTTAAAATAAATAATTTCCACCAAGTGCCAACAAACACAAGCATCTACTATGTTTAAAAATTTAAGTTACTTTGTCCGTTTACCAACTATCTGGTACTTGAAATATTTTTAAATCCTAATTATTTAATGATACATTTTCACCTTAGTATTGAAAATTTCGTAAGGAGTCTTGGTATAAAATTTACTGTTGTCTTAATTAAATGTTATTCATAAATTCTTTATAGAAGAACCTTTTTATGGCTCCTTATACTGCCACACCCGACTCCACACCCAACATCAAATCATTCATATAACCCGTGCGGTTAAAGAAACAATCTATAAATGGCAACTGGTACTTAGAGTAGCGTCAGCAAAAGAAGTCAAGCGGCAGTCAAACAATATTTCATTTATTAATTTTGAATATATTTTAGGAAGTAAATAGAGTGCTGCTAGCAACTGTTTATTTTATTAAATAGTTAACATAATCCCGAGAACATTTATTTATTTTACTTTATTCTGTACTTGTTTTTCTATATGCAAGAAAGAATTTAAAACATATCTCGCCGTTTTGCCTACAGGCAAAGACAGTGTGAATGCTAATCCAAAATATTTTTTTGTACGTAAGTCGAGATAGCGTGAATGCTAATCCAAACTGATTATTTTTTTGTACTTAGTACCATGCTGTGCTAGTATAGACGGAGCGAAGATGTGAGCGAGATAGAATGGGACCGGTCG
Organism: Ypsolopha scabrella; assembly: GCA_910592155.1. Taxonomy (NCBI): domain Eukaryota; kingdom Metazoa; phylum Arthropoda; class Insecta; order Lepidoptera; family Ypsolophidae; genus Ypsolopha; species Ypsolopha scabrella. The sequence continues at coordinate 18,213,224 of OU342975.1, read as the reverse complement.
CCATGTATAAATTATTTATCCGCACGGGTTATACTTCCACTGATAGAAATTCAACTCCAAGCGTAGAAAACTTCGTATGACGCGTCGTTTGGTACCAGATGGTGCCCACCAGGTCTGAAGATACAACGTTATTTTATTTAAAAAATAATATCTTTTCACGGGAGATATATATTTTCAATTTATCCTGAATTTTTACTTTACAGCATATCTACTTTTATTATTTCAACTGAAGCCGACCATCCTAATAGTCAAAATATATCTTATTAACATTCAAATGTTTTTTTAACTTCTATATATGCAAAATGCCATTTTTGCATAAATTTTGTCCAAATGATTTAAGTTTTTTTACTTATTTGAACAGTAAGAAACCCTCAGGGCGCGAGTCCTATTTGCACTTGACCGGTTTTATTCACATTTACAGAGACGGTATTGTGCTCCCAAATCTTGTAACTTATTAACCCTTGTGTGCCGAGTGTCTCACCTCCACCAGCATCCGATCATCTAAATTTTCCGATGGAACTTTGTGAAGTTCTACTCCCAGTCTTTGACTCTGTGGGCAATAGAATGTACAAAATATTAAAATTCAATAATAGTCATACATAATATACGTATGTAGACTAGATGTAGACTTGGTGTAAGGTCTACAAGCTCGTGCTGAGGACGCCTACGAGATGGAGACGAACGCAGGGACGCGGCGGCGATGGGTGTCTTGTCTAAGGTTGCGGCCGGTGATTTAACTATTTGGGAAAGGATGCGGGCTCGCTGCGTGTCACCAACAGTCTTCAGAAAATGCTGGGAAAATTTTGGGGAAACAAAAAGCTTGGGGAAATTTTTGGGGACGGAAATTTTGATCAGGAAATAGGGAAAATATTTTTTTTCCACTATATCCATTCACACTAATGTCCAAGGGAAATTTTTGGGGACGAAAATTTCGAAATAAATGAATAAATGTGGTTAAAATCCATTGCTAGGATTAACGGCATCGTCAGTTTTTACTTTTTAAATTTTATTGAAAGTGTGGTGTGTGAATTTTTTTATAATTATTAGTATGTTATGGTCTTTTATTATAACTACAAACAAAGTTAAATTTTTTAAATTTGAATGTAATAAAGGAATAGATAGTCTTAAGATGTTTGGGGTAAAGCTGCTGAAATAATATCTTTTGAATTAAAAAAAATTTAGAATGATTCATATTTATGTAAACATTACAGTAATCTAAAACTTAAATAATATCTTTTTGGATTTTTTTTTCGTCTTATTCGGGGAGATTTCAAAAACTCTCTTTGGTGACCCTGGCCGCCAAGCATCAGTCCAGTCCCTCACTCGCTCTCTACGCGGCAACTCTTCTTCTTTGTCCTCGCCTCTTCCGTTACGCGGGAGGCGCCATTCATTTCTGTTGAACACTTGGTGTTCGCTGAGATTCATATTTTTCATCCTTTTGCATAGTCAGGTAGCTTTTGGTCTACCGGGCCCCCTTTTTTAGAAGTCTTACCATCTTAAGCGCGACTCTACCAAGAACGAACATATTTTTATTTTCGACGCCGACAATTGAGACGTTCCGACTATGGATGACTAAACCAATCGAACGGCAGGCCAAAAAAATTTGTACAACGTATATTAAATATGCATATTTTAGGGAACGTAAGAAAGATCGTTCGATAATAGGTATGTGCAAGATATTAATGTGAACAAATTATGTCAAAAATAACGAAAATTGGTAATGAAGGAAAGTATAAACATCGTTCTTCTATTAATCTTCTAATTATATGTTTTATTGTAAGTTTTTTTTGTTATTATATATTTAATTGTGTATGTATTATATAAGGTGACTTTAATTTATACACCCAAATTCATACTGGAGGCTTGGTAAGTGATCACTGATCAGTAACACGGATCGATAACACTTTTTGCTGATTTCGAATAATAAAATCTTGACGTCCCGCGTCCCATACTAATTGACTCGGGGTTGGACTTGCGTTTGTAAGGAACACAAAAAGAATGATTTATTAACTAGCTTTTGCCCCCGGGTCCGCCCGCGTCGAATGGATTTTCGTAGAAATAAGGAAACAAAAGAATATGATTTTTTGAACGTTAATATGCAGCGGTCACCATGGTTTTACCAAAGTGCTAATAAAGACCAATCAAATAAGCCCAAACTCGAAGGGTCTGCTGTTGTCCGTTGGGTAGATCCCGTACCCACCTTCTAGTCCTATCAGCAGACCTTGGTCACCATGTTTTACCAAACTGCTTATAAATACCAAACAAATAAGCCCAAACTCGAAGGGTCTGCTGTTGTCCGTTGGGGAGATCCCGTACCCACCTTCTAGTCCTATCAGCAGACCTTGGTCACCATGTTTTACCAAACTGCTTATAAATACCAAGCAAATAAGCCCAAACTCGAAGGGTCTGCTGTTGTCCGTTGGGGAGATCCCATACCCACCTTCTAGTCCTATCAGCAGACCTTGGTCACCATGTTTTACCAAACTGCTTATAAATACCAAACAAATAAGCCAAAACTCGAAGGGTCTGCTGTTGTCCGTTGGGGAGATCCCGTACCCACCTTCTATTCCTATCAGCTGACCTTGGTCACCATGTTTTACCAAACTGCTTATAAATACCAAGCAAATAAGCCCAAACTCGAAGGGTCTGCTGTTGTCCGTTGGGGAGATCCCATACCCACCTTCTAGTCCTATCAGCAGACCTTGGTCACCATGTTTTACCAAACTGCTTATAAATACCAAACAAATAAGCCCAAACTCGAAGGGTCTGCTGTTGTCCGTTGGGGAGATCCCGTACCCACCTTCTAGTCCTATCAGCAGACCTTGGTCACCATGTTTTACCAAACTGCTTATAAATACCAAACAAATAAGCCCAAACTCGAAGGGTCTGCTGTTGTCCGTTGGGGAGATCCCGTACCCACCTTCTAGTCCTATCAGCAGACCTTGGTCACCATGTTTTACCAAACTGCTTATAAATACCAAACAAATAAGCCCAAACTTGAAGGGTCTGCTGTTGTCCGTTGGGGAGATCCAGTACCCACCTTCTAGTCCTATCAGCAGACCTTGGTCACCATGTTTTACCAAACTGCTTATAAATACCAAACAAATAAGCCCAAACTCGAAGGGTCTGCTGTTGTCCGTTGAGGAGATTCCGTACCATAATTTCTAATTACTACCAGTATATATTTCAAAAATCTTTAAATGACGATAACTTTTTTTCCGAGATCCGATTATTAATTTCTATACAGCTGTGGAAACTACATGAAAATCCGTTCAGTAGTTTTAGAGATGTGCGTGAACAAACAGACAGAAAAATCGTTGATTTGTGTTGTATTACTCTTCTTTAGTCACCCCCTTTCTATTTCTATTACTTTTCTTCAATGTACAGCCACAGCGGTTTCTACTGTTCTATTATATGTATTGATTTTACAAAAAGGGTCATCTAACCTTGTTACTGCGGACTTACCGAGTCTTCAGTAAGAATTTGGCTCTATAAATTAAAGTCACCTTTTATATTTATTATAGTGGTTGCCAAATAAATCTCAAGATATCTGAAACGAAACTTTTCCGTGAATGGCCCCTTTTCCACTAACCGGCAATCCACCGGCAACGGCAACGTAAGTGGAAAAGGGGACTATAGCGTGTTTTGAGCGACGACGACGTGCCCGCACCTCGTCTCTGCCTTCCCCCCCCGCAGGCGTCTTTACTACTAACTTGTAGTCCTAAAAGCATGGTCACAAGTACCTATAGACCGGCCAGTCCGTTTGAACGAATGAATAGCACTTTATTGTACACACGAAATAAAAATAAAGAATAAAAAGTAAAGAATACACAGTATTGTACTAAGGCGGGCTTAATACTAGGAGAAATTTCTTCCAGCCAACCTTTGGGTGGTGAAGAAATAATTATTAATAAAATGTACAGGGGGGACGAACAAATAAATATATGATAAAGAAAACAATAACCAATAAAGTGAATCTACGTAACTAAATCTACATCTTACTATTACTTATTTATATATAGTGTCAAAATAATAAATAGGTACAAATTTATATAGTTATAAATGCCATTTACATAGATAATAAATACATAATATACATACATACATATATCCATCCATCAGCCTGTTTCGTCCACTGCTGGACATAGACCTTTCCAGGATTTCGCCACTCTTGGCGGTTCTCCTGGAAGAAATGCCCATACTCACACACGCTGGGCAGGCGGGTTGGTGAGCGCGGTGCCGAAACCCTTGCACCAGTGACGCCGCTGCCCGTCACTAGTCTGTTTTATATAAGGCTCGGCAATTGGGGATGGATAAACCGCCATCCATCGGTCCCAGGCAATGGTGGACCGCCTGGTTTTGCCTAAGAGCTGTTCTCTTACTCTCTCCTGAATAACTTCGGGAGAATTTGCGAGTAAGATGGTGGTACCTCAACAGTCGAGCCCGGCATTAGCTCTAACACCTACAAACATATATATATAAATATAATATGTATACATATAAAAATCACTGTAATGAATATAATTTAATAAATGTAATGAATAATACAAATAGACTGAGTGATAAAGTGCTATGACTACCATCCCAACGAATCTTCATAATGAGACCTAATATTCCGCTTAAATATCTCTAGAGAAGGCGACATACAGATCTCAGAGGGTAATTCATTCCAAAGACGAACGGCCTTGACCACAAAGGATTTCCCATAAGCAACAGACTTGTGCTTGGGAAAATTCAGAAGTAAATTTTCTCTGCAGCGTAAGGAGCTGACGAGTTTAAATTTACTATGAAGATATTCAAGAGCGGAAGGGTCGTTTAAAACGTTATATAGAAGAATTAAGATGTGAATATTCCTACGAAGGCGAATTGGGAGCCACCTTAAACGAGCACGAAATTCAGAGATATGATCATATTTCTGCTATCCGTAAATAAAACGAATGCACAGGTTTTGGAGACGTTCAAGTTTGCTCAGTAGCTCCTCTGTTAGGTCTAGATAGCTCACATCAGCGTAATCGAGAATTGGGAGCAGTAGAGACTGTGTCAGCATAATTTTGCGATCATTCCCGTTAAAACCGATAACAAAATATTCGTACAAAGGGGAAAATATTAATAAATTTTAATATTATATATAATAGGTATAATGGCCCTGGACTCCGGACTACACAATTAGATTATAGTTTTAAATTATCAATGTACCATTGAAGAAATTGCCGCAGACTCACTTTTCGCGCTTATCACCATAGTAATACGGGCGAAAAGTAGGTTTGCGATTTTTTCTTCGATAGTAGGTATAATTAATGAAACAGTGAATATAAAAAACTTAAACTTTATTTTTGCAATGTAGGTACATACATAAACACACTTATCGCACGTTAGGATATATTAAATAATTAAATTTAAAAGAGGAAAATACAATAAAATAAATTAGGTTTTGGGTTTGCTTCTATTTAATATGTTAATACACGTCTTGGGTCTTGGAGGAGATAACCAACTGAGTGGAACCACGCACTAATTTCTATGCAAAAAAGTCTGTCATTTTCGGTGGGGGACGAGGCAGGGTCGCGATGCACGCACACTACAAAATACTCAAACACACATTCACATTCACACACAGGGACATCTATCGTTTTTATTTAACCGGTATGCCCGCGGGGCTTACACCTTTGGCAGAGGGGTTCGCCTGTTGGTGGCCTGTCCAGTTGGTTTGTTCGTCCGAGATACACGTACATGAACTAAATTAAAGGTATATTTAATTTATACGATAGGCTTGTACACAGGGTAAACAAAATATTATTCTATTTAGTCCGTCATTTAGATTATCAAAAAATATTGCACACGTATTTTTTCTTTTGTCCATCAAACAAAAAATGACAGAGATAAAGCGCGTCAAAGTTTGGGAGTGGGGGAAAATGATGTCACTTCTAAGTAAAATTGTACCTAGATGTGACGTCACGCGGAACTTCAGCGGGCTATATCTTCATCCTTGTTTGTTTGATTGAAAAAAGAAAAAAATACGTGTCCAATATTTTCTGATAATCTAACTGACGGACTAATAATTTTTTTTTAGTCATCATACCTATTATGCATACAATATGATAATAATACTAGTACGTTATATGATATATATAAATACATGCCTAACCCCGCCCAGTCGATTAGTTTTGCTAAGAAGAAGGGCAAGATCATGTCTTTTTAGGGTTTCGTAACTCAAGAGGAAAAAACGGAGCCCTTATATGATCACTTTGTTGTTCGTCCGTCTGTCTGTCGGTCCATCCGTCCGTCTGTCCGTCTGTCTGTCAAGACCCTTTCTCTCGGGAACGCGTGGAGGTGTCGAGTTGACATTAAAACCATATACTCAAGTCTACAGTCCCTTGAAGCTGTGAAAAAATCAAACTTCTAAGTTAACATAAAAAAGATTTAACATAATACGGCCGTTTATGCCGCAAAAAAAGTGTAACTCTTAAGGGAATTAAAACTTATAGGGTATTTTCCGTTGACCTAGAAATATGAAATTTGGCAAGTAATACCTTCTTATACTACAAGTATAGAAAAAACCTGAAAACTATACCATTTGTAATTAAATCATAAATAATATAGTCTTTAACGGAACCCTTGGTGGGCGAGTCCAACTCGCACTTATCCGGTTTTTTTTTCATCATAATTATTTTATATAACATTATTTTTGTAATGAGATAGAAAGTACAGGACAAAAGAAAGTCGGATAATCAGGCCAAAAGCTGAGCTACATAACATTAAAAACAAAATGAAACTAATGGATTATTTGTTTATCCTCCTGTTCTATCACTCCTATCATCTTTTAGAGTCAGGACAAATTTTATATATCTATCTATAAAATATCTCAATGAAAACAATATACCAGGCCCCTCAGAAAGTATTGCGAAAAAAAGTTTTTATATATGGGAGACTGGCCAGTTATAATGTTTTTCGAAAATATGATTATTTATAAGTAAAAATAGGTATGCTCTAATTTCAAAATTTCCCTCCACATTTTTTGCGAGCTAATTCAAAGTATTGTGTCTCGCTGAAATATGGATCTGCGCCGGGAATATTTTAGAGCTATGATTTTTTACGATTTCAAGTGTCGCCTGTAACCGGATGAATCGTAACAATTTTTTTTAGTTTCGCAAAACTTTTTGAGTGTCCCACGTATATAAACTTAACTATTGCAACAACCCTTCCATCCATCCATCAGCTTGTTTCGTCCACTGCTGAACATAGGCCTTTCCAGGATTTCGCCACTCTTGGCGATCCTCCTGGAAGAAAGGCCCATACTCACACACGCTGGGCAGGTGGGTTGGTGAGCGCGGTGCCGAAACCCTTGCACCAGTGACGCCGCGCTGCCCGTCACTGGCCTGTTGTATATAAGGCCCGACAATTTGGGATGGATATACCGCAATCCATCGGTCCCAGGCAATGGTGGGCCGTCTGGTGTTGCCTGAGAGCTGATCTCTTACCTTCCCGAATAACTTCGGGAGGATTCGCGAGTATGATGGTGGTACCTCCACAGTCGAGCCCGGCATCAGCTCTACCACCTACTAAACCTTTAATTAAACTAAACTAAACTACTACTACTAAACTTTTAATTGCAACAACCCTTAGCCTTTATTATTAAATAATGTAAGTACATACAATATATAAGCTTTAAGATGAATTAACACCATGCATTTTTGTCTTACAAATATTCACTATACTATAGTAAGCTTTCCTATAAAGACTTTTCAAAATATGTTTTTAAAAATTTATACCCGTATTGTGAAAGATCAATTATTTCCATTGGTATTTTGTTATAAAAAAGAATACTAGTAACCAACAAAGGAAGTACTTTATTTTGTGGAGTCTCAGTTCTGGAGCAGCAAGTTTATGTTTATTTCTGGTACTTATAGTGTGGCTTGCACCGACCCGTGGAAGCACATTAGTGTTTTTCTAGCATAAAAGGTGTTTTATATATAACTTGGCTAGTTGCGGTTAAGACTCCTATTTCCTTGAGTTTTTCTCGTAGTGACTCACGACATTTCAAATATTATAAATAGCCCTTATGACTCTTTTTTAAGGATAAAAACAGCTTCTATGTCAGCGCTTCTACCCCAAAGTAGGGTACAATACGACATAATACTGTGAGAGTAGCTAAAATACACAAGTCATGCTTTGCTATATCAGTTAATTGTCTAATTCTTCTAACAGCAAATGCAGCTGAACTAAGTTTACTGCACAGTGCTTTTATATGTGTAACCCACTGTAGTTTGTTGTCTACAGTAATTACAAGGAATTTTGTGTCATTTACTAGCTCTAGCTTGGTTCCATCCAGATATATTTCTACATTTACTTGTTTTACATGAGGTAATGTAAATTTAAAACATTTTGTTTTCTTTGCATTAAGCACTAAATTATTAACTGTGAACCAGTTTAAGACTCAGAACAATTCACATCGTCTAGAGTATCTAAATGTCTTTTCACTTGAAAAATTAGTGATCCGTCATCTACGAATAATACTATGTCCTGCACTAGGTATGGTAAATCATTCACATATATTAAAAATAGCAGAGGTCCCAATATCGAGCCTTGAGGTACACCCATCTTAACTTTGGAATCCAAAGATTTAACACCACTTATATTTACTTTCTGAATACGATATATAGCTCTAGTTAGATACAATTTTACTAAGGCACGTTGGAGCATTCACCACGTATGCCGTAATGCTCCAACTTGCGCAAAGGGTTTTATGATCAACGCATTTAAATGATTTATACAGATCACAGAACACACCAAAAGCATCCTGTTTCCCCTTCTCCTTCATTTTGATCCCGTCAAATGTCCAACTATCTTTTAAACAGCACTATGATTACTTAACTGCGAAATGTTTCAAGTTAATAGGGTTTCTTACACGAATTACCAAAAAGTTTAAAAGCCCCAAAAGTCTTTTAAGTTTGTATCTCTCAATTATAAGACCCCTTGCCGAGTATTGTTCTATCGTTTGGACACCATTTTATAAAGTTCATATTCATAATATAGAAGCCATACAAAGGCGTTGTATGAGTATTATATGTCGTCGATACGGTTTAAAACGTCAGCTACCAACCTATGAATCAAGAACTAAATATTTCGAATTACAGCACCTATCGACTAGGAGGAACATCAGTGAATTGATTTACCTTTTCAAGATCATCAACTCTCACATAGATTGTCCTAAACTCTTAAACATGATACATTTTAACGCAATAATTAGAGAGCGTGCCCCGCGCATTTGGGCTTCACACTTTTAAGAGCAACATTACTTATAATACACCATTAGCAAGAATGTGCAGATCGTATGACGCGTTAAAAAGACATAGCGATAACTTTGATATTTTTTCAAACAACTATAGTTTATTTAAAAAAACACTGTGCTCACTTTATGAAAAAGGTTATTAAAATTTTATTTTTCGTTCAATTTAAATTTTGTAATTTTATATTTTGTTTGTATAATAGTTAAGTACTTAATGAATGTTTAATTTTAGTTTTTAATTGTGCATGTTGTGTGTATACGTTTTGGAAAGCAGCGTTGTTCAAACAGTTATTACGTTATTATAAGCAATTTTTGGCTGTAATCTGTTGTATATACCTTGAAATAAAATAAAATAAAATAAGGTTGTAAGTACACACACGTATGTATGTGTACAGAATTTAAATTCAATTTCTAAATCATTTCTAATATTTTCTGCCTCCGTTTTTACCGTGACAATCTGCGCCAGCGGGAATCCTTGTTCCCGGACATTGAGATGGGAAATTATGAAAATCCCTTCCATTGAACTAAAAAAAAACACAAACCTCTTGCTTCATGAACGATCCAGCATGTGCCAAAATGAAAACTTTGAGATATTGCTCCAGGAACCAGACAAGCCAATAAAACCCTGCAAAAACACTTAATACTTTTTTGACTAAGGCCCTGTGATACGCAAAAAAAGCGACAGAAACCATGCCTTGGAAAACTTGCGCGACCAATAAAAGTATGATTAATTCGAAGCACTGAGTCAAATCTTTTAAGATTCCATGCGCTGTACAATAAGCTTGCTCCAACATATTGATCGTGACCGGCGATACGAGCTGACTTTTCATCTCCAGCCGGCCTTCTTCAGATATTGGTTTGTTACGCAATGTAAACCATAAATTTTCTCTAATGTTTTGCAATATAGTTACCACTATTAACATGACAACGTAAATATGTGCTATTAATACGTATTGTAATATATGCGTATGACTTGGAAAGTGTTGCGCTGAAAACTCTATGATGCTATGCACGTGCATTATGGTAATTATAAGGATAACCGCCACTACTCCAAACAGTCCGCCCATGATGAATACGTTAATGTTAATTTGAAGTCTGCGTTGGATTTGACTGTTTGGAATAAAGCCTATCTCCGACCAGACACGCGCCACTGCGTTCAACATCTGCACATATTTGTAACGATGGACTATGCTCGACACATTGCACATACAACCGAAAATAAGCAGCGAGGTGAGTTGAAATATCATGGTCAAATCAAAGACGAGGTCGAATACTTTTTTAGCTTGTGAAAAGTAATTGTAATAAATATGCCAACTATACATTGCGATAACAGCCATCGTGTTTAAACCAGCTAGAAGCAAATGGTAAAACAGAGACATTCTTCCTAATCTGAACTGTTTTTTTTGTTCGTCGTATTCAAGACACGGCGGATAAAAACCAAACATAACTAGCACAAGGTAAATTGGTCGAAAAATTATGTTTATACTGATTGATTTTGGTTTTAGAAACGAGAAACAGTATTTTCTCAGGTTAGTGAACATTTTGTCTTCACATATCACGACGTCAGAGTGTAAAAGCGGAATGAAGGTTGATGTGTGACCCATGTACACAAACGCTTTGAAAGTTGGAGTAATGTAATGTTAGAGTAAGGGTCTTTGCACATGGAACCAATAAAAACTAAACTAGATTTTTTATTTATTTGGTCATTGGACCAGTTGTTATGTTATAAACCAGCATTTCCCAAAGTGCAGACTTTAAGTGAGTCATAAAAAAATTATAAAATAGAAAGCAAGCATAATCTTCACATCACAGCACTGCATTTTAAAGTCAGGGTATGTCTATTAGCGGGTCCTGAATCTCACCTTTTATTTTAAGAGAGTCGGGATTCAAGTAAGCTATAAACTAATAAACTCATTTATCTCCAAAACACACATTTATCTCCAGACTTGTCTACTACAGAATATGGTATGATCTGAAACAACTCTCTGGTTTCTTTAATATTCTTTTAAAATTTTATTATAAATAAGGATATGTCATCTAAATAAGTTTAGTAACTGCTATTTTATTACTAGCTTTTTGCCGCGGCTCCACTCGCGTTTTTAATCCCTGCCCTGTTTTCGGCTTGGGTGTTACTTTATGAAGCCTATGTTGACCAGGGTCACTATGATGATAATTAAAAAAACACATCCAAATCCGTTGAGTGGTTCGCGATTTAAAACGGAACGTACAGGCAGACAAAAATTCTAAATTCAGAATAATTTTAAAATTCGAATTTCAGTAGCGGCGTCCGCCTCATAAATGCGTCGATAAGGCCTATGATGAAACGTGCTTGCCCCAAAACTGGGAGAGGGACATCAGGCAAGGTCTTTCCAGGGACTTCCATAAAAATCTACGGAAGTTTGAAGCGGATTACCGGCCGATACTACGCCATTTCCTGTTTGCATCCCGGTACGGCTACTTTTGAAGTCATGTCCGAACACGACGGGTCTTTTGGCGGCATGGTTTCGTCATAACGGTGGTGGGAAGCCACGGCTCGGCCTTCCGCCAATAAATAGGTACCTAAGTCGCGACGTAAATGCGTCGTCGCCTCTGCAGAGGGGGCCAACATCCGAATACCTTATGACCCTCAATACTACAGAGACATAGATTATGTTGGCATACCTTCTTAAAATCCTTTAGTGGCCTTTGAGTTTGAGTTTTTCTTCTCTTTCGCGAGAAGACTTGTATGAAAATCACGGTATCAGTTCGGTTACGTTTAGTTCAAACTCTAACGCCGTTTTCCTGCTGCCGAATATTAGTTCCACTGCTGTCCACAAGGGGCGGTTATCAGATTCCATACAAAATCGCGTTACGTTCAAACTAAACGTAACCGTAATGTTTTCCTTTTAAAAGGTGGTAGAGCTGATGCCGGGCTCGACTGTGGAGGTACCACCATCTTACTCGCAAATCCTCCCGAAGTTATTCGGGGGAGAGTAAGAGGACAGCTCTCAGGCAAAAAACCAGGCGGCCCACCATCGCCTGGGACCTATGGATGGCGGTATATCCATCCCCAATTGCCGGGCCTTATATAAATCAGACTGGTGACGGGCAGCGGCGTCACTGGTGCAAAGGTTTCGGCACCGCGCTCACCAACCCGCCTGCCCAGCGTGTTTGAGTATGGGAATTTCTTCCAGGAGGATCGCCAAGAGTGGCGAAATCCTGGAAAGGCCTATGTCCAGCAGTGGACGAAACAGGCTGATGGATGGATGGATGGATGTTTTCACGCTAAAGCTACTTGAGTGACAATTCTTTTTAGATGACGTTGTCACAGTCACAGGCCACCGACGTTTTTTATTTATATATAATAAGTAATATATTTTTGTACCAAGTTTCAAATTAATACACGCAGTGCAATACTAAATTCGATACAATTTTTTTAATTCTACTTTACCCACTTAGGGGTTGGTTTTCAAAAAATCTTTCTTAGTTTCTATTTTCAGTGGTTTAAGCTGTGCGCTGTCTGCCAGTGAGTCACAAAATTGGGTTTATTCTTTAACGCAGCCCGCTAAAGCAACCTATCATAACACCTTGGTAGATATCATAAGATCCCAGGATGAACGTGGATGGATGGAGTATTCTCAATTGCTTCGCAAGCCACTTGAAAAAGCCGAAACTCCACCATTTTATAGCTTTTATCTGAAGAATATTGCTTTGTAATAATTTAATTAATTTAATAATTCTTATCTTTGTTGGATTTTTGCGTGCACAGATAGACAAAAATAAAAAATTAAAATGTGTTTTGGTATGTAAATCGATAACTATCTCCACTAACATAAAAAAAAACGTACTGACAGGGTCCCCTTACAGTTTTATTATTATATGTATTGAGACTGATGATTGTTTGATTTCGTGTGACACAAGTAAATTATAATCCGTCATATAAAAAAAACTTTCCTAAAACTACGCTTTATAACGTACACGTACATAATTCATGTAATAATTGTTCACCTAACTATGAAGAACTATGTTCTGTATACAATGCTATGATTAAATCACTATCTCGCTCAAAAACGTTTTCTTTAGCAACATTCAATAACAGTTTGTACCAAACGTATTTATCGGAATATAAATCACAAAAACTTAGGGGTTTGATGGATTTATAATAACTTATTTGAAATCAGAAAAAGCTGCTATAATCAGTCGCACTCAAAGTGACATCTTTTTAGGGTTTCGTATCCGAGGCCTAGCCGACGTAAGGAACGCGTTTCGTAAGGTCTGTATGTCCCAAAAATCTCAGAATCTTATTAACTTCCAGAGCTAAAATTTTACTTAAACATACTCACGCAACTTAACGGAACATATGTATTTCTTCTGATTTTTTTATTTGCTTGCTGCTTTTTCTTCAATGACTGGCACGAAAATTCACCAAAAATAATGTTAAGGATTTTTGAAAGATTTTTCAACTTTACTCCCCATTGAGATTAGATTTTTCTAACGTTTTAAAAAAATCCTTCTTTTCCGATTACCAGAAGAGTGATATAAAAATTTGAAAAAATACTGTGAAGCAAAATTATTTTGGAAAAATTCGTACGAAAAAATGTATAAAATTTTCGATATGATATGAATTTTTATGCAAAAACTTATTTTTTCCTTAATTTATTACGTGGGCTTCAAAGAAACGTTGAGGTTTCCCAAAACGTTTTTAATTTTTACGGAATATAATAAATTGCCAAAGTTTAAGAAAAGCGACCACCACTTTTAAACGAAATATAGTTTAAAAACTGAAAATTCAGCATGGTAGCAGCAGCATATTGAAAAACGGCAGGAAAAAAATCGGACTACTCGTATAAGATTTTTTTTAAATTTCATACCGTTATAATTTGATATTCCATATACGGTTTTAATTTAATATTTGACAATATGAGTATGAGGGTCTGGTCAAAAGCATCCGGAATAATGAGCTTGTATGAATCGATTGATGGATCTAGAGGAAGTAAATAGAAATATGTATATGTTGTCTCTACCTACCCGTCCGAGAGATAGGGATGAGTTCATGTATCTATGTAATATGTATATACAGAGTCAGGTTTTTCAAGTGGACGTGGATGGTAAAATCCAGAATTATAGCAGGGAATAGCGAAAAATGCTATGAGAGGACCGGGTGTCGATTTTACTGAAAATCAAAACTGCATCATTATATTTTTGAAAAAATAATTTAATTCCCGGGAATCGAACTATCCGATTTAAAAAATAATACTCTGTATTATTGCACCCATCCAATAGTGTCGCTTATAAAGATCAAATAATAGGAAGTAATTTATAGTCAAAAAAGTGTTGAAATGAAAATGAAACTTTAATTAACTTTATTCAACTTTAAACGTTCAAGTAGTATAATTTAGGTAATATATTTATGGAATAACAACGCGGTTAACTCGATTTAACAGAGTTGATATAGTTTTTTCAATATTCATTTCAAGAGTTTTTTGACAGACTGTAAATCATTTCCATAATTTCCGCACCAATCACACTAATATTATAAAATGCGAAAGTTTGTGTGTGTATGTTTGTTACTCTTTCACGTTGAAACTGCTGAACGGATTTGGATGAAATTTAGAATGGATATAGCATATATCCTAACTTAACACATAGGCTGCTTTTTATCCCGGAAAAAAGCATGTCGTTAAACCGAATAACACGCGGGCGGAGCCGTGGGCAAAAGCTATCAATACATATTATGAAACAGTAGAAACGGCTGTGTCTGTACATTGAGGAAAAGTAGTAGAAATAGAAAAGGGGTGACTAAAGAAGAGTAATAGAACACAAATCAACGATTTTTAGAATTATTTTATGTCTGTCTGTTTGTTCACGCACATCTCTAAAACTACTGAACGGATTTTCATGTAGTTTTCACAGCTGTACAGAGCATAATTTAGAATAGAATAAAGATCTCCGAAAAAAAATTATCGTCATTTAAAGATTTTTGGAATTTACTTTTCTACTGTTAGTAATTAGAAGTTATGGTACGAGATCTCCTCAACGGATACAGAGTATGGGCTTCTTTGATTGGTCTTTGTTATCACTTTGGTAAAACATGGTGACCAGGGTCTGATGATGGGACTGGAATACGGGTACGGGATCTCCTCAACAGACAACAGCAGACCCTTCGGGTTTGGGCTTATTTAATTGGTTTTTATTTGCACTTTGAATTAAAACACGGTGACCGTTGCATATTGTCGTTCAAAAAATCATGTTCTTTTGTTTTACTTATTTCCACTAAAATTCATTCGACGCGGGCGGAGCCGCGGGCAAAAGCTAGTGTCATATAAAGCAATATCTTGTCCTTTGCAGTGTCTTTTCATCAGCTGTAAGTTCATCAAGACTCGATTTCTACTATTCTTATTATAATGAAGATAACTATTACTTTCTAACAAGTCAGTTTTAAGACTTTACCTTCAAGATATTGTTAGGCATTATTTATATTTATAGCCTTCCCCAATATAAGCAAATCGAACGGCTCTGGAAGATAGAGGCTACATTGGCCCAATTCCTATCAAATAAATCAAACATTTTGTAAATTTTTGAAAACTTCTCTCCGTGCCCGGTTTTTTTGCCCTCATTGGTTAATAAATATTTTTTATAAATTTTTTGTTAACCTGTCTGTTTACAGGAAAAATATACACCAATTAGAAATCTATTGTTACATTGTTGCAACGTAACGCAACTAACGCTTTGCACGAATTCGTCTCCCTACAAGAAAAACCGGACAAGTGCGAGTCGGACTCTCCCACCAAGGGCTCCGTTAATGACTATATTTTTTATGATTTAATTACAAATGTCCAGTTTTCAGTTTTTTTCCTATACTTGTAGTATAACACGGTATTACTAGCCAAATTGCATAGTTCAGGTCAACGGAAAATACAATATTACAATATTTGGCAATCAAAACTGCCATGTTTTTTTTTTCCTATTTTTATCTACTTGCGATCAGTTCTTCGACCATGAACAGGTATGTTGAAATAAGAATGCCATAAAATATGAAATTTTAAATTCTGCAGGTCATTATACAATTATACCAACTGAATCTTTTTTTCAAATAAATTATATGGGTATATTATTAAGAAGTCATTTTTCTCCGGTTTCTATTTTGTTATAGTTAGATTTATATAATTATAGATAATTAAAAACCAAGATTACAAAAGGAAGTAAAATTATATGAAAACATTTTTAATTTTATAGCACACCACGTCAAATTTGTCTCGAAGAACTTTAATTAAGTTGAGTCTTCCATTATGAACCTCAGACGTTACCTATGAAAAAAGAAAAATCAATTAGTTTTTTTTTTGTATATTTTAAATACTGAACTGTATGAAAAACGGGTACCCTTTTATTTAGAGTCATAAAGTTCAAAATGTAGTCAAATATATTTTTGGTTTACGATGGTATAGGCAGGTGTTATTGGATATGTAGTTTGTGGTTGTGCAGCCTTGGTGTAGCGATTTAACACATCTTTAAACTAATAATAAAAGTAGTACATAATATGTATTTTTTCAATTTTTTTAATTGTTTTTTTTTTGTTTTTTATTGCATCCATCAATTATATCAAAAGAATAAAGTAATAAAAAAATACTTCAGTTTATCGAGACTAAGAGCGGCGCCTTTTTAAGATTTTATTTCTATTCAAAATATTTAGTTCAGTAAACTCAACATGCATAGCACAAAATGCAACAAAATTGTTACTAGGTAGTAGATGTAAAATAGGTAGTATTTATATATAGGAGTAGCAGCAATAGCTGCATGTAACCGAGCTATTTTTGAAAATATTAAATGTAAAAGTACGCTTACACAACTGAACACAGGCTGATAAAATAATTTCATTTTTTTATATTTGCTTGTTAACATAAATAAGTATTCACCTGATTTTCTTGATTTTCATTTCCTTTGTTGTTTTCATCAATACGAGGGCAGCCGCGTATTATATCAGTCTAAAATATAAATATTATGATTTATTTTCTCTATAATAGGTTAAAAGTCCGGTTTCGATGCCTTGTGTATATATTTTTATTTAGGTATTAAAAAAATGCAACTAAATCAAATGGCTTATTCACATGTTTACATATTATAAAATAAATTATTACATATTCATAATGATAAAAACTACGAACTCATGTCAATTTAAAGTTGGCTAAAGTCACTTTATTTTCCAACGCAAAATGCTTTCCTGCCCCTAGAAGCCAAAGCATGCGCTAACTTCCATTCAGTCTTACTTACTTGTTCAGGACCAGTAGGCCTACCATGAGTTTTGCTTACTATACACGTTACCGTCTGCATAATAGTACATTACGATACGAGAGCGATCTCGTGCCGCAATCACACGAGTCGAGAAAAAGTTTCTCGCACGAGTATCGTATAATATTTTATAGCAAAAGTGCGGAAAATGCCGACTTTACGCAAGCGCAGCGTGCGTAAAGTGGTCATTTTACGCATGGTGTGCTATAAAATATTTTATTAAGCTGCGCTTGCGTAAAGTCGGCATTTTCCGCACTTTTGCTATAAAATATTATACGAAACTCGTGCGAGAAACTTTTTCTCGACTCTTGTGATTGCAGCACTCACCTTCGGCTCGTGCCGCAAACTCACACTCGTCAGAAAACGTTTCATCGCTCTCGTATCGTAATGTACTATTGTATGAGAAATGCTGGTTCTTGTACTAAGCCGCTAGGGGCTCTGCACAATTTCTCATATAAATATTTTACGCAGACGTGTATACTAAGCAAAACTCATGGTAGGCCTACTGATTAATATTAATTGAGAGAAAGCTGGTCTTGCTAAAAGGTACATAGGTAATTGAATATACCTATATTCTGCATTTGGAACAGCATAACAAGACTGTTCAGCGGAATATTGCAAATATTAATAAGTTGATGATGGACTTCCGCAAAGTTACGCCTATTTCATCAACCAATCTCGGTGAAAAATGCACATCATAATATTGTTTTCGTTGCTTTTGAATAAAAAGTATGAAAAAATTGCGTTTTAAAGGAATTAGTGGAAATATATTACTAATAATTAGGGTTTTACATTCAAATTCTATCACTTTATGATTTACATTTTGATTACATTCGATTAGCAAAGTTAAAATCGTATTTATCGTTGTATTTGAATGTAATCAAAATGTAAGGCATAAAATAGCATAATTTTAATGCGAGAACCCTATCATTAGTAATCAATTTTCGCCAATGGCTTTGAAACCCAATTTTTATTCAAAAGTAAGGAAAACAATATTCGGTTTTACGAACATTGTAACTAACTAGCCTTTTGCCCGCGGTTTTACCCGTGCGAACGTAATTATTGACTGTGCCTAGTTAGGGAAATTAAGGAAAAAATTGTTAGTTACCTAATTATGTTAATGAATTTTCTATACCTTGTCAGGTTTCTTGTTTTTGTGTTTGTCTTCATAAAATGGCACTTTGGATTTTGACCTGGCATAACAACTCTGTAAAAAGAAAAGGTAAGTTTTAAGTTTTCAACAATGGATAAGAAATGTTGCTTTGTTTCATGAAGTACCCACATTCTTTCCAAGTATTTATAATGTAAACGCACCCGTACATTTGATGTTGAAACGAGGTATAAGCCTTGGTTTTGTTTAGGCTGAGCTTTACAATTCTAATGTAAGTCAATTGCTTTTTCGGTCTTGGAGAAAATGGCTGTGACGGACAGATAGACGGACGTAGTGATGATGTACGGATATCAGAAATTAAACCCCGTTAGGTGATGTTATGTAGTTTAATACTAACTGCTGCAATATTTATGTTTATGCCAGAAGGTAGCGCCCATTGTATTTCATCACACACTTTAGCGGCTTTCTGAAAACAATGATCTTGTTGAATTAACTCCTCCATCCTCTTCCTTCTTATTATTATTTACTTTTATATATAATTATATATATGTTTATATACGAGTAATAGTGCAAATAATTCACTAACATAATTAATAATCAATCCATCCATCAGCCTGTTTCGTCCACTGCTGGACATAGGCCTTTCCAGGATTTTGCCACTCTTGGCGGTCCTCCTGGAAGAAATGCCCATACTCACACACGCTGGGCAGGCGGGTTGGTGAGCGCGGTGCCAAAACCCTTGCACCAGTGACGCCTGTCACTAGTCTGTTTTATATAAGGCCCGGCAATTGGGGATGGATATACCGCCATCCATCGGTCCCAGGCAATGGTGGGCCGCCTGGTTTTGCCTGAGAGCTGTTCTCTTACTCTCCCCCGAATAACTTCGGGAGTAATTGCGAGTAAGATGGTGGTACCTCCACAGTCGAGCCCGGCATCAGCTCTACCACCTTATGTGGTATAATGTTTATAATTAATAATAAATAAATAAGTGTTCGTCATTCATAAAATTGCGACAAAAGGCTCTATTGGCGCGTGGATTCAAGTTTCTTTTGCCCACGTTTTGCATACTGACTGTATATATACAAACTTGAAATTTGGCAGGCAGGCTCCTCATGCCAAATAAGCATCTGCTAAGAAAGAATTTTGGGAAATTCAGAATATGAAGATAAGATTTAAAAAAATATCCACGCGCCATAAAAGGTTCGTTGCACTCTATTTATGTATGTATGAAAGCCACCATGACAGGTCTACAGTTCTTACCGTGGCAAAATCATTTACAAATAAGTTAGTTTTTCAAGTGGGCGTGGTTTTGATGAAAACTAAAACAGCAACTAGTTTTTTTTAAGTTTGCAGTACCTATCTCATTACTTTCTAGAATTTGATCCCTATAAGCGACACTATCGGTTGGTGCAATAACATACAGAGTTTTTTTTAATTCTGCGTGTTCGATTTTCGGCTAGGGAAATTATTTTTTCAAAAATCTAACGATGCATAATGGCATCATTAGATTTTTGAAAAAATAGTTTACCCTGCTGCAAATAAAACCCGCAGATAAAAAAACACACTGTATACCATTTCACTATCCGATAGTGTCGCTTATAGGGATCAAATTCTTGGAAGTTATGTGAAACGGCAAACTAAAAGAAAACACTTATTTTAAGGAAAATATTATTTTCATTAATAGGCCAGTAGGGTAAGACCAAAAAACTACACGAATCGGAAAAAAATGCTACAAAAGGTTTTATTGTTTTAATGCCTTACTTTGTAGTCCAATATGACTATCCTAGGTTTCCCCCCTCAGGGGACTCGTGTTTAATTGGTGGGAGGTAAAAATGTACTCCCAAAAGGGGTATTTTTGAGGTTTTACGATTTTATCTCGCATATTCGATAATAATATCGAAAATATGGTCCCATTAAAAGTTGTAGGTTATTAAATTCTGCATTGAATGGAACCAGACGCACATTTTGGGCCCCACCGTTCCATTACTAGTGTTCAACAAATTTGGACAAGTTTTACACATTTATGAAAAAATGTCGTTTTAACTTCTGTTTTTTGGTAATACGTGGGACGCACTATAAGTTTCTGGAATGAATATGAAAAAATACTATTAAAGGTACAAAATTAATTTATTGTTTTTCAAAATAATCTCCCTTGGCGTCTATGCACTTTTTCATTCGATCAAACCAGTTTTGAAAACATTTGTGCCACTCCCCTGTGGTGACCTCTGAAACGTGTTTTTCATACTCCTCGACAGTCTCTTCTGGTGATGAAAATCGTTGACCGCGTAATTGGTTCTTAATTTTTGGGAACAGAAAAAAGTCACAAGGTGCCAGGTCGGGACTGTATGCAGGATGACTCATGAGTTCTACATTTTTCGTCTTCAAAAAGTCGTTTGTCTGTCTGGCCGTGTGAGAACTAGCATTGTCGTGGTGCAGGATGATACGGCGTTTACGGTTATTTTTACGGAGTTCGTCAATAACTTCCGGCAAACAAATGGTCGTGTACCAGTCCCTATTCACGGTACGACGATTCTCTAAAGCAACAGTAGCCACGTGTCCAGTTTTATTAAAAAAAGAAGCAATCATCCGCTTAGATGCACTTTTCACGCGCGCCACTTTGGTTGGTTTCGGCTCATCTTGAAAGACCCATACGCTCGATTGCTGCTTTGTTTTGGGATCGTAGCAATAAATCCATGTTTCGTCACCTGTTACTATGTCCCACACCAAATTTGACGCACCTTCGTTGAATCTGGTAAGCATGGCACTGCACCAAGTGACGCAGTCCGTTTTTTGAGCCTCGGTCAAGTTGTGTGGGATCCACCGCGAGCACAGCTTTCTCACACCCAAATGTTTGTGTAGGATTGATTGTATTTGACTCATGCCTATTTCTAAGGATGCGCGAATTTCATGGTAGGTCACATGCCTGTCTGTTTCAATCATACGGCGCACAGCATCGATGTTTTTGTTGGTCACAGCGGTGGACGGCCGACCATCGCGAGATTCGTCACTGAGATTGATACGACCACGCTTGAATTCTGCAAACCAGCTATAAACAGTCGTCTTGCATGGTGCTTCATTGCCAAAAGCTGTTTCAAGCCGAGCGATGCTCTGTTGAGCTGTCAAATTACACTTAAAATCGTAGAAAATCATACTACGAAAATTTTCCCGAGTTAAATCCATGTTGATGCAGAAACACAATTTTTTAAATGGCACCACAAGGTAAAAACAAAAGACAGTCAGATGAAACAAACTGCATTCTACAGCCAAAGAGTTCTATTTTCAAATGTTGCAATAAATTTTTAAATATTGTTTATGTAAGTGGCCAGTTCCGGAAACTTTTAGTGTTACCTATGTATCATCTGAAACTAACATAGAGGAATAAATTCTGCGTTTGATGAGATCAAAAGTGAATTTTCAGACCACTCGTTTCCTTAAGGCGAGGTTATCCAGAGAAATGTGTCCTGTTTTCATTTTACAAATGTTTATTCTTCTCAGCGGAAGCGGGCCCCTCAGAAAACTCGCGGTTTTGAGGTGTTTTTATGTATTATTTTGCCATAAGAGGGACGCGTTTTTAATATGACGGCCGTTTTATATTGCATTTTCCACCACGTTTATTTTGGTAGAAGTTTTATTGTACAAAACTTAATATAGTAAAAAATATAGTACATTACGATACGAGAGCGATGAAACGTTTTCTGACGAGTGTGAGTTTGCGGCACGAGCCGAAGGTGAGTGCTGCAATCACACGAGTCGAGAAAAAGTTTCTCGCACGAGTTTCGTATAATATTTTATAGCAAAAGTGCGGAAAATGCCGACTTTACGCAAGCGCAACGTGCGTAAAGTGGTCATTTTACGCACGGTGTGCTATAAATTATATTTAGATCAAAGTTTAGACCTATCTTTGCAATTTAATTGGATCGAGGAAAGTGTAAGTAATCGTGTATCGAACAGCCGAAATATTAATATCAAAGGGTGAAATATGACGTATATTTTTTACAAAATTTTATCATGGCTATTTATTGGTTTAAAATGAATTTGAGAAGACACAAATCAAGATAACCCCTCTTAAAGTTCTACCTCAAAGTTTGACCATTCCTCATCATCAATGAAGACTTTTAACTCCAGCTCTTCAGTAATTGTTATTTACAGTATTTGAAACATAGTAGTCACAATAAAATATTAAAGTCGTAGAATATATAAAAAGATCGTATAGAATATGATGAGATCTAGTCAACTGATGTAAGGATGGAGGATGGATATTGGAATCCATTTCATCAAAATTTCGTGTTATTAAAATGGAAATAATTACAAAACTATAAAATAGAATACTTTCTCATGGTCTTCACTAAATTCTAATAAGTAAATAGAATACAAAAAACACAATATATTACTTATTTAAATGACATGCATATTCTTTATTGCTAGTGGCTCAATTTTTTGAGCTCACCGAATTGTAACAGGTAAGTTAGCAACGTCGAATTTTACAGGATCTCAATAAAAAAATACTTTAACTATGATACCTTTGGCAAGCAAATCATGATCCCTGAAGGATTTTCACTTGTCTGACCACGGAGGCACGGACCAATGGAGGCCTTCCTGTCTAGCACCCAAGCGTGACTTTTAGTCGAATCTAGGATCTAAAAGCATTTTCAAATATGTATTATATTTTGTTACAGGGCTCATGACTATATAAAGAAGTTGAATAAAAGTCATGTAAGTTACCGGAAACTTCATATGATCCAAATACTGTCCATCATTCCAAGATATTTCTCTTTTTCTTTCTAACTTATGAGAACTTGCCTGAAAATATTACATTATTTAAAAAATTAAAGTTAATTAATGGTTTTATTTGAAAAAACAACATCTTATTCGAAAAGAAAATGAAAATCAGTCATGTGTACGCATGGCATCACTGTCGCAGGGTCTTCTTAACGCAAATAAGAAAAAGACATACAGCCATCGATCCATCAGCCTGTCTTCGTCCACTGCTGTACATAGGTTTTTTCCAGATTTTTACCACTCTTTGTGGTTCTCTAGGAAGTGATGCCCAATATGCCCATACTGACACAGGCTGAGAAGGCAGGTTAGCGAGTGCGGTGCTCACACCCTGGCACCAGAGACGCTGCTGTCTGTCACCGGTCTGTTTCAGCCCCGGCAATTGGAGTTCAACCATCAACTACCATCAATCGGTTCCAGGCATGGTGGGCTACCGTTGTGCCTGTTTGAGGCCTAAAACTGCATTAAGCGGGCGCACCGTGCGTGAGGCGTGCTCAGTTGCGCGAGCACGGAGCTCGCCTCCCCTGGACGGGGTGCCCGCGCGGATCTCCGCGACGGAGCCCTTTTGTATGGAACCGCGCTGACGTCCGCTTAACGCAGTTTCAAGAGCTGTCCTTTCACTTTTCCCCGAATAACTTTGGGGGTTTGCGTGGTACATCCACAGTCGCGACCGACATCAGCTCTACCATCTAATATATACAGCCATGTCTATGAAAATATGTGCAATAAACTTTACCATGTCACTATTCAAATTAATGCTTTTAATATCATTTACTAGTCGCACAATATCTTCATCATATTGCTCATCGATAAACATTGTTTTCTCCACAGACTTCCTGATTTCGTGATTTTCGACCTGAAAGTAATCTGAGATTCCTTATTTGCATTTTGATAATCAAAAACGTGTAAATTTTATGCAATAAACTTTATTTTGCTACCGCTGTACAACATTGCTTGCGTTTTTCACTAAATCTTAACTATAACGTATGTTTACATGCTCCACAGATAAAACATATCGTAGTGGGTGAGGTAGGTAGCCTGTGGTCGGAAAAATCTGTGCTGTTTTTAGATGCCACTGTGACGGATGGTGGGCACCTCGTCTTCTGCGGCCTTGTGGACGGGGACGCCACAACACAGATATTGTTGAGCGAAGCGTGACAAGCGCAAGCGAGACTGAGGCAGCCCGCTCACGTCTTGCTCATCAGGTGACTACAACAGAGAAATCTGGGTATAATCATTTGCGCATATTTCTCACAAACTCCAATCGCAGTAAAACGTTAAAATGGCGTGCGGGCTGCTGCGTCTCCATAGCAATGGTATTGCAACCTAAAAACTAACTTAACACTGAGTTTTTGGTTTATATATTAATCGTTGCAGGTTTAAGTGGTGGTAAACCAGACAAATGTTTTTTCAAATCTTGGGATCGTTTCAATCCTGATAATCGAACAATCACAAACAAATGAGTTGCTCAGAGTTAAGGCGTACAATTACCACTTACTACACGATGAAGGAAAACAATATAATAAAACCTACAAGACATGCCCCTGGAAAGTGCATATTTAGGAACTTGGGGATTAGGTTGTTTGTGTATCTTTGGCTGATAAACTGTAAAATTTGTAAAAAAAATAGAAATACCCATTCGTTAGTGGCCTTAGTGCTGGTGGGTAGCGTTTCATCCTCCTTAGTTATGCTGTCATCGAGTCGGGGTTTATCAGCTGATACTTTTGTTAAATTTTCACCCAACTTAATTGAATGCAATGAAGAAGAGGGTATTGGCTGTTGGGATAAAGATATCTATGGTTAAAGTTCAAATTAATATATTTAAACGCTTCACTTGATACATTTTTTAATATTTACAATGTTTATTCTATCGTGACGTCCCCTATACCTACATTTAAAATTTCACCTCTATCGGCTAAGTTATTTTCGAGTAATACCACGAACAGACGGACAGACGTAAGCAAAAACACTAAAGCTTTGCAAAATGAGTTTCTTTTTTAACGGAGCATTTTTATCAACGCGCCTTGAACAGAGAAGGTTTGACACGTGACTTTCAGCATTAAAATATGATTTTTATTCAAGAACTTGAGGATCATAATCATAATTACCTTAGATGTGGCATCTGTGTGTGTTGGTAAAACTGTTTCAGATGATGCAATTCTGTGTAATGTCTTTTCTTGGGACAATTCTGAAAAATATGTTCAGAATAAAAAATAGATTTAGGAGTGGAGAATGTTGTAAATAAACAAAATACAAACCAGGAGCACTTGGTCTAATTTCAGTTTGTTTAAGTTCTGTGCCCAATACGGAATCTTCTTTATTTTGAAAATACATCGCAACAGCTGCAAAAAACAATGACCTTTTAAGGTTGTGATGCTAATGACAAATAAAAGGTGTACAGGTGTGACTGTGTGCATGGAAGTACGATCAACAGACCATTCACTATAAGAAGTCCCCAGGGCCGCGTTCAGTTTGATCGCCCGCTAATCACTGACAGCAGGATAGCATATACAAATCCAACGCGTGCAAAAGAGATGGCATGATTGCCGGGCGTCGGCGGGCGATCAATCTGAACGCAGCGCCAGGGGACTTCTTATAGTGAATGGTCTGTACACAATCTTTTACATGAATTATCTTTTTTTTATTTGACGTAAATAATATTGAAAATTGCGCTAACTATTGAGAATTACTCACACTTGTCATTAAAAACGTGAATTGGGTTTTTTGTGACGGTATTTTATATATGAGTTTTATTTTAGACCACTTTAGAGAGCACATGCAAACAAACTATATGGCTTTGCTTGGGTTTGTTGTGTCAGCCCCCGGAGTTTGAAGAGAATTTTATGTTTATAGCCATAATTGTCGTCCAGTTCACAAATCTACTAGACAATTTCATCACGATCCATTGATTGGTTGCAAAGTTTATAACACGCTACGTATAATACTGAAGGTATGTGAAGGAACGTCAAGCCAAGGTCTACTGCGCTCTTTGATCTAAAAACAGAGAGAAGAGCACAGTAGATCTTCGCTCGTTTCTTCCGCTAGATCTGTACGCAGTATCCCTATGGGATAGACGAAATTCATCATCATCATCATCATAAATACTTTATTGCACAAAAAATAAGTACAAAAAGGCGGACTTAATGCATAAAGCATTTTCTACCAGTCAACCCACAGATGGTACAAGATAAATAGGTAGGTGGGCGTACAAGAAGAGTAAAAACTTTAAAATTACAAATTAAATGAAGATACTACTCTAAATTAATAACTATAGGTAACAATACCTAAAAAGAATATATGTTAATACATAAATAAATACAAGTTTTAATAAGTATATTGTAAATAAATACATAAATAAATACATACCATGACTGCAAAAAATAATAAGAATTAAAGAAGTTCATATTTGTGTGTTTTTGGAGAGGTAGTGTCTGTGCACAGAATACTTAAAAGAGTTACGGGAGGGGGCTTTTCTGACATCGTCGGGAAGTTCGTTCCAGAGACGAACAGCAACCACACTAAAAGAATTGGATACAAATCCGGAATGATGCAAAGGAATCGAGAGAAGAAGGTTATTTGAGGATCTGAGCATTCTATCGTGATTGTCAGACAAGAGATGTATCATTGACTTGAGGTATGAGGGGGTATTTGGATCGGTAATTATACTATAAAGAAGGCAAACAATTCTTAGGTTTCTACGGTCGCGAATAGGAAGCCAGTTGAGTTTTGCACGAAACTCTGAAACGTGGTCATATTTCCTCAAGCCAAATATGAAACGGATGCAGGTGTTAAGCAAGCGTTCCAGTTTATTGAGATGCTCTTCTTTAGCATCCAAATAACAGGTATCAGCGTAGTTAATAATAGGGATGAGAAGGGAATTGGCGATAGAGATTTTCGTTGAAATAGGTAATACGTTTTTCAGACTTAAAATAAAATGGAGAGAGGCATAAAATTTTCGAGAAACTTTTTCGATTTGAGCATCCCAATTAAAATCCTGATCGATAACTAAACCTAAATCATTAATGGTAGAAGAGAAGCTAAAGAAGCTAAGAAATTAGTCCTTAGAGACTCACAGGGTACTGCCGGCGCTGGATACTTTTTCGTGATTTGCACGGCTGGTGAAGAACCTGCCAAATCATTCGCACGGTTTAGGTTGGACCTGTGTGTAGATTGTGACAGTTTCTCTACCACCACCGACTCCAGCTCAATGTTCTCCTCGTTGTCTCTTTGATCCGACATCCTGGTGTTAAAACACGTATCATGTGGATTTATCTCTAATTTAGAATCTAATGCTTCACAAAATCTAAAATCGCGAAAATTTTATGGACCTCATGACATGTATTTTTTTCTCTATGGTTTCGAATTTTGAAATGGTTCTGGATAATATAAGAGAAGAAGGTTTTGTTTTAAAGGAGGATTACCAAACTGGCCTCTTTGTAATAGAGTTGGCATAAAGCATAAAGAGGTTACGCTCTATGGTTATACTATTCTTGTGCCCCGTAAAGTACCTATCTCTAATCGTTGGCCCCGGTATCTGAAACAAATATTATAATATCTTTTCTCATTTTAATTTAAATAAGCGTAATATGCAAAAAATGTTGTAACATTGCACTCGCTCACATTTATTTATTAGATAAGTTTATTTTATTAAATTTTAAATTAACAATATTCTACGTGCATTTAAAATAGACGAACTTAACTTGACATTTATGGTCCATTAAACTCTATTTAAAGGATTTAGTTGGTCAGTACAACTTCTGGCAAGATTAGTTTAAGTTGATAATTTTCTGAAATTTTCGTTGTATACGCTCAATGGCCACCCTCTATTTTGCTTACCTTAAAGTTTCAGTCACGTACAAGCGGTCTAGGTTTTTTCAATGAGCAAGTGCGTCAGTGATATAATAATAGCGATTTTTGAAAGTTAATATTTCAAGCGGTATCGGAGTTTTATTAATGAAATGTAGGACTTCTGGTAATTGACCGGACCTAACATGCACGCATTATTAAAACTTAATAACACGGCTGGTGCACCGGCCTTTTAATTTTTTGAACTCTCTCCTGGACACACGGCCGTGCGTCTAGATAGAATTGATATTTACTTCGATAAATAAAAAATACACTAAAATGACGTATTGAACATTATATCACTATAACGGTTTCCACGCCAGCACGACTGATTGCGGATTGTACTTTTGTGACTGAGTACGACTTGTTGCGTAGCCAGTCTTATGTTATGCAAATCAAATCGGCCAAGAAGCTTACGCTTATTGTATTACGTGTATTCACGTAAGTCAGTATAGTAGGTAACCCATTAGGTACCTACCTATTGGCAGGTCTTATTGCGGCGTCGTCATACTTGTTATTCTAAAATCGTTTACGAGCTCAAGCTCAAGTTTAAACTCTAGGCAGCAATGGCGAAGGGTGAGCACAATAAAATCGCCTCACTCATAAAAGAAACCAAGGAAAAGATGGATTCTTTTGTACTTTGGAACTCCCTGTCAGCCAATTGTATTTGTTGTATTGAGATTAGTGGAAATGATTGACAAAGTGAAGATCACGGAATAAAGAAATGTAGTATGGATGCCATCTCCTAAACAAGCCGATGGGAATCATAATGCATGGACCCTTAGGCGGCTGTATTACAGTGGGTGTATGTACCAGAATAATAGATATCTATGGTGTAAGTAAAGAAGAAAACTTGGCATAAGGAGGTTGTTTCAGAATCAGAAGCATAGATAGACATTTTAGTTCGTTTGACAAAGCAAAGAAGAAAACCACCGTCTCCTGTCTGTCACTAGAATCATGTAATCGGTTTGGCATTTTATTGCATTTTTAACAAATTTTTGTCGTACAGATATTTACATTCGCAGTTTCGAATATTTTCGCAACTATGCCGGGAAGGAAGAAAATATGTGATGGAATATATATTTAAAAAGACCCGATCCAAGAGTATTTATGTTCCAAGTCAAGAAGAGAAATTCATTCGTAAAATTGACTACGATACCCCTCAGAAATCCCTTCATCTCGGTATTTATTAAGTATCAAAATATATTTAAATACAGGACACGTTAAATAGAAAATTAAATTAAATTAATACATTTGTTCCAGATTTAGAAATATTTCAAAAAGAACCACATGAAAGTATACGGACTTCGTCGCAAAAAGTGCTCGTTTCTGTAAAACCACGAACTCCAGCCATCAAAACATTATATGTAGCAGAGCAAAAGAGTTTTTTGTCTGAAAGAGTAAGTTTTTGTACTTAATTGTAATTTAGGGTCGCCTTTTCTTTTGCTATTTATCAAAATGCTGCCAATCTGGGAATATGGTTATGACTGTAGAAAATTAAATAAGAATATAGACCCTATAGCCTGCAGAATCAGTAAGTTGAAGTGGCAGTGGGCAGGCCATATTTGTCGCCGACATGATGGCTGTTGGTGTCGAAAGGCTTTAGAATAGAGACCACGTTACGGCAAAGAGTAGTGTAGGCTGACCTGGTGCCCACTGGACCGATGACCTGAAGGACGGTGCGGGGGGCGGCTGGAGGAGGAGGACGGAGGACCGACATGAGTGGCGAAATTTGGGAAAGGCCTATGTCCAGGAGTGGACGAACGCAGGCTGAGGGATGGATGGATGGATAAACCCTATATCGTGAAATTAATTTCATAAGTTGCAATTGCAATAAATGATAGCACGTAAAACACCAAATGAAATTTCTTTGACTTTAATTGAACTTCTATTACAAGTTTTTGTTTGAGCTATAGAGGTATATATTGTAAAAACGTATGATTAACTTTTCCGTAACTTTCATTGCAGTTACCCAATACGGGTAGGTCCGGAACCCATCTAGCTAAAGGAGATTGTAAATCTGACAGAGCAAGTAAGTATGTTTTCATATACTATTTTTACCTTTTACAAAATACGCGGTAATATTCATATATTCAAATTATATTCATATATCCATAACTTATAAAAGAATTGATTGCTTCAGATTTCAGGAATGCTGTAGCCGATAGGATAAAACCTCCTAGAAACGGTCACAGACATAAAAGTGACAAATGGTCAGTCAAAGAATCATCTTCAAGCTTTCAGAATACTGAACCTAGGGGAGCAACTGATACGCAATGTCTACTTCCTCATATAAATCATGATAAAAATCAATATCATGCTCCGAAAAAAGTTACAGAACAATGTTACCGCTATTCACAAAACCTTGCCTTAAAATCCCAGACCAAAACAAAACATGAAACATTTCAATCTAATAAACGTTGCAAGCACAATACATTTTTAAATACATCCTCAGAAGATTCATTTGAAAGTAACACTACCCTTCACCCATCCCGCAGACGTAAAGATCACTCAGGAAAGAAATCATTACTTCGAGATATGGATACTGACTTGTCATCATCAGATGACAAATGCGACAATACGAATATGAAAAGTACTTCTGAAACAGCGAGAGCTGGATGCAGCTACATCGAACACTACAGTCATGTTCCAGACACATCAGCTTTTCAGCGCTTCCAGCAGGAAGAGGTGCTGTCGCAGAATAGACCGCAAAAGACTTCAACCATCGAGAAAGAGCACAACTCGGAGCAGTATGGGCGCGACTTTACAGCTTTCGACAGCATCAGCGCTCGTGGGCGACGGCATTCAGCCTCTGTACCGCTGCATCACCGCGAGAGATACGACTCGCACCGCGGTGCGGCCGAACGCGTGCATAAGATTCGTCACAAGCTGAATCCCGTGCGGGATTACCGACTCATGGACACCGTTCATTACCTGGCGCAAGGCGAGTTCGCGCCACGAGATGACGGCATCAAGCTGACTCCCTCGAGGGAGGCGGTGCTCAGTGACATCATATGGGAGGACGTGTGTCGCACGCACTGGCCCAACACTCGGCTTGCGTCGGGCCGGCGACCTCAACATCACGATCGGCGCACTTCCAGGAACGAGCTGCAGCGGCTCATAGATAGCTTGCTGCGAGAGCGGGTCTCACACGTGGAGCGCCGGAGACGGAGACATTACAGAATCGTCAAGTTAAACCACCGCCGCGAGAGCAGGACCAACCCTCTCGGGAAAACCGACGTGATTGTTGCCAGTCACAAGAACAGAACTGAGAACCATCCAAAGAGTTCTAATTCGATTCACAAGACCTCGAACTCAGCTGATGAGAGGCAGATTGAGAAGAGCTGTTCACGTAGAAGAAATAAAAGCTACGATGGCTTATCTTTGCAAGAACCTCACGGACATTTTAGAACTGACAATTGTTTGCCCGGGCCAAGTTATATATCGGCGAAGTGTCCGGAGAATTTTAAAACGACTTGTTGCTACCACATCTACCGACCGGACAATGCGCAGGCGCCTGGGCGCGCGCCTCGCCAGCCCAGTGACGTCACATCGAGCAATGACTGTCGCCCGACGCCGAGAACAGACCACATATTGGTCACAAAGGAACGCAGACACAAACGCCGCAAGGAGGAAACCAACCTTAACCAATATATTCTGCTTCCGACACTCGTCATGCGAACACCCTCAAACCTGAAGCGACAAAAGAAATTCAACGATTTGTACCACCGCGTGCTCAAAACTAATTTGGAGGCTGACTCGAAACCACTCAATATTTCCGAGAAGAAAAACATCGGGCTAAATGTTCATATAACTTTATCGGACAAGAATGATAACATACAGTGATGAATAAGAAAAGGGATTGATTGGGGGTTTTAATTTTTTTGAACAATAAAGGTTATATTAAGTTGACTTGAGGTTTATTTACAAAACTTATCTAAACTTTCAACGAATTAAAACATACGAAATAAATAAATAACTAGGTAGAATTTATAAATAAGGGATTCATACAGTTACTGCTACAACTACGCTATGAAAGGCGTTAGAATGGACACCACGAACAGCAAAGAGTAGCGTAGGCCGAGCTCGTGCCTACTAGATCGAAGGACGTTGCGGGTGGCGGCTGGATGAGGATGACTGAGAACCACCAAGAGCAGCGTTATCTTGGAAAGGCATGTCTAGCGGTGAACGAACACAAGCTGATGAATAAATTGATGGACTGCTACGACGTCTACAGAGCGTTCGTTACTGTCTGTCCCATTGTTTTGTCGCGTAATGACTACACTCATAAAACATTTGCTACGCTTACAGAGCTCCTACGTTGCTACACTTAAAGAGCTTTCTGCCACACTATGCTCGTGGAACTGATTGCTATGCTTATAGAGCTGTGGCTACGCTCGTAGAGCTTAGTGCTGCGCTCGTAGAGCTTAGTGCTACGCTCCTGGAATTGGTTGGAAAACTTTATGATATGCTGGTAGATCTTACTTCTGCTCGTAAAGCTTAAAGCCGCCCTTGTAGAGCTAACTCCTACGCTCGTGGAATAAGTTGCTAAGCCTAAACAACCTGCTGCTATGCTCGTAGAGCTTCTACGCTCATTAAACTTGCTGTAAAATATACCTAATAAAAATATATTTTTATTAGGTATAATCGGAATCGGTTTTTTGTAACCGTTATATTATAACGTTAACACAATGATGTTAATTATAACAGTTATATTTGCATGACGGTGCAAAGTTTTTTATCAAACAGAAATATTTATAATAATCATTATTATACATATTTTATGAGAGGTTCTCAAACAATAACATAACTAGGTGCTTTGTTCAGCACGCGTCCTCAAAGTCAAGCATGGAAACTCCCGCGCTAGCTGCACCTGTGACAGTGGGTCACCCTTGTGATGTAGTCTTAGAAAGATTACAGAAAATTTATAAATCGATGTTTACTTCGCTTGTTTGGTTTGTGATGGACATCACGTGATAAGTACTCGTATTCTATGAAATTTGTTTATAAAAACAATAAAGTCTGCTCAGAAAAATAATCAAAATGTGTTAAATAGAACGTATCTGTTCATTCTATCAAACGTTCTGAATGACATTTATAAAAAATCGTGCGGCTACGAGATTTGAACCTGGGACTTTTGGACTAGATCACAGAGGCGATAGAAATTATGATTTTGAATTATTAAAGTTCCTCTACTATCTTTCATTCTTTTGTAAACCGCAAGCTGAAGTTGATGAAAAGAAACACATGACAATAGCGTAGGAATGATCATTAATTACATCGTCACGCGGCTTTTATGTCGATACAGGCATTTTTAATTTATGCAATTTGCTGACTCAGTTTCGGTACAGTGCTGACAACAAACCACCACTACCACCCGACTTTTTTACATTTAGATTGAAATGCACTTTTTCTTGTCCACTGTATTTATTTTTACCCAACCGGTTTCGTTATAAAAGCATTTCTACAAGTTCATTTCAATCAAAATGTATCGAAAGTTCGACCAAGTGCCAACAATCACAACCATCGACTTTTATTACGATTCATTGTTTTCTACTATCCTGTAGGCCTCGTACCATATTTTAAAGTTGATACTTCTTTATTCGAATCACGTAGGGATATCTTCAATACAAAGTTCACTTCTGTAACAACTGTAAATAAATAAATAAAAATCATTTATTGGTATTTCACAGCACATGTAACAGGATAGAATATATACATAGAACAAATGAAAGTGCCAATAACGAAATTACGCAGATATGAAATTCAAATATAATAGGATTAATTGAAGACAGGACGTTACTGTAGAAAACACTTAAATATATTAAAAGAAAACAAAATTATACATAATTATACTGATATAAAATTACTAATTTATTTAGTAATAATTCCTATGTTTGTGTGTGATTGTTTTATGTGTGCGTGTAAGTTGTTTGTTGAAATTAATATTTAGGACGCAAAATGTTAATACGCCTGTTTGAATACCTATAGCAAAACCAAAGACGTAAAACTTAGCTCTCAGCTACTCAAGGCGATATCTCTCTCTTTCTTTTTTGAAGTGTTCCATACATGCAAGCTCTGTACACTTTTTATTTTATCTTTATTAAATGGTCTGTAATCTCAAAAGTATCGTGTCATTTCATCAGGTTATGGGCCCAGCACGCTTCCACTACTGAAAATGATACCTACTTGTGGCACCTACGAATGGGCCACTTAAACTTTGCTGATATGGACAAAATTCCAACCTGTACTACAGGTGTAAAATTATCTCCGTGTAAAGAAAATATAACCTGTATTAGTTGTATTGAAGGAAAGCAGACTAGACAGCCATTTCCAAGTGAAGGCTCCCGGGCAACTGATTTGCTAGAAGTCATCCACTCCGATGTATGTGGACCGATGCAAGCTGCATCACTTGGAGGTGCCAGGTATTTTGTCACTTTCATAGATGATTTTTCACGTAAGGTATTTGTCTATCCGATTAAAAGTAAAGCCGAGGTACTGGAAAAATTCATTGAATTTAAAAATAGAGTTGAGAATGAATTAAGTAGAAAAATTAAAAAGTTGAGGACTGACAATGGCAAAGAATATGTAAACAACAATTTTGACAGTTATCTCAGGAAATTTGGCATATTGCACCAGACCAGTAATACGTACACACCGGAGCAGAACGGGCTTAGTGAACGTATGAACAGGACGCTTATTGAACGGTCCAAATGTATGGTTTTAAATGCTCAATTACAGAACAGTTACTGGGGTGAAGCAGTGGTCACGGCAGCGCACATCATCAACCGCTCGCCGACGAGAGCCCTCTCCT
The DNA here is from genome assembly GCA_910592155.1 of Ypsolopha scabrella. Classification (NCBI taxonomy): domain Eukaryota; kingdom Metazoa; phylum Arthropoda; class Insecta; order Lepidoptera; family Ypsolophidae; genus Ypsolopha; species Ypsolopha scabrella. The sequence continues at coordinate 18,178,130 of OU342975.1, read as the reverse complement.
ACATCACTCCTGAACAAGTGTGGACTGGCAAGAAACCGAGTTTAAGCCATATAAGGGTTTTTGGGTGCAGAGCTATGGTGCACATACCGAAAGAACGCCGCCGAAAATTAGATGCAAAATCACATGAGGTAATATTTGTCGGATACAGTGATTGTGTGAAGGGCTACCGATTTATAGACCCTAAAAATAAACAAGCTATAACAAGTAGAGATGTTGTATTCCTCGAGGCCACCGTAAAAAGAAATTTGGTCAGTGATGGTAATAACTCAGCTCCTGAAAAACAAAATATAATTAGTAACATAGAGAAAGAAAATCAAGTCAATGTAAGTAAAATGGAAGAAAATAAACATGAAGGAAGGAAAATTGAAGAAAAAATTTATAACAGAGAAGAAAGACTCTTACCATTGTCTAAAATGTATAACTTACCTTTGTTTGAAGATGAGGATAAAGAAGTCCAGAGTGAAGAAGAAAACAGTGCTATGGGTGATGATCATGGTTATAGAGTAGAAGAGGAGAGTTCAATATTACAAAATGATGCATCGCCAGTATCATCAACATCATGCTACTCTGACCCCAATGATGAAACTTACATACCAGAAAACTCATGCCTATCCGATAAAAGCTCTGAATTTCCAAAATCCTGTATGTCTTTACGACACAGAAGACGTGATGAGGTTTATGAACCTACTCCACTTGCTGATTATCGAGATGAAGATAACAATGTATCTTTCATGTGTATGAGTGGTGAGTCTGCTATGAGCATCTTAGACAAAGATCCGCAAAGCCTATCTGAAGCACTCCAATGTAGTAAGGCAGACAAGTGGATAGAAGCTATGAAAGAAGAACATCAAGCCTTGCTACAAAATACCACCTGGACATTGGTTGAGAAACCGAAAAGTATAAATGTTATCCCTTGTAAATGGGTTTTTAAAACTAAAACCGATGAAAATGGTGATATAACAAGGTATAAGGCTCGACTTGTTGTGAAAGGCTATCAACAAAAAGAAGGTATAGACTACCATGAAATTTATGCTCCAGTGGTTCGCTACAGTTCCATTAGATACATGTTTGGTTTGTCTGTGAAATATAACTTGAAAGTTCACCAGATGGACGCAGTGACTGCTTTTTTACAAGGTGATGTTGAAGAGAGTATCTATATGACACAACCACCATATTTTGAAGACGGAGACAAAGTTTGTCTTCTCAAAAAGTCTATTTACGGCCTGAAACAGGCAAGCAGGCAATGGAATAAAAAAATTAAATAAAACTCTACTAGAAATTGGAATGTCACGATCAAAAGTAGACCCATGCATATACTACCGTATAGTTGATGAAAAAGACATCTTGTTTTTAACAGTGTATGTTGATGACATTTTATATTATTTTAATAAAGAAGAAACTGCCTTGATGATAAAGAAGAAATTAAATGAAAAGTTTCATATGAAAGATTTGGGTGAAGCTAAATGTTGTATTGGATTTAAAATTATACACAACCCGACCAAGAATGAAATTTCACTAGATCAGTCATTGTATATTAAAAAAATATTAACACGTTTCAATATGAGCGATTGCAATCCTGTGTATACGCCATGCGAAGCAAACTTGCAATTAAAAAAAGCTGAACATGATGAAGAAATCATGAAAAACATTCCCTATCAAGAATTAATAGGTTGCCTGTTATATTTATCACAGGGAACGAGACCTGATATAGCTTATATTGTAAACCAGCTCAGTAGATATAACAACAAGCCCACATCTCAGCACTGGACAGCGGCAAAAAGAATACTGAGGTACTTGAAAGCCACGCAAAACACAAAACTTACATTCAAGAAAAACAGTAACAATATAGAGGGTTATTGCGATGCTGATTGGGCAACAGACACTGAAGACAGAAGATCATGTTCTGGATACATATTTATGTTTCAGGAAGCTGCCATTAGTTGGTGTACTAAAAGGCAGCCTACAATAGCTTTGTCAAGCACCGAAGCAGAGTATATGTCATTGGCCACAGCTATACAAGAGGCTATCTGGCTTAAGCAAATGGAAGAAGACTTCTGGCCTTCTCTGTCAGGTACACCAATTAAAATGTACTGTGATAATCAGAGTGCTATTAGCATTTCAGGTAACGACATCTATCACGCTCGAAGTAAACACATAGATGTCCGCTACCATTTTGTGAGGGAGAGGATCTCAAATAACCAAGTCTCCGTCCGCTACAAGAACACACATGACATGGTGGCTGACGCTCTAACAAAGGGACTTCACCGATCGAAGCTCCAAAACTTTACCAAGGCAATGGGTTTGCGTCCAGAGGAGGGTGTTGAAATTAATATTTAGGACGCAAAATGTTAATACGCCTGTTTGAATACCTATAGCAAAACCAAAGACGTAAAACTTAGCTCTCAGCTACTCAAGGCGATATCTCTCTCTTTCTTTTTTGAAGTGTTCCATACATGCAAGCTCTGTACACTTTTTATTTTATCTTTATTAAATGGTCTGTAATCTCAAAAGTATCGTGTCATTTCATCATTGTTGAAAGGGTGTATGTGTGCAAGCGGAAAATTTTAAAGTTGGAAGAAAAATATAAGTTGTTTGCATGAAAATCAACGAGAACGGAACTACTGGCTGGTGTTTGACAGTCTACCTACCTGACACAGGACCTCTGTGAGAAAGCGTGGTCGTGAAAGGAAGAACATGTCTACGTCACAGAAATGTCGTTCGTACTCATCAATACACCTATGTAAGACGGAGTTAGCTGCATAGTTTATTTGCACCATGGGATGGTGCAAGAGGCGACGGTGGCGCGCACGGGAATGCGTTGCTCTGAGGCCAACACTTCGCAGGAGTTCAGGGCAGTCAACAAAATTATTTATTACTAGCTTTTACCCGCAGCTCCGCCCGCGTGTTATTCGGTTTAACGACATGCTTTTTTCCGGTATAAAAAGTAACCTATGTGTTAAGTTGGGGTAACTATATCCATTCTAAATTTCATCCAAATCCGTCCAGCCGTTTCAGCGTGAAAGAGTAACAAACATACACACACACAAACTTCCGCATTTATAATATTAGTGTGAAGTGTGATGAGATAACATAGTCTTGTCTTATTTCACCAAAAACGATTAAGGACCGCGCTTATTAGACACTTGATGTATGAAATAACAAAGCCTTGTCTTATTTCCCCACAAACGAATCGGACCGCGCTCATTAGACACCTGATTTTTCAATGATATTGATCTAATCAGAAACTGCATTTTTTCGGGATAAAAAGTAGCCTATGTGTTAAGTTGGGGTATAAGCTATATCCATTCTAAATTTTATCCAAATCCGTTCAGCCGTTTCAGTGTGAAAGAGTAACAAACATACACACACACACACATACACACACACATAAGCACAAACTTTCGCATTTATAATATTAGTAGGATTATTAGGATGTCGTAGAGAAACTTTGAGTAGGCTACTAGTCTTCTATCCTTAAGGGAGAGCAAATTGTGCTTAGTAAGATTACTAAGGTAATAATTTTTTGGATAATTCGATCGGAATTAAGATTTCAAATAATTTGTTTTAATTTCTTCTATTAGATCGATATATGTCGCTTAACAGGGAGACCATATCACTAAGGAATATTCTAGAATGCTGCGTATGTACAGAATATAATGAAGAATAGTATGATTTCTAATTATTGATTATTACATTTTATTGCTCTGAGTTATTAATGTTATCAACTATTAATGATAAGTTAATGCTTACTTGATCGGAATAATAAAAACTTAATATGACCTCGTAAGCGAATGCTCGGCCATTGACATTGATTCCTTCATTTGTAATTGAGTAAAAAGTCGGCATACGACCCTTGAATAATTTACCGTTGTACCTCTAATAGAACCCGCTACTTTTTCATACAAATAATTTCAAATGATGATCCAAAAATGTTTGCAAAACTTAGTTTGTTCTGTACTCTTTCAGTAGTAACTTATTCCTAGGAGTGTACTCCGCAATAACTTCACAGAAAGAAAAAGCTGTCTCATGCGAACCGCAAGTGTCAGCTCACTTGTGCCTTCTAGTCAGACTTGCTAATTTGAAACCAGGGCTATGCAAATGTGTACCTAAGGCATCAGTAATAAAGACTAACCTGGTTGCCGGATAGGGTTCGCATAGCGTATTGTCATGCCCTCATATGATGCCATCCTCAACCATCGAGTATTAGAGTCAGTTTTACTTGAACAGTAGCACGAGATCGTGTTCTTTGCAAAAGAAAATTTAGAGATCTTATTCCTTAATTGTGAGTTTTGCTGTAGGTTAGTGTAGAGAGCCCTTAGAAGAACTAGATTTGCAAGCCAGTTTGGACATTTTCGTCTAATTACGTTGTAAGTGAGAGATATCTGTATGTGACTTGACTACCGTTCTCCCAGCTTTTAGTTATTATAGTTACATCTATGATCGAAAATAAGGAATATTTAAGTAAGGGGGGTTTAAAGGGGTCAATAAATCTTGACAACTTCTTTCTATTATAATTTTGGGCATTGTTAGATTAGAATGGTCATTAATGATATTATATACAATAGTTTATAATTCCTATTTCAACAGTTAAGTGGGTAATTTTGATAATGTTGTTAAGGAAACCATGTCAGTTGGACAGTGAACTTAGATTGTATTAATATTCAATTAGCTCCGACACACCAAGCATAATGGACCTGCTAGTGTAATCGATATCTAACTAAAAGTTGTAGTTTGAACTAGTTTTCTTTTTTTTATCAGGGCGTATTTTTACTCTCTTAGAAAAAATATTTTTATCTCGTTCTTAGAACGTTTCAATCAAATGAAAGCCTTGATTCTTTGGTAAAAGTACTTTAAGATAAAAATTAAAATATTGTAATTAAAGCTGCCAACTTTAATTTTAAATTCTGCAATTGTAACGGCCAGTTTTTGAAAGCCTGATCATTGATCAAAGATAATCGTAAATTTAATAAAGCTTTGCGAATCACGGCAATACACCTATAGTGTTTTTACTTTAAAACCAATAATTATTTTTAATTCTTCCCATTTTTTTTTCTTTCTGTGGCCCAATTAGCAGTAAATTAATAATTTAACTTTGGTCATCCTTTCAAATATTGTAGGCTAGTTTTTTTAAGTAGTCTATGAACTATACATTTATTTAAAAAAAACACACTTGAATTCATTTTTTGTTGGTTCATGGGTCATGATCTCATGAGCCACCAACAAGAAGAATTATAAGTTGCTGGTCGGTGATGGAGAGCGTGAAGAAGTGGCTGATTGACAGGAATCTGAAGAAGAACGGACTCTACGTACACTCTAGTCCTCCTAAATGTAAGTAAATTTGCCATAATTTTGCTGCGGTATTCGTAGACAGCTTAGTGCGGATAAGCAAAGCAATATAACATATACAGATGTATTTTGGAATTACTGAGAAAAATCTAAGGCTTCGTTAGTTTGCATCCAGTGAGGTTATTATAACTATAAAGGAGCAATTCCATACACTGAAAAAGTTACTAAACCTGTGAACGTCTTGAGAAAGGCTGTTTAAATTAAATATTATAAAGAAACAAACACACATCCTGTAAGTCGTTGCTTATACCATCTTATTTACTTTTCTAAGAATTGGTTGCAAAAACGTCAAAACTGAGCATTTGTTTTTGAAAAGTGTTGCTACTATTGATGTTTTCCCTACATGTTTATAAATACAGTGAAATTTCATATGAAATATGCTCTTCAAATCCATTAAAAACATACTCGTGAATACTTACAATGTTTTTATAAAGATTGCCCAAAGTAAAGAATTTTGGAAATATAAATGTGAAAAAGTGGCCTATTCGGTACAAAAGAAATTCAGGAATGTCATATTCGTTGAAAAAAGATTTAGGACATAAATTGCTGCCAAAGTTCTAGCTGGATTAGCTACAGGAATGTAACGCGTTCTTCACTTGAAAAGAAAGATTGTTCCTGATACTGAATTTGTAAAACTTGGCAAGTTTTCAGAGCTAAAGTTTCAACGGTTTTGACTATGAAAACTTGTTACTTTGTACCGAAACTGGCCCCCTTTTCACATTTATATTTTTGATGGGATATGTTCAGGAGTTATCCTATTTGCTTACAGTTTTCATGACACTCGCTCATTGTATGATAGTACGACAAGATGACATTGAAACAAGGGTTACGTTTTATTAGAATACCGTTGTTAGTTTCGATTTTGGCCACGACAAACTTGTCGAACTGTACTTGGATTTTATGCAACTGCTCAAATAATACGGGAAAGGTAAAAACAATGTGTAGTTTAGTAGTCGTTATTCTAAGGTCAATAAAATATTCCTAAAACTCGCAATCTGCGATTGCCTGTAGATTCCAATACTGTTTTTACCATCACTTAGAATATTTCACGAGGAAAGTTCATATAATAATAATTATTATTATTATTTATTTGCGTAAAAAGAACTTAGAATTAATACAATCAAAAATAAGATCTTACGGCTAGTATATTTTTTTGCCTAAGCCAAACTACGTAAGTAGCCTGTATTTTAGACACAAAATGGACAGAACATAAAGAAGACTTAAAATAACAAATTGTAAGCTTAAAAATTAAATAAATCTTTGAAATAAAAGTAGAAATCAATTAAATATAAAACCTTAAGATTAATTGAAAATAATTTAACTAAAACATAATAATTACATCTAAATTACCACTGAGAGTAGGTTTTCCGTCTCATCGTAGGACAGACATTGTAACCATTCAGAGACTCGGTTTTTGTATTTAAAGCTAGTGAGGTCAAATAAGTCGATTACCACTGAGAGTAGGTTTTCCGTCTCATCGTAGGACAGACATTGTAACCATTCAGAGACTCGGTTTTTGCATTTAAAGCTAGTGAGGTCAAATAAGTCAATTACCACTGAGAGTAGGTTTTCCGTCTCATCGTAGGACAGACATTGTAACCATTCAGAGACTCGGTTTTTGCATTTAAAGCTAGTGAGGTCAAATAAGTCAATTACCACTGAGAGTAGGTTTTCCGTCTCATCGTAGGACAGACATTGTAACCATTCAGAGACTCGGTTTTTGTATTTAAAGCTAGTGAGGTCAAATAAGTCAATTACCACTGAGAGTAGGTTTTCCGTCTCATCGTAGGACAGACATTGTAACCATTCAGAGACTCGGTTTTTGTATTTAAAGCTAGTGAGGTCAAATAAGTCGATTATTTTGTTAATTTTATTGTAAAGGTACAATAAAAATGAAATTAATTTATGCGCGAAAGCGTGTACGGTGCGTGTTTGATCACAGACTATATAAATGTACAAAGTATGAACATTTAGTCTACAAAATTATTGAAACATTGACGATTTGTAATCTAGGCGTTGAAATAACTACTGTACCATAAGAACTGACGTAGTATTAATATTGTAGTTTAAATACTTGAAGAATATCTTAAGAAAATATTTTTCCCGGTGTCCCTGTGTTTTTTGCTTAGCCACGCCTCCATCAGCCAAACTGTTGTCGCGATTTCACATCAATACGGAAATATTTTGTCGAATCCCTTAAAATGAGACCGAAAAATATTATTTAAACGGTCTTCTTGTCTAGCCCTTGTAATGCAATATGAGTGAGGCAACCGGCGCGACGACGCCGCCGCTGTCACGTTAAACAGCTGACAGCTGCACGCTGAGCCAACACTTGGCCTTACAAATAGCTCCTGAAAGTCCGACGGTTTGCTCGCGTGCTAGCTGTGCACAAAAACTATGTCCACATCATGCACGTGGTTGTATAATATAAATATTATATTTCATGCAATATTTTCCCAATATTTAATTCTATAGTTTTTGATTAAATAGTTCATGCTATATTAGGCTATATTCTAATACTAGCCTTTGTCCGCAGCTTCGCCCGCGTTCAGTGAATCTTTGCTCCGTTTTCAACTTGAGCGTTATTTTATTAACAACCCTTATAGTCTATGTGTTGACCAGGGTAACTACAATGATAATAAAGAAAACCGCATCCAAATGCGTTGAGTGGTTCTCGAGTTATAAAAGCGTTTATTCAATGTTTGCCCCGTTTTCGGCTTGGGCGTTATTTTATGAACACCCCTTACAGCTTTTGTGTTGATAAAAGTTACTACGGTGATAATAAAAAAAATGCATCCAAATCCGTTCAGTGGTTCTCGAGTTAAAACGGAACATGCATCCAATAAATTATAAAAATGATAGTTTTAGCTTCAGTACAATACTAATATATTAAATAACCCAATATCTATATCTAAAATAAAAAAAATAAAAAAAATGTGCAGACGTGACTTTTTACTATTATAGTCAGTCAGTAAATACCTACACCACCGAAAAACCCTATACTACTTATACACAGGGCCGTATTTTAAGGTGTGGAGACCCCTGGTCAAGAACTAAGTAAGGGCCCCAAATCTATTTATTAGATCTACACTTGCTACTTTCTTATAAAATGTTTAGTTGTACTTAGTGTATGAAAAAAAAATTGTGTTTAAACATTACTCTTTGAATTAGTATAGTTACATTTCTTAAAAAAGAAAACGAAAAATATAGTTTTCGTAAAAAAGAAAAGTATAGTTAAAATATGTATACGGCGAGTTATTTATTCGAAAAAACAATTAGTGCACAACAATAAAAACTTGTGGAGGCCCCTCTTGTGTGGAGGCCCCTGGGCTTGAGCCCCAGTTTCAATTTGAACTAAAATAATCTAATAAAATTTTATTTTTAAAGGAGTTTAGAGAGGTTGTAAAACAATCCACATCTTTAAGTTTTTTATTAAATACCTTGCAGCTGAGGAATGTGTTTTTGGTGTAGTTTTTTGAACTAAAATTAATATGAAACAATGTACCAGAACGTGGGGTTGTACTACGTGGGATTTAAAAAAGTATCTTTTCAAGAAGAGTGGTGGAGTCTACGTTATTATTAAAGTTTAGATAACTTTTCATCTCAACGTGCCATTCTGTAATATATCGTACCCACGAAGCAGTGTCACCAAATGAGGACTGTGACCGAACACTCGTACACATTCTTTTTTCACGAATGTATGTTCTTTTACACGTGATATGGCTTTTACTGTAATTCGGGCACAAATGGACCAACAGCTTAACGTGCCTTCCGAACCACGCAGACCGAACAGAAATTAATGTGCACCGTGGGGATTGAACCCACGACCTCTGTGTTAGCAAGGGAGCGCTCTACTACTCAGCTACAGATATTGACTTACATCATTAACAGGAAACAAAAATATATAGAGGTATTCAAGAAAACCAAAGTCACACACAATTAAACTGAAATAAAATATAAGAATCGTAAAGATTTCAATAAAACTAGGTAACGCGTCAAAAATGCTTAGCTAATTAGCTCTACCTTTGTATAACCATATCCTGACAACTGTACAGCAGTATTGTGCAGACCTCGACCCCCGCCCCTTGCCTGACCGAGAGTGACAGAGGGGAAAGTATATGAAAAACCAACAGCAAACGATAGTTCTTGTATAATTGCAGGAAATATCGTGTAAATGCTTTGAGCAATGTAACAGAAATAATCCGAGTGTTGAAGTGACCTTAGCGTGATTCTACAAGAAAGCCAGTGCATTTCAATGCTTCTTACGCCTTAAAATAATTTTTCTTGTAATTTATTAGAACATAATGGGTTCGTGTTGTATGTATATTATTATACCTGTAGTCCGCGGCTTCGCCTGCGTTGAGTTAGTTTATAAGGTGTTCTTATCGAATTGGTAAACTTTCTTCTGAACTCTTTTTGACCTAATCCCCTCGCTTGGAGTATTTACGGTGAGACCAAAGTATAGTTTCTCATCGAAATATTTCAAGCCTTTTTACCTTATTCGTAGTTCTCGGCAAGGTAAAAAGCCGAGCCGCGTATCTCACTTGAAAATATTTTCTTGGTCTCTGATATTATCTCCTGGTGCCTTCGGCGAACAGCGTCTTCACAGAACAGTATATTCTTGTTTCATTATCTTATTTACATATGTCCTGTAGTGTCCATGGCAAGGCTGCAGTCTGTACCACGTATCTAAACAAAATCTTTAGTCTAAGAATTTTTATAGGCCCAAAGCCTAGAACTCTTTTTACTTGGATTATTTTGTTGGTCCCTGACCTTATCAGGTTTTGCAAGTCTAAATTGAAGTAAAAATCTATTTTAGGTAAACGACCACCAAACTTCTGCTTCTATACAGGTTAGTGCGTTGAGATGGGTAGTATGAGGAAAAACTAAACTGTTTAGGAGGTTGAAAAATTTGCTCAAAGGGCAAAGAAAGTAATTTTTCAAAAAGGTTAGCAAATTCGATGACAAAAGTCCTTTGAGTATTTCTCTACCTCTCATAGTTTATATTTTCCTCATACTACCCCATCTCAACGCGCAACCTGTTTATGTATTATATTATAAGAGTAAGGAATAAGGAATAGCAGAAAATAAGAAATAATATAATTCTGGTAATAGAGCACTGGCATAATATGATCATAAGTTTCTTTTCCAGGAGATTAAAGCTCTATTTCATTACTGGCCTGACATATTTATGAAATTTATCTAATATCTAAACAGCTTAATTTGCAGAAAAGTGCCTACATCTTTATTTACTCAAGCACATTATGTCAATCAGCTTTCTATATATTAGGTAAAAAAACAACAATATTTTATATTTTAATTAAGGATAGGGATGTCGGGATTAATTTAGTTATGCGACATCTAAAATTACAATGTAAGCATTAAATAATTAAATTAATTAATTATACTGTGGTCAAACGATATGAAATAAAACCTGAATAAGTATGCGTATATACTATTTTTTATAATTATAAGCTGATTAACAAACCAAACAATAATATAAAAATTTTGTTATTATCATAAAACTTTAACCTAAAAGAAAGTTATGATAGAAATGAATTTCTATATTTTTAAACACTTAGCGATTTATCCATCGCAAGGAGATAACAAATTATGATATAAATTTAATAGAAAGTTGGTAATTAAATATCATTAGCTTCTGCATAAAAAAAACATACAATGCTCGTGTATGAATACAGTAAAGGTCCTAATTTTTTGATGCAATCATGGATAGACTGAAATTCTTTTATCGAACAATATTGTATTGTACCAATCATATTTTTAGTCCAGTAGCCCAGGACACACCATTATCAAGTGATGCTTATCACTCAGAACATAAAAGTCAAATCAGCTAAACAGTCCCTAGGTTACACTGTCCGTCGGCACGGAGATAGTTTAACATGAACTTTGCCCACCCAAGTTCCGTTTATTGGCCTGACACGTTCAATATTCAGAGGTTCGACGACCAAACGGCTGTTAACCTCGCATGATCTACTAAAGTGTAACAATTAGACATAAGGTAGGCTGTAAGCTAGGCTTCGTGTCGATCGAACAGTACATGTCCTGTAAAGCAAACATTGTCTAGAAACTTACTGAAATTACTAACATTGAAATAACTAACCAAAGTACATCTGTTACAGTTAGTATCGGAATTTCTAGTTCCTGCATTTTATTTATTCATTCATTCATTCATTCATTTATTAGAAAATATCATGGCTAAGAACATTTTATGAAAAAGAAATTTTGTACATGATCTGCGTTACTCACTACGATCATATTAAACGACGGTAATAGATTTTTTGTTAAATAATTAAATGTACCTAATATAAAAATGTAATAATGCAATATAACTTAGCATGTTACTTACCCGATATATGAATTTAATTTTAAAATAAAAAACCAAGATTTTATATTCTTTTAGCATAATTACAGTATTGTTTTTTGATATTATATACTTTTACATATATATAGATATGATATACTGAAAGGACCTAGTCTCCAAGACACCAGGGAGTCCTGGTACGGCTAGTATCACAGTTACTTATTTTTGATTATTATGTAATTATTAAGTAATTTTTGTTGGTGTCAATAAATATTTCTAATGTTTTTATCAGTAGAGCATACGGTTCAAGTTTTGTAGCATATTTTTGACACACTAGTTAAGTAAAAGGTAAAGTAAAATAAAAAAATGTTTTATTGGAAATCAAAAATAATTACATAGATCATTAAAATATGCACAGAAATAAAAACAGGTGCAGCTAAAAAAAGAATAAGGAAGTAAATCACGATTTTCTTCGCAGATTCTCGTTATCTACGAGTACAAATACTTTTTTAAGCTAGTATTAGAGAGGGTAAATTAAATCAAACTGAGGTTAAAAAGTTAAATAAAAAAGTCCTAAAAATCCTATTGACCGATTTATTGGATTGCTGAATGCTGAAGCGCAAGTTGTCTTGAAGTCAGCGTAGTGAAAGAATAATAATAAGATAATAATACTTATCCAAATTACCAATAACCTCCACTGTACACGGTCGGATGCGTTCGCGTTGCTACGAGGTACGCTACGCCTCGTAGCTTCCATGCTTCGTACATCTGCTACGCCATTATATGGATGCATGTACATACACGGATATTCACCTAAAACGGGTTAATATGGGGAAAATATAAACTGTTAGAGATAGAGTTCATCCATCCATCCATCAGCCTGTTTCGTCCACTGCTGGACATAGGCCTTTCCAGGATTTCGCCACTCTCGGCGGTCCTCCTGGAAGGAGTGCCCATACTCACACACGCTGGGCAGGCGGGTTGGTGAGCGCGGTGCCGAAGCCCTTGCACCAGTGACGCCGCTGCCCGTCACCAGTCTGTTTTATATAAGGCCCGGCAATTGGGGGTGGATAAACCACCATCCATCGGTCCCAAGCAATGGTGAGCCGCCTGGTTTTGCCTAAGAGCTGTTCTCTTACTCTCCCCCGAATAACTTCGGGAGGATTTGCGAGTAAGATGGTGGTACCTCCACAGTCGAGCCCGGCATCAGCTCTACCATCTAAAAAAAGAGATAGAGTAGTTCGGTCAAATTACTCTCGCTATCGATTTAGAAGAGAACAAAAATTGCATTCAAAATAAAAAAATGTTTTACTGTATTCGGGTATCGGGCGTGCTCCTACTTTATTTTTAGTAATAGATCTCGATAAAAGCTTATTAGCACCAAAAGTCAATAACAAAACAGGAAAAACATAGCATGTCGAGTGTAGCAATTCAGCGAGATTTTAGCATGTTAGCGCTTGACCAACTAGCTACTCAATTACGTGGGCGACTGGGCGTTCAGTAAATAGCTAAATGCAACTTCTCGTGCCAAAGAAAGGTCATCTGATCTAGTGATAATTGCAACCACAGCGCAGCTATGACTTTACACATACATCGTGTAAATACTTTACATTTCTTTTTAAATGGCGCTAATTTCCGAGCTTAGAGTAACGCTTCGAATCAATGTCACTTCTTCAGACAAAATAATATGGCTTCAAAAGAAAAACGGACAAACGGCCGGGCAGCTCCAGTATTTTTTTTAGTTTATAACCCTAAAAATGCAAAATTAAATTTAAAAAACAGGCCATGTGCAAGTCGGACTCATGCACAAAGTGTTACGTACCATAACGCAATACCGGTACATTCCATAGCAATACTAGGGCAACAAAAAAAAAACGCTAAAATGGCAGCGCCTGACAAATCCTAATTTTGATTTTTTTTTTATTACATATTTTTTATATATTTGTTATTTTACTGCAGAGTATTTACTACAACCTGAAAAAATTTGAAAACTTTAATGTATTTTATCGTTCCTTAGATATAGCTGAGAGAAATAACTTTGAAAAAATTCTATTTTTTCAAGGGTTTTGTATGGACACTCCCCTTGGATTCCCCTTTTTCATATTTTTATTCTTTGCCCTGATAGAGGCCATTGTAACACGTATTTTGTAAACTTTCAAAGGGTTTAATTTTAGCTGAAGCTATAGACTTCTGTGACAGACAGCAAAGGCTTAATTTGGAACCCTTCGGGTAAGAAACCCTAAAAACACCAACTTGAGATGAAGTTTTGCACTTTAAATAATAGCGCGTAATTTAAAACAGTATCCTTTATTACCATTTATGAAGGCTTACAATTGGAAAGCAATTTCACCGTGAAAACATTTTGCTTCAATGCTTAGTAATAAATCTTTGTAATCGAGCCACCAAGGCGTCGTCGGTTAGTCAGCTCGCTCACATGCAAACCTCAGAAATGGCTGCTATAAAACAATTTACAACATTTTAGTTTTATGAAGTTATTGTGCTAAAAGCTACTGGGTGCTCCAGATTATGATATTTTTACTTTTCCTTTTTTTTCGCAACATGAGGTAGGGTCAAAATCAAAGCAGTGTGCTGCTACGAAGGACCGCGTTGTACAGTGCTCCCAAACTTATAATGCGCATACGAATCTTCGCCACTGCTCGGCAAAGTTCGTATTTCTCTACACTTTCTATACAAGCAGTAAGGTCACGTGGTACGCCCGGTCGCTCGGCTATAGATTTCTATGCGCATTATAACTTTGGGAGCACTCACTGTACTTGCAGGACCAATTTATTTATAGGTCTATTGGTTAGAATCCCACATATTATAATAATATCATTAGATGCAACATATTCTTGTACTTCCACCTTTTTTCTGTTCAATACTATGCCATGAAGCCGACATGTATATATAGGAACTATAGTATAATTTATGGTAAATTGAGTTTTTTTTTATTGACAAAAGCAAAGGAAACTCAGCGGGGTCGTCATCAAGTCAAGTATTTACAAAAAATTAAAGCCAATATCTGGTTTTAAAAAGAAATACATACCTAACCTAATTAATAATATATAGGACACTTAAAATATATAAATATTGATAACATTTATAATATCATTGTCTTGAATCAAACACGCTGTAAGTAATCGAGCCATCAGCTGACGAAGGCGATGGAAACGATAGACTGAAAACAGCAGTGGGGGTGAGTGTGCTCGCTCCAGCCTATCATCTAGATCTGCTGAGGGTCCATACCCTTCTGTACTTCAGTCTTACTTCGGTCATGGTGCCTCATGAAGCTAGCTTGTGAAGCAAGTGGTCAAATTATAGGTATAAAGTCATCGAGGTGTGTCTATGATTTCTATTGAGCAATGTAAGTGTTTAATCAAACAATGTTTTTACGAAGAAGCCACATTATTCCATTAGAGATGTTCTAGATGTGTTAACGGAATAGTCAATCATTCTCAGATATTTTTTAGTCGTACTTCTTGCAAGAATAAATATGTTTTACGCTGGCCTCTATTTTTATAGGGTGAAAATAAAGATGATTTTTTTTTATTTTCACTAAATTTAAGACATGTAGGATCTCCTGTATGTTGACATAAGTTATTTACTATACAAAGTTTCATAAACAAAAATTTATTAGAGTGCATTAGAAGATCTAAACATCACTTAGAAACAGTATCCTCTGACAAAGGACTTAATTTTTTTTTCTGATATATTATTTTTACATTTAATTAAACGAGAAACTTAATTATCATAAATAATACTTAATTAAAAACAATACTCAAATATAGATTACCAACAAAAAAATTAAACGAGAAGCAACCAAAATTTAGTAAAAATATTGCCTATTTATAATTTTTTTTATCTTGTAAAGCACTCTAATAATATTTACAGTTTTCAAAGCAATTGATTTTGCTATACTTAAATCATTATTATTTCATAATCAAATTTAAAGTAGGTATTTACTGAATACTAGCGGTTTATTGTTTTGCTTGAAGGCAGCTTTGCTTTTCCTTGACCCATCCATTCATCAGCGTGTTTCGTCCACTGTTGGACATAGGCCTTTCCAAGATTTCACCTCATGGTGGTCCTCTTGGAAGAAATGCCCATACTCACACACGCTGGGAAGGCGGGTTGGTGAGCGCGATGCCGAAACCCTGGCACTAGTGACGCCGCTGCCCGTCGCCAGTACGTTTTATATTTTATATAAGGCCCGGCAATTGGGAACGGGTATACCACCATCCATCGGTCCCAGGGATTGGTGGGTCACCTAGCTTTTCCTGTTTGAGAACTGTCCTCTTACTCTCTTTCGAATAACTTTGGGGGGTTTGCAAGCAAGGTGATGGTACTTCCACAGTTGAGCCCGGCATCATTTCTACCACCCCAAGCCGTCAAACCATCGGCTCTACCACTTTTTTTGTCTATCAAGTTAATATTATGGAGTCATGTTTTCGCCGCATTTTATACTTAGGATTATTATTATTACATTATTGTGATGGCTAAACTCTTCACTTGGATATTATACCTATATATAGGATATATAGAGGCTATATTTTGTTCCCTGGGGACTGGCAGTTCAAGGTTCAAAGTATATTTATTTGTCGAACCAAGGTACAATAGGGTGTTATAATGTATACGTGTTTCAGCTCAGCTCTGCCTTGTAAGGCGTACAAATAATTTTGTTACATATCTAAAAAACTGGCCAACTGCGAGTCGGACTCGCGCACGAAGGGTTCCGTACCATTATCTATAAAAACGGCAAAAAATAATGTCTGTTGTATGGGAGTGCGCAGGTCCGACTTGCACTTGGCCGGTTTTAGTATTTGTTGTTATAGCGGCAAAAGAAATACATCATCTGTGAAAATTTCAACTGTCTAACTATCACGGTTCATGAGATACAGCCTGGTGACAGACGGACGGACGGACGGACAGCGGAGTCTTAGTAATAGGGTCCCGTTGCTTACCCTTTGGGCACGGAACCCTAAAAACGTAATATTTTAATTATAATTCAACGAATCGGAAATAACAAATTATGAAACACAAAAAAAAACAATTACACTAATAATGAGTCTGATGAATGAGTAATTCAAACACAACAAGAGAAAAAAAATAAAACATTTGATAACACAAGTCCAGCAATCCAGTGTCAGCAAATCGAGTAGAGTTTTTGAGATGTATTATAATGTAACTACATTCGCGTAGTCGAAACCACGTGCAAGAGGCTAGTCTTTTATACTCCGTAGTAGCTTTCATTCTAGATGATTTTTTTTCCTTTGCATATATTTGTTGCACGATTAATTTTGACTTAGAAACATTGTTTCGTAAAAAACCATAATATATTGTTTTTGACAGCAATAGTATACCTTTATGTAGATTATTAAACGTCCTAGTCTATCTTCAGCATTCATGCATGTTTATCGTGATGAGTGATCTACATTCTCCATCCACAGTGCTCGGTGTGGTAGCATCAGCTCAGCTTCGTCAGTGGGTGCGCGAGGGAGACGGCAGCAGACTGGAGCGTGCAGTGCTGGCTGGTCAGGGCCGGCGGCTGCTCAGCGAGGGGGAAGCCCTGCGCCTGTCGCGGCACCTGCCGGCCCTGGTGGCCAAGTGTGACGCGCTGCATGCTGCCGTCGAGCGGGGCTCGCTGCTTGAACTGCAGGTATTGATGGTAAAGGCTTCGGTTTTGATTTGATGAACAGGAGTTCTGTGGTATTCTCCATTACGAGAAATATTTATCTGTATCATATAGATACCTATAATTAATAACTCATACACGAGAACAGTTTGTTTGTTAGTTTAAAGGAGTTTTCTGTTGTTAAATAAAAACGTAAATTATGATGCTTACCAAATACTTTTTGTTGGTGTAATATAGCTGTGCAGTTTCCTATCTTCTTAACCAAATTTACTTCTCAAAGATATTTGGTGAGCTTTACAAAATCCAAATGTATCAATACTGCGTAACTAACTAAAATCATTGAACTTCCTAGGAACTGCTAGAGCCAGACTACAACAAGCGCAAATGTGTCACGTGCCGAGATGAAACCGGCGTGGGCTTACTGCACAAAGCTGTGTTCTACGACTACATGGACATTGCTGAGTGGCTCGTCAACAATTACCCGCAACTTGTCAACCAGAGGGACTCGGTCAGTATATAACTCGACTACAACAAGTAGTAGTTTACACATTCACATTCTGACAAATGTGTCATGTGCCGAGATGAAGCCGGCGTGAGCTTGCTGCACAAAGCTGTGTTCTACGACTACATGGACATTGCTGAGTGGCTCGTCAACAACTACTCGCAACTTGTCAACCGGAGGGACTCGGTCAGTATATAACTCGACTACAACAAGTAGTAGTTTACACATTCACATTCTGACAAATGTGTCATGTGCCGAGATGAACCCGACGTGGGCTTGCTGCACAAAGCTGTGTTCTACGACTACATGGACATTGCTGAGTGGTTCGTCAACAACTACCCGCAACTTGTCAACCAGAGGGACTCGGTCAGTATATAACTCGACTACAACAAGTAGTAGTTTACACATTCACATTCTGACTAATGTGTCATGTGCCGAGATGAACCCGGCGTGGGCTTGCTGCACAAAGCTGTGTTCTACGACTACATGGACATTGCTGAGTGGCTCGTCAACAACTACCCGCAACTTGTCAACCGGAGGGACTCGGTCAGTATATAACTCGACTACAACAAGTAGTAGTTTACACATTCACATTCTGACAAATGTGTCATGTGCCGAGATGAACCCGACGTGGGCTTGCTGCACAAAGCTGTGTTCTACGACTACATGGACATTGCTGAGTGGCTCGTCAACAACTACCCGCAACTTGTCAACCAGAGGGACTCGGTCAGTATATAACTCGACTACAACAAGTAGTAGTTTACACATTCACATTCTGACAAATGTGTCATGTGCCGAGATGAACCCGGCGTGGGCTTGCTGCACAAAGCTGTGTTCTACGACTACATGGACATTGCTGAGTGGCTCGTCAACAACTACCCGCAACTTGTCAACCAGAGGGACTCGGTCAGTATATAACTCGACTACAACAAGTAGTAGTTTACACATTCACATTCTGACAAATGTGTCATGTGCCGAGATGAACCCGGCGTGGGCTTGCTGCACAAAGCTGTGTTCTACGACTACTTGGACATTGCTGAGTGGCTCGTTATCAACTACATAACTCGACTATAACAAGCTTAAATGTGTAATGTGCTGATATGGAGTTGGCGCGGCGTGGGCTCGCTGCACCAAGCTGTCTTCTACAACTAAATTTGCCTATAAAAACCTATAACAATAATAATCATCGACCTTGGCCGAGTGATCTAAGTGTCGGTAAGTTATATTCCCCCATGAAGGCGCAATTTGACCCTCATAAATAAGTGCGATGTTTTTGTATTGATTTAACGGTTACTTGCAGTAATGAATCAAAACTAGATTTATTTATGCAACTCACTCATTAATGAGCTGTTAATTTTAGTGTAAAAATAATAGAGTTTGAACCACTGATCACCAAAATTGATACATTTTTATGATATTTTAAAACTTTTTAACATTAGCTTAGTCTTTGTATTCGATAGATATTCTATCATGCTTATGAAAATAGGGTGTTTTACAATAATGATATAACTGAGGTTAAAATAAACTCAGGCCATACTCACACACGCTAGGCAGGCGGATTGGTGAGCGCGGTACCGAAACCCTTGCACCAGTGACGCCGCTGCCCGTCACCAGTCTGTCTGGTTTATATAAGGCCCGACAATTGGGAATGGATAAAATATTTTTTGTATGTATTTCCCTTATTAGTATAATATACATATAATTTTTTATATTTTTTTATTCTAAAGATATTTATTGTAAAGATTAACTTTGACTTGTAGAAAGTATACTTTATGTATCTATTTTACAAAATAAATATTTTGATTTTGATTTTGGATATACCGCCATCCATCGGTCCCAGGCAATGGTGGGCCGCCTGGTTTTGCCTGAGAGCTGTTCTTTTACTCTCCCCCAAATAACTTCGGGAGGATTTGCGAGTAAGATGTTGGTACCTCCACAGTCGAGCCCGGCATTAGCTCTACCACCAAACCTTGTAAGTATTGCTAAAGATTTTTTTATTTTTATGACCAGACATTTGTTCTAGAGAAAAAGGAAAAAGGGATTCTTATCCAGCAACTGTAGAGGAAAAGGTGATAGTCGTATCTCGTGCAATAGATCAATTGTGTGGGCGTGCGAATTTCCGAAAGCGCTCCTACAAAGTATTTAAGACAAATATTTATGTGGCTTCGCTAAAACTTTATTTTATACTAGCTTTTGCTCGCAGCTTTGCTAGCGTTGATTTAGTTTTTTTTTAAATTTAAATTTAGTTGTATCAATGCTGTTAATATTTTTTGGATCTATAACCCAACTTTATAGTACGTATTTTAATTTTTCTTTTTGTTCTGATGAAAGTAACTTTTACTGACCCTATCTCTGCCCACTGTCCATGCGATGAACAAACTAAATCCATTGTCCAAGTGAAGAGTCTAACCATTACAAAAGAGTTTTCTAAATTGGTTCCGTAGTTATTAATGCCTATTTCTCTAGGGAATTGCTTGTCCCTAGGGAACAAACTTTAGCCTATATCAAAGTTGAAAGCCAGCCATTACAACAGTGAAAGAATTTTCAGAATCGGTTTAATTGTCTCGTAGATTATTAGCATTTTTGAACGAAATGATTTTTTGATAACTGATTTGATCCCCTAGAAGTAGTAAAGTATCTTCGATTTTCAACAAAACTATTTCTGGTTCTCGAATATCATCCTCTGCTTAAGTGTTTTCGGGTAGGCCGAAAATTTTGCATGTTCTGTGCATTTTATGGAGTGAAGAAGGCTGTGTTAATTATACAAGACATCCCATTAATTCCGTCGTTTGGTTTAATTTTTCACGTTTAGATTTGCAGCTTCATGTAACGTTTTGTTGTCCTAGAGAGCATTAATGTAACAAAATAAAGTTTACAAATAACTGCTTGCTAGGTCATTCCTTAAAAGTAAAACTTCATCCATTTTGGAATGGAAATTCTACAAGAGACAAATTTACTTGTTAAAATTTTTTAGTATTTTTAAAAGATAGATAAGTAGCAAAACCGCATTACTCACTATACAACAGTGACACTGCTGTATTACCGCCTCTGCATTAATTAGGCAATTAAAATTAATAATTAATTTATAAACTTTTATGTAACCAAGGAAAATAAATGTAAGAGCACTTGGAGTACATCTGAAAACCATGTGAAGAGACATTTTCAGTCAAGAATATTCTAAAGTAGTGACAGCCTATGTGGTTGGAACGTTTCAACCAGTCGAACCGGAAAGGCCACCGGTTCAAATCCCGTAGAACTATATTTATGTTCGGTCTGTCTGCGTACTTCGGAAGGCACGTTGGGGGTCCTTATTCGTAGGTGAATTACAGCAATAGAGCTCAGCACCCATCACCATGGGATGTATTAATCGTCGGTAAAACGTACGGCCTGAAACACCTGAAAACTCTACGGGGGCTCATGTTGTGACGATGCACAGTGTCCACCTATATGTATGTCCATCCCTAGGCTGGTCGCACACCTCTGCACTATGTGGCGGTGTGTCGCGACGAGGCCGCCATGGCCGCCCTGCTGGAGGGCGCGGGGGCGGCGAGGGGCGCACGGGACGCGGCAGGGCGCACGGCCGCCCACTACCACGGCGCTGCCTGCACTCACCTCGCGCTGCCCGCAACGGACAACATGGCACGGGACCCCGCCAGGAACCCGAAAGGTCTGTACTCTGTTTTTTTTCTTTACCAAGTCATCTAATGTTTTATTGTATCTAATACAATTGTACTGAGCTAACTAAATTAAATTCCGTGAATTGGGGCAGCTGGCACAATTTATTAATTATTAAACTTATTTAATTATTATTCTGTAAACATATGCGTCCAGTAAACTCTTCAAAATGTTGTGCAGCATATTTATAAAATTATACGCACATTATACCTACTTGAATGTTGTTTTTAAAGTCTCTAAATTAAAACATATTGGAATTTTGAAGCTCAATATTATGAAACTCCCAACAAGTTTATTGTTCATAAGTTAATAACTTTTCTAAGTTACTCGAAAAGCTATTGAAACAAACAAGTTTTATAATAGTTGCTAAAAGTTTCAGAAAGTTTCTGCTAACAAGCTATTGAACACGAAGCACGACGCGACGCACTTCTACTTTTATAGAACCGTTTTATTAGATTGTTTACCTCCTAGGTATTCAATTTATTGTCTTTTATAGTGTTAACTACGTTGCTTACGAAGTTTTTCACGTGTTATTTTAAGTTAAACAAGACACCAAACAGATTTTGGAATATATTTGCAACGTGTGAAATAGTCACTGTGTGACAAAACCCTCTAAATAATCTTTATAGACGAAAAAAAGTCTAACTGTGTGTATCGTATGCCGATTTAGTGTTGCTGAACGGTAAAGCAAACACTGTAAACATACATGCATGGAAAAGCTTTCAAGAGTACCTGTTTTTCGATGTAATACGAGTGGGCTGTTTTTAGGGTTCCGTACTCAAAAGTGAGAAAAGGGGATTGTGATTTGGTATACTCGTGTGTCCGTCCGTCTGTGTGTCCGTCAAAGCCTCTTTTCTCTGAAACCAATGACTTGAAATTTGAAAAATAAAGCTTAATTATTTAAGGGGTTGCATCAATTTCTTTTATTTATTTAAGGGGAGGCAAATTCTGCTCCTACATGTGCTATAATTTGAAAGGACGTTTCTTGGTGATTCTAGAGCAATTAACTGTAGAAATGTTTTTTTCCGCGTATCTTTGAGTTATTTGTAAAAGTGTACATTTGTATATATAATATAATATACCAATTTATTTATGCCTCATATTCACTAACTAATTCACGTAAACTTTATTAAATTACTTTTAGCTACTTAGTAAACACAATGTTAGGATATAAATTATAAATAAAACTTACCCAAATACATAAATAAAATTTTTTTTTTTAAATTCAACTAATTCAAAACGAGGATACAAAATAAATAAAAGGAATAAAATGAAAATTTTGGCTTACTTACATTTTATTGAATAATATATTATAATATACGTACATAAACTAAATTGAAGTTATATATAATGTTCAGAATAATATACATTCTATAAATATATAGGTATACTACTACTAATACGTTACATATATACATACATAACTGCGCGCATTAAGGTACAAAAGTGGGTCACCGACAGCTCGACACGGCGTCAACTCGACACGAATAATAATACCAGAAACTACGTCTATAAAAGTGGTTTGTACCGTAAGCATGAAAAGTATCGTCCTCTTAAAATATTGAATTTTGTTTAAATTTATTGATAGAATGTAATGAATATTTTTTTTATCGAATGCTATGATCTTGTTCGGCAATAGAGACTGATTTATTTATTTAAGTACTGATTACTATTCATATGAGGCTTTCAAAATAAACAAATATAATAGGTAATTTTTATTAAAGATTATAGAAATGTATGTTAATTGGTACAATTAATTGTACTTAGGCTACTTATGTAGGTATCATTATTGAAGTAAGCGTTGTAGATAATTATGCTTTCCTGCTTTGTATGGAAATACAAAACCAAATCCTTGGAAAAAATTTAATTATTTATTTCAAGTTATGGATTTTCTGCCTGACCGTACAAATGACCGTAAAAGGAAGTGAAATATGTCCGATATGGTCCGAACGCTTTGGAATTGCTGTAAACCCAAGCAAGTGTCAGGCTATTATTGTTGGTAGCACACGACAGATTATTAAGATTGATCCTGATCTCTTGGGAAAGGTAAGCTATAACGGGTGTAATATTGCCTTTACTGACTCTGTTACTAACCTTGGCCTTGCCATTGACGAAAACCTTGATTGGAACGTTCATATCGCGAATGTTTCCCGCAAGTTTTATGCTTCATTGCATTCTCTTCTATGTCTTAAAAACGTTCTTCCTATTTCAACAAAAATTTCTCTTGCTAACTCTCTTCTTATTCCTTTAATTGATTACGCTGACGTTTGTTACTTGGACCTTAAAGAGGAACTTCTTAACAAGCTTGATCGTTTGCTCAATACATGTATTCGCTTCATTTTCGGTCTTCGCAAATACGATCACGTGTCTGAGTTCCGTTCCAGGTTACACTGGCTTCCAGTTCGTGAGCGAAGGAATGTTAGAATTCTGTGTCTTCTTTTCTCTATTATTAATGACCAGTGTACTCCCCCTTACCTCAAATCTTTGTTTCATCTTTTAGATAACACCCACTGTAAACTCCTCAGGTCCTCTAACAACCTTCTCTTGTCTTTTCCTTCTCACCGTTCTGGTTTTATGTCCGATTCTTTTGCCGTCACGGCTGTCCGTTTGTGGAACGATCTACCCGTTAAAATTAGAAATGCCCCGTCTCGTCATGCGTTTAAACAGTCCTTGCGCAGACATTATCTTAGTAAAATACAGTAAATCTGGTGTCAACATAGCAATCTGAAATTATCACGACTAGTAGTCTATTCTTGTATATTCTTGTATTTATTATTGTATTATATATATTTATATAATATTATATAATCGTATTTATGTAGTAATTATTGTTATTTGTTTAAAATATATGTATGTATTTTTATTAATTTATGTATTTAGTATTTACCTACAAATCTACTTATCTATTTTATTTATTAGTACATTCATGTCTTATTTTTTCTCACTTATTTTTTTTTATGTCTTAAAGCCTTTCTGCACGCCTGCCTCTGTTCATTTCTTGTACTTTCTGTCGGGTTGACTGGGAGAAAATGCTTTTAGCATTAAGTCCGCCTGTTGTACATGTAACTTTTGTTTTGTGCAATAAAGTATTTAGAAAGAAAGAAAGAAAGAAAGAAATATCTGGTATTATTATTCGTGTCGAGTTGACGCCGTGTCGAGCTGTCGGTGACCCACTTTTAGCGTCAACTCGACACGAATAATAATACCAGAAACTACGTCTATAAAAGTGGTTTGTACCGTAAGCAAGAAAAGTATCGTCCTCTTAAAATATTAAATTTTGTTTAAATTTATTGATAGAATGTAATGAATATTTTTTTTATCGAATACTATGATCTTGTTCGGCAATAGAGACTGATTTATTTATTTAAGTACTGATTACTATTCATATGAGGCTTTCAAAATAAACAAATATAATAGGTAATTTTTATTAAAGATTATAGAAATGTATGTTAATTGGTACAATTAATTGTACTTAGGCTACTTATGTAGGTATCATTATTGAAGTAAGCGTTGTAGATAATTATGCTTTCCTGCTTTGTATGGAAATACAAAACCAAATCCTTGGAAAAAATTTAATTATTTATTTCAAGTTATGGATTTTCTGCCTGACCGTACAAATCACCGTAAAAGGAAGTGAAATATCTGATATTATTATTCGTGTCGAGTTGACGCCGTGTCGAGCTGTCGGTGACCCACAAAAGTAAGCAAGATCATGTCTTTCCCTTTTTATTTTAAATAATTTTTATTACAAAGGCTTATACTACTATACTATACATAGTAGTTATCCTACACAAAATACTCATCCTACTTAATGTTTCCCTGTTTACTTTTGAAAGTATGCGACCAAAAATCTGCAAACAGAAGGGCATGTAAATAAAACAGGAATAACCATGTTTCTACTATGTTTCCAACATTTAATAAAAAACACGTTTCCCCGGTGCGTGGAATTCGGTTATTTCTTAAACATCGATGTGCTACTTTTGTCTGCTTTTCGGAGTAAATAGATCAATTTAAGAAAATAATGTAATTTCAATGGTATATTTTTTCGTGCTTTTAAACCGATTTTATAAGCCTTTTAATTCATACAGGAAATTACGTCATCATATTAGATTTAATGTCAGATCTTTTCCAAACTTTAGGATGCGTTCAAGAAATGTTTTTTTTTCGTATGGAAATGTGTTGTGATGACGTCACTGAAGGTCAAATGAAAGACATCGCTTTTTTTTTCATTTAATAAAGGATACGCACGCTTATTTTAAAATCTGTATACTAAAAGATGTTGAAGGAAAGGTATTCCTCGAAACGGTTTTCAAATCGTAAATATTGTTGAAAAAAGATCAGGTCAATTCGCAATTTTAGTGCCGTGACCTTATAGACCATGAGGGCATATTCATCGAGTTCCAGCATGAGACAACGTTAAAATTTCAATTCAACATGTAGGAAGGAAGTGTTGCTCTCAAGGCGCTCTCCACTCACGATGACATCAGTATCAAAAAATCAACAAACGATTTCATAGCCCAGGCGTAATAGCATGTACGTGGAAACTTTTTTGAATATGTCCGACAAGGAACCCTTATAGTTTCGCCATGTTCGTCTGTCCGTCTGTCCGCCTGTCCCCGGCCTAGCGCAGAGACTATTAGTACTAGAAAGCTGTAATTTGGTAAGGATATAAACATTAATCACGCCAACAAATTGGTAAAATAAAATCTTGAAAAAAAACTTTTTTAAGGGTGCCTCTCATACACGTAAACTGGGGATGATTTTTTTTTCTCGTCGATCCCATAGTGTGGGGTATCGTTGGATAGGTCGTTCAAAAACATTGTGGGTGTGTGAAAACCATTCTTCAATTTAGTGATCCGTTGGCGAGATATTAAGCTTTAAAGTAAAAATGTTTGTAGACTCTTTTGCACCCTCTGCATGTGCACCAACAACATTATTTCATCTTATGTAGAAGTTAGAATTAGTGTAAAAATATATCTATCACTATAGTTTTTTTTTGTGATTTGACAATAATTAAATTTTCTCTCTTTCTTATCTTTTCGACGTGTCTCTATTACAACTTTATTTAAATTAGTAATAAATTACAATAACATGGCTCCTAGTGATATCAAACCTTCCAAGTTTTCGGTTTTTCTATCTATAGGTAAATCAGTATGCTCCTATCGCCTACCGATATCTAACGATTTTCCTACGATTTCTGAGACAACAATTAAATGTTCCTTTTCTTTTTACTTTTTTTGCATATAAAATTGCTGGGCTGCCATCTTTTTCAAATATCTCGATAATACAGAATAGAGTTTAATTATAGTTAAGTTTTATTCTGAACGATCAAGGTATTCAATGCAAAACGTTTGTTCGCTATTCGAAGAATAATAAAAAAAAATATTCGGTACTTCAGTTTTTGCTTGCATCTTGTTAAATATGAAGTCCTTTGTTATTTTAGGGTTTCTTAAACCATTTCACAAGTTTACTTTGTCACCATTAAAATTAAAATTAAATATTGCATTGTAGCAGCATATCCAAAAACCTACAAAACTACATTGTTTCGGATTGCTATTTCTTTATTGCTGTTATTTACGTAATGGAATGGAGGGGTGTCAAAGGTGTTCCCAAATTCCCAAGTCCACTTTTGGTTGACCCGCTTTTCACAGACGATTATTGCTTAGCAAACGTAATGAGTGCTATAATATATGATATACTGGTTTAAATAGCCAGTATAAAATCGACTTATGCAACTACATTTAGCTATCAGCTATCCCAAATCCTAACTATTCATATTGTTTATTCATCGCCCGAGATAAACTGATAAAATCACCACGCAAAGTCGATTTATGCTATTACATTAATTATGTTATCGTGGTGACAAAGGCTTGCGGGGAGGCGCGGCTGAATGTTGCGTGGTCATACTTAATGAATATTTATATTTTTAGAAACATTCCACCCGACTATCAACTGCCCCGCCCGACTATTGCGTTTCATTTCAACCCTATCGCAAATGGGCTTTCTTTTTTTTTCGGAATTCTTTTTCGGTCTTTTGTTGTTAGATGCCTGTATTTTTCACATTTTATGTATTCTCAATGCTGCTGAATAAATTAAGTAACTGGCAGGCACTGTAACAAATGAAAGGAAAACCTGACGCTTGTCATAGAATATAAGTAGGGTAGTTTAATAATAAACAAATAACTGTCGGCATTGTTAGCAAACCTTCTAGTTAGAGTTAGAAAATCTTAAGGGGCTACCGTAAGCCAAATTAGCAGCTCGATGTGTGTCGGTATAGATACAGATAAAAGTTACATGTTACGACGATCGCTGCCGCGCCGGATAGCACAAAATAGAGAACATAATATTTTTCATGTATGATAAATTTGATATTGGTAAGTTTTATACAGATTACATGTAGGTGTACGGAATCCGTGTATTTAGTAATAATATAATATTTTGTGAAGTTATTCTTTTATTTACGCTGAAACCACTATAAAGCAACGGCTTTCTTGACGCACTCGTACTTCAGAATTATTTATAGTTTTCTAAATAGCTCCATTAGGTATAACTCTATAAATGAGAGTAAAAGTTGCCCAAAATACGAAGTTGATCGTCAAACCAACTAATGGCACTTAAGATATTTGGTAGAGATTTATATCGGGCGGGCAATTGCCGTCGCTTTTCAGTACATTGTGTAAGAATTCCTTTTACTATGCTAATCTGAAGATCAAATACACGCTAACTTGTTGCTTCGGCTTTGTTTTGGTTTGAATTTGTAGTTTTGCGTATAGAAGTAATGAATTAGGGGTAGTAAGTCGATTATAAGTCCAGTTGTCTAACTGAAATTGAATTCCTGAAAAACTTTTTTTTTATAAATTTTCTATCTTTTTTGTTATATTATTTATACAATAATATACCTATACATATGTAGATTAGTTTTTTTGATATTTCGGAACGTACAATATAATATTAATGGTGTCAATTCGGTGTGATAAGAGTTAACTTACTTCACAGGACTAACCTTGTCTTTTCGATGCAGAAAGAAAAACACAGAATGATAAAATTAAGTTTACCTAATGCCCTACTTTTACAACCAAATCAGGATCAGATGGTAATAAAAAAATAACACATAAAATTGCATTTTTATTGCTCTGCACTTGTACTAGAGAGGTGAATCAAAAAAAGAGCCATTTAGCTTTTATACATACTTCTTATCACTTTTACGTGGCATACCGCATCTGACGTTAACTAATCTTATATGTACACGAGTATAATCCTCAAATAAATTTGACTTGAAAATAGATTTATAGCAACACATCAGTTTTTATTTGCAACCAAAAATAAGTACTTACGTTTAGGTAGGAAATACAAATAGACACATCAAATCATCTTTAATCAATACAAGATATTAAAGTACAATGCCGATCCATACTTCCACATTGATATTGTAATCTAGCACATGGCATCGTACTGTAATCTATAGGTATAGTCATACACTAGGTATATTCCTACTGATTTTACTGTACATAGTTGTAAGGTCAAACGTCGTATGGCCGTTATCGATCGCCCCGCCGCGCCATCAAATATTTAAAACCTATCTGTCTGAAGCTCCTGAAGAGACCTGTATTATACACACAAGACCTTGACACTTGTACAATTGACGAGTTCTTTAGTTCACTTTCATTTGTGCCCTGGGTTTAATGGGTTTCAGGTACGTATTCAGGGGTAGACTGAAGGGTCTGGCACCCCTTAAAGCACTATTATGAGATGATGATTGAGAAAATGTAAAAATAACCACAAAAAATATACAGGTTGAAAATGAACTGCCTAGCTATAACAAAGGAAACTGTTCTATGTTCGAAATACGTATACATGTTTTGTTACTTTTGTCAGGATTCATAATTTAAAAAAAAGTATCGACCGTCAAAAGAAGCACTAATACTCCGGTGACAGAGACGACGGTCTTTGAAGCCGAAGCTACACAGCCTTACTTTTTGTTTTTTGTTCTGTTAGTTATTCTGATTTATAGATTTCAATAAAGCTAGGGACTCATTTTCAACCTATGTAAGCTATAAAAGGAATTTTTTATGATACCATGTACTTTTTAACGGGAACTGATAGATGATTAATATTTTTTGGGACCTTATAACCAAATCCTACATACGAGCCTGACACTTGAGACGTGAGCATAGTCATTTTTCATGGGCGGTAATGATTCTGGTTAAAATGCATGTAAGTATTTGATTGCTGGAGTAGTTTGTTATTGTGTGCCAAGCCTTTCAAAATAAAACCGAACGAATTCTTATTTTATTCTTATCTATTGCTCTTCAATTGTTATCGAAACTCGGTAACTGAACCGGTTGATATCTTGTAAAATTCGGTCTTTTATACTAATAATAATAAAGTAGTAAAAGTGTCGTGTCTGTACATTGAATATTTTAGAATGCAAAATTTTGAATGGAATGGGTTATTATTAAATATTGTGCTGAGGCCAAAACCACATTTTTATTTTATTTTTGTGTCTCTGTATGTTCCATTTTAACTCAAGAACCACTCAACTGATTTGTATGCGGTTTTTTACATTGTCGTCGTAGTGGTATTCATAAAATAACGCCAAAGCCGAAAATGGGGCAGAGATCGAACTAACGCGGGCGGTGTCGTAGGCAAAGGTTTACAAATCAAAGACTCCTGATAACGCCTTGTATTTCACAATAAAACGTATTGAAACAAGGGGAAGAACCTTCAACCACATTCGATATATTGGACTCGTGGAAAGGGGTGACTGGTTCACGTCAATAACTTCACGCAACGATTACCACTATGAAACTTTCAATGACCCAATTTGCTATTCTCTTTTTATAAGAAAGTGATTAGGGCTGATGAGAGCGAGGGAAAATCTATTCTAAAATTAAGCGCAAACGTTCGTTTTTGCCTTAATCGGCACAACTATCTATAATACGTGATTGGTTTTTAGGGTACCGCAACCAAAGGGCAAAATTGTCACTCTGCTGCCCGTACGTATGTGCTGTATGTCCGTCTTTCCGTCCGTATGTCACAGGTCATTGCTCTTATAATAGAGGGAATAAGTTACAAATCAGATACTTGGATATTTTGTGAAAAATGTTTACCCAAACCCGAATATTTAATAAAACTTGAATTCAATTATTTTTAGAGAGGTTCCCGGAAAAAGAAGGCCAAAATATATATTTTCTTACTCTGGCATGTGGGGTGCCTACTGCCTGCTCATTGAGTAATCAATTAAATTGGAGGAAATGAAAGTTGTCAGATTTCTACCATTTTTGTTACGGTGTCTACGTATTTACGAATTTATAATTTCTGTATATTATGTAACATATGTATTTAAACAACAAATAGGTACTGAAAACACAAATTTATTAAATAGTTTAAGAGTTACTCGAACACTCAAACGTCTTAATTTTGCAGTTTTGTTTCATACATTTTGTAGATAATGATAAGTTTGTAATTTTTCTTCAAATTATTTAAGTCTATTAGTTTATTTCAATGGCACGGACCCTCAGGACGCGAATTCTACTCGCACTTGATCGTTTTTTAACATTTTCTTATAGACCGCGGGTGTGACAAATAGCCATAAAAAATCCATAATATATAAAATCATAATTACCATTAAATTACAATGTAATGAACTAATCTAGATCCTAAAAAAGTTTATAATAACGTCTAAAAAGTGTCTCAGAAATATTTAAAATACAGGTACGGACGCCAGCATGTCAGGACTTATTAACAGTTCTTTGTGGCTAGAGTTACCATATGACAGGCAATTGCCGCAATCGACAGGCATTTTACGCGTATTTGTGAGGGTAGGCAGTGCCTTTTTGTTACTATAGCCGTATTACTTATTAGGAAAAAAGAATCTTTTGAAAAAAATAGTAATGTGATCTGAAAAACCACTCCCAACTGTTACTAAATTTAGGTACACACATAGGTACTGGGTTGATTTATTAAATGAAATTTAAACTAAAGCATTTTTTTAATTCCTGCGTTTTACTTTAGACAGCCATTTTTTGAATGATCAGACATTGTATAAGGATACAGGCATTCCTCCATTTTGAAACGGTAACCCTAATTGTGGCGTCATAGTCGTTAAAATCATTTACAAAAGAGAGCTTGAACTGCGGGTGACTGTACATTTTTTAAATACTTAGATAGGCTGTTGAATCTATATTTGGTGCCTACGCCTATTACCTTTACTATTTCTACATTTAAATCCCACTAATATAATAAATGCGAAAGTTTGGATGTATGGATAGATGGATGGACGGATGGATGAATGTTTGTTACTCTTTCACGCCGTAACTACTGAACCGATTGGGCTGAAATTTTACATGAAAGTGGTGACCTGGAATAAGACATAGGCTACTTTTTATCCCATAAATTAGTTCCCATGGGATGAAAATGAGCTTTCAAATTTCTATAGAAAAGTGATGTGTCACCCTTTCACGCCATGCTAACGAAACCGATTAGGCTGAAATTTTGCATAAATGTAGTTCTAGACTTTGAACAAAAACTACTTTTTCCCTTTGTTCACATGGAAAAACTATAAAAGAGACACACAAAATGGGAAACAGAGGCGCATTACACACATTTCACCAGCTGTGTTTACTGTAGGTAACAGTCCGAATAATATTGACTGATTTTATAGGAGTACACAAAAACGAATTCAACGCGGGTGAAACTGCGGGCAAAAGCTGGTATTAAATAAAAATACGGACTATTTCGCGTATATGTTTACATTTTACAAATAAACTTTTAATTTTCACACATATTTTTGATTAGGGTTTCCACTGCTTTTTAGAAAACATGGTCGTTGGCTGACACCGTACGTTTATGTCAGTTTTCACTAATCTTGGAGACGACTACATCAGATGCCTCTAAGTTGCCTAGAGCAAAAACACCAACCAACCCTTTGGTCATGAAACTGAGGTAGGTACCTTATACCCATAAACCTAGTATATATCCTCTATGCTTTTACCTGTATATCCTAGGTCTACAAAGTGAGTCATGCATGACATGACACGACTAACGGAACTCTTTACTTAACAAAATGAGGTGTGACTTCAATAGACGTCACCTATTTCGTGGTAAGTGAAAACAGGTAGCCAGGTAGCCTCCCGCCTACGACGACGACGGTCAAAGTGGCCTTCTTCTGACTATTGGTTATTTATTATAAATAACCCAGATTTTTTTCGAAAAAATGGGCTCGCGACCAAAGGTACCATTACATTTTTACAAAGACTTAGGTACTTAATTAATAAGTAGGAAACAAAAAATCTCTATGTTAATAAAAAAAATCTTTGGGTGTTAACCCCAAGTCGGACGAGGGTCTTTTTATGGGATCTTGGGAGTTAGAACGATATTTTTGAAAAAGCTTCTGGGCGTTAGAAGGATGGGATTTCAGTTTTTGAGGCACGGAATCGAATATATACTAAAAAAGTCGAGTTAAAATAAGTTACTACTTCTTTTGTAACAAAGAGTATGGATGCTTTTTCCTGTAAACGTTTCACTTGCTCTCTTCCAACAGTTTGCCATACGAGTAGGTATCATTGCATTGCCTTGAACTTCGTAATCGATTTCCACTTCAAGAACCCTTGAGAAAACTAACATGTGGAAAACGTGATTTGGAGTCATAGCTCATAGGTGCACTTTGTTTATACCTCGGTGTAAGCACAAACGACTTTAGTAAGTATTGAGTATTTATCTTTTGTTTTGTTTTGTTTTGTTATGCTAGAACAAAAAGCAGTAAAGTGGACGTAAATCAACATTTAAATATTGTTTATTTGAGGCAGCAAGTGGATAAATGAAACAACAGATTTCCAAGTATAATGATGGTACTTGTAGAACTTGATATAACTCAATCCAGCCATTATCGGGTTCTGTCGCGGACAGTGATGAACGAACGGACACAAAACCAAGATTTCGCTTTTATGTTACTTTGGGCGAAACCCTTATGAGAAACTAGTGGACTCTCGCAACTTCGCTGGCGCGCGACGCGAAGCTTCGCTGACCTTTTCTTTTCTGAAGTTCCTTTTAGGTGTATGTCTCCATCATAAGGAACCTACAATTCGACTATCATGTTCCTATGTCTAACCGTTTGGTCTAGGCTTTGATAGATCAGTCAGTCAGTTAAGGTTATCCTTTTATGTCGTTTTAGGAAGAGGAAAACTGCTTTTTCGCCGAACTATGGTGTCACAAACACAGTCCCATTACGCGATCATGCGATCGCGTCGGCTCCCCAAATTTATTAGCCAAACTCTCTTGATTTTTGCTGAGTGGCTAAAGATGTGTGAGGTCTAGCGTTATCATAATGAAAAACCACACTCCTTCTGTTGACTAGTTCCGGCCGCTTTCTCTCAACTTCTTGCTGTGATCTCATCAGTTGTTCGTAGTAGAGTTCAGAATCGATGGTCCTGCCTGGCGGTAACAGCTCATAATGAATATGTACTGCCCTTCCAATCCCACCTTGTTGCGAGATAGCCCGGGTTTCGCCAGAGTCTGTGAAGCCTGACCAGCCTTTGACCACGACCTTTTTCACACGTTCTTGTCGTACGTGATCGACTTTTCATCACCAGTTATCAGGTTTTTCAAAACTGATTCGGTTTCATTACGCCGTAATAAATAATCACATATGAGTACACGGTTCATTAAGTTTCTTTCAGCGAGCTCATGAGGCACCCAAATATCGAGCTTTTTTGTGTACCCAGCTTTTTTTTCAAGTGCGCCAAAACTGTTGTGTGGTCAATCCCCAGTTCTTCAGCTACATCGTAACTACTGATAAGCCGATCTTGCTCCACTTTTTCAAAAATGGCATCCATTTTATCCGTAACAGGGCACCCAGAGCGAGGTGCATCTTTGACATCAAAATTTCCGGATTGAAAACGCTTAAACCAAATTTGTGCTACTCTCAGATACATAGTCCAGAGTCCATAAATTAAAATTAAATTTTTTTCGCGGCTTGCGTTGCATTTTTACCTTTTTTGTAGTAAAATTTCAAAATGTATCGAATTTCTTCATTAGATTCACTCATCTTAACAAGAAGAAAAACAAATGAAAATCACACATTTTACCTACCTTTTTTTAATTTTAATTACCTTTTTTAAAATTTAAACTTTTTAATAATACCAAAACCAGCCAGATACAAATGGTATAGCCAAAGAGATTTTATTATAAGTTCATACATACTATTTGCGAAAAGAGTTTTTCCCCAACCTACTATATTAGCATAATTTTTTGAATTCACATATAATATCCAGTCAAATATTTTTTACTACTCATCTATATGTTCATTAACTGTCTCCCCAGGTTTGGTGATAAAGCGGCACAACATCCGGATATGGTGCCACGATTGCGACATGAAGAAGCTGCAGCGTGTGGTGTGGGAGGGGCACGGCACCAGGCTGCTCAGCGAGGTCTCCAACCAGCCTGTCGTCAGGAAGTTCCTGGAGGCTGTGCCTTATATCATGGTACGTAGCCTTCTTGGTGTCACGGTTGTGACATAAACAATTTATAACGATATGACTCAACCTCAGGACTCAACTCAGGGTGTGCATCTTTGTTATTTTTATTTTTTTATTAAAGAAGGACGTATAGAACGTGCCGACCAAATTGGCAACATACTAAAGAAGAGCAAAGTAAAAAGTACCCGGAATGGAAGAGCTTGTATAGCTAGATTGATGGATGTAGAAGCAAAAGAGTTGTGTCAGGATCGTAGCAGATGGAAACCTGTAGTCTCTGCCTATCTCTCTGGGAAACAAGCGTGAGTGTATGTATGTTTTTATGAAAGTAATACCATAACCAGCGGATGCTCGCATGGATCCCGTTTCTTTTGATCCGGTGGGAATTTCCAAAACACCCTTCTTAACAGATGTCTTGTCATACAATTGACCTACAGTCCTAATTTCATGTTCCTAAGTGAAGCCAAGTGAAATATACAGAGAGAATAACAAAGTACAGAAGTAGTTATTTGATTTGTATTTTGTATCACGTAACGGCATTATAAAATTATGAATAGCTATGTAAATTCCGTGATTCCGTCCACTTAAACTCGAGGATATTGAAAAAACAACGTGCATACTGTTACACTACAGTATACCTACATTTATTTCTAAATTGAACAAAACTAGCTCACGTATTTTAATATTACTGTTGCCATGAAATCCATAAACAAGTGAAATAAATAAACAATAATACTCGCTGTACAGTAATTTTCTCTCGTAATTAGTATTCATACATGCTTCTGATGTTGTTACAATTTCCGAATAATTTTTAATCGACTGTTTATCAGTCCACTGCTTCCTCCATCACGCAAAGTGGTATATGCACATAATATATTTATACAAACATTAAGATAAATAATATGTCGTCAGCAGATCGTAGAATTTGGCATATCATGATCAGCCTGGGCGTATCGTATTTCTGTTAAAACTATAGGCTGTCCGAGATATCATGATATGGGTGGCAGTTCAAAGTTGACAGTTACAGTGATGTACCATAACGAAACATAATCAATTTTTTTTAGTATCGAGAATGTGTACAAGGGCTATCAAATCGATTTTTTATTTGATTGATCTTTGATCATCCAAACTAATTTTTGTTAATTACTAAATTAGTTAAATTAAACGAACCAATAATTCCAGAGCTTGAGAGTTCAAAGTTTTTTTTTCGTTTTTCTCGGAATTTCACCAATAAACAAAAAATCAAGAAAAACTGTAACAAACGTCAAAACAAAGAGCACGTAAAGCAACCGCAACGAAAACACAAGCCGCATACAAGATGTACTCATACTGACGCGATCCTATATGATGGCCGCACCGATTCATCGATATATTTTCGATTATGTAGTGTTAACCTATGGGTTAGCGTTCCGATCCACGCATCACGTAGCAAAAAGACATTACTATTCACTGAATCTTTTCTTCGTTAAATTTAACGAATACTCTGAGATTTTTGTTCCGATTTATAGAGGCATTATTTATTATGTTTTTGCAATAATTATTTACATTATTTCTAAAACCTATTGTTTTCTTTTGTACCTGGGTGTATGTAGTATGGTGTGAGTAGTATAGGTGAAACGGAAAATTACGAACTGTCACCCATATCATGATGTCTCGGACAGCCTATAGGTGGGTAACCTCGCTCCGCTTCACTTTGCTCGGCTCCCCAACCCCTCGGCCACGACTTCAAGCTTTGCGCGGCGCTTCTTGTGGAGCTTTTCGCTTCCCCGCGAGAGAGAGCGACGCGCTAGAGGCTCTCCCGCTCTTTCTCGCGGGGAAGCGAAAAGCTACACAAGAAGCGCCGCGCAAAGCTTGAAATCGTGTCCAAGCCACAACTGATGTATTTACACATAAACCTAACACGCTTCTCTTCGCCCCACTCGTCGTCGCGCCTATTTTTAACTTTTGGTGTATGGTTTTCGATTTCAAACTTTACGATCTGCCTAATTCTACGATCTGACCACGAAATATACATATAATTACACACACACATAGACTGCCTCTGTAGTCCAGTGGCTCAAGTACTCGACTAATAAACCGGAGGTTGCGGGAGCAAAGCCTTTTGGAACAGTTGTGTTCGGTCAGCGTGCTTCGGAAGGGTTTGGGTCCATTGTGTCCGAAGTATGGCGGTACGACGTAATAATGGTCGGTGAAACGTGAGCGTGCATGTGCACTGTGATTCGCATTTCACACACAAACACTTCTGACACCCCCTCGCGGATTCATGCCGTGACGATGTTTAAGGTGACGTGTATTTAAACAGCCAAATTCATACTGAAGACGCGGTCAGTGCTCAGTGTTAAGGTTCCATGGCCATTTTTGTAAATTTCATAAATTATATTCTTTTCCTGTTCCCCACAAACGCAAGCCCAGGCCTTATTTTGCGAAATTAGCAAAAGTTGTTATCGATCCGTGATACTGATCACTTACCAAGCCTCCAGTATGAATTTGGGTGCATAAATAAATGTCACCGTATAGGTCGTCGTATGATGGCGAACACTGCTTTTTCGCGAAAAAGCTAATTATGGCAGAATATGTTTTTCTACATCTACGAGTATATGTCGTTGGCATATAGTATACGGCATATCACAAATTGCCAAGGCAGAGGTCGCCTCACTCCGCTCCGCTTCGCTCGAAATTTATTTACATATGGGTAAACGTAACTCGGTCTGCTCGTCATTGCACCCTTTTTAACTTTTGATTAAAGATGATAATCGATTCCATACTTTACGATTTATCGACGATATATATGACTAGGTACTTTAATGTAACTGTGTTGTAAATTAAATGTCCTAAATAATTATGTAAACCGCATTGGAATCCACTAAGAAGTTTAGAAGATATAAGCGAATACACAGACAAACTAATTGCGACTTTATTTTTATGCTATAAACTGAATGCGTCATCTCTTCCAGAACACAATCCGGGACATCCACTCTGCGGTCGTCCACAACAACTTGGAAGACCTGATGAAGCACGCCGGCGACCCCGTGCCGCCGGTTGCTCTGTCCTGTCGGGACGCTAACTACATGACTGTCATGCACAAGGTACCTCAACAACTAATATAGATCTAGCCAGTAGCCTTCCAAAAACCTTCTCTAGCCACATGGACCGTCCTACCAGTATATAGAGATGAGAACATTTTTCCTTTTAAAATGGCGTATTCTACCCATTAATATGACCAACTGTTGCTACGGCGCCAAATCCAATATCACGCAAAAATCAGCTGCTCCATAGAAAAGTAAAATAGCTACACGACAAAAATGTATGACAATATTTTTTTCGCGATTTCAGAGTTGATTCCATAGTGTGTCAATTTCCCCCTTTTTTCAAATTTCACATTATAATAGTGAAATTATTTTGCAAGAATCTATAAAAAGACCAAAATAAAATTTTAAAAAAGATTGGACATCTTCTGCTCGCTGATTTGATCCAAAGCTGTACAAAATGTATGGGAGAAGAAAATGTTTTTTTCGTCCGTTATATTTTTTTCATGTTAAAGTCTTATATAAGTACACCATAAAAAATATTCTAAAATTTTCGTGTCTCATGTCTCAGATAAAATAAAAACTGCGTAAATTCACAGAATTTCTAATTTGGGGCATTTAAAACGGTTTTTTTTCCGTAGGACCTCAGAAAGCAACTTAGTTTTCATGGCCTATTTTTGATGAATTAGAGACATAAAGACAAAGCTCAAAAAAAATACAAAAATTACTAAATCGATTTTTTTTTCTTCCATCCATTTTTAAAAACTTTGAATCATAAGAGCAAGCAAAAGATGTAGTCCAATATTTTTTATTTGAGCATTTTATAGATCCTTGCAAAATAGTTTTAGTATTACATTAAGAAATTCGAAAAAAGTCGAAAAAGGTCCCACCCCATTCCATAGTCAAAGTAGGTTTCAAGCAAATAGATTTTATCATTTAAATATCCTTTAAATTCTCAGACGTATAATATAGTAGCAGACCTAACATGAATAATAAACGCATAGTGCCGACGCGTAGCAATTTTAGCTCAGTGAACTTCGGGCTCTTTTAAATATAAATATTGCTTGTTTCCAAACAAAATATATAATAGAGGTTAGTTTAGGAATTAACAAATATGTTCCAAGCATAAACCAGCCAAAACAACCCATTTTTATACGTTTCTTCGTATATGAAGCCTAAATGTAGCTTATTTTTTGTATGGAAAGTTGCCACGCTATGTTTGGTCTGGTACTTAGTAATAATTATATGTCTGTGGATATATTAAGTATTTTGGATGGCAACACATTGTAGTACGTAAGGAGCTGTAAATGTTCTTTTTATTGTATCGCGTTGTATGCATTAGTATGGTTGGTAAGTATAAATACTAATAACATTAATAGATTTTTCTCTGAAATACAATGTTCTATTCTGTCGTAGCTATATTTCTGTTTAAAGTGCTACGCCTCCATACAGATTTTTAAGGCATAAAAGATTAAGGACCAAAAATTTATAAAATATATGTTTGAAATTGTAAAATATGATGTACTAAAACAAATCAGACTCATATTTCATAAAAAATGCCTAAAAGTTGAGCTTTTATTCATTAATTCTTTAAAAATATGCAGTCTCGTTAACTAATGTATAGTTGTAAAGTGCTATGTCGTAGTCTTTTCATGTAATGTAGATAATGCAAATACATCATAGGCTTCCTCTTTGTTAACGCATTCACATCCTCTTTTTGCTACGGTGCGTAGCACTTCGACACCAACGGCCCATGCTGACGTATATAAGCGTTTAGACTACGACGTAGCA
This sequence comes from Ypsolopha scabrella, assembly GCA_910592155.1. Lineage (NCBI taxonomy): Eukaryota > Metazoa > Arthropoda > Insecta > Lepidoptera > Ypsolophidae > Ypsolopha > Ypsolopha scabrella. The sequence continues at coordinate 18,138,364 of OU342975.1, read as the reverse complement.
ACAAAGCGGGAAAACAATTGAGTCGTAGCGCTAGTTCCGCTGTTACGCTCTGTAGACCTACTACGTCGTGGTCCGGTCACATACACACGTCTAAGTGCTACGTACACAGCTTTAAACACAATCCACTTTGTAAACATAAGCTTCGTGGTTAATCGAGCATTGATAAACAGGCGGCATCCGAGTACATACCAAAAATATGTGTTCACCCTTTGATCTTACTTAAATACGGCCCACCATCTGTTTAGAACTCGATACTCACTTCCGAAATAGTAAAATATTTATATGAGAAATTGAACCGCTTCCTAGCGGTTTAAAAGAGGAACCAGAATTTCTAATAAGTACAAAATGTTTTACGCAGTCGCTACGAGTATCGAGACCCAACTCATGATAGGCCGACTGAACTGCCCCCCTGATTATGTATCGTTAAATCAGTGAAAACATACTATACTGTTATCGAATTCCGATTATCTAAGGATACGTTCGCACTGAAATGACGTCACAATTCGTAAATAGTTTAATACCCATTGAAGGTTATTTTGGAAGTTTATTATTTATCTGTTTTTGGTGAATAGCAACCATAGTTGGCAACCGATTCAAAGATACGTAATAAGCCCGCTGATCACATTTGTGTTAAGGCGGCCGGTCTGGGCTACAACGCCATCCTGAAGTACATCACGGACCGCTACCCCGACGGCATCAACGCCGTGGACGGCGAGGGGCGCACGCCGCTTCACTACGCCGCCGCCGTGCGTGACGATCATCACACGTACAACACGCTCGTCTCGCTCGGCGCCGATGAGGGGGTGCTAGATCACGTGAGTGTGGAACACATACAGCAGCTATTTCTATAACACATGTGTCAGGTTGCCGTGTGTTGCTGATACGCATCACAGCTACAGCGTCTATCAATCCTACTTGCGCTCTCACGCATACGGAGCAAGGATGATGGAAAGATACTGTATCGACAGCGCATTCTAGACTTTTTAGAATTTTTTGTTTTATTTATTATATTATAAAGCACTTCCTTCGTTGAGATTATGTTTTTATTGCGAAATCCATCGCTTTGGAATACTCTAAATATTATTATTAGAGTGCATTACAAACCAGAAAAGATAAATCAGAAGCAAATGTAAAGACAAGAATTTGAAAAAATTCCTCGGGCCAGGATTCGAACCTGCGACCTCTTGTTTCCCAGACAAGCGCGCTACCAATTTTTCCACCATACTTGTCCATTGAATATTTTTGTGACTATTTGATCTAACTAGCTTGTAATGCACATACTGAACGCTCACGAGGGCGTTATGTGATTTCACGCCTTGTTCTTAAGAAACAGGTGGCGCTGTCGTCGCTACAATATGTGTTGCTTCAGACAGTTAAGAAATTCACAGTTCTCATTAACTGAGATTTTGTTTTTATTGCGAAATCCATCGCTTTGGAATACTCTAAATATTATTATTAGAGTGCATTACAAACCAGAAAAGATAAATCAGAAACAAATGTACGAGTAAAGACGAGAATTTGAAAAAATTCCTCGGGCCAGGATTCGAACCTGCGACCCCTTGTTTCCCAGACAAGCGCGCTACCAATTGCGCCACCGAGGTACTTACCTAGACCTTACACTTCCTTCGTGCCAAATTATGAAAAGTTCAAGGTAACTTTAAACATTGCCTGGTCCGATGTATCTTTATAAAATACTTTTCACACTTGAAGTGAAACCCACTTGATCTTTTCCAATTTGTATTGCACTTTGATTAATTCAATTTCAATTCAATTTATTATAGTTATTATTTTTTTAGTTTAGAATAAGTTTTTTTTATGTTGTAAATTATGAATTAAAGAATTTTGTTATTTTAACAAAAAAAATATTATACGCAATTCGAACTAACCATAAATTGTAACAGACCCTTTTGTACATTTTGTCTGAAAATATAGACTAAATCATGAAGATACATACTGTTCTTTAACTTTCAGGTGGTATTTTTTCCAAGGAAATTATTTTTTGAAAATCGGTTTGGAGAAATGGGAATGTGACGTAATAGTCATACCGTTTAGGCTCAATAGGGAGAGTTCCTTGACGTAAAGAAAGAATGAAAAAAAATAATTAGGGGATAAAACCTGAAGATGGAATTACTGAAAAAAAAAACAGACGTCGGTTTTAACATTACTTTTTTTTTCTTGCGGGCAATGGCCTATTGGGTAATGCCTAAATGACATGACTATTACGTCATCAAAGTTCCTGAATATTTTCATGTCTATCTTTTGTATTTCAAGGAGAAAAAAAAACTTTTAATGACCTTAAACCAGTCTATTCCTTTCAAAAAAATCGACAATTAGTTGTTGTTATGGTATTCTGGACCATTCGAATTGTAGCACAATATAAAACACCAAAAACGTTACAAAGGTGGATGTCAGTAAATACAGATAAAATCCTAATCTAATAGTTATTAAGGTAAGTGATTTCTCATTCATACGTCGTTCTATTATTCTCTTAAATTCATTCATCAGGCACGCTATCCCTGACGCAAACTATTCACACTTTGGTGGGTGCCTGCGATAACAGAGAGTTGAGCAGCGTCCGTGCGCGGGGTAGAACGGACTCAGCGTGAGAGATAGTCCGGCAGGCTGGCGCCGTGAGCAGCCGGTGGCGGCGAGACTCACGCGCTTTTATATATATGGATATATATTCTGGTGCAACTATGTTTACTACTTTGTTAACAAGATCAATACTATCTACTTTTTATCTAACTATGTTCAAAATAAATTTAAAGAGGGACATCGTTCTACGTAATTCTGAAGAGTCGTATCCCAATTGACCCTCTAAAAAGCGCCTAAGCGTACTTAAACGGATAATATAAGTTTTTCCTTTTTTATCGAGTGTAAAAGCAAAGGCAAGAATCCTTTAAGGGTGTGTTAGTATGATCGGTAAAGATATTATTTTAAATACTGAGATCTCTAAATAAAGTACCAGCACTTCACATTAACACGATTTTCTTTACTCAAACTCAGATGTGGGGTGCGGGTTGCGGGGTGCAATTAGGTGTGTGGGGAGGCCGGTGAGCTGCGTAGCCATAGCTTAGAAAAATGATGGAAGTTTTGGTGAAAATTCAAGGTGTATTTCTTTTCTCGTAATGATATTAGTATCGTGTATACTTTTATACCCTAAAGGGATTCTTGACCTTGCATTTACACCCTGTATAAATTTCTAAGGTATCGTTTTGTACTTGCTCCAGCATGAGGACATACTTATTCTCATGTGGGCTACGGACCACAGCATTGGTTTGAACTATACGACGACCAAAGTAGCATACAAGGTACGGGTCCCTTCAAGGGACAGAGGAACACAGTTCCGTAGCACGAAGCCGAGCCTCTGGTACACGGTGGCCGTAACTTTCTGCACGTGGGGCCGGAATATGAGCTCCGGGTCAAACAGTACGCCGAGGTCGCGCACCTCCGCGACCCGCGTCACCGACGCGTCACCGAGAGTGTAATGGTGCTGCACGGGAGACTGGGACAGCAGGTTGTTATTGACACTCCACTTTTGAACCGCGTCTACATCGCATTAAAGTGCTATACAATCTTCATTGGATCTAATAATTTTAGTTACCTTGACGTCGTTGTCCGCAAACAGAAGCACCTGCGACTGCTGTACAACATCAGGTAGGTCATTGATAATGAGGACAAACAAAAAAGGTCCTAAATTGGAGCCCTGAGATATTCCTGACCGCGTATGATAAATGTCAGGTCCATACTTAACAAACTGTTTCCTGCTGTCTCCCAAGTAGCTAGAAAACAGCATGAGAAGGCCGGGCACGAATCCCATCTCACCCAATTTCAATAAAAGGACATCATTATCAACGTGGTCAATGGATTTTTTAAAGTCAACATAAACAACATCGATTTGGTTACCTTCATCCAGTTCCGTAGACAGAACATCGACTAAAGTGACCAAGCTGGTAGCCACAGATCGTTTGGGCAAGAGTGCGTGCTGTGTGCAGTTAATATAAGGCAAACATTGCGGAAGGAGACTGTTATGTAGTACCATCTCAAAAACTTTAGCTAGTGCCCAGAGTATTGCTACCAGTGGTTCTCGACCATGATCTTGGAACCTTTTTCTAGAATAGGACACACGCGAGATGTTTTCCAGGCTTCGGATACACACCTTTTTTAATTTTAAAATTAAATACATAGGTCATTGGTTTAATGAGTTCGTCAATACATCTCTTAATAATGTATGCTGGAATTGCATGTGGACCAGCAGACGTTTTAGGCTTTAACTTCACGTCGTATCTCATCAACGCTAAACGAGGTCACGAAGACACGCGCTCCAGCATCTGAAGCTCGCAGGTTCTGGATCAAGTTGTGGCGGAGACGGCAACAAAATGGGGTGAAAGTGGTCCGCGAACGCTGCTGCAGCATCTCATTGATGTATCCAAAGCGATGGATTTCACAATCATATAATCCAACTTCTACTTAGATAGAACTATGAAATTTGGCACCTAGGGAATGCAATTTACGATGTCTTATTTCAAAAAAATATATACTTTTTGCCTGCGCGGGACTTTACGTTTCCTGCACGTCAACCTGACAAAATAATTACATAATTAATATGTACTCATAGTGTCATGTTTTGAACTCAATAAAAATAAATCATTAGAATCCCAACAGGGATATTCAAAATATACAAAAAATGTGACTTCATCAAACACATTCTATATTTTCCCGGGTTTAAGGTGGATGTGACGGGTCTCGCTCCGAAACGCACAACTTATGATTGTTTTCATTATATTTTTATCAAAAGTAATAAACAAATGTGATTAATGGCATTACGCGACCTTAATTTAATGTCAATTAGGGTTTTCTAGCAAAGTTGTATTATTTTATGCGTTCTTGGATTATTTCAGTATTTATTGCCCCGAAGTCATTAAAATATTCTGAAAATCAGAAAATTACTCGTAAAAATTAACTTTTAAATGTTTTTTGTGTTCTAGAAAAATAAAACTCCTGGTTACTACGTAAATAGGCAGCAAGAAATCGACAAGAATCTTTTGAAAACCATCCCCGATGCCCCCAGAACTGCGTCGAGTGCATACCCATCTTCTTGGGATTGGAAGCTTTTAGACACGGAAGTAATACAGGAATTGCACAAAAAATCTAGAAGGAAGACTTTTAAAGTTTCTAACGAGAATATTTCCTCGAACAACACCACAACTAACACAGTATCAGAAAGCACGAAGGAGAATCGCACTGGTGCAATGAAAACAAGTAGTACGCATGAACTAATTAAGGGCTTACCCGATTTAGATGACATGAAAAAATCACAAGAAGACTTATCGGCAGACGTCAAGGTGATAACTGCATGTTTGATAAATTGTGTAATGGCAATAGTTGTTTTGCAATGCTTTTTTTAAACATTTTGCATGAATTTTTACTTTGTTCATTTTAGGAGTCAGAAGTAGTTGAAGAAATCAATGAACCCGAAAGTGAAGCTGTAGAGGCTGATCCTGAAAAAGATCCTTGTCCTGCAGAAGACCCTGGAGAGGAAACAACAGGTAATGATGAATCCAATAAAGTAGATGCAAATAACGAAGAGCACAATGTAGATCCAACAGAACAAAATGAAATAAAAGAAGATGATGACAACACAGAAAATAATGAAGAAGAGGTTGTTGGTAATAGCGACGTAAATGAAGAAACAATACAAAACCACAAAGATGAACCCCTGGAAGAAAATGTTAATCAAATTGAAAACAACTCTATTGACGCTGTAGATGCGGTATCTCCTGTGGACGAAAATGAGGTAACTGAAAATGGTGACTATAAAGAAAATAACGAAGTTAATCTTCAAGAAAATGGAAAAGGTGATGAATCTAGTCATGAAAATCCAAGTCAAGCAGAAAAAGAGGAACAAGAAAAAGAGGAAGAAAAAGAAGAAGAAGAGCAGAACGAAGAAGAAGAAGGAGAAGAAAAAGAAGAAGCAAAAGAAGAAAGTGATACGAAAAATGACAAGGTAGAAAATAGCACAGAAAATGGAGATGAAAATTCTAATACAGCCGCAACTGAAAGTAATAACAATGAGGACGATGACGACGTACAAATACCAGGAGACACACAATCCGAGTATAGTGAATCCAATTTAAGAAGCACAGCAGAAGCGTCTGATGCGGGAAGTGCCAAGAGAGGTAACACTGTGATCCTTTCTGGCACCAAACGTGACACTATAAAATCCTAATTTTCGTCCTAGTGAATAATTTTGGGGTCCCTGACAAGCTCAATATTTTTTAATTATTTTGCTCATTAAGGATACCAGAGCAACGGCCCAAATACACAAGAGAGTCTTATAGAAGGTCTTGTAAATGCAGACGCTGATTTGGACTCTCAGGATGCTAGCGTGGAGCAAAGGGAGAAACCAATAAAGGGAGACGTGCTCGTTGTTGTAAGTATAATTTATAAGCGAATCAAGCATGTCATACGAACAACTAAAGAAGGTAATAAAGTAAATTAATTAGTTGATTGTGGTGTTCTTTAGAATAGAAGCATCATTGTAGCACTGTGTACTTTCACAGACACCTCTAACACCACTGTCATGAATTGATTTGCGAGCTTCTTAGTTTTACGTTACTACGTTCAAAATATAGTCCGCGACAGCCTATCTATCACCCATAGCGTTTCCTTCTCTATTATTTTTACAATATTTAATCACATAGTATTATAAAAATCATTTATTTATGAATTTGCAGGATAGTGAGATTGACCCTGAAGTGACTGAATTGATTAATAGTTCCAACATGGAAATGTTAGCTGCTTTAGTGCTCAATGGGGAAGGAGCTAGATTAATTGGCAGACATTCGAGGAATATGGAGCTGCAAGCGTTTTTGGATAATGTTCCATCATATATGGTAAGGCTTGCAAGACATAGCAATCTATAAGCTGATAATAATACGTCTGATTGAGAGGACCCATCGAAGCTGACAGCTTCATTTCTTTTTATGCAGGAAACGTTAATAAGAACAAGACGTACGAGTGTTTGTTTATACGTAATTTGCAATCGAAATCTCTCCGAGGATCAACCATAGATGGTTCTTAAAGCTTTTCTGAAAGTTTTAAATTTAAGTGCAGTATTTTTTTTTGCAACATTATCTCTTTTCGCTCTAGAATCGGGTCATTATTAATTAAAAACATAACATGTTTTTCAGAAAAAGATACACAAAGTGCACGTGGCAGCGAGAGAAGGTAACATTAGAGATTTACAAGCTGCTTTGGATCGACGAAAATTTGCCATAGCGCGAGATCCAGGGTCGCCAAATGGTGCTACTCCATTACACATAGCTACAATATTTGGAAAAACAAACATTATGAAATATTTAGGAGGAAGGTACAAACATGTTCTTTTATTTACTAAACCATAAAGTAGATTTTTATAAACTTTTTAGTACGGTAAATTTTCTTACAGATTTCCTGAAACTCTTTCGGCAGTAGATTTCGAGGGAAGGAGTGCGTTGCATTATGCAGCCGTTTTGCCAGACAACGGACATTACTTTAACCTACTGCAGCATCTTGGTGCCAATTCGAATGACTTGGATGACGTAAGATAGTTTACAATAAAAGAAAAATTTCAGCTATACCAAAAAAAGAACACAAATTAATAAGCAGCCTGAATTTATTTCATTTTGTCAACAGAGTGGTCGTTCCGCGGAGGACTACTACAAGAACCCAACTCTATTACCATTTGATCAACTTGTATCTGACTTTGGTATAAGTGACGATGCGCTTCAAGACATGCTATCAGATAAAGGTCTGTATTCACCATCCGACATTGAAGTTCCTTGTATGAAATTATCATCTAAATCTTAGTTTGTTTAGTTCCGGAAGATCTCGTGTCATCTCGTCGCTCGCTGGACGTGCCCGAAGCGTTAGATACTTTAGAGCGCTGCTTCAGACTCCTCGCGTCAGCTCGACCGTCCAGGACCCCACTCTCAGCATCCTCCAACAAAGCCACACCACCTGTATTTCTAGGCAGGTTCCTAAAGAAACCAGTCTTCGACGCTATTAAACACCGTATAACAAGACTTGATCATGACTTGTTTGACGTCATTTGGCCAGCTGTTAAGAAATTACCAAACAATAAAAACATTGTTCAAACAGTAGAAGAAGATTTTCCTGGTGGAATAACCGCTCCGGATTATTACGTATATTCGGTTTTTCATGAGTTTCTCATACCCCTAATAAAAGATCTTCACAACATGAACATGCACTCTGAGTTGACGCTCCATCCACCTTCGGACTATAATAGCAATAATCCGATAACAATGTCGAAATCGCCAGAACCATTCATAGAACTCAACATTGATCCTAACGATGAATTTGTATTATCTGGAACAATGGAATGTATGAGAAATCTAGATAGTTTCGAGTTGCCTCTGAACCTCACAATAAATCAGCTGGAAGAAGTTGAAAGAATATTGACATCAGCTTTTATGCAAGAAGAATTTGCAAAACTAAACGAACAGTCCAATCCTGAATCAGATCAGAAAGGTGGAACTTATTACACTCTAATAGAAGTTTTAGAGAAACCTTCGGAGGTATGCGCAGCATTAGCAGCTGCTGGATTGTTGATAGCACTGTGTAATAAAGAAGAGATTGATGATGCAACTCGGCTTCACGGCAGACACTGGCCTTACGGTCGTGGCGTATACGTCAGTGACGACAAAACTATTGCGGTGTGGATCAACGTTCATGACCACATCCGTATACTAATTTCGACACCGACGGACTCTCCTGGAGAAATTGGACTGCCATTTAGTAGACTATCATACATCATGGCGTATCTTCATAAACGTTTGCGTTTTGTGTGGGCTCCTTATCTTGGTCATCTTTCCAGCAGACCAAATTTTCTGGGCGCTGGTATTCGGTTTAGTTTAATCGTAAACTTTCCTGGGTTGTCAAAGGATGCTGACAATATAAAACATCTGTGTGCTATGCGCGGACTCCAGTATAGAGAAACTTTGAGCGCAGACATAGCAAGAGTGAGCAACTACCAGTGTCTAAGTGTAACTGAATCTAATTGTTTTAATGATTTCTCCACGGCTGTTTCTAACTTGCTACACCTTGAGAAGGATCTTTCACTTGCATCTAACTCTGCTCATATAGCAACGATGCTCACGAATATTTTCAAAAGGAAAAGAAGCAGTTTGGCAGACATAGAGGACCCAGAAAAACACTAGATTTCCTTTAAAATATTTAGAATAGACTGTGGATGTTATGATCACTTGTGTTGCTATTAGAAACTTTGTATTTAATACGTTATAAAATGTTGGAAAGATAAATAGGTGCTGGATATGACGGCTGAGGACGATCAACTGTCGATTTCGTTGGCAGACTTCTGAAAACTCTTAGGTCAGTACTGAAAATGGATCAAATTTTAATCGCACGGGTGTGCGTGCGCGTTGTTTGTGTGAGTTGTCAGGGTGGCTACCGTGTTGCAACTTGCAAGTCCACGCTTTTATCACTTTCAATATTTGAGCCATCTGCATTTTCAGCACCATCACTATCAACGCCTGTCTTTCCAACATTAGATAAGCGTATTCTTTTTATAAGTATGGATGTGTCTTATTCTTGACTTCAGAGGTGCAATTGTGTAAGACAATCGTATTCAAATTGATTGTCATATGGCTATTCGGCTTAGCAAATTAGCCCGTTTGACTCTTAAAATCGTACATTTTTGTCTGTTAAATGAATACGATTGTCTTGTTTTGTTGTTGACAACCAAAAACTTATGACTTTAATTGTCAAACGGGCTAATTTGCTTAGCCGAATAGCCATATGACAATCGAATTTGAATACGATTGTCTTACACAATTGCACCTCTCATATAGTTAACTAGATATGGTATCGACTTTAAGCTAATTGCTTCACTAATTCATCAAAAAGAATTATGAAACAAACATTTTCAGTTTCAGTGATTAATACAAATTAGCAGCTGACTATCACCGTTTAGAGAATAAATTATTCAATGTAGAAAAGAACATACAAAAGAACTAGAACAGTTAACTAGAATATTTTGTTGGTACATGCATACTCGTATGTACCCAAATCGACACTGTATCGTAATGTAATGAATACTAATAAATGACACAGAAAAATCCATACCTAAAGTTTAGCGGCAAACGATCGATACAAGTAGGTCATATCAATTATGGGTGTGTCGTGTGCTAATAGCCCCGCTGTTCATGATTTCCGTCTCCACCGTCACAAATGACCCCCCACACCCACACCAGTGCAATAATGTGAATAAACATGTGTCCGATATCTACACACCCTGACCGAAGGCCGACCTGAATAATTGATCGTTTTCAGGTTCGAGCGACGTCGGCAACGGCCATATGGACATTCCCATCTTCAAAACCGAGGAGGGCAGATATCTCGCTAAGTGTAAGCCAGTTTGTGTTAGTTAAAATGAGTGATAAAAGTGAGGATAAGGATGTTTACATGGACAATGTGTTTGCAGCGCTCGGAGATCCTTTGATCAAAGGTCTAACCGAGGTGGCAAACGTTAAGCCGAAAGATCCAGTGGCGTTCTTGGCGAGTTTTCTTCACAATTTTCCGGAACAAGAGAAGCCACGATTAGGTACGGAGGTGAGCCACATATATAGATTTTTTACATTCTTTATTAAATTAATTTATTTTAATGATAATTATTAATTGTACACCATGTCGGAACACGCACTTGTCTTATAGATATAATCTCAGACGTAAGATACTCATACGTGTATGGCAGAGATTGCGTTGTGTCAAATACTTAACTACAACCCATACAAAATCACACTTAGGTGTATAATAATAATTTTCTACACTGTTTTCATGCATTCACCTAAAAGCTAAAATCTCCCCCTAGTATTAGTAGTCCGATGATTTTGTCCGATAATCGGACTCTCAGCTTTATAGTATTTGATTAAAGAGTTGTAGATAATTTCGTCATAGTATTTAATCCTGTAATTTATGCAAAGTTAGCTTTCAAGCATAACATTCATAACTGACACCTTTTAATTGCAAAATCTACGAAACCACCAACATACCTTGAACCACCCATCTCTAGGTATCAAACACCCTAGTGATGAAGGTCGCACCTGAGGTGGAGAATGAGCAGCCGCCTCCAGAAGTGCCCAGGTCTAAGACGGCCACCATCGCGCCGCCTATTGACGTCATCACTGTGGAGCCACAGCCAGAGCCAAGTCCTGACGCGCCCGAAGCCGCCTTTAGCAGTACTAATAGGGTATGTAATTAGACTTTGGTCATCATCTTTCGTTATTTAGATGGTTCACAATTTTTTTGCTCTCACGTCTTACTCAGCCAAATCAAAAAACTACTCCTATGACCTTGGTGATCCTAACGTTAATTTTAGAACTTTTACCAAAAACCATTCTCGTATGGTCAAATAGAGAGTAGTTTTAAATGATTTGCGGGCTCAATAGTATCATTCATGAAATCACTCCTAATAAGAAAAACTTTGCTAAGGATGAACATGGCCAGTCAATGCTGCACTTCGCAGCAGCAAGGACGCACACTCGCAACGCGCTATTCGAGCTACTTCAAGAGTCTGACACGAACTTGGCGTACCGGGACGAGCTGTACCGGACAGCCAGGGACGTCTCCATCCAGGCCAATATCAAGGAGAATACTATCGAGATCGACAGGTGGACGCTGCATATAGCTGCTAGAGGTAAAACACATTCAAACTGTCCATTGGTAAAGGAAGTTAAGAAAGAAATGATAAAAACTGAATAATGATAAAATATAAATTCCACAGGAAACACGGAGAAGATAATGGAACTACTGCTAGAAGGCTATGATCATATTTTGGACGTGGTGGACGAGGAAGGAGTGCCCATTACAGAGGTCGTCGCTCAGAGAGACAATGAGGATGTGAGCAACCTATTGGCTTCAATACCTGCTTTTGAGGTAAGATTATGTAACTTATATTGTTGAAATTAATGTGAGTTGACATCGTTAGTGTAATTAATGGATCTTCTGATTTAAAAATTAATGTGTGTGCATTTAAGGCACATTTCGACCAAGTGTCGTGTGCACTGTTCTTCCAGCGAGACTTGATGATGATGAGTCATAAACTCATAACCTCATCGATAGCTCAAACTGTATCTAAAATACATAGAAATAAATAGAGTTTATCGGTTCTTAAAATTTATGACTCAACTTGTTTTTCTCTGTTTCTTTACGGAGCAGATATCCTATTCTTCCGATCCTATCCTGCTTCCTTTCTATCTCATCTTATCTTACTAATATATATAAAAGTAATTGTTTGTTGGTTTGTTACCTTAGATCTCGGAAACCAGTTGATAAATCGACATAACACTTTTAATATCTCTTAGAGTAGGTTTTAGATTAACAAATAGAAGCTATATTTTGTCGTGCTGTGACTTGAGGAATACGAGCTGGTGAAAAAAGTCGAGTGTCTAATTAGTGCGGTCATTTGACGCGGCCATGTCACCGTTGCCTAATCGCGTTCACGGCATGCTTGCGGTTTCCTGAGTGTTCATTCACGGAATCCGCTACTTACCTATCTTTCAAAATTGTTTTATTTTGTTTAGGTATACCCAATTACCCACCAGGGCCGAATTAACACGAAAAGTGTAAGTTAATTATAAATATGAAAAAGCCCACATTTTTATCCACATTCAAACACTAGCTTTTATTATTAGGCTTTATTTTGTTAAATAAATGCTTTGTTGAACAACACAATGAATCAACATGATAGGAAAATGCTACAAATATTGAAGATAAACATATAGCCTAACGGAATAAGTGTAACGTCCTGTAGGTATACTATAATCTTTGAAAGATCATGATCAAGCCATCACGCGAAAACCTCCACACAAACGCAAACACAAAATTGTGAGGTCTCTATTGAATGTTTCTTTATTTTAGGCTGAATCCATTGAAATTACGAGTATATACGTGGGACGCACTATAAGTTTCCGGAATGAATATGAAAAAATACTATTAAAGGTACAAAATTAGTTTATTGTTTTTCAAAATAATCTCCCTTGGCGTCTATGCACTTTTTCATTCGATCAAACCAGTTTTGAAAACTTTTGTGCCACTCCCCTGTGGTGACCTCTGAAACGTGTTTTTCATACTCCTCGACAGCCTCTTCTGGTGATGAAAATCGTTGACCGCGTAATTGGTTCTTAATTTTTGGGAACAGAAAAAAGTCACAAGGTGCCAGGTCGGGACTGTATGCAGGATGACTCATGAGTTCTACATTTTTCGTCTTCAAAAAGTCGTTTGTCTGTCTGGCCGTGTGAGAACTAGCATTGTCGTGGTGCAGGATGATACGGTGTTTACGGTTATTTTTACGGAGTTCGTCAATAACTTCCGGCAAACAAATGGTCGTGTACCAGTCACTATTCACGGTACGACGATTCTCTAAAGCAACAGTAGCCACGTGTCCAGTTTTATTAAAAAAAGAAGCAATCATCCGCTTAGATGCACTTTTCACGCGCGCCACTTTGGTTGGTTTCGGCTCCTCTTGAAAGACCCATACGCTCGATTGCTGCTTTGTTTTGGGATCGTAGCAATAAATCCATGTTTCGTCACCTGTTACTATGTCCCACACCAAATTTGACGCACCTTCGTTGAATCTGGTAAGCATGGCACTGCACCAAGTGACGCGGTCCGTTTTTTGAGCCTCGGTCAAGTTGTGTGGGATCCACCGCGAGCACAGCTTTTTCACACCCAAATGTTTGTGTAGGATTGATTATATTTGACTCATGCCTATTTCTAAGGATGCGCGAATTTCATGGTAGGTCACATGCCTGTCTGTTTCAATCATACGGCGCACAGCATCGATGTTTTTGTTGGTCACAGCGGTGGACGGCCGACCATCGCGATATTCGTCACTGAGATTGATACGACCACGCTTGAATTCTGCAAACCAGCTATAAACAGTCGTCTTGCATGGTGCTTCATTGCCAAAAGCTGTTTCAAGCCGAGCGATGCTCTGTTGAGCTGTCAAATTACACTTAAAATCGTAGAAAATCATACTACGAAAATTTTCCCGAGTTAAATCCATGTTGATGCAGACACACAATTTTTTAAATGGCGTCACAAGGTAAAAACAAAAGACAGTCAGATGAAACAAACTGCATTCTACAGCCAAAGAGTTCTATTTTCAAATGTTGCAATAAATTTACCTATGTATCAAATTACCTATGTATCAAATGAAAACTAAAAATCGGGAAATTTGAATTATATCTTAACAAAAAATTATTTGTTTTAATTTTTACCAAATGTGTAGCCGAATATGATTTTATTGTGAGGTCTCAAATAAAATCAAATATTTCTATAACGAAATCAAATCGCGCCCTATTTGCTAAAGCTCGCGACGCTAGGCGCAATGCGAACTGGAGGTTTGTGTGGACAAGGGACGGGCGGATTTACACTCGAAAGGAGCAATCCTCGCAGAGACACAGCGTAAGAAGCGAGGAGGACCTAAAAACAATTTTTGCCCAAGCCTAAGTAGGCCTCCCGTAAACACTAATACCGTAAGATTTATGATAAACTGGCTATCTATTTACAAGACAAAGTATATATGTAATACGATAAGTTTTGTTGTTTCTATGAGAGTTTATTTACTATTAAGTTTAGCTAATTATCAAAGTGAGATCTCATACTATGTTCCTATTCATTATTATTTTTGTAGTCTCCTATCTACGCACGCATTTTTGTATAATACAGATAGTTTAATATTTAGCAAAGCCTGCAACACGTGGTGTCTCCTAATACTCACACCAAATCAACGTCACATTACTATGCTAAGAAAGTTGCTGATTAATTGCCGATTTATTCAAGTTTCCCTACATCATACAGTTTATTATAAGTAAAAATATATCTGTGGGCCTACTAAATCCGGGGTCACTAGGTACACGTCATGACGAGTTCCTCCTGGATATGGAGCAGCACGCGGTAGACATCATGGCAATCAATGAGACTTGGATCCGCGAGGGTGAGGAGGCGCGCGCGCCCTTACCCCCCCGGTTACCGGCTGCGGCACGCGCCGCGACCTGTCGGTTCGCGCTTGCGAGGCGGGGGCGTTGGTTTTTACTTACGACGCGGAATTTATGTCAATTTTCTCGAACACCCACCGTCTTGCATTGAACAAATGTGGATTAGTATTAAACTAAACGGCCTCAAAGTAGTTATTGGTACAGCGTATCGTCTGTAAGCTCATTCTCGGCATTCGATCACATAATACTATTGGGCGATTTTAACATAGATGTACTAAAATCACAAGATACCAATACTAAAAAGCTGGCAGATTTTTCGTCATATATGAATCTTCATCAATATGTAACCAAACCAACGCACTTCACAGATCACTCTGAGACGCTAATAGATTTAATATTTTGTACAACTAAAGCAACTAATGTTTGCGTTGACTATGTGCCTGAACTTAGTCATCATGCTTTCCTGACTTGCGAGATAAATATAAAAAAACCCAAACCACATCCACGGTGGATAACCTACAGGCCCTTCAAAAATATTAGCATTGATCTTTTTAATGCTGATCTGAATAACATTCAGTGGGAAGATCTTCTGACTGACGACGTAAACGAGACATTGTATGCTCTTAACGCTCAGATCATAAATTTATTTGATTTACATGCTCCGGTGAAAACCATTTGTGTAAAAGATTTTAATTATCCTTGGTTAACACCAACAGTCAAAGAGATGATAAAGCTGAGAAATGAAGCTTACGCTAAAAGCCGTAGGACAAAATTTGATATTGATAAAAAGAACTATAAAGAATTAAAACAATTAGTGAATGCAGCGTTGTATAGCGAAAAAACAGCCTATTTCCAACATCATGTCAATAATAACCTTAAAGATCCGCGGAAGCTATGGAAAAATATAAAACAAAATGTAGCTGATTTTAAGAAAAGACAAACTGACCTACCTGCACATCTAAGCGACCCCGACCGTATTAATGCTCATTTCCTTAATATTCCAGATAAAAACGGTATAAATGTCTCTTTATTAATGCACTACTGGTTTAATCGTTTCAACTCTTCGATATTTAGCCTCAAAACAGTAGATGAGGAAACAATAATGAAAATTATAAAAAGCATTAAAACAAATGCACAAGGATTTGATGGTATCACACTAGATATGGTGCTGTGAACAATGCCGCGTACGCTTGGTATAATTACAGCTCTTGTTAATGCATGAAAGTCGCAAAAGTGAAACCCCTTCCTAAAACGAATAACCCAACAGAAATGAAGGATCTCCGACAGAGAAGTATTGTACCTTTCATGTCTAAGATTATTGAAAAAGTAGTATCCAAGGAATTATCAGAATATTTAAAGGTCAATGATATCCTTCCTTCCAAACAGTCAGGCTTCAGAAAGGGTAGGAGTACGACGACGGCTCTTCTTGACGTAGTTGATGATATCTTGTCAGAACAGGACATCGGAAAGGGAACAGTCTTGTCTTGCTCGACTTCTCGCGGGCGTTTGACACTATTAGCCCGACCTTACTTTTATCAAAACTAGTATTTTATGGTTTCGATAGTATTGCGATGAAATGGTTTTCTAGCTACCTGAGCAATCGTTCTCAGAGTGTCGAAGTGTGTGGTGATGGAGGCATCAATAAATATTCCAGTTTGTCAGTGGACAAAAAGTCAATCTTAGGACCGATCCTTTTTATTCTTTACACTGCCGACCTAGCTAACATTATCACTGACAGTAAATATCATCTTTACGCTTACGATCTACAGGTTTATAGATCATTCAATCCTTACGACAGAGCAAATCGCAAAACTTAATAAAGAGCTGGATCAGATTTCGGAATGGTAAAAAAAAATTGTCTATCATTGAATCCTGCTAAAACCAAATTTCTCATCCTCGGCACTAAAACACAAATACAAAAAATAAATGGCCTTAATGTTGAGCTTAGGATGGAGGACGGAAGGATCCAACAGGTATCAGAAGTAAGAAATTTGGGAGTGGTAATGGATGATAGGCTCAGATTTGAAAATCAAGTCCTCGAAACGATAAAAAATTGCTATTATAGACTCTACTTCTCTATAAGATACGTAACCACCTTGATATAGATACGAGAATCCATCTTTGTGAATCCTTTATATTGTCAAAACTTAATTATCCTAATACAGTTACTGGTGGTTGTCTGCTAGGAAGAACCAAGAAACTTATACAAAGAATGCAAAATTCATGCGTAAGGTTCTGCTTCACGGTCCCTCGAAGAGCACATATCACCCCATACGTAAATAGAAGCAATTTACTTAATATGGAGTCACGACGTGCACTGCACTTTGCAAGTCTTCTCTTTGGTGTCATTGAGAAACAGCAACCTTCATATTTATACAAAAAGTTAAAGTTCAGTGAACGTTATCATCATCAGTCTCGTATCCCAAGATTAGACTACCCATCCCACCATTCATCGGCATTTCGAGGAAGTTTTCGTTACTGCGCAGCGAAATGCTGGAACAACATTCCTCCGCCTATAAGACAGTCTCCTTCAGTTAGCTGCTACAAACTAAAATATAAACAATATTTTCGAATTTCTTAGTATTTAAATATTTTTAAGATGAGCTCCTTTTACAGTAGAATAGCAATATACTTTTTTCTAAAGTAAAACATGGCAATTGTTTCAATATTTAAGAATCTACATTAAATGACCTATTATTTAAAATTACTTGCCAGTTAAGCATAGTACATTTTTTTCACAATATTAAGAGTCAAAGTTAGAAATTAAAAAATTTAAATCTTATAATTCGAACAGAATGTTTTTTTTTTCCTAACGAAGGCGTATCATATTAGTTTTATTTTGGATTAGGATCAATAGCAGGGCTATTCAGGGTTGCGAAACAAAAATTATAATCTTGGAATATGGAATTGTGTAGCTGTGGCACTGAAAAAACTCATCTCAGATGTCGAATTTTACGAAATTCATAAAAGTATCGATAACACGAAATCTATTGGCTTTTTACTAAGGTCATATTTTGATATTCTGGACAGTCATGAGCTAGCCTATCGGCCCTCCAAGGGATAACGTTGACTTTTGGGATATCCTGTATAAACTGGCTTTGTTGACTAAAATAAATTTTTCGCATGTAATAATTCCTGCCGTCTTATATTTTTTATACCTTTAGAAGATAAAAGTACTTTGTATAGAATAAGAATAAAGTAACAAAAATTATTGGAAAAAGAAATGCAGAAATGAAAAAAGACATGACCTTGCGAAGTTTCTTGCCCTTCTTCTTAGCAAGACTGATCGAATGGGCAGAGTTAATGGTTAGGTTTATTTATCAACTTATTTACTCATTGCATTTTGTATATATATATAGGTAATATATACTAATTTCGCATCGAAAATGTAATATGTATAGATTAATTTCAACCGACAATATAATATATTATGTTTGTTTAATACTGTAGTATTGTCAAAATGTTGGTTCTCAATTTTGGTCCCGAGAAGTACTTCACTACAGGATCAAATCAGATAATAAAAAATAACCGTATTCGGAAACGTGACAAACATTAAAGACATTGTCAGGTTGAACAGGTACAGATTCGATGGGTAGTACTACAGAACAACAAAATCAACGGGGGCGAAGCCGTGGGCAAAAAATAGTTACAATATAAAGGAGAGGATGATTCTATTTGCAGGAATCTCGAGAAAACCTCCATGGAGCGATTCGCCGCAACGACCTCTCTGCAGTCAGACAAGCAGTATCTGCGGAAGGAGGTCGCACTCTGGCGCGAGGAAAGAACTCCTTTGGCAGAACAGCCATGCACGTGGCCGTGTTGGCGCAGCATGAGGAAATAGTTGCGTACTTGGCGCATACATTCCCAGAGCTATTGCGTACTGGAGACAATGTAAGTAAACTAGAGCCAACGAGAGATGGCACCTATAATGTTTAAATGCCTACCAAATATCATAATTGTTTATGGGTAAGTGTCACTAAAATAATCTAATACTTCATTGTTGCTGGCAGCGAAAAGTGACATACTACTCGTTTCGATCATCATTTTTCGATTTTATAAAGACTTTATAGCAAGTTTCTAATTTTTTCAAAACTCAAGAGATCACGAGGAATGTTAGTGGCTGAATTGTAATCAATAAATAACGGGTTCTATTCTCCTTAATAGTACGGCTCCGTCTGTCTACAAACTTATATCTTGTTATGATTAAAAATTGTAAACCAGTTTTCTAGATTTTATGGCTGCTTTGCTAATGTAAGCAAATGCACATTTGCCATTTGTATTATTATGATGCATGTTTTATGACGTGTCAAATAAATCGATATTTTATTTACTCAAGTCGCTAGTCACACTTGATTTTTATTTTTGCCGAAATTAAAATGCACTCCATCACTAAACGCAGCTGTCATAGGTGCCATCTCTCGTTGGCTCTTCTTATAGTAGTGGACTATTGAACTAGCAGTGACTACCTTAATCTTGTACCGAAAATAAATGTGATATCTGCTACATACCATACAGGAGCAAATATCTGAGACCGAGTGCTACTATAATCGTAATATTCACCCTACGCCTAAAGGCAGCCGGAACTCCCGGGACGCGGTGAGGCTAGCGACAGCGGAGGAGCCATTTTACCGACCTGAATTGAGAAAGCCATTTGCCATCTTGACTTAACCTTCGAGCCAATCTAACAGATAATCTCAAGCCACCAGCCGCTTACCTTTGATTTTAAGTGTACGAATTATTCTAGTTTAATGCTTATATTTCTTGTTTCAGCTGGAAAGAACCTCGCTACACTACGCGATGGGTGTCGACAAGATGGAGTCGCTCAGTCGAGTCTTGATCAAGGCAGGGGCGAAACGAGTCCTCAAAGACCTGAAGGGGCGCCAGCCTTCATACTACTTCATGAACAAGTCTGACATACTGCGGCTAAAGGAAGAAGAGGAGGTTTACTGATGAACTTTAGTGGAAGGAGTTTTTCACTGCGTTTAGGTAGCTCATTGAATGATAAGGAAATTTTGGTTTAGGTTGGTTACATCACTTGGAGATTTTGGTTCGAAAATATAGGCGATGGCCTTTACAAAATGTGGAATATGAATATCAAGTTGTTCTTAAATGGCTTTTTTTGCACTTTCATTAAAATTATTGCAGAAATTGCAGTTGAAATTTATATGTTGTTTAAAGTTTAGAAACGTGTGCCGAATGTCAACTTTATATTAGTATTCGAGATACGTATTTACTCTATTTTCTATGACACGTAATTTGTACTTGAAGGGACCCTATTTGTAAGACGTTTTGAAAAATCTATAGAAAATAATAAAACACTTTTGTCCGTACAAAGTAATTTAGTATTATTTCGCTTTCCGTACAAATATCACCGAAGCCATTAATCAGAACAAAATATTATTCTATAAAAGGGAAAATTTATTCTAAAATGAAGTACATAATTACTAAACTTTAATATTTTTAAAGCTCTAAGAAACGGTTCCCAAAATCAGGTATTAAAACATACCAATATAGGTACCTTGGTCTTCAAGCAAAGTACTTTGATCTCTCCGTCATATCGTAGACTGCCAAGGAACTGGATTTATAAACATCTGAGACACCGATCCCAACATACCTGTAAGCAATACAAATTCTATTACTTCTTCGAGAAACTTGGTCATCCAAACGATAAATTCTGATGAATTTGAATCGAAGAATTTGCCAAGTAAAAAGATTTTTTGCCGTTTTTACGCTTCTTTGCACAGTTACTTCATCTTTAGTGGAGTTTCTGACGTGTTGGAATTTTCTATTCGAAGACAACCAATGGATCCAATTAGGCCAGGAAAGCCTTTGAAAGTGGACTTACTCTTTTCTGTGACTGAAGTAAAATATTGAGCAATCATATAAAAAAGAAAACCCTAGAGTATATCCAGTGTGTAATTGACAAGTTTTTTTTATATTTTCTCTTTATAATAATGTGGCTTTTGTTTATATAACCGACTTCATACTGGGGACTCAGTAAGTGGTCAGGAGCAAGGTTCGATGACCTTTTCTGTGAAATACGCAAAATAAACTTTTGACTTTCAATACTAAATGAGTCGAGGTTGTTTTTGAACAAGTATAGAGGCACAAAAAAATAATTTTCAATGCAAGTGCTCGTAAAGACGTATTTTATATGCTTTAAAATTGTTGTCAAAGTCAACTTTACCACACTAGTGTTTCATTTTTATTTATTGTAGAATAGTTGCCAGTCTTTTCTTGTGTACCATAGATAGACTTGACAGAAATGAGCTACAAACGCATCAAACTGAAAGTAGCTTATTTCCGTCAAGTTGGCAACTTGCGTGGCAAGAAAAAGAAAATGAATGCACGCCTAAAGTTCGTTTGGAGTGTTTATTTTGTTGTTTGTTTAATTTATTTATTCTCACTATGCACTCGCTTGTCGCTCGCGTTTCAAATCGTTCCTCGTAAGCTACTGCCTCCTTACCCCACTTATAGCATGAACTACCTACTATTAATGCAGAAAAAACACAAAAAAGCTGAATTTGATCTTATTAAAAATAATGAGTTTATAGACGGAATTGAGCTTATCCTAGCAGAAGCGGACATAATTGAAGAACAAATTATAGAGAGCTCTCTAACACGGAAAGAAAACTTGGAGGACTTATCTGATATTTGCTCTATTGAAAAGGAGCAAGCAGAAGAAACTATGTTAAGTACTGAAGAGTATGTAGATACTACTGGGGAACCAAACAGCACCGCAGAAGATAGTTTGACCAGGAGGGAGGGTCTCTCCGAAACATTATTTGATAATGTCGTTATTGTTAGCGATGAGAATGGAAGAAATTACGGCAAATTGATCAGAAGACTTATGTGCAACAGTGGTGCCAATGCAGTGTCAGTAATAAACCACTGCATGCCATTTGCGAGTTTCACAGATATCATTCGTGCCACTGAACTCTTAGTACAAGGTTACATACAAGGTACAAGGGTACATTATTAGACTAGGCTTTCCACTCTTGACTAATGAAATAATGTTCAAAGTAAGTTTTTCAAAAATTCTAAAACATTGTACTCAATTAGGAATCAATTTGCTGATTTGTTCGTTGCCCTATGACTATTCGAAGAGTTATTCGTTTAACCAATTAATACATAGGTTGAATACGTTTTTATATAATTTAAATGCAGCTAATAGTAGCATTGACTTTTTTGACATCAACGATTTATCTGTCTTGACTCATAGGAACAAAACAATTATGTGCAAACTGTTGGTGAACAGATTATACAATAATCACATCAATCAGAGTAATCTTATTACTTTGGCAAATAGTAGCGTGGCTGTTGGTCACCCCACGGAACACATCTTACAGGCCGAATTTCAAAAATTGAACCTTGTTTCTAATGACAAAGCAGAAAGTTCTTTTTTAGGGGTGGATCTAAGAAACTTAACTGCATTAACTTAATTCACCAAAATATTCAAGGACTCTCTCAAAAAGAGTTAGAGCTGGGTCTACTTGTTGATAAATATAACGTTGACGTAATTTGTCTCACCGAAACATTTCTCGTGGATGATGAACATAGCTTTGATTTTATTAATTTTGATGCGGTTAGTCAAATGAACAGGAACCGTAAGAAAGAGAAAGGTGGTGTTACCATCTTTGCTCGAAAAACGTTGCAATGTAAAAACAGAAAGGACATAGTTGGTCTATCTGTTCTAAGACATATAGAAATTACCTGCATTGAAGTATGTAAATTGGTAATCATTTGCATCTATCGTCCCCCTAAGGGAGATATAAAAACATTTTTTAAGGTTATTGAGGATATACTTCGTAAAGTCTGTCAATCTAATGAAGAAATAATCATTTGCGGGGATTTCAACATAGACATAATTGAAGAAAACAACAAGAGTAGCTATTTTTTAGATTTATTAAATACTTTTGGTCTTCAAAAAAATTTTTCAGATCCCACGCGAATAACTGATCACTCGGCGACATGTTTAGACAATATATACACAAATTCTAATGACAAAGTGGTAAACACAATTATGTTAAGTGAACTATCTTCTGACCACAAAGGACAGTTTATGTCATTTAAAACGAAACGTGAGAAAATTAAAACGCAGATAAAAGTCAGACCAATTTCTGAGGCCAAATTAACATGTTTTAACAACAGAATTAGGAAACATTGTTTAGTAAATAATCCAATAGACATAAGTAACTCAACTGACATTAATACGAACATGGAGTATGACAAACTATTTCATGGTATCATGACAGAATTTAATGACATTTTCAAAATTAAGACAATTAATAAACATAACAAATCAACCTTTTGTGACTGGGCTACAAAAGGTATTAGAATAAGTAGAGATAAACTTTATAATTTGTATTTTATGAAAACTTACAATTTTAAGCCTGACTTCCTAAGCTACGTTAAAAGCTACAGTAAAATATTTAAAATCGTTTGTACCACGGCCAAGAAAATATTTATTGGTGCTAAGATTGTCAGTGCTACTGACAAAATAAAGGCAACATGGAATGTAATTAAACAAGAGACTGGCAAAAATAAAAATAAAACTAGTTCTGACATAAAAATTAAAAAAGGTAATCTGTTAATCAATGATAAAAAAGAGGTGGCTACTGAACTCGAAGATTTCTTTACAAATGAGCCCTCAAAAATTACCAGCTCACTTGGGTCCGACCCTTTAAAAGCCAGACGCTTGTTGCAAGAAAACGTTAAATCAACCAACAAAACTTTTAAATTCAAAAATGTTTCTGCTAGCCAAGTGATAAAAACTTTTAAACAGCTAAATATGAAGAAAACTGAAGATTATTGGGGCATGTCAGTAAAAGTTCTCGGCTCTATTATTGACATCATAGCTCCTAAGCTAGCTGACATTTTCAATATATCTGTAGAGTCTGGTGAGTTCCCAAATCTTATGAAAGTAAGCAAAATTGTCCCCATTCATAAAGGAGACAGCAAAACTGACCCTTCTAAATACAGACCTGTCTCAGTACTACCAGCAACGAGCAAGATTTTCGAAAAAATTATGCTTGACCAATTAATCAATTTCTTTAGTGACAACGACATCCTGCATAATAAGCAATTTGGCTTTACAAAGGGTTCTTCAACTTGTGACGCCGCAGTAACCCTAGTAAAAAGTGTGCACACTGCCTGGGAAGATTGCAATGATGCCATAGGAATTTTTTGCGATCTCTCAAAGGCATTCGACTGTGTCGATCACACAATCCTACTAAATAAATTAGAATTTTATGGAATATTGAATAAGAATCTCGATTTGATTAACTCCTACTTGTCAAATAGGATGCAACACGTAGATGTTAATGGAGTTATGTCAGCTGGTTCAACGATAAAAATAGGTGTTCCGCAAGGATCTATTTTAGGGCCATTTTTATTTTTACTGCACGTAAATGACTTGCCATTCTTTGTGGAAAAAATAACTGACATCGTTATGTTTGCTGATGATACTTCAATAATATTTAAAATTCATAAAAATAACATTGACTCAGACAGAATAAATGATGCACTAGATAAATTAAATCAATGGTTTTCCATAAATAACTTATTATTAAATGCATCGAAAACTAATACAGTAAGATTTACTTTAAGGAGGGACATACAAGATAGTACTCTAGCGATTAACAATGAAGTTTTACCTTTTAAAAGCAATGTAAAATTTTTGGGTCTAGTTGTTGACCAGAAATTACGATGGCATAGTCATATCGAAAAACTTGCAAAAAGACTTAGCTCTGCTGTTTTTGCTGTTCGTAATATAAGACGACTAACTGACATAAAAACTGCTAAAATCGTCTACTTTAGCTACTTTCATAGTGTCATGTGCTACGGGGTTATTCTTTGGGGTAATGCCGCGGATGTTGACCGTATATTTATTCTACAGAAAAGGGCAATTAGGGCGATTTTGCAATTACCATCTAGGCACAGTCTACGTGAAATATTTAAGGATATTAAAGTAATGACATTACCTTCTATATTTATTTATGTTTGTTTAATTTATGCCCGTAAGAATGTGGGAAATGAAAAAAAACGTTGTGATATACACAATCATATAACGAGAAACAAAAATAAAATTGTCGTACCATTTACTCGCTTAGCAAAGGTCTCTAACAGCTTTGCTGTTGTTTGTTACAAATTGTATAATAAGGTTCCTCAAACGTGGTTAAGTTTTAATGAAAAGACATTCAAAAGACAGATAAAGTCAATGTTGCTAAGGAAGGCTTATTATAGTATTGATGACTTTTTAACAGATAAACATTCGTTTATTGATACTTGAGTGACTTACCTATATATTTTATTTTAATTAACTTATTTTTAAAGGACGTTGTCTTATGTACTTACTGAATAATATTTCTTTTTAATAGTTTGAATTTATTTTTAAATTTAATATATGTTATGTATGCGTAAGTTAGGCATACCTTTTACCTTTTATATAATAATAGTTGTTGTTATTGATTTATATTGTACTGTGTTACTTTAGTACAACTTGTAGAACTTTGACGTGTATAAGAGCGATTTATCGCCCATGTACTGAATAAATATCTGAATCTGAATCTGAATCTATTTCGTATTTCGCAAACAGGGTCATTGAATCTTGGAATAAAATTATTCAAAAATACAGTCGATTTTCACTATAGCATCACATAAAGGAAGGGAGGTTAATCAATGAACAGCCCTAGTGTTGGCAATCGGTACTAACTCAGTTCGCCCTGGTTGAGCGGCACCGGTAGCGGCTTGTGCTTGCTGGAGCGCAGCCACTCTTGGTAAGCTTTCTCCCCCTTCACCCGCCGCCTCTCTTCCTCGATCGCCTGTCGGGCTGCCTTGCGCTCGTCCTGGGTTTTCATCGCTGTGTGGACAAGAGATATCGTCATACCGATTGTTTTGTTATTATCGGAGTTATCAACATTAAGTTCCATCACGAGTGATTTGTTTTCCTGATGTTTTTAGGGTTCCGTACCTCAAGAGGAAAAAACGGATCCCTTATAGGATCACTTTGTTGTCCGTCTGTCTGTCCGTCCGTCCGACCCTTTTGCTGTCAAGACCCTTTATCTCGGGAACGCGTGGAGGTATCGAGTTGAAATTAAAACTATATACTCAAGTCTACAGTCCCTTGAAGCTGTGAAAAACTTCTGTTAAAGTAAAAAGTACGGCCGTTTATGCTGCAAAAATTCAAGGGAATCAAAATTTATTGGGTATTTTCCGTTGACCTAGAACTATGAAATTTGGCAAGTAATGCCGTCTTATACTACAAGTATAGGGAAAAATCTGAAAACTACACATTTGTAATTAAGTCATTAAAAAATTTATTAATTAAATTTCATAAAATATTTATAATTTGTACCAACAAATTTCTATGAAATAGGCTGATGGGTGGATGGATTATACGAATATAGGTAGTAGATATTACTGCGGCGGCCAGGTTAGGCTGCATCAGTTTGTTAGTGGAACCACGAGCGAGAAAATAAAGTAATTACGGTCATTAAAATAAAAAGCAAAACCAAATCATGCAACCAACAACCCACCTTTCATCTCCTCCTCCTTCTTCCTGATCCAATCCGCCAGCTTCTCCTCTTTAGCCCTGTCCCTCTTCAGCTGGTCTTCCTTTGTCTTCTCCTCGTCCCTGAACTTCCGCATCAGCTCGTCAGCCCGCCTGGCCTCGTCCTGTCTCCGCTTGCGCTCGAGCCAGCCGCGATACGACTCTTCTCGCTTCTGTGCGCTGATGCAAGTCGCGGACACCAGCTGTTGTTTCTGCTTCTCCTGTCGAAGCTTTTCGCGTTTCTAAGAGTGGGGTGTTCTAGATATGTATCATTGTTAACTGGATTCGTTTAAGAGGATATGTCACGCTTGCAAAAGTTACTGTTACTCCATGCGGAATGACCCGCAGTGCGAGAGGGACAGATTCCGGAAAAAAATCAAAATGTCGGTTTTAAATTACTAATATAAAATTAACTAAAATAGCTATCAAAATTTCAAACAGACAAAATTTAGATATTGTTAAAATTTGTCTAATAAAATAGTGTTGAGGTCTGTCTGTCATTCTGACACGCTATGTAAAAAAGTGTAGAGGAAGACCTCATTTCAATAATTATTTCTATCGAGCGAAAGTTCTGCAATCGCGTTTCTGTACTGAACAAAACTAGAAAAGGGTTCCGAAATTTATATACTAATTTATCAAATTAGTGGCTTCTTCTAAAAAGCAGGTAATCAACTTCAAAAAGTGCCGTTTTTATCGAAATAGCCCCTTGTTTTATATTTAAAATTGTGCAAGGTATAAACACAGAAATATCTAGGCAATTCCCTTAATATATTTTGTATGGAAACTCGAACGTTCGTTGTTCCAATCGTTGGGAAACTCACTTTGTTGAAAATGATTTCCCGCAAAAAACGGTAAAAAAATTCGGAGTGTGGGATGGTAATGAAATGTAGATGCTCAATAATTTATGCATGTCGTCGGCAGATCGTAGAATAGGGCAGATCGTAAAGTATGAAACCGAAAATCTTTTACCAAAAGTGAAAAATAGGCGCGGCGACGAGCGGGGTGTATTAGGTTGCTTGTGACCATAAATTTGGGAAGCCGAGCAAAGCGGAGCGGAGCGGAGCGAAGCGATGCGACCGACTCCCCTCCCCCAGTTTTAACAGAAATACGATATGCTTGGGCAGATTATTGACGAAACTTTAAATAGTAAAATAAGTAAAACTAAATTTAAAAATATTTTAAAAAAGGGCCTACTTCAGTCAATTACATTACATAAATAATTATTCTAACATATTTTAATATTTTTTATTGTTTGTATTTCTGACTGTTTATGTACGGACGCCACTAGTTATGATACTGATATAAGAACTGCCAATGGTAACCTATTAAGCAGGCGCCCGTACTTCGTCTCAGTTTGTTGTTCTTATGTATTCAATTTAAAAACGATGTCTTACTACTACTTAACT
This sequence comes from Ypsolopha scabrella, assembly GCA_910592155.1. NCBI lineage: Eukaryota > Metazoa > Arthropoda > Insecta > Lepidoptera > Ypsolophidae > Ypsolopha > Ypsolopha scabrella. Next base: position 18,110,387 of record OU342975.1, on the reverse strand, counting down.
GTACGAAAATAAATATATAATAGTGTATAATGAAAACAGACATGTACCGAGAGTATAGCCGATAAACTGCTACGCAGTTTGGCTTCAATATTTTGTAAACAAAAACCTGTATGTCTTTTTGCTGAATAAATAAATCTCTCTCTCAAGATCATGATATGCCCAATACGCCCTCGTACATTGTACAGTGGAGCCCGCATCAAGCTATACACATTGAGTATAAGCTGACCTCTCATTGTACGGGAAGCCTATACAATGAGAGGTCAGCTTATACTGAAAGTGTTTAGCTTGATGTGGGCTCCAATGTACATACTCGTATATTTTACTGTCAATAATGAACAACTTTTTCAAAACATAAGTATTCCGGTGTTTTTATCAAAACTGTAAAATCTTCCATTTAATCATTATCAGTGACCGAAATAGGTAAGGCCACGGGTCAGGGCTAATTTACGGTGGCGACTCGACATGACCGTGTCGGACCCACGGTACCACTGGCCATACCCTGGGGGTACGGTGGATACCAGCTGGTGGTACCATGGGTCTGACTTTAATAAAACCGTACCAGCGAGTAATAGAGCGGGGAACGATCATTATTAGTACACGAGTGATTGAAATCATGTTTTTTTTTCAGAATTCCGTGAACCCGAAAATAGCTTTACTACTTTGTACACGTGAAATTACTGAATGCCGATTTTATATTATGTGGGTCTAGTGAAAAGGGGTACACGTCCAAGTTTTGTGACAATGAGGTATGTAACATATTTCATTTTCACAAAATTTGGACTTGTACTACCCCTTTTCACTAGACCCATATTAGTCATGGGCAAATATAAGGGGGGTGGGGGGTAGGGGGGACCTATTTAACATACGCGGTAAAAGAAATATTTGCGTAATATTAACATTTTGTATCCGTTACGGATTATCTGTGCCATACATAATACAGGGTGTAAATGCAAAGTCAAGAATCCCTTTAGGGTATGAAAGTATACACGATTCTGATGTCATTACGAGAAAAAAAATATACCTTGAATTTTCACCAAAAATTCCATCATTTTTCTAAGCTATGGCTACGCAGCTCACCGGCCCCCCACACACCTGATTGCACCCCGCAACCCGCACCCGTCATCTAGTGGCCAGCGACCAGTGAGGGTGTCCACGCGATTAGTGTATTTTGAGTAAAGGAAATCGTCTTATTATGAGGTACTGGTACTTTATTTAGAGATCCCAGTATTTATAATAATATCTTTACCGATCATACTAACACACCCCCAAAGGATTCTTGCCTTTGCTTTTACACCCGGTATACAAGGTAACATTAATTTATGCAGCCAAATGCTAACTGAAGACTCGATAAGTGCTCAGTAATAAGATTTGAAGAACCTCACCTTGTGAAATTCGTAAATCAATTTATGCGAGGTCAACAATTGCATTTCTAGCTTCTTGGGCTCCCCCCTCCCCATGAGAAAGCTATAGCTAATAGAATTGCTATAAAATCTCAGTTCCATAGATGAATAAAAAAGGGGACGGAGTCGTCGCCGCTAAGCTACAACTGAAGCATGGCAATGTCAGCGATTTAAAAGTGTGTGAGTCAATTTACTATGGAATTAGGCTTACTTTAATGCGAATGTGTGCATGCCGGGCTCGTGCATACACACGAGTAGGCTTACTGTGGGTGTTTCAGTTTTTGGTTGACACTCCTTCCGACTTTTTTGTACTTCTATGCTCAGTTCTTTCTTTTATCGCATGATGCAACTTTCACAATCATTTCCCTCCAAATACCAAAAAAGCAAAACTTACCTCTTGCTCCTTCCTCTCCAGCCACCGTTTGAACGCCTCTTCCTTCTTCTGTTCACTCCGTTCCCTCTCCTGCTTAGCCGTGGTAGTGGTGGAACAGGAGACCACAGACAACCTGAACGTATCCGGGTTCTCTTCGCGATAGGTCCGACTATTAAACCGAGGAGTCTCCTCGCCATCATCGTTGCTTGGCAAACGACAAGACTTCCGCTTCACACTAGAGGAACTAGAAGACGCGCGACCGGTAAGGAATGGCGTGGAACTGCTACGGTATGAGCCGTGCGGGTGCGGAGTCACCTCCTCAAAGCTGGACGCGTCAGTCTGGAGTGACGTCACAGAGTGCGATGACTCTATCGTCTCTATGCATATAGCTGGGTTTATGTAGCGGGCTTTGTTCTTAGATGAGGATTCTGAATCGCTCTGGTAGTTGACGTTTTCACCAGCTCCATCGAAAATGTGAGGGGATAGAGCTGGTTTTAGGTAGTCCTTTCGCTCGCCGCGAGCGCTGTCACCGAAACTAGACATCTCTAGTCTTCAAATAATAAACACCATACTTGTATTAAACCCGAAAGTGCGTTCCAATTTTGTAAATAACAATAAAAAGATGTTAAAACTGCTGTCATAAATCTCACCGACACTGATGTGACAGTTTTGGATTGATTACGTAAAACAAAAAATAAATTGACAGTTTGTATACCACGGAGTACGGATATTTTAAATTTTTGAAGATTATATTTATAATTTATATTTATAATTATATATATAATTATATTATAATTATATAATAAAGTTGTAGCAAAGTCAAAACTGTACGTATGTAATATTTTTTTGAAAGCGTAATTTTTTGAACTTTACGCTATAGAGCCCAAAACAGAACTTTTTGGAATTTTTGTCTGTATGTATGTACTTATGTATGTATGAAAGAGCATCACGTCAAAACTACTGAGACGATTTAAATGTAATTTTTACTGTTTTATCGCAAAGTATTCCAGAAGTGCTATAGGCTTTAAATTATCACAATATCTCATTTAGAACAAAAGCTATCGCTTGGACTATAATTTCTTTGAAACTCTTACTGGGCAAGGGTCAAGTAAAATGGGCCTTCATGATGCTTGGTCATTTTGGGGCGAAGCCACAAGGGCAAAAATTTCATAAGTTTTTAAAACGAGTTATTACATATTCAATTCAACTTACCACATACTAAACCACGCGAAGGAAGTCGCGGGTACAGCTAGTTTATAATAATAATGGCGTCGGGGTGTGTCGACCCCTTCGCCCTCTGGTACGTACAGTGCAAGCAGTCACCGCAGGGCGGCTTGTGGCGAGCCGATGGTGAGTGGCGACACCTCGGACCCTATCTCCAGGGGAAACACACACACATGCACTTACACACACATACACACAGCGACACACCTCCCCGCCTCTGCGCTTGCCTTAACCAGCCGGCCAGAGTGGAGTCGCAAGAGCGGAACCTATGCTCCAGGTTGGAAGTGTAAAATGTCATAACGCCGGGGGCACTTGACTGTATAAGGATCTTGCGCCCCGCAGACTCACCTCTCGACAACCTTAGCTGCTTACATAGTGTTGCCCCCTGGCCACCCCATGGTGGCTAGATAGAGGGCCCACAACGGCTACCCTTCTGGGTAGTCACCAAGCAGCAAGTCACCATCTGCCAGACTTAAATTTGTGAGAGATTTTTGAGGCAGATGTCCGTCATCTCACTACATAGCCCTGTTATCCGGCCCATCTAGCATCCCATCCTCATAGCCCACTCCAAGTCTTCCTTCCTGGCAATAGTTTGGCAAATATGGGGGACTGTCCGTTATTGTATCCCAATGGTACATTGAGGGAGAGGCCTCCATGGATGCGGCCATCTCACATTTAGATTAAATGGTACTAAGGCCTCTTCAATGTTGGCTTCGGCCCCATGAATGCCTTTCAAATGACCGGGTCCCTTTGGGCCCGTGACTGAAAAGTGTACCTACTTAATAATAATAATAATACCGGACGAAAAAAACCCAAAGTCGTGAAGAATATATTGGATGTCTGTGAAAGAAACCCCTGTCTATCTTTTCGGCTAACTGCGCGGTGTATGACCTCTTCTTGGAATAGTAAATATTAAAAAAATATATGGCATGCAATTAATGGTATGTTTGTGTAAATTATTTTATAATTTTAATCACCTAATTAGATAACAATATATATCAGGCGATCTATCAGAAAATATTTCGACAGCAGAGGATCGACTTAACTACTAGTAGGTTAGGTACATAGGTATAGCTTGGCCATAACTGCTGTGCACTCTCTGAGGTATGCGCGGCGAGGCGGGGGGAGGAAAGGAACTAGCATGAGTTCGCCTGAGATCGATATTGTCGGATTTTACGAGATTGGATTACAATATTTTTAAGGATATAAACTTTATACATTTATTAGGAAATATGATACTACTATAAGGTAAGTGAAATAAGTAGCTAAGTACGTTATATTAAAATTATAATTTTTATTTCAATATGTCGTGTTTCATTAAAAAACTAAACATATAATTCAAATCAGCATCGAAATCAAATATAAAAAGGTATAATTTTAATTTATCGTACTTAGTAACTTGAATGATGTGAACTCATGCTACTTTTTCTTTTCCTCCCCCCGCCTCGCCGCGCGGCGCAAAGGCGGTGCACAGCGGTAACGGTCAGGCTATAAGAAACAATTTTTTTATATAGTTTTACTCACAGACATTTTTACTGCACTTTTAAATTGAATATGTAAGTACGAAATGAAGGAACCGTAACTCAAATTCTGTCTTGGTGATGATGCATGGCACTGCATAATATCCGCGTACTTTTCATAGGTACGTAGATACAGAGTCCCAACCACAAGTATGATGTCAGGAGGGCGATTCCGCCATTATTTTTCACTCGTAATGTCAGTCATTAGATATTTGTTAAAACTTTGATAAATGCCATGCGATGAAAATGAGAGTACCTAAACCACATAAAATAAAAACTATAGGATATAAGGAATGCTCACTATAAGTTTTCAATCAAAATAATCAATACATAGCCGTACAAAATCCCTTTTAAAATCACACGCAATCTGTCTTTGCAATTTTGGGCACGTGTCAGAATACCCGCCCAGGTGTTCGTCCGTGAGTCGATTGCGATATTTAGATTAATTAATTTTCATTTCTGATTATGCAGACTCGAACAAATAAGTCGATGCAAACAATACTGTTAACTGAAGAGCTACTTCTTACTCAAGCTCATTTAACTTTTATCCATCTGCGTTAAAGCCTATTTTGCAATGAAAGTTTTAGGTTATGGCAGCTCTAAATCTAATATCTACACGAGAATAGGTGTCAATATGTATATTGCTGGCCATCGACTCGAAAGTCGATCGCGATCCCACCCCTTATCTAATAAGGTGAAATGAAAATTAACCGACCAAATTCATACTGAAGACTCGGTTAGTGATCAGAAACCAGCTTCAATTACCATTTCAGTGAAATTCGAAAAAAAAAATGTTTTCTGCCTAGATTAGGAATTGTACTTAAACTAGTCCAACCAGTAAGGGAGCAATAAAATGTTTTTCGGATTGGGCCAAAAGGATTACTAAATTTTGTTTCTGATCACTAACGGAGTCTCCAGTATGAATTTGGTCGGTTGATTTAATTTCAGCCTATATAAGGTCCTACAATTCAAAGTGAAAAAAAATTAACACATGATACGAGGATCCCCAATAGACCTTACCGCTGAAAAAAAAGTTTCTTGCGAGACTTGTTTCACCTTTCCATAGAAATTTTGTCAGCTGATTGAAACACTTTGTATTAAGAAGTGAAAAATTATTCGATTACAAAATCTTTTTTTCTTTTTGGTTGTGGTCAGTGATGGATACATTATCTACCCTAGAATTATGTTCACTTATTATTGTAGGACCTTATATATCGTGTCTGTACGTCCAGTACTTTTGCAAAATATCAAACAGGCCTAAATTTTAAAAAAAAATCTATCTGTTCCGCTTCAGTTCTAAAACCTCTAAACGGATTTGGATGCGGTTTTCTCTATTATAATCGTTGTGAACCTGGTCAACATAAACTTTATAGGGATGTTGATTAAATAACCGCCAAACAGAAAACTGTCGATAAAACTTTCCTCTACGCGAGCGAAGCCGCGAGCAAAAGCTAGTAATAAGTCAATAGACTTGACGACCATTTTATATTTAAAATTATTCCTAGAACCCCAGTAAGAAACTCCAAGAGACTCCAAAGAGGTCGGACTCAAGCAAAGGCTGAACAGGGGTTTGTATCTGGTTTTCGAGTTCATTTATGCAGCCAAACTCTTACTGAAGGCTCGGTAAGTGTTCAGTAACAAAGTTCTATGGCCCTTTTTATGAAATTCGTAATTCTTTTCGTGTTCTTCACAAACGCAGCCCAGCCCCGAGTCAGTTACTATGGGACGTCAAGATTTTATTTTGCGAAATTAGCAAAAAGTATTATCGATCCGTGTTACTGATCAGTGATCACTTACCAAGCCTCCAGTAGAGTTTGGTTGTATAAATTAAAGTCACGTTGTATATAAGGTACTAACATAATAAGTTAAAATAATCACACTAATATTATAAATGCGAAAGTTTGTGTGTGTGTATGTTTGTTACTCTTTCACGCTGAAATGGCTGAACGGATTTGGATGAAATTTAGAATTTATACCCTAACTTAACACATAGGCTACTTTTTATCCCGGAAAAAAGCATGTCGTTAAGCCGAATAACACGCGGGCGGAGCCGCAGGCAAAAGCTAGTCCTATAATAAGTTAAAATAATCCAGTTTACACTGATTGTAAACTGATGATCACAAACAATTTTTTTTTTGTTGAAATAATTACCACTTCAGGGCTGTCCAATTACGTCATCGATTTTAGCCGATTTTAGAATTTTAGGACCTTATACTAGGTGACATTTATTCATGGAGCCAAATTCATACTGGAGGCTTGGTAAGCGTTCAGTATCACGGATCGATAATATTTCATGCATAATTTGAAAAAGAAAATGCTGACTTTCCATTGTACTGACTCGAGGCTGAGCTTGCGTTTGTAGGGAAAAGGAAAAATAAACGAAACGAACGAAAAGGGGTCATCGATCCTTGATGCAGACCACTTACCGAGTATTCAGTATGAATTTAGCTGCATAAATAAATGTCACCTATACGGCAACGACTAACAGAAAATATAAATGAAACAAGCTGAATTGGTTCACAATAATTAAAAATGTATTTATCTGCATTGGTTACATTTTTAAGTATAAATATTGACTGTGAGCCACTCGATATCACTAGTGGGTAGTTGTATCTGCTGACAACTTAACTCTACAACACCACAGGCACTTTACAACTGAAGTTCATTTCAAAAGTCCTATTAGTGATTTATCGACGTCACTGAGTCGCCAGTCTGACAAACGACCGAACTGCTAGTTTTCAACATATTGAAATCGGAAATAGTTCAGGAATTAATTAAATGTCTTTACTGATATCTTAATACTATCCCACGCTGTGTTACAAGACATATAATCGTAGAGAGGTGGGTCAAATCTTACAACTGTATTATAAGTTTTAACAAATTCAAGATTATTCGCCTTGCATTACAGCATGATCACACAAGTCGATTTTTCACTCTCTAGAATATCTCCCACGGTGATATAAAATTATTAAATAAAGTGACTTTCGTTTATAAAGCCAAAACCATACTGGAGACTCGGTAAGTGGTCAGGACCGAGATTCAATGACCGTGCGAAATACGAAAAATACTTTTTGTGCCTCTATACTTTTTCAAGAACAATCTCGTCTCAATTAGTATGGGAAGACTAAATTTTATTTTGCGTATTTCACAGGAAGCGTCATTGAACCTTGGTCCTGACCACTTATCGAGCCTCCAGTATGAATTTGGCTGCATAAACGAAAGTCACCTTATGTTTTACGGTTTGCTTAAAACACCTCACCGAGACAATTCCACGTTTACGAAATCTCATTTTAAACCCTGATACTGCTCAAAAGTCTAGTGAAGGAAAAACCGACATCAAAAATGGATCCACATAGTTCTTCTTAAACTAGAGGACTGTAAAGTATTTCTTACAAATTGAATGATCTACCGAGGCCCAAGCGGCTAGTATAGCGACTCCGCGTTCGAAGACCGAGGCTTCTTGATCTTCTCCAAGTTTTTGATGACGATGTCGTGGAGGGAGCAGTAGCGGTTGCGGATCTCACACATCACCAGCCAAAGTGACAGGTACTCCTTCTCGTCCAACTCCTGGAACAAATTCAACATTAGGGCAATTCAACTGCAAATAAACAGCTAAAAATTTAATTATCTACTTGGGCACAATTCGGTCTGCAAACATAGTTTTTAAAATTTATGTATGGCAACATACACATACACAAAAAGAAACGTTTCTTTTTCGACCTGTCAAAGCGGGAGACTCAATCAATCAATCAAAGCCGTTTTATCTGGCTTCCTATAATGTGTCTCCGCACATTAGTTCCGCCAATATCTAGTTTTAAGTGAATAGACTCGCTGGAAGTTTTCAAGTTAAAATTTGGTTAACTTGAGTTCTCAAACGTTAACCTACAACAAAATACAAAAAACATTACTAAGTAAGAACACAATATATACACAGAGAAAAATAAACATTAATAAAACCGTAATATGTTACCTATATTAAATACTGAATATTATTAAAACACTGGTAAGTACCTATACAACACACTATGCTACTTTTATAGTTTTATATTATTTTATTCAATAAACTTACATAACGTGTATACAAAAGGACTATACCTATATACAAAAGTCAGCAGAAAGCTGAAGTTAGCGGGACGGGGGATTTGTGCACGAAGAACATCATATAAAGAATACTGTAATCTTTGACACTCAAAGAACATATGATCTACAGTACCTTCATACAAGCCACATTCACAGAGGGAATGATCCCTCACCCTGATCTTTGCCAGAAAAACGGGAGAACATACATGACCTAGCCGGAGACGACAAACTATGGATGTGGAAATCTTATTAGCATCACGGTATTTAAAGAACCACGGGCGCTGAGGAATATCAGGTTGAATTGCACCATAATGTCTGCCAATTAATTTCTGGGACTCTTGCCATGACTTGGACCACGCCTTATCTAATTTGGTTTTCGTCAGAGGAAGAAGATCATGGTGGTAAACAACATTGTGTTCGGAAGTACCTATTTCTACAGCGTCTTTAGCACATGAGTCAGCCATTTCGTTGCCTGAAATACCATGATGACCTGGAATGGCGGGAGATTTGATGTAAAAGTCGTGAAAGTAAAATGAGTTCCAAGATCTAAGTAACGTGAGTGACCAGAAATTAACTATGCAAAAAAATAAAACTGCATGGAGGGTAAGAAATCTATAATGAATAAACTTGTTAGACATTCATAAAACCGTATTTAATTAAAGCATTTTTTTTTTACTTCAAACCGAACAGAGTTTTTCTTCAATTTATTCTAGTCCCAAAAGCTATGTCGCCGAATGTAACGTGAGTTACCAAAAGTTTTATCAATATAGAAGAAAATGCATATCGTAAACTGGAGTAAAAGGTAAAATGAGTTATCGTGGAATTGCCCATTACATACATGTATTTCGTGGGCAGATCGGTAAGAAGCTGTCCATAAAAATCAATCATGTTATTGGGCGGTTCTTCATTGCACGACACGGCCCCGGCACGACACGGCCACGGCCACGACAACGACATAGTGTTGCAGTGCAATCGATAGTCTATCGATAGGCTATCGATACTATCGTGACCTTGGAAAAAAGTAACAATATCGATAGTGCTATCGATGGTATCGATTATATGTTAGCAATACTAATAATCGATAGTATTATTTACGTTTATCAATTAAACTATCGATTGTATCGATACTATCGAAAGTATCGATTGTTTTGCTCCATCGATAGTCCATGAAAATGCAATACTATTGCTTTGTCTAATTGCTTTGTTTTTCAACGCGGCAAGCATAATAATATTTTGGTCTTATTAAATTTCAATTGGTTTCGTAAAAAAATAAGGAAGATTTTGGGAACTGTAATCTGGCAACTCTTGCCAGCCAAGATCGAACGAAGGTTTGTTTGGAAAAAAATGTTAATTATTGTGCGTATCTATCTTGTGAATTTTAAAAGTGGATTATCAAATTACGATGTAATACATAATGTGGTTATCTACCATTTAAGGTTTTAAGTCCCTAATACTATCGAAATTGAATGGACTATCGATGGACCAAAACAATCGATATTTTCAATAGTATCGATACAATCGATAGTTTTATTGATAAACGCAAATGATACTATCGATAGTATTGCTAACATATAATCGATACTATCGGTGGTATTACTCAATTTGGGCTATCGATAGTATCAATATAATCGATACCATCGATAGCACTATCGATATTGTTACTTTTTTCCAAGGTCAACTAGCGATACATCGACTATCGATAGTCGTGCAACACTACAACGACACCCGTGGAAGCATTATTGTATGAAATTGTATTGCACGCTGTCGCACTGCCACGGCCCGACATTTCATACAATAATGCTCACACTGGTGTCGTTGTCGTGGCCGTGTCGTACAATTAAGAACCGCTCGTTGAAACAATAGTTTTTTTTCTTTTGGCAAGACCACCCCACTATTGCCATCTATGTCCATGGTATTACCGCAGATTTCAAATGACGGACAGCCCAATATGGACGGCTACTAAGTATGAAATCCAAAATCTTTCACAAAAAATCAAAAATAGGTGCGAAGACGAGCGGAGCGAGTAGGAGCGTATTAGGTTTCCATGTAAATATATTGGTAGCCGAGCGAAGCAGAGCAGACTCCCCTAGCTTTAACAGAAATGTAATATGCCTAGATTATGATACGCCCAATTCTATGCGAAAACGACACATACATCATACGTTAGAGGTACTCCGAGGTACACCTGTCTTTACAGAATGTTTAAATTCGATGACGACCTCGGATTAGTGGTCGAAACGTTCGAACCACTAGCTAGACCACAGAAGGGGTCAAGAAGTCTTACCTAGTATTTTTTTCTCGTGCCAATGTCAACATGACATGACACCCATGGACGCGCATTAGGAAAACGCGCGCGATTAAGACAAAAATAGATTTATCTGGCAATAAAGATAGACATGAAGTAGTTAACAATGAAAACTGAAAACTCTATTGCGATACGCCTATTACCTGCCCTCCGTCGCACCCTTATACCGCTCACTTCCGCAATCTCCCCCCGCATACTTGCCCACCCCTAAGCACAAAAATCTTCAAATTAAAAAGTAGTTTCCATTTATATAATTTTAATAAAATATTATTAGAGTGCCTGCATTACAACATAATAGGCATGATGACTAAAAAAATTAAATTAGTCCGTTAGTTAGATTATCAGAAAATATTGGACACGTATTTTTTCTTTTTTCAATGAAACAAAAAATGATGAAGATAAAGCCCGCTGAAGTTCCGTGTGACGTCACATCTAGGTACAATTTTACTTAGAAGTGACGTCATTTTCCCCCGCTCCCAAACTTTGACGCACTTTATCTGTCATTTTTTGTTTGATTGACAAAAGAAAAAATACGTGTCCAATATTTTTTGATAATCTAAATGACGGACTAAATATAATATTTTGTTTACCCTGTCTACAAGCCTATTCTAATTTAAATAAATGTTTGTTAACTTATCTATTTACACCCTGTCAAATGGAATTCCAAGCACGTTAGAAAATAACTCTGTCATACTAAATAATACGCAAACCATTTCAGATTGCTTTTAGCATTGGCACGTTTAATACTTCATTGCCAGAAATTGATTTAGATCGATACTTCGACGCAGTACTGTGACAAAGATCTATGCTAACTGCTTACAAGTCAAGAAGTTCTATGTGTTTATCATTAATTCGATGTACTTATACATGTCTCTGTTGCACGCAGGCAATGTAACAGAGAAGAACGTATATGTATCGAGCGAAAAACCGAATCTCTCCATTTGGAGTCCATGATTATTTATTGCTAATGAATAGGAGTAGAGTAAGTTGGTGTGATAGATCATAATATGGATACTCTCTGTGAGATACTTGCGATCTCAAGAAAAATATGTTTAAGGACGTATTGCAGATCAAATTGGCGACATACTGAAGAAGGGCAAAATTAAAAGAACAACTTGTATGATTAGATTTTTGAATGCGAAAGAGAAAGAGGTGTTTCAGGATCGTAGTAGATGGAAATCTATGTTCTTTGCCTACCCGAAGGGAGACAGGCATGAGTATATGTTTGTATTTTTTAATATCAAGTTTTACTTATGATAAAGCGTCAATATACGTAATTCTACTCACAAATTGTTAGAAGTTTTATTGGTTACCATTAACCACTCTTTTGCACAAAGATCTCCACTACTATCTGTTAGTAGTTATTTATTTTATGAAATGTCTTATCGGTCAATAAGGGGCCGATCACACAGAGCGCGTTCTGCGGTCTAAGCAATCAAAACGCACGATCACCTTGACCGCCGCGCCGCGGTTTGTGTGTGTAGAGATCCACGCCGTCATGGCAGATTACTGTGACCGCAGAACGCCACTCTTAATGGAGGATATTGTAAAATGTAAACTAGACTTACAAAACGAAAAAGAACAACTAAACAAATAAATGTTCATGATGTCAACTCACTTAAATTGAAAAATGTATATAATAATACTATCCTGACATTAGTTCAATGAAATTGTTATGACATGCATGCCGAGATTATTAATAATTGTAAAGACATTGTAATTTAATTGTATTAAAGTATTTGTATACCTCCTGCAGGTGAAACATGCTGAACTGTTATTATATTTAACATCTTTTGTAAACCATGTTTGGAACAAATAAATATTTCTATTTCTATTTCACTCTATACACTATACAAGTCCTACAAAGGGTATTTAGAAATAACCCCTCCGAGAAAAAAAGCAATATCCATATTATGACTACATCTACATACTACAGGCACACATTTGCTCTGATCATTCAATAGTGATTGATTACAAAGTACAGTAAGGCTTGATAATGCTAATTTTTATGAGACTGCACAGGTTTTCAGATTTAGATTTAAGCAATATCTCTTTTTACACAACGACATCAAAATTTCTGCAGTTTACATGGTACAATCGTCAGACCAAGTAAAAACTCAAGACGGAGCGCTGTCAACATTGACGTGAAGCCAGTTTTGTAAACATGTGTGCACTTAGTGAGTGTTGCCGCCAAGTAAAAACTGAGACAGATTGCGCATGTGTGAGTTTCAAGCCGTGTACGAACACGAGACTGTCTCACTCTTGGCCTGCTTCACCAGTTACATAGAGTAAACTACGTCTTGACTTTTTACTTGGTCTGAGGTACAATCTATATCTATAACTAATAATGAAGTAGTAAAAATGTCGTCTCTGTACTGTATTGTATATGGAATATTTTTCAGAATTTTAAATAAATCGGGTTATTAGTACTGTACTGAAGCCAAAACTACCATTTTTAGAATTTTCGTCTGTCTGTATGTATGTATAATACATATTGTTCGCTAGAATCGTAGTCATGTAGATCTCGTAGTTATGTTATGTAATGTATGATCGTAGTTTTACATGTATCATAATATGTTAGTGAAATTGTAGTGCTATACTCTATTTCAAATAACATTAGAAAACAGAAGATAACAGAAGCAGGGATTCGAAACTATTTCATACCATGCACATTATTTAATTTACTAGAAAACACTACGGAAAATCTATAATTTGGCTTCACATATGTAGTACTTTATGCAGAATGTTAATTGTTTTCATGTGCACAAATATACAGACAAGGCAAATTATAAGACGTACTTAGTACAAAAAGAGCATTTTCAGTCACTCACTTTTCACTCACTAAAAAGTCAACATAAATTAACAACAAACCGTGTTGCTTAGCAACACATTTCATTTGACTGCGACACGATAATCGGATAAAATTAAAACGTTATACGTTTGCCGATTGTCACGTCTAATGCCACGAATTTTTAATTGAATGCATTATACTTCGTTAAAAAGATTAGAGAACCCTGCTTGTTTAGATCTTTCAACAAAAACATTTTGTAAATTTTGTAGTTTAAAATAATATTTCGTAGCTTGGAAGGTCCTTCTCATTATAATAAGTTAAACATATATGTTAGGTCTGGTATTTAATATTCGTTTAGATGGTTATGCTTTTACACATAAAATGACACAAAACATAAATGTTTAACGTTTTTTACGTCACCATTTCGTCGAAATGTGCGCCATGAAGAACCTATTTTTCCTTCTTTCTAATGTTATATGAAATAGAGTATAGGCTAGAGTAGTAAATTGTAAATACCTCGCCGCGCCTGTTATCGATACTACCTACTAGAAATAGCGGTTACCGAATACTACATGCTATCTGCTATACAGGTGACTTTAATTTATGCAGCCAAATTCTTACTAAATACTTGGCAAGTTCTCAGTAACAAGGTTCGATGACCCTTTTTGTGGACAGGAAGTTCCCTAGGGACACAGCCAAAAACTAAAAAAATGCAGACGAAACCGCTGGCAGAAGCTAGTTAAAAATATAATTACAAGTACTCACTCTGACAGCTCTTCTGTAGTCATCGATGTGCGGGTATTTTGCTACCTTGGACACGATCTTCGCCCTCGATATGAAGTACCGCGAGATCTGATCGAAGAACGCTGCCGCTTCAGACTCCACCGACTGCACTTCAGCCAACGTGTCCTCTTGTATTGATACTCCAAAGTTGTTACCGTCTTCGATCTTGGGGATCATGAACGAGATCCACATTTTTAACTGAAAGGAAATTGTGGTTTTTCGTTAGAACACAACTCTGAAAAGAGTAAAATAAAATTAGCACATTTTTTGCCTTTCTTAATGATTATAATACATGGTTGTAGTAATGACGGGTTTTGTTTGTGTGGCGTGCTTTGTAGCGCTCCCGAGGTTACGCACACTAGAAAGTGCGCGTGCATGCACTTCTACACCATAGCCAAACAGACTGCGTCAGATAGAATATCAGTACCAGATAATTATTTTAATCAATGCGTAACTGTAATAATGTTTATCTAACCTCATATCGTAAAATCCTCATTACGAACTCAAAACTACTGGAATAAGGAAAAATATTTATAATGAACGTCTCTAAAAAAATTAAAAAATTAAATTATAGTATAGGTCTCCGAACAACATAATGCTATAAAAACTCTTTTTCTGAGATTACAGTACATGTGAAACTAACTAAGAAGGCAAAGGAAACTTAGCCCAAACAGCCATGTCCGAAGTTTAATATCAAATACCAATGAGGTTATCATATAATATTCTCTAACACGTACTAAATAATATTGCGGCGTGACAAATGAGGTCACAGTTTAATTTTATTTTCACCCTGCATTGTCTATGGCTGCCGGCGCACGCAACGCGTAAACATGCGTGGTAGACTGTTGGATTTTGGCGCTATAGCTTACGTGGAAATTATTATTTACTATGGTTTTATGGGTCAAACCAAAAGTATTATTTTGCCTTAAAATTACTAACAACAGTGATGGTATGATAATTTGACTCCACCTGACATTCTGGAAATAACAACGGAAATTACGAACACTTTTAGAACGAACTTTTACAAGAAAAATCTAAAATGGCTAACGACAAATTTTATCAAGATTATTATGAAAACAGGTTGTTAGGCATGAGTTTAGATAAAGTAGTGTATGAAACTATACATAACTATGTATTAAAAAACTCGTGTTCTATAAAAAACTTTCCTTCGGCTCGTTTTTTAAACTGACACTCGTGGTTTTAATAACCTTTTTATGTACCAGTTTCATGAACTACTATTATATTACAGTTCATGCTGCAGTTCTAGGTTTTGTAAGCAATGCAAACATCATTACTGTTAAGTAAGTGACATGTACAGAACTGGATCATAAGATCAAGCTATGCTGTTCTTATCAAAATAACAGATATGGAATAAATCAAATACCTATTAACAAAAATTAAAAAATACATGGTAAAAGAATAATAATATACACTATCATTTCTCTTATCCTATCTCTAGAAAATTGTCTCACCAGATTTGAGTCTTCAACCAGCTCTCTGATGTGGGGTTTGACGAGATGTATGAGATCACTGAGAGGCTTGTTGCATGGCACAGTGCCATTCGGCAAGGAGTACACCTTGGTCCCATCTATGGAAGTATTGCTAGATACCTCGGATGAGTCGAAGCGGGCTCTCTTGGCATTTGGCTCATTACTTGATGCTGCTGGAGGCGGAATTGGAATGTTTAAATCCTGGAAATTATTCAAAAATTTTGAAAAATAAATACTGTTTGGCAGAATTAATTTGATATTTTTTCATTACTTTAATTCTACTTGGGATAAGCAGGTGTTTTTGGATGAAGAAGTGGGGTGTTATTTAATACAGTACAAAGTCAAAGTATTGGTCTACTTCCTAGTATTCAGCTCCTGGAAGTTATGACTTCTTAATCCATCCTACTAAAATTTGCTAATTAAATCCAAAAGTTCCTTCTGAAATGCAGAAATGGTTGCTGATAGATTGTAATCTTTTAAAATATAGAATTGATTGCTGGATAAATTGTAATCTGGGCCAACACTTAGGCAACATTTCATTGTAAGAAATTAGCAAATTCTCTTCAGCATTATGTTAGACTTTAACTCATGAGGGGGATCAGATAATCAGATGCATATTTATTTCTCTTAAGTTATTTTTTCGAAGCGGCGGTAGCTCAGAGGTAGCACGCTCTCCTCTCAATCTTTGAGATCCAGGTTCGATCCCCGGCCAGGGCATACACCAATGAGTTTTTCGGAATTAATTTACAGAGTATTTAACACTTACCACTTACTGAATGGTGAAGGAAAATATCGTGAGGAATCCTGCATGCCCTAAAAAGCGCGTATTTGTGCCCGAAGAATGGCGATAGGGATCTCCACCAATCACGTTGGGACGTAATAATCGTCGGTGAAACGCGGGTGTGCCGAGTGTGGACTGTGACTTGCATTTTTCCCGGAACACCTCTGACACCCCCTCGGGGATTCGTTTTGTGACGATATATTTATATATTTATTTATTATTTTTTCACTTCGAAAATACAGAAGCAGCTTCTATTATAAAATTATTTATTTGAATTATTTTTATTATACTTTGCAAAGTTTTGTTAAGTTGTAACTTTCTTTCTTTCTAAATACTTTATTGCACAAAACAAAAGTTACATGTACAACAGGCGGACTTAATGCTAAAAGCATTTTCTCCCAGTCAACCCGACAGAAAGTACAAGAAATGAACAGAGGCAGGCGTGCAGAAAGGCTTTAAGACATAAAAAAAATAAGTGAGAAAAAAATAAAGACATGAATGTACTAATAAATAAAATAGATAAGTAGATTTGTAGGTAAATACTAAATACATAAATTAATAAAAATACATAAATATGTTTTAAACAAATAACAATAATTACTACATAAATACGATTATATAATATTATATAAATATATATAATACAATAATAAATACAAGAATATACAAGAATAGACTACTAGTCGTGATAATTTCAGATTGCTATGTTGACACCAGATTTACTGTATTTTACTAAGATAATGTCTGCGCAAGGACTGTTTAAACGCTTGACGAGACGGGGCACTTCTAATTTTAACGGGTAGATCGTTCCACAAACGGACAGCCGTGACGGCAAAAGAATCGGACATAAAACCAGAACGGTGAGAAGGAAAAGACAAGAGAAGGTTGTTAGAGGACCTGAGGAGTTTACAGTGGTAAATAAATAAATATGCATCCAATTCTAGGTAAATATGATTTTATTCTACAGAACACAGGTAGGTATTTTTTCAACACAGAAGTGTATTCCATGTTAGCCAACATCTGGATTGTAGGTAAATATGTATCCGATTTATTTGATCTCACCTCATGAGAACAGCATTTAAAATGGGTTGCTTTTTTATGTAAAGAGCATCCTAGGGACAGGCAATGCTATAGGAATGTAGCAAATATCTTTTATCTAACCTCACATCGTAAAATCCTCATTACGGACTCAAAACTACTGATAGTAAATATTTTTCATGAACGTCTCTAAAAAATTAAATTATAGTATAGGTCTCCGAACAACATAATGCTATAAAAAAACTTTTTCTGAGATTACAGTACATGTGATACTAACTAGGATGGCAAAGGGAACTTAGTCCATACAGCCATGTCTGAGGTTTAATATCAAATACCAATGAGGTTTTTATATTATGTTCTCCAATACATACAAAATAGTAATGAGGTTACAGTTCAAATTTATTTTCGGCCAGGTATTGTCTAGGAAATGTATTTATTACTTAGTGGTTTTATGGGTCAAAATAATTATTTTGCCCTAAAGTTACTGACAGCAGGAATGGTGATGAATGATATTTGACTCTACCTGACATTCTGGAAATAACGACGGAAATTACGAACACTTTCAGAACAAGCTTTTACAAGAATAATCAAAAATGGCTGACGACAAATTTACAAAAATTATGAAAACAGGTTAGTAGGCATGAGTTTAGATAAAGTAGTGTATGAAACTATACATAACTAGGTATTAAAACACTCATGTTTTTAATAACCTTTTTATGTACCAGTTTCATAAACTACTATTATAATAGTATTATAATAGTTCTTGGGTAAAGGCTGTCGAACCAAATCTTGGTGCAAAATACACATCATAATATCGTCATCCTTACTTTTGAATAAAAAGTATGCAAAAATTTCGTTTTAAAGCAATTGGCGCAAATTTATTAGTAATAATTAAGTTTTCACATTTAAATTCTATCATTTTGATTGCATTCAGTTAACAAACTTAAAGGCGTATTTATCGTTGTAATCGAATGTAATTAAAATGTAAGGCATAAAATAACATAATTTGAATGTGAAAACCCTATTATTGGTAATCAATTTCCGCCAATTGCTTTAAAACGCAATTTTTGCATACTTTTTATTCAAAAGTAAGGAAAACAATGTTATGATGTGCATTTTGCACAGAGATTTGGTTCGACCACCTTAAGGTGTATTTAGTTATTGGTTTTTGGGTACAATTGAGGAACATCCAGGCGATAGTGCTAGCGGTACAACCTGAAATTCAGTAAATAGCTGCTAATGGTGTTAAAGTAATGAAAATCGGAATGATAGATCTTTAGGCCATATGAATCAAATTGACACGTAGCAAGAAAGAAAAAAAAAAATTGTGGTGTTATTATGATGTTATCTTTTTTTTGTATAAAATGATTTTTTTGGTCTGAAACCTATCCCGTGTGGTATCAAAAAGGACTTTCTGAGCCCATCTAAAAATATATCACATCATTACATTTCATTCACTTGTTTTAAATTAAATTGAAAATCATTTTGGTTCATAATCATCATCAGTTTGGGCTCCTCCAGATACGATAGGTTAAATATATATATTTTTTAATATACCTCAAATGATATGTAATATGCTCATATTGAACCTCAAGATTATTTTTTTTTTCATTACCATAACAACAAAGCAAAAGTACAACTTCAAACATTTGGCGATGCTTTTGAAATAAAAATAGACGGATAGCCAATGGATGGAAAAGGTCTGGTCCAAAATAGACCAACAGAAATGGAGATGGACAGGTATATGATAAGATGTACCCAAGACAAATGGAACAAAATTATCACAGATTGGCAAACAGAGCAAAGGAAGGCAGCGAACAAGATGGGCAGATGAGTTAAAACTGACAGCAGGTCCTAACTGGAGAAGAGTTGCTCGAGGCAGGAAACAATGGAAGATGTTAGAGGAGTCCTCTGCCAAGAGCACACTGAACTAAGAGATATTCTATAATACAGAAATATACTCTTAGTTCAGAATAAAAGGCTTATTGTGATTGATTGACTATAGGTACATTTACAGAAAAATATAATAATAGCGTTTGACAGGCAATGTATTCATAATTTAAAAACTTGTTTTAAACTATTTGGACATGCTATAAATCAATATTTGATAAAATTTGTTAAGTGTGCAGACAAAATTAATTTAATTGTTCTAGACACCATCTGTCCTAAATTAGATCTGCTGGGTTAATAAGACTCATTGGCATATTATTTGTGGTTTTATCTAGGTAATACTTACTTGATGAACATCAGCAAAATCTCTATTTTGAAAGTTAGAAGTTTCTAGTAGTTCATTCAGCTTCACAATCTTTTCAGGGAAGCCCTTTATTATAAGATGCTCAGCTTTTTGTTTGAGGGAGTCCTTGTAGTCCTGAACCTGAAAAAAATCCCACTGAAATAACAACGAAATAACGCAGAAAATAGTCCATTGTCTGTGCTAGGTGAACAACCAACATGAAATGGTTAACCCATGGCCGAAATGTTGAGGTTATGTTGACTCACCAATAAGCATTTCACGACTTTAACTTCCATTTTGAGTCAAAATTACTAAAAATAGGCAGTTTTATTAGAAAGTATGTACTGTCAATACACGTATGATTACGGTTAATCTCTCTTCACCTTCTAACTTCACGAATATTTCGCACGAGCTAGCTTGCCAATCATTGCTACCCTATTGAGTTAAAATTTGGACAAAATAAAAGAAAAATTAAACTTTACCTTCTTCGCCACGTCCGTCATTATTGTAAAGTTATTTAAAAAGCTTTGGACCTATTTGTAACACTAATTTGTATGGAAAAATGCGCAAAAACTCTACTGGGTACCTAATTCAAGTTTCGCGTTCGCTCATTGAATTGAATCTTTTTATAGATGCGTTCATCAACATCAATCTAGGGTGCGGTCATGACAGAATAATCACGTTCAGTAACCCTTTACCGCATGGATTTTTCAAATCGTGAAAAAAGAAATGTTACTTTTAGCCCTTGTAGGACCAAAAAAAAATTTAAAAAATATTATAATTCTTCGTTCAAAAATTATTAACAAAAAATGAATTGTTCCAGATATAGAACACCATGAACTCCAGTTACCAAATCTTGAAGTTACGTATGTGGAACATTATGTAGGTAGTCTACAGTCCTGGGCCGGGTTTGAAGACATTGACTCCAGAAAAGATTCAAGAGTAGGAAACGTGTTACTTACAAAATATCAATGGATTTGTTTATAGAAATTAATAAAAATAAAGATATAATCAAATCCAGCGCGTTTCTAGTATCATGGTAAAAATGGGAATAACATCATCGTTTAATTATTTTATTCATGTAAATTGATCCTTTTGTAAATTACGCGTTTCTACTCTTGACTCTTTTTGGGATCAATGTTCTCAAATCTCAGTCGACCTGACTTAAACTATAGCCATTGAAAAAATTTTTTAAAACGTTTTTTTGGTTTGTCTGTTCGAATTGTTTGTGCGAGCATCATGAAAAAATTACCAAACTGTTTTGGGTGCGGTTTTCGCTAGTGAGATTATACAGCTTAGGGTCCCAAAAATAATAAAAGATTTAAATTAGAAAACAAACTCTTTAATCGTAATAACTTAATTTATGTATGAAATATTTTTTACTTTATTATTAAAATTAAAATGAAATTTATCACATAATTAGTATCAATTCCCATTTGTGTACCAGACAGCACGATGTTCCAAATTTGGAATTTGAAAGCTGTTAGCTGGAGTGCATGCAGTTCCATATTTGTCACAATAAATTGTTGTTCCGAATTCGGAACAAACTTGGATTGATAATATTAACATGATATTATGGTTTTGACTTACGTGTTTGGCCGTATAAATGTCGCGGATCCATCGTTCTTTAATATTAATAACTATTTTCACCTGAACTTTTAATAAAACCAATTAAAAACACGAATTGACAAACGACGAGTTGACGCTTATTCAAAATTATGAAATCGACTGTTTTACCGGCCGGTTTTAGTACTTAAGCCCTTCTGTAGAGGCACCACTTGCATTTCATTTAGTAAATTACACTCTTTTGCATGGAATTAAATCCAAACAAATTTCAGAGATGGCGTTAGTAGTTTTATTTGACGATTTGACACAAAAATGTGAGTGTTGCAAATTTGTCACGGTATGCGGTAAAGGGGTAATGTCAGTTAAGAAAATAAACCAAATAAACACATTCAACCGACCCCCATAGTCCTTAACTTAGCATGGTATTTCGTTGTAGCCTGAAGTTAGCCGCACAGCCCGCACAACACGTTTGACAGCCAATTTTTCCCAACGATTTTTGCACAAAATAAATAGAGATATATTTTTGACATTGCTGAGGGTCGTGACCGAATCGTGGAGGTTTATTGTGGACTCATAACTGCACTCGTAATCTATAGCTCGTTCGTTCTTAGAACTATATTCTATAACTGAGGTTGATATGATACCAGACCAGTGTTGGTTTCAGTCTGTATTTGCAAAAAAAGCTATAGTAGTGAAAAAAACCGATCAAGTGCGAGTCAGACTCGCATACCTAGGGTTCGGTAATTTGACAGCTTTGGGAACAATCAGGAAGAAGGTATTTTAAGAAGGTATTGTTTGACATCTGCAGATCCATTCGAATTTCTTTAAAAATAAAACAGGGAGCTTTTTAAACAGAATAATTAATTAAAAAGATCTTCAAAATGATGTGTTTTGCCCCTGGGTGCAATCACTACAACGATACGCATGGGTGTAAGTTTTTCACTTTCCAAGACGAAAGGATTTTGAGAAAATAGATAAAATATACTGGGTGTTTATTTGGACATTATAGGGCGTCATATGAATATTAATATACGTGATGCTTATCCCCAAAAACAGCATACAAACTAAAAATACCAACGGAAGAAAAAGATATGCCCTTTTTCATTTGTCCTAAAAGTCTGTTGATAAATGGTCACAGCGCCGCGAAGCGCTAGTAATTTACCGACTGGCTGGCGGTCGAATCATCATTGGCCATGCACGAAGCATAGAAGTACACGAATAATCACTACTTTGTATAATTCACCTTTTCCTTCAATACTTTACGGGCTTAGGACCATTTAGTGCACCTAACGTGGTAAGAAGCAATATTATGTAAAATCTAATAATAAAGTAAATCTTACCTTATAAAAAACGCGTGGGATAAACCGTACCCTAAGCTTACTTACCCCTTGTCAGATTTCTTTGGCGTATTCAAAAAAGTTATTTAATCAACTTATTTACAACAATTCGATAAAAACTTTCGCAGTTCACACTAAGACACTTATAATAAGTGTTCAAATTCAAAGTGTCCGCCACCCTATCCGACACACAATCGTATTTGCCGCAAATTATCTTTTAGACGTAATAAAATCATTTCATTGTTACATACGATTTCAAAGGCGTCCATCGCTTGACGTAACACATCAACGCCTTCAATTTCTTTAGTTCCGTCCAAGTCTTGTACCAAGTATTTCCGCCCACATACCTCAATATTTTGATTAGAATGAGCACAAATTTCGGGATTTGACCCCTCTTAAGGCCTGCGAAAATCGTGTTTGGAACGAGTCCTTGGCAGTCATATGCCGATTTTCACTAGCGTCATCACTTCGTAAGTTCCACCAATGTTGATGCACATAACCCTACTGTAGTAAATAACGTCTCGTCGGTCCACAGAACGTTTTAGTTGAAATTTTCTTATAACCACTCACAAAATATTACACGGCGGCCGTAATCCGGAGCCAAAAGATCCTGCACTCTTTGGAAGTGGAAGGGATGCATTTTGTTGTTCTTTAATAACTTTAACGGCCGTAATCCGGAGCCAAAAGATCCTGCACTCTTTGGAAGTGGAAGGGATGCATTTTGTTGATCTTTAATAACTTTCACAGGGTTGTGGGGTGAAGACCGAAATGACGACCTGCTTGTCATGTACTTGCACGCGGCTGTTGGTAAAAATAGGCAAGGATAGCCTCCTGGACATTCACTGGAAGTTCACTTTGACCTCTTCCTTAAGCATGGCGCGGTGTGTCAAATGTTCCCCACTCACGCACGGATTATCTAAAAACGTAGCACGTTCACTATGAGCCATTTTTCTCACTAAAAAAGTCCGATTGGGTTTACTGTACAACTGCGAGATCGCGCGCGAAATTTTCAAAGCGAGCACGTTCATACGTTACGAGAATTATTAATGACAGCGGGCGCGTCACGCGCGCGTCACCACCCACCCCCCTTGCGCTTGCGCGCCCTTTTTCTACCCCATACACCTACGTTGAAGGTCGTCCTTCACCACGAAAATGTCTCGTAATAACGAGTTCTCATTGACGGGCGTTGCTTTCACCGCTCTCACAGAGTTTTGTGATACGAGGCTCACAGCTGTTTTGACACGATAACGCGGCTTATCTATCAATGAAAATAATTAGCGGGTTGCAATTTGTATTGAGTTTATTTTTATCAACGCTCGCTGAGAATAAATTACCTATGTTGTGCCGGCAATTAAATGAAGTAGTGTGACAATAATAACAGAAAATCGTGGACATATTTTGAAAAAAAAAAATTTTTTTCATTTTTTTTTCGTCGTCAGTATCGTTTATATAACCTACCCTATGACGGAATCGACTGACCAAATCAACACCCTGTACAAGGTTTGTTTGAGTTGTTTTATTTTTACCAAGTATTTTTTTACAAATATCATCTATTTGTTTATTTAGGTAGGTACCTAGGTATCTATTTTTAGTATTCATTGGATCCTTTTGCAATTCCAGGCGAGCTGATAGAATTCCTTCAAAACATTCACGGATTTGCAGTTGTCATTATAAAGATGGTAAAAGAGAAAACTATCGAGATTTTCAATTTTGAATCTCCCCAGAAAACTGTGTATAGAAGTACCAATAATACTGAATAACATCGGTTTATCAGCTATTTTTTAACAGGTTAGAATTAAAATATACTGTGGGTGTTGATTTGATCCACAACTTGCGTCACATGAATATTAATATACCTACATGATACTTATTCCAAAAAAAAAATCCAAAGACAAAGTACTTCTACCAGCTTCGTTCCTCATGCAAAGTAAACATTATAAATAGGTAATTTTTCTTTGTTTTCTCTGCAAACCCATCCTAACACAAATATATTTTTGTGCGTGACTTTATTTTTGAGATCGACCGAACGTGGACACTGCGCCGCGAAGCGAAAGTCACCAATCACGAGACAGCAAATCCACGCACCAGGTACTTTCCCCGTCGCGGCCGCCCGCGTGAGTTTTTGAACGACTATCAGAATCGGCTCTAAATAATGTGACTCGTTCGTCACGTCTTCGTCAAACAACGAAAGAGACAAATGTATACGAGTAAGTGAGACAAATAACAGGTATCCTGCTCACTCAAGTAAGTTTGTTCCCTTTGTCGTTTGTCGAAAACGAGTCGAGGGAGCCCCAAACGGCTTTACTCATTTATCAAAGTACTATGTGGCTTTACTTCTAGAGTTGCAGAGCTACAAGTAAAACTCAGTGTCGGTTGCTAGCTAATAGTTGCTATTCACCAAAAACAGATTAAAAATCACAGACATAAAAAATGAACTTCCAAAATAATCTTTAATGGGTATTGAACTATTTACGAATTGTGAAGTCATTTCAAGTGCGAACCTATCCTTAAATAAGCGGATATGTATGTTTTAGGCGTTAAGCACTTGGTTTGGCAACTGAGTTTACGATACAGAATTAGGGGGCAGATTTATAAATTTTATAATGAACGAACCTAAAGTTTTCTTTTTTTATAACCGGTTTTTACCGATTCATATTTTGTGGTTAAAAGGAGCTAAATATCGTATAATGATAAAGCAGCTAAAAATAATAGTTTAAAGTCTACCTATTAAAAAGTTGTCTTGGACGCCTCCCTCGCGGCAAGTAAATTAATGATCTGTGATGCAAAGAGTACCACAGAGTAGTAGGTAGAGTAGTACCACTTGTGATGTAAAAAATAATTTAAGAGGAGTTAGGTTATGTTATTGAAATTATAAATTACCACTGAAAGTTTACATAATTTAACTGGGTAGTTTAATATGTCATCGTTTAAATTCAACTTTGCTAAAGATGAGTGTGAAGACCAAAAAGGTTTGTACTTCATACAATTTGATATGACATGAAATGAACACAATTTTTGCAAAGTACCTATCATGTAAATAGGTACGTAAGTATAAGTAGGTATTTCAAAAATCAATGAACCGATATGCACAATTAATTCATTTTAGGAGATGAGCTGGAGAGCAAAATAGAATGGTTAAAAAGTGAAGAGATAAAACCAGGAAAGCAAATAATAGAACTTGATGATATTACTGTCCACGCCAAAATGTTTACTTGTAATGAGGTTGAAATTGGTCATGTTGTTCCAAGCGAAGCTTTGGTAAACATGGGCCAAGCTAGCAACGATACATTAAATGCAGAAAGTCAACAAAGTGACCTAGTTACAGGAAAATATGAAGGTATTTTACTACAAATTACTGAGACAACTGTGTTTCTTTTTTTTTGAGTTTATTTGTGAAATATATTATTTTTAGGTGGACTTAAGATTTGGGAGTGTACTAGTGATTTGATAGAATATCTAGTAAATAACAAAGAAGAAATCTGTTTGGATAAGGCACACGTTTTAGATCTAGGATGTGGAGCAGGAATATTAGGAATATACGCTTTTATAAGCGGTGCCACAGTAATTTTCCAGGACTACGTGAGTGTTATTTACCTACATTACGTATAAGTACCTCGTAAATTTTTACTACTGCTTTTTTTTTCATTTTCAGAACAAGGAGGTAATAGAGTGCGTTACAATTCCTAATGTCTTGCTTAACATGGAAGATGAAGATGACAGAAACAAAAAAATTACAAAGTGTAATTTTTACTGCGGTGATTGGGAATCATTTAATAGTTTGCTTGAAGATACTACATTATTTGATGTCATAGTAACTGCTGAAACTATTTATAATCCAAAGAATTATAATAAACTCATTGGTATATTCTCCAAACGTTTATCAAAATTTGGAAGTATATATGTAGCAGCAAAAACCTATTATTTTGGAGTTGGCGGTGGAACACGACAATTTATTACGGCACTCGAGAAATGTGGACTGTTTAAGAGTGATGTTTGCTGGCAGAGTGAAGGTGGCATTCAAAGAGAAATAATAAAAATAACTCGAGTAAATCAATTATAATTTCCAATATATTTATAAAAAATTGTGTGATCCTCTTTGTACGGCAGACATTGATTATTAAACAAATAAAACGAAAATAATATTTAAATTTCCCTAAGGAGATAATCTTTCATATACCCATTCATCTTCACCTTGGTGCAGAAGCTTACCATCCGGTATTTCACCATCTTTAGGCTTTCTGAATTTGATTCGGTCATGCAAGCGATCTCTTTGACCTTGCCAAAACTCGACTGATCTTGGACGAATCAAGTATCCACCCCTGAAATATTTTTTTTACAAATTATAGGTATGTGGCAAAACAATCGCCATTTTATAGAAAAAAAAAATCTAATATTTTCGTACCAATATTCTGGCTTCGGAACTGTCTTGCCAGGAATCATAAAATCAGCTTCCAAAGCTCGTTCACGCTCCATTAAAACGTCTCTGGATTCAATTGGAGTACTTTGATAACTAGCACAAGCCGCAATCTGACTGGGTACTGGTCTAGCGTAAAAATACTTTGCTGAATCTTCTTCAGAAGTTTTTTCAACTGAACCTTCGATCCTTACTGATCTGTTGAGTACATCCCAGTAGAAGGTAGCTGCTACATTGGGGTTAGCTTCCTATAAACGAGAAATACCAGTCAATTGCGAGTAGGATGCACGCCTGAGGGCTCCGTACCATTTTAATAAATTAATAGACTTAAATGATTGAAATAAAAATAACCGACTTATTTTATAAACTTACTAGCTCTTGCCCGCGGCTCCACCGTGTTATTCGGTTTAACTACATGCTTTTTTCCGGGATAAAAAGTAGCCTAGGTGTTAAGTTAGGTAGTAATCTATATCCATTCTAAATTTTCATCCAAATCCGTCCAGCTGTTTCAGCGTGGAAGAGTAACAAATATACACACACACACACACACCCTTTCGCATTTATAATATTAGTGTGATGTGATTGATAAGTCGAGTATTACTCGTTAACTTATAAAGCCTTCATAACTGTGATAGTTTGCCTTTTAACTTCGTTAAATACTCTACTGTGCTAAATTTTTTTAAATATATCCAAAACAACCATTTAGCTGACAGGGAGAGGGACGCTTGACTTTTAGCACTTTAATGTTTAATATTTAGCAAACGGGTCTCCGAATTAAATTTTTTTTCACACCACCGCTCTATTTTTGAAAGACCTCTACAGTGTGTCCCCGTAAAAGTGCACACCCGAAAGGGGGTGAAACTAGACCCAATTTTATCGACAAAAAAATGGAAAAAATTAGTCTGGCATTTTTTGTTTTTTTTTTTATACTAATTTATTTTTTCGAAGTACTTGTGGTAGACCTTGTTTGAAAAAATAATCGTATCTTTTGAAATACCAAGTGTATCTCGCCGAAACAAAATTATTAATGATTAGGAATAATAGACACACAAGATCAAATAATTAAAAAAGCCATACATTTACACGTTTAATTAAAAAACAGGTTTATGTAAAAATAACATCAAGTTTTTGTTTCGAATTTTTCAGTTATTACTAAATTTCTCGAAAAATCTTCTCCTTTAAGCCAATTTATTATTGCTTATTTTGATTCTACATTTAATTACACGTAAAATAAAAAAAATAGTGGACTTCTATCTTTAAAAGAACTCTTGCTATGAGCGAACGAAACTAGTCAATACGTGTTTTTTAGGAATTACAGATTTGGATTTAAGTCATCAATTTTCCTTACTTTTTACTTGATTCTAAGCTAAGAAGAAAAAAAGATTAGGAAATTAAACTTTGCATGAATAAAACGAATCAAACATTTATTTACGAAGAAGTTTACTAAGATTACAATGATAAATAAATAAACCCAAGATGTACTTAATCTAACAATGATTTCATCTAACGCATCAAATGTTCGAAGTGATCGCCTCTTTGTTGCAGACACATTGCTGCACGAACAGCTATTTGTTGTGTAGCTCTGCTAATCATGCCTTGGTCATCATTAATATCTCTGGCACAATTGGTAATCAGATCTTGTAGCTCGGCCTCAGAGTTTATCTGGTTGCCATAAACGCGCTGTTTCATGACTCCCCACAAAAAATAATCTAAAGGCGTCATGTCGGGAGAACGAGGAGGCCAACCCACCGGCCCATGGTTGCCAATCCACCTGTTTCCATATGCTTCGTTTAAAAAATCTCTCACGATGATTGCGAGATTTTTTAAACGAAGCATATGGAAACAGGTGGAATTCATTGTAATCTTTGTAAACTTCTTCGTAAATAAATGTTTGATTCGTCTTATTCATGCAAAGTTTAATTTCCTAATTTTTTTTCTTCTTAGCTTAAAATCAAGTAAAAAGTAAGGAAAATTAATGACTTTAATCCAAATCTGTAATTCCTAAAAAACACGTATTGACTAGTTTTGTTCGCTCATAGCAAGAGTTCTTTTGAAGATAGAAGTCCACTATTTTTTTTATTTTACGTGTAATTAAATGTAGAATCAAAATAAGCAATAATAAATTGGCTTAAAGGGGAAGTTTTTTCGAGAAATTTAGTAATAACTGAAATATTCGAAACAAAAACTTGATGTTTTTTTTACAAAAACCCGTTTTTTAATTAAACGTGTAAACGTATGGCTTTTTTAATTATTTGATCTTATGTGTCTATTATTACTAATCATTAATAATTTTGTTTCGGCGAGATACACTTTGTATTTCAAAAGATACGATTATTTTTTCAAACAGTGTCTACCACAAGTACTTCGAAAAAATAAATTAGTATATAAAAAAAACGAAAAATGCCAGACTAATTTTTTCCATTTTTTTGTCGATAAAATTGGGTCTAGTTTCACCCCCTTTCGGGTGTGCACTTTTACGGGGGACACACTGTATAACGAGTGATTATATAAGTATAACATTATGGGAGAGAGAAAAAACAATCATCCTTGCTTTACGTGTAGGGTAAGGTATCGTAAAAAAATGTTTTATTTTATTACTTTGTCGGCGTGATTTATATGCATACCCGTGTCAAACTTTCTAGGACTAAGAATGAGCCAAGCCGCAGACAGGCGGACGAACATGGCGAAACTGTAAGGGTTTCTTGCTGACTACGAAACCCTAAAAACGGTGTTAATAGAAACCCCATAAAAATATTTTTATTAACACAGGTAAGCAAATAATAAAATGACCCTACCATCTCTTGGGCTTTCCTGCTTCCATAATTGGTATAGAATTTGAATCCATCTTTCCCATATCCTTTAAGTAAAACAAACCTTGCCGATGGAAATCCTTCTCTGTGAACAGGAAGTACTTATCAAATAAACTAGGTAGATACCGCTTAAGGTCACTCATAATCATATGAGTTAATGAACTAAATTGCAACTAAATAATAAAGTATTAAGTAGGTACCAAATACTGTAGATTATTTATGTAATTTTGTACAGAGGTTCCCTTTACAATGTTGACAAGTAATGTGGCCGAATTTTTATTCTCATGGGATCGGGAGAAACAGTACCCACGGGTGCAATAATAAATACAGTTCATATGAAGATTTGAAATAAAAAAACTTACTTGGACACAGTAGATATGCACATAGCATTAGGTTCTAGAATTTCTTTTTTAGTGCATGCTTCTTCAAACCAAGCCTGGAACTGACCAAAAGGCTCCTTGGATACCAAATGTGACTCAAGAAAGGTCTCATTTCTGTCTTTATATTTAATTCGCATTCCTGGAAGTAATTAAAGGACATTGAATTGGAATACAAGTCTTTTAAATTCGTAAAATTAAATCGTATAAATTTCCAACTTACCTCCAATGTCAATGCTCATGTTGCGGCTTAGCTGCTTTCCAGAAAATGTTAAAACAGATAAACACTTTCTTCCCATGCGAACGAATCGGTAGCTACCTATTTGGGAATTTTAGTTCGATGCAAACCAATAATAAGTTTCTTGCTCAAACCACAAGTGTTCCTAAGTAACTGCTTATTGTTGAGAATAATGTTATGTAAAACAAAAGATAAGACAATATCTTAATTAACTCTTTTGAATCTTATCGTATTGTCAACTGCACTGAACACGCTCGAAAAACGATGTAAATAAATATTTCTCTTCACTCTTGTTTAGAGTCACACACGCGCTCTCCCTCTACTACCTACGCACGCGCTGATGAGAGAGGCTAAGAAATTCACGATATTGCGGATACCTATTGTATGGTTCTATAATTTAAACATTTTTAGTAGGTACATAGGTTAGTTTAATATATTTTTCTACGTGTTTAAAAGAGACAGCATTAGGATCTGTGTTGCTAGTTGCTACGCTACACCGACTGAACGAAGGTCATTGATTAGTCGCAAACACGAAATAGGTATTGTCATAAATTTACATTATTGTCAACGTAATGGACCCACAATATCGGATTTTTATTAGAGGGTGACCGCCACAAAATAAGTACCTATCCTGTCAATATTGTTAGGGAAAGGAATGAACTACTAATATGCCACCCATAATCCATCTTTTGCGGCGTTTCCTTTATGGAAATTGTAATGGTTCAGTACATATTATTGCCAATCGTAGTTTTTGTGTGTACGACTCCCAGAACAATAATATTTGTTCGACGAACGACGTTCGAGACTGCGCCTTTGAGGCTTTTTGAGTATTTTGCGTTTGGTAAAGTCGGTTCTGAAGGGTTTAGTTTTAGTTTTAGTGCTCTCGAAACTTGAATTTTTCCAAAGTAGTATAGGACCTATTGTTAACAAAAAATAACTATTTTGGAATGAAGAAAATTTAGTTTTGACAGCACTAAAACTAAAGCCTTCAGAATCAGCTTTAATGTATCGAGCGCTCGAGGCTTTTCTATCACACGGTCTCGTAAACCTCGAGCGAGCCTCACCCTCACTCAGCCTCGCTCGAGCGCTTGTTGAACACGCACAACGTGTAGCTAATATAGCTGCTACTTTCGTTATTAATACGTTTTACCGGTTTTTCATTTGATTTGACAAGACAACTCAACTCGCGTCGAAAAAAATCATCTGTTTTTTATTTTGCATGTGTTGGCAACAACGTGTTTGCAAATTCTCCTTTCTACAATAAAATAATAACTAATTCACAATGGAATCCGAAGTAATTAAGGAAAAGATCCATACCGAACCCATATTGAACGATCCCCGGTACATAACCTTACTCAGTGTTATTGTGCTTGTGTTTACCCTCGGTAAGTACATATTTCCATAATTTACTGTTATTGCTGGTAATATTTGTTTTAGTAATGTAATTTTAATGTGCCATTTACAGTTTTCTGGTGGTGCTTCAGTCGTAGACGCCATGTGCGGAGATCCGTCTTACTTACCGGTCTTTCTGACTCTGGAAAAACACTTCTTTTCGTGAGGCTCGCGTATTCACAGTACCGACTCACTTTCACCTCGATGAAGGAAAATGTCGAGGATTACATAACTGCCAATGTAAGTTTCTCTTTGATATTCTGGCTAGGTTTCGAAAGAGTACCATCAATAAGCAGATAACAAAATTTGGCTAAAATCTACTTAATGGACGCTGGTCTGGGCTTTCATAATTTTTTTGTTGATATTAGGGGATTTACGAAGTTTAACGGCGAAATCCTTTTTTGAAGAATCCTGTTAGTTTTCGAGAAATTAATTTCTTTATATCACAATTTTGCCTCACTTTATTCACTTCATTTCATTTGCATTTTGTTATGCAAAAGTTGAGTCCATACAGCCATATGTAGTGACTTTTACTGTATTTATATTCTTATAAGTGTAGATATGTGTTAAAAACTTGAAATTTTGAATTTTTATGCAAAATGTATTGCTGAGTAAAATAGTATTATTAAAAAAATACATAGTGTTTCTACTGTGCAAAAACTAAACTTAAGACGTCATTTTGTTTTAACGCCACAGTATCTTTCTTGGCTTAGATTTGATTAAAGTTGTATAGGTATAGGTATGAATAATAATAATAGTATAATGTATAGGTCGAAATCTGTTTAAACTGATTTCTGTACTGGTAGGTTAAAACTGTTCAAAAACTGACCCAGGACACCCCGACTCTATACAGTCTTGTGGTTACCACCCCTAGAGTGTATATAAAAAGCCGAAGGCACGAAGGGTGTGAGCCGTAGCGACCAACAAGCTGAAGGTGCGAAGGCGAGCATGGGTGACTGCGCTTTGTTACGCAAGGGCGAAAGGGCTGCACTTCTCGTAGCAGAAAATCCCTAGTGCAGATTTGAAACTGTCAAAAAAGACACATTAGTACTGATATTTTAAATTAATTCCTGAATAAATCACATGTCACGATCGTTGTAGATGAAAATTCATACTAAAGACTCTGTGAGCAACCCTTTTGGCAAAATCTAAAATATATTTTTTGTTACAAATGCAAACCCATGTCGGAGTCAATACTATGAAAAGTCAAAATTTTCTAATTATGCAAAAAATTATATTGATTCGTAACACTGATCACTTACTAAGCCTCCAGTATGAATTTGGCTCCTTGAATAAATATCATCTATATGTTACAGTACCTTCATTTTCCATTATTCGTTCTGTCTGACTGCTAAAGCTAATGTTAATTATTCCAATTTCCAGAACGCACTAAAGCTTGTAGATCTGCCTGGACAGGAACGACTAAGAAACAAGTTCTTTGATCAACACAAGAACAGCGCCAAAGCTATTGTTTATGTAGTGGACTCGGGCACCATACAGAAAGAAATCAGAGATGTAGCTGAGTAAGTGGGTTAAACATCAATGTTTATTTGCAATTTGCATGGTTATCATATCACATAAGCACTACTATAGTGTCAACCCGTATCTCCATCCCAGTAAAGCAGTTGCATAAATTAGATATGCCTATTCGCTTTCAATATGCAATCAGTCCATTCCTACTACACAGTTTATCAAATGCACTGTTGGTCTTTCAAACACTATTTCAATTAAATAGTTATATATAGCTACACATGTAAACGTAAAATGTATATTTATATAATTAGTATGTAAAGTATACATGGTCCATAGAAAAACAGCAGTTGAATTAACTTGGGAACTGCTGAATAATACCCACTTCAGATACTGTATAGTAAAACATGAAATAAAATCCTTAAGGTACCTATGTTGTCATCATAGAATTTCATCGTAAAGTATGAAATTGAGTATTTTTCACTAAAAGTGTATAAAAGCGGGGTTACCGACTAGTTCAAACAGAAATATGATCTGCCTGTAGATTATGATATGCTGTATTCTACGATATGCTGACGACACCTATATAAACCTACATTAAAAGGCTTAAAAAATAAATCCCAAGAAATCTTACCCACCTGGAAGACAGATGAGACAATGTTTGAGTACATGTACTTAATACATAATACCACAGCAGCGGTAGCTCAGACGGCAGAACACTAGCCTCTCAATATTGAGACCCAGGTTCGATCCCAGTCGAGCATGCACCAATGAGTTTTTCGGAATTTATGTGCATAGGGTTTGTAAGGAAACCTGCATGCCCTAAAAAGCATGTATTTGTGCCCGAAGAACGGCGATAGGCCTCACCACCCATCACGTTGGGACGTAATAATCGTCGGTAAAACGCGGATGTATCGAGTGTGGACTGTGACTTGCATTTCACTGTTCACACTCGGAACACCTTTGACACCCTGTCAGGGATTTATGTCGTGACGATATACATATAAGGTCCTACAATAATAAGTGAAAATAATTCTATGGTAGATCATTAACATTCACTGATTGAGCCCAATAAAGAAGAAAAATATTTTTTTTGATCAAATAATTTTTTCACTTCCCAGTACAAAGTGAATAATTAATTGAATAATTTTAATCAGCTGACTAAAATCCTACTATGTAAAGGTAAAAAAAAAGTTCGCGCAAAAAAATATTTTTTTCGTTGGAGAGTGGTTTATTGGGGATCTATCATCTGTTAAATTGTTTTCACTTTAAATTGTAGGACCTTATAATATATTTTTTTATTTTATTTTAATATTGAACCCAAGAAATAAAAACAGAACACACTTCTAATAAATCTTCCTGACAATAACCATGTCCCATCTTACCTCCCAGATATCTGTACACGATCTTGTCGGACCCTGTAGTGCAGAGCCACAGTCCGCCCCTACTGATCCTGTGCAACAAGCAAGACCAGCCACTTGCGAAGGGCAGCCAGGTCATCAAGACCTTGTTGGAAAAGGAAATGTAAGTTGGGCATTGGTCATCTCATCCATCCATCCATCAGCCTGTTTCGTCCACTGCTGCACATAGGCCTTTCCAGGATTTCGCCACTCTTGGCGGTCCTCCTGGAAGAAATGCCCATACTCACACACGCTGGGCAGGCGGGTTGGTGAGCGCGGTGCCGAAGCTCTTGCACCAGTGACGCCGTTTCCCGTCACCAGTCTGTTTTATATAAGTTTTATATATTATAATTGGGGATGGATATACCGCCATCCATTGGTCCCAGGCAATGGTGGGCCGCCTGGTTTTGCCTGAGAGCTGTTCTTTTACTCTCCCCCGAATAACTTGGGGAGGATTTGCGAGTAAGATGGTGGTACCTCCACAGTCGAGCCCGGCATCAGCTCTATCACCTATGACCTATTGGTCATCTATTAATTGCTAATTGAATATTGTGCTGCAGAGACTTGATCAACTACTTACAACTTAACCCGTATCATTCATTCCACTATCTTGCCTGCTATATGTTGATGAGAACTCAACAGATCAAGACTCAAAGGTTTACCATTACTAAACTAAAGAAATCTTGGAATAAAATTATGTTTTTATTGCGAAATCCATCGCTTTGGAATACTCTAAATATTTATTATTAGAGTGCATTACAAACCAGAAAAAATAAATTAGAAACAAATGTAAAGACAAGAATTTGAAAAAATTCCTCGGGCCAGGATTCGAACCTGCGACCTCGTGTTTCCCAGACAAGCGCGCTACCAATTGCGCCACCGAGGTACTTACTTAGACCGTTAAATTTTTCCACCATACTTGTCCACCGAATATTTTTGTAACTATTTGATCGGCGTTTTTTGGTTTGTAATGCACTCTAATACCCCATACACACCCCATAGCGGTGACAAAATGTATCGCGGACACTTTGAGCGAGATTGTGAGTCTAGTTGTTTATGAGAGGTCAATTATTGTGCCCTATCAATCTACTAACAATTTTCGTTTCCTTACATACGTATCAGGAGCTATGTAACGAGATGGTAAAATATCATTTTCGTTTTAACGAATAAAAAGACTCTATTAACGAATTAACCCAAAACTTTACACTAGCCCCTGAAGCCCCATGTTTTATGGGACTACAGAAACCACTGCATATTAAAGAGTACGGGGCGCGCTGAAATGATAAGGAAGACGTGCCCTTAGGCTATGGAAAGGCCGGGCGGATTGAGCAGAAAGGCACGTAATATCGAACTAAACTCGGAGCTTGGAAAAATATGGCGAACATTGATATAACAAAAGGTAGATACGGTACGTTCTTATATCTTCAACTGAAAAATTGACTTCTTTTTAAACATGCGCCACCGAACAACAGAGTTAGAGCGACAAGCTTCGACAGTGGCGCGAGCTGGACAAACTACACGATATAAGCCCATTGGGCTGGGCCTATATTTGTAGTGCCGCGCGCGAGAAGTGGGGTACCGTATCTTCCTTTTGTTTTATCTAAGACGGTGCACATTACCAAATGTAATTCAAGTAGATGCTGATCTACTTTTGCAGGGGTCCAAGCTAGAGTTAGTCAACAAAACGAAGTTCTTAGGCATTACTATAGACTCTCGTCTTCAGTGGGGTCCCCACATAGAAGGCCTTTGTGGTAGACTAAGTTCAGCCGCATACGCTGTTAGACGGATGAGGCAAATTACTGATGAGGATACTGCTAGATTGGTGTACTTTAGTTATTTTCACAGCATTATGTCATATGGTATGTTGCTGTGGGGTAGAGCTGCGGATATAAACGCAGTCATTGTTTTGCAAAAGAGAGCAATTCGTGCTATTTATAATATGAAGCATCGGGATTCATTAAGAGAAAAATTCAAATAAATTAATATTTTAACAGTTCCTTGTGAATTTATTTACCAAGTTATTAAATATATCAGAAAAAAATATCGATAATTTCCCTAGGCTCGGTGAGAATCACTCTATAGACACTAGGAAGAAAAATAAACTGGCTTTTCCAAAAATTAGACTTGCAAAAGTAGGCACCTCTTTTGTAGGACATGGTATAAGATTTTACAATAAACTTCCAAAGGAGGTCCTTAGTTTTTCAGAAAATAAGTTTAAATTATATATTAAGCAGGGACTCTTGAGAAAAGCATATTATAAAATTAATGACTATTTGGATGATAGTGACGCTTGGTGTCATGAGAATATTGATTGATACTACTGTTCGTTTATTTTCTAACTGATTTGTGTTTCAAATCGTCTGTTTTTATGTAGACTAATATTTTTATATTGTTCTTTTATTATTATTTTGACATTTCTTTTTACATATTGACATGAACATTGTATAACTTACAATACAATACAATACAATACAATATTCTTTATTGCACACCAAAAGAGAAATAAAAAACAATAAATTTTCAAAATATAAGTTAACAGGGTACAATTGGCGGTCTTATCACTAAAAGCGATCTCTTCCAGACAACCTTTGGATGGAAGAACTCTTAAAAATGAAAAGGTGTATAGGCGGTGCACAGAATAACAGTTTTTAAAATAAAATAAAGCATTTTGATTAAAATGTAAATATATAATATACATAAACAATAAATAATTTTATATATATTTATAAATAAATTATATATTTTATATAAATAAATATGTATTAATATAGGGACAAATAGAAACAATAAACTTTAAGATCAAAGCGAAAGATAATGCTGTTTGACTAGGGTTTTGAATGACTGTAATGATGGAGCTTGTTGTATTGTGAGAGGAAGAGCATTCCACAGATGTACAGCTTCAACAGTAAATGAGTTACCGTAAAAGCGCGTAGAATGAGTTGGCACTGATAGGCGAAGATTTCCAGATGACCTCAGATTTAGGTCGTTCTTTTTAGGACGAAACACAAAGCGATCTTTTAAATAAGAAGGATAATATACAGTATTAAATAAAACAGAATAGAGAAGGAAAAGAATATGAGACTTGCGACGAAGACGGATTGGGAGCCACTCAAGCTGAGAACGAAATTGGGAGATATGGTCATATTTGCGTAATCCAAATATGAACCTAATAGAAAAATTTTGAAGACGCTCGAGTTTATTAAGCTGCTCCTCGGTAAGATTTAGGTAACAACAGTGCATAATCTAGAATAGGAAGTAGGAGGGATTGTGCAAGCGCAACTTAAACTTAGCATTTATAACTATTACTTTACTATCAAAAAAGTGATAAACTATATGAGACAGGTGGATGATGTTTTGCTTAGTATTTTAACTTACTACTTCATTAGACAGGTAGACTAAGACATATTTTTTATTTTTTTCTCATGACACAATTTCCTTCTGTCTTTTATATATTTATCCTTTTTTAATACATTGTTTAGTATTATTTTATATAGGTTAAAAAAAACTGTAATAGTATTAAGGCATATTCAGAAAAAAAATACTGATAAAAAAGACATGATCTTGCTAAGTTTCTTGCCCTTCTTCTTAGCAAGATTAATCGAATGGGCGGATTTAGGCATTATATCTATTTATAGTTTATTTATCTATTAACTTATTTATTCATTGAATTATGTAGGTATGTATATACAATATTTTAATTTCTTACTTATGTTAGTATATATTTGGCTAGGCATTATATTTATTTAGGGTCTATTCAGTTTATTTATCAACTTATATATTAATTGCATTGTGTAGTTATAATAATATTCGTATTCCAATAAGTCTTTATTTTATGCATTTAACTTTTGTAGCCCAACAAATATTTTGTATAGTTTTTTTATATATTTCCCGTATCATATTTGTTAATCATAAAATATTATTTTTATACAGATTAGATTTGACATGTAAAACGTATACTTTATGTATCTATTTTACAAATAAACAATTTGAATTTTTTTTTTGGTGACTCATCATTAAGAGGATAGGTTCCGAAAAACCATAATTTACTCTTCCTTGTTTGAAGAATCTAGCAATACTAGATATTTGAAAAAAAAATGTATTTCTGTCAAGAATATAATGCACATTGTAATCGAAACAGAATCTTCAGACGTCATTCCAACATTGAATCATAAAAAATCAAAGATGACTCCAAAAAAAGTTTTCATGTCGAGTTTTAACATTATTTGAGCAAAATTATATTTTATTGTTTACGAATTAAAATCTGTATAAACTTTATTAAACTCTTATCCGAACAGATATTTGATACAAACTTTAGTTTTTTTTTAAATAATAAAATTCGTGATAAAAGTCGTCATTTTGATAATTTTCTATAATTCGTCCCTCTCGCACAGCAGGTTTTTTCACATGGAGTAACAGCGTTCAATGCAATCGGAACCTATTCTCTTAGAGATGTCGTGTGTAGAAATAAAACTTAAGACTAATTTCTAATTTGGGGCGTCCAGATTACATCTGAATGAAGGAATAATCCGATTCTATTGAGATAATGCTGAAGATAGCTGGGAGATTCCTATCTCTATAACCGCGTGGTGTTGGCTTAGCCAGTTAAAGTTTACTTGGGGTTAGTTGCTCAATGTCCAACGTAGGTACACTTGAAAAGCAACATTACTTTGACAAAGTCGTTGACAATTTGACAATGGAATCGATAACAGTAAATAACAGGCTTCTTTTGCTCATAAAACTTACTACTGTGCACCTCTTTGTTTCAGAAACCTGGTTCGAGTCACAAAGTCGAACCAGCTGCAATCAGTGGACCCCTCCCAGACCAATAAGACTGTCTACCTCGGCAAATTAGGCAAGGACTTCGAGTTCGGTCACCTTGGGAGTCGCGTCGAGTTCGCCGAGAGCTCAGCTAATACTGGCGATGATGATACGCCTGCCGATATTAAGACCCTTCAGGATTGGATCTCGAGACTTTGAATCTAGAGAAAGAAGTTCCCGGTCGATCTTCTTATTGGAATGATGAAGAAAATTACTTCTTTCATGGCGCGAGCTTAACGCATTTATTATTTAAGGGATTGTGGGGGCTTCGAAAAGAAAAGTGCATATATCTTTATATTCAAGAACAAATGTTTTGATTGTATTTTTTGGAAGGAATTAAATTGTAAAATTTTCGAGTTGGTTGCGAGATATGAATGATATACTCAGTATGCTAACCATGTATTTTTTAATTATAAATCTAAACAACGTGGAATAAAGTTCACTTTGTAATCCTACTCCAAAGTTGTTTTTTTTAGCACTGATTTATTTTGGATTTTTTACCTTTCGTCGGTCACATCCGCCCTGTGTAGCCCGTAGAAAAAAAACCTGCGGATAATATGACGTCACATACCTTCGAGCAACGAAAGGAAGTATTGTAGTCATTAAATTATTAATCTTATAGAGAACAAACTAAGTAAAGAATGTTTGTCCGTCTCTCTGTAGTCTAAACTAGTGAATCGATTTCAATAAAATTTAGTTCAGTACTTGGAAGTTAGATTAAATATTTCGGGCCTTTTTTAAGGGGCTTTATAATACTAAGCTTGGCTTGGCCCATGGTGCACGATAATCTTATGAGTGATTTTGAACT
This sequence comes from Ypsolopha scabrella, assembly GCA_910592155.1. Lineage (NCBI taxonomy): Eukaryota > Metazoa > Arthropoda > Insecta > Lepidoptera > Ypsolophidae > Ypsolopha > Ypsolopha scabrella. The sequence continues at coordinate 18,069,739 of OU342975.1, read as the reverse complement.
TCAGTATGTTGTCAGAAAGTCTACATAAGAACGCGCGCGGCCGGCACGCATAATCAGTGAAGTTTCGAGTTTTTTTCTGGATTTTACGACAAAGTATTTGATGTAGGAGTTTTTTCTCCTGACATCGGAAAATAAACCATGTTTTCTTGTTATATCAGTTATTTCAGACAAAACTCGGACCGCTAAGACATAAACAGAATAAATAATTTAAATAGGCATATCATTTTCAAAAATAAAATCTATCGAGTGAATTGTAACCGACCTGACAACGGAAAGACAAAGCTCTGAAGAAACACGTGTCCAAGTTTTACATTGATCAGATAAATAGTTGACTCAGTCAGCATATTAAAACGAAAACCGTTGAAATACCAAAGGCAAGCCCTCAAGTTTTGCTTCAGATTCAGTTCCGCCTATGTAAATAACAATTTTATTTTATTTTGTTCTGGCCATTAGATCATTAACTATACTAATAATAAAGTAGTAAAAAAGTCGTATCTGTGTGTGTACAATCACACTAATATTATAAATGCGAAAGTTTATGTGTGTGTGTGTGTGTATGTTTGTTACTCTTTCTCGCTGAAACGGCTGAACGGATTTGGATGAAATTTAGAATAGATATAGCTTATACCCTAACTTAACACATAGGCTACTTTTATCCCGGAAAAAAGCATGTCGCCAAACCGAATAACACGCGGGCGGAGCCGCGGACAAAAGCTAGTAAAGAATATAATAAAAATAAATAGTAAATATTTTCGCGAAATTTTAAATGAAATCGGTTATTTATTAGTATTTTACTGAGTCCGTATGTCTGTATGTTCCGTTTTAACTTAAGAACCGCTCAACGGATTTGAATGCGGTTTTTTTACTATTATTGTAGGAACCTTAGTCAACATATAGGCTACTATAGCCTTTGCCCGTAGCTTCGCCCACGTTCAGTGAATCTTTGCCCCGTTTCCGGCTTGGGCTTTATTATATGAACACCCCTTATAGCTTATGTGTTGACCAGGGTCACTACGATGATAATAAAAAAACTGCATCCAAATCTATGATAGAAATAAATTTCCATATTTTTAAACACTTGGCGATTTATCCATCGCAAGGAGATAACAAATTAAATTTATATCATAACGTGAAACAAATCTGGACGCGAGGAGCTCTGAACCGGGATTCGAACCCGTAGAGGTTGGTAGAGCAACCGTCCGGTAAGCGAGAGGTCCTGGGTTGGAATCCCGGTTCAGAGCTCTACACGTCCAGACTTACTTTTCTGATTTTCTATACCGTAATGATATAAATTTAATTTGCATCCAAATCCGTTCAGATGGTTCTCGAGTTAAAACGGAACATACAGACAGACAGTACTAAGACAGCCTCAGTACAGTACCAATAACCCATTTCATTTAAAATTTCGCGAAGATTTTCAATGTACAGACAGACACGACTTTTTTACTATCTACTTTAGTTTTAGTGTATAGGTATATAGTAGATAGATAAGGGGTTTTCATAAAATTGCCGAAAACGGGGCAGACATTAAGAAAAACGTGGGCGGAGTCGCGGGCAAAGGCTAGATACATACATCAGAAGTATACATTCCACGAAAAAAGCGATTCAATTCCCATCAGGGACGTATCCAGATCTGTAATAATCAATGTACTATAACAATATTAAGTATCAAGAGTACTGTACCTTTTTTTATTAAAACGTACTTTACAGTGGTTTTGAATAAACATTCCCGGTCCCGTGTACGACACGCCAAATTTCCAGGGAAGATAAATCCCACCTACCCCCCCCCCCCCCCCCTCGGTATTCGTGCTTGGCTCATTGGCTTCCATATTTCAAACCCGATTAAAACAAAACTACTACACACGCAGAGATCGCAAGAACGAGCTCTACAAGATGGTATATAGCATTAAGTCCAATAGTCATTAGTTTAGAAGACAGCCAATTTGAAACGAACTTATCTACACTTTCAGTCTATTTTACCTCTCCTGTAAAATTTCCTTTTTGGCGCTTACTATTGTCCACCTCTTAGGTACAGAATTGCACTATGGAGCCCCATAAGTTAGGAGCGGTATTGCAGGCGAAATTAACTGAGTTTGAGTTATTAATATTGTACCTATTGAGGCCAACTGATTTTTGTGTCTGTCAGTCTGTATGGATGTATGATAATAATAAAAAAACCCGCTTCCTAATCCGTTGAGTGGTTCTCGAGTTAAAATGGAACATACATGCAGGCATATGGCCAAAAATTCTAAAAATTGTAGTTTTGGTAAAATACTTACAATAAAATTCTATTTATAAAAATAAACTATTATGGTATTTAATCTACAGACACGAATTTTTAACCGACTTCAAAAAAGGACAAGGTTCTCAATTTGACTGTATTTTTATTTGTGTATGTTACTCCATAACTCTGGCAAATATGAAACGATTTGAAAAAAAATATCTTTTTGTTTGGAAGAATTTGCTTCCAGGTAGGTAGGTTCCATTTTAGTTTGGTCGTGATCTGATCTGATCATGGTCTTCAGAGATAGGCAGCAGAACTTCTCAACGGATGACGGCGTTCACTCGATATTGCGGCAAATATCTCCGGCATTTCTTAACCGATTTGAAAACATTTTTCTTTTGTTTTATAGAATTGGCGCCCAGTTGAGTTTGGTCGTGATCTGATGATGGTCTTCAGAGATAGGCAGCGGAACTCCTCAATGGATGACAGCATATCACTTGATATTGCGGCAAACGCTTTGTACCAGGATGCTGATTGCAGGGTGTTACTTGAAAATTGACATATATCCACTTGACCTTCGATCCTGGCCTCATCACCATAGAACTCCTTAACGGATGACAGTAAATAATTCGAGATTTCGGGAATCACTTTGTGTCAGTGTGTTCATTGCAGGATATTACTTGAAAATTGTCATTATGTTACCTGACCTTCGATCCTGGCCTCATCACCATATAAATCCTCAACGGATAACAGCACATAACTCTAAATGGCAGTGATCGCTTGGTGTTAGTAGGCTAATTGCAGGATATTACTTGAAAATTGTCATGCCACGGGTTCTTTGAATTTGATGAAACGCCTCAAATGAATCAATCTCATTGCTCACTGTAGTCTACCCTTCTTTCACAATTTAATCCGTCAACACTAAAAGGCTTGAAATAAAGAAACTTTTAATAAAAAAATAATAACCGACTTCAAATATTATAGCAGACATTCACTAAAAAGTTTAAAATAATTATTACGTACTGACCGATGGTACCAAAATAACACTTTTGCTGACTTCTTTCTTCCTGAAACATGTGTTATCTAGAAGTCGGCGCATTCCATAAAGTATAGAACACAAAAACCAATATGAGAGCGCCGACTTCTAGAGAAAATGTGTTTCAGGAAGAAAGAAGAAGGCAGAAGTGTTATTTTGGTACCATCGGTCAGTATGTAATTATTATAAACTTTTTAGTGAACGTCTGCTATAATTTATTATTATAATTTTCAAGTTTATTTACTACATAATATATAAGTAGGTATTTATTATATGAAATTGGATTTGTTCATTAATATATTATTATGTATTTATTAATTTAATTTAATATGACCATTAGTTTTAGAATACTAACATTTAAATGTTTATTTAATTATTATTTTTTCGCTACCCAAACATTGGCTGGAAAAAATAGTTTCTAGTGATTGTAGAAAATAATGTTTTCGAAACTCTATTTTTTATTTAAATTGAATTTTTGTACAACAAAGTGTCTATTCATTCAAATGTTTGGCTGGATTGAACCCTTCAACACTCCAACAAAAGCTTTTCGAAGGAACCACTACAGAAACCGTGACGAAAAGAATGCATGCTCCTCCTCCCTGTACCGTTATGTGTAATGATGCAACGATGACGTCAGCGATACTTGTGAACATCAAAACCAATATTGATTGTTCTTATTGTTATTTTTGCATATTCATATTTTCATAATTTATTCATTGACAGGTATCAATAGAGAAAAGGGTTACAGTTACCGTGATTTTAAATGAAAGGATTTTATCAAAGGGTTAAAGAACAACCAACCGATTGATTTTTGCACAAATGTGACGATCTGTGATGGTATCGATAAAAATTAACAGATCCATAAAAAGATATGCATATTCATGAATGTTCCATAAATTAACGGTTGCACGTGCTATCTAAGGAATAAAAGGGAATATTAATTTAATCGTCAGTTGAATACCGAGAGATACGCAAAGGTTTTTACGATAAAAATACTACTAGGGTTTATTTTTTTAACGATTGTAGTTTCTTGTGCGTCCTTTTTTGCGTTTAACTTTATAGGTACTCTAGATTCAAGAAATATGTGTAAGTAATAACTACATATTACAATCGTAATAAAATGTCAGTAATAATAGTGTAGATATGCCGTACCGGTATCCAGAAATACATGGTCGGAATGACGGTTGGTCTTGTCTCCGCGGTAGTAGACAGTAATGTCAGTCTCATTAACGAAGGGTTAAAAACAATTTCCAAGTTACTGAAAAACTTTTAATATTGATCAAAGTAAGTAATGCCGCGTCGTGTCATCGCACGTTCCCTGCTCTTCTTAATGGTGGCTATTTCACGAATGGACCATAATTTCGCCCGATGTTATGTGCCCAATAAAATAATTAATGTCGTCGACCCAAGACATTAAAAGGACCAATACGTGAGACGGAATGACTGCGGTGGAGTTCCAATCATTTTGATTCGCGGCTGTCGCCATGTTTTTTTTTTTTTTTTTTCATTTAGGCCTTAGCCATGTGAGTTCTAGAGTAGGATCACCTTTATAGGCAATTTTGTAAGGATTATTAATTTTAAACTGTTAATTTCTATGAATTCATACCAAGGGGTTTTATAGGCTTTTATAGGCGCAATAAGAAAAATAACCCGTGCTTTACGGCCTATCAGCAAATTTATGTTAAGTACCTTTATTAAAGCGAAATACCCCTCAGTCACGAAATCTTAATTTAATTTACGGGACTAAAGACCCTAAAAACAATGGTATTCTAAATAATTCTAAATAAGTCTACAAATTATGAATTTGACGGAAGATGAACTTCCAAATCGAAGAAGAAGCACCAGCTAAGAAAGGATTTTGTAAAATTCAGTTACTCCTTTAGCACGGGCGGATCAGTGGCCAAATGGCTATGTACTTATGTATCATCTCAATGATTAAGAATAGAATATTATTCATTTATCTCAACAAAAAGGAGTCAGGAGTCTTTGTGAAACAGATCATCTTCACAGCGCCGTTTTTCAGAATTTCCCGTTCTCGCTGATTTTTGACATAGCTGCAGGTAGATTAATAAATAAAATTAGCATGTATTCAATTCAAACAAGTTGATGAAAAACGACAAAATAGACAGTTTGACAATTTTGGGGGTTGTTATAAAAAAATGAATGGTACGGCCGCGCCGCTTTTTAGCTCGACTTGGCGGGGGCTCCCAGACGTGCCTCCAGATATTAGGTATGATCTGATTGACACTGTTGTAAATAATGGTTTTATTACATTTATGCATTCATATATAAAAAAATTGAATAATGCAAAACTGGACATGTTACACGGTTAACAAAGACTTTCGTGGCAGATCGTTCCAAATTTTTGTAGCCGAATATTTATAATTCTCTAAATCCGGATGTTTTGGAACGATCACGAATTGATCACGATTAAGTGCCTTCTTCTACGAGAATAAGTATCGGTAGTCTATACAAACTTCATGCAAAAATACATATTATTATACGTACATGTATGTAGACATACATATTGACTACGTTCATATTTAGGATGCCTTTCTCATTGAGTCATGGTATAAACATGTTGACAAATTACAAAGTAGTCACATAAGGTCTCATATTCTGAAACTCTCTGTATTTTCTTAATCAGACTTAAGAAATGATTCCCCTGTAATTTGCTGAGCGCGTCCTTCGTAATAATCGTTATTAATATTTCGGCTACTGTCCCACGTAGCCACAATTTGGCCGAAACCAAATTATGTTTCTGCAATATTGGTGAAGAATCCAATGCAATAAAATTATAATTAAAGTCATTAGGTCTTAAGTATCCATTATGTCCGATAATAAGTTACTTATGTTGATACTTATTGCTGAATATTTTTCATTTGGGCTTCTACAACGTTTTTGAGAGTTTAACTAGCTGTAGACCGCGACTTTGTGTGCGTGGATTTCGAATAAGTTTAAACAATTTCTCCCAGAGTTTTAAGGCATTGGACAACTGACAAAATATTAGCATCACTAATTCCCGTATTCGTCTGTATATCGAGAATCACAAACAGCTTCTTTTTCCAAAGTTTCATCCAAACGTTTCAGCGCCTTTCAAACATTTTAGCGCCTTTCGTATACTGATAGTTCGTAAATTCCATTCCTTAATTTAAACATTACATTTATGGAATTCCGACACAAACCTTCATCCTCTTTTTTACCCTCCTTGGTGATGATTTTACAAAAACGCTGAAACATATCATTCTTTCAATTAAAAGGTTAATAAATACCAAGTTTTCATATTCCTTACTACGAAAATAATGAATTTCCCATACAAATTTTTATCCCCTATTTTACCTCCTTTAGGGGTTAATTTTCAAAAAATCCTATCCTATCTTAGCGGATATCTACGACACAAAAGAAACTTACTCTCTAAGCTTTATGGTCCTAGGTCCAGCCGTTTGGTCCAGGCGAAGAGAGGTCAGTCAGTCAGGGTATTCCAAGTTCCCGGTATAGCAACAAGTAGGACTCGTAAAGTCTCAACCTTTTCTCGTGTGAACAGTGAATAAGTCACAATTTCATCACACGAAACCTTCTCTACACAACAACAAAAGCCATAGACATCTATTTTCCTAACCCTGACCACCACCGAAGTCCATTCAGCACAAGAAAGGGAAGCATTTTAATGTTTCAATATTGACACGGATAATGTTCCCACGGTAAAGAGGCCTGCACACTGCACCGAAACCCGTACGGCTACGTCAGACTTGTGCTACGTCACTCTTATGGATTTCGTTACAAAATAAAAGGTAACAAAGTAATCTGCATCATCTGGCCAGAGGAATGGTACCTGAGTATGCGAGAAGGGTTGTGCGTACACGGATGTATGTTGTACTGTATTTAATGCTTCCATCCATCCATCCATTAGCATGTTTCGTCCACTGCTGAACATAGGCCTTTCCAGGATTTCGCCACTCTTGATGGTCCTCCTGGAAGAAATGCCCATACTCACACACGCTGGGCAGGCGGGTTGGTGAGCGCGGTGCCGAAACCCTTGCACCAGTGATGCCGCTGCCCGTCACCAGTCTATTTTATATAAGGCACGGCAATTGGGGATGGTTATACCGCCATCCATCGGTCCCAGGCGATGGTGGGCCGCCTGGTTTTGCATGAGAGCTGTTCTCTTACTCTGCCCCGAATAACTTCGGAAGGATTTGCGAGTAAGATGGTGGCACCTCCACAGTCGAGCCCGGCATCAGCTCTACCACCTAAATTTAATCTTATTTAATGCTTATCCAAATATAATACTAGTAGGTATTAGAAAATATTGAAATAAATCGAAAATTGTAAATATACTGCTCAAAACAATTAGCGGAATAAGATTTCAAAGTAAAATAAATAAAAAATCTTTGGTTTTTTATTATAACTGCCCACTAAATATTAAAGTGACATGGTTAATGAAAATAAGGAACAAAAGAACATCAGCGTTTTTGTAAGCAGTTCTTAATACGGTGGCCAAGAGTCTATGTACAACCTAAAAACAAAGTGACGCCATTCAATTTTCTTAACTTTTTAATTACAAAAAACCGATTTTAAGTGCCCTTTCAAATCTTCTGAGTGCTGTTATTGATTGAAATGAGTGTAAATTTGGTTAAGAAGCTCATTATACCAGATCTGACTGAAATCCAAGTCTCCCGAGCTGTCACTCTGCTTCAAGAGGGTCGAACTATGGCACATGTAGGAACTGACCTAAGAGTCATCCCTTCTGTCATCTACAGAGTATGGAAGCGGTATCTAGGTGACGGGGGAATACTCAGGAAGTGGTGGTCACTGGTCAGGGTCAAAAGAAAAAAACCACTCCTTTGCAAGATCGCTACATTATCAATAATGGTAATTTTTTCCTTGTTAATTTGTTAGTTTTTTAATTTTACAAAATTTAGAAATTAAACGTTTTAGGCGTAGAACAAACTGGTGTTCAAAAGGTCCGTCACAGAAATGTTTGAATATTCGTCTTCACTGACTTTTAGAATCGTGTATGACCTCCATGAGCCCTTATCACAGCTTGACAACGACGCGGCATGCTTTATATGATCCTCCGAATATCTTCCTGCGTAATTATCTCCCATTCTTCGATTAATGCTTGAGTGAGCTGCTGCAGTGTTTGGGGTACAATAGGACGTTTCCTGATGCGTCTATCAAGCAAATCCCAAATGTGTTCTATTGAGTTTAGGTCCGGACTCATGGGAGGCCATTCCATTACACGGATTCCATGATGCTGTAAGTGATCTAACGTGATGGCTGCAGTATGTGGTCTGGCATTATCTTGCATAAAAACAAATTCTGGGCCGATACCATATGCTGCGGGCAGGACGTGGTCTTCGAGCACGTTTTCGATGTAAGCTTGAGCATTCAACCGCCCGGGAACAACGATGAGATCTGTGCGCTCGTCCAAACTCACTCCGCCTCACACCATCACAGAACCACATCCAAATTTGTCATATTCTTGGACTGCCGCTGCACTGTATCGCTCGCCTGGGCGTCTGTAGGCACGGAGACGACCATCGCAGCGTGTTAGACGGAATCTTGACTCGTCAGAAAAGAGCACTGGCCTCCAATGTCTAAGTTGCCAATTAGCGTGGCTTTGTGCGAACCGTTGGCGAGCTTGTTTGTGTTGAATAGTTAGACGCATGGCCCGCACTGGTCGACGTGCTCTAAAAATTGGCTTCCCGCAAGCTATTCCTTACCGTCTGGTCGGAAATTTCTACAGCAGTAGCCGTCCTTAGTGTATTTTGCAGATCTCTTGCAGTAGTGGTGCGGTTTCGTAAAGCACAGTTGATGATGTAGCGATTTTCCAAAGGAGTTGTTTTTCTCTTTCGACCCTGACCACGCCTTCTTGAGTATCCCTCCGTCTCTAGGTACCGCTTTCATACTCTGTAGATGACAGAAGGGCTGACTCTTAGGTCAGTTCCTACATATGCCATAGTTCGACCCTCTTGAAGCAGAGTGCTAGCTTGGGAGACTTGGATTTCAGTCAGATCGGGCATAATGACCTTCTTAACCAAATTAACACTCATTTCAATCAATAACAGCACTCAGAAGAGTTGAAAGGGCACTTAAAATCGTTTTTTTGTAATTAAAAAGTTAAGAAAATTGAATGGTGTCACTTTGTTTTTAGGTGTACATAGACTCTTGGCCACCATATTAAGAACTACTTACAATAATGCTGATGTTCTTTTGTTTTTTATTTTCGTGAAGTATGTCACTTTAATATTTAGTGGCCAATTATACTTAAAAACCAAAAAAAATAATTTTATATCACTTTGAAATGTTATTCCCCTAATTGTTTTGAGCAGTATATATATATTTTTTGTGTCTTTCCATATTAATATTATAAATGAAGGCTCAAAAAGAGTAAAATATACATTTATTCATAAAATATTGACATGGTATTCTTACTCCAGAAAATAAACGCAGCAAAATTCTTACTGAAGACTCATTAAGTGATCAGTAACAAGGCTCGATGACCTTTTTTGTAAAATTCGTAAATTATTCTTTTCGTGTTCCTTACAAACGCAAGCCCAGCCCCGAGTCAATTACTATGACGTCAAGATTTTATTTTGCGATATTAGCAAAAAGTGTTATCGACCCGTGTTACTGATCCTCACCAAGCCTCCAGTATGAGTTTGGCTGTATAAATAAAAGTCACTGTATATGTAAGGTCCTACATTTCAAAGTCAAAAAAATTTAAGAGCTGATAGAGTATCCCTAATAGACCACATTCCAAAGAAAAACATTTTTTGCGGGAATTTTTTTTTCACCTTTCTATAGAAATTGCGTCAGCTGATTGAACCACTTTGTACTGGGAAGTGAAAAAATTATTTGACCAATAAACATTTTTTTTTCTTCTTTATTATGATCAGTTAACGATACGTGATCTAGCCTAAAATTATTTTCACTTATTATTGTAGGACCTTATATATTTTTTATTACTACACTGCTGCGTAATAAACATTTCTGCTTACATGACTTATAATAGAACGCGGCTATGAAGTCAATCCTGACACATGCCTCTAGGGTTGTTATACGTTCGATCACTGTATCGATAAAATTCGTCAAGTGTGAGTAAAGTCGAATGCAGTTATCAGATGTAAGTATATGAAGAAAGTGAAAAAAAAAACATCTAGGTAGAGATCATAGAAGTAGTTTAATTACTTAATACTTCTATGGTAGAGATAATATTTATATTCTTTACTTTATTATGTATCACTTTCCGAAGCACCATCACCATTATCACTACTGGAATCGTTTGTATTAATAACTAACTCAAAGTCATTATCTAAAATATTATCCACTTTAATGTCTCTGTTGCAATCGTCCCATATTTTGGCTTTAGTTTTATTCACTACCATTTTCCAATTATTTTTGGTTACGTGATTGCACGCTTCTTCTAACAATTTCATCATTTTCGCTGTGGAAAATGGAGGTTCAGTATTATGGCGTGCCGCATGTCCTTTGATCTGTGCCCATATCAATTCGATGGCGTTATACTCGCAATGATACGGCGGTAAACGAAGTACTCGGTGCCCATGTTGCAGTGCTAGTTCATCAATGACGTATCGTTTTACTCTCGATCTGTGAATATTCATCAATCTAATCAAATCTCCTTTCAACATAGACATACTTGCGTCTACACCTTTTTTTTGAAGCCATGCAACCAGATGGGCTTTTTTCTCAGAGTTTGAAGGTGGCTTATCAACTAACATGGAGTGATAAGGTGCATTATCCATAATAATAACTGATGGCTCAGAAAGGCTAGTCAGCATATTAGTGAACCATTGGGTAAACTTCTCACCATCCATTTCTTCATGGTAATCACCTGTGGTTTTAGACGCAAAGGCCAATAAACAGTTGTCTATAAAACCACAGGCGTTGCCAGCATGACAAATAATTAGTCTGGCTCCTTTTCCGGAGGGGACTTTGGATGCCGATGCCGCCGTATCGTCCGTCCACGAGCGACCAACTGTGTGATTCGCATTTAGCCACGTTTCGTCCAAAAAAACTACATTATCCCAATCATCTATAGCTTTCGCCTCGCGTAAAAAATCAGTCCTTTTCATGGCAATATCCGATCTTTCCATTAGCACCTTTCGTTTGTTGCATTGTTTATATCGGAATCCAATGTTTTTCAAAACCTTTGACAATGACTTTTTTGATCCGGAAAATAATCCAGTTTCCTTTAATGTCTGCACTAAATTCGACAACGTTGGGTACTCTTTACGTAAATAATAATTGTAAATATGCCTGCGGATGGCGTCAACGTCAAAATTATCTACATCGGTAAGCTTCGCTCTTTTTCTCTTGTTGGGAGAATATAGAACATTATCTTCGATGCCAGTCTCACCCAATTTTTCTTTCGTGATTTTTATAATAGTTTTTTTGCTGATATCGAGAGCATCTGCAACTCGATCCAACACCGATGTCACGGGCAATATCGGTCCGCCGTTTTGAGCTTCTCGTTCAAAAAAGTCACGAACACGTATGATAAGCTCACGAGACTGACTGTTAAGAACGAATTTCTTCGATCGTTTTGGCATTTTAACAATTCCAAGTAGTAAGCATTTCAAATTCCAAGTTCAAGCCCTTGCTTCAATCTGCCCCTTGGTCAATGGGTGAGATGGGGGATGGCACTAGGTATTAATAGCCAAAAACATGCACAAGTTTAGCACAATCAAAAGTATCAACCTTTGGAAAAGCGATCAAGGCAATACTTAAAATTGTTTTATCATACCTATTGACGTGTCATTGAATTAATTGACAGGAAATATTGTACTTTACATTCAAATTCAAAAAGTTTTCTCTAGGTAAAAAGAGTTCAATTCCCAGAGGTTAGTAATAAAGAAACAAACTCATTTATTCATTAATATTTATAATTAACTGAAGGAGAATATTACTAATATATCTAATTTTACGTTTTATTTACAATAATGCACATCATCATAAAACATAACAATATTTTTAGCTATACGAACTTTTTAACGTGTATCGATATATTGTCTGTGATATTATTGCCACTCACTATTCTGTCACACGCAATAAGTAATTATGTAATTTTTTCCTATGTGGTTGACATTGTCATTATTCAGAAACTTCATAGTTGCGCAATGTGTCAGGATTAACTTCATAGCCGCGTTCTATTATAGGAAGACCTAAACATAAATAAATAAACAAAATTACGATGTGAGGATATTTAGAGAAATAAGTATGTTCTGCTCCAACGCTTTCATTTTACACTTTTCTATCCCCCAGAACGGGCCGCTCAGAAAACTCGCGATTTCGATGTGTTTTTATTTATTATTTGGAATTGGAGAAATTTGGTTTTTAATATTACGGCTATTTTTACGACGCATCATTCAAAACCTAATAAAACTCAAATGTAATTTTAAAGATTTTAGTAAAATGCAAGTAATCGTATAATAAATGGCCGTAATATTGAGATCAAAGAGTGAAATATGGCATGTATACTTTTAAATTTAACGTTTTAGAATGAATTTGATCACTACACCCGCTGTGATGCTGGAAAAAAACATATTTCTGAATACTTTTCCCACACTATTGATATTTGAAACGTGCAAAAAATCATAACCATTACACTACAGGTGCATTGAGTTTTTTCTCAAGCACTTGGTTATTCTCACCCCTATTACTCACGGTTTAACTCGGGAGTTTTTGTCGAATATGCACTACCCGAAGCTAACGGAGTGAAAGGATCAATTTTGTTGGCCTTTATTGTGTCTTCCTTAAATGGACCATTCTTAAGCGGCTTCACAATGCTAAACTTCAGTTTCGCATCGAATTCAGCTCGGTATACGTAAACGGCAAAACTTTCAAAAAATATGGTGTGTTTTTTGACTTAAGACCATTAATAATTACACTTTATAAATAAACATACTTTTGAACAACTTCAATTTAATTACTTTTATACTTGGATTAACTCACGAAGTCCGTTTGGCTATGGTTGTAGTAGTGACGTGTACAGATAAGCACGTTTTGTGTGTGTGACGCGTTTTGTCGCACTCACTAGGTTACGCACACTAGAAAAAAGTGCGTGTACACGCACTACTACAACCATAAATATTAAAAAAACGGATTGGTCTCACTTTTCTAACTGTGCAAGGAGGCACAGGTCGAGCTTTCGATGAGATTATGACTCATCATCATCAGGACTCTTCGGGAGTACTTTTGCCCACGGCGGTCAGTCGAGTACTAAGCTTCCTCCCCTCGACCTGTGCCTCCTTGCACAGATAAAAAAGTGAGTCCAATCCGTTTTTTAAATATTTATGATGTCAACTCACTCTAATTTTAATGAATGTATACTACAACCATAGCCAAACGGACTCCGTGAAATAATCCACGTATAAATTTCACGAAAAAAGCGATTCAGCTCCCATATTCCAAAACTGATTAAGACTAAAATGACACACGTAGATACTTAATAAAAAAATATTTTTTTTATTACATTAAACATTATAGTTAATGTCCTAATGTAGCTGCAATTTCAAAATAACTGATGCTTTGTTTAGGGCAGGATAGACAATTAAGAAACAAAAGTGTTAGAGCAAGACAAAATTTTAGCATTGTGAAATGTAAAATTTTACTATTGACGTAAGAGCTGATAGGAGTTTAGTCTCGACTTTTTGTGACGCAAAATCACAACCATTTGTGTGAATTTATTTTTATATTACTCTCCATAACGTAACGTAACGAGTAACATTAAATGGTCCACCATGGGAAAGGTGCCATTTACATAATAAAACGAGAGATTTAGTCTTAATATTTGCCCTGCATGACCAAATGATAGCAATTCTTGAGAATATGACTCCACATTTCTTTGGCTTATGAAAATGGCACAATATCATTGGAATTCTGTGATATTTGTCGTCTCATCGACTTCCAGTGCTTTTTATTAGTAATAGGGTGCTTTGGTTGGACCAGCGATTATGAATCTGCATGGAAATGTTAACTGGATACATTTTTCTAGTAACTTTTTAGGTATGGTAGGTTTATATATAATACTATCCTTTCGCCTACGGCTACACCCGCGTCAATTTCTGCCCCGTTTTCGGTTAGGGCGTTATTTTATGAACACCCCTTATCACACTAATATTATAAATGCGAAAGTTTGTGTGTGTGTGTGTGTGTGTGTGTGTATGCATGTTTCTTACTCTTTCACGCTGAAACGGCTGGACGGATTTGGATGAAATTTATAATGGATATAGCTTATACCCTAACTTAACACATAGGCTACTTTTTATCCTAGAAAAAAGCATGTCATTAAACCGAATAACACGCGGGTGGAGCCGCGGGCATAAGCTAGTATCCTATATGTTGACCAAGGTGATAATAAAAAACCGCATCCAAATCCGTGGAGTCGTTCTTGAGTTAAAACAGGACATACATACATATAGACAGACAGACAAAAATGGGACCAGAAGTTTGGCGCGGTCTCTATTAGTAGACCAACTTATATGTACCGGGCAACTACGGAACCCTACATTGCGCATGGCTCGACACGCACTTGGCCGGTTTTTTCACTTTCTGTTACAAAGTGGTTCAATCAGCTGACTAATTCTCTATGGAAAGGCAAACAATTGTTTTTTGGTGGTAAGTGATTTATTAGGGATTTAGGGAAAGTCTATCATCTCTTGATTTTTTTTCCCTGTATACCTAGGCATGCCAAATTACAGCTTTCCAGTACTAAGAGTAGACAGACGGAGCGTGGCGAAACAATAACAATAAGGGTTCCTTGTTGACTACGGAACCCTAAAAACAATTCTAAGTTTGATTGTGTTTTATAATTGTAAAACCGAGTTACATAGAAAATGCAAAGATATGCAAAGTTTACATAAAATCACCCTTTTGTATGTCAGAAAGTGTATTTTTGAATCATTCGAATTTCAATTCGCGTATGAATCCGCATGATTCGCATACGAAAACTTAAAATGAGTATTGTATTCGTATGCGAATCATGTGGATTCGTATGCGAATTGAAATTCGAATGATCCAAAAATACACTCCCATGTGAGCGGGAAAGTTCACCTGAAACCACGGCGCATGTAGTAAGTAGTTGTCTCAAGCAGCCGGTCACTTGGCTCGAGCCGGCGAGACCCGTGGCGAATGGCTAATTATTTCAATCAAGAATTAATCGAATTCTTTGTTAGTCAGATAAAGGACCGGCCCGTCCTCACATGTCCTCCGCAATAACACGACCAATAAAACCACTTAGATTCGTACCTTTATGAAGCAGAACAAACAGGCTCTGTGTGTGGTCTGCGCGGGCGCAACCCGACGCTCGTATTTAAGTAAAGCTTCAATATTTATAAACAGTAAAAGAGTGCGCAAACAGCATTAAGAATATGTTAATATTTATGCCAAGTTATGACTGCGCGTCCTTTTATGGCGGAGATATGATATCTGGGTCTAAAGTAGTATTTGAATGGAGAGCCACTATTTACTTTAGAGCTAAGTTTGCATTAGACACAGGTTTACATATTCGTGCAGGTAATCTATAATTTCCAGCGCTTAATTTACCATCTTTGAAAAGACTTATACTGTTGATCTTTCGTCTGATGGTTAATCACACTATATAATACTAGCTTTTGCCCGTGGCTTCGCTCGCGCTGAATTCGTTTTTGTGTACTCCTATAAAATCTGTTCATATTTTTCTGACCGTTTATTTTATAGTACCTATATGACCGAAAGATTTTTTGTCTTAGTGTTTAAATGAAATGGGTTACTGGTTTTGTACTGAGGCCGAAACAACAATTTTAGCATTTTTGTCTGTCCGTCTGTATTTTTCGTTTTAACTCGAAAAGCACTCAACGGATTTGGATGCGGTTTTTTTATTATCATCGTAGTGACCCTGGTCATCACATAGGCTATAAAGGTGTTCATAAAGTAACGCCCAAGCCGGAAACGGGGAAAAGATTGAATGAACGCTTTTATAACTCTAGAACCCCTCAACGAATTTGGATGCGGTTTTTTTATTATCATCTTAGTTAACGTGTTCAACACATAGGCTACAAAGGCTGTTCATAAAATAACGTGTGAATAGTCTAAACCACTCAACGGGTTTGGTTGTGGTTTTTTGTTTTATTATCATTGTAGTGACCCTGGTCAACACCTAAGCTATAGGGAGTGTTCATAAAATAACGCCTAAGCCGAAAACGGGGCAAATATTCATTGAACGCGGGCGAAGTTGCGGGCAAAGGCTTGTAAACTAATAAAAACGCACAAATACTCACTGAACGAACGTACTAAGATGTTAGTGCGCAAAGGTATGTATTTTATATGTACCCAATTAGATTTTACTTATAAAGTAGTCTAGGTAATAAATACAGAAACAAACGCTTTTTTCTACATTTACTTACTAATAACTTGCAAATATTAGTTCATAGTAATATCAGCTACATATTACAGAAAAACCTCTACCTCAGAAATATCCTACCTACAAATAGGTATATATATATAGGTATATATAATAGGTGTATATATACACCCGATCCGCCCATCTAACATGCCGTCTAGAATTTTCAAAGCCCTATTAATTTCAATTGAAGAGTATGTGTACCAATATTCGAGTAAATTGACCCAGAGAATAAAAAGTTTCACAAAAATTTCAACCCCCATTTCACCCTCTTAGGGGTAGAATTTCGAAAAACCCTTTCTTAGTATATACCTACACTTCACAAAAAACACACCCTCCAAATTTCATGTCTCTAGGACCAACGGTTTAGTCTGTAGCTTGATTATCAGTCAGTTAGTCAGGACTTTGAAATTTATATCACACTACGAGATATCACACTATCACATCACACTATCACACTAATATTATAAATGCGAAAGTTTGTGTGTGTGTATGTTTGTTACTCTTTCGCGCTGAAACGGCTGAACGGATTTGGATGAAATTTAGAATGGATATAGCTTATACCCTAAATTTACACATAGGCTACTTTTTATCCCGGAAAATAAGCATGTCGTTAAACCAAATAAAACTCGAGCGGAGCCGCGGGCAAAAGCTAAAATAATATTATAAATTCGAAAGTAGGTGTGTGTGTGTGTATGTTTGTTTTTCTTTCACGCTGAAATGGCTGAACGGATTTGGATGAAATTTAGAATGGATATAGCTTATACCCTAACTTTACACATAGGCTACTTTTTATCCCGGAAAAAAAGCATGTCGTTAAACCAAATAAAACTCGAGCGAAGCCGCGGGCAAAAGCTAAAATAATATTATAAATTCGAAAGTAGGTGTGTGTGTGTGTATATTTGTTTCTCTTTCACGCTGAAATGGCTGAACGGATTGGTATGAAATTTTGATTGGATATAGCTTATACCCTAACTTAACACATAGGCTACTTTTTATCCCGGAAAAAAGCATGTCGTTAAACCGAATAACATTCGGGTGGAACCGCGGGCGAAAGCTAGTGTAATGATACACTATTTACATTATATTATTACAGTACATATTTATTTACTAATAAATAATACTTTTTTTTTTGGCTTTCTCTCGCAATTCGTTAACGAAACAATAATCACTATGTCAACTTCAAAGAGCTTAGATCTTTTAATTCAAGATCAATAGCTTGGTTGACGAAAATTGCCAAAACATCAGATATACAAACAGGGGCGTAGCCAGGATTGTATAAAGGGGGGGAGGGGGCAGGCAAAGAAAATCCTAGATTATATTGTTTTGATCGTTGTTTTTAACATAGGTACGAGTTTCACATGAGCAGTGGAATTCTTAATTAGATATTATCGACCCTTAAAAGAAGCGTCGCAAGCTATGAAACTAGTCAGAATCACAGTTTACCAGCGAACGACCGCTTCTAAGGGGGGGCAGCTGACCCTCCCTGCCCGTACCTCGCTACGCCCTTGTATACAAAAGCTATAATAGCTGTAATCCTAAGGAATTGAATTGCAATTTTGTTCATTTCTGTATCAGATATTATTCTAAAATTTGGCCAAATATGGGGACAAAATATTTTTAGTTCCATAAGAGATCACATTTTGATGATTTTATAAAAGTGCTGATTTCCACGGAACCCTAGATATTGTAGCCTCCATAAGTGGCCATATATTTAAAGGTTAGAAAACAATAATAATATCTGATATCGAAATGAATAAAATTGGAATTAGGGCCTACTCCTTAGTAGCAACGGCTTAGCCTTCGTTCACAAAAATGTACCAAAATTTTCATTATTCATCACCCTAAATGTAAAAAAGAAACTTCCTTCCAAGCAAACTTACAATCAAAATTTCATGTCAAATTAACTTAAGATCCTAACTAAATCGAATTTTGCTATTTTATTGACAAGCCTTAAATTGAATTATACCGAAAAACATAATTATCATCACTCCAAATTCCAAGAAAATTACGATTTATAAAGTTACGCCATACAAAAAGCGTAATTTTGTGAAATGGGTTTTAAGTACACATGACTAATCTCTGACAGTGGAATGAAAATATACACTTAAAGTTATATTAAATGTTACCAGGTACACATACACTTATCAATTCAATTCAATTCAATTCAAAACAGGTAAATTAACGCTTACAAACTCATTTTACTTATTCAAAAATAATAGTACATGGTTAAAGGACAGGTTGAGATGAATCCAAATTTTGATGGGGTTTATTAATTTATTTTACATTTATATTATACTCACTATAATTTTAAATAATGACATTAAACTACTGAAGCTATGGGTCATTAGTGAAGGCGGGAGCCTGAAATCTTACATCCACATGAATAATATTATTAAACAAACATTGGTCATCGTAATAAATCGAATGCGATATAATGTTATATAGATCAGCAGGTAGATCCATTGAATCCTTTAGGCGTAGCACGTAGGCCCTGTACATGTAATTTGGACTTCAAATAGTAAACATGTCAATGTAGAGTCCCGAGGGCTCGTTGCCATCAATAAACTTATTGTAGTCCACTAATGAGAACCACTACTTAATAAAGCTACGACTATACGACTGTAATTGGCTTGCTTGTTTGCTTTGCTAAATAACTAAAAAGACTAAAAAAACTCATTTTGTCGATATCTTGTAATGGATCGATTGGTGTTTGATGACATAGTGCTCTTTCTCTGCCAAATTAGCTCCAATATTATATATTTATTGAATAATATTAATAAAAAATGTGTTAATACTCGAAGTACTACAAGGGATAACGCGTTATTTAAATAGAAATCCATAAATAATAAAGATATCGCAAACCGATGACCGACATCTCATTTATTGCAGTAAATTACAGGTAAAATATAGGTCTTATTAAATAAATTAAAATATGATTCCTGTGTTATTTTATTTCGGGGATAGCAAACATATACACTACACTAACAAATACAAAACTATATAAATAAAATTATAATAATAAGTCATAACATAATACTCGCATACAATTTGAGGGTTAAGGTATTGAACCAAATACTCATATTATTCATTAATTACACCTATAAATTTCCTTAAGGTAAGGACATACTTTATTTATTATAAGTTCAATAAAAACATTGAGCCTTGAATGAGATTTTATATTAGTATTTTATTAAATTACATACATTTAAAATATTTTACAAGGCTATCTTCATTCCAGGCAATTTTTTATAAAAATTGTTAATTAATTTTATTCGTTAAGATACAATAACATTTCCTCCCATTAAATACATACGTAGTGACAGTAATTAATATGTGCATATTAATAAATAAAATACCATAATTTTCATATTTCTGGTACTTATGAGGACTTATATAAATCAGATTCAGATATCATTTATTTGCAATAAATATGGTACATTTTAGGTGTTACAAAGTATTTTTGTTCATTCATATTTAACCAAAAAAATCAGGATGCAAAAATTTAATGCTTAAAACTACGTATACTTTTTTAGGGCTTATATTGTGCCCCCCTATACTGTGCTTGGGCCGATGGTAGATAACTGACAAAAATCAGCTGTACGAAATCTATCAGCAATTTGTGACATACAGGCTGTGACTGTAACCTATTTTGAAACTAACTCTCTCTTTAGTCACGTATACTTATAAAATGATAGTCCCCGCAAAACCGTAACTTATTCTTCCTGGCTTAGAGTAAGCTGATACTCTAAGCTTCCTGGTTTGAACAGTCTTGCAATCCTACATGTTATAGAGAAGTGCTTTTGGCGGTAGGACGCTGGCCTCTCAATCTTGAGACCCAGGTTCGATCCTCGTTCGGGCATGCACCAATGCGTTTTTCGGAATTTATGTGCATAGTATTTTGGTCCTTACCTAATACTTACCACTTGCTGAACGGTGAAGGAAAGCCCTAAAAAGCGTGTAATTGTGCCCGAAGTACGGCGATAGGGTTCCCCACCGTTGGGACTTAATAATCTTCGGTGACTTGCATTTCACAGTTCACACACCCGGCCCGGGAACATCTCTGACATGCCCTCGGAAATTCATGTCTTGTCGATATGTTTTTGTTGTTTTTTTTACTCCTGTCAAGAATATAATGCACACTCTTATCGTTACAGAATCTTTTGAAGTCATTCCATCCATCCATCCATCAGCCTGTTTCGTCCACTGCTGGACATAGGCCTTTCCAGGATTTCACCACACTTGGCGGTCCCCTGGAAGAAATGCCCATACTCACACACGCTGGGCAGGCGGGTTGGTGAGCGCGGTGCCGAAACCCTTGCACCAGTGACGCCGCTGCCCGTCACTAGTCTGTTTTAAGGCCTGGCAATTAGGGATGGATATACCGCCCATCCATCGGTCCCAGGCAATGGTGGGCCGCCTAGATTTGCCTGAGAGCTGTTCTCTTACTCTCCCCCGAATAACTTCGGGAGGATTTGCAAGTAAGATGGTGGTACCTCCACAGTCGAGCCCGGCATCAGCTCTACCACCTACCAAGTTTTGGTAGGTGGTAGAGCTGAAGTCATTCTAATATTGAGAAAATTTCATGCCCTGTCCCTAGATTATGTATCTTTGAGTTGGTTATCAACAGGTTGCCAAACATCGAAAACATAGACATATGTAAGAATACGTTCGCACTCAAAGTGACGTCACAGTTCGTGAACAGCTCAATACAAACTGACGGCAATTTTGAAAGTTCAGTTTCTATCTATGATTTTAGTGTTTAACAACCAGTAAAATAATAAGCCCGCCGGCTTAAGATTATTTGAACAAAAGTACATACATAAATGATTAAATTGTAATAAAATAAATTAACAGAAACGAGACGGTATGTAGGTAGAGCTTATTCAGTTCTGTATCAAACAACAAAGATCGTATGATTATTTAATAATAATAAATCTTAAGAAGTAAATATGTAGATTCATGTCACTCGAATAAAATTTAACTTTAATTTTTTGTAATTTTCTTTATGTCTGTACGGTGATTTGGATTTAATATGTTATGCTGTGCAGTTATATAATTAATAAACACCAATTACCAACAAATATAATCTTGTATGTCAAAAGAGAAACTGCAAGAATATCTCCAACAATTTTTTGTTTGTAAAAACAATTGTATAATTTGTCCTGCGTATTGTTAGTTTGATACTGTTTACTTTGATTGTCATAATTAATATAATAGAGAGTAATCTATGCTATGCAACAAAATACATTAGTAAAAAAAGTTTGTACATTTAAATGAAATGTAAATAAAATTTCAATCAAAAATGTATCATAAGTTCCACCAAGTGCCAGCAATCACGAGCATCAACTCCATTAAATGAAATGGTTTGTTTGTATTATACTGAAGACAATAAAAGTACAATAGAAAAAAAAATTTTCTTTCTGTATTTATGTTCCATAACTCAAGAACCACTCAATGGATTTAGATACAGTATTCTTTATTATCATCGTAGTGAGTAGTGGCTCTGGGCAACATAATGGACGCTGCTCTGCCGTAGAACAGTTCCAACTAGCACGGAGAGCAGAGATCACTATCTTGATCTCTTTATACGAAGTGTAATTAGGTTAAATTATGAGTCATTCAACTATTATTCTATTTTATATGCCACACGGGGTACTAATAAAATAACGCCCAAGCCGAAAACGTGGCAGAGATTGAAAAACGCCGGCGAAAGAAAGGCTGTTACTAATAATTGTCAAGTTTCAAGGTCGCTAGCATGATGCACT
Source organism: Ypsolopha scabrella (assembly GCA_910592155.1). Lineage (NCBI taxonomy): Eukaryota > Metazoa > Arthropoda > Insecta > Lepidoptera > Ypsolophidae > Ypsolopha > Ypsolopha scabrella. The sequence continues at coordinate 18,047,306 of OU342975.1, read as the reverse complement.
TGCAGCAGTCTCCGATGCCCATATATAACGTCACTTTGTCGGCGTCTCAGCCCATGCTCGACCTGCCAGTTGACATTTTGTGGAGCAAACCTTCATACCGCGGCCTCTTTGATGCAGCGGAGTTCCAACCATCATATTATTTTTAATTTTGACGAATGCCTCCCGAGAAACGCACATAGACTTAATTTAATTGCATCTTATTAGACTGCTATCTTCGTTGATTACTTGTTGTTTTTAGAAATGCTCCTGTTTCACAGAAGATGGGTACTTAATTGTTGTGTCTGCTCTATCATTTTTTTTAAATAACATTACCAACTTTAGTATTTAATAAACAACTAAAGACCCATCTGAGAAAATGTGAGTAAAAAACAGATTTATTTTATGAAGGACGTATTCGTGCTGAACCTATGTACCTATTTATAGATGAAGTCACATAAGCTATGCGCAAATACGCAGGTTATAAAGACCTCGCGTGCCCGCCTCTCCGTCTGGCCTCATATCGATCCCGCTATTGGTCGGTTTAAAAATCGAACGCCCGTGGCCCTTCATTGTATTTCATACCAAGTGGGTGTAATTACAATAATTATCCATATTGAAAGTGGTATTGAGTATTTTTATATTTATAGCCCTTTTATTGGTATTTTTTGTGTCGCAATTCGATATCTGTTTCGTTTTCAACATGGTGCTGTTGTCGTGTGCTGCACCAGATTACAGCATGTACAGTGGATTTCTGTAACGGTTTAATATATTTTGTTCAATGAAAAAATGGAATCCCAATTTACTTTACGTTCAATTTTTTCGTTTTCACATTTTAGTGCTTAGATATTAAGCAATACATTGTGTCGATAGGAAAACTTTATTAAGAGTCAATCTGGATGTAAAATCTGAATCTGGATTCAAACCCATGACAATCTCGCTTACCAGGCGATTGTTGAAGTTGGCTCATTTACCTTACTATTGCTTTGCTTAAGCACTTCCTATATATAATTGTGGTATCAGAAATCACACATGAGTTGTGTTGAGAGCTGGAGCGCAGTTGGTAGAGCAATCGCCGGGTGAAGGAGAGGTCTTGCGTTCGATTTCCATTTGACAGCTCCACGACCAAAATTACTATCCTTCTGCGTTTACATACCGCTATGATAATGTTAGTTGGGAGTATTTAGTCAGGGGAAAAATATAAATATAATAAAAATATGCTTTTCAGTAATTTTAAGCAATGCGAGAAATTTGTCAAATTCAAAGGTTTATTTATGACAATGTACAAAAATTACATCAAAATGTAAATATTTTTATACCATTTTTGTATTTTGTCATTAATTCGATTGATATCGGCCCCAAAATAGGCCGAAACATATTTATTGTTGTTATTCTGCCTAAGAGTGTTAAATTTAGTGAAGAGCTTACTATAGCCCAATATACACTCGGCGTCAAAAAAATCGCACCTTTTGAAAAATTTACTTCAAACCATTTTAATTCCTATTTGAAACCAAATATGAGAGAACTATTTGGTATCAATTGAAAGGGCATTAAACGACCTTGAAATAAACAATCGTTTCATTTTATAAACGATAAAAATCTCTCGAATATCGTGGTATTAAGAAAAGTATTGCTCAAATACGCGTTCAAACGGTCGCTAGTTGCGCTACATAAAAGGGGTATAAAAAGGTAATTACACGTCAAATGTAGGTCATTCACTATCCAAACTTTGAAGGTGACACACGTTAAGCGCACAAGTAAAAAATACTACCCTCAACATGGATACTACTCCTGAAGAAGCTGCACAAGTTCTTGCACTGCTGCGCCGAAGGGTGCGGCAGTGTGATATTGCCCGGCAACTCAACCTAAGCCGTTTTGCTGTTCGAAGAGTAGTCCAGCGATTCCGGGAGACTGGTGGCTTTGTCCGAAGACATGGATCTGGGAGACGACGCTGCACATCTGAAAGGGATGACCGCTTCATAGTGTCGACGAGCTTGAGAAATCGGTTCTCCAATGCTGTTGAGATAAGACAGGAACTCCAAGCAGTTCGCGGGACAACTGCAAGTGACTCTACGATTAGAAGAAGATTAACAGAGAAGAAAATAGCCACCCATAGAGCTGCTACAGGCCCAAGATTGACTGTAGAGCATCGTAGATCCCGTTTGCAGTTTGCCCGCGATCACGTCGATTGGACGCTAGACCAATGGCGAACAGTTCTCTTCTCAGATGAGACGAGGGTGTGCCTTTTCTGTAATGACAGGCGAAAAAGAGTGTACAGGAGGCAGGGGGAGCGATTCTCACAAGCCTGTATTCAAGAAACTGTGGAATACGGGGGTGGCTCCTGCATGTTTTGGGGCGGCATATCTTGCGACGGCAAAACTGACCTTGTATGCGTTTCCCGGACTGGAGGTGCTCGCGGGCAAGGGTCGCTGACTGCTCACCGGTACATCACAGAAGTCCTGGAAGAGAATGTGGTCCCATATGCTGGTTTCGTCGGCCATGGGTTTACTTTGATGCACGACAACGCTCGCTCCCACACCGCGTTTATTGTACGTGACTACCTTCAAGAGGTTGGGATCCCTATCATGCAGTGGCCGGCGAGAAGTCCAGACCTGAACCCGATAGAGCACCTTTGGGATGAACTGAAACGGCAAGTTAGGTCACGAGATCCTGCTCCTACCACCCTCCAGGACCTGCAAGAGGCCGTAATTTTGGAATGGGACAGCATGCCACAAGATCAAGTCCTGAAATTGGTTAGGTCTATGAGAGATCGAATGGAAGCTGTTATCAGGGCAAGAGGAGGTAACACTAGGTTTTAGATTACTTTTAAGAATGATTTTGTGATTTTTTCTGAATAATTAATTCTTTTGTTGTAGAGCGTAAATAAAGATGATTTTTCTTTCCCAATCAACCTGTATTTTTTTTATGCCCTTGTAATGAAAAACACATTTTTTTTTCAATATTTAAATAGTCTGTTTTATTACCTTTCAATTGATACCTAAAAAATCCCGCGAAATTGGTTTCAAATAAGAATAAAATTTGTTTGAAGCACATTTTTTAAAAGGTGCGATTTTTTTGACGCTGAGTGTATATATTTATTTAAAGTTCATTTATAGAACAAGAATCTTAGCGTCGGACTGGGCATATGGCCCTTATGTCGATCAAAACTCATAATATGTCGCAGGGAAACGAGGATATTAGGGATTTCTGGAAATATCTAGAGATACCACGAAATACGGATGATGCCGAATATTCCGATCGATTTCTTGCTCTTACTAAAAATATCTAGCTAAAACTAGTTTCACTGTAGACTGAATCTAGTAAAAAGTCAAAACAGTGGAAAATGATCACGCTCTTGTACAAGATTTGCCAAAGATCTTCGATCGTAGATCTTCTCGCGAGAACCAATGCCCAAACCTTAGCCCTTTTTAAGCTAGATGTACCATTTCTTACAGTGGTTATTTGTCACTGCTTTAGCCCGAAACAGGAAATTTAGCCCTAATTTATATATTAATAAGAATAATACACAACTGCGGAAAAAGAATAGGTAGCATAATTAACAAATATATTAAGTACATATTATGGACAGCGAAATACAAGTCACATTCCACACTAGTGCACCCACGTGTCATCATGATGATTGGTAGAGAGAGCCTTCGTACTTCGGCTATAAATATGGACTGAGAGTTAAACGTGCCTTCCAATGCACGCAAACCGGGCACAGATAGATGTGCCCCTGCGGGAATGAACCCACGGCCTCCAAAATAGTTGAGTACTCGAACCTCTAGACCTCAGAGCCCGCCTATAAGTTTGGATGATTTCATCACTCAGTAATTGTGATTTGAAGGGGTTCGTACCTCATCATGGTAAAACGGAACCCCTATAGAATCATTTTTATCCTGTCTGTCAGCTTGTCAAAGCCTTTCTTCACGGGAACGGCTTGAGGTAACAACTTGAAATGAATATCGAATACTAAAGTCTACGTAAGCCTCATACTGATATTAAATTTAATAAAAAATTCAATATGAATAAAAGTTTTAGATTAGAAAATCTTGGAAAGAATAAAAAGATATACGAAAACGTATTTTCACACAAAAAGTACATTTTGTATGTAATGATAAATTTGTATTTTTTGTAGGTATGTGTGTTTTTATTAGTTATTCAAGTCCACATACTTATTTGATACTAGCTTTTGCCCGCGACTTCGTCCGCGTGGAGCTCGGTTCACCCCCTTAGGGGGTGAATTTCCAAAAATCCTTTCTTAGCGGATGCCTACGTCATTACAACTATCTGTATGTCAAATTTCAGCGAAATCCGTTCAGTAGTTTCGGCTGTGCGTTAATAGATGAGTCAGTCAGGTTTGCCTTTTATATATTATATTCAAAGAAGATAACGGTAGGCACGAATACTTTCGTACTTCATCAGTAAAACAAAATACTAATACGTATGTACGTAGTTTTTGATAAGTTTAGGACTTTACGTTTAATTTGTGTGAAATTATAAATTGTAATAAAAATTAACTTATAAACTATATAACAATGTCACCCTAGATTTAGTTTAGTGAAACTACTTATCACTAGATATGTTTTTGGTAAGAAGAGGTAATCTATTGGATAATTCGCCAGCTTCCAGTATTTCGTGATATCCCTAGCGATATTCTCATTTCCCTGCGACAGATAAAACACTCCACTATCGTTCATCTCCAAGTTAACCAAGTGTTTGATGAACAACACCAGAGTGCTCGCAGCAGGTTCCCAATCGAAATCGATTGTCATGAAGAAATAACGAATATGATTTTTATTAATTGAACTGCCAACCCGGAGAGCAATCAGATGCCTCGCCTCAAGAACAACGAGGCCATACATCTGTCTCCATTAATAATACCACCGACAATAAAACATTTGAGACACGTTCTTGCGAATCAGTACGTGAGTTTTCGATATGAATTATTTATTTATTTTATTGTCGCTTTATCGCCCTATCTTGGCTTGTGAGCGGGCGGATGCCGGCTTTCCTCCTCGTGAAATAATAATCAGAACATGATTTTATTTTTGACAAATAACTGGGCAGCAGTGGGTGCACAGCAGGTTTTTGCTCGGACCAGTGCGTCGCCGGGCCTTCGATCGCCTCAAATTCCTACTTGCTTTATTGTCTGAATAAACATAAGTCGCCGCCGGTATGTCGACGCATAACTGTCTCATTTATCCTTCAGTAATTAATTTCAAGTTTTTGTTGTATTGGAATCGTTATGACTTCCGTCTGTTGTTGTCGACAACAAAGTACCCATACATTAAATAAATGAAAAATATCATCCCGGCATCAAACTACGAGGGTGTCTTGTAGTAGATTATGCACTAAGGGAATAAAGCAGTGTCTTATGTCGCGGGCGGCATATTGAACCCTGAGCGTAACGAGGGACTCTAGGGTTAATTCCCGAGCGTAGCATTTTTTTATCAACATGAATACACGGACCTGAAAATCCGTGCATAAATATTGCAATAAAATTCACTGACAATCACAGCATCAAATCAAACACCGTCTTTTGTTTCACATTCTTTGTAAACGCATCATTTTTTTTTGAGTTCTGCTTATGGTGTCCAGTTCGATTTTCGAACAAACCTCTTTACAAAGCCATATGGACATTTTTTACTTAGAGTTTTCCACGAGCTTCCACACTAATTTGACGTTCCAAATTCAAAGCACTTTATTGCTTAGGGAGTTTCATACAACTATATATCCCTTAAGATATACATATAACAAAATAAATAAATAATAATAAATAAATAATGCTTTACTTTACGTTGAGGTTGCCTAATATGTAATTGGACATTGTCGAGCAGGTGGCGTGAAAAGTAATAAGTTCATCTGAAAAATAATATGAAAAATGCTCACAATCTCTAAGATTCAACGATAAATCCATCCATCAGCCTGTGTTCGTCCACTGATAATCCTCTCCCAAATTTCGCTACTCTTGGTGGTCCTCCGTCCTCCACATCCAGCCGCCACCCGCAACATCCTTCCGATAGTCGGTCCAGCGGGCACGATGTCGGCCTACGCTACGCTTCGCTGTACGTGGTCTCCATTCTAACGCCTTCCGGTCCCAACAGCCATCATGTCGGCGGCAAATATGCAGTGCCCATTGCCACTGCTACTGATTCGACAGATAAACGATAAAGTGCCTATCGAACTTGGGCGCAAATTCTCTATTTAGATACAAAGGCCTTATTCACAATGTTCTCCTACACTATGAACGAACACATCCTGAAAACCCAATCTGTGCATGCTGTGGCGGCAAAAAAATGAATCCAGTAGACCCTCGTTCAGATTCAGACGTTCTACTCAGATTCTGTATTCAGATCCAGTATTTATATATTACCTATATATTATGTATATATTTTGCTAGGGAATATATTTATTTTGTATAATTTTAAATGAATTTACTTAGATATATCTTTTTAGTACACGTATTACTTGTTTTAATCAACTTTCTCTTTCCCGCCAAGGTTTGCTGGAAGAAATAAAAAATATAAAAAAAGATATGTACGTGTATTACCTATATATTATGTATATATTTTGCTAGGGAATATATTTATTCTGTATAATTTTAAATGAATTTACTTAGATATATCTTTTTAGTACACGTATTACTTGTTTTAATCAACTTTCTCTTTCCCGCTAAGGTTTGCTGGAAGAAATAAAAAATATAAAAAAAGATATGTACGTGTATTACCTATATATTATGTATATATTTTGCTAGGGAATATATTTATTCTGTATAATTTTAAATGAATTTACTTAGATATATCTTTTTAGTACACGTATTACTTGTTTTAATCAACTTTCTCTTTCCCGCTAAGGTTTGCTGGAAGAAATAAAAAATATAAAAAAAGATATGTACGTGTATTACCTATATATTATGTATATATTTTGCTAGGGAATATATTTATTCTGTATAATTTTAAATGAATTTACTTAGATATATCTTTTTAGTACACGTATTACTTGTTTTAATCAACTTTCTCTTTCCCGCTAAGGTTTGCTGGAAGAAATAAAAAATATAAAAAAAGATATGTACGTGTATTACCTATATATTATGTATATATTTTGCTAGGGAATATATTTATTTTGTATAATTTTAAATGAATTTACTTAGATATATCTTTTTAGTACACGTATTACTTGTTTTAATCAACTTTCTCTTTCCCGCTAAGGTTTGCTGGAAGAAATAAAAAATATAAAAAAAGATATGTACGTGTATTACCTATATATTATGTATATATTTTGCTAGGGAATATATTTATTCTGTATAATTTTAAATGAATTTACTTAGATATATCTTTTTAGTACACGTATTACATGTTTTAATCAACTTTCTCTTTCCCGCTAAGGTTTGCTGGAAGAAATCTCTTTCAGAGATAAGCTCGCCTGTGTACATAACGTCTAATTTGTTATTCATCAGCCCGTGTTCGTCCACTGCTAGACATAGGCCTTTCTCAAACTTCGCCACTCATGTCGGTCCTCCGTCCTCCTCATCCAGCCGCCACCCACAACGTCCTCAGGTCGTCGGTCCAGCGGGCACGAGGTCGGCCTACACTACGCTTTGCTGTACGCTAATTTATTATGTGTATAAATAATTTTTGTGTACAATAAAGAATAAAGGAATTCCGTGGTTTCTTATGTACGGAAAAACTTATTCAACACGAGTTAACATATTTTTTACAATCTTGATACATGAATGTTGCAAGTGCCCGCATGATATTCACGGTGAATAATGTATACTCAAACCGCAATATTAGACCTGTCTTCGAAGGCCTAGTCCTCCTATACGGGTAGTCCGAACACTTAGTAGTTAGGCATAACCAAAACAAGAATAAGTTCCATGTTTAAGGCCTTACCCCGGGTGCACGATAATCTTACTGAGCAATTTTGATCTTCAGTATGTTGTCAGAAAGTCTATATTAGAACGCTCGCTTCGCGCGCTGCCGGCACGCAAAATCGGTGAATTTTCGAGGTTTTTCTGTATTTTACGAAAAAGTATTTGATGTAGGAGTTTTTTCACTTGACATCGGAAAATAAACCATGTTTTCTTGTTATAGCAGTAATTTCAGATATAAAACTCAAGTCGTTTAGACATAAAACGAAATAATAACTTAAAAAGGAATCATTTTCAAAAATAAAATACATCGAGCGAAATGTTTCCAATTAGGTAAGCGACCTGACAACGGAAAGAAAAAGGTCGGAAAAAACACGTGTTCAAGTTTTACATTGATCAGATAAGTAGTTGACTCAGCATATTAAAACAAAAACCATTGAAAGACCCAATACAAGCCCTTAATAAAAATAAAAAACCGGTTAAGTGCGAGTCGGACTCGCGCACGAAGGGTTCCGTAAATCTATAAAAACGGCAAAAAAATCATGTCTGTTGTATGGGAGTGCACAGGTCTGACTCGCACTTGGCCGGTTTTAGTATTTGTTGTTATAGCTGCAACAGAAATACATCATCTGTGAAAATTCCAACTGTCTCACAATCACGGTTCATGAGATACAGCCTGATGACAGATGGACGGACAGCGGAGCCTTTGTAATAGTTTCCCCTTGGTTACCCTTGGATACGGAACCCTAAAAATGCCTTTACTTTTGACAAAAACAAATCGAAAGTTTCCTATGATTTACGCAAGAATTTTTTTACTCCTTCCGAATGCTTGAAGCGATTTTAATGATTATTTCATCATCATCCATCCATCAGCCCGTGTTCGTCCACTGCTGGACATGGGCCTTTCCCAAATTTCACCCCTTCTGTTGAATAATGGTTACTGGCGGTAACAGCTCATAATGAATAATGCCCTTCCAATCCCACCATACACACAGCATTACCTTGTTGCGAGATAACCCGGGTTTCGCCAGAGTCTGTGAAGCCTGACCAGCCTTTGACCACGACCTTTTTCGCACGTTCTTGTCGTACGTGATCTACTTTTCATCACCAGTTATCAGGTTTTTCAAAAATGGTTCGGTTTCATTACGTCGTAATAAAGAATCACAAATGAGTACACGGTTCATTATGTTTCTTTCAGTGAGCTCATGAGGCACCCAAATATCGAGCTTTTTTGTGTACCCAGCTTTTTTCAAATGCGCCAAAACTGTTTTATGGTCAATCCCCAGTTCTTCAGCTACATCGTAACTACTGATATGCCGATCTCGCTCCACTTTTTCAAAAATGGCATCCATTTTATCCGTAACAGGGCGCCCAGAGCGAGGTGCATCTTTGACATCAAATTTTCCGGATTGAAAACGCTTAAACCAAATTTGTGCTACTCTCACAGACACTGCACTAGGTCCATAAACATCACAAATTTTTTTCGCGGCTTGCTTTGCTTTTTTACCTTTTTTGTCGTAAAATTCTAAAATGTATCGAATTTCTACATTAGATTCACTCATCTTAACAGTAAAAAAAACAAATGAAAATCACACATTTTACCTAATTTGAATTTGGAATTATCTTTTTTAAAGTTTACACTTTTTAATAATACCAAAACCAGCCAGATACAAATGGTATAGCCAAAGAGATTTTATTATAAGTTCATACATAGTATTTGCGAAAAGAGTTTTTCCCCAACCTATTATTAACAAGCAGTTTGCGCGAATTGCTATAAAACGCATTTATTGCAAACTTTTTATTTAAAAGTAGGGAAAAAAAATATTACCTTAAGCTATGAAGTTCATATTTTGTGTCCGATGTACGGCGCGGCGATACATAATAATCGTCGGTGAAATGTGGGTGTACGAGTGAAGACTGTGACTTGCACTTCACAGTCCATCTTCGAAACACCTCTGGCACCGCTTCGGGGATTCATGCCGTGAATGTAACAGTCCCCCCCCCACCCCAATTCGAAGGCGAAGCAGCCAACTCCGAGACAATTACAGAATCATTAGAATTTCAATTCGCATACGAATCCGCATGATTCGCATACGAAAATCTAAAATCAGTATTTTTGAAAATTCATTCCGAGAATTCTGCAACGAGTGGTCTGACCCCCTCGTTTTCTGATTTCTACTAGTAGAATCTACGCAAGAATGACATGAACATGACTGACATTGAATTGACAAGTTAAAATGTTTTGATGCATATTTACATTCTTTATTCATATCCATTATTTATATTTATATATGTATACATATCTATAATTTTCATTTTTTATTTGTGTAGTATAAGTTCTGTTGTAAAAATCCTTTTGTATGTGTAGAATTATCGTCCGACATGATTGAAACGATGTTAATAATTTGATAATAACTTTTATTTTAAATCACAATTGATTTTAGTTATAACTATCACTGTAATTATCACTTTCACTTTCACAAAGAAAACTGCAGTCCGTGCACCGAGCGCGCCTGACAAGAAGTGTCCCCGAGTGATGATTGAAATGACCTTTACAACTTTACCTTGATTTTAGAGGGAAACAGAGAGTTCCTCCTCTGGGTTGTTATTTAATTAATTATTTACTATGTACGAGGTAATGGTTACCCGCTGGGGGGCAGGGGCTGCAGCTACAGGTGGCTGTGCAGTTTGTATCGGCGAGAAGCGCCCGGGCACGTATCTATATCGTGTGTCGTTGAGTAGGATGAATTGTCTGCGCCGGCGCAGAGTGTCTGGTGATAATGAAGTGCTTGCGGTGCGTAGCGTGTCTGAAGTGATCTTTCTATTTTGCCGCCTTCGTCTACGAGGGCGGTGTAAGTACAGGGGTGAGGTGGGGTTTGTCAAGTCGGGAGCAATAGGAGGGGAGTTTTCTATTATTTTGGCTGTGATTTCATCCTCGGGGTCTAAAAGAACGTTCCGAGGTCGTCTATGATGACGAGAGGCATTTGGCGAAGCTGCATAATCCACTGCAGAGCGTATGAGCGGATTAGAAGTGTCCCCGAGCGCTTGCGCGCCACGATTTATATGCAGTAGTGGTGGGGAGAGCGCGTCACCCCACTAGACTGCTCGGCGCAGGTGCTACTTCGCGTGGTTTTCTTTATGTATTTCTAGCTTCGCACAACGACGCCGACATATGCTTGCTGCCAACCTATTTCGTGTATTCTTTCACTACAGTATTGGTTGGCTGGAAGAAACCTCTTAAAGAGGTAAGCTCGCCTTTGAGCACATTTTCCTTTTTGTAATCTTAGTTTAAGTTTCTATGTGTGTACAATAAAGGATATAATAATAATTATTATAGAAATAATAATAATAACTTAAAATATAACTAAAAACAGACAACAGAAACGAAAACAATCAAAAGAAAAGAAAACAACAACGTGAGAACGAAAACGTCTATGAGAGACTGACATTAGAACTTTTTAATTTACGTTCCGTTCACCTCCATTCATTATCGGTATTTAAAATCATCGAAATATTGCTTTCCGGTTCTTATTTTTTCTGCGTAAAACGAAAACCGTTTCATTGATTTCTACTGATTCAAAAATACGTAAAATATGGACCAATCGAATTGAATTTCGCACGTGAATTGTTTTCGAGCGTGAATATAATATGATTCACGGCGAGTGATTCAAAAATACGTCTCCAGCTCTTTTTCCGCTGTAGATGTGTCAAGTCTGCAACAATGTATAAGCATTCCAAGGTATACTTAAAAGGTGCGAGTCCACCGCCTCCTGTAACAACATCTATCAGCTTGTCTGTTTGATTCTCAGAAAATAATGAAATTTCAAACATCTCTCATTTTTTTACGCCGAAGCTTCATTTGAATTAGGCTTATTTTTTTAAAATAGGAATGGTATACTACAGCGTCTATATTATATTATAATACTAGCTTTTTCCCGCGGCTCCACCCGCGTGTTATTCGGTTTAACGAAATGCTTTTTTCCGGGATACAAAGTAGCCTATGTGTTAAGTTGGGGTTATATATAAGCTATATCCATTCTAAATTTTATCCAAATCCATTCAGCCGTTCCAGCGTGAAAGAGTAACAAACACACACACACACACACACACACACACACACACACACACACACACACACACACACACACACACACATACACACACACTCACACACACTCACACACACATACACTCACACACACTTTCGCATAAATAATATTAGTGTGATGTGATTAGTATGATTGTGTGATTAGTGTGATGAAGCCGTGTGGTCTAGTGGACCCGACCACTAATTCGGAGGTATCTGGTTTATATCCCGTATTAACGTATTTGTTGTTTCGTGTTTACGTAGGAAAAATCTAGAGGTATATCCAGACAGGTGAAGCACGGATAAAAGCTAGTAAGTAAGGGTACCTATCAATCATTGTCATATCAGCCCCACAACGGTGTTCATAATGCTCGGAAGGGTTCATTTGGTGGCTCTAAATGGTTGTAGCCTTAATATGTATGAATCTTGCACGATGTGATGGATTGCGGTGGTTTTAGCACAATGTTGTGTTGTGTTCTTCTCTGATGGCAACTTTGTTGCTTTCATCTCTGAATTTTTTGCGAACTGTAAGCTATATTTGTGTCTTCGGTTCATAGCTGCAGAATTTTCTTCATTTCCATACATTGACCTCTCATAAACAACTAGACACACAGTCTCTAAGAAAAGTTCGTCAGAAAGTGTCCGAACAAAAGTAGCAAAACGTTTCAACCAAATTAAAACGTTATGTCGTTAACATAAGACGCAATGTCAGTTGTACGAAATCGTCATTTGATTTTGTTACCCCATAACGGTGATAAGATGCATCGCGGACATTTTTTGAGCGAGATTGTGAGTCTAGTTGTCAATAAGGTCAATATTTCCATACTAAATGCGTTGTGTGTGGTGTGGTGGGCACGAAAGGAGAGAATCCCTGTGTACCGTCAACCGAGATAAAACTACTAACCGAGGCGCAATATAAAAATAATAAGAATTATTTATTTGTCTTCAAAACGAAACACACAATTAAAAATTTAATATAAATTACAATTTGAGAACAAAATGGTCAGGGCTCAGCAGGGTCCTGCTTGTGAAAACACAAGTAGGTGCTGATTTTCAGTCATGGCCAGATAAATATAATGGAACATTATCAATTAAAATAACATTGGATTATTATAAATAATTTATTAAATAGAAAATTAAAAATGTGAAAAAAAGTCGGGTATAATTTTTTTTGACTGGTATGTGCTCTATTAGGTAATTAGGTATGTATACTCAAAAAGAAAAGGTATACTGTATTTTATATTTGAATTATTACAATTTAATTACAATGCAAAGTGAAAAAAATCAAGACTTGATAAAGTGTTCCTAATAGACCACATAGAACCGAAAAGAAAAAAACATTGCCGCGAACGTTTTTTGGCCTCTGGATAGAAATATAGTCAGCTGACTGAATCACTGTGTACTGGGAAGTGAAAAAATTATTAACTAACTTATTGTTTGTTTCCAATGTTTTTATGATCAAGTAAACAAGTTGAGTTAGTACAGGAAACTGACATCTTGTTGCGCTCATAAGGTGGTAACTTTTCATACAAACTTTCTGAGTATATGTGTGAAGTGAAGAGGCAAAAAATTCATGACGGTTTACGGTTAACCAGATCTTGTTCAATTAACATTTTTTTAATAATTCTAGTTTTATTCTGCGAAACGCCCATTTATAAACTTACCATATCTCATAATCTCACAACATGGGAAGGGTCCTATATTTGGTCGCTTGGTGCCCATTACGGTCCAGGTCTAAATAGACAGAGATAATATTAATTTCCATCTCCACAGCAAAAAAACCATACACCTCATTACTTCTTCTTTTTTTTTCTCTGTCTGTCAATCATTTGAATATTTTATCACATAATATTATAATTTATTTTCATTTTTGTTCCACTGATGCTGACAATTGTCGAAATATATCTGGTCATATAGCGTGTTTTTAGTAAATATATAAAAATATATAATTATAAAATTGAAAGACTAAATAAGTCAATAAAAATATATGTTATTTGAGTCTCACACTCAGTGATACTTTTTTTAAAATGTATTATTTAAATAATATTTATTAAATCAACCGTGACTGGCGTTTTAGCTTCTTTTTGTCGGCGCGCTGAAGATTTCAAATTCTAAAATTCTTTAAAAGCTTCTAAAATTGCCAACTACAGGTTTAAAAATCGTAAGTTCACATGTTATTAAACAAAAAATACGACTTTGAACATTCTCGCCAAAACTTCTCGTGAGACTGAGTTGAAATATGTGCCGATTGTTTGCTTCAGCACGAGCTGTCAATTTACTCGAAAAAGTTGTCAGACTCCTGGACCATTATGCACCGGTCGATCCACGTTCAATTTATGCCTTTTTCAAGTCATAAATTCTATAACTACGATTATCGTGAGAATGTGATGTTTATGTATGAAAATCTTTGGCTCGTTTTTTAATAGTACATGAGTGTTTAAATACTTAGTTATGTATAGTTTCATAAACTAGTATTTTACTTCCGAGCGACGATAAAGAGGTGGCTCCTTTACAATGTGTAAATCTCAATTTATTATTAAACCCAAAACTGACTCGATTAACGTATATCAAATTCGTCGTGGTAAAAACCTCAGCTATAGAACCAATCTGAGGTAAAGACAATATCTTTATAAGTTATGTATGTAATATGAATCAGAATCATTAATGGAACACAAAACCTTAAAAAAGAAGTTGTTTTTTTTGGTTTTCAAATTTCGATTAAATGGCCAACGTACGCGACGCCACATGTGACTGACAATAGACAGTACATATTCCCGGCGGTAAATATTGCACGTAGGCTATGTACGTACACATAGATTTGTGGAGCGTCGTGCGTCGTCTCTGCATTAGTGCTTCTTTGGCGGTCGATATCTTTTTTTTTATCGTGACAAAAGTAAGAAAACGTGCATTTTTATTTATAACATAGAACAGTTTCCTTTGTTATAAGGCAGCTAGAGAGTTCATTTTCAACCGGTATATTAATTACGGAAATTGGTGCGGTTATCGGAATCTAAATAAAAGAACAGCTGCAGGTGCTGCTGCTAAATGTATGGAATTTACTGTCAAATCGTGTTTAAAATGGTGTTAAAGTGGCACCGTGTTAGGCCTCTTGGAGCTAAATATTATGACTATGACACTACCAAGGTCTACGATAAATCTGGATACTTTATCATTAAAAATAATTTAGAAGGACGACGCTCTAAATATTCGGTAATTTGAGCGAAATATATCCCTTGAATTAGCATTTCGACGCGTGTCATTTGCGTGACATTGAAATAACGTTGTTCATATCAGCGCGTGTTGCAAAGTATTGTAAGTGGCTGTTACGAGGACGATCCCTGCGTCTACGATAGCGCGAATTAGGAGAAAATATAACTTTTCACAAGGACGTATGGATGGAAAAATATTTCCTTAGTTTTTTTTACTAACCTACACTTTTCTTATATTTTAAAACCAGAACTATTAAAATCAAGCGATTAGTTCTAGAGTGAACACAATTTTTTATTTAGAATAATCAAATAGTACCTAGTAATATTTATGATTTTATAAGCCCCAGAATAAAATACACGGTCTTTTAAATGTTATATTTTTATTAGCAACATAATAGTTTTTCCCGAATTTTTGCTTGTACCGCTTAGGTGTTAACCCATTTTAATGGAGGCTATTGCAATAAATGCTCGGAGGCCTTAACTACAGGAATTTGCTTCTGTGCAGCAACTGTCACAAGCACCACTATTAGGAAGCCTGCAGGAGTTCGGGCCAGTGCATGAACTTGAGCCGCGGCCTGAGTTCTCGCCGGCGCACGATCCGGCGCCTGTGCAGCTACTGCTGCCTTGACCGGAACCGCTCCCGGCACAAGCGCCGGCACCGGTGCAGCTACCGTTGTCGGACCCAGAGTTTGCTCCGGCACATGAGTTGTCGGCGGTGCAGCTGCCATTGCCGTTGCCAGAACCCGCTCCCCTGCATGCTGATGCTACGGTGCACGATCCCGCGCCAACGGCTTCAATACTCTATACGAACAAAAACATAATTTTGTTTATATCAGAACTATTTTTTGGCAAAGTTTGTACTTGTAGCAGTGGCATGCATAGAACTTTTTGCTGGAAATGCAATGAGACGGTCAAGTTTGACAAAAAATAATAATTTATATGTCACTTTGAAAAATAATTATTTGTATGACGCCAGGGTAGGCTTTGCCTACCCTAGAGTAAATGATTTCATACAAAAAATATTTTTCAAATTGGTTTTTATTTTTTTTTTCATTTTACTTTTATCGCCAAACTTAACCTTCTCATTGCTTTTCTAGCAAAAAGTTCTATGCACGGCACTGACTTGTAGTAGAGTTCAATGTGGCGTATTTTTTATAGACAGGAAGGTGTGCCTGAAAATACAGGGTGTTAAGATAACAGCCTTTTTCCTTAAAACAAAATCAGCTGTTCCATAGAAAAGTTAAATACCTACTCGAACTAAATATATATATATACACTTTTATATATATGCAAAAAAAGAAATAATAATTTCGGAAATATATTTCGATCCATTATATAAAACGACCCCGAGTGGATCGAAATATATTTCGAAATTATTATTTCTTCATTTTTAAGAAAATCCGATTTAATTTCTCTTACATTTATTAAACGTTGTTCGAAATTATGCCTATTATTCTAATAATAGCTTTTGCCCGCGGCTCCGCCCGTGTGTTATTCGGTTTAACGACATGATTTTTTCCGGGATAAAAGTAGCCTATGTGTTAAGTTATGGTATAAGCTATATCCATTCGAAATTTCACCCAAATCGGTCCAGCCGTTTCAGCGTGAAACAGTAACAAACATACACACACACACCCTCACACACTAACTTTCGCATTTATAATATTAGTGTGATAGTGTGACCTATTCTCGTGCAGCACACCTTAAAATGAAAGTTGAAAAACCTAAAAAAAGCTCATTTAACTTTTATCCATCTGCGTTAAAGCCTATTTTGCATTGAAAAGTTTTAGGTTATGGAAAGCTCTAAATCTAATATTTGCTACATGAGAATAGGTGTCATTGTGATATAGCCGAATTAAACGTCTCAAAAATTTTACAATATTCAACATTACACTATTATTGATTCCAATGCATATTGGTACAATCGTCGAGTCCAGATGTGTGTTGAAAAGTAAGCACCAAGAATAGTTACTGAACGAGTAATGTATGAAAACTTAAAAATATGAATCAGTTTATTAAAAATGAGCACTTTTCTTTAGTTTGACGTATGTCAAGCGACATTATAGGTTGGTGCAATAACAAATAGTCTGATTTTTTTTTATCAACGGTTTCGATTCTTGGCTAGGGAATTTCAATAAAAATCGGCCCGGATACTCCTTTAGAGATTTTACGACATTCCCTATAGCTTCGGATTTGGCCATCTAAGCTCACTTGAAAATCTAAACCTGTATACCCCTTCAGGTTCCTAAATATACCTTTATATATTGTTAAATATAATATTTCTTTAATAAATAAAAATAAACAGTGAAATATATTATTTTTAACGCAAAATCTCCCGAAATTAAGCATCTTAAGTGACCTCACATTCAAACCCTAGGGTAAATGATACTTGCACAGTGTTGTGTTGTTTATACATACCTGCAACGAGGCGAGCCCGATAAGACACAATATAAACAACATTTTTTTTCTAATACAATTCGCCGTGTCCCTTCACTATTGTCACGGTCAACTGAACGGAGGTTGTACTATCCTCATGTTTTATATTAAACACTTTATTTTTCCTTGTTTGTTGTATTGTTTATCGTCTTGTTTTATAGTAGCCACAGTATTCTTCTGTGATGGTACTAAACTTGACTTATATTTATTTATAGCACACCGTGCGTAAAATGACGCTTGCGTAAAGTCGGCATTTTCCGCACTTTTGCTATAAAATATTATACGAAACTCGTGCGAGAAACTTTTTCTCGACTCGTGTGATTGCAGCACTCACCTTCGGCTCGTGCCGCAAACTCACGCTCGTCAGAAAACGTTTCATCGCTCTCGTATCGTAAAGTACTATTATGTATTGACCTTCAAATATAGTAGACTCAACACGTCACCAACAGCAAGGTATACCATTAGTCACAATTCTTATTTTCCCCATATATAGGTAAATTATAATCCAATAAAACATTATAAAGATCTTATTTGTGGAACCACGGGTGACGCCGGCTGGGCACTCTTGGTGGAGGTGACGCGCCTCGTAAATCTAATGCTGTCCGGTAAGGTGTGCACCGATATACTATTGATATTCTCTACGGAGCCAATTTATGTGCACTGGTAAAAAAAGATGGAGGCATCAGACCGATCGCGGTAGGTAACACCATCCGCCGCGTGGTCTCAATGATCTGCTGCAGGCACATACTACCAGATCTGTCCAGTAAATTCCAACCCGTTCAACTAGGCTTTGGGGCCAGTGGGGGCTGCGAGGCAGCGGTGCATGCGGCCCGCACCTTCCTAGAGCGCGGCGGAGGCGAGGTGCTGCTGAAGGTCGATGTGAGAAATGCGTTCAACTCACTTGACAGGGGCGCCTTGCTGACACAAATTAAAGAAAACATTCCACAGATTTATCATTGTCTGTGGCAATGTTACAGTTCGCCAACAAAATTAATATATAGAAACCATCTTCTACAATCTGCGGTTGGGTATCAGCAAGGAGATCCACTAGGACCGGCCATCTTCAGCCTGGCTATTCACTCCTTTATTTCAAACCTAAATTCCAAATTTAATGTATGGTATTTGGACGACGGAACCCTAGGAGGCGATGCGTGCTCCGTCCTGAACGATCTCAAAAATATTATTCAAAATTTTAAATCTATCGGCCTTGAACAGGTTGTGAGGTCACTTAAGATGCTTAATTTCGGGAGATTTTGCGTTAAAATCGGAACTGTTCATTAACGAATCTTTGGCTCAAATAGAAACAGATAATATAATTTCAAAATACAATGCGTTGGCTCCAAACATTAACATTATCGAAAGTGAATCGCTTCGCCTTCTAGGGGCTTCTGTGCTGGATGATTCTATTCCTAGTTTTGTAAGCAATCAAATTTATAAATTTGAGGAGTCATCCGGTCGACTAAAAGAAATTAACCCGCACATGGCTATGTTTATTATTAGATACTGCCTTTTTGTACCCAAATTTACATATGTGCTACGCTGTTCAACTCTTTGGAAACATACAACGTTTTTAGATCAGTTAGACGATATGTTACGCATGACTTTGACTGAAATTCTAAATTGCCAGTTGAATGACTGTAGTTGGGCCCAGGCCACACTTCCAATCCGATTTGGAGGCCTTTTTGGCGTTATCAGTCATTTTTGTGCACTCTTCGGTATCCACGAGATTTTTTAGAAATATCCCTCTCTCCCTTCCCAATTTAATGACCAGTATTCAGTATGAAAGTTTAGTCTTGCTTCTTCTGTGAAATGCAAGGTACACATTTTTTTACACAAGTTTAGATAAGGTGGTTTTAGATTATATTTTTCTTTAGTCTTTTGTTGACGGATTTGCTTTTTCGTAACACTTTTTTTTACTTTTCTTTTCGTTCCATTTGTTTGAGGCTCGTCTTTATTATTAGTTTCGTTTCCAAACCCGCGGTTATTTTCATCTGCCTCGTCCAAGAGTGATGTTAAGCGCCGACGCCGTTTCTTTGGGATCTCGTAATCTTTTTCTTCCTTAGAATCGTCGGAGTCAAATAATGGTATATCTTCATTACAGAAGAGATCTATATCAAATCTATCATTTTCAGCAGGTAATACTTCAAGTTTCGAAAGGTTCATTTGTTTTAAAACTTCTCTTGAATTTACATGTTCAAAATTGGACTGTTCAAACTTTTCCATAACACTTAATTCTATTGGTAGTGTCCAAATTGAAATATCATCTATACGTCTTGCTGTGTTTTTACCAGAAACTTTGTCAATTTTGGTTATATCCATTTCAGCTATGACTTCTTCATTTTGGTCACTATTTTCAGTAGTAATAGTGGTTATCCTTTCTTGAGTTTTGGTGGTGGGTGAAATTTCCCGGTCTTTTTTCTTTCTTTCAGCTTTAGGTACCATCTCCAGAATTTTTTGAATCCAGTCCAGGTCTTCGTTAATTTTATTAACAACTGTACTCGTCTCTTCTGGCTTAAACGAAATATACACCTGTGTGTCGTCTGCATACAAATGAGTTTTACAGTATTGTAGATTACGAACTAGGTCTGCTGTATACATGATGAACAACAAGGGACTCAAAATGGAGCCTTGAGGACAGCCACGAGGTACTACCTTAACTTCAGATTCTTTTAAATTCCCCTGTTCGTCATCCACAACTACGTATTGTGTTCTATTTGATAGATAAGAACGAAACCAACAACATGTAGCGCAGGAAAGTCCATAGTAGCTCATTTTAGCCAGTAAAAGGTCTTTATTCAAGCAGTCAAAGGCTCTTGAAAAGTCTAAAAGAACGAGAATGCTTGCTCTACCCCTATCTGACGCCGAAATAACTTCATCCGTTACATGTGAGAGAGCAGTCTCCGTTCCGTGGCCGCTACGGAATCCTGACTTTGTCATGGGAATAATTTCTTCAGAATCAAGATAGGTGGTGAGCTGTGAGCAAACAACTTTTTCAACTATCTTTGAGGGCAATACACTTATGGGTCTGAGATCCTTGTATTCTTCAACTGTATTTCCCTTCGGCAGAGGCTTCACCTTAGCCAACTTCCAACTATCAGGATAAACGTTTTTAGAAATGGAGTAATTTACAATATAGGTAATAACAGGAAGTGTAACCGAGAGGGTCATACGTACCATTTCCATATTGATGGTATCATAATCGGCGGCATTCGTACCTATACTATTTATAATTTTCATAATTTCTTGTTCTGTGCAAATATTAATAGTGAACTCATTATTGGTAAATTTATTGGATTGAAATGAGTCAATAAGGCTATCGTCAGCATTTGAATTACCTGGGATGTCTAAAAAGAAGTCGTTTATAGCACTCGGGACTTTAAGATGGTCTGGGATATGTGAAATGGTTTTCTTACCTAATAATGATAAACGTTGAAGGTGACTCCACATTTGCTTTGGATTATGTGCATTTTTATTGACAAAAAATTAAAAAAAAGCCGTTTTTTCACTCTTAATGGAACTGTTAACTAAATTTTTGAGATCTTTGTAGTACCTAAGATGGGTCTCTAGCTTAGTAGATAGGGCCCTTTTTAAGGCTTTATGCCTGAGGGACATCGTGTGCCTTATTACGTCAGTTAACCAAGGGCGAGGTGTTTGATTCACGCGTATTCGCTTAAGTGGAGCATGCTTGTCGAACAACAATGTAATTAATTCATTAAACCGTAAAACCATTTGGTTGACATCCTCAGTCTCTTGGATCCCGTACCAAGGCTGATTCCTGAGATCTGTAAGGAATTTTACCTCGTCATTTTTTTTTAATAGACGTGTCCATGTGTGTTGTGGAGCTTCCTTAGGTTTCCTTACTAATAGCTCAGTCAGCACCAAGGCATGGTCACTTAGAAGCGGGTTATGGTGAACGCTTACATTTTTAAACAGCTGCGGAGAGTCCGTTATTATTAAATCTAGTAAAGTAGCTGAGGATTCTGTTACTCTAGTGGGTTCTTGGACTAGTTGTGTTAGGTTTTGATTTGAAAAGAAGGACAGGACCTCGGGTGCAGGTGACTTATTTGATTTCAGTAGGTCCACATAAAATCCGTTAACACACAAACATGACTACAATTCCCGAAAGAGCTGATGGACTCACTGAGTGCATCTATAGCGTCTCCAGTGGGTAATAAACGCCAGTTCCCAACAAACACCTCATTTATGACCCCAACCAATAATCTGACACACTCAGTTGAAAATGCCTGCCGAATGTAGAAAAATTAAATGCCTGACATATATGGTAACCCTAGCCGTGAGTGAAGCGATCACGCTCGCAGCACTTATGCTTACTTTGTCGTGATATGAATGTTTTGTTTGTGTGAACCGCTGCCTTACAATGAATGCGAAAGCGCCATCAAATCAAACTCTACTACCCGATAAAGATGTTTATGTTTGCTATTTGTTCTGTCTGCGGCGCTAGTGAAATTACAGACCATTCATCATAACTTGTCCCTTGCCGTCATGTTGGCATCACCGCTTGTCAAGCTTTTGCTGTCATTATTCTTGTCAGTCAGATTTTCCAAAATTATTTGATAAAATTATGTATTATTATTGTCAAAATAAAATAGTCTTAAGGCGGAACGTTTCGAGCTCGGTGCAAAATGCACAACTTATAAAAATTGTTTTTCTTATCATTGAATGAAAAGTACTAAATAAATGTGATTTATGGAATTTCGCGACCATAATTTAATGTCAATTGGGCTTTTCTACCAACATTTTATAATTAATAAAATAACTCATACATTTTATATAAAAATGGGATAAACAATCATAAGTTATGCATTTTGCACTGAGCTCGAAACGTTCCCCGTTAAGCTTATTGAAATGGGCACTATTAGGATGCATTATGATCTCAGTGGTGGCTGACTTTTAGTTTGCCTGTTGCTTTTTACACAGCCAAAACTATTTCTACAGTCTACACTTTATGCATACGTTAAATAAAAGGTATCGGTTATAATAACCAGAAAACTGGAAATGAACCGGAAATATCTTCCGATACAGGAACCAAAACACAAATTGAGAATTTAATTATTAACATCTACAGATCAGTCGCGATACCACAAGGAAAAGTTTCGGTCTCTGTGACCTAAATTAGCAACCCGATGTATGTCGGTCATTACATTATCGACGGAAACGACATTGAAATAACGTTTATATCAGCGCACATTAAAAAGTGGCTGTTACGACGATCACTGCGTCTCTGGATAGCGCGAAACAGTAAAAAAATACTACTCACATGAGAGCGAACGGCATTAAAAAACCGGCCAAGTGCGAGTCGGACTCGCGCACGAAGGATTCCGTAATATTATCTATAAAAACGGCAAAAAACATGTCTGTTGTATGGGAGTGCGCAGGTCCGACTCGCACTTGGCCGGTTTTAGTATTTGTAATTTTTAATATTTGTGGTTTTATATTTGTTATAGCGGCAACAGAAATACATCATCTGTAAAAATTTTAACTGTTTAACTATCACGGTTCATGCATTATCTATAAAAACAGCAAAAAATTAATTAGTTAATAAAATTAAATCAACTGACCAAATTCATGCTGGAGACTCGGTTAGTGATCAAGAACTAGGTTTAGTAATCCTTTTAGCGAATTTTTAAAATATATTTTTTTGCTCCCTTACTGGTTGGACTAGTTTAAGTACAATTCCTAGTGCAGGCACAATGGGGCAAAAAGTTTTTTTTTTCCAATTTCACGTGTAGGATCATTAAACCTTGTTCCTGATGACTAACCGACTCTCCAGTATGAATTTCGTCGGTTGATTTAATTTCATCTAGTATAAGGTGACTTTAATTTGCACAGCCAAACTCATACTGGAGGCTTAGTAAGTGATCAGTAACCCGGATCGATAACACTGCTAATTTCGCAAAATAAAATCGCCCATAGTAATTGACTCGGGGCTGGGATTGCATTTGTTAGGAACACGAAAAGAATAATTTACGAATTTCACAAAAAGGGTCATCGAACCTTGTTACTAAGCATTTACAGAGTTTTCTGTAAGAATTTGCCTTCATAATTAAAATCACCTTATATAAGGTCCTACAATTCAAAGTGAAAAAAATTCAAGAGATGATAGTGTATCCCTAATAGACCACTTTCCAAAGAAAAATATTTTTTTACGCGAACTTTTTTTTCGCCATTCCATAGAGATTGAGTCAGCTGATTGACCCACTTTGTACAATTTATTTGACAATAAAAAAATATTTTTTCTTTATTGTGATCAGTTAACAATACATGATCTACCCTAAAGTTATTTTCACTTATTATTGTAGGACCTTGTATATGAAAAATTATTTAATTTATTTTTAATTCAATTCTATATCCGGTTTTATTTGGGTCAAAATTCTACAAAACATATCCGAATTTCAGATCTTAACTTATTGCCTCTGCAAGCTGGAGGCCCGTGACATACGGACGGACATAGAGAAAACACAGTGACATTTATTACCGTTTGGGCGCGGAACCCTAAAATTATTCAAAATTTCTGTTCCAGTTTTTGGTTTGTCAGTTATTCTCTATGAACATTATATTTATTGTAGTTTCAGCTGTGGAAAATAACACTCATATTATAGATGTGAAAGTTTGTGTGTGAGGATGTGTGTGTGAGGGTGTGTTTGTGAGGGTGTATTTGTGTGTTTGTGTATGCTTGTTACTCTTTCACGCTGAAACGGCTGGACGTATTTGGATGAAATTTAGAATGGACATAGCTTATACCCTAACTTAACACATAGGCTACTTTTTATCCCGAAAAAAAGCATGTCGTTAAACCGAATAACACACGGGCGGAGCCGCGGGCAAAAGCTAGTAATACTATAATTTATAAACGGGCAGACATACGGACAAAAACAGTTAAAAGCTCACAGGATAGTAGTGTAGAAACTAAAACTAATTTAGATAAAGTTACAGACAGACAGACAAAAACAGATCAAAGTCTCCCCACACTCCTATGCCTATCTCATATATCTAATATGTAGTTTAGGAAATAAAAAAAGCAGTTTTAACTTTAAAATTTCAAGCCACGTTCACGCAAAAATTGACGTTGAAAAAGATATTGCTTTGAAACGTCGCCATTTGATGTTTTTGTTTAATAAAAGAAATATTGAAATACTTTGATATATTTTTCATAGGTTGACCCACAAACTCTCGAGTACGCTATAATTATCTGTCAAGCTACCTGAAATTAAAAAAACCGGCCAAGTGCGTGTCGGGCCACGCGCAGTGTAGGGATCCGTAGTTGCCCGGTACATTTTATAAGTTGGTCACTAATACAGATCGTGCCAAACTTCTAGTCCCATATACTTGTACTTGTAAACCTGTAAAGCCTACTTAGCTTTGATAGTTTTCCTTTTAAATTCATTATATATACTACTTCTGTGATTTTTTTCACATATCTATAAACAACCGTTTAGCCGGCAGGGGGGGCACTTACCTCTAACAAGAATTAGCACTTTAAAGCTTAATATTTCGCCAACGGATCCCTAAATCGAAAAATAGTTTTCACACACCCACAATGATTTTGAACGACCTATCTAACGAGTCCCCACACCAAGGGATTAATGAGAAAAAAAAAATCATCCCCAATTTATTTGTATTTAGGTATGTACGAGTAACCTTAACAAACATTTTTTCGTAATTTTATTTTACCGTTTCGTCAGCGTGATTAATGTATTTTCATGCCAAATTACAGCTTTCTAGTACTAATAGTCTCTGAGCTAAGCCGCGGACAGACGGGGGGACAGACGGACGGACAGACGGACATGGCGAACTATAAGGGCTCCTTGTCGGACTACGGAACCCTAAATTTTATGGCCTTCCTAGTTTATCAATCAGAATCTTATTTCTTTTAAATTGGTCAAGTGCGAGTAGTACTCGTGTCCGGAGGGTTCCGTTTATACCATTTAACACACAAACGTATTCTATGGGACCAAACTAATTTAACACTTACGATCTATTAAACTCCATGCATTCGGAATTTCTTCTTGAATAATAAAATATCGGTAATTTTAATTTTTTTTCTCCAAAAGGTACTATCAGACCTAATTGTAAACGGGACTTGAAGTTTCTATGTCAACTGGAAGTACCCTATAAGGTTTCATGGTGAGTTAATTTGTGTGAAATTAATTACGTAAAGGGCAATAACTTTTATTTTTTAACACCTCTATGGGGCCGTAGACTTCTGTAGGAGGTTTCAACTTTATATTATTACTAGCTTTTGCCCGCGACTTCGTTCGCGTGGGTTTCGGATATAAATTCGAATCAGACTTCCCATAGATTTATATAATGTGACTTCAATTTATACAAGGTTCATAACCAGGTTCGATGATACTCTTTGTGAAATTCGTAAATCATTCTTTTCGTGTTCCTTACAAACGCAAGCCCAGCCCCGATTCTATTACATTGGGACGTCAAGATTTTATTTTGCGAAATTAGCAAAAAGTGTTATCGACCCGTGTTACTAATCACTTACCAAGCCTCCAGTATGAGTTTGGCTGTATAAATAAAAGTCTTATAAAATAGCCTTTGCCGTTTGCGTCTATTCAATATTTGACCCGTTTTCGGCTCGGGTGTTATTTTATGAACATCCCTTGTAGTCTAAGTGTTGACCAGGGTAACTACGATGATAATAAAGAAAACCGCATGCAAATCCGTGGAGTGGTTCTCGAGTTATAAAATCGTTTATTCAATCATTTCCCCGTTTTTAGCTTGGGCGTTATTTTATGAACACCGCTTATAGTCTATGTGTTGACCAGGGTAACCACAATGATAATCAAGAAAACTGCACTCAAATCCGTTGATGGGTTCTCGAGTTATAAAAGCGTTTATTCAATCTTTGCTCCGTTTCCGGCTTGGGCGTTACTTTATGAACACCCCTATAGCCTATGTATTGACCAGCGTCACTGCAATGATAATGAAAAAAACCGCATCCAAATCCGTTAAGTGGTTCTCGAGTTAAAACGGAACATACAGACTGACAGACAGACAAAAATTCTAAAATTGTTGTTTCGGCCTCAGTACAGTACCAATAACCCATTTCATTTAAAATTTCGCGAAAATATTTAATGTACAGACACGACTTTTTTACTATTTTATTATTAGTACTAGCTTTTGCCCGCGACTTCGTTCTCGTGGGTTTCGGATATAAATTCATCATTATTAGTATATATAGATAACGGAGCCCGAGAAATAGGGCCTTGACAGACGGACAACAAAGTGTTCATAAAGGTTCCGTTTTTTTTTTCATTTTAAGATACGGAACCCCGAATAAGAAACATTTATTCGCGACCAAATTAATTTGATTTCAAATCAGAAATTATATTATATCAAGATGGTTTGGTGCGTGCTGTGTATCGCCCGAATACCGCTACCAAATTGCAGACAAGCAGCGCGTGCGCCGGCAGTCGCGGCGTGACAGTACGTGCATTATTCAATACAATATTATCAATAAATTAATGCTTACATTCGAACGCCACCGCACATACTAATGGCGACACGCGGCGCGCCGCTTTTTGCCTCGCCGCCTGCGCCTGCGCCATTCAGCCTCCCATTGATACGGCGCACGCAAAAACTGGCCATCGATGTTGTACATGCGACTCGCCAACAGCATCGGCTTTTTATCGATACCGTCAAGGCCGCGATCGGTTTTTGTTTCGGCGAGGCGAGGGGAATTTTTAATTGCACCGCAAATTGCCTGTCGGTAACTGCAGCGATGCGAAGAAGTCTCTTAACAAGGGGGTAATTACTTTCATCAGCACATCACTACGTTTCTTGTTCATATCAAAATTCCTAACTCAAAGCTGTTAATTACCTCATAACAATTTAGCGTTTAGTTTTTCTTTCCTGTAACATTGTAGCGCACACAAACAATCTGTCATCTGCCACCGAACTCTCAAAACGTTTACTTAGAAATTTTAAAGTGCAGCTGCAGCCCTCACGTGAAGGTCATCAGCATGCAGAACATGAGGCTGTCTAGTCGAGCCTTGAGTTTCTCATCAGGTTATATCTTTCCAAGTCACGTCACTGGCGACGAAACCGGCGCTTGCTTCCGTTTTTTACTGACTCAGACTAGCGTCCGAAGATAAACTTCATTTCTATTTGAATTTATTAACTGTCAGTGGGAATGACGAAACAAAGGGAAGCATCACCGCTTCTCGGCCTTTTGTCAAAGATCAAAGTGTGAAAAAGGAAACCATCTATCTATATAACTGTACCTTCCTGCGTACACATATCGTCATGATATAGTGTATCCCCATCTCGGAAGTATTTTCAGGTGTGTACCTATATTGTCACTAGAATAGTTCACAATTGTAGCACCCTCTTTTCTCCGACGATTTTAACGTCCCATTGTAAAGGCGATCAGCCTTATCGTCATACATCATTCGGACACAAATACACGCTTCTTAGGGCATGCAGGTGGTATTCACATAAATTTAAAAGAACTCATGGGTGCTTGACCATGGTTGCAAGAGTGCTTGACCGGCAAGATTTGAACGCGGGTCTCAAGATTGATAGTCTAAGCTATACTGCCCTGATAAGGAGCACTGCGGCATCTGCGTATTAACTTTATTATATAGATGCCGCAGTTCTCCTTATGAGGGCAATACATAACGGGTGTAAAAGCAAAGGCAAGAATCCGTCAAGGGTGTGTTACAGTGTTAGTATGATAGGTAAAGATATTATATAATCTCTAAATAAATTACCAGTACCTCATAATAAGACGATTTTCTTTACTCAAAATACACTAATCGCGTGGACACCCTCACGGTCGCTGGCCACTCAGATGAGGGGTGCGGGTTGCGGGGTGTAATTAGGTGTGTGGGGAGGCCGGTGAGCTGCGTAGCCATAGCTTAGAAAAATGATGGAATTTTTTGTGAAAATTCAAGGTATATTTTTTTTCTCGTAATGACATCAGAATCGTGTATACTTTCATACCCTAAAGGGATTCTTGACTTTGCATTTACACCCTGTATATTATATCCCACAGTGTGATTGATATTTTATTGATTATTTTTGGTGAATAATAAATTGGCAAATAATTATAAAGCACTATTACTGTTTCAATTAAGACTATTTCTAGCACACTTGTGAACATTAAACCTTATTGTGAAAGACGTAGTAACTTTATATAGCTTCTCATGATATTAACAAATAGTTAACTAAATATTAATTAATTAAATACTGGCTTTAGCAATAGTACGTGAGGTACTATTATTGTTGACTTTATGCCAACTGTTACACGTAGACAATTTCGACATTTTCAAGACGAGTGTCGTTTAGGACGACGCGGCGTTCACCGACGTTGTCGAACGGCCACTGAAACAGTTGGCATATAGTCAACAATAATAATATGTGAGTGTTAAAGCCCAAATTTAATAATAATTTAGCATGTCAACTCACGTGATTTTTAATAATATTATATATTAAATTCATCCATCCATCCATCAGCCTGTTTCGTCCACTGCTAGACATAGGCTTGGCTTGGCGGTCTTCCTGGAAGAAATGCCCATACTCACACACGCTGGGCAGGCGGGTTGGTGAGCGCGGTGCCGAAACCTTTGCACCAGTGACGCCGCTGCCCGTCACCAGTCTGTTTTATAGAAGTCCCGGCATTTGGGGATGGATATACCGCCATCCATCGGTCCCAGGCAATGGTGGGCCGCCTGGTTTTGCCTGAGAGCTGTTCTCTTACTCTCCCCCGAATAACTTCGGGAGGATTCGCGAGTATGATGGTGATACCTCCACAGTCGAGCGCGGCATCAGCTCTACCACTTAGAAATAAATTAAATGAAACTATCTAAATTATTGCCAGTGATCGGCCTTCATTAAGGATTTTAGATACGATATTGATATATACTGATACGATACTGACTTATTTATTCCCATCATCATCTTCGTATCGACCTTCAGACCATCATTGCGCCTGTCGCAAATTACGTTATGTTTATAATAATGACCATTTTTATGCATTAACTGAATTTCGAGCGCATGCTCTTAATTATTCCAATTACGCTTTATGTGTATAATAAAAATCGAGGAGTATCAGCTCAAAATTTGTACAGTAAAAGGTGCCTTAAACTGGGACCACTGATGAGCCGCTAAATTATGAAGGAAAATATAAAATTGATCGTTTCAGTCATTAAGGCTGCTGATGGCCGTCAATCGAACTTGCGGGAAGTAATCACTCCTTTTCAGTCAACGTGGTACCTTGATGTACTCGGGATTTCATGTTTTAAACCAGAATTTTTAGGTAAAATAATGTGAAAGATGTTGTCATTTAAAGAAGATTTTAAATGTTATCCCTTTTTAACTGTTTCTGCAATGTGTCTGAGTGTCTGATCGTGAAAGAGTTTATGAAATATAATTACTTTTAATTTTTTTTACTTGATTCACCCAATTAACACCCATTACAAATTTAATCATAAAAGACTGCTATATTCGTTGCCTATACTAATAATATTAGTGAAAAAGTCGTGTCTCTACATTTAATATTCAATATCTATCTTAACTCGAGAATCACTCTACGGATTTGGATGCGGTTTTCTTTATTATTATCACAGTGACCCTGGTTAACAGGTGTTAATAAAATAACGCTCAAGTCAAAAACGGGACAGAAATTGATCCGCGCAAATGGCTAGTTAGAAGTGTGATAGAAGTGCTACGAAAGCGCTATAACAATTTGGTACGTATAATGAACTTTCAAGTTAGTTGAAATTCGCAAACAACAGGCGGACACAGCATGCGTCAACACGTCTCATTAAAGTCACGTTATTATTCAGCGGCAAGCCTCCGCCATCATGTTTTTACGTCAATTTGCAGTTCGCGAGTGACAGACGAGTTGCGCGCGCGCACAACTGCGCTTTAAAATGCATTTGCACCAGGAAGCCGGGGCACGAGCGAGCGCTGAATTTTGGAAATAAATTAAAGAGTAATTAAGGAGTTTATCAAGTTTTGGTGCCAGTTTTTTGGTTCCGTTTTCCCAAATACCGCTAGGGTTTCGATTAAGCTCGCCATACAAAAGACTTCAACGCGCGTTCGCACTTCCACTTTTAGCTTTCGATGTTATGTACCCTTTTTAAATGTAGGTTTCCCATTGAAATTCATGGCAAAAGGAGCAGTAAAACGTAAAAGATTGGACTAAAGGCTCACGAAGCGTGGTCTACGTCTTATCTTGCTCATCAGGAGGACACAAAGGACGAAAGAGGACTAGTGGCTTGAATTCAGACAACTGTAACAAGATGCGAGCGGCGGTCCCGAACAAAACCTTTTCTTTAATTGAAAAATTCTCGTCGGCGCGAGTAACGGGCTGTCTCTAATTGAATCCAGCGGTAGCCAACTCGAATTATTTCAATAAGAAGGAGCGGGCAGCGGCGCCGCAGCAAATTGCGCCTATACTTGTATACGCGCCGTTTTCCTTTTGTGTTTCCAGCTCTCCGACGAAGCCTATTGGTCCATTTTAATGAGCTCCGATCAATGGGCGTAATTATTTCTTGTATCATTCTTTGTTTGCGACGCGAGCGCGCTGTCATCCCTTATGGTTTCAAGCCAATGCAGCTCGGTTTTGCTGAGAGTTTTTGCGTGCGTTTTTGGTGAATATCCGTATGAGGATAAGTTAGCGTCGTCCAATTACCGGGCTCGCATGCGTACCGAGCATGTCGGACAAAGAATAACAGACCCTATTCTGTTACCCATTGCCGTAAACGTACTGTTCTCATGTCACAAAATAATGAGACTTATCGGCTGCCCGGAGAGAACCCTCCTCGATTTTAATAAAATCTGGTTTTTAGCTTGCGATAATATCAAGTAAAATCCATTATTTTGCCTTTATATTCAGCGTTTTCGACTCGAGTTAACCAAAGGTGACCAAATATAAACTGGATTAAGAGTATTTTTCTTTGTTTTTGCCAGACCTTCATTATAAATCATTTACCGTCCACAAATCTGTCACGACTCCGGAGCCGCCTGCCTCCTTTAAACAAGGGCTCGACGTTGATTACCACTGATATAATTCAGCGGACAATGCGCGGGCGCAGCTCCCGCTATATTCAAAAATATTCCTTCATCTTGATGAGCGTTCCCGTTATGGTCGCTCCGTAATTACATTTCGATTGACCGACCGTTTTTGGTCTCGACTCGATATTATTTATTTGTTCATTGTCAATGGTAAAA
This sequence comes from Ypsolopha scabrella, assembly GCA_910592155.1. Taxonomy (NCBI): domain Eukaryota; kingdom Metazoa; phylum Arthropoda; class Insecta; order Lepidoptera; family Ypsolophidae; genus Ypsolopha; species Ypsolopha scabrella. The sequence continues at coordinate 18,015,514 of OU342975.1, read as the reverse complement.
AATAAAAGCATGACCCTATTTGTTAATTTTTTCGGAATGCTACTTATAATTGTTTCTTAAGGGGGAACGTTTCGAGCTCGGTGCAAAATGCACAACTTATGATTGTTTTTATTACTATTGCATAAAAGGTACTAAATAAATGTGATATATGGCATTTCGCGACCATCGTTTAGGGTCAATTAGACTTGTCTACCATAATTTTGTAATTTTATGTATTACGTTGTAAATGAATGGGCAAACAAACTTAAAACACGCTTTTAAGTTTGTATACCCATTCATTTACCACACGTAATGCATAAAATGACGAAAAACTGCTAAAAACCCCTGAGAATCATTCAACAATAGTAGCAAAATAAGATGAAACTATTTTATTTTAAAATAAGGTAAACAAACTTATGTTATGCACTTTGCACTGAGCTCGAAACGTTACCCCTTAACAATTTAGGAACGTCAAACCAGAGTAGGAACTTTGTTCATAATTTTTTGAGTTTGATCTTATAATAAGAAGGTATTTACTTGTTTATAAACCTGGATGGCTATTCTGGCACGTGCGGAAAAATGCTAAGGTAGTTCTCGAGTGATTTTAAAAGGGATAAACAATGAATATTCATAAATTTTTCTGATTGAAAACCTATAGAAACTGTCCCTTATATTCCACAGTTTCAATTTGATGGGATTTAGTCACTTCACTTTATACCGCATGGCATTTATCAAACTTTGAACAAAAGTCGAACGGCTGATATTTCGAGTGAAGAATAATGCCAGAATAGTGGACAACAATTTTGATTTAGTGATTTTTAGAAGCTCTTTATGCAGGAACGTATCAAGCCTTTTAAATAAAAACGTGTATATCGTGTTTTCGTTTTCCTTTTTTAATTTCTCTATTATCCAAAATAAAACTACAATGATTAAAAATAAAAATAAAAATTTATTTACAGTATTAATTTGGCTACATAAACAAAAATCACGTTATATACTTTATATTTCAGGAACAAGTTTTAAAAACCAATCCGCTATCCCTTTCGAAAACTGAAAATTAATTTTATAGATCTCACTCAATCTTATCTTTGCTAACTTGATCCCGGATATTAGCTTCGTCTAACAAAGCTTCGAAACTTGCCATCATCACGATATCATTTAGCTCTAAAAGTGTCCCTTCCACAACTATATCCTAAATATAGCCAATTACGACACTTTAAACACACCCAATTACAGCCCTCCTTTGCATCGTAAATCCAGTGGAGCAGTAATCAGCACCTCTGCGCGTACGCACTCATTACGTTTAATTTCTTGATCGTACCTTTAATTGAAATGTTAAGTCGTCGCGTGATAACGTAAAGCCTCGTTAATGTCCGTGTCGGATTATTTTCTGTCTGTCTGTTTGTTTTTTGGGCAACACCGGTAGCGGCTGCGACAAGGGAAATATTTGAAAGAGTTTTCAGTAGGCTTAAGAATAATCGGTCCATTATAATTAATGGAATTCACTTCGAGAGTGACCGACGAGATAAGTAAAGCCTTAGTAATCTTTTCGAACGGTTCAAAGCGAGCATTTACTTTACAAGTATTCGTCGCAGATGTGATGCCTCATTTTAATTAGTGATTTCAAGTCGACTTGGATATAACGTATACAATTGTAGTTCCCATTTCGTTACACACGTGTCGTCGCTTCAATCTTGCAACTACGAAAAAATTCATAGCTCTTTGTCTATATAATGTGAGTTTAGTTGATATAGCCAAATTCTTACTGGAGATTTTGTTATCATATCACTAACAAGGTTCAATACCCTTTTAGGCTTCCTATACTAATTGACTTGGGGCAGGTACAAGCACAAATAAAAAATTTAAAATAAAAGAGTCACTCAGAGAACTCTTGCTCCTGATCACTTACTGAGTCTCAGTATGAATTTGGCTATATTAACCAAAATCGCATTATCTATTACAAACATACACATACTTGTATCAAACTTGTGACTCATATACTTGTATGTAAGTGCCATTTATTGACTTATATCACAATTTATGTCTGCCTACCCTCTTATAAGCGCATGTTAGTCGATAAGTCGCCATCAGGACAAATGTAAACTGCTCAAAAAAGAGCACTTACCTCCTTTCATCCACGACTAATCTTCCATATCCGTCTATTGGAACCCTATCTAAGTGCTTCGACTTCGATTCTTTGAAGACCCAACGCAGCAAAACAAGTATATTTTGCTTTGATAAGGTTGCAAGTGCTGGAAAAAAGGAGGAAGAAGCTTTGGACGTAGGCGACAGTTCTTGACAAAAGTTAATGTGTTCTTAAGGCTGCGCCCACGCGAATTAGTGGTATGGTGACTGGACAGGACACCTTTGCAAAACTATTACATTCAATGTATCCATTCTATAGGTAGATACCTATAGGGCACGGTACTTTATGTTTATGAAATTAAGACGCTGAACTTAATATATGAAATTTGTAAAAGTTTCAATATTCAAAGCATCATTATCGAAGAAATATTTTCGTTACAATTTTCTTTTGCGAAAAAAATAAGACTCCTCGGCTTTTCGCTCATTTAATAAAAACCGTTTAGCTAGTAATTTATTTTATAGTGAAGATGAGATCAAAAGTTGTCTAGAATTAAAATCCCGTTGAGCAGAACCTCTCTATTTCATTGTAAAACATTACGATCTATTACAGCTTTGTTTATTCTCTGCTAGAAGCTATAATCGGTCATGGCCATGCGCAGGAACTTCCCGTCCAACCGTTGCTGGCGCACGCAAAGATCCATACTATACGTAGGTACCTGGAAACTTTGATACCTTCATTATAAAGTCCATATTCGTTCAAACAGAGGCCATAGAGATGTTTGGAAGCCTATACTATGCGGCAATTCCATTGTTCTACTGCTAATTGAATCGATGCCACCGATAGATTGTACTCTGTTAGTCGGCCCAGGCGCACTGACAGAGGTTAACTGACTTTGTAACAAAGGTTATGTTTTAATGTGTACAAACACTTAAGTATACCTCTAGATAACAGAATTTTCGTAAGATAAATGAATAACTTCACCTTTCAACCATTTCATTCTCACTTCCTGGCGTTATGTCGAATTGACAATTTGACATTTTACCTACTGTCTGATCTTGCGGATTGGGGTTTGAGTTCGTGATAAAAAGAAAATTTGCCTAAGAATCATCCCAAGCTTAGCGCTTGTGGTCTTGGCGCATCGGCGTGAAATTTGTGGTTTTGTCAGGGTTTAACAAGGAAGCAAACCGACCAAGGCTTGTAGAAAATACTAGAAAAATAAAACCACAAGATAGTATGATATGAAACAAATTTGCTACAAGCGTAAAGATAGACTGGGTAATGTTATAAAGATTTTTTTTTCATTAAAAATATATATCGTCACGACATGAGTACTCGAGGGGGTGTCAGAGGTGTTACCAAGTGTAAACTGTGAAATGCAAGTCAAAGTCTACACTCGGCACACCCGTTTTTCACCGACGATTATCACGTTCCAAACCTGATGGGTGGTGAATCCTATCGCCGTACTTCAGGCACAAAAGGCATCAACGGCTCAAGGTGCTTTCTGAAGCACAACACCGAACACAAATTATTATTAATCGCGGAAATTCAACCCACGACCTCTAGATTAGCAGGCGAGCACTTTATCACACAGAAGCGGTTGTAGGTTAGTGTCTAGAGTTCTTTACCGTGGAATTATGGAAAACCATAATTAATAATACTAAATGGAATATGGAAAACCATAATTAATAATACCTTCAGCTTTGTTTCCAAGGAGGCGATTATGTAAACGGATTGTTAAATCATGTCGGTGGCACTAGGCCAGGTCGTAACGAATCGTTAGCGCGACCGGACAATGGACAAATCGAATCTGTCACGGCGCCTGCGCACGCCTCAGACGCGAAACAATCACTTGAAGCCTCTATTATAGTACCTGTACCATAAAGCTGTACTTGTAGGAGTTCAGAGTTTAATTACAGTGTATGAGTCTTATAAGTTTGACATATGTATGTTTTAATGCTTAGATCTTAACTTGGACAAAGGCTATAATTTGTTTCCAGGGTACGGCGGGCAATTCCTTAGGAAGATAGCTATTAAATAAACTAGCGGGTTATCTAAGGAACTACTGAATGAAAATTTTTCACTCTTGCAATGGTCATAACGTTAATAATTAATGGACATAAGTTATAGTTTGATCCCTGGAGATGGCCAGTTCCCTAGGGACAAACTCTTTCACTGTTGTAATTGTTAGACTCCTTAGACTTGGACCTAGGCTATAGTTTGTTCTTTGGGAACGGGTAGTTCCCTATGGACATATATATAGAGTCAGACGTATAAAATGATTTCCATGAAAATAAAAGTTAAAGTAAAATACGTACTATAAAACTATCGATCCGCAAAATATTTTATTTATTTATTTATATATATATTAGATTAGAGTAGATTCGGTAGGACTACCCATAAACTAACAGGCGAAGCCGCAAGCAAAAGCTAGTGTTATATGGCTTAAAAAGCTCTCTTTAGTAAAAAAGACTACGCCTTTATCCGTGGCCCTACCCAAGGGCGGATCCAGGATTTATTTTTGGGTAGGGCACAAAGGCCAAACAGGTATAGATAATAGAGTGTCCCACATATGGACAAAAATTCTGCAAATGCACTTAAAAGCATGACACAAAAAGAAACTAATATTATTAAAGCAGTATAGTGTTAATCTCCCAGTTCCAGGCACGTGCCCCTGTGCCCCCCTCCCTGGATCTACCCTTGACCCTACCCCACGGCAGCCTACCATATGACATGATACTGTGAAAGTAACTAAAATACACTAACCTAGCAGTGTCTACATCAGTAACTTGCCTCATGCGTCTAACAGCGTATGCATCTGCACTAAGTCTACTACAGAGGGCCTTTTTGTGGGGACCCCAATGAAGACGAGTGTCTATAGCTATGCCCTACATAATTGCCATGCCTCCCGTTTGTATACTCTTGTCGAGTCACACCAGTCGGTTCAACTTCGTTGGGTATTGACGGGGCCATTATCAATACGGCAATATACGAGTCGCAGGTACGTCCTTATCGCATTTTATAGTCCTTCAAATATACTATCAAACATAATTTTATTTTCCAAGTCAACTTTTTCTTTATTATTCGATGAACTTGTTCACGTTTGAACGAAATTAACATTTTTATTGCGGATTTTTGGCTAGGGTTTGGTGCTATTTAAGTGTTTACTACAAGTGTAAAAACTAAGAATAACTTTTGTAGGCGTATATACTTTGATCTACGATAAAAATAAATGCTTTTTAATATATAAGAATTTCATAAAATTAAAAATAATGTATATGAAAGATACTGTTTAGTTATTATTTATTTTTTGTTATTAGAAAATCAGTATCGTATCCAGGTATTAAATTATTAAACTTGAAGATCTTACAATTTCACGGTCACCGTAGTCATTACAGTACATATTTTCTTTTCCTCATTATGGCCCTATGTCATTAATCCTCCTCAAACCGACATAATCACCCTTAAGTACGGCCGGTTACTTACGAACATCGATAAATCTCCCGCTATGTGCGCGAAAAAAACGAATAGCCAAATACGATAAGGCTGGCTGACGCATGCCACTGCGAAAACAAAAGACTTCATAATTTATATTCACAAGTAGATACGAGCACGACATGAATATTTCACTCTTATTTGGACGTACTAATTTTGATCCTACATCCTACGTCATTAAGAGTATGGCGTACCCTAGGAAAAAAATGTTATTACCCGTCCAACACAAAACGGCCAATGTCAAATACTTTCTTAGCTTTTAATAGAGGCGATTACTGGTTAGCTACTTGACCTATTTGTCTAGGCCGCCTAATACTAATAATTACGCGCGAACAGCAGATCGGAGGGTTTTTAGCTAATACTGAAATATTTTGTAGGGAAAAAAATACTGGATTTAAGTAGAAAACCTTTATATTTCTATTACCTATTTTATGAAAAAAAAATCGCGTTCTTGAAACGAACGTTTGAAAACCAAAAAAAATACGGTGCAAAACATTTAGATTATGTTATAAAATTAAATTCTACGCATATTCATACATTTTGTTTATTATGAATAAAAAAATATAATAATTTGAATGTATTCATTATAATCGTACATGAATAAACAATAAGTATGAATTTTAGAAAACGGATAGTCTCTCAACGGTGAAAGGGGTATTAAAATTCAATTAATTTCAAATTCAAAGGATTTATTTTGTAAAATAGGTGCATACGATACCCACAATGTAAAAAAAACATTTAAATACGATTAAAAATCAATATACCACGGGAACACAATAAAATTGATAAAAATAAATAATATAAAATGATACACTTGCATAAAATACAAAAATGTAGGAATAAAAATATTATATATACAAACACAATGCAATAAATTCTAGAAAGTTGACAGATGAATAAGATACAAATAGAGCCTAGTTTTCCACGTTTCAAGGCAACTTTACTAGTGTCTGAAATGTTTGTAACAAATATATTAAATACATCCATCCATCCATCAGCCTGTTTCGTCCACTGCTGGACATAGGCCTTTCCAGGATTTCGCCACTCTTGGCGATCCTCCTGGAAGAAATGCCCATACTCACACACGCTGGGCAGGCGGATTGGTGAGCGCGGTGCCGAAACCCTTGCACCAGTGACGCCGCTGCCCGTCATCAGTCTGTTTTATATAAGGCCCGGCAATTGGGGATGGATATACCGCCATCCATCGGTCCCAGGCAATGGTGGGCCGCCTGGTTTTGCCTGAGAGCTGTTCTCTTACTCTCCCCCAAATAACTTCGGGAGGATTTGCGAGTAAGATGATGGTACCTCCACAGTCGAGCCCGGCATCAGCTCTACCACCTCGCTATATTAAATACATATATGAATTAATATATAAAATATGCCTAACCCAGACCATATAATTAGTCCTGCTAAGCAGAGAGCAAGAAACTTAGCAAGATCAAGTCCATTTTTTTTCTTCAATCATTTTTTAAAGGCTTATACAAAGTCCTTTTACTTACCTTCTTGACTGGCAACTCAACTAAACTAAAGCAACAAAAACTGGTGATAGCAGCAGACAAACTTTTCTATAAGGCCAACTCGAAAATGGCGAAAACAACTAACAATTAAAAAAATATTCTCTCTCTTTTTTATGACAATGTCCCCCGTATGGCATAACTGACATATAACATTCAGAGGATGTCCGGGAACTACGACAATAATAAAACTACTTTAAAATTAAAGAATCACTAGATGGTTCAGCATTATCATCATCATCATGGAACTGCTGTTATTTGTTTTATTCAACCAAGGTTGGATGGGAATTGTTTTAGTAAGTATTAGCTTTTACCCGCGGCTTCGCCCACGTTGAATTAGAATTTGTGTACTCCTGTACATGTCAATATTTTCCGAACTGTTACCTACAGTAAACACAGCTGGTAAAACGTGTGTGTTTTGCGCTTCTGTGTTTCCCATTTTGTATGTCTCTTTTATAGCTTTTCAAGTGGAACTGACTGATGTATGGGATAAAAAGTAGTTTTTGTCCTATTTGTCTAGAACATTATTTGTGCAAAGTTTCTGCCCAATCGGTTCAATAGGTACGGCGCATCACTTTTCAATAGAAACTTGAAACCTCATTTCCATCCCATGGGAACTGATTTATGGGATAAAAAGTAGCCTATGTCCTATTCAAGGTCTAGAACTACATTTATGCGAAATTTCAGTCCAATCGGTGTCTTAAGCATGGCGACACATCACTTTTCTACTTGAAAGCTCATTTTCATCCCATGGAAACTGATTTATGGGATAAAAAGTAGCCTATGTCCTATTCAAGATCTAGAACTACATTCATGCAAAATTTCAGCCCAATCGGTCCAGTAGTTACGGCGTGAAAGAGTAACAAACATCCATCCATACATCCAAACTTTCGCATTTATAATATACAAGTGGGAAGTTAGCACTTTAAACCACTAAAAGTTCAGCATGTACGTACGTAAAACTACACGAACCAAATTTAACACTAAGTAGATGACTCTAAAAATGACTTGATGAAATAATGCACTTAATTTGCAGTAATACCAAAGCTTATAAGCGATTACAAATACGAGTGTCTAATTTTATACCATCTATAGATACACAAGATAACAATAAAATAGTGTTGTCACAGTAGTCGTTAAAACCTCATTTCTGATTGTATTCAGCGGCAATGTCTCGGAAAGTTTAAAGCAATCGTCTGTGTGTTCATTACGGTTAATAACATAATACCAAAAAGTAATTACCTCGGTAATTACTAATTAACAGTTGGCAACCATTGATTTAATGTTGCGAAACTGAAGTTGCCCTTTGAACTCAATTCTGAAGAGTAATGGCTTTGTTTGAAAAGGAAATATGTGCGCCGACGACGCCTCCGGGTATGTTTGAGCCAATATAACGTATAATCGTATGTATCAATTTAGTATGCTTCAATTCAGAAATAAATATTTTATTAATTAATTAAGTACTATTACAACTATAAATTATGTTCTAATTGCGAAATCCATCGCTTTGGAATACTCCAAATACTATTATTAGAGTAAAATACAAACTAGAAAAGATCAATCAGAAACAAATATGTAAAGACGAGAATTTGAAAAAATTCCTCGGATCATGATTCTAACCTGCGACCTGTTGTTATCAAGACAAGCGCGCTACCAATTGCGCCACCGAGGTACTTACCTAGACCATTAAATTTCCTTTTTTTAATAAGATATTAATATTACTATAGAAAACGGAAAGAAATTAAAAGTCTCCTCTAGTAACATTTTGATTCAAAGGATTTCATTAAATTACAAGATATGAGTAATTCATAATATGCAAAACCAAAAACTGGTTTTATTTAATGCAATTTTAAGTAAGTAATCTAAAATTAATTTGAGGTTAAACAATTACTTGACACATAAAAATACGCATACATACATATACTCACGCCTGTCTCCCAGAGGTGTGGGCAGAGAATATAGATTCCCATCTGCTATGATCCTGACACACCTCTTTTGCTTCTACATCCATCAATCTAGTCATACAAGCTCTTCTATTCCGAGTACTTTTTACTTTGCCCTTATTCAGAATGTCGCCATTTGGTCGGCATACGTCCTTAGGGCTTTACCTTCCACTTGTGCAGCATAAAATTCTTTCGTCACTCTATTTTCATTCATCCTCTATATGTCCAAACCATAACACAAAAATATTGACAAAAATACGTAAAGCCAATAGGTAAATTGACTCGTAATATAATAATAATATTTAGACATTTAATCATTGTAACATGTCAGTGGATATGTACCTATACTTACGAAGGAAATCCTGCTAATTATTAGGTTGTGTGTATTGTACCATTAAGATTATCTTATTTTTAGACATTATAAAAATAACCCGACATCAACATTTTAACTGCTATTACCGTGAATAAAGCCATTGACATGTAATGTCATTTTTAAAGCCTACAAATTATATACCATATGGCAAGTAACAAATATGTAATTTAGAAATACGCACACGAATAATATACCTATATGTATCTCACCAGTTTGAAATTTCGAAAAATATTGGTACTTAGTTACGAAACGGAAGACGGGTAAGTTTCTCGTAGTAATTACGTTCATTACATACCGTAATAAAGCCATCGTTAAACGCAGTTTTATGGCAAAAGGTTGCCAATGATGTAAACCGTTTACTATATAAATAATAGCTTTTATAGATAGTGATTGGATTGGCACTTTATTTATTAAGGCTGTACCTGAGCCTAGAACATGAACAAAGCCAGTATTTCGAGGGTTCTTTTGAATAAATTAGGACTATCTAAATATTGAAAAAAATATATATTATTTATTGATCTTTTATCTAGGTGATCTACATATAAACAATGTACTAAGATTTATACTTATGTCAAAAAATATATTTTCCACCCTCTTTTTTTTGGTTTTCAAACGTTCTTTTCAAGAACGCGGCTAAGAGATCAACTGGAATTTTTTTTTCATAAAATAGGTAATAGTAATATAAAGGTTTTCTACTTAACTCCAATATTTTTTCCCTACAAAATATTTTAGTATTATAAAAAAACCCCCGATCAGCTGTTTCGCGCGTAATTATTAGTATTATGTGTCCTACACAAATAGGTCGATTAACTAACCAATAATCGCCTCTATCAAAAGCTAATAAAGTATTTGACATTGGCCTTTTTGTGTTGGACGGGTAATGACATTTTTTCCTAGCCTATGCCATACTCTTAAACCTAAATTGCAATTGAACTTTTACAGTAATTGCAGTTTGGAACAAATACCTCACTATTCTAAGAGTATTTCTCAATTTACGACCTACACTACATACTCAATAAAAGGTCTACGCTTATTGCAAAAAAAATATCGCCAATTAAATCGGAAACTCAGTTCGTAATTGAAAGCTGTCGACTTGTCTCTCAAAGAACAATGACCGGAGTTATTTATATAAAAGTATCTGGATATTTTGATGAAGACCACCGAAGTAGGTTGTCTGGTGGCTGTCACATTTGAGGTTACAATTCAATGTTAGTTGTGTGATTGTCAGATTACGAGCTAAGGCTCAAGTGACGATAAACTGGTTCAGAAAGTCCACCTTCATTAGACCACCAACCGTTGGTGGTCCGTGAATGAATTTGATTTGTTGACAACCAGGAACAATAAGAGGATTCGTTTTTCGAGTTGTCTCGATTTGACAGGCTATGGCTGAGCTTTAAAAAAGCTTCCGTTTTCAGAGTCCTGTACCCAAAGAGGGAACGTATTACTAAGCCTCCGCCCCGTCTGTCTGTATGTCTGTCCGTCTGTCACAAGTGAGTCCAACTCCCACTTGGCTGATTTTATTCTTACTCGCTTACGTGGCAGACTGATTGTTAAAAACAGTATTTTGTTGTAGGTTAAATATATGACAGATACAGTGCGACAAGATTCTTTTTGCGTGTAGATGACATTGACAGAGGGTCGCAGCTGTGTGTTAGTTTCGATTTTAGCCACGACCAATCACGCGCCAAGAGAGCCTTGTTGCAATGTATATGAATCTATAGATTTTTTCGTTTTTATTATCTAAGCTATGACGTAAACTCACCGAGCATTCCTGACTACACCCAGTAAAACGTCGTTCGAACCCCTGATACTAATCCACGGCCCTACCTCGCCGCTCTATACCGGTAGTGTCAAGGTATTGGGAAATACTTTTTCCTTCTGCATTATTATGCTGTCCTGTAGGCCTACCATGAGTTAGGATCTCGATACTCGTTAGGGGCTGTTCATATTTTGCCGATTACTTATCGAGTACTTATCGAGGTACTTATCCTAAGCCGTTAAATTGTTATAGCGGGCTTGTCTTGATAACAAGAGGTCACAGGTTCGAATCTTGGCACGAAGAATTTTTCAAATTCCTGTCTTTAAATTTGTTTTTAATTGATCTTTTCTAGTTTGTTATGCACTTTTCCAATATTTAGAGTATTCTAAAGCCATAAAACATAATCTTAGGTTTTTTATTAATCATAGATAATATTTTCATTATTATTATATAATTCTTAGGTGATTGTGTATCGTTAACTGATAAAATACAAAAAGATAAAAAAATCTCGTAGTATATATTTTTTACTTCTCAGTATACATAGTGGTTCATACATACATCCATACATATACTCACGCCTATCTCCGAGAGGGGTAGGCAGAGACTACAGATTTCTTATAGCTACGATCCTGACACACCTCTTTTGCTTCTACATCCATCAATCTAGTCATATAAGCTCTTCTATTCCGGGTACTTTTTACTTTGCCCTTCTTCAGTATGTCGCCTATTTGGTCGGCATACGTCCTTCTAGGGGGGCCTTAAAGTGGTTCAATCGGAGAAAAAAGTTTTCGCAAAAGAAAAATGATGTTATACTCGTACTTATCTATTGGCGAAACTCTGCCATTTGTAAAATTTTTAATTTGAATTTTAGTATTTTATGTATATTATATATTAACAGATATGAATGTACATACCTACTCGTAAGTAGGTACTTTTATGAAACTATTTTTAGTTGAAGGCGCATCAAGGCTATGCTATAATGAATGATGTTTCTTTAAGATGAACGAAGCAGTTGCTTGTACACAACTTGTCCAATTACAAGTCTGTCAACGGGGGGCATAATGAGAACTGGGAAGATATCTTGGAAATAAATCGATCATGTTAAAAATAATACAGACAGTCGGGTATTGCTTATTTTTACAGGGTTATCAACATTATACCTCACCTACATACTTACTCGTGTCTTCAGATAGGCTGTATATAGGTACATACCTATATTTTAAGTTCCGAAATTACCCACCGCGTGTTTACCAGCAATTTCTCCACAACATTCACAAGGTAAAACATCTTCTTATTTTTAACTCCTGAAATATTACTGCTGCGATCCTGACATACCACTTCCGTTTTTTTCACATTCCTAAGATGCATTAAAAAAAACTTGCTATGCATTCACTTTTTTTTTCTTTTATTTTTTTAGGTTATGTTTAGGCTTATGACGTCTGTCACAAAGTCTGTATAAAAAATTTTTCTGTAATTTTTGACATGTCACCTGACGTTATCTTGAAATGTTTGATTTTTGACACCTGTCACTTTTTCATGCTCAGATCCGGAATAATAATGGACAAAGAGTCTGGATCATTCTCAGTGGATGTGCAACCTGGATCTAATAAGAACAAAAGTTTTCTCTAGATCCATTTCGGATCCCCAGCTCTATTTCTCCACTTTTACTAAAGTCAGACCCCGGTACCACCAGCTGGTACCCAGCCACCGTACTAACAGGGGTATGGATAGATCAAGTGATACCGTGGGTCCAACACAGTGATAGAGCTGGTGCCGGGCTCGACTGTGGAGGTATCACCATCTTAATCACAAATCCTCCCGAAATTATTCAGAGGAGAGTAAGAGGACAGCTCGCAGACAAACACAAACAGATGGCCCACCTTTGCCTGGGACCGATTGATGGCGGTATATCCATCCCAAATTGCCGGGTCTTATATAAAACAGACTGGTGACGGGCAGCGGCGTCACTGGTGCGAGGGTTTCGGCACCGCGCTCACCAACCCACCTGCCCGGCGTGCGAAAAATAAATATAAAATATTTCTACGACTATACAAGGTGAAATTTAATCAACCGACCACTTTTGTGGGAGGTTCAGTAGGTGATGATGGCCATATATGAGTGCTTTTAGGTGGATCATGAAGGTTTGTGCATCTGCGCCCACTTATGGTTATTTTAGGCAAAACGTACGCACTGCACAAAATCATTTTGCATCAGTAAAATAACGTCAATACTATCCCCACGATATCTTCGTCATCTTCTGGATTCTTAATTAGATTCCCAGTTTTGTTTTTTTTATTTTACGATAAACGATTTCTTGTAATATAAGGCGAGAGGTGGGAGTTTTTAAAATACATATTGTATGGCGTTATTTAGCAAAGTGTGGGTCGCGCACGACCTTAAAAATGTATATGAAAAATGGAAAACAAACACAATATTCACACTAAAATTACTCGTTTCGGTTTGAAATAACGAGTGAACAATAAAACATGTAAGTTTGAATTAACCAAAATATTGATGTTAATTTTAATCAATACTATCCTTCACCTCTTTGGGCCTGAATCTCACCTTTTGTTTTAAGTGAGTCCCGATTCAAGTGAGTTTGGGAACCCAGGGCTTTACTACGTTAATAGACTTAAATGATTGGAATATTATGAAAATGTATAAAACAAAACTGCAAAATTAAATTGGTCAAATATTACTCGTTAACTTGTAAACCCTACTTAGCTGTTATAGTTTCCTTTTAACTTCGTTATCTGGGGGCATAGTAGTGCCTCCGCCAAGTCGAGCTTAAAACCGGCACGGCCGTACTATCCATTTCTCGAAACAGTTCAGGCCATTTTTGACCCCTATAACTTCATTGTGGAAAAAACCAGAAGCCAGAATTTTCAGTAACCAAGCGGACATTGTATAAGCACGGTAAATTTCAAATTTCATTCAATTTGAACTAGTAGTTTAAGAATTATAACTAGTCAAAGATTCTCAATTTGGTCACTCACTCACTCACTGACTGACTGACCGATCATCAAAACTCTAAGGCACTTCTAGCAGACATCGAAGCTTCAAATTTGGAATACAATTAGTGTTTAGTGTATAAATAAAGGAAAAATAAAAATATCCTGCAATTTTGGTCCAGTTTTATAGATACACCAACTGCATAAATAACGTTGTAATCCCATATAAATATTTAGGATTACAAAGTTACACCAAAAACATAACTTGTAAAAAAAGTCTCGCAACTTAGTTCTTCTACCGTAAAAATTTGTGAGATCCATGTAAATCCAAGTCGGTTAATTTATTCAGTCCCTACTTAAGAGACCTTCTGTCTTAAGTTATTACATAATTTAGCTAACCTAACAACATCTTAATAGTGACCATATCAATATTAAAAATCTTTTATATTTTAAATAGATAGATTGACTTGGCAATCGCACTAAATAATCTAATTTAATATAATATGTATTACTACATGTATATACATTGTGTTTTCATGCGATGGCCAAGTCAGAATATTTTTTAAACATAAAATATTTTTTATGTTGATATGGTCACTATAAGATGTTGTTAGGTTAGCTAATTATGTAATAACTTAAGACAGAAGGTCCCTAAAGTAGGGACTGAATAAATTAACCAACTTGGATTTACATGGATCTCACAACTTTCTAATAATAAAAATTCTTTATTGCACTAAAAATATTGTACACGAGGCGAACTTAATGCTATTTAGCATTGTCTTCCAGTTAACCTTTGGTGGTGTGGATCATTATTGGGTAGTGCCGGTAAATGTGTCGGTCGTAGACAAAAGCTAAAATCTATAGGGACGGGGGCATCAAAATATTCCAATTATCTACATAATCTAAATAATAATAAACATCATATACTTACTATAAAAATAAATAATAAAAATAAATAAATAATACTTATAATGAGTGATATGCAATTGGGAGACAGGTTCAAAATTCATACGAAGACTGAGAAGGCAGGTTATTTATTTTGTATATCTAAAAAGTGCTGATGGACTCTATTTTTAAAGATGGCTATTGATGGACTCTCACGAATGGCGAGCGGTAAACTGTTCCAAACACGTATTGCGTAAACTGTAAAAGAATTTGTAAACATGTTTGTTTTATGTGTCGGGGTACGCAAAAGTAAATGGGTCTCTGTACGATGGAGGCGGCCAAGGGAATCAAGGGAAACGAATCTTTCTTTCAGGTAAGCGGGGGAGAGGGGATCATAGAGGACGTTCCAAAGAAGCGTTAGAATGTGAGCGTTACGGCGATTTCGGATATTAAGCCATTTAAGATCAAAACGGGATTGCGACACACGGTCGTACTTACGGAGGCCAAAAATGTACCGTATGAATAAATTAAGGAGACGATCAAGCTTATTTAGCAATCCTTCAGTGAGGTCAGGGTAACAGACATCGGCATAGTCTAGGATGGGGAGCAAGAGTGAATTAACTAGCATGATCTTAGCAGAATACGGTAAAAATCTTTGCATGCGTTTAAGAGAGTGTATTGATCCAAAGATCTTTTTGCTAAGTTCAGCGACATGCAGGTCCCATGACAAATTGTTCTGGATATAGAGCCCCAGGTTTTTTACCGACCTACAGAACTTAAGAGGTGTTCCATTTAAACATACTGGTGGAAGCAAGCTGAGGTCCGTTTTGTCAGTGAGTGCCCTGCTGCCGACTATCATGACTTGTGTTTTAGATGGGTTAACGAGGAGTCCAAATTGTTCCGTCCATTGACTTATGTGGTCTAGGTCAGAAGTCATTTTCTGTATGGCTACTAGAATTAAGTCCTGCTTAAAGGACATATAGAGTTGAAGGTCGTCAGCGTACATGTGATAACAACTGAAGTTAATGGTGGACGTGAGAGTGTTTATAAACACGGAGAATAGGAGAGGAGATAGCACACCACCCTGGGGGACGCCAGCTGTAACATCGCACCAATCAGAGAAGTTATCATCAGACCGAATACGTTGTTGACGCCCAAAGAGATACGAATGGAACCACTTAGTAGCTGACTCAGAAACATTGAGAGAACGGAGAATGGCCAAGAGAATATCATAGTCAACACAATTAAAAGCGCTGCTAAAATCAAGAAGGGTAAGGAGGGTAAGTTGCCTATCGTCCATTGCTTCACGAAAGTCGTCGGTAATTTTAATGAGAGCAGTACTTGTACTGTGGGATGGACGAAATCCCGACTGAAATGGATTTAAAAGGTTGTTTGAGTGAAGAAAATTCATAAATTGATGATTGACCACCCGTTCGAGAACTTTAGAGAGGAAAGGAAGTACAGAAATCGGACGGTAGTCTTTGAACTCCGAAGGTTCAGAGATTTTAGGAACTGGAAGCATGTATGCCAGTTTCCAAGAAGCAGGGAATGTATTTGATGTTAAAGAAAAGTTCACAATGAGGGTAACGACAGGGAGAATTATTTCTAGAATAGGGAGAAGAAGGTCACGGCCAATAGTGTCGTGGCCTACAGCTTTACTTTCATTTCATTCATTTCATTTATTTAATTCATTTAACAATATATATTGCATTTGAATATCACTTAAAAATATATATAAAACTTTTAACCAAAATACATGTATAGTACAATTCTATTCACAGTTACAAGTATATCTAAGCATTACAGTAACAAAAATTGAAAAATAAAAAAAGGAGAATAAAGATACACAATTTTTTATATGTACAATACTAAGTTTATAAAATGATAGAGAGAATAATTTTTTCAATATCGAAGACGAGAACTGGTGTGAAATTAAAAGTATGGTGAGACGGAGAAGGAGCAGCTAAAATGCGTTGAATGGTACTTTCTTTTAAAAGTGGATCAATGGTGTGTGGAGGGGAGGAAAAATATTGATTTAAGCCATTGAGATCTAAGGATGGGTTGAGAGTTTGCCGACATTTGCCGAAACCCAGAGTACGAAGAAATCGCCAGAGATTCTTAGGATTGCATTTTTCGATAGAAGAGTGTATATGGCGTCGTTTTGCATTCCTGACCATCTGATTGCAGCGATTTCTTGCAGTTTTAAACCTATTCCAGTTGTCTTCGGAAGGGCGTTTTTTATGTTTGCGCCTGAAATTATCCCTAATGGCCATGACTTTACGTATTTCATCAGTAAGCCATGGTGTTGGCGGACGTTTCATACGGACTGGGTGTATAGGAGCATGGACATCATATAATTCAGTAACGATTTTGTTGAAGAGTTCTATTTTGTCATCTATTGTCTCCGTATGCTCCAACTTGGACCAATCGATGGCCTTAGCATCAGCTCTAAGTTTGTCGATAGACATGGCAGCAAAATTTCGCTGAAGTATGATCTTCGGCTTAAGCTTGGGAATTTTCAATTTGTAGGAAGCGTAAATAAGGTCATGATGGGAAAATCCAGATGCTGTAAGCTGTCCATAACACGCTATCCGGTCCAAAGTAGGGGTAAGAATAAGGTCTAACAAGGTATGCGAGTCACCCACATGGTGAGTAGCGTCAAGTGGCACAATAGAGATATTGACAGATGAGGTAAGAGTTCGCAGCTTATTAGAGCGAGTATCATCACAGAGCAAGCTTGTGTTCAGATCACCCCTAATGACAGCGTGCTCATATTCGGGCAAGTGTGTGACCAGTAAATGTTCTAATGTGTCAAAGTAATCAATAGTTGGTGGGGGGTACACAACACCCAATAGAAATTTTGCAGTAGTGAAATCTAGTTCAATTAACATATATTCCATAAACGGTTTATCCCTGTTATATTCAGAGGATGAATGGGAAATAACTTTATATTTGATATCGGAACGGAGATAAATCGCAACCCCGCCTCTACTTGCACCCGTTTGGTCATTTCGTATCAATACGTAACCCGGGATAGCAAAAGAGGTAGAAGGCAGAGTGGGTTTTAAATACGATTCCGAAACAAGACATGCATGAATATGATTGCTTGTAAACGTGGCAAGAAATTCAGAGTAGTGTCCAGGAATACTTTGTGCATTGAGGTGACATAAGTTTAGATTCTTCTTAAGTGGTACAAAAGTATTGTGAAGTAGGTCACTGAGGTGAACATTATCCCGAGAGTCATCAAATGCATCAGTAAAAGAGTCGTTCGAGTCGAGTGAATGAAATAAGTCCGAGTTGTATGATAAATCCATTAAATATAAATAAATAAATATTATATAAGAATATATAAAAATATACATAGGTAACACTAAAAGTTTCCGGAACTGGCCACTTACATAAACAATATTTAAAAATTTATTGCAACATTTGAAAATAGAACTCTTTGGCTGTAGAATGCAGTTTGTTTCATCTGACTGTCTTTTGTTTTTACCTTGTGGCGCCATTTAAAAAATTGTGTGTCTGCATCAACATGGATTTAACTCCGGAAAATTTTCGTAGTATGATTTTCTACGATTTTAAGTGTAATTTGACAGCTTAACAGAGCATCGCTCGGCTTGAAACAGCTTTTGGCAATGA
The DNA here is from genome assembly GCA_910592155.1 of Ypsolopha scabrella. Lineage (NCBI taxonomy): Eukaryota > Metazoa > Arthropoda > Insecta > Lepidoptera > Ypsolophidae > Ypsolopha > Ypsolopha scabrella. The sequence continues at coordinate 17,996,893 of OU342975.1, read as the reverse complement.
AGCACCATGCAAGACGACTGTTTATAGCTGGTTTGCAGAATTCAAGCGTGGTCGTATCAAACTCAGTGACGAATCTCGCGATGGTCGGCCGTCCACCGCTGTGACCAACAAAAACATCGATGCTGTGCGCCGTATGATTGAAACAGACAGGCATGTGACCTACCATGAAATTCGCGAATCCTTAGAAATAGGCATGAGTCAAATACAATCAATCCTACACAAACATTTGGGTGTGAGAAAGCTGTGCTCGCGGTGGATCCCACACAACTTGACCGAGGCTCAAAAAACGGACCGCGTCACTTGGTGCAGTGCCATGCTTACCAGATTCAACGAAGGTGCGTCAAATTTGGTGTGGGACATAGTAACAGGTGACGAAACATGGATTTATTGCTACGATCCCAAAACAAAGCAGCAATCGAGCGTATGGGTCTTTCAAGATGAGCCGAAACCAACCAAAGTGGCGCGCGTGAAAAGTGCATCTAAGCGGATGATTGCTTCTTTTTTTAATAAAACTGGACACGTGGCTACTGTTGCTTTAGAGAATCGTCGTACCGTGAATAGTGACTGGTACACGACCATTTGTTTACCGGAAGTTATTGACGAACTCCGTAAAAATAACCGTAAACGCCGTATCATCCTGCACCACGACAATGCTAGTTCTCACACGGCCAGACAGACAAACGACTTTTTGAAGACGAAAAATGTAGAACTCATGAGTCATCCTGCATACAGTCCCGACCTGGCACCTTGTGACTTTTTTCTGTTCCCAAAAATTTAGAACCAATTACGCGGTCAACGATTTTCATCACCAGAAGAGGCTATCGAGGAGTATGAAAAACACGTTTCAGAGGTCACCACAGGGGAGTGGCACAAAAGTTTTCAAAACTGGTTTGATCGAATGAAAAAGTGCATAGACGCCAAGGGAGATTATTTTGAAAAACAATAAATTAATTTTGTACCTTTGATAGTATTTTTTCATATTCATTCCGGAAACTTATAGTGCGTCCCACGTATAAGTAAAAAAATAAATAATATGATAATAATATAAACGCTTAAAATAAGGTGAAAGTGGCAACACTAATTAGGTACTTACCACAAAAAGTACCACATCACCGCCAGCTCACCAAAATTATTCTTATTTAACTTAAAACTTAGAGTACATACTGGTAGAAATATTTCTTATTTTATTACACTATACTTACAAAAAACCATGAACTATTTATTACAAATTTCTCTATGATACACAAATTTACAAAATACGTAAACAAGAAAAAGAAAATACCAATTTATTGGTGTAACACTTATGAATAACATAACTATTGGCATATTTATGCCTCGCAACATTATGCATATGTATGCAATTATTCCGTAAATTAATTTACAATATTAATATTTCTTTTCCCACTGAGGAACAAAATAGGCAATCTATTGTAGCAATGCGATTACGACTTTATGCGAAACGGGTTAATATTGCATACAAATATTACGGTAGAAGAACTAAGTTGCGAGACTTGTTTTTTTTACAAGTTTTGTTTTTGATGGCATATATGTTACTGTAAAAGCTCGATCCTAGGATTTTCCGATAAAAGCTAAGATTTACTGTTAACAATCGTTAATTTCGGGCTTTTACCGGCAGTCACTGGTACTAGTTAGTCTTAGGTTTTACAAGAGTCGTGATAAATGCTGAAAACGACATGTTCGTAGTTTATTTGCAGTACACCTGCACGCTATTTTGGAAATTATGCGAAAATAAATAAGGTGCAACTCACTATCTTTTTGATTCTCATCAATCTTTGTATTTCTGCTAGAAGTGTAGCCTCGCTGCGCTCCGCTTCGCTAGGCTCCCTAATTTTATGATCTCAAGCAACCTCTAACACGCTCCTCCTCGCTCCCTATTTTTATCTTTTGGTGAAAGATTTTCGGTTTCAAATTAATTCATTCATTAATTCATTCATTCATTTATTTATTGCATGTCACATTGTGGTCTTAGATGGTATGTTTATATAGTAAAATGTAAAAAAATGTGACGCCCTGTAAGGACGCAGCAACTTACTATCTTATTTTAATCAATTTAAGTACATTTACACATATTTATTATCTACTACTCATATCATTGTACATAGTTTCTTAATTTATATAATTTTACAGATTTATATAATTATTATAAGAATATACATATTATATCATCTTGTATCATCTGCTTATCTCTCGTCAATATTGTGTTGCTCAAATTAACTTATTTAAAACTTTCTTTGTTCGATAACATTTGACTATTATGATACTATTAGTGAAAACTTGTAATTGGCCGTATTATAGTTATTCTGTTTATATCTTAAGTCATCTTGTGCTGTAAGTTTTCCTTGATATATAAATAAATAAATAAATAAATAAATAAATAAATAAATATTGAAAATCTGGTTGGTGAAATTGTTAATTATCATTGAAGGATTCGTTTATAGTGTAATAACGTTTATAGGGTAATGTTTCAATGTTCTTATGAATGTACTGTACGACTCTGAATTTTTAATATAATTTGGAATAGCATTGTATATCTTAATCACCATAGAGTGTGGTCCAGACGTACACATCTTTAATTTTGAAAAAGGAGCTTTCAGTTTGTTCTGGTCACGGTTGTTTCTTTTTATTATCATCTTGGGAGAGTATAAGCTTTCATGAGTCCTGACAAGTTTTCATTATTCTAGTATATAGATTACAGAAGTAGGGCAAAAAAACTATAATTGTGTATATTTTTTTTCAGCTTTTACCATGACTCTGGTAGAACTTAACAATAACTAAGTGACTGACTGTAAAAGTCCGAAATTAACAATTATCGAAGAACAATTCGGACTTTTACCATCATCACTCGATAAATCTTATGTTTTACCGGATAATCCTAGATTTTACAACTATTCGGGCTTTTGCAGTAACTAATACCACAGCTGTGATTTTTTTCAAATATCCGAATACAAACGTTTAGCTGGCGCTTTGCTCAATATTTCACCAACGGATCCCTGAATCGAAAACTAATTCTTGCACACCCACAACTTTTCTGAAATACCTACAGGTATGGATATATCCAATGAAGAGCCGACGCAAAAAAAAATTCATCCGCAGATTAAGTAAACGGGAGGTAACCAAAAATTACTTTATAAATTTTATTTGACCACTTTGTCATTACATTAATACGTATGCCATGCCAAATTACAGCTTTCTAGTACTAAAGGTCTCTAAGCTAAGCCGGGGAAAGACATGGCGAAACTATATAAAAACAAACGAATTTACAAAATTTCCCTCTCAGCCAGTCTTGGGTTTTTTTGGTTAGTTTACAACAATTTGAGAAAAAGTTATTCCATATTGGTGGTCACCCGCTCTTATCACTAGTAATACAAAGTGACAAACATAGTCAAGGCCATGCTACATTAGACTCAGGCGCATCACGTCGCTGGGCAAAAGGTGTGAATCGACATTTAATAAAATAATTTATCGCACGACCGCTGATGTGATTTTAATGATCGTGCGCGAATGGACAACGGTTAATTTTTTGTTAAACGCGACAAGTGCCTTAAGACCTGTGTCATTAAGCGTTATTTTGTCCTTGAGTGTATACTGTAAGAAATAAATCTGAAGAAATACCATCAGCACATAACTACTTACTAAATATACCAAAGCTTGTAACTCTATATTCATTTTCTTGCTCAGATAGAGATAAACCTTCTGATATTCATTAAAAGATAGAGTTTCTTCTATAAATGTCTTACAATTTCTCTACAATATAAGCTCTGCATTAGTTGCACACTCGTTTTTATAATAAAATTATCAGGAATTAAAATCAATTGACTACAACATCCCTGCTATTTTTTTAAGGCTCGTGCACACTAACTGATGGCGCACGCGCACGCCAAGTTTTCACGTTCGATATTTAAAAATAAAACGTTGAGTTTTTTTGAGGTTTGACCAGCTTGCGTTTTAAACGATTTATCGACTTGATCGATGACGGCGTACTTTTATTTGTTTAAGGACTGTGAAGCGGGTCACCAGTAGTCCTCATATAGTCATTAGAGATTTAATTCAGGTACGGAAGTTCTAGAATGTAGAGAAATGTAGAGGCAGTTGCAATAGCTTGTCGAAAACTCGACATCTTTTAATAATATTTACTAAATCTTTTGATAATACTTAAATCACAGTATTAAGAGGATAGTGCTAGCAATAACACAATTTATCCATCCTTGTTTAAAGAATCTAGCAATAGTACATAATGAAAATAAATAGGTAAGTGTGCATAATATTCTTCTGCCAAGAACATAATGCACACTCTTATCACAGGAGAATCTAGATGTCATTCCAATATTGAGAAAAAATTACCCAATAAAAGGTTTTCATGTCGAGATTTAAAATTGTAAATCTGGTACAGATAATTTACCTATTAAAACCTGTATAAACCTTTTTAACTCTGGAACGAACAGATATTTCGTAGAACCTCTTGTTTTCTAAAGTTTGTGAAGATATCGTCATTTTGCAATTTTTCCAAAATCCGACCCTCTCGCACTACGGGTCTTTCTGCATGGAGTGACAGTGATTGATGCAAGCGCAGCCATCCATCCATCAGCCTGATTCGTCCACTGCTGGACATAGGCCTTTCCAGGATTGCGCCACTCTTGGCGGTCCTCTTGGAAGAAATGCCCATACTCACACACGCTGGGCAGGCGGGTTGGTGAGCGCGGTGCCGAAACCCTTGCACCAGTGACGCCGCTGCCCGTCACTAGTCTGTTTTATATAAGGCTCGGGATTGGGGATGGATAAACCGCTATCCATCGGTCCCCAGGCAATGGTGGGCCGCCTGGTTTTGCCTGAGAGCTGTTCTCTTACTCTCTCCTGAATAACTTCGGAAGGATTTGAGAGTAAGATGGTGGTACCTCCACAGTCGAGCCCGGCATCAGCTCTACCACCTACAATTGATGCAAGCGCAGCCATACCAGAAGAAAATTCAAATCCATCCGAATGTGAAGAGCCTATGCGTTCGAGTAGCAACATGTGATTTATATTTTGTGATTAAAAAAACTACATATTGTAACCATGCATATAAAAAATAATTTCTTTCATAATGATAACAATAGATTATTATGTTTGTTCTGAAAAGGGTGTCCTTCGCTTACGTTAGCAAGTCCCTTAGTTCATGTCGCAGCCGGTCTCATCGGTAAAATGACATCCACCCGTCGTTTTATGGTGGCATCGAAATCGAGACAATCAGTTAAGAGTATCGCAATTCGATTATTGATTCTGTAATTAAAACCGTGCCGGTGGGCGGAGACCGGAGTGCCTTCAAAGATCGCGCATGAATTATTGTAATGAAGCATATTTGAGTAATGCTTGTGGATTTTTTCAATTAAGACATTATAAAATATCGGTTTTAATGTGACTTGAATTTGAGGCAAGATTATTTATGCAGGCAGCATTTTGGTTTCTTCTTCTTTGCTACTTCTACTTATTTATCGAGATTGTCATGTCTGAGTAATGCCTGTAGTTTTTGTGACCGTATACACTAAAAATTATTCAATATTTTGGTTCGTCAATAAAAGCGTTGGATGAACTTTCAAACTTCTTTGCTGGATAACGCTTTCTGAAGTCGGATACATCCGCTTTTCTTAGAGTATAAGTACAAATGCCCGCTTTTACTTTAGCAAATCGCAAGTTGTGTCGTGTCTAGAATTAATAATTCAACCATATCTTATTCTATTATTTTATCTAACATTATTATTGTTTTCATAGAGTAGTTAAACATATTTTGTAAAGCTAGCGATCGACTGACCAGGCGCACAAAAAAAAGGTCAAGCAGTAAAAAGCTCAAGTGAAAATATTACATTTCTGTGGACACAGACAGCAAAAAGAACCTGAGATAATGTAATTATTTACCAAGGGATTGCTTTATTGCCGCGTATGCAAACATTTTAACTTAAGTATTGGCCTGTCGCAGCCAAATGAAACGGTATAAGTACAAAAAATCGTGCAAGTCCTTAATCATGTTTCCCTTAATCGATTTTTGAGTTCGCGCTCAGTTCTTATTTTTCTCCTTTCGAACGGACCGTATTAAATAATCCCGATGGGCAATGAGACTGAATTATACATCCCCTTAATCATATGAAGTAGTTATTATATCGTACATGAGGCTAAACTTGTAATTAATTAAGGCCCTCCTTTTAAAGGTGACGTAAATGTGCCTGCACTTTATGTGGAGAATCCTTTGTAAGAAATTTGTATTGTAATGGAGCTAGATATTTGGTGCATTCATCATTACTCTAGACGTAAACCTTTCGAATCAGTAAGAAAGCGATGAGCCATTTATGAGTTAGGTGGTGGATGCGGCTCATATTTTAATTAGTAACGCCAAATAAGAGGCGAGGACAACAGACCAGGCGAAGACAATAACAATTGGGACTTCCAGAGTTAGAGAGGCGGTGGTGTAGATGTCCGTAGCTCATCAGTATGCGAGCAACGTCGCCCAACGACTGACCGCCGCCGCCCATTCATCCGCGCCTCACAATCCGAAACAAATTGCCTTAACCAGAACCGAGCCTTTGTGGAAACGGAACGCAGCGATCCTTTTTGGGTAAAAAACCGACTTGTCGCACGTTTTTAAGTCCACTATGAGTAATTGAGAGCGAGCCGTGGACGGACCGCGATGCAGTCCGTAATGGCAAATGCTGATGCTGCTGACCGCATGAGCCACCGAACCGTTGGGTGTTTATACCCATTTAAAAGTCAATCATTGTCACCAAGCTACGTTTGAGGACACATTTGCATACCCTTATATGGTTAGATGCACAATTTTAGCCACTTATCTTGTCCGAATATATTGTCCTAACTTTTTGCATAGCTTCTTAAGCGGACGATTGTCGACATTTACGAGTAAAATGGACGATTTGTTTGCAAAGAGACCAATTTCGCGATCACTGCACACTTGCGTGTAAATGGAACCTGCCGACTATTGAGTTTGTAGGTTTTTAATTTATTGAGCTGCCTCTGGTCCCATATGAGGAGGTACATCTACCAAACTAGGTTTAAAAGCACAAATTGAATTACAATCTCTTTTGCATAAACGCCGTGAGCTACCGCGGAACATCCGCCGATCAAGAGTTATGGCCTCGCGTCGCATGGCGGCGGCCATCAATTAAATTTTAATTTTCGAACACCAACGAATGAGTCGGCAGCGACGTAATTGGTGGTGCCATCCCGATGATTACTTTATTGGTCGCACGCAAACTCCGGCGCATTGACACTATATCATTTCATACGAAAACTTCGATGAAGAAAAAAGTATTGACATCTTCCATTGTAGTAATTTAACTTATTGTGAATAATATGAAAAAGGTTGCATGTGGTAGGTATAGAGCATGATATTCTCAACTCCGCACAATGCGGCTTCTCGCCAAGGGCTAACTGGCAAATACCACCCGACTGTGGTGGAAAGATGAATTTAAATAACTCGTTTCGGCTACCAACACCGCCTTTGACATAACCCTTAGGTCAAATCCTTTCGTTCCTTCTTGTTCAAATATGATGTTCTGTCCCTCTCACTCGGAGTTTGGGTCGTCATTTCGTGTTAGACGGAGGCTGTCGGACGGCGTCGTTATAATTTTGGGCCAAAATAATACATGCGCAGTTCCAGCGGTGGGTGAAGCGCAGGTAGCTGTTTTTGCAGTTCTCTCACTCAATTTAGGCGGCGATGTTGTTATTGTTTTATTGTGTATTTTATAATTTTTTGTTTTCTCACGACGGGACTGGCACGTGTAACTAAAGCTTGTAACGGTGGGTGCAAATATATTTGCAAACAAAGCCTACAAAGATCTCATACATGGCTTTAAGTAGGATCTTGCAAGGCCTCTACTCGTACCTTTCAGGGTCTGGTATCGTGCGTAGTTTTATCAATTAACTATGTGTAGTATAATTTTACTATTGGGGTATTCGTAATAAAATAAATCCTAATAAAAGGGAAAGCTACATGCACCTGAACATTTATAGACTGGATTTTCAGTCTTTGTAAAGGCAAAAACTGGAAAAATCTCACACTGTAATCTCAAATAATATCAGCTGTTCTTTAACAAAGGTACATACCGCCAATATACAATGGACTCAAACACCCCTTTTTTAATATTCTACTTTTTCTAAAATTTTCGAGATATTGCTTGTTTCAATACGTTTTTTGTCAATTAAATGTTAACCTTTCAACTCTTCCTTTAATTTAAGATACTCGGTTATTAGATAGAATTTGTCCGTATAACTAACCCTTTCGATCGATATCATTATGATTATTATCATACAAAATGTTTATTTTTCTAAAGTAAGATTTTTCATCTTCAATATTCAAAGTATTTTCCCTCCGAGGGAACTTTTTACTTTTCTTCTGCGTTTCTATACCGTAATTTTATTATTTTATTTGTATCTCCTTACATGGAAAAAAGTGTTAAAATATTGTAATTTATTTCTATCACTGGTATCATTAGATATATCGTAAAGTAAGCAGCTTGTTAGGAGCTGAGCGAAGCGGAGCGGAGCGAGGCGGTTTCCCTAGTTTTAATAGAAATGCGATCTGCTTATGCAAATTATGATATGGCGGGTTCTCCGATGTACCGACGACATATACACTACAGCCTGTACAGTACAGAGAGGGCTAGCTGTCTGCTGCAGTCTCCGTGTAACTTAATATGCAGTTGAGTCCTTGTCCTCGTGTATTGTGCAAGGGACCGCCATAAATAAACGAGATGCGTCGGTTTACATGTTCTGCGGATGAAGACACCGAACGTGCGCCGACTTCTTGCCATATCTCATTGTTTATACCTTCCATTTTCTCTCCCATTACTTGTATCTGTCTAACAAGTAGCTGCCTCTAGCTTAACGTCGTAAAAATGTTCATGCTTAAATTAAAATAGCATAATTTATATTCCATTTTACCTGCGAGCTTGCCAATTTGTGCTCTTCATAAAGGGAGCAAATTAATCAGTGTAGAAAGTCCTTTTATATTACAATGGAGTTCTATGCGGCTTAGGGCGCGGTTGTAAAGCAAACTGATAGCATCTCTGGACCTGTGACACTCGGTACGTGGCCGGTTGGCGCTGGACCCTTGATGTAGCCGCGACGCGACCTGGAGGGAAGATGGCGCATCACGTACCGCGCATTCATCTTGATCTCTCAGCCAATTTAATTTAAATGGAATGTAGGTGCGTTGTCTACTTGATAAGAAAATATATGCTTTGTTTTTATTCCTTGTTAGTGGTTAATCAGATTCTACTCAATTAATACCCGAGTCATATTTAAACCGAGCTCAAGGTGGTAATAAAATTACCTATCAGATTCGATATTTGTTAGAAGTTTTATGGGAGTTTGTAATAGCCGTATTATTTGCAGAAATTTAAGACCAATTTGATGCAGATAATAGCTTCGTTGTTTCTTTAGGCATGTTACTTTTAAGGCGCTCCAATAATGTATACACATGCATATATAGCCCGTAATGACCGGAGCGCGAGAAATTGTTTTTGTTACAGCAAGAAGCCAAGCGCGCGGGAGTGCCGTGTAGCTATTATCTGGTAATGTTCACCTCGGAGCCATGGGAACCGACTCTCGACATTCTTTTAGGATAAGGGATGTCCACGTTTAAAATATAATACGCCCGTGATTATGAGAAAGGAACAAAAAATCTCATGCTCTTACCGAGCAATTTTAAAAGTGTATTTTATTTATAAAGTTGCCATCTGAAGCAGACGATCGCTCGCGATCTACAGAACTTTCAATCACGGCCGGAACATAATGGACAAGCATTAAGATGCAGTAATGATGGCGAGGTTTCATAAATAACGCGATTATATGTCATCCATTACGGCTATCGTGGTGCAGCATCACAGCATCGACGTGTGTTGGAGCCGCGGTGCTCAATAGGAAGCAGCTGGAGTGCTGCTTGCGGTGACGGTGAGAGGGAAGGTGCAAGGAAAGGCCGCTTCGGTGCAGCACGATCACGACTCGTGACCATAGGGCGCTTCTAAGATGATTAGTTTTCCATGTCTTCACTTTTTGATATTGCATTAGAGTTCAATAAAAAAAGCCTTTTGGCTCATTTAAGGCATTAGTGGTAAAGTACGAGTAAACAGGCCTGATTGGCTTTTGCTGTTGGATTTCCCACTGCCGTGCGTTTACAATTCGTTAACGTATCAGGAGCAACAAAATCTGGGATAAGCCAAACCAGATTTAGTACGGAATATTCCAAGGCTTTTGACTTCGACCCTCGATTGATCCAAGCAATATCCTGCTAAAAAGCTATCCTGTCCAAAGATCCTCTAACACGCAAAACAAGATACGGAAGATCTATAAAAGTTGCTCGATATATGAGCAGGGAAGTGCCCGTGCGGAGGAGAGGATCTCGCGGAGCGCGGGGGGAGGGCAGGCGCAGGTCACGGAGGCCGTGAGAACGCGCGCGCGCCGCCGGTTCCCAGCCACGCGCGCCGCCCGCGCCTCGCCGACCCAACACGCGACTTACACACATAACACACCTACCCACCGATACAAGCTACTCTAATACCAGGTTTATTGTTCCTTTTTCTGACCTTTTGCTGGCTGGTTGGGCACTGACCGGCAGGCGATCATTCCGAAGACTGCGCGCTACACATGACTATGTTAAATGCGGATGTATTCGTTTGAGGATAGGATGTGATGGGAACACGGAGCCCTCGTGATGTCGAATAGGGGAATATATCCTGCGGAGAGACAAAATGCATTGATGATAAATTACTCCGGTAACGTTTTTTAGGAGCAACTGAAGAAGAGCAAAGGAATTTATGATACTGTCAGCTTTATTAGATTGGAGGGATTTGTAGTAATTGGTACTAAATCTTGTTTAATAACCTGTGCGATTTAGCTAAGCTGTGACCAGTTTTCTCGTTGGTTGTAGAGAAAGGAACTGCAGACGCGCGAGGTCATGGCGGTCGCTCACGTCACGTGCCCTACGTGTGTGTACCGTGTCTTCACTATTCACTTACCTATATATAACATACGTAGAATACGTATATACACACCTACCTATAGATATAGCTACTATATGGCGCGGTGTTGCGCAGTTCAGCCCTGAAAGGAAATTGCGCAGCTTGAAACGATGGTGATAAAAGTTAAATTGCAAGATTATCCAAACTTGTCGAAATAAGAAATAAAAAAGACTTTTCTTTATACTTATGGAGTTGCTTTTAAAATCAAACATTATTCCTTTATTAGTGAACTAGCTATTGCTCGCGGCTCCGCCCGCGTTTATTCAATCTCTGCCCCGTTTTCGTCTTGGGCATTATTGTATCAACATCCTTTATAGCTTTTATGTTGACCAGGGTCACTACGATGATAATAAAGAGCGCATCCAATCCATTGGGTGGTTCTCGAGTTATAACGGAACACAGTCATACATACAGACACACAGATACAAATTCTAAGAATGGTAGTTTTTGCTTCAGTACAAAACTAATAACACATTTCATTAAAAAATTAGAAAAATATTCAATGTACAGACACCACTTTTTTACTAGTTTATAGATAAAAACCTTCTGCGCTGATTTAGCCTGTCTGCCTAAACGAAAAAAAAAGAACTTTTCATCAGTGGATGCTGATCCTTCGAGAATCGAGACTCATTTCTAATTTATGCGCGGTCGTGCGCGTCTCGCCTCGCGCATCACACCACCAGCCGAATCGTGACCGAGTGAATCACCCGAGAATTAGACCCTGCACACTGGCCAACACATGCTGACCTCTCGCATCCTTTACACAAATGCCGACCTCCTACATCAAAGCTTTAGACACAGGATACGTGGAAGGTCTCACGGACTGGTGGTGCAACGCACAAAGATCGTCGCACATGAGGCTGCTGGGTAAATAAAGAAGTCAGACACGTCTTCAATAGTGGCTGTTCATTGAACGTCACGATGACTGATGGATGCATCGAACAACGCAACTGCAGCACGCGCAATCACTTCATCGAATTACTGATTGGAGCACGATGAATGCACTGACAAGCTGCTTTTGTAATGATCGAGCTCAGCAGACAAAGTTTCGGCATTTATTTCTGCTGCATAACAAAACCTATTACACGGCGTCGGCGCACTACGTTGCAATGTACAGTGACCCGTATACTATTCACTCAGTAGAATCAAAGGCTTCATAATACAATAGTAATTCCAGTAGCCGTACAATCAGCCCGTCAGTAGATTGAATAGATGGACTCAGAAATTGCAAGTAGCGCTCAGCACGATTACTGCACTAAATTATTATGCGGAGTTACAGTCCTGGCAGTTGCTGATGTATGGAATCATCTACATCATTATGATATTATGCTCATTATTTTTAGTGACTTTGATCATTGAAATGCTGGAAAATTGGTTCGACCGTTTTGTTTTATTTCCAAATCACATAGCCTTTTTATGCGGCACCACTCATGCCTACGCCAACTATGCGACTCGATATATGTCAGTACAAAAATCGACGAAAACAACATTGAAAACCATTTATATCAGCGGGTAATGCAGATGCAAATAATTCTTTTTACATGGACACGATGGACGAAAAAAAATGTTGAACAATAGTTGTGTAGATCTATAAATTATCTTTAGTATGGTGAAAGAATCATTAAAATCGCTTTAAGCATTTGGAAATTCTTGCATAAATAATGGGAAAGTTTCGATAACTTTCGTTTTGTTTTTGTCGAAATTAAAGATAGTTTTTTTTATTAAACATGGATTTTATCTTTGGCTATATTATGCCCCTTATGTATTTTTTTAAGTGTTTGGACAACCCTAATATGAGGAGTAGGCCTTCAAAGACATTCATTTTCGCTCAAACTTATTTTCTGTTCAAATAATACCTAAAAAATGAATCTCGTGGTGAAAACGTACAGACTTAGATTAGATTACTCATCATATAGGTACCTAAAGATAAAAAAGAGTAACGAAAGAAATAAGTTTACGCAGCGTAAGTGCAATGTAGAGCTCGACCAGAGGTGCATGTGTAAGAAAATGGTATTCAAATTCGATTATCATATTTGTCATATGGCTATTCGGCTAAGCAAATTAGCCCGTTTAACAATTTGTAATTGTACGTTTTTGGTTGTCAACAACAAAACAAGACAATCGTATTCATTTTACAGCCAAACATGTACGATTACACTTGTCAAATGGGCTAATTTTCTAAGCCAAATAGGCATATTTACATGCGTAAATCACAACAACAATTAATACAGTGCTCTACGGGTTCGTTGTGATCAAGAGGCGTACAAAAGTTAATTTAAAAATAAATACACTGGAATATTAAAAAGTAATAGAATTTAAGAAACAAAAATATATGTCAAAGAACTTCATAAATAGTCTAATAACATTTTCAGGAAGATGTCCATGATTTTTATTTAAAATGATAAATCTTCGGTCCAGATTTTTATGTTTTGAAGAAATTTATACTTTGTTATTTTATATTATGTAGCTGTTTTCAATGTTTAGTCTCTCTCTATTACATACATACGTAGCTGTCTATCGTGAGAAACCTTCTTGAATATTATGAATATTATATTTGTTTTCACAAATAGTGTAGCCTCGATAATATACATACATGGTAGAGAAAGAATCCTCACAATTCTAGAATTCTGATTCAATTCTAGAACAATTCTAGATTGTACACAAAAGTGCTCATGCGAATCACAGAGACCCATATCCATAGAACAGAGTTACTGTTTATAAATAGAGTTTTATAAACTTATGTTTCATTCCCTTCATTTGCCACCTTTGGCTTCGGTGGCATTAATAAATGACATGGCATGAAAAGAGAGCCGCGTGCCGGTATTCCGCCGTGACTGAACGGACGTGTGGAGTGGGCTTGTCTGTCTGTTACATCCGTTACGCCTTTCTGAGCTTGCTCAATATGGTAAATGCAAGTTCTGGCCAAGGAATTTATGAAGCAGAATTTAGGATAATACTTGTACTATAATATGTAAAATAGTTGGAATGGATAAAGCTTTGGATAGTTGGAAAAGAAAACATATGTTTACTGTCACAAATTAGACAAAAACTCAACACTGACCGAACTAATGTGAATGAGAGTTCATCAGTCTAGTAGTCTCTTAGACCATTTAACACGGGACCAAGCAAGCGCACTTATCCCCCTCTGCCAAAGTACATGAACAATTTGTTCATATAAGTTTGCTTGTGTGCACGTTTTGTGTTTGTGTTGCAGCTTTTGATTTAGTGTGACATATCAATTTTCGCAGGAGTGTGCATGAATGAGTAAATGTTTGCTGTGCGTGTTTACCTCCCCTCCCGTGGAAAGCGGCAGAATAATTTCAGTACTAAAAGTCGCGCTTTGCCAGGTTCCGTGTTAAATGGTCTAAGAGTAGTCTATATTTACTCAATCAACTCTACTAGTTATTTTGTCCCGACTACGACTGTCGAATTTAAAATAGCGAAATCTGTAAAACATGCGTCCACTCACGCGGTTCCACTCCATCAATGTAGATGTAATTAGCTGAAAATATGCTTCTTTATGACGCCCAGGAGGTTCTTTGGATGTTTTATGCAAATGCATTAAAAATTCTACCAAAAGACAGACATACTGAAAGATACCCAGGCATAAGGCATAATATAGCAATAAATTCTACTTAGAACATGTTCTTCCAACTTCCCTGTCCAACAACTCATTTTGATAATGCCCTAAGTCCACAGATTTTGATTGATTAAATGACAACAATGAAAAAATGGCGGAGGATTACAAAAAAAATATTTTTTTCAGCCTCTAGGTTTTTTGCTATACGTTCACGTATGATTTAAGAAAATATCACGTCACGTTTATACCGAAAAATGTGCCTCAAATTGTATTGAGAAACTTATTCCAATACGTTCCTGTGAGTCATAATATGACTCATTGGACAGGGAAGTTGTATTACATCTACTTCGTTATTTGTACAATATATTTTTGTTCCGAAAAGTTATCTAAAATGTCAATTTATGGATAATCAGCTTAGCAAAACGGTCATTTGAAAACAAAACGTATTTACCAATTATAGACTTAAAGAAATAAAGATTATAGCTGATATTTAACGAAATTGTATATTAACTAAGTCATTTCATTTTATTTGTATTTATTTATTGGTACCTCAGGAATGTTTCTCGGAGTAACATTTTAGAAAATTTTGAATTTTTTACAAGAAATAACTCTTAATAGTATGTATGATCTCCAGGGTTATTTATCGTAAAAGCACAATTATAACTTCAATGAGGAAATCAACATATTATCACTACTTTATTCCGCCATGAAAAACTTAACTCTATTTTACTCATGTTTTATTCCAAGGGGTTATATTATAATATTATTATTTGGATGATAATGAAGCATGGTGTAATAAATAATAATAATCTTATTCAATATTGTAATTAATAATTAGCATATTTTAATACTGTACGATTCCTCTAAAGGCTTAAAATTAATTAATATGTAAACTTACTTTGTTAAAGGTAATAGACAATATGAGACGGGTTGACTAAGATATTTTTTTTTCTCGTGACTAATTCCCGCAGTCTTATATTTTTTTATGCCTTTACTTGAGTAGGTATGTATATGATTTTGTATCATATGTTTTATTTTGAAAAAAGGAATGTTTGCTAAGTTTCTTGCCCTTCTTCTTAGCAATACTAATCGAATGGTGCGGATGGTTAGGCATTATGTATATACAATATTTTTATTCCTATATTTCTATATTTTATGCAAGTGTATAACTTTATTACATTTTAGTAGCCCACCCTTAATATTTTTTGTATGTATTTCCCGTTTTTATTATTTCTTCATTGTATTATGTATATATAATATTTTTATTCCTAGATTCCCCTATTTTATTTATTTTTTATTTATTTAACTTACGACTATCATTTATTAATGCAGGTGTATATTTTATTTCCCGTATTATTATATATATATATTTTTTTATATTCTAAAGACATATTATATTGTGTAAATTAACTTTGACTTGTAGAAAGTATACTTAATGTATCTATTTTGCAAAAATAAATATTTTGATTTGATTTTGATTTGATTTGATTTGGTTTTAAAATGTATACGTTATCACTTTCGTACTTAAGACATGACCACCAGGCTTACCAGTAATGTTTTCACTCAAAAAGTGAGATATTTTACGGTCTTGTCCGGGTAAAAACTGAACAATATATAAGATGACATTCGTTTTTTCAAAATTCAAATTCATACTGGAGACTGGGTAAGTGGTCAGGACCAAGGTTCAATGACCCTTTCTGTGAAATACGCAAAATAAAGTTTAGACTTCCTATACTAATTGGGTTGAGGTTGTTCGTGAAAAAGTACATAGGGGCACAAAATAATATTTTTCGTATTTCACAAACAGGGTCATTGAATCTTGGTCCTGGCCACTTACTGAGTCTTTAGTATGAATCTGGCTGAATTAAAAAAGTCACGTTATATTAAAGTCGATTCTGAAGGCTTTAATTTTAGTTTTAGTGGTGTCAAAACTTGATTTTTTCCAAAGCAACAAAGCTTCTGTTGTTTAACACTAAATTCCACATTTTTGAATGAAGAGAATTTACTTTTGACGGCGCTAAAACTAAAGTTGAAGCCTTCAGAATCGTCTTTATTGTCCAGTGGCGGCACGATCGGAAGAGATACCGCCAGGAGCATGGAGGTGGTAAATCACAAAAATAATATATATATTTTTAGTACCATCCTACATTTGGTGTATAGTACTTTATAGCCTTTATAGCTGTGTAAGCCAGTCTTTTAGGTGCAAAGAGGAAAATCCTAAACAGGAAACTTAACACGGACCCATATACACCTATCCATGGTTCACTAATAACTAATGCAATTACTAAAGAACGAAGTTACGATGATTGCATTCAACTACATTCCAGGTAAATCTCATAAAAGCTCAACGCAGGATGCCCCGATTAACGTGGAAATATCTGCATTTAGAAACCCAAGCAGCTACGATTCGAAGCAATTTTTATGACAGATGAAGCCTGCAAGCAGGCCTGTTTGGTACGCGTTCTACATTATACGAGTAACATTTAAAATTTACTGCTGTAGATCTCGGACTAATGTGCGCACTCGCCAAGTGAAGGGATTATCTGTAGATGTTGCCAGTTCAGGAATTATTGCGTAAAATCTACGTTTTCTTTTCCGTTTTTGTGTAAGGTAACTTTCGTTTATATAGCCAAATCTATACTAGAGACTCGATACTATACTAAAGACTCGATAAGTAGTCAGGACTAACGTTTTGTCACCTATTCTGTGAAATACGCGAAATAAAATTTAAGCTTCCTACTATACAATACTTGTTTAACCTCGACTAAATTTGAAGACATACCGAGTCTGCACTATGAATTTGGCCATATAGTCTAGTTACTCGTAGTATAGTATAGTTACTCGTACACGAGTTTACCAAGAATCAAAGTTCGCTTTTTTGCTACGCCGCGTAGCACAGTAAAATGTTAACACTTTAATATACAGGCTGGGCAGATTAAGTGTACTACTTTTTTAACTTGATTTTTTTTCTTTAAATATTAAAATCTCTTTCTAGTTATTGAATGTATTAATTGAGAATGTATCTAACGTTCATAAACGTAAAACGTTAACGTCATATAATTTGTTTTCTGTATTTTACAACAACGGAAGCGAAAAAGTTATTAAAAATATTCAGGCGAAATTTGAGATTAGTGACCTTTAAATTGTACTTAACCAAAATGATTTTTATGTAAATTTAAGACTTTTACAGCTCTATCAAACTAGGACACTTAATCTGCCCAACCCTGTACTATGCACGTAGCACAGCAACATGTGTGCCTGTATTTATTGCTTGTATATTGCTTTCTGGACATTATTTCGGATAATACATGAAAAAATATACGAGTATGTTTAGGTATGAATCTTGTTTTCAATTAAATATTCACACATTTTAACTAATTTTCACGCATTTAAACTGGTAACACTGTACGAAGAGAACTTTCAAGGAGAATCGTATAAAATTATATAAGAAGTAAAGGTAAAATGAACTGCAATTTACGCTTCAACATGATTGATATTGAAACGTAAGCAGTATTTATGGTTTGGAAGATTTATGGCGATAGCTGGTCTGTTCTGAGAGATGCAAGATCAAACATCTGTATACCCACAGTAGGCTTGTACACAGGGTAAACAAAATATTATTCTATTTAGTCCGTCATTTAGAGTGTCTATCAATTCGCTCTCGCAGAAATATGCACATGCTTAGCGTCTTGTTTAATATTTTACACAACCCCTTTGCCCCTCCGTATCTTCGCGAACGTTTCGGTTTTCTTCCCCCTCGTGACAGGCTTCAAAGATCGTGTCACCTCAGGACCTTGCAAGTGCCTCAATGTAATACAAAATTTTACTCTAATTCATTTACAGTACGAGCAGCTCGAATGTGGAACACACTTCCTAAGATTCTGAGAGATAGTCCGTCAATATCTTCATTTAAACGTAAATTAAAAGAGCACTTCCTCTCGTATGAGTAATATTTAAGTATATATTTTAAATTATTTAAGTATATATTTTAAATTATTTAAGTATATATTAATATTACATTTGTATTGATTCATTTATATCCATTATATTTATATCCATAATTTATATTTTTATTATTTTATTTGTATAGAATAAGTTGTTATAATCCTTCTGTATGCTTGCTGCCAACCTATTTAGTGTATTCTTTCACCACAGTACTGGTTGGCTGGAAGAAACCTCTTGAAGAGGTAAGCTCGCCTTTGTGCATATTTTTTACTTTTTTTGTTATCTTAGTTTAAGTTTCTGTGTGTGTGTACAATAAAGGATATATAATAGACTATCAAAAAATATTTGACACGTATTTTTTCTTTTGTCAATCAACCAAAAAATGACAGAGATAAAGCGCGTCAAAGTTTGGGAGTGGGGGAAAATGACGCCACTTCTAAATAAAATTGTACCTAGATGTGACGTCACGCGGAACTTCAGCGGGCTATGCTATATCCTCATCATTGTTTGTTTAATTGAAAAAAGAAAAAATACGTGTCCAATATTTTATGATAATCTAACTGACGGACTAATAAAATTTCTTTAGTCATCATGCCTATTAATGATAAACTAAGATTATGTTTTTATTGCGAAATCCAAATCTAACAAGAGGTCGCGGGTTCGAATAATCATGGCCCGAGGAATTTTTTTAAATTCTTGTCTTTACATTTGTTTCTATTTTATCTTTTCTAGTTTGTAATGCACTCTAATGATAATATTTAATGATAAACAGTACATAAATTTTTGATTTTCGATAAGTTTGTAACGGTAATAAGAACTCGTTTATCCTTAAAGGAGTATTTCGAAAAACCCTGATATCAGCGCCATATACTGGTTATATAAGCAATCTATATGAGCTTCATAAAAACATGAACCCGATATATCGATACAAAACCTTCCGCGTTACTTCCTCATTGTCACTTTCCATCTTGCTTTCTCATCTCTTTTCTCTCATAAACATGAGTTTTATGATACATCCGTCATTTCCATTTCATTTATATTCACCTATTAAGCGAGCCGAGCAGAGGAAGGTCAGATTGCTATCATCATTTCTCTCTGATGGTAGTTTTCTACTGTAAATTCAGAACCTAAATAATCATTACATATGTACGTAAGTACGTTTTGCTTTTACACTTTTATTTATATCTATAGCCTTCGTATTGCCTTTGTCTTACGGACTAAAGAAATTTAAAAAAAGGCCTAATAATACTTCGATTAAATCTTGACGGTTTGGGGTAGCGCTTAGACGAGACTGCCTACCCGTACATACGGTGTTTAAAATATATGTTTAAAACAGTAAACATAAGTTATGTTTCAAGACTTCTATATGAATTTAGATTTATTTTGGGTGCAACTGTATGGAAGGATCCTCCTCGAATGGCGTAAGCTGATGTACAATCAATGATTACTCCAAATGCGTTTGGCGCACTCTGGGCAGTTGGAGGAAGAACCAACTAACTGACAAAGGCATGCCACTTTCTTCTTTCACTTCAATTGCTGGCCGTGGTCGTCACCACCCTCAAGATGGAACCATACTGCCAACAAGCGACACATCATGTTCCGGTACGACGTCATGTGAAGACGTAACGGGGAAATGGTTACAGGCAGTTGCGTAGTAAGTCCATGGGCGTCGGAAGACGAAAGTCTAGGGTGGGGCGACCTCTTTTAAACATCAACAGGATTTATAGTTGAAAAAAAAAAGAAACGTACTTTGTGCTAACAAAAACTGCCGATCGGTCTTGTCTCTCGGATATCCGCTGTATGTGTACTTTAGTACTATTTTTTACTGTCCCATTTCGTTTCGCCCCTCCCCCCTACCCCACCCTTTCGACGCCCATGAGTAAGTCATTCGTCCTTTACCAATTTCAGTAGAATTTGTCAAAGTTCTGGAAAGTCCCTGAATAGTATTAATTAACTCTTCGAGGTTTTTGTGTGTGTGTTCCATCAAGCACAGTAGTGACCAAGCGTAATAAGACCATTATGCATAATAATGATCTTATACGTATTATTTAGAAACGCATGATATCCATATCCCACTAATATTATAAAAGTTTGGATGGATGTTTTTTGCTCTTTCACGCCGTAACTACTGAACCGATTGGGCTGAAATTTTGCATGAATGTAGTTCTAGACCCATAGGAAATATGCTACTTTTTATCCCATAAATCAGTTCCCATGGAAAAGCTATAAGAGAAACATACAAAATGGGAAACACAGAAGCGCACAACACACACATTTCACCAGCTGTGTTTACTGTAGGTAACAGAAAAATATTGACAGATTTTATAGGTGTATACAAAAACTAAATCAACGTGTGTGAAACCGCGGGCAAAAGCTAGTTAATAATAAAGTAATTAAACAGTCGTGTCTGTACATTGAATATTTCTGTCAATTGTCAAATTAAATGGGTTATTTATTATATTAGTATTGTACATACATACTGAAGCTAAAACCACAATTTTTATAATTTGTCTATATGTATGTATTCTGTTATAACTCGAGAACCACTCAACGAATTTGAATGCGGTTTTCTTTATTATCACCATAATGATCCTGCTTAATATATAGGTCATGTCATAACATAAGAGATGTTGATAAAATAACGTCCAAGCTGAAAACGGGGCGGAGCCGCGAGTGAAAAGCTAGTAATTATGTTTCAGCAAATTGCTCATCTGAGAGCCCAGTTTCCACATCGTAAAAGTGGTATCCACCCTGCGATAAACTCCTTCAATTGGGAGTTCATCTGAGCACTACAATACTGTGATTAAATAACACCTAGTGAGATTCTTATTACCTACGCATAGGAGTGATATTGTACTGGCTCAGTGGTCTTCTGTGGTCGACTGGAAGCAGTAAGTAACATTAACGATAAAAATTGCCCTGTTATAGCTCTCGAACAATACGCGCAACACGAAGTTGCCCATAGGGTGTGTTGGCTGGCGTCGATAAATAAAAACTGGTCAAGTGTGAGTTAGCCTGACACGTAAGATTCCGTGTGATTTCAGATTTGTTTCTGTGGCCTTGTGGTGTCACACACAGATGAATACTAGAATGTCTATTTCTTTTGTTTCTCTAGCTCTTTGCCTTCAGACTTTCACACCTTTTAAAGCACTTAAAGATTTATTTAATATAAAAGCTGCAATGGGAGATAGAATTGTGTATGTAGATTACAAAAGTGAAGAAATTTTGTACCCCGGAATAGTTATTTATGTTTGAGAAAATAAAGTAAATAAAAATATTTACTTTATTCGGCTTTAAGTGATTCACAAACTACGAGCGATGTGTCGTTTCATCAATGAAAATGATTTCTATCTCTTTCCAACTGTTTTGTGTTATTACAGGACGGTTTCATGCAAGTAAATCAATTCTAACATGTACGCACATTTTTTTGTATGAAAAAATGTATGACGTTAGATCAATAAAATATCGTTACTATTCTTTTCTATAAACACAATACACTCCCCCATTACAGCCGTGGCACATATTTTTAGAGCACCTTATATAAGGTGACTTTAATTTATGCAGTCAAATTCTTACTAAAGACTCGGTAAGTGCTCAGTAACAAGGTTCAATTACCCTTTTTGTTTATTTAATTATTCTTTTCGTGTTCCTTACAAACGCAAGCCTAGCCCCGAGTCAATTTATGGGACGTCAAGATTTTCCTCCAGTATGAGTTTGGCTGTATATATAAGAATCACCTTTTATATTTTTAATCATTTTTATATGGTAGCTAAGCACGGTTTTTTGTGTGAAAGCTTTTTAAGGTTTGATGTTTACTACTGAGCGAGTAAGATGCATCGCTTACTCTTAAAATGTCCACCTTCATCGGTCACTTTGCTTATCTCATTTAGAAATGTTCAATAAATTTACAAATGTTTCATTCATTTATACTTCGTTCGATTTCATATTATTTATTCATTATACTCATACCTAATTAAGATACATAAAATAAAATAATTCAATATAATATATGTACATGCAGATTGAAAATGACCCTCTAACTTTATTGAACTCTATGTATCAGAATCACTAATAGGACACAAAACCGTAAATAAAATTTTCTTTTAAAAAAATTGCCATCCTACGCGACGAGACATCTGACTGACAATAGACAATAGTAAATATTGCCAGCGGTAAATAATGCACATAGGCTATGTACACTTAGGTTTTGTCTCTGTCACCGGAGTATTAGTGGTTTTTTGGCGGTCGATATCTTTTTTTAAATTATGAACCATGAATAATTTTGACAAAAGTAACAAAACATGTACTTTTTATTTCAAGTTGGAACAGTTTCCTTTGTTATAGCTAGAGGGTTAATTTTCAACCGGTATGTATATTGTTTTCTTTAATACACTTTGGAGTTTGGTTACTTTGGTTGATATAGCCAAATTAACACTGAAGACTCAGTCAGTGGTCAGTACGAAGGTTCAATTACCCTTTCTGTGAAATACGCAAAATAAAATGTTTACTATGTAGTCGAGTCTACTTGAGTCGAGGTTGTTCCTGAAAAAGTATAGGGGAACAAAAAAAAAACTTGTATTTCGCAAACAAGGTAATTGACCCTTGGCCCTGACCACTTATCGAGTCTCCAGTGTGAATTTGGCTATATCAACCATACCTTACATACGAGATGTCAACCAAAGTCCGCCTATTTGTGTAAATGTTTAATTCAAACTATAAAATAATCCAAAGTTATTAAGATTTATATTACAAAATAAAATATATTTTGCTCAAAAAGAGTACAATATATATTTATTCATGTTATATTATGGCAAGAGTTCCAGAATTAATCTTATCAAACAGCGGATGGGTTGAAATTGGGTTTTCTCTTAAGTGAACAACCCTAATGACTACGGAACCCTGCATCGCGAGTTTCGCTTGGACCTGTTATTCTATAATTCGAAAGAGCCAGGATAATAACTGTAATGATGCAAGCTGCAAGCCCCATAAGTCACCTAGCGAGGTAGTAAATCGACCTGCGATCACGAAAGTATGTTTACGGATTTCACACAGGAAAGAGCCGAAATAATCGAAACCAGCAATCATTGCAACTTTGTAAGAAAACTGAAGAGGCGAAGCAATTGTGTTTGGGAACCTAATCGTTTGATTAAGGTCTTCAATTAATACCTTATGCAAAGATAACTTATATTTCTACAATAAAATTCATAAGGTACTGAAGACTCGATAGTGATCGGAAACAAATACACATCCTTTTTGCAAAATTTGCGAGCTGAGGAAATAATTAAATATATTCAAGGCACGTAAAATTTGAACCGGAGAGGCAACCGGATAGCGAGTGGTAATCTGAGTCTTGAAGTGATACCGAACCCCCCCATACCAGCCAAATGGACCCCAAATGGACGGATTCGGAAATATGGGAGGGGGGACAAAACGCAAAATATTTTGACGAGGCATACGGGTGGCAATGCGTTTGCTTTAAAGTTTATACCCTATTTATATAATTAAAAAAATTGCCATCCGAAACACGCGAACTGTTTTCGCAATAATGAATTTTGAAAAAAAAAAGATATGAGGCAACCGCTTCAAACTTGGTGAGCTTATTTATTGGTACCGCCATATGTTGTAAAAAAATGCTATCCGATCCTACTGGGCAGTTTCTGAGAAACAACCCTTCAAAGTCACCAAAACCCCTGTTTTTAAACAAGTCAACATTTTTTTTGGCTTCAAAAAATGTTATAACTATTTTATTTCGAACAGGATGTGTCCGCGTACTCAAACAACCAGAAATCAACACAGTCCCACTTACACTAAACATATATGTATAAGGTGACTTTTATTTATGCAGCCGTATTCATACTGCAGACTCAAGTCTGTATCAAGGTCCGATGACCCTTTTTGGGAAATTCGAAAATTATTATCATACCATTACTTACAAACGCAACTGCTATGGGGAATCAATTTTGTATTTTGTGTAATTAGCAAAAAGTGTTATCGATCCGTCCTACTGATTACTTACCAAGCCTACAGTATGAATTTTGCTGCATAAATAAAAGTCATCTTATCTTTGAGAGGGGGACGCGATGAAAACCGGCCGGCCACCAGCAACACGCAAAAGTATCGCTGTCAGAAAACTGTGAAAAATAAAAATAAATCAGAAAAACAATCAAAGAAAATAAAAAGTTAAGTTTACATGGAAAATGCATGAGCGATTACTGTAGCGAAATTGTAAGGCAAAGGCCAAAATATTTACAAATTTCATGCAGATTTGAATTAAAAATTTATTATATTAAATAGATATTGATCAGCTGAATTCGGTTTAGCTCAGAAGAATGGCAAGAAATTCAGCGGGGACATTTATACTGTTTTACATTATTTCCCAAAAATCATTAATATAATAATATTGAAATAACAATGAAAATTAAATGATTTTAAAGTAATTTTAATTGAATGAAGAAATGCCAGGCTTTTTTATCAATTTAGGCCTTCGAATAGAAACTCTCTTTACATAAATCTTTTTACAGAGGCAAAGTCCTAAAATTACATTTGGTGTATTATTGTGAAATTTTATGACATTTCCCATAAAAGATTTATTCACTTTTTAGCCTAAATACGTTACAAGTTATCGTGTGGTTCTTTCTAGTATTAGAATTATGACAAACATGGCGACGCTTTTTAAAATAACACTTATGAGAAACGGAGAACAAAGGCTAATTAAAATAGAAACTGGACTTTCGTAATTGTTTCAATCTCGCGTTTTCGTGAAATATCTACTTTTTCACCTAAAGCGGAACAATTTCGTATAATCGCCTAATGGGTTTTACGCCGGTTTTTCACGACAAAACAGTTTAAACCTTTGCACTAGTGACGCCGCTACCCGTCACTAGTCTGTTTTATATAAGGCCCGGCACTTGGCGATGGATATACCGCCATCCGTCGGGCCCAGGCAATGGTGGGCCGCCTGGTTTTGCCTGAGAGCTGTTCTCTTACTCTCCCCCGAATAACTTCGGGAGAATTTCCGAGTAAGATGGTAGTACCTCCACAGTCGAGTCCGGAATCAGCTCTACCACCTCACATTCAAATACTACACAACATTCGAAACTTTCATCGCGCCTGGTCGACGTCTCGGGTGATCAGAGGGCTGGTGCTTACCTCAGCCAGAGAATTAGTCTGGCCATCCAGAGTTATGTAACCAGCATTTTAGGCACCCTAACGAGGAGCACGATCTGCGGGCCTGTTACGTCTCTTTGAATCGGTTGCCAACTATGGCTGCTATTCACCAAAAACAGATAAAAAATAAACTTCCAAAATTACCTTCAATGGGTAATGAACTAATTTACGAATTGTGTCATCATTTCAAGTGCAAACGAATCCTTAGATAAGCAGAATTCGTTAGTACATATTTGTATGTTTTCGAAGATAGGCACTCGGTTGGCAACTGATTTTACAATATAGAATCAGGGGGTAGGACACTGTTTTTTCATTACAATACAATACGTTTATTTGCTTCAAAATGTGTGTAAGTTTTACAGGTGGTCATAAATTTTAATCCAAGCACATTTTACTATTACTGGTAAGCAAAATAATAATTACTAAATAATCATAATATCTAATTATAATTGCACAAGTACAAAGTGCAATACATTATTGACGATATTAAATTATTTATATTTTGGTTTATTATTCATTTATAAGTAGGTATATTAGATTAATTTAATTTCTAATATTCATAATTTTCATTTTTTTCAAACTGAATATTAAAATTAAATACTAGTTCTTAGGATCGCAGATTTAAGCAACGCAATTAAATTTATTGGTATTTTTTTTTTATAAATCTTATTTTTGCTATTGTCTTTTCCGTAGCATTCAAGTAATGGATATATCACTACAATCATAAAGTCAAGAAGATCTCAGTAAAAGTTACATAATCAACCACACTTACACGTATACGAGAGTAAGTACGAAGCGGTAATGGTACTAAATCGATCGTAGAATGAGCAGTTATTGGCTTGGCGTCACGTTTCACCAGCACCACTCTCGTCTCTCCCACGTTACTAGTCACGAACTTATACTTCACTTAATTAACTTAAATAAGACAGTTTTGCGAATGAAAAAAGAACCCTGAGCCTTGCCACAGCAGCGGCTGGAAAGCATTCAAACCGGATTTCTGGATTTAAGCGAGGCCTCTTCGGCCGCGTCGTGTTAGGCCACACTTTATGTCGCTTTTTATTTTTAATGAGGTTTTTTATCGCTTCACTAATAAACATAATTAACGATTAATTTAATTCTCTGTTATTATAATTAAAGTTCTCTCAATTTATCTACTACGAAACGGATTCCAATTCTACGCGGCGATTTGCAAAAGCATTTCTGAAATAACAATGCTAAATCAAGTGGATATTTTATTGGGTTGTCTGGGAGGTATGTGATATTATTGCCATTATTGTTTTTGTTTTGTTTTTATTGTGATTTGATGTAGGATCTCGTTTATTTATAGGTTGATATGTAATGTCGTTTTATAATGCAAGTCAGCGTGCACTTACCGGCCCCTTTCGACCGTGAAGCGATGATAGCGATGGAAGACCTACAAACCCTTTAAAAAAAGATTAATATTTTATCCCGCTTTTTTTAACGTCGGTTATTTTTTATGATCACTGCGGGCTACTCTCTTCTACAAGGCCGATGCGCTTTGATTTAGGGAAACAACTTCTATAACTATCGCAGTAGAGTGAAGTTTTGCATAATATTACATAATCATAATATTTTCTATCTGCCTTATATTTTAATCTGCATAACGCTGCAAAACTTTTCAAGTTCATTATTCCTTGATAGCATTGCGAATCATCTTACATTTCCAACATAATAATTTTACTGGCAGCGGGAGTTGGTAATCGCTACTTTTATTTGCTTCAATATAGGAAGACTGCATAGTGGGACTGAAGGATAACACGTCTAAATCTAATTTTCTATCATAAATGCTAGATTATATCTTTGTAGTGACAAATTAGTGACTTTAATGATAACGTAATTGATATTTCTAATGTATCGATAAGACGCCGGTTTAATTAGGTTTTAGCAGTAATTAAACAGCATTTTTAACTAAAAACTAAACTAAAAATTCTTATGGCCGAAGCTTTGACGTCTATCTTTCCGCCGCATAATGTTTTCGATCGAGGTTACGGAGACCACGAGAAAATTATGAAAACTGTGCTAGACCGCATTTTGTAGACACCTCTTTTTCCCAAGGGTCCGCCCGCCCTGACGGAATACAGGAGAGATTGTAGGGAGTTAAACAATCCTTTTTAGCTATCTAGCCGGTATAGCAGTGTTGTTTAAGGAATCTATGTGCAGTAAGTCCTATAGCTCCGGATAATTTGAGTCCGTGCGAGAGTTGTATTTTGGTTTAAAATGTACACCTATACGAATAGATAGAGCAATCCATGGCTGGGAAACTCTACATATTATATTCGTGTATTGTCATTAAAATTTAGGTTTTTATTTTGTGTAAGTACAATTGTATTTGTTGATAAAAATAAATATTTACGTTTGCACATGTAAAAAAAAATGTATACATATTAAGAAAAAATAAAACAGTCGGGAATCAAAACCTCGAAACCTGGATAAACCGTTGACCCGCGATAGGCAGAGAAACGGGTTCGTTTCATTTTGACTCCATATAAGGTGACTTTCGTTTATATAGCCAAATTCATACTGGATACTCGGTAAGTTGTCAGGAACAAGGTTTAATGACCATATTTGCGCAAAATACGATAAAAAATTGTGCCTCTCTACTTGTTCAGGAACAAACTCGACCCAATTAGTTTATGAAGTCTTAATTTTATTTTCCATATTTCACAAAGAAAGGTAATTGAACTTTGTTCCTGAGCACTTGCCACTCACCTTATATAAGTATACACTGAAATACCCGCTTTAGACGATTATAAATTCAGTGTAGCGAATGAGTAAATAATCCTAGTCTAATGGCTTTCAGACTTTCAATCACCCTATTATTATGTTTGGTTCAGTGTTCGGTATTGACGGTCTAAAGAGCCTTTAATATTTAGATCTTCGTAAAGCAATAAATCCCGCAGCTATTGTCCCGGTGAGCGCTACACCCACACTTTATGTCTTTATCCCGTATCTCCAAGTGCACATACTCGGCCAGCACTCAGTAGGTTGTACAGCGCTGTACAGTGGGCATCAATCAGAGGGCAGTACAGTACGGCGGCGGTATTGTCTCGCCGCGGAGGGACCGGTCGCACACACCTGCCGCCGGCACACGCTCACCGGGGACCCTGCACACTCGCCTCACTCTGAATACTTTACTAGAAATAAGGATATGCATTGGCGTAACTAAGATTCGTAGCTGGGGGGCCCGGCCCCCAGCTCTCACACATGAACCAATAAAGTATCTGTTTTCTATCGTGTGATAGTAATAAGATAAATAGGGATAATCCTCCATATAATGAGATCACGTAAAAACCCAAAAAACAAAATGACGCCTAAATTTTGATAAAGTATTTTTTTACATACTTCTGGGGGGGAGACGGAGCTGTGGGGAGTGCCGTGCTGCCCTGGCCCCTTACGCCTAGTCAATGTCAACTTACATGAAATCCGGTTAAAAATACGCGTCACCCACGAATATCTAAGAGATTTTCACAATGTGGTGCCATCGGAGATTTATCGTATTTTCCTTGGAGTTCCAGATTATTTTGATACCATCGTGGTAGACTTCAATTCAATCAGTTATGGCATTTTTGAAATTATGCCATGGGATAGATAGACAACACTTAAAAAATGGAAGTGAAGGCACCAATCATTTACGAATTAACAGAAATACTATTATTAAGGTGATACAGTATTCTTTTATCTTCAACAGTTACTTAGATGTAAATGCTTCGGATAAGGCGTATATCTATCTATACAATAATAAAGTAAAAATGTCTTGTTGTACATCGAATACTATTGTGAAATTTTAAATTAAATTGGTTATTGGTATTGTACTGAGGCCAAAACTAAATTTTTTAGAATTTTCGTGTAGCTGTCTACCTGTCTGTATGAATGTTCCGTTTTAACTCGAGAACAACTCAATGGATTTGGATGCGGTTTTTTACTAACATTGTAGTGACCCTGGTCAACATATAGGCTATAAGGAAAGTTCATAAAATAACGCCCAAAACGGGGGAGCATTGAATAAACGCGGGCGGAGCCGCGGGCAAGGGCTAGTAATAAATAAAGTAAATTTACTTGAAATTATTTAAAGTAAACACAGATGCACAATCGAAAGCTGCACTTAAAGTTACTCCAAGTTACAGTGTAATCCGCAAGTGAGTGAGGGTCCTAACCCGCGCTGCGCCCGCGCCGATAAGCCGCGACGTGTGCATTTTATTTATTTTAACATTTTTAAGGCGGCCGCTCGCGTGGGCGTTTATTTCTTATTCTTGATGGGGGCTTCTGCTTTCATCCACTAATTAATTAACTCTTAGGCTGAGATTCAGAGTGCATTTTGAGTCCGAGCTCAATCTTACAAACGTCAAAGCGACGTCATCTCATGCTCAACACATATTTTAAATTCAGAAACACGAATTTTGCGACTCATCTCTAACTCTGGCTAAGCTGAGCATGAGACGGGCTGAGTCCTCGATATCGGACACTCAAGCCGATCTCAGCGCTACGAATCACAAAAATGACGTTTCTTTTATTTCACTTACTCATTTGAACTTTGGATGTTCCACCTTTAACTAGTAACCATCTTATTTGAATTGTGAACTCGGCTAAGCACAACAGAAGTAAAAGCCCAAACTTGTCTATGAATACTAAATTTGTGAGTTGCAGTCCTGAGCATGAGATTCAAACTCTGCTTAGCCACGTAGAGTTGTGCTCAAACGACGGCACTGTGAATCTCAGCCTTCTAAGGCTACCATTACATTCTCTTTGCCTTAGACAGTCTTTAACCTAATACTTGGGTAGTTTGATCATTAAAAAAAATATAATTTGGTCGTAATCGATGATACCTTTGTTTTTATTTTTTACAAGTAACTTTTATGTTGTTGGCAATTTGTCTTTTACAATTTTACCGGACAAAAACGATAACGTTCATTTCTAGATTTACGTAGCCCATTTTGTGTTCCACTTCTACTTCTAGACACCATCTTCTTAAAACGAAACCTTCCGGTCCTGTTTTATTAAAGCCATCGCAGTAAAAAGGAATCTTACCATTTTTAGGGTTCCATACCTGAAGGGTGCCAAACGGGACCCTATTACTTAACCTCCGCTGTCTGTCTGTCCGTCTGTCTGTCACAGGGGTTTACAGCTTCAACCGTTATAGGCAGAAAGTTGAAATTTTCACAGAATACGTTTTAACAGAATATAAAAAATTAACTCATAAAATAAAACTCCAAGAAGTTTAGCTTTTAACGGGAATAGATACAAGTTTTAAATTTAGTCAGATTGTAGTACATAATTATTACAAAAACAAAAAATAATGAAATTTGGGTTTCCATACGCAGACGGTGCCAATATTTTCGTCAGGCGCTCCCATTATAGCGCCTTGTTTTTTGTAGCCTTGATATTGCTTTGGCATTTCTGTATTTATTATTTACCATAATGTTTTTAGAGCTCCTTACCCGTATTGTAGGGTGTTACGGAACCATTCGTGCGCGAGTCCGAATCACACTTGACCAAATTATTTTTTGTGATAAATTTGTAGCCAAATGCTGTGAACTAAATAAGAAGGGCCTTCGTCGGCTCGGCGGCGCGGCGGTAAGTCACGACGCAAACCCACCTTGAGGGCTAAATAGCACCTACGAGAGGTTGACCTACGGACATGGACGGTGCTCTGTACGTACCCTATAGGTTGTGTGTACGTACAGTAAGTAGGTACTTTTACTAGGAGCAGATGTTCGCTATCGAGGTCGTTTTGAGTGTTTCAGGATCACGACTATGTAAAGTGATAAAGAGGTTTGAAGACGAATCCAAAATCAATTAAATCAAAGTGTATCGTCGTCATTTATTGCTTTTCTAAAGTAAAAAAAACGGCCAAGTTCTGGTCCCATACATTTATAGGGGACCAAAAGTTTGGCGCGACCTGTACTCGTAAACCTGTAAAGCCTACTTAGCTGTGATAGTTTTCCTTTTAAATTCATTATATATACTACGTCTGTGAATTTTTTCACATTTCTATGAACAACCGTTTAGCCGGCAGGGGGGGGGGGACGCTCCAGTCTAACTAAACTTTCACTTTAAAGCTTAATATTTCGCCAACGGATCCCTGAAATCGAAAAATGGTTCTCACACACCCACAATTTTTTTAAACGGCCTGTCCAACGTTACCCCACACTATGGGATAGACGAGAAAAAAAAATTCATCCCCAGTTTACGTGTACGAGAGGTACCCTTAAAAAAAATTTTTTTCGAGATTTTATTTTACCATTTTGTCGATGTAATTAATATTTATATCCATGCCAAATTACAGCTTTATAATATTAATAGTCTCTGCGCTAAGCCGCGGACAGACGGACAGATAGACATGGCGAAACTATAAGGGTTCCTTGTCGGGCTACGGAACCCAATTTCGCCCGATAGTGCAGTACAAAATGTACACATGAAAGATATAATGTAAACTGCTCAGAAATATTGCTTTTTGTCACCCATCGAAATTTTTCTTATTTTTGGTGGAGTTCCAAAATCTATCAATAAAGTACAACAATTTGTGTATAATTTATTGAAGATTATAAATACATTTTCCCAAAAATCAGATATTGGCTTTTAGTTTTTAGTAAGTAAATTGTGTTAGTTTATTAATAAAAACAAATAAATATACTCCCGAATGCGCTATAAACCCCTCAGTAGAGTCGTCATCAGGCGAATTGAAGATGATATAACCAAGAACTACCAATCGAATCCATCGAATATTTAAAAATCTATACATACTACAGCATAGTAATATAATAAACTCGATTAAAATCTGCATAATAGGTTATCGTTTGGGTGTCTTTCAACCAAGCCTGATGGTTACAATGAGACACAACAAGTCATACTAAACTCATTGAAAGACCTGAGCCTTGAGTGTTTATTCACATTTATAAATATAACGGAATACTTTTAAACTAGCCCCTATGACTCGAGCTGAGATTTCTGCGAATACAATTTGGGCAATTTATTGGCAATTACGGTCGGACACGTTTAGGCCTGTGGACATCCGGAACGACCCGCATACCCCTTATTAGCTCCAATCCTAACGAAACCGTGCTAAAATTTAAGCATCCTTTTCAATCTAATTCACCAACTTTTGACGCAGTCGATTTTCGTTTTGATATCTGTTTTACATTCTCCTACCTATTATACTGTGGGAACACAGTCGTGTGTACCTTATGTCATTTAGTAACAAGATATGGCAAATATTTAGATGTGTAGAAAAAAAACAAAGTCAAAATAAAAAGGGTTGGCTGGGCACAACCTAGAACGTTTTGTACAGTCACTTTTGGTGATCGGCGATTTTCTGATTAAAAAGTCTATTTATTTATTTAACAATAACACGATTAGACATCGATTATTTTGGACACGATTAATCGATCTTTGGATAAATTGATATCCCTAGAATAAGCACTAAAGGCTAAATTTTTTGTGCTCGAATTATACTGGGGATGTCGATTTTAAATTGAATATTGATTAATCGTGTCCAAAAACGATCCTCGATGGATTTTTTTAAATAAAAGGTCTACAGTTAAATCAGACTGACTCACGTTGGTACCAGGGCCCTTCTTGTCACTGTTACTGTAAACATGATTTTTTTTATTAAAAACTACATCGTGTTTATCGACTGTATAGGTACAAACGCTCCAGGTGGCGCCCTGCTATACCTATTTATTTCGACGTAGTTTTTATTTCTACACAACTACGTGTTTTACATATACTTATAAAGTCCTAGAATTTAAGAGATGACTGAGTATTTCTAATAGTCCACTTTTCACCGTTTTTTTTTATTTGCGTGAACTTTTTGTACTTTTCCATAGAAATTTACTCAGCTGAATGAGCTACTTTTCTACATCGAGGTACAAAAATAATTTGACCAAAAAATGTGTTCCTTCTTTAACGTGATCAGTTAACGATACACAATCTACCCTAGAATATTCGTATATAATAGTAAAAAAAAAATTCAACGGCGCTTGCAGATCCCAGCGAAATTGGCAGGAGTCGAACATAGACTCTATTTGAGAATCTTACCGACATAGCTTGCTTTTCCATCATAGCAATACAACCAGCTTCCCTCAATAGATGGCTCCATCAGACCTACTCAAAATACCAAACACCTTATAGTATATAATGTACTTGTAATAACTCGGCTACCTAGAGGTAAGCCACAATCGTGAAGGCACTCGGCACAGTCGGCAACGGTCGGATCGTGACAAGTTCGTCCTCCGACAATGCGCACGCGCGGACGACCGCACAAGAAATTAAGGTCAAGTAAAGTATTCTCCTTGCTGTACGTACATTTACTTGGGATGGTTATTTTTTAAGGAATGCGAACCCATTCTATGAAGTAGATAGGCAATTTTTTAACTGCTGTTTCTTATTATATTTTATCTAAACTCAGCAAACGAAAAAACCGGCCAAGTGCGAGTCGGACTCGCGCACGAAGGGTTCCGTACCATTATCTATACAAACAGCAAAAAAATCATGTCTGTTGTATGGGAGTGCACGGGTCCGACTCGCACTTGACCGATTTTAGTATTTGTTGTTATAGCGGCAACAGAAATACATCATCTGTGAAAATTTCAATTAACTATCACGGTTCATGAGATACAGCCTGGTGACAGACGGACGGACGGACAGCGGAGTCTTAGTAATAGGGTCCCGTTGGTTACCCTTTGGATTAGTGCTGAAAAATGACCCTATGAAAACTGTGCCGGTTAAATGTTTAGTGTGGCGTTGGCTACTATTGCGTTCACAGTCGCAAAGAATCGTCCAATCACGGCTGGCCCAGTGTCGCATGAAACAAATTACGAACCAATCAAAAGCCTTTAAAGCCTTTTCAGAACGGGTATGATTTAAGCTATCACCAATTTAATGGGTTATTCATTTCTAAATAATAGGTTTTATACACAAAGCTATACTTTTGTCAGCAAAACAATTCCTTCGTAATTCATGTGTAATCATTAGTAAAGTATCAAATAATAAAGGTTAGTTTTTCTTATTTATAATAGGTTTGCCCTCATAACTGTCTAATCAAATTAAATAAAAACTATCAATTTTACTTAGGAATTTACTTTCTGTTAAAAACTAAGGGGGGGGGGGGGGGCTCGAGTCGCTCCGCTCCACTTCGCTCGGCTCCTAAATTTATTTACATTTACATGATAAATCAATATTTTATTTTAGATATAAATTGAAATTAATTTGGTAATTCAAACCTGGAAATATACTTTTTATTCATCTGAGAATGAAAATATTTAACGTAAACATTTTTATTTTCTTACTGGTTTCAACCAATAGCTATACTGTCACTATACACTGTATTGACGGAACACCTACTCGGAGTTAGCCTCTTTAGTTTAGAAGTAGTATTTTTTTTTGTATAATTCCTACTGATGCATTTATTCGCTCTGACTAAAACATACGTGTTACAATTCTTCATGAACAAGAGTGCGCACACTTTCATGCACTGCAGTATCAGCAATCGTTTATGTTTTGTGGGAAAAACGATTTACAAGAATTTAAATACAAACCACACTTCTGCGGTTTTATTTCCCTACAAATATGGTAACTCTTAATTATCGCCAAAAAACAGTTGAAATAAGGCAACACTTGATGTATTGATTGATTATTATGACTCCGACATTTTGAAAGTGTTGCTTCTCTCGATAAACCTACTTGGGTATTACATACATACGAATGTTAAACGGATAAATATGTACCATTGTATAAACAAACACATATACGCGTTACTGAATATGTATTTTTGTATAAAAAGTTATATGAGTCTCATCTAATAGTATTGTGTCATTAATTAATGACCAATTAATAAATTACTAATTTTTTAGCGTGGTTTTACTAATAAGTTTTCAAACAAGGATCATTCATTCATTCATTCATTCATTTATTTATTCATAAATCATATACATGACATTTGAATTTTGGTAACTAAAACTAAAATACAATAATAAAAAAATAATAAAAAATTGGTATGTCTTAAATTCATTAAATGTCAAAATTCTTAATTATGTACTAGCTTTAACTGCAAAAACTACTTACAATTCGTCAATCGAATACATGCACTCCTTCAATAAAACCATTTTAATTTATTTTTGAATTTAGTGTAGCTAGTAATAATTTTCAACTCTATTGGCAATTTATTAAACAATGCAACTGATTGGAATTGCGCACTGTGCCTCACTATATCTAACTTCGGACATAAACTAGTGGCTAGATCTTTGCGGCGGGAGCCTAATCTTGATCTTGAACTTAGTACGATATAATGTTACATAATATTATACTTTGACTTTTTACACTGACAGTGAGAAAACAAGTGTAAAACGTTTATGTAAACATGATATTATATGATATGATACAAAATCCCTTTTAAAATCACCCGAAATCAGCCTAAGCAAATTTTGCGCACGTGGCTGAATAGCCGTCCATTCTGAGATTTAGTTAGAAGTTTGACAGACAATCATCATGCGACCTGCATGACTCAACAATAAGAGTTCCTTAACTTGCCTACGAAAATTTAGTGTGTTAGTTCCTGAAATTACAGGAAAACTAAAGCTTAGATATTATAAGTTTTAATACTTTAGGATAATAATAACAATGAATAAATGAATAATGGTATTTTCAATATATATTTCAGCCCACTTTGGGGCAGCTGCAGTTATGATTATCCTAAGGTGTTAAAATAAAATACAGCCAAATATATATGTTTATCTAACCTCATATCGTAAAATCCTCATTACAAACTCAAAACTACTGGCATAGTGAAAAATATTTTTCACGAACGTCTCTAAAAAAAATTAAAAATTAAATTATAGCATAGGTCTCCGAACAACATAATGCTATAAAATAACTTTTTCTGAGATTACAGTACATGTGATACTAACTAGAAAGTCAAAGGGAACTTAGCCCATACAGCCATGTCTGAGGTTTAATATCAAATACCAATGAGTTTTTTATATAATGTTCTCAAAACAGTAACGATGTTACAGTCAACTTTATTTTCGGCCAGGTATTGTCTATGGCTTACGGCGCGGCGCGTTGGACCGGTCTGTCAATGGATGAACTGTTTGTTGTGCTATAGTTTTCGAAAATTTTCGAGGAAACTTATTTAGGTAATATGTACTTATTGTGGTTTTATGTGTCAAAAGAATTATTTTTCCCTAAATTACCGACAGCAGGGATGGTGATGACATTTGACTCCATCTGACATTTCGGAAATAACGACGAAAATTACGTACACTTTTAGAACAAGCTTTTACAAGCAAAATCAAAAATGGCTAACGATAAATTTTATCAAGATTATGAAAAGAGGTTATAATGAGTTTAGATAAAGTAGTGTATAAAACTATACTTAACTAGGTATTAAAACACTCGTGTTCTATTAAAAAACTTGCCTTCGGCTCGTTTTTTAAACTGACACTCATGTTTTAATAACCTTTTTATGTACCAGTATCATAAACTACTAATATTTATTTCAAGATAAAAAGTATTAGTGTCGTAATGAATGTTGATAATTAAATTGGTTTATAATAAACGATTTAATATTTGGATCCTTGAGTGTCAACGTTTTATTTATGGATGATAAAAAGGCAATAAAATAAAAAAGTAGTAATTTATATTTATTGAACTTGTTTTTACTCTTCGCCTTATTGCGTTAAGCTTCCAAATGATCTGATCTATAATAATTATATTTATAAATTTTTTGGGAACAGATAACCAAACGAGCTTTACGCTAAAAAATACAAAGCAGCGCCAGAACTAGTTGCAGGCTATAAATAAATGAAGGGCAAGGAAATCTTGATAACGCATCACAATTTCGCAAACAACTATAAAGGTTTAAATTTTATAGGATTTTTATGGGTTAATTTTGTTTGTATTTATAGTCTAAAATGCGATTATACGTTATTAAAAACCATACAAAGTATTTGCGTTGTTTATATTACAACACAAGATATGTGTTAAATGGTTCGACCAGTTGTTCTTAAACTACCTACATAACATTCTTCGACAGACAGACAGCGGAGGCTTAGTAATAGGGTCCCGTTTGGCTCCCTTTGGGTACGGAACCCCAAAAAATGGGAGGACCGCGGAGACATCTGAATTAAACCAATTAGAGTACTAAGGCAAATCTCCCTTGTTTCTTTTATCTATGATTAAAATTATACGAGCACATGTGTTCAGCAGGCGTACTATCTACATATGTATCGGATGCCAACTGGTTGCCAACTAGAAAAGACATAAGAAATAGGCTTCCAAAATTTCCTCCAGTGCTTATTGAAATATTTAGGAACTGTGACGTTACTTCATGTGAGAACGAATCCATCCATCCATCAGCCCGTGTTCGTCTACTGCTGAACATAGGCCTTTCCCAAATTTCGCCACTCATGTCGGTCCTCCGTCCTCCTCATCCAGCCACCCCCCGCAACGTCCTTCAGGTCATCGGTCCAGCGGGCACGAGGTCGGCCTACACTACGCTTTGTACCATTCTAGAGCCTTTCCCTAAATACTCAATAAGAATTCGATAGTATATCTATGTTTTAGATGATGGCAACCAGTTAGCAACCAATTCAATGATATTATTATATAATCTAAGTCCTGGTCCATAGTACATATTACTATCGACTCGACACCGACTGATTCGATAAACCAAAAGGTTACTTTTAATGCATTGTAAAGCGTTGCCGTAAACCAGAATCTCTAAAATCATATAATAAGGGTTGATCCTTTAGTGTTGTTATGAATCTGAGAGAACATCAGAAAGCTGAACAGCTTAGCTCTCAAGCTTGACAGGAGTTCAAGATAAGCTGTCGTTGTGGGCGAGAATGGCTGTAGGAAATAATTATAACACCCATTAAACAATTCGCAGCAAAAAACCATGTACATATGGTACTGCAAAAGCCCGAATAGTGGTTATTTTATTATCATTATATTCTAATTATTTGTTAATTTTAAGGCGCAGGTAGTTCGGGGAAATCAGTCGTTTCATTATACACTGTCCATTCTATCCTGCTAAGTGGGAGCAAGCCGCTCTGAAAACTCGCAATTTAGAGGTGTTTTTATATATTTTCAATGTTTATAAAAGGCGATCTTATTTGTTTTGTTTTTAGCTGGACGGAAGCAATATTTTGAGCGTTATTTCTTGTTATTTCATTACAAAATGAGCGATGAATAATCCTTTAAGAAACACTTAATATTAATAAATTCCATACAAATGTTCTCTATGAACTTTGAGCACCACTGGTTTGCCGAAGGTTGTTGGAACTCGACAGGGTCGATAAAATTCCCGTCTGGCCATTTTATTTTAAGTTTAAGGCACGCATTAACCGCCAGGGTAATTAAGCATCAAAATGTCGCCAAGTAGGCCGGGCGGAGGCGTCATCGTAAGTAATGGCCGCTGTAGGGTCACCATCTCAGGCCGTGGCTTATTACCATTAACAATAAACCAATTAACACTTTCCAAAATCGCCATAGAAAAATTAGAAAACACCCCATCAGTGTGACTGGAACTCATGTGTCAACGTATTTTAACGCTAGCGCCATCTATCTTAGAGTTTTTGCATTATTGCCCATTAGCGTCGTGACTTGCTCCGGAGTTTTTTTTTGTTTTTTTATTATGCTATAATTTTCGCTGTGCTATATACATACGGACGCAGCACAACGGAGTCTTAACATGATGGTACCTTTTTTACCCTTAGAGGACGGAATCCTAAAAAGGTCACTGAAATTACAGGGGAAAATTCCAAGGTCCTCTTCTCTATCTTTCTCCTTCTAACGCATAGATGATCTCACTTAATCATATCTGAATTCGACCTGTACGTCGGGACTTACCT
Organism: Ypsolopha scabrella; assembly: GCA_910592155.1. Lineage (NCBI taxonomy): Eukaryota > Metazoa > Arthropoda > Insecta > Lepidoptera > Ypsolophidae > Ypsolopha > Ypsolopha scabrella. Next base: position 17,957,309 of record OU342975.1, on the reverse strand, counting down.
CAAGCATAAGAAGTGAAATAGTTTTTGTTTTCGTCTTTGGTCTTAGGTCTTTATGACCACATCAACAGATGAAGATTGCGTTAAAAATACATGTGGTAGGGAATTGCCTAGATATTTCTGTGTTTATACCTTGCACAATTTTAAATATAAAACAGGTGGTCTTGATTCAAAAGCAATTTCTCCTAGTCAACCTCACAGAAGATAGAAAAAAGCAAAACTTTTCGCCCCTTAAACTTCAACTCTCTGGTAACCCTAGTCTTGGAAAAACATGCTTTATGTATTTATTCACTGGACGCAAATAAAATGTAAGCAGAGATAATGCAGATCGTGAATAAAGCACAAAGGCTGTATTTGGTTTCGTGAAGCCGAAAGATGAGTCACTTACGCAAGGATTAAAAGTCAGGAAATTTAACAATATTCTTTGCCCTCTGATTCTACGACTGCAGTTGACTGCACACAAAGAATTTGATACGCTCTTAGAATTTCCGTAAGTCGTTTTGAGAGAACGGAAATGTCGATGCAGCAACCTTGCGATCCAATCCAAATTTTACGATAACCAGATAAAAATTCCAAGAAAAGCCGAGGAACGCAAAAAGATCAAGGGAGAACAGAATAAAGAATTAGCCAAGAATCTTAACGAGATTAATTAAACTATTTCACTAGGTGTCCCCGAAGGTATTTCTTGGTTTGTGATCGGTTGTCAGCCACCGTTGCAACGGCAAAAACTCAATTGCGCTAAATTCAATTGGTTAATCAATTCAGTTAATTCGATGGGATAGCTACCGAGCATCGCCGACTCGAGTGATCTCAGTAATTGGAACGATTAATGATCGCTCTCGATACAAAGAATCGATATTCTGGCACGTTCGGAATGAATCGAAGGAGCATCTACGGCTTACCGAGATGAAGAGATAATTAAATCGCTTGAACTGTGTTAAAGACCGACTTTCTCTTCAGGTACGTGAGAGGTTGAGAAAGGTTTAAGGATCGTTTCTGAAAAGGACAAGTTGTTTGTTGTTTTAAAGTTACAAGTAGATGCTAGACTTCTTTCCGCTGGCGCTGAAAAAGAAACCCCGAAACTTCGGAATTTTTTCCGTTTTGTCTCACCAAAATTTATATAATCACTGGTTAGCATAAGGAAGGCGCACGATCCCCCCCCCCCCCCCCCCCGCCAAGTCTTAAAGACCTAAGGTATAAGAAGGTTAGGGCCTGTCTCTATGCCCAAACTCAAACTCACTTTATTAATAAATTATATTATTTACAGGTCCATCCATCCATCCATCAGCCTGTTTCGTCCACTGCTGGACATAGGCCTTTCCAGGATTTCGTCACTCTTGGCGATCCTACTGGAAGAAATGCCGATACTCACACACGCTGGGCTGGCGGGTTGGTGAGCGCGGTACCGAAACCCTTGTACCAGTGACGCCGCTGCCCGTCACCCGTCTATTTTATATAAGGCCCGGCAATTAGGGTGGGCTGCCTGGTTTTGCCTGAGAGCTGTTCTCTTACTCTCCCCCGAATAACTCCACAGTCGAGCCCGGCATTAGCTCTACCACCTAACACATTATTAAGTCACACTCACATTATCAAGAATTACAATAAATTATATTATTACATTTTACTCTATTAAAATATAAAATGTTAGGACAATTTTCATTTATTTGACAATATTATTTTTTGAAATGTAATATTCCTTGATATTATAGAATGCTTTTTGTAGTAGCCATGTTTTTAATCTAGTAAGAAATGTTGTGTTTTCTTTAATCTCATCAGGAAGTGCATTGTATATTTTGCCCACCCTAGAAATTTAAATGTAGTACAATGAAATGGTTCTCAAGTTATCAGATGTTTTGTTTTAACTATAGAGATGAGCGAGCGTATATAAATACAGACTGATAAACGTTGCATTTCGTAGTATAGCAAAATATTGTTGAAGCGCTTTCCTTTAAAAAACTAAAATAGAGCTGTAAGAATATCTGCTGTTAAATATGAGAGTAGGTATACAACGTGAAATTTGAGTTATTTTGTTAACGAAAACTGGTGATAGTACTCGTCCATATGAACAACTTTTACTATGAAGCCAACCCTGAAATCGTAAAAAATATCTGCTGTTTTATACATTTGGGTCGAGTAGGTATTTAAATTTTCTATGGAACAGCTGATATTTTTTTCACGATTTCAGGATGGCTTCATAGTAAAAGTTGTTTATATGGACGAGAACTATCACCAGTTTTCGTTAACAAAATGACTTCAATTTCACGTTGTATATTAGGTTATGTTATTATTGCGAAATAAACTAGAAAAGATCAATAATTAAATTAGAATCGAATGTAAAGACAAGAATTTGAGAAAACTCTCGAGCCAGGGATTCGAACCTGCGACCTCTTGTTATCAAGGCAAGCGCGCTACCAATTGCGCCACCGAGGTACTTACCTAGACCGTTGAATTTTTCCACCATACTTTTCCACCGAATAATTTGTAACTATTTGATCTAACAGCTTGTAAGGCACATACTAAACGCTCATGAGGGCGTTATGTGATTTCACGTCTTGTTCTTAAAAAACAGATTGCGCTGTCGTCGCTACAATATGTGTTGCTTCAGACAGTAAAAAAATTCACATTCTCATTTACTCAGATTATGTTTTTATTGCGAAATCCATCGCTTTGAAATACTCTAAATATTATTATTAGAGTGCATTACAAACTAGAAAAGATCAATTAGAAACAAATGTAAAGACAAGAATTTGAAAACATTCCTCGGGCAAGGATTCGAACCTGCGACCTCCTGTTATCAAGACAAGCGCGCTACCAATTGCGCCACCGAGGTACTTATTTTCGAGGTAATTTTTTTCAATACTTGTCTTTAAATTTGTTTCTAATTGATCTTTTCTAGTTTGTAATGCGCTCTAATAATAATATTGTTTTTATTATATATTTTTACAAAATGAACGAAGAGAGAATCACCAAATGTACGTGTCTCCCTGAAGAGCCCGGTCCGCGACGACGACAACTTTGATCGAAAACAATATGTTAAATAATATATTTTTCTGGCCTTTATCGCGATGTTTTTGGAAAAACTAGGGACATACACCACTTCATATTGGCCGTCTAAATAAAGGCATTTTCATTCATTTGATGGAATTGTTTCTCTTTTGCGAGTTATTTTATTACTTACGAGCCCGCTCCGAATCGTTACTCATAATATCTAATTATCAAAATAACGCGCAAAGGAGAAACAATTAAATCAAATAAATTTTAGGTCTTCATTAAGATGGCCAATATGGACTGGTGTTGTCCCTGATTTTTACAAAAACATCGCGGCAATGACAAGAAAAATAATTAAAATAATGCTTCGCATCAAACAGACGAAAAATACGGACCGGCCTCTTATTATTCCAAGAACACGCTTTGATATCATAGATACGAGCACTTACTTCGTGCAATTTGGAGCCCAGTCAAATATTCAAACATATCCAATGCCTCAGTGACCGCACGTGCGTGCGGCTCGGGTGAGCCGACAACCGCTGTGGGTGGTGGTGACTGAGTGACGCTGACAACACTTTTTACACCGTTTTTTTTGTTTCTAGAACACGTGAGCTCCATGTAAACAGACATGGCGGACCACCAAAGACCAGAAAATTCGGTCGCGAAATCCTTTTACGTACACTTGAAATAATACGTCGATGTCAATAAAAAAAACCGGCCAAGTGCGAGTCGTTCCGTATCATTATCTATAAAAACATTTTTGATTGAAAAACACTTTACTTGTCCACTTATTTATATTATTTATTATATTATTCCCTTACCGGTTTTGCTGTTATAGCATTTTGAAAATACAAGTGTTTCTCAATCAAAAATGTATAAAAAGTCCCACCAAGTACCAACAATCACAAGCATCAACTCCATCTATAAAAACGGCAAAAAATTGCCGTTATCAATACCGAGCAAAAACGAGAAAAAAAATTACGTTTGTTGTATGGAAGCCCCCCTTAAATATTTGTTTTATTTTAATTCAATTATTTATTTTAAAGTGAATATCTAAACAATAATAAGTGAAAATAATTCTAGGGTAGATAATATATCGTTAACTGACCACAGACAAGAAGAAAATTTTTTTTTGATCAAATATATTTTTCACTTCCCTGTACAAAGTGGTTCAGTCAGCTGACTAAATATAGGTATATATGGAAAGGCGAAAAAAAAGTTCGCGCAAAATAAATATTTTTCAGTGGAATATGGTCTATTGGGGATACTATTCGTATATCATCTGTAATTTTTTTTTTCACTTTGAACCGTAGGACCTTATATATCTGAATATTTCAAGCGTCTACCTGTTGCCGTTATCAATATCGAGCAAAAACGAGCAAAAAAATCACGTTTGTTGTATGGGAGTCCCCTTTAATATATATTTTATTCTGTTTTTTAGTATTTGTTGTATAGCGGCAACAGAAATACATCATCTGTGAAAATTTCAACTTTCTAACTATCACGGTTCATGAGATACAGCCTGGTGACAGACGGACAGCGGAGTCTTATTAATAGGGTCCCGTTGGTTACCCTTTGGGTCCGGAACCCTAAAAATACCGAAATCTGGGATTATGTTGCTCAAAGAAACGGTGATTGTTTCGTAATGTTTGTAGGAGATAAAAACCAATATTAAAGCAATAAAATTATAGAGTCACCCCAGCCGGAGGTAGGCAATTTGGATCCTCAAATTGCGATTATTAAATGCTTCCATAACATCGAGGGCCACCCTGAATCCCATGCACGCTGCTGAGATTTGCCCCATTTTAAGTAAATACTTAAAACGTCAGATGTCTTCATTAGGCCTGCCTTTACGAATGGTTTTTGTGAGTCTACAGGTTCGTTTGTTTGTCTTATTATGTTAATTGAGGCCCCTTCGGCTCATTATTAGCAGTTAACTTCATAAAGGTATTTCTTATGTAAAATTATTACAATAAGAACTTACTTAATTATGTCCAACAAATATCGTTTCTTTACATAACTTCGGTACCTCGGCGAGGTATTACTTCTTTCTTATAACGAGGAATCACACTAATATTATAAATGCGAAAGTTTGTGTGTGTGTGTGTATGTTTGTTAGTCTTTTACGCTGAAATGGCTGGACGGATTTGGATGAAATTCAGAATGGATATAGCTTATACTTAACACATGTTGTTAAACCGAATAACACGGGGGCGGAGCCGCGGGCAAAAGCTAGTAGTTGATATGTACAGTGGAGCCCACATCAAGCTAAACACTTTCAGTATAAACTGACCTCTCATTGTATAGGCTTCCCCTTCAATGAGAGGTCAGCTTATACTCAATGTCTATAGCTTGATGTAGGCTCCACTGTACTTCCATCATGGTTCCTAGCTTCGATGATAAGAGAACATACAGGAGAGATTTTATTTATAAATAAGTATTATCCACAATAATAAGACTTTTTATTGCACTGTTACCAAGTATCCATCTTTATCTATACTAGCGAACAATTAAGTAAATTTAAAACCAACAACGCATGAATTTAACAATTTATTGTGATAAATTATTCTTGTATTTTTATTCCAGACTAGCCTTTGCCCGCAGCTTCGCCCGCGTTCAGAGAACCTTTGCCCCGTTTTCGGCTTGGGTGTTATTTTATCAACACCCCTTATAGTATGTGCTGACTAAGGTAACTACAATGATAATAAAGAAAACCGCATTCAAATCCGTTGATTGGTTCTCGAGTTATAAAAGCGTTTATTCAATCTTTGCCCCGTTTCTGACTTGGCCGTTATTTTATTAACATCCCTTATAACCTATTTGTTGACCAAGGTTACTAAAAGAGGAGAAAAAAGATTTATCTTACTAAGTTAGGTATGACAAGTCGCGCCACCAAGTTGCGCGACCGCCATACATAACCATCGTGGTTCTTTGTATGGGACAACCCAGAATCGTTTTGGCCTAGGCCAAACTTTTATAGTTTGTGTTAAAATCGGGTTTGGCCAGTAAAGTATATATTTTGTGGGTATATACAGGTTGACTTTCAAACAAACCCCGATAATTTTAGAGGTTTTTGAGAATCGTTAGTAGATTTTAGATTAGATTATAGAGAGATAGATTTGATCATGATTTAGATTAGATTTGTTTGATAGAATGTAGATTTGTAGATTTGATATTAATAAATGTAAAAACAATTAAAATTAAAAGTCAAAATATTTTTAACAAATGTTACTCTTGGAAATAAAATTTATGGTTATCCTAGCCATTCCCATACCGAAAAAGTTGAAAATAGTCCAAAATAGCGGGATCAATAAAACAAATAACTTTGCGTGATCTAGTTATCTTATCTCTTCGGGTGACCATGATTACTTTGGATTTTACGAAAATCTTCAAAGGACTCCAACTTTAAAATATAATTATGTATATGACTTTGAATGGTTTTAATAAAACCAGTTTGTATTCTTTCTTCACTCTGTATATGTTAGTTTAATTTAAAAAGCCAAATTCTTACTGAAGATTCAGTAAGTGCTCAGTATCAAGGTACGATGACCCTTTTTCTGAAATTCGTAAATTGTTCTTTTCGTGTTCCTTACAAACGCAAGCCCAGACCCGAGTCAATTACTATGGGACGTCAAGGATTTATTTTGCGAAATAAGCAAAAAGCGTTATCGATCTGTATTACTGATAGCTTACCAAGCCCCCAGTATGAGTTTGGCTGCATAAATTAAAGTCACTTTATCCTACAACTCAAAGTGAATTTTTTTTTACAGATGATAGAGTATCCCTAATAGAACACATTCCACCCATAAAAAAAATTTTTTGCGCGTACTTTTTTTTACGTTTCGATAGAAATTTAGTCAGCTGATTGAACCACTTTTGTACTGGGAAGGAAAAAAAATATTTGCGCAAATTTTTTTTATTCTTCAGGAATTTGATATTCTACCCTGAAATTAATTTCACTTATTATTGTAGGGCCTTATAACTGCAAAAACAAGTATGTAAATTTTGTTAACCCGTAGAGTCACAGAAGTGACGATCGTCACGCCTAGGCCGAATCATAAAAAAATATATTATTGTTAGTTAATATATTATAATCCTAGTGATATGGGTATCATTGGAAAGCTAGGAAGATGAGCAACAAAAAAATATATATATTATAATAATATAAAAATAGTTGTGGATTGTAATTCTAGGCCCAAATTTTCATATTTATGTTTAATTAATGTATAGAGTTATATTTTTTACAATATTATAAAATTTGAATAGACATATATATATATAGTATACATACACACATTTATATATATAACTAAGATTTTTTTCAAGGAGAAAGTCCCCAGAAAGTCCTTGACAACCAGTTCCGGAGATATAGCCAAAAACAAAATTGGCGGGAAAAATTTGCAAATTTGCAAAAATTCGCAATAATTATACAAAAAAAATCAAGTCTACTAACTTATTAGAATATTACCGAACACTCAGGGCCCGAGATTTACTCGCATTTGACCGAGATTTTTTTTTCTTCGTTTGAATTACCCTTTCTTTGTAATTTGACCAATCTTAGCCCTGAATAGAACATGCCCTGAATTTTTATGATAACCCATACTCCTGTTTAGAAAGACATTACATCACTTTTTGTCACAACAAATATTTAGCAATGTAGGGAAGCAGGTGGTCTGAGACCCGAAATACGTTGAATCTTCTGGCACCGACCACCCCGTTGACCACCAACGCTTTTCCAACAAACGACTTGGCTTCTGAGTCCGACTGTGTGTCGCAAAAAGATAGACCACCCTGAGGTTTTCGACCACCCGAGAAAATAGCACAGTTCTGCCTAAAATACCGTGAGAATTCCTTTTTCAAACATGAAGGCGTAGAAGTTTCCTAAGAGAGCGGTGCCGTAATATAGAGCGGCCATTATACCGGGTGTAAAAGCAAATGCAAGAATCCTTCAAGAGTGTGTTAGTATGATCGGTAAAGATATTATTTTAAATACTGGGATCTCTAAATAAAGTACCAGTATCTCACAATAAGACGATTTTCTTTACTCAAAATACTAATCGCGTGGACACCCTTACTGGTCGCTGGCCACTCAGATCTGGGGTGCGGGTTGCGGGGTGCAATTAGGTGTGTAGGGAGGCCGGTGAGCTGCGTAGCCATAGCTTAGAAAAATGATGGAATTTTTGGTGAAAAGTCAAGGTATATTTTTTTTCTCGTAATGACATCAGAATCGTGTATACTTTCATATCCTAAAGAGATTCTTGACTTTGCATTTACACCCTGTATAAGGTCCTACAATTTTAAGTTAAGGGCTTTTGTTGCGTTTTTCAACTTTTTTTGTTTTAATATGCTGAGTCAACTACATAACTGATCAATGTAAAACTTGAACACGTGTTTTTTCAGACCTTTGTCTTTCCGTTGTCAGGTCGGTTACCTAATTGGACACATTTCGCTTGATAGATTTTATTTTTGAAAATGATGCCTTTTTAAGTTATTTTTTCGTTTTATGTCTAAACGGCTTGAGTTTTATGTCTGAAATTAATGCTATAACAAGAAAACATGGTTAATTTTCCGGTGTCAAGTGGAAAAACTCCTACATCAAATACTTTTTCGTAAAATACAAAAAAAAAGCGAGAAAGAAGAAGAAGCGAGCGCTCTAATGTAGACTTTTTGACAACATACTGAAGTTCAAAATCGCTCAGTAAGATTATCGTGCACCAGGGGTAAGGCCTTAATATCTAAACTGGTCAACAAAATTGTAGAAATTTTCTGTCCCAGAAACGAATTGTTGAAATTATTTTAGTTTGTGTGCTGAATCCGAATATGAACTCAGATTTTCTCTATCACGTTGTAATATTTGCCTAAGACAGACTGAATTTTGAAAAATCTCGTGTTTCTACTACTTTTGGTGGGGCTTTACGCTTAGCACAGTTAGTTTTTCGGCTTTAATTTTCAATAATAATTCTTCTCAGTAGTTCTTTTTTAAAGTATGACAAAAATATTCACGTAGCCAAGCCTTTTTTGATTTAAGGTCTCAAAACAATCGCACTCAATTTTTTATAGTAAAAGCTTGGTATGAAATGTATGGACAGAACAAGCTCTCACAAAATATTATTTATTTTGAAAAATAAGGTTCAATCGAGAATTCTGTTATTTTCAACTTGATAAGTATTGATTAAGGACTTGTAATTATGAAAAATAAATATATAAAATAAATTTGTATTACGTAAAAAAAAAAATTTTTTTTTAAATATTGTATACTCGATCTTTGCCCCGTTTTCGGCCTGGGAGTTATTTTATGAACATCATTTATAGCCTATGTCCTTCAAAATCGGCTTAGCCGTTTTGACGTGAAAACGGAACATACAGACAGACAAACAAACAAACATACACATTTTTGCATGAATAGGGATTTCTCAATCTTTTGCAATAAGAGAAACAGGGTAAGTAGATATACAAAACAGCCGGTATATTACGACACCAGTCTAATAGGAAACCAGAGCTTTAGCGAATCCCTGGTCTGGGCCAGCGCCAAAGGCCTCCATGGGCATGTTTCTGAATAGGTTCAATATGTTTAGTACATGAACCATTGTACTATGATTCATGTACTTGAATATGAAAATATGTATGTATGTAGGTCTTTGTTACTAACAATGTAACAATAGGATAAGTTTAAAGCGTATTTCTTGTTATGTTTACCGTCACCAGTTTGTTTTATAAAACCGTCCATCACAATTAGGCCAATGATCCAACCAATAAGTTCCTCGTTAAAAGCTAATAAAGTCTTTGTTATAATTGATTTGATTTGATAGTCGGGTAGTAGGTGCTTATGTTGTTGTATTACTGTATGTAGGTGTGTGTTACTAACAATGTAACAATAGGTTAAGTTTAAAGCGTATTTCTTATTATGTTTAGCGTCACCAGTTTGTTTTATAAAACCGTCCATCACAATTAGGCCAATGATCCAACCAATAAGTTCCTCGTTAAAAGCTAATAAAGTCTTTGTTATAATTGATTTGATTTGATAGTCGGGTAGTAGGTGCTTATGTTGTTGTATTACTGTATGTAGGTGTGTGTTACTAACAATGTAACAATAGGTTAAGTTTAAAGCGTATTTCTTATTATGTTTAGCGTCACCAGTTTGTTTTATAAAACCGTCCATCACAATTAGGCCAATGATCCAACCAATAAGTTCCTCGTTAAAAGCTAATAAAGTCTTTGTTATAATTGATTTGATTTGATAGTCGGGTAGTAGGTGCTTATGTTGTTGTATTACTGTATGTAGGTGTGTGTTACTAACAATGTAACAATAGGTTAAGTTTAAAGCGTATTTCTTATTATGTTTAGCGTCACCAGTTTGTTTTATAAAACCGTCCATCACAATTAGGCCAATGATCCAACCAATAAGTTCCTCGTTAAAAGCTAATAAAGTCTTTGTTATAATTGATTTGATTTGATAGTCGGGTAGTAGGTGCTTATGTTGTTGTATTACTGTATGTAGGTGTGTGTTACTAACAATGTAACAATAGGTTAAGTTTAAAGCGTATTTCTTATTATGTTTAGCGTCACCAGTTTGTTTTATAAAACCGTCCATCACAATTAGGCCAATGATCCAACCAATAAGTTCCTCGTTAAAAGCTAATAAAGTCTTTGTTATAATTGATTTGATTTGATAGTCGGGTAGTAGGTGCTTATGTTGTTGTATTACTGTATGTAGGTGTGTGTTACTAACAATGTAACAATAGGTTAAGTTTAAAGCGTATTTCTTATTATGTTTAGCGTCACCAGTTTGTTTTATAAAACCGTCCATCACAATTAGGCCAATGATCCAACCAATAAGTTCCTCGTTAAAAGCTAATAAAGTCTTTGTTATAATTGATTTGATTTGATAGTCGGGTAGTAGGTGCTTATGTTGTTGTATTACTGTATGTTTTATGGTGGTGAAAGGACATTCTCCGATGCGAATTTACATAAAGTTACTTTTTTCTATAAAAATGTGGAAGCGGCTTTTTAATATAATTTATTTCACAAAAATTATACTGAGATTGCATAATTAATCGTATAAATACTTTTTTTTTTCATTTTTGATTGAAAAACACTCGTACTTGTCCACTTATTTATATTTTTTTAAATTTTAAATTTCTTTAACAGCGAAACCGGTAAGGGAAATAATATTTATGTATTTGTTATGGACAAGTACAAGTGTTTTTCAATCAAAAATGTATAAAAAGTTCCACCAAGTGCCAACAATCACAAGCATCAACTCCGTATAAATACTTCCATCCATCCATCAGCCTGTTTCGTCCACTGCTGGACATAGGCCTTTCCAGGATTTCGCCACTCTTGGCGGTCCTCCTGGAAGAAATGCCCATACTCACACACGCTGGGCAGGCGGGTTGGTGAGCGCGGTGCCGAACCCCTTGCACCAGTGACGCCGCTGCCCGTCACCAGTCTGTTTTATATAAGGCCCGGCAATTGGGGATGGATATACCGCCATCCATCGGTCCCAGGCAATGGTGGGCCGCCTGGTTTTGCCTGAGAGCTGTCCTCTTACTCTCCCCCGAATAACTTCGGGAGGATTTGCGAGTAAGATGGTGGTACCTTCACAGTCGAGCCCGGCATCAGCTCTACCACCAGTAGAATACTGTATAAATACTTACCTAAAGTTATTTTTACTATAATGAGAACGGCTTGGTAAACAATTTATTTATCCCATCAAAAACATAAATGTAAAATGAGAGCTAAGTTCATGCCTAGTTTGTTGACTTCAACGACAAAAGTTGAAATTTAAATGTTTTCCAAGTTAATAATAAGCACTTTATTGCACGGAAAACAGAGATTTTTATTAAGTACCTACTAAAACAGTCATGGGAGAGCCCTATGTTCGATGGTTAGTTTCCACCAGCAAGCCAAATTTTCGGAAGAATAAAATAAGAACTTACAGCTTTAGAACTTGCGCAGGCTATAATATAATTCGTTTAAGAAAAATAAAATAATAAACTAACTTTGCTAGAGAAACTTATTCGTTATTCGTATATTCGAACTAGCCAAGTCAGACCTTAAGCTTCAATATATTATCGTCTACATCTACACTATTATATAAAGAGGAAAGATTTGTTTGTTTGTTTGTATGTTTGAGGTAAACTTTGGAACTACTGAACCGATTCTAAAAATTCTTTCTTTTATAAAAAGCTATACTATTGTTGAGTAACAAAGGCTATATTTTATTTTAATAAAAGTAAGTTTTCAGTTTGAAAATTCAATATTTTTGAACCATGTCGGGAGAAAAAACGCTGCTTAGCTGCTTTATCGGCGTTCCTTGACCAAATTTTAGGTATACGTAATGAAACCGGTTGTTTTTCCATACGAGGAAACTGTATCAGTTTAATCTGACTAAATATTTCTATCTACAACGATCCTGACACACCTCTTGCTAATATTAAGCTTGAAAAAGTAACTACAGCCAGGTTTAAGTTAATTTGTTCCCATACGGGAAAACTATATCAGTTCAATTTGACTACAGATTTACATCTACAACTATCCGGACACACCTCTTGCTAATATTTAGCTTGAAAAGGTGATTACAGCCAGGTTTATGTATTGATTTTTTCCCATACGAGAAAACTGTATGAGTTTAATCTGACTACAGATTTCCATCTACAACGATCCTGACACACTTCTTGGCACTTTGGTAAAACATGGTGACCAGGGTCTGATGATGGGACTGGAAGATGGGTACAGGATCTCCTCGACGGACAACAGCAGACCCTTTGAGTTTGGGCTTATTTGATTGGTCTTTATTAGCACTTTGGTAAAACATGGAGACTAGGGTCTGATGATGGGACTTTAAGATGGGTACGAGATCTCCTCAACGGAAAACAGGAAACCCTTCGAGTTTGGGCTTATTTGATTGATCTTTATTAGCACTTTGGTAAAACATTGTGACCCGGGTCTGATGATGGGACTGGAAGGTAGGTACGAGATCTCCTCAACGGACAACAGCAGAACCTTCGAGTTTGGTTTTATTTGATTGGTTTTTATTGGCACTTTGGTATAACATGGTGACCAGGGTCTGATGATGGGACTGAAAGATGGGTACAAGATCTCCTCAACGAAAAATAGCAAACCCTTTGAGATTGGGCTCATTTGATTGGTCTTTATTAGCACTTTGGTAAATCATGGAGACCGGGGTCTGATGATGGGACTGGAAGATGGGTACAGGATCTCCTCAACGGACAACAGCAGACCCTTCGAGTTTAGGCTTATTTGATTAGTCTTTATTAGCACTTTGGTATAACATGATGACCAGGGTCTGATGATGGGACTGAAAGATGGGTACAGGATCTCCTCAACGGACAACAGCAGATCCTTCGAGTTTGGGCTCATTTGATTGATCTTTATAAGCGCTTTGCTTAAACATGGTGTCCGTTGCATTTAGTCGTTCAAAAATCATACTATTTTGTTATCCTTATTTCCACAAATATCTCTTCGACGCGGGCGGAGTCGTGGGCAAAAGCTTGTAATTTATAAGAAGAAATTATATTTTAAGTTATTATAAAGTATTTTATGTTGTTATAAATAAATTTCAGGACTGACCATTGAACTTGGCCCCCATTTAGATCTCAACTCTTTTGTCGTTGAAGTCAACAAACAAGGCATGAACTCTCATTTAAAATGTATGTTTTGATGGGATATCATTACTTTTTGTACAGAAATTACGACGTACATACTCTACTATAGGGACAATAAGTAAGTGTTTCTAACAGAATAAATTAATTGAAAATTATATAAAATGATGAAAATTTTCTAGTGTCTTATTTATTCCTTTGTATTTATCCAATTACCTATCTGGATGCCAAATTTGACTTTCTACGTCATCTGGAACTGGGTTAGAGTTTTTATCTATAGGTGAATCAGTGATAAATTTGACGATTTTATGAAATGTTTATGAAATTGGGAGCACATATGTATCTCGCAAGTCTGAATATATGAGCCAAATTTGACATGTTTATGTGAAATAGTATTTGAGTTTTGAGGGGGTCAAAAGTGGCTCCAAATGGTTCGTGTTAATTACACATGGTACCGCTCGCCATTCTGTTAGCTAGAAATTGGCTTGACACGCTACTGCGTGCCTAGATAACTAGCCTTTGTCCGAGCTACATCCGCGTTTCTTAAATTTTTGCCCCGTTTTCGCCTTGGGCGTTATTTTATGAACATCTCTTGTAGTCCAGGTCCTTATTGACCAGGGTAACTACAATGATAATAAAATAAAGAAAACCGCATCCAAATCTGTGAAGTGGTTCTCGATTTATAAAAGCGTTTATTTAACCTTTGCCCCGTTTTCAGCTTGGGCGTTATTTTATGAACAACCTTTGTAATCTATGTATTTACCATAAAGAAAACCGCATCCAAATCCGTTTAGTGGTTTTCGAGTTATAAAAGCGTTTATTCAATCTTTGCCCCGTTTCCGACTTTGGCGTTATTTTATGAACACCCCTTATAGCCTATGTATTGACCAAGTGACCCTACTATGATAATTAAAAAAACCGCATCCAAATCCATTCAGTGGTTCTCGAGTTAAAACGGAACATACATACAGACAGACAGACAGACAAAAATTCTAAAAAATTGTGGTTTTTGCCTCAGTACACACTATGACCCTTTTCATTTTTAGAATTTCGCGAAAATATTCTATGTATGTACAGAGATGACCTTTTTACTACCTATTAGTAAGTATAGATAAATTTAGATTTTCTATACTAATAGAGGCGAGATTGTTCTTAAACAAGTATAGAGGCACAAAAAAACTTATTTCGCAAAAAGATAGGGTCATTGAAGCTTGGTCCTGACCACTTACCGAGTCTCCGGTATAATTTTTGCTATATAAACGAAATTCCATTAAATGCCTTGACAATATGCATGTTTCCTTATATATTCTCAAGCGGTCCACAGCTCACTTAGTCCAAACATTTTGAAGTATTCCGCGGATGTTCAGACTTTGGAGCGTCTCATAGGTACAGATATTCTAGTCACAAAGTCCGTTTGGCTATGTTTATATTGTGGACACGTACTTTTTAACGTTCCGTATCCAGATGTGTGCTAAACGGGACCCTTTTACCAAGCCTCCGCTGTCTGTCTGTCTGTGCGTCCGTCACAAGGGCTTAATGCTTCAACCGTACTAGGTAAGACCTTGGAATTTACAAAAAATACGTGCCTCTAACGTGGCAAATGATAAAATATTAAATAAATTTAAATTCAAGGGGGGATACAAGAAACCTAGAAAAATGTTGTTTTTTTATCCGTATTTATTTTGGCCATTACTTAAAGACGAAAATACAAATTCAGTCAGATTGTAGTGTATTCTCTGCAAAATTATAAAATTAGGGTTTCGTACGCAGAAGGTGCCAAAATGTTTGCCAATTTTTGTGGTTTATTTTTTGTAGCCCTGATATTGCTATGCCATGTATAGGTAATTGTTGTTATTTACCATAATGTTTTTAGGGTTCCTTACCCGTATTGTGTGATGGTACGGAACTCTTTGTGCGCGAGTCTGGCCAAATTATTTCTAGCGTTCGTAACCTTGGGCGTGTCACAAAACGCGCCACACACACAAAACGTTCTTTTTGTACACGTCCCTACCACACCATAGTCAAACGAATTCTTCCGCTTTTCAGTCAAGGAACCATAAAAGGTGCTCAATTCAATTTGCTCGTGTCCAATGCAGCGGTTTGAGCCCGAAACGCGTCCTGCTAAGTGCTCATTACACCGTGTCACACGTCGAAACCCTGATTAATTGGCTTCCAAGAGGTTGATACGAACAACAAATTAAAAAAGGGAAGAAAGAAACTTGAGCTTTTTTCGTAGACAATGGACGTTGGGTTCCGTCAAAGTTTTCGATACTTGTAATAAATGTGACGTTATTTAGGTTTTTCCAGATTATTCCTTGGTTCTCAGTATAATTCTGAATCTACAGACTCAATCTGCCCAATCGCTCTGATAGAATAGACAGCAAAGCATAGCAGTAAGGGTTTCAGTATTTTGAAGGAACCCTAAAAATACAAATAAAAGAAAATATGACAAGCAGCAGACGACCTTTCGGTAACGAGAGGCCTCCGTCCGGAATGAGCTCGTCGGCTCCACTTGACATGGCCAATTTATATGCAACTCGGTGCCCACTCGCCGCCAGTTTGAATGATGGGTAATACGTTTTCATAAATTCGTTTGGAAAGAATGACGCGAAATATTTTATTTACGGACGAGACCCCTAAGCGAATTTAGAAAGCGCGCATTAAACGCTACCGGCAAAAATATTGCTAATCGCTTATTTCTTTCCTTTTTAGGGCTTCGTACCTCAAGAAGAAAAAATCAGTAATCAGTAATTCTTTATTGACCGTTATAACATAGAATGTTATAGTAGTAATTTTTTAAATGTCGGAATCCACTTACGATCTTATCTTCCAATGAATGCCATTGTCATCTATTGTGCAGTTCGACCGCTAAATGAGCAGTGCATATCGAAACGCATAAACAACAAAATATTTTATGTTAATAGCAACTTTAACACCTAAAAAAAGGCTCAAATTTGAACGCCAAGTCACCAACGCATCTCAGATTTAATTTTTGAAATTGGAAGCGGCAGCCATTTTGTGTGTCAGTTACAGGATGATTAAGTAATGTCTTTCGGATCTTAATATCGTATACTTCTCTGTGTTTTATTCTGGATATTTCATAAATATGACCCTGGCCTACGTTTATAGGATTTTGATTGCTTACCTACTATTTGGATTTTTGTGGAAAGTGTGTTCGATAACGACCCCGGCTGTGTATATGGACTTTGATTTGGTTTGATTTTGTTTGAATTATATAAGTATAAGTAAACATATTTATTTAATGAACAACAAATGTGTGTTAAATTAAAGTTTCAAAGAGACAAACTTAAATAAAAAATTTAAACTTAAATACTGTTTTTCTTAATAACATGCACATAAAATTATGTAACAATCTTAAATCGTTTCACCCTGCATCACACCTGTACCTTGCTGCCGCTTTCAATTTCAAAAGTACTATCTGAAATGCGTTGTGGTTCAAATTTGAGCCTTTTTGGTCAGGCGTTAAAGTTGCTATTAACATCAAATATTTTGTTGTTTATGCGTTTCATTGTGCACTGCTAATTAGTGGTGGAACTTAACAATAGAACAATGCCATTCATTGGAAGATAAGCTCATAAGCCGATCCTGACATTAAAAAAAATCCTACTACACATGAGGCATATCAAATATTACACTATAAAGATTCACAATATCTTATGGATAAAATAATTAATTTATTATAATGAAACATTACATTATAAAAGTTTTCAGTGAAAAACGAATTGTCAGATATGATTATGATTTTGAAAACGGAGCCTTATAGGATCACTTTGTTGTCCGTCCGTCTGTCCGTCCGTCCGTTCGTCTGTCTGCCAAAACCCTTTTTATCTCGGGAACTCGTGGAGGTATCGAGTTGAAATTAAAACAATATACTCAGGTCTACACTCCCTTGAAGCTGTGAAAAATCAAACTTCTTAATTAACTTAAAAAGAAGATACGGCCGTTTATGCCGCAAAAAACGTATATTTCGACACTCTCAAGGGAATCAAAATTTATAGGATATTTTCCGTTGACCTAGAACTATGAAATTTGACAAGTCTGATACTACAAGTATAGGTAAAATCTGAAAACTATACATTTGTAATTAAATCATTAAAAAATATAGTTTTTAAGGGAACCCTCGGTGGGCGAGGCCGACTCGCACTTGTCCGTTTTATAAATTTCAATTTAACTTGCGTTTCAAAACGTACTGACTGAAAAGGTTTTCAGGGGGCTTCAACGCCAAAAGGCACAAATATGTATCCTACGCCAAGGGATGCATATTTGCGCCGTTTCGCCTCCTCCGCAGACGCTGCCGCCGTCCCGGCCTGTGACGAAGTCACCTGTAAGTGGGACGAAGTAACTGTGTCAACACAGGTCGCGTCCCACACCAGGGACCTCCCGTTCTTCCAGGGTATCAACGACATCCCGTCGGGTCTCCTACCATCGTCACGTGACAGGCCATTCGGTTCCAGAATGGCAGGTACGTTTACGCTCGCAAGAGCCCGACGGATGATATCATTGATACTGGCGTGACGAGGCAGGCGGCCAGCGCTGCGCTGACACGACAGGCCATGGTGACCGAGGCGGTCGACTTTCTCTCCGCAACGGCAGCGATGTGGCTCATTCAAATTGATACCCAGTCGCAGTCCGATGTCTAGTGAGAAAGTGGTGCGGTCCAGCAAGGTGCCGATATTAGGCGATGGTAAAGCGTTTAGCCAATACTCCGACTCTGGTTCACTAGTGGCTAGGAGGCGAGCCCGGTCTGCAGCGTTTGTCGCAGTGCTTAAGAGATGTTCCTGGACTTGCCAGCAGAGGGGCTCAACCCATAGCTTTTGTGAATGTAACGTAAACGGGGAATTTTGATTGGGGCAGGCGTGTTCCTGGCCTCGGTCAATCCCGTGACCTCGACATCACCATGTGATGGATTTATTAATTTATCGAAGAGGTCACATGAGCTATAGGCTGAGGACAGGAAGGCCGGTAGTGCGACACTAGAAATTTTCCTAATACCCAAGCCACCCATCCGGACTGGAAGGGTGGCTTGAGTCCAACTGCGTTCGTCTAATGGGCAATTTATAATATTCACCATGGTGTTTTTGACAATATCGTCTAAGGTATTTAAGAGACTGTCATGTTGCCAAAGGGGGGTACAGCGTAGGGCATACGTAAATTTAGGGACGACCATGCAGTACCTTATGATAAATAAAGCCATGTGGGGTGAGATTTCCGTAAGGCGACTAGACGACTCCCTAAATTTGGAAATTTGGTCTCTCACGGAATCTGGGATAGCGTCGTCTAAAATTGGTGCGCCAAGGAGGCGAAGCGATGCTTTTGTTAAAACTTTTATATCTGGTGCAACATTGTTAAATTTTGAAATCATATCATTTTTGAGATTTTCGTCTATGGAATCTGAGATGTATAGTTCGCATTTTGAACTATTAAGTGTTAGGCCTATAAGTTCGAATTCCTCTATCATTTTCTTCAGATCTTCTAATACGGTGGTCGCGTCGCCTCCAATGGTGCTGTCGTCTAGGTACCAGACATTAAATTTGGAATTTAGGCTTGTGATAATGGGATGAATAGCCAAACTGAAAATTGCCGGGCCGAGAGGGTCACCCTGCTGGCAGCCTACAGCTGATTCGATAAGGTGATTTTTATAAATCACCTTGGATGGTGAACCATAGCATTGGTGATTTGAGGCGTGTTTTCTTTTATTTGTGACAGCAGGGTGCCCCTGTCGACCGAGTTAAAGGCGTTTTTTAGGTCCACCTTCAGAAGCACTTCACCACCACCGCGTTTGAGGTATGTGCGGGCCGCATGGACGGCGGCCTCACAACCTCCCTTGCTTCCAAAACCTAGCTGCACTGGTTGAAATTTGGAACTTAGTTGAGGTAACAGGTAGTCGCAGCAGATCTTGGAAGCAACGCGGCAATGGGTCTAACTCCTTTCTTTATTAATGCACAAAGGTTGGCGCCGTATAAAATGTCTGTTATTTGGCAACACACTGTTAAATAGTTAAATAGTTATAAACATAATACCCGTAACAGAATACATATTGGTATACATGGCCATATTGGTCGATGGCATTGGTGGCAAGCCTTTTTTGTGCAGAAGAGAGCCGGTAGGTTAGAAGGTTGGGTATGGCGAGTCGCGGAACTCACTACTCTTCTGCGCTAAAAGGTTTGCCACCAATGCCATCGACTAATTAGAGAACAGTGTATTATGTTAATAACAATTTAACTAGATTAGTTTAGTACGATATTTATACCACTAGATTGCAACTAAGGTTAAATTATATCACGGATATAACTATCTTACTGTTACATATAATGTAGAAGTATAAGGTCCTGCCTGACATGTTAAAACAATTTCTAGGGTAGATTGCGTATCACTAACAAATCACATTCCAGGAGAAAAAAATATGTGTAGCTTTTTTATGCTGTATGTGATGAACTCAATCAGCTCTTGAATTTGTTTCGCTTTCAAATTCAGGGCCCAATCTGCTTATTGCAACGTCTCGATGGTACAGGTAGCTTAATTAATTCTCTACAAATCAAGGGGTATGGCAGAAAATTGCTGTGGTAGCAACATTAACCCGAACCAAATGGTAGTTTATGAGCCGATCTCTTCCCTCGACTTGGGTGGCGCGCGGCAGATGATGCTAAACTTCAAAAATCACTTTTCAATTGCCCGGAGTCGTTAGAGCCCGATTCCACGCATATTACACACGTCATCTCATGAATTTTAAACAAATTTCAAATGGACCGTGTAAAGACATGAATAAATAATTAGATGCCACGAAAGATAATGAAAGCACGAAAAAATTAAAAAGATTTTTAGGTATTGGAGCAATACGCTGTAACCACAGATATAGATCTAAATAGATGCCGCAAGTGTATGTATTCGCGTGCCCAATCGTTTAAATTACAATTACAATTCCTTCGAAGATTCAAACAGGTATCAACCGTTTTCATTGTAAAATGTGACACGCTTGGTTTTCATAAGGTTTGCATAATTTGTAAAATAAAAATTTGACTTTCCATTGTAAATTTTTTTAGTATTTAAAATAGGTTCATTGAACCTTAGTACCGACTATGTACTTACCGAGTCTCTAGTCTTTAGTATTATTTTGGCTGCATAAATAAATGTCACCGCATACTATACCTACACATTTTTATCTTCTAGCAATAAAATAACTTTTAAAAAATATGAATTTCATGAAAAAAGCGATTCAATTCCTATGTTTCAAGACCGATCAAAACTAAACTTTCACAAGCTTTCTACCTAGGTACAAAAAAAAAATTACATGAATTTTTATAGTCAGTGTTCTACTATAGCCGCAATTTCAAATTAACTGAAGATTTGCTTGCACGGCAGTTGATTAGAGCAGGATAGACAATTGAAAAACAAAAGCGTTAGAGCAGGATCGAAGTTTGGCATTATTATTCATCAAGAAGACACTTTCTTATTCCCTTTTCATGAGTAAAATAATGTCATTAAATCAAATTACAGCTTTGCCACCCAGATAGAGTCGAGACAAGATAATTAAATTACTCAGATATTGATTAAAGAAAATTACTGCTGTTGGTGCAATAATTCCTCGGTAACCTGCTATTAGCTTTGAAACTGCAAAACAAACACTATTTGCACACGACAATTTTTACAGCACCCGTTACATAGACGGGTTCAATATATCGTCAAATGGAGCATTCTTAGTAAGAAAGCAATGGAACGAATCAAAACTGGGACCTTTAGAACGTTTTCAAGCGCACCGACCACCCGTAAGTCCAGTACAAAAACCTCAGTCGTAATTAGGCAATTCTTAACTCCAACAATGTTTAGATTCCGTAACTTCAATTTCCACAAAAAAAATCATATGTTTGTTTATCCTTACTTTAGTATAAATACTTTACGAAGCTAAGAAGTCTCAGTTGACATTTTCATTTTCATCATTATGATCTTTAACCAATCGAATTTTATTGAAAACCCTAAAATTAGATCACTCCAAATTGCAAGAAAATTACGCTAACAAAAATAGCTATTTCGTAAAATGATTCATGTTTAATTCAGTTCAATAGTTACAAAAAAAGAAACGCAAACAAGCTTTAGATACAAGAAAAACTAATACACTCGCTTGACTAACCTTAAGATGCCTAAACATAAGGGTACGTTTAAGGAGAGGCGTCGCGTCAGGCGGCAAGGTGCGCGAAGCGGGTTGCGTGGCTTCAAGCGTTTTCTCCATTTATGGAGAGGCAGCGCGTGTCGCTGCCCGCCGCAGTTGACGCGTAAAAACAAACATATATTATAACTAGTAGTTACGTTTATGAAAGAGCGGGGCATACGGAATAGCGGTTTACGCCGCTGCATCCGCCGCGAATTCCGCAGCGGCGCACTCGGCGTCTTTCACTGCGGCGACCGCTGCGGCTACCGCAGCTTTCTTATTTCTTGCATTCTACCAGTCGTGTTTGAATAGTAACAACGGACAAACGTGTGTATTTCTGTTTGTAATCATGGGCGACTTTATCGACATACCTATTGCTTGAAGATAATTATTACTTAAAAAGTATCTTATTCACCGCTAGATCAGAACTCGTTACTTCACCCGCTGCTTCAATCGCGGCGTCGCCCGTCGCTTCATCCGCCGCGTCTCCCGTTGCGTCAGTCGTTACTTCACCCGCCGCGTCAATCGCGGCGTCGTCGCCTGCCGCTTCATCCGCCGCGTCCTACGCGGCGTCTCCTGTCGCACAGTGGTTCGACGCCATACAAGAGGTGGGACATAGGATCTTTAAAAAACAAAATGCGTTATTTTGGAAAAACAAAACTACCAATGCAACCTATAATTAAAAAGAAATAACAAATACAAATTGAGTTTTTTTGATATGACCCATAATTTATGAGTAAATAATTGAGAACCATTTCTTTTGTATGGAGAGTAGCATAAAAATATTAATATCTCATGATTCCCTGCTGTTTTCGGATTACGGTTTTCAAAAATAGTATAAACATATTATTTGCTACATTTCATCCCTTGACTCATGGTGCCCCTAACGTGCCCCTTAAGAGATATGACGATATAGGAAAAAAAATGTTTTGGGTATCGAATGTTTTATTTTAAATTATACCTTACTGCCAAAAAATGAAATGAAGCTTATTTAGTTTTATTTTCATAAAATATTATATTAAATTGTATAGGAAACTAAGATATATATAATGATTTAATTAATAAAATGTATTTATTTATAAACAACATAGATCAAGAAAATATTGTAAAATAACATTTAAACATTGGCCTGTTTCTTCCAGGAGGACCGCCAAGAGTGGCGAAATCCTGAAAAGGCCTATGTCCAGCAGTGGACGAAACAGGCTGATGGATGGATGGATTTACAAAATAAAGTAGTAAAACTAGGTATATAAATTTACAAGTAACTATTTACACTTTAAGTATGTATTCTGTTCTATAACAACAACATGAATCATTGAAACATAATATATTATGCACAATACAATTATGATACATACTTCTAAACTTAAATAGTTATACCTAGCTAGCACAAAGTTAAAAACATACTTTTTCACACCTTAAAAATATCTAAATTATGAATGTATGACCCTCTTAATAGGATTTTTTTTCTCCTAAAAGTTCCTAATTATTCAATTAATCATCCTCTTCACTACCTTCATCATCATCATCGTTGTCATCATTATCCTCACCTGAATCGTCTTCAGGTATTGTAGAAACATCAACGAATTCAATTTCTTTTCCTTGCAACACAAGCAAATCATCAAGTTCCTTAAATGAGGATTTAGGAATTTTATTCGTGAAGTTTGGATGCATTACAAAATCAGTGGATCTGACGAGAGAAGCAGGTTATGAATGATGTCTTCATTAGTAGCTAAACTGCTATGTTTTCGGGTGTGGTGTTCCCTATACGTTCGGAAATCCTTGTTCCTCGCTTCAGATGCCTGTTCTGACAGGAAGCCTACAGACATTATCGATAGGTGCTCCACAATTTGATGGCCATGTATGAGTAGCTTGTGGATACTCGATGGCATGTAGCACCATGCATACAGCTCTATGTATAAATCTGCTGTGTCACTGCAATACAGCCGAAACTTTTCCGTATTTATTTTTTCGCCTGATGAAACGCACTGCATAGTGACGGCCATTCTTCCTATTAGATTAACATCTAAGCCTGTCAGACGAGGTGTTAATTCGAGGTTTCCAAAAAATCATCTAGCAGTGTTCCCTGTGTTTGTGTTGCCACTAACCTGCTTCACCACATCCAAAAGCAGGCCTGTTTCTCGTTTAAAAGCTTGTTGGATGGATTCTTTCCGTTCCTTCACTTTCTTCTTCATTTCATCGCCTTTTGCCTGCCATGACTTCACATCCATTTTATAAGCTATGTGAAGTAAACACTCCATTGATCTAATCCACGCATGTAGAGAACTCAAGCCATACTTGTACGTGTTTTCGTTGACTGGCTTGGCTCTTACCTCTTGTGAATCGTTCATTTCAACTGGACAAGCTTTGCAAAGATCACAAACTGCAGCCGAAGTCTCAGAAATGATCGAATGTATTTTGCCGTCTATCATTGTCGACATTACATTGTGGTTTATTGTGGAGTATCCGTAAGTTGTTGGAGTGAGAGCAGTAATCTCAAAAGCTTCAAACGCGGCCATTTCGTTCTTCACATTAGATTCTGTCTCTCATATGAACTTGAAAGACCAAGGTCAGCAGTATGCAGTGGACGATGGCCGCTCATTCTCCCACACGGTAATACCACTCACGGTAGTTAATTTTAAGGGAACAATACTGGCCATAAAAACTGTAGCCAGATCGCTATCACTAGCCGAGGTTGACTGGTGGTATACACTTTGGCTGGAAGCTTCATCAAATCCCCACTTGCTATCCAATACTAACTGGTCTTCTGTATGTGCATCTTTAAGTGAGACTACAAGTTTTCGCACTGTGAGATCAAGAAGTGACTGCAATCGGATCTTTAACTGAAGTTTCTGTCACAGATATTCTTTTCTTTAATAGCACTCATTCTTCTCTTTCAGTAGCATGTAATAACTCGGATACTTGAGACCTTCCTTCAAGCTAGAGTTTCTAAGCACGATGTAACGCCATTTCGATAACTGCATGCTGGCGTACACTGCTAGAGCTTTTTGTGTGGAAATTTCACAAGGAGGGCTCTGCTCACTTTTTATGACATCCATTACTCTGGAAACTTGCTCAGGGTTTTCTTATAATTTTTTCCTAATAGTTGCTATGTCACTTCTTCAGGCACGCATTCTATTGAGTAAAAAAGCTCATCATTGCTGCAACCAACCCTCCCGTCTTCAAGGCGCCTTCTTACTTATGGAGCAACTTACACGTTAGGGCCTGACACAATTGCTCGTGTGAACTGTATCAAAGATCTTGGTGTCACTTTTGACACACGCCTTACATTCCACGAGCACGTGAAAACCCTGGCCGCTGATTGCTCCAAAAGGCTAGGTTTTGTTTTGCAAAACGCCAGAGATTTTAAAAATCTCAAGGCGATAGAACTTTTCTACACAGCTCTTGTCAGAAGCAAGATCGAAACCGGAGCCGTTGTCTGGAGCCCTCGTGAATCGACATATATGCTTTTGCTCGAAAAAGTGCAGAAAGCGTTCCTCCGTTTTCTGTACAAAAAGAAATATGGATATTATCCTTTTATGTACCCGACAAAGTACCTTCTTGGAGCGCTGGGGTTTAATTCATTAGAAGTTCGTAGAGACTGTGAGCTGTTAGTCACGGCCTGGCGCATATTGCGCGGTGAATCAGACTGTCCGCAGCTCACCAGTCAAATTTGTCAACTATTTGTGCCCGACAGATATTTCAGAGCTCGTACGCATGTTCTGTTGTCAGTACCTGCGGCACGTACTGTTGCTCGTAGCATGTCTCCACTTGTGCGTGCACGAACTTCACTCAATTCTCTATTGGCGATAGCACCAGACTGTGATTTATTTGCTGACAGATTGATGAATGTGATTAGTGAATGCTTGGCGTTTTGCGAGCGTGATGTATGACAGGACTGTCCTATCTGTTAATTAAAATTATTTATTTCTTGTATTGCTTTGTTTTTATTTAATTGATTTGATTGTGTTTATTATTGCTATTGTTACTATATTGAATTTAATAATATGGAAGTGTATAACTCATTAGTTTTAAGACTGTAATTATGGGCTCCTTCGATATAGCCCACTACTATTTCAGGGCGTAGGGTGGTGAATAAGAAGACTTGTTGTATACTGATTCCAATAGTGAACTGTAATTTTACAAATAAATGGCTCTATATTTAAC
The DNA here is from genome assembly GCA_910592155.1 of Ypsolopha scabrella. Taxonomy (NCBI): domain Eukaryota; kingdom Metazoa; phylum Arthropoda; class Insecta; order Lepidoptera; family Ypsolophidae; genus Ypsolopha; species Ypsolopha scabrella. Next base: position 17,931,368 of record OU342975.1, on the reverse strand, counting down.
CTTATAACTATACTCTTAACTAGTGCATGTATACGCGAGTTACATAGAGTGCGGGGAGGTGAAGACTGAGGAAGCGGGGGCGGAGGGACGTCAGCTTGCCTCGCGAGTTGGCAAAAGCCGATGAGTCACGCGCTGGCCTGCGATCCTTTTCTGATTAGTCGCTTCGGTCTGCTCTTGCTTATCGGTGTATGTTGCGAACATCACTCCCGCCGCAGCTCTTCTAGCTGAAATCTTTCCGTGTTTGCAGACCCGTGGCAAGGCAGGATAATCAGCTTCTTGGTGGGACGTCAAAGAATTCCTTTGTTGGTTTTCACATCTACTGCTCGTACCTCTCCGTCAGGGCCCGGATAGACAGCTATGACCACGCCTCGTGGCCAAACATTTCTTGGTAGGCATCCATCGGCTATCAGAACCAGGTCGTTGAGTTTGATGGCTCCTTTTGAGCGTGGGTCACGTCGATGTTGGAGTTCAGGTAAATATTCTTTTATCCATCGTGCCCAGAAGAGATCTGCTAGTCTCTGGCTGTCTCGCCACATCTTTCTTCCTGCCTCGTCTCCTTCTGTGAAGGTACCTGGCAATGGTACACGTGACGGCCCTCCCAGGAGGAAATGGTTTGGCGTCAGGGCCTCTTCGTCTTCGGGGGATGTGGACACATGCGTGAGTGGGCGGCTATTTAGCGTGTTTTCGACTTCAATGAGCAGCGTAAAGAGAACTTCTTCTTTTGGAGCTCGTTCCTGAAGAGTGACATGCAGAGCCGTCTTGACACTCCTCACCAATCGCTCCCAGGCCCCCCCCATAAATGGCGCACTGGGGGGGATGTACCTCCATCTGATTGACCGAATGGAAGCTTCTTCTTGAAGTGCATCTTCAGCTGCCTTCCTCATTTCAATATCGGCACCATGGAAGTTAGTGTCATGGTCCGACCATAATTCTGTAGGGCATCCTCGTCGACTTATGAAGCGTCGTAGAGCCATCACCGCTGAGTCAGTACTGAGACTGCCAGCGATCTCGATGTGGACGGCTCTTGTAGTCAAGCAGGTGAACAGGACTCCATAGCGCTTCTGATGACCACGTCCAACTGTTACGGTTAGTGGGCCAAAACAGTCCAGTCCCGTGTACATGAAGGGCCGCTGATGGTGAGCCAGCATGCTGCGAGGATGGTTGCCTGTAGATGGCCAAACAGGTTTGGCTCTCCGGATGCGACAGAACTGGCAGCTTCTTATTTCATTGCGGACAGCATGGCGGAGTCGGATGATCCAAAATTGTTGGCGGACTTCATTTGTGGTGATCTCACAGCCTCCATGGTGTAGCTGTGTATGAACCCAATTGATGTAGAGTCGGGTCCATCTGTGTTCTCCATCGATGATAGCTGGTTCTTTCTGGGTTTGAGTGATGTTTTCTGTAGCAGCTACTCTGGAACGTATCCGCATAATGCCTTCGTTGTCAATGATGATTGACAGCTGGCGTAGGCGGCTATCTGATGGCGGATTTTTATCTTTCCGTAGCGCGTCAATTTCCGCTGAGAAAACTTCCTCTTGTTGAGCTCGTACCCATAGTGTCTCAGCGCGAATCATGAGATGAGCCTCAATCGGTATTAGTTTGAGACTACCGACTTTGCTCCTGCTTCGTTGTGGCTTCTTTGAAGAAGATTTGTTTTTCTTCCAAGTTGGATCCTCTTTTTCTATTTTCGCAGTTCGCTTGCGGGTTGTGGTGCATTTCTCTGTGTTTTGTAACAACTCGATAAATTGCAACACCCGTGCGGTCGTTCTCTGAAGACGCATCCAACTGGAGAAGCGGGATACTGGTGGAAGAGCGTCTATTAGCTTGTTCGTCTGAGTTGTGACATGGACTCGTTCTTCTATAGCCGCTTCTTCTGTCGAGGAATGTTCTTCTTCTTGTGGCCACTCAGTCTCTGGTAAATGGAGGAAGTCAGGTCCTTGATACCAGCGATGTTGTGAAGTGAAGTTAGATAGAGGCTCTCTTGTAGCATCATCAGCCACGTTCATTTTGGTTGGAACCCATCTCCACTCACTGGTCTTCGTATGTTCGGTGATCTCCGCTACTCTGTGAGCCACGAATGGTTTTTAAATTCGTGGACCAGTGCGTATCCAAGCAAGCACTGTGCGAGAGTCGGACCAGTAGATACGGCGTGCAGACATGAAGTCGTGTTCCTCTATGGATGTCTGGGCAAGTCGACATCCCAGCACGGCAGCCTGAAGTTCAAGACGAGGAATAGAGACCGTCTTGAGGGGTGCTACTCGGCCTTTTCCCATGACTAGGGAAACATGCACCTCGTCTCTCTCGTCGATGACTCGCCAATATACGGCAGCGGCGTAGGCAGTGGAGCTAGCGTCGACGAAGGTGTGGAGCTCAATGGTTTGTGCACTGGATAGTTGTGCATAGCAACGTGGTACAGCCAGTTGGGGTAGAAGCTGGATATTGTGTACCCATTTTCGCCAGATCTCTGCTTCTTCTGTTCTCAATTCGGTATCCCAACCGATTCCAGATCTCCATGTGTCTTGAAGTATTCTCTTGGCTTGAATCGTGATTGGTGTTGCCAAGCCAAGTGGGTCATAAATTGACATGACCGTCCTCAAAGCTTCTCTTTTCGTTGGCGTTCGATCTTTGTTCATGATGTCTTCAGTTATCTTGTTCCGATTCACATTGAATGAGAGCGTATCGTTTTCTAGATCCCATATCATTCCAAGTATCTTTTCAGGATCAAGATGTAGCACATCGCCTTTGCTTCCTGGAGCGAGTTCTGATAGGACTTTGATTGAATTTGAAGCCCAGCGTTGGAGGTTGTAGTTCGCATGGCTGTGTATGAGAGCCACTTGTGATGCAGTCTTGATTGCCTCCTCTTCGTCATTGTAGCTGGCAAGATAGTCATCGACGTAGTGATTTCTGATGATGGCTTCAACAGCTTTGGGATAAGTGTTCCGGAACTCTTCCGCATTCTTGTTCTTGACGAATATTGCGGTGCATGGAGATGAAGTAGCTCCAAAAATCACGCTTTTCATGCGGTATTCATCAGGTGGCCCATCGCGACGGTCACCTCTCCACAAGAAACGTTGCATATCTCTGTCGGCTTCCTTGATCTGTACCAGCAGGAACATGTCTTTAATATCGCTCGTGACTGCGACTGGGCATTGGCGAAATCTCATCAAGACTCCGGGTAGTGACTGCAGCATATCTGGGCCTGAGAGCAGCATGTCGTTCAAGCTGGTTCCCCTGGTCTTTGCTGCTGCGTCATGAACGATACGACATTTTTCCGGTTTCTGAGGATTGAAAACCGGAAAATGTGGCAGGTACCATGTTCTCTGAGTGTTTTCTACAGGAGCTCGTTCTGCGTATTCTTGTTGCATGAGTACTTGCAGCTGGACTGTGTATCTTTTCTTTAGGTCGTTGTTCTTGTCCAGTTTCTTTTCTAGGAGTTCGAGACGTCGCATGGCTGAGTCGTAGTTGTTAGGTGGTGTGTAGTTGTCGTACTTCCACAGTAGGCTAGTCTCGAATCCTCCCGCCGGTAGACGCTTGGTGTTTGTCTCCAGCTGCTGTAGCGCTCGTTGCTCTTCATTGTTAAAAGAGCGCTTGGGTTCGACTCCCAGAGACTCCATCGCAAAGTGATCTTTCATCATTTTGTCCATAGCATCTTCATCAATTTTCATGTGGGTGATTCTGTGGACTTCCACCCTGGCGTTCTCTTGATTCACACCATGTAGAACCCATCCGAGTTCTGTTCGTGAAGCAACTGGTTGGTTCTTCTCTCCTCGGCGAAGCTCATGAGTGAGGAGTAGGTCCCAATTGTCCTGACCAACCAGAACTGTCGGCTTTCCTTCTTCATAGGTGAGAAGGTGTTCAATCTCGTTCAGATGAGGACATTCTCTGATGATGCGCCGAGGTATGGATTGAGGAGAGAGTTTGAGATCATCCATTGTTCTAGCAGAGATATCGTGGCAGCTAGTGTTGCGACCACGTATGGAGAATCGCACCCTCTGAGACTCGAAGGCATTTATCTTTGCGCCAGCTACCCCTTCTATGATGAATGGAGCTGATGGACCTCTGGCGCCTATCTTCTCTGCAGTCTCAGTTTCTAGGATTGTGCAGGACGAGCCGTCGTCCAGTAGAACGAAAGTGTCGACGACTCCCTTTGGGCCACTGACTTGGACTGGTAAGATCTTGAGCAAGGCCGAAATGTTGACCCTTTCTTTGGTAGAGGCAACTGTGTCAATCGGGAGCTCTATGCTGTGTGCAATCTTCTCTGTTTCGTCATGAAGCAGTTGGTGATGAGTGTATCTGCATCCATTGATATCGCATCTTTTGGTTTTGCAAGTGTGACGGAATTTGCGAATGCGAAGGCAGCGGAAACATAGTTTATAGTTCTTGGCTAGTTCCCATCTTTCCGGAACGCTGGCTTTCTTCATCAAAGAGCAGTCGGAGAATTTGTGCTGTTCTTTCTTGCAGATGATGCAACGAGTAGGTGATGATGACTCGTTTTCTGCGACATGATAATTGCGAAGTGGTTGTTGCTTCTTTTGTTGTGACTCCCGCCGGTCTGGCTCTGGTGTGATATTTTCTGCTGGAGCAAATCGACTGCATCGTTCGGCTGTGAGTTCGAAGAAGTTAGCCAATTTGATAAGGTCAGGCTGATCTTCTTGTTGTGCGGCATCGTACTCGTAATATCTGTAGCGCAGAGCCGAAGGCATCTTGTCGACGACGTTTCTTACGACCTCTGAGTTGAAAAGATCATGTGGCTTCTTCAGGGCTTTGATTGTTGCTATCACGTTCAATATCTTTGATGTGTAGACGCAGATATCTTTTGCATTATCAGAGAGTCTTGGCAGGCTTCGAAGTTTGTTGAGCTCTACTGTGACAAGTGCTTCTGGCCGACCAAATCGACTTTCCAAAAGTCGAATTACTTCTTGTGAAGTTGGAGATCCGATGAAGAGGCATTGTACGGCGTCTTTAGCTGCTCCATGTAGGCTTTTTCTCAGTCTAGCCAAATTGTCTTGTTCGCTGAGATGAAGTGCTGATTCTTGGAAGGCGGCTTTGAATGCCAACCAATCTCCAGCAGACCCATTGAATGACGGTAGGTCTACCACTCGTTTGTATGGCAGAGCGGTAATAGCTGGTTGCATAGACTTAGCAGCAAGTGTAATGGCAGCAGCAAGCTCTCTGTAGTCCATCTTGTCATTGGCAGGCTGGACGGCGATAGTGTGAGCAGAAGCAGGTTGTAGCGGCGCGTGACAGGTAGTGCAAGGCAACCTCTCTGGTACTGTTGGTGCTGTAGCTGAACACGCTAGATTCTGGTACCCCGGCTGAATTAGAGGTGCACAACTCGGCAGTGGTTGTGTTGGGCTTGTGTCTTCAGCGGGGGTTGTCTTTAGCGGCGGCGTGCTGTGGTAGGCGGCTTCGTGTGGCTCCATGGTAAGTGCGAGAGTACTTCTGTGCACCCACTGAGACGTGCGTGCGGCTTTGATGCTGTCTTCATCAATTGTATCTTCATCAGACTCAGCCTCTAGCAAAGCGATGCGTGCTTGTGCTAGTTCCACCTGTCGTTGAAGTAGCTCTTCCCGGGCTTTAGCTAGTTCTTTGCGTCTGGATTGTGACGCAATAGAACGGGGTGCGCTGGATGCGCGTGATGCTGACTTCTTTGACTTAGTGGATTTGTGGGCGGGGCCAATAGCAGCGGTGACGGCGGCGGCAGTGGCGCTGGTTGTGGCAGCGGCGTCGGCGGCAGCATTGGCGGCAGTGGTGGCGGTGCCAATGGTGGTGCCGGTGTTAGCGGCGGCGGTGGCAGCGTTGGCGGCGGTGGTGGCGGTGCCAATGGTGGTGCCGGTGTTAGCGGCGGCGGTGGCAGCAGCGCCGGCAGTAGCGGCAGTGTCGACGGTGGCGGCAGTGTCGACGGTGGTAGCCCCAGTTGTTACCGTTGAAGACGTGATTGTAGTCGAATCCGTAGCTGACTGAGACGTGGCTGTTTCATCTGTCGTGGTCGTTGTCTTGGAGTCGGTAATGGCACCGGATGTTTCCGTAGTACCGGTCCTTGATGACGACGCGGCGGCGGCAGATGTATGGTCCGCAGTATTGGATGTTGACTTCAGCGATCTTGTAACTACCATTTTCAGGCTTCTTTTGACGATTCTTCAGTATTTGGCTCTCCAGTATCCGTCGCTCGAATGACCATATATGGGCTCCTTCGATATAGCCCACTACTATTTCAGGGCGTAGGGTGGTGAATAAGAAGACTTGTTGTATACTGATTCCAATAGTGAACTGTAATTTTCGACGCGTGGTAATCTCACATCTCCCTTTCTGGGGCGTGGGTATACAGCGTCGGGACAGGTGCCCCCTTGCTGTAATTTCTTCCGATGCCCATGACAATGGGCATGTCTCTGGATTGTCTTAGTCCGGTGGTGATGTTCGCGGCTCTACTCTTGAGGAGCACGGCTCGACTCAGGGAGGAGCTCGGTTCTACTCAGGGAGGAGCCGCGGGTGTTATATACTGTCAGGCGCGGGCGCGCGCGACGCGGGTATCGCGGGCGCGCGCGGCGCGTGGGAGCGCGGCACGGGAGCGCGCGGCGCGGAGGTGCGCGGCGCGGGGGCGCGTGGCGCGGGGACGCGTGGCGCGGAGGCGCGCGGCGCGGGGTCGCGTGGCGCGGGGTAGCGTGGCGCGGGGTCACGTGGCGCGGGGGCGCGTGGCGCGAGGGCGGGCGCAGTCGCCGCGGACGCTCGGGTCGCGTCAGGCGGTGCTGAGGTCTCTTCCGGTGGTTGGAGGAGGTCCCGAGGTAGGCGTCGGTGGTCGGGGGGGCGCGCGTGGTGCGGCGCCAGTTCTCGAAGATGTGAAGAAGTTGGCAAAAGCCGATGAGTCACGCGCTGGCCTGCGATCCTTTTCTGATTAGTCGCTTCGGTCTGCTCTTGCTTATCGGTGTATGTTGCGAACAGTGATGTTATGCATTTTAAATAAATAAATTATAATAATTATTATTATTCTTTTCTGCTTGTTACTCAAATCTTAGAAAATTTGCGCACAACTATTTATATAGAAGTTGAAGCATCTGATTTCGACGGACTAATCACTTCCTCAGTAAGTTCAACACTAGCATCTTGTGGGGGGATCAAATTTTCCTTTAAATAATCCGGCCATTTGATCTCAGAACTTAGCCATTCTGAATTCTTCTTCATGAACTTTTCTACATTTCTTTTGGATTGGCTCCATTTATTAAAAACTCTGTAGCAAAATCGACGACATCAGTCTTTTAACTCTTTTTCAGAGTCTTCACACAATTGCAAAATACTGTTTAACCTTAAAACATCAAATAAGTAACTAAAGTCACGAAGATCTTCATGACTGCGCAAGGCAACATGACAAGATGTGTCACAAAACCACGAAAAGCCATGATAAGACTCGGACGAAAATGCCTCTTAAATAATTGCATTAGTGTTGTTATTCCTCAATGTTTAATATATTTGACTGTTATAATGCATAATTCTTAAAACTCATTATTTTACTAAGTGCCTACCTACATCTAGCACTAACATGGTATTCTTTTTCCTTTATCATCATATCTCTTAAGGGGCACGTTAGGGGCACCATGTGTCATTGATGAAATGTAGAAAATAATATATTAATACTATTTTTGAAAACCGTAATCCGAAAACAGTAGGGAATCATGAGATATTATTATTTTTATGCTACTACCCATACTAAAGAAATGGTTTTTAATTATTTACTCATAAATTATGGGTCATATCAAAAAAACTCAATTTGTATTTGTTATTTCTCTTTAATTATAGGATGCATTGGTAGTTTTGTTTTTCCAAAATAACGCATTTTGTTTTTTAAAGAGCTTATGTCCCACCTCTTGTATGGGGTCGAACCACCGTGCGTCGCATGCGACGCTACAATTCAAACAAACGCGTGCAAAAACGCTTCTCCTTGAACGCTCCATACATCGGTGTATGTTTGTGTTTCCGGCGGCCCGCTTCGCGCACCGCGCCGCTTGACGCCCCGCGTGTCCTTGTTCGTCGCCTAAGAGTTGTCTAGAGCAATAAAAACAAGCTTCACCAACCCTTGAGTGAGCCATGCAAAATTAAGTGGTTATAAGAAGGCGCCACGCCGCCTTTTTCGTTAGAAAGCGTCCGTAAGCCACGTAGTTTCAATTTGTCCCCTTTTGACCCCCTCCCCCCTCTCCCCACGTAGCCTATCGTAACATTTTCCTGGAGCCCCGCTCCCTCCTGTGGCAACGTAGTTTTTTATACGCAGAAGACGGACAGACAAAAACCGATGGTTTGCTGTGTGTTCGTTTCTTGGCAGGACATTAAAATACTTAACGCCCAAACAAAGAGTTTGAGTCATAGGGTGCCTTCTAAAAGTCCAGGCTCCAAACCCCCCCCTCCTCCCCACACGTAACCCAGCGTAGCTTTCAACCCCCCCCCCCCCCCCCATTGATTCATTTTCTGGCCGAGGTAAGAACCATCAGCCCTGCGTTCACCCGCTGTTTCAACTAAGCGCAACCAAAGTTCCGAAAGCAGTCGTCGCTTCTGAAATTTTTACAAACCTCTCATTCTACGCCATCCCCACATTCGTCACGTGGCCTCCACATATAATTACTTGATAGGTTCATACCTCGATCTCGATATACCCAATGACCTGCTCTATGGGGGGGGTGCTGCAGGACGACGACTGCTTTGTCTGTTTTTTGGGGCCATTTCAAACAAACCACAGACCGATTCTAAAACGCCACCACACCAAAAAATGACAAAAAAAAAGAAAAAAAAAAGCCATAATATGGCAAGTAACATGTTGCGGCTGTTGGCCATAATATGGCGTATAACACCGCAGAGGATACTAATAATAAAGTATTAAAATTGTCGTGTCTAAACAATGAATATTATTGCGAAATTTTAAATGAAATGGATTATTAGAATTTTCGTACAATTTTCAGTTTTTTTTTCCGTTTTAACTCGAGATCCACTCAACGGATTTCGATACGTTTTTTTTTAATTATCATCATAGTCACCCTGGTCAACATAATAGACTATAAGGGATGTTGATAAAATAATTCCCAAACCGAAAATGCGACAGAGATTTAAAAGCGAAGCCGCAGCCAAAAGGCTAGTATCCAATAAAGTGTTGCCATCTTGCCAAGTTTGACACGTGACGGACACGGTTCTTCAACGGTACACTAAATTTTACACCCATATTTGGCTAAACAATAAAATCAAGCCTCTGTGGTCTAGTCATAGGATTGCCAATACTTTAAAATAAAGTATCTTACGTTATTTTGGGTCCCTATACTTTATACTTTTGAATAGCAATAAAGTACGTGAAAATACTTTATTTTAACCTTAAGGTCAACCTCGATGTGAAATTAAACGTAAACTGACAACACCAGCCAGCGAAAACAAAGCTGAGGGCTTAGAACGAGGCACAAAACGTGTCTATTGATACAGTCTTCAGCTGTTAAACTTGATTTCTTACATACAAAAAATCAAGTTTGACAGCAGAAGGCTTGAAGGCGTTCTGAGGCTCCCTGTAAGAAAATCCAAGCAACATTTTTTACGTGTACGTTTACGTTTGGGCAAAAAACACAAAATAATACAGTTTCACAAATTTGAATACAGGATACTCTTTTTTAAAGGACTGTACTTTTAATTTATCTGCCCTGAAATCATCATATAGGTACGTTATTTCTTATGAAAAAAGTTGGCAACCCTATCTAGTGGTCTTGAGCACTGATTCGGAGGTCGCGGGTTCTATTTTTGTGTTCGATCTGCGTCCTTCTCCGGACATGTTAAAGGTCCGTATAAGGCTAGATGCACAATTTGAAATGAGCATATCACATTGTGTAACTTAGTTAATCGATATAATAAAAATAATCTAAATAGTAAACTATAGGGTTGATAGATTTATCTTGGAAAAAATGGCAAAATCTCTAAGTTTGCTCGATAAAAAAAATTACAAAGTTACCTCTAAATTTCAAGTTTTTCGAGTGTTAAATAATACAGCCTTAAAATTTGTATTAAAAATAAGTTAACAAATGACATCGTCAGTTCGTCTTACAATATTTTAAATATTTCATCTAGAAGTAGAGTTATTAATATAAAAACGCAGGTTTTTGTGGGCGCGTGTTTCTTGGTGGTCGTAACAGCCACGGCTGAGAGCGCGCTATTTTAAACTAAAAGGAAACGTAGTAGAGTTCAATTCGAATGGTCCAGAATACCATAACAGCCCCTAATTGTCGATTTTTTGAAAGGAATAGACTTTTTTAACGTCATAAAAAAGTTTTTTTTTTCCTTGAAATACAAAAGATATATATAAAAATATTCAGGAACTTGAATAAATAGCTTTGATGACGTAATAGTCATGTCATTTAGGCATTACAGGAAATAGGCCATTTCCGAAAAAAAATGTACTTAATGTCAAAACCAACGTCTGTTGTTTTTATTTTCAATAATCCCATCTTCAGGTTTTATCCCTTATATTTTTTTTTTCGTTCTATCTTTACGTCAAGGAACTCTCCCTATTGAGCCTAAACGGTGTGACTATTACGTGTCACATTTCCATTTCTCCGAACTGATTTTCAAAAATAATTTCGTTATAAAAAACACCACCTGAAAGTTAAGGAACAGTATGTGTCTTCATGATTTAGCCTATATTTAAAAAAATATATACAAAGGGCCTGTTACAATTTATGGTAATGAGGTGCTTAATCTGACCTTATATGCAGCCTTAAATTGTGGGACCTATTTGTGCGGCGATAGAGCTCACCACTCTTCACATCCAGACGTAGTATAACGGACTGTGACTTGAATTTAATAGTCCATTCCATACTCAGAAAACACTTCTGACATCCTTTCAGTGGTACATGGCGGCGTGAAGATTACTAAAATGCCTATATTGTTATTGTTGTTGTTTTCCATAGGCCTTGGCATTTTTGTCCAAGTTTACCTCAGGTACACGAGCAATTATCTAGCTGACCGGGGTACTATACATTTTGCTTAAACGTTTGGTCAATTCAGCTGCTTATAAAAAGAACTCACATTCCGTGAGTGATGCCGTGCGTGACCACGTGACCTCGTACGTAACTTACGGACAGCCCCTAATTTATTGTTGATCTTGTTAGCAATTTTTGCCAACTCTTATTTCATGAGTGTCACGAGCTCCGTCCAAAGTCTGCCAATCATCGAGTTTATGACTCAGAAAATGAGTAACTTGGGAGGTACCTTAACTTGAAGAAACTTAAAGTACTTATTATCTTTAATTAATTTATTTCTGGTAAGTAACCCACGTAATTTAGTTGTAAATTTAAATTACTTTACCCGTTTATTGATAAATTATGAAGTCGGAATGAGTTAGGGTTCTTTCTTCTTCGCCGTAATTATTTAATTTTAATTATGCCTTGATTTTCTTGGTTAATTAAGTTGCTTCGTTAAGTGGGCCCACACCGATCGGCCAATTCTCCTTTTTTTTACTCTTGAATACTCATTGGTTCTTTTGGTATCACAAGATGTATGGCGGCTAATACTTTTAGTTTAGATATAAAGATTTGGCGATAACTGCGCATACCACTGCTCGTTTCTCAAAATCATTTACGGTCAATGCAGTTCGACTTTGGAATGAACTTCCGCAAACCCTCAGAAACCTTCCTTCTGTGTCCTCTTTTAGATATAACCTGAAAAATTATTACCTTTCATCTCTCTGAATTACTTGACTGACTATTTGTATATGTATTTATTCATATACATAGGTAACACTAAAAGTTTCTGGAACTGGCCACTTACATAAACAATATTTAAAAATTTATTGCAACATTTGAAAATATAACTCTTTGGCTGTAGAATGCAGTTTGTTTCATCTGACTGTCTTTTGTTTTTACCTTGTGGCGCCATTAAAAAAATTGTGTGTCTGCATCAACATGGATTTAACTCGGGAAAATTTTCGTAGTATGATTTACTACGATTTTAAGTGTAATTTGACAGCTCAACAGAGCATCGCTCGGCTTGAAACAGCTTTTGGCAATGAAGCACCATGCAAGACGACTGTTTATAGCTGGTTTGCAGAATTCAAGCGTGGTCGTATCAATCTCAGTGACGAATCTCCCGATGGTCGGCCGTCCACCGCTGTGACCAACAAAAACATCGATGCTGTGCGCCGTATGATTGAAACAGACAGGCATGTGACCTACCATGAAATTCGTGCATCCTTAGAAATAGGCATGAGTCAAATACAATCAATCCTACACAAACATTTGGGTGTGAGAAAGCTGTGCTCGCGGTGGATCCCACACAACTTGACCGAGGCTCAAAAAACGGACCGCGTCACTTGGTGCAGTGCCATGCTTACCAGATTCAACGAAGGTGCGTCAAATTTGGTGTGGGACATAGTAACAGGTGATGAAACATGGATTTATTGCTACGAACCCAAAACAAAGCAGCAATCGAGCGTATGGGTCTTTCAAGATGAGCCTGAAAGAGATCGTATACATAGATCTTATAACATCAAGTGTAAACTGGCTGCTACGCATATTTTTATAATGTGTCACTTGTAAAGACTTCTGTCTATCAAAATATTTTTCTCGTGATCTGTCTACATTATATTTTTATCAAACTAAAAATACAATAGTTCCATTAATTTAACTTCATTTTACTTCACCTTACACTACGCTTACTTTCTGCTCCGTATCAGGTTATGTGCGCCAGCGAAAGTGTAAATATTATGAAGTTTCTATGAGAAATGTTTGGAACTGTCAGATGACAAGGAATTCGGAGGAATTCAGTGGATAGACGCGAGTAACGAGGAAGCAGTAGAACCTATCGTATCTACAATGGCTTCAGGCGACAGCGCGCATCAGTCTAGTTCGGGAGGTATGCCGTCAATAGAGAAACTTGAAGGTGCCTCAAACTATTCCACCTGGAAATTTGATATGGAATGTGTATTAATCCATGATGATCTATGGACTTACATCACGAGCGAACCAGATGAGAAAGATGCAAATGCCGTCAAGAGAGATCAGAAGGCGCTAGCGAAAATAAGCCTTATGATAAGCAATTCCTGCAAGGTACACGTGAGAAGTGCTAAAACAGCAAAACAGGCTTGGGAGGCCCTGAGGACAGCCTATGAGGACAAAGGTTTAAACAATAGATGTAGATTGTTGTCTCGCCTTGTGAGTATAAAGCTAGAGAAGTTTAATACTGTGGCTGATTACGTGACAGAGGTCATGAAGATCTCCCAACAACTTAGCGACCTTGGTAAGGAAATTGATGATGAGTTACTGGCAACTTTGATGCTGCAGGGCTTAACGGAGGAATATATGCCCATGAAATTAGCACTAGAAAATACAAACATTACACTTACCACCGACTATGTGAAGACTAAGCTGCTACAATTAACTGACTACAAAGCGACGTCAGGACCAAGAGGAGCAGCACTCCTTACTACAAAGAGAAAGCCATGGAAGAAGTCTCAGGGAAAGAGCGGACCACCACTATCACAAAGTTTGAAATGTTTCATATGTGACGGGCCGCATAAAGCCCGTGATTGCCCTAACAACCCAAGCAAGAAGCCAGCGGCGCATACGGCGCAGCGGTGCACACACACCGCCTTGGTGACCTTCTCTGCTAACAACTACGAGTGGATTGTTGACTCGGGAGCGACGCTACATATGACTAATAATAGAGATTGGATGAGAAACTTTGTAAAGCATGAAAATAGAGATGTTTTATGCGCAGATGGCGGTAAAGTATATGGTGTAGATACAGGAGATGTGGTGAGTAAGGATGGGAAGTATGTTTGCGTGGAAGGTGCTATGTATGTGCCTGGCCTATCAGAAAACTTGCTGAGTGTAAGTACATTGGTCAGGAGAGGTAGAGTAGTAGTATTTTCAAAGGCCGGATGCGAGATTTATGATGAGAATGATTGCGATGTGAAAGGCACAGTGATTGTTACGTGTAAAGAAGAGAGAGGTGTTTATAAACTAAAACATTATCCACAGTGTACAGAGGCAGCACTGTCAACCGACTTACACAAAGAGAATGATGATTCACTGGAGCTGTGGCATCGGAGGATGGGCCACCTGGGAGTACGCAATCTTAAATTACTACGAGATAAAATGGCGGATGGGGTGAATTTTCCTGATTCTAATCCTAACTTAGAATGTGTGCCTTGTCTGATGGGCAAACAAACGAGACAGCCTTTCCCAAAGAATAAGGCTACTAGAGCCAAGGAGGTACTAGAGTTAGTACACTCAGATATTTGTGGGCCTATGAGTGATAGTTCTGTTCGAGGTTACAGATACTTCATGACACTTATCAATGACAAGACCAGGAAAACTTTTGTGTACCTACTCAAGAGAAAGAGTGAAGCCGTAGAGAAGTTGAAAGAGTTCAAGATTCTCGTAGAAAAGCAAACCGACAAGAAACTGAAGGTTATTCGTACAGATAACGGGAAGGAGTACGTTAATAGAGAGATGGAACAGTTTACTAGGGAAAATAGTATCATCCATCAACTAACAGTCGACTACATGCCACAGCAGAATGGTGTCGCTGAGCGAGCGAACCGAACGCTTACAGAGAAAGCCAGGAGTATGTTGCAAGATGCAGGATTGGATGAAATTCTGTGGGCAGAGGCCATAAGACATGCGGTATATCTGAAAAACCGATCCCCAACGATAGCTGTCAAGAACATGACACCTGAGGAAGCTTGGACCGGACGAAAAACAGACCTGAGCAACATAAAGGTGTTTGGCTGTAAGGCGTACATCCACGTACCCGATCAAAGGCGTAAGAAGTGGGATCCAAAGAGTAAAGAACTTATTCATGTTGGATACAGTGAGAATTCGAAGGCGTATTGACTGATTGAACCCGTTACCTACAATGTACACAAAGCACGTGACCTCATACTATTTGAGAATAGTCCCGCTGGCCACCGCAAGGAAGAAGAGCATAAATCGCAACCTAAAAGAGTTGTAGTACGACTAGAGGACGTCGAAAATGATGAGGGCTCAGAGACTGCAAGTCCTACGGTAGAAGCAGACCAGTCACGTCAAGGAGGAGATGCCTCCATACAGTCAGAGGACATCAGGGTGGAGGATATCCCTGAAGAAATTTCCGATGCAACCGTTTCGGAGGAGAATACAGTTAGAGTAACTGAGGAAACGGCTGATCGGAGGTATCCACAGAGAGAACGGACGCCGAGGAACATTCCAGGAGCAATCCTTTATCAAGCTGTCAACGAGCCTGATAATAACCTGGATGGTTCCATCACAATGAAAGAGGCACTAACTGGTGCAGATAAAGTGCATTGGCAGAAGGCCATTAAGGAGGAGCTGGATGCCCTCAAGAAGAATAAAACTTGGGAGCTAGTCAAAAGGGAAGCTGGACAAAATGTGATCGACTCTAAATGGATTTTTAAAATCAAGTCTGAAGCTGGCAATAAACAGAGGTACAAGGCAAGGCTTGTTGTTCGAGGATTCAAGCAGAGAGAAGGAGTTGACTATTTTGAAACTTATTCCCCGGTAATAAGGCACAGCTCACTGCGGTTACTACTTGCCCTAGCCGCAGAAAATAAACTGCACATTGACCAAATGGATGTGAAAACCGCATTCCTGAATGGATACATAAGTGAGACCGTATTCATGAAGCAACCAGAAGGGTTCGAGGAGAAGGGAAAGGAAGATTATGTTTGTCTTCTGAAGAGATCCCTTTACGGATTGAAACAAGCCCCACGGGCTTGGAACGAGAGATTGGATTCAGTATTGAAACAGATGAAATTCCAACAACTTGGAAACGAGCCATGTGTCTACGTGAGAAAAAGTCAGCACAGGTTTATCATCCTAGCCGTTTATATTGATGACATTCTGATATTCTGGAACAACAAGAGTGAAATGTTGCAGATTAAAAAGGAGTTAATGGAAACTTTCGAGATGAGAGATCTTGGAAAAGCGGAGTTGTTCTTAGGAATGCGTCTTCAGCAATCAGAGGATTGGATATCACTGGACCAAGAGAATTATTTAGAGAAAATGTTGACCAAGTTCAACATGGAATGCTGCAAACCTGTGGCTACCCCACTGGTTCCAGGTCAGAGATTGACTAAGCCGGAAGATGTTAACTATGAGTCACCTAAGAACATTCCTTACCGTGAGTTGATCGGATCCATGATGTACCTCGCCGTGTGTACGAGACCCGACATCGCCTATGCTACCAGCTACTTGAGTCAATTCAATAGTTGTTATGGAGAAGAGCATTGGCAAGCAGCTAAGAGAGTGCTGCGGTATCTTAAAGGTACACAGAATCTCGGATTAAAATTCAAGCGATGTACAAGAGACATGGAAGCATTCGTTGATGCTGATCACGGAGGTGATCTAACCGATAGAAAGTCCTACTCGGGATGTGTGTTCAAGTTTGGTTCTGCGCCTGTAAACTGGGAGAGCAAGAAACAAATTATTGTAGCATTGTCCAGCGCCGAAGCTGAGTACGTAAGCCTGTCCAACGCTGCACGAGAAGCGACTTTCTTGAAAAGATTCCTTGAGGAGCTTACTGGTCTTGAGAAGACCATTGTACTGAGCTGTGACAGTCAGTCAGCTATGGCGATAGCTAAAAACTGTTCACACTACAAACAAACGAAGCACATTGATTTGAAGGTGCACTTCGTTAGAGAAGCTCTACAGAACAACGTCATAGCGTTGAAGTACCTATCTACTGAGTTACAGATAGCAGATGTGATGACGAAACCTTTGCTGAAAGGAAAGCATGAGTTCTGTGTCAAGGGTATGGGAATGAGTCCTGTTGAGAGTGTTAAGAGTATGGAGAGTCTATGCTAGTGACACGATGAGTTCAGCTGTGAGTTAACTGAGTTAGACTGGACGTTAACACTGGATGTTAAGGAGGAGTGAAAGAGATCGTATACATAGATCTTATAACATCAAGTGTAAACTGGCTGCTACGCATCTTTTTATAATGTGTCACTTGTAAAGACTTCTGTCTATCAAAATATTTTTCTCGTGATCTGTCTACATTATATTTTTATCAAACTAAAAATACAATAGTTCCATTAATTTAACTTCATTTTACTTCACCTTACACTACGCTTACTTTCTGCTCCGTATCAGAGCCGAAACCAACCAAAGTGGCGCGCGTGAAAAGTGCATCTAAGCGGATGATTGCTTCTTTTTTTAATAAAACTGGACACGTGGCTACTGTTGCTTTAGAGAATCGTCGTACCGTGAATAGTGACTGGTACACGACCATTTGTTTGCCGGAAGTTATTGACGAACTCCGTAAAAATAACCGTAAACGCCGTATCATCCTGCACCACGACAATGCTAGTTCTCACACGGCCAGACAGACAAACGACTTTTTGAAGACGAAAAATGTAGAACTCATGAGTCATCCTGCATACAGTCCCGACCTGGCACCTTGTGACTTTTTTCTGTTCCCAAAAATTAAGAACCAATTACGCGGTCAACGATTTTCATCACCAGAAGAGGCTGTCGAGGAGTATGAAAAACACGTTTCAGAGGTCACCACAGGGGAGTGGCACAAAAGTTTTCAAAACTGGTTTGATCGAATGAAAAAGTGCATAGACGCCAAGGGAGATTATTTTGAAAAACAATAAATTAATTTTGTACCTTTAATAGTATTTTTTCATATTCATTCCGGAAACTTATAGTGCGTCCACGTATGTATGCATTTGTATGTAGTGTATTATATTTAAGTAATAGGCTTGAAGAAAATTGTTTTCTTTTTGCACAAAAACAATTAAGTATCTAATGTGTAAAATTTTCACTTTCCTAATACCATCGGTTGACTGGAAGAAATTTCTTTAAGGAATAAGTCCGCCCTTGCCTTCTGTTTTTCTATATTCTGTGTTTTTATTTTTATTTTCTGTGCAATAAAGTGTTTATTCATTCATTCATTCAATCATTCATTCATTCATTCAAGATGACAAATCTGTAGCCAGTAAGAGTCGATACCATTGCGGTGTAGTACTCCATAGATAAGAATTAAACCTATGGGAATATAAAATATTTTTTATTTCTGGTTATGAAGATTTTACAATGGAAAATGTAAAGATGGTATAACTGCACGAGTAGATAATTATAAATTTAACATTGTTTTTCTCAGGTGTCGTTATTGCGCACGCGCACATTCCACTCAGAGGCGTCTTTACCTATGGTGCAGGGTGTGCGGCGCACACGGGCGCCGGGTCTAAGGGGGCGCCGCGCCGAGCGCCCTCTAATGCGACACCTCCAAAGATGCGTCGATGCCGGCGCTCTCAAAGACCCTGCGCTCGTGTTATGTTATGGCCGACGCCGCCGGGCGCGCTATAGCAAAGCAAAGCAAGGCTACTCCTTTTCCTACTCTATTTAAATTTACACAATAACTTTTGTTTCAACGTGAAATCAGCCTTAAAACAGAATATTAAAGATTAAATTGGCGTAATGTCGCATCGCTACCAAAGGCGCGTGCCGGCATCGGCACCTTTGATTCGTTTGACAACACGCCGGCAATCATTGCTAACTCGGCTGTATTAGAATGCTATAAAGTTCAAATTGAAATTCCCAGGCACTTGCGGCGGTCATTTTCAAAGGCTTGTGTACGCGTGCCGCAATTTTTGTTTTACCGCTACACGTAGTTTTGCGAAATAAGCCTTGATGCAGTTGGATTAAGTATCATCTTTGAATAAACATGTAAAAATTAAGTAAATCGGCTTTTCGGTAAGATTTGGTTATTTGCTTGCACATTTATTGCGACATGCCTCGAGGTCGGAGGTCATCAAAAATAGCTAGCGAAATTCATGAAAAAAAACAAAACATCGAGTGATAGATAGTGATAGTGATAGATAGATTTGAAAGATAAGATTTCAGTATTATTAATGTACTCTGTGGATAGTGATATCGAAGTTCAATACTCGTACCTATACGACCTAGGATTTTTCATTTGTTTATCCTACTGCAGTGCGAAACAAACAAGGTAAGTTAAAGTGCTTTCTACCTAATAGTATACTTAGGTATTTATTTAGGTCTTACTTGTACCTAACCTTTGAACAACGAACTACTTTTTTATTTTATTTATTTATTCCGTTTGATTGCCTAATGTAGGTACCGCGACGTTGATTGATGTATCATATCCATACTTACATTATAAATGCGAAAGTAACTCTGTCTGTCTGTGTTACGCTTTCACGGCTCAACCGCTGAACCGATTTGGATGAATTTTGGTATGGAGATAATAGGATAGCTTGAGTCCTGGGGAAGGACATAGGCTACTTTTTATCCCGGAAAAGTGCACAGATCCCCGGGGAATCGCGATATACGAATTCCTCGCCGACGAAGTCGCGGGCAGAAGCTATTACCTAATAAATAATACTTAGTCCAAGTTGCAACTATTTCTCTGGGCCTATATTAATTTACATTGTTAGTTCTTTTAGGTGCCTATACTTAGTTTATTATTTATTTTAGATGTCTGATGGCGATGGAAAAAAGAAACTTTCTGGTGCACAGAGTCGAAAAAGAAAGCTGCAGAAGGAAGTGTCTCTGAAACAGAATACAAGTTCTAAGTATTTTGTTCGACCCGGTCCATCCACGGACGAACACCTGGAGACAGAGACATATGAAAACCAAGATAATTCTACAGCAGAACTCGTCACTTGTACGTCACCGCCGCCGCCGCTGCTGTCTTTGTCGTCGGTAGTTGAAGAAGACGAAGAACCTCCTAGTGCCGAAGCGTCCCCGGAGAATATACTTCGAGAAGATATAATTAATGATCTCGCGTTATGGCCACAGGTGTTATCCGATAAACAGAGAATATTTTTGATGGAGCGTGGGCCCGTACATGTAAAAGTGGGTTCATATCCTTCGAATAGTTCGAAAAGATCTTTTTCAAATGCTTACTATACTAAAAAGATGTTAAATAATGAAACCGTTTTAAGAAACTGGCTGGTTTACTCTAAGTCAACTGATTCTGTTTATTGTTTTTATTGTAAACTTTTTCATGCTGATGCGACTCCGACTCCTTTTAATGGTGAAATAGGTTACAAAGATTGGCAGCATTTGTCTACTGCTATAGAACGTCATGAAAAGAGCTTAGGGCACCTATCATGTCTTAAGAAACAAATTACATTGAAAACTGTTATTTTAAAAGAAAAGTCGGTAGATTTCTTGCACCAAAATGAAATTGATCGGGAAAAAAAACGTTGGGTTGCAGTACTCGAACGAATAATCAACATAATTCATTTTTTAGCGAGGCAATGTCTGGCTTTTCGGGGAAGATCTCAAAAAATTTACGATTCTGATAATGGTAATTTTTTAAAGCTGGTTGAATATACCTCTAACTTTGATAATGTGCTTGCGGAACACATTGCCCTTATTCAAAAATCAGAGTCACGTCTAACTCATTATCTTGGCCATAATATTCAGAATGAAATAATACAATTATTGGGAGAAAGAATAAAAAAAGCTATTGTTTTGGAATTGACACAATCTAAATATTTTTCCATTATTTTAGATTGCACTCCAGATATTGCACACGAAGAACAAATATCGGTTGTCGTACGGTACGTTCTTTTAAATGCAAGCAACAACAAGGCTGAAGTAAAATAACACTTTCTGGGTTTTTTTCCTATTACAGACACTACTGGCCTAGGCTTAACACAATTTTTGTTAGATTGTTTAATCTCAAACGAAATTGACATACAAGATATGCGCGGTCAAGGTTATGATAATGGTGCAAACATGAAAGGGAAAAATATAGGTCTGCAAAAACGAATTTTAGATTTAAACCCGCGCGCATTTTATGTACCTTGTGCGGCACACAGCCTAAATTTGGTAGTGAATGACGCTGCTAAAAGTTCATTAGAAATTGTCAATTTCTTTTCAATTGTGCAGGAAATTTATGTTTTTTTTTCTGCGTCAACAGCACGTTGGCAAATACTTGCTAAAGAAGTGCCAACTTTAAGTCTAAAACCACTCTCAAATACTCGATGGGAGAGCAGGGTTGAAGCAGTAAAAGCTCTACGTTTTGAACTGGGAAAAGTGTATGATGCCTTGTTTACTATATATTCCGATAGGAGCAAAGATGCAGAGTCAAGAAATATGGCAAATTCATTACTGGCAAAAATTAAGTCGTTTAAATTTGTTCGGTTTAAAAGCGTTCGGAACGCGCAAGTATGTGTCAGATTCTATTTTATTGAGATGGCAACACGGGTTGTAAAAAAGTGAAATGTCAAAGTTGTTTTTTCCGGTTTACTGTCATTCTTGGTCTCGAGGAGATGTGCGTGTAAAAATGGATTCAACCAGTGTTGAAGTAATTATTATGTATTTCAAGGAAATAAACAGTGGAAAAGTGGTAAAATAACCCAATTAATGAGCATTAATTGCGAGCTAAATTGTGTGTCCGAACAGTTTCGGGAATCGGTCGCCGGTGGAAAGAGATGTGAATGGATTTTTGGATTTTCATTAGCACGATTCACGGAAATCGTGGTAGAGGTCTGGGTCGAGCTAGCTCGGGGTTAGGGGTTGAGTTTAGAGAATTCCTCCGCAAACTGCGGGCGGGGCCAGTAGTTTGTTGAAGACCTGTGACGCGCCAGACCGACGAGAGGACAACGCTGTCTGCCCAGACACCAAGATTGAGTCTGGTGGTCTGAATCCAACGCAGAAGTTCAAGAAGTAAGGCTGCATCCGAATGTGAGTCTTTGAACCATTTACCCTTCAGAAAGGAATTGTAGTATATAAGAACCCCCTTTATATGGGAAGCCCCTTTCTGACAGGTTTTAACCTCCTTATAATATTCAAATGGGTCCAGCACGCGAGGTTTAAACCATATCTGTGGAGAGGGGGGCTTTTCATATACAAAATTCATCTGCTCTCTGCTTATTTGGTTTGAAATTTTAAGCAAGATAAATATAGTTAGCAAGGCCCTTCAAAAGTCAGACGTTGTATTGTCAGAAGCGGTGAAAATGATTGATAATGCAAAAATAAGTTTGTCTGAATTCCGTAATGAGTCCGCTTTTGAGGAGCTCCTTAACAAGGCGAAAACTGTAGCGGAAGAAGTAGAGGCAATAATAGAATTTCCTACACCTGCACGCCCTCGCGCTCGTAAAAGGTTTTTTAATTATGAGGCGGAGGATGAACCGATAACAGACGCGAAAACACATTTTAAAGTAAATTTTTACTACTATTTGTTAGACACCGCAATTACTAAGTTCGACGAACGGTTCGAACTTTTGAATGAAAACAATGTAATTTTTTCATTTCTTCAAAAATTGACACACTGGAAAGATTTGGACTCTGATACAAAAAGAACACATTGCTCTAATTTAGAAAATAAACTTTGCCATGCTGGCTCTTCAGATGTGGAACAGTTCGAGCTCTATAATGAAATCGAATTATTACCGGTGTTTATTGATGATTCCACTACGCCGTTGGATATTTTAAATTACTTGTTTACGAATAAATTAATTTCAGTGTTCCCAAATCTGTCCACAGCACTGAGGATATACCTGACACTTCCAGTCACGGTCGCACATAGCGAAAGGTCATTTTCTAAACTAAAAATAATTAAAAACTACCTTAGATCAACATTGTCGCAAAGTAGATTGACAAATTTATCGTTAATAAGTATTGAACATGAAATGAAAATTGAAGTTTGTGACATTGTTAAAGATTTCGCTAATGCAAAAGCTCGAAAAGTAACTTTTTTGTAAATACATTTGTGTGTGTGTGTATATATATATATATATGTGTGTGTACGAGCGTCCTGTTTGTTATGTAACTATAATAGTTTTTAAATTAAATATTTTTGAAAGCTACAAAGTTGTGATATTTTTATTCTTATAACCCCTTCCTTCCTAAAAAACATTTTGCTTCCCGACATCATTTTAAATTGCACCATTTGCATCCGAATTTCCGTTTCAAAATATAACTGTTAGTATTCCATTTTGACCCGCTCCTACTAGACTAGAGGGCGCCAGGGTACTGGTTGCACACGGGCGCCACAAGGGCTAGAGACGCCTCTGATCCACTGAGACACAATGAGCGATTAGACCAACATTACACGAGTTATTGTTGGTCTAAATAAGTCATTGACATGCACCACGTGTACTACACGTGCCTACTTGTCAGTCTAAATAACCATAAATAATACTTACTCAGTAAGGTTATACATAGGTAACACTAAAAGTTTCCGGAACTGGCCACTTACATAAACAATATTTAAAAATTTATTGCAACATTTGAAAATAGAACTCTTTGGCTGTAGAATGCAGTTTGTTTCATCTGACTGTCTTTTGTTTTTACCTTGTAGCGCCATTTAAAAAATTGTGTGTCTGCATCAACATGGATTTAACTCGGAATTATTTTCGTAGTATGATTTTCTACGATTTTAAGTGTAATTTGACAGCTCAACAGAGCATCGCTCGGCTTGAAACAGCTTTTGGCAATGAAACACCATGCAAGACGACTGTTTATAGCTGATTTGCAGAATTCAAGCGTGGTCGTACCAATCTCAGTGACGAATCTCGCGATGGTCGGCCGTCCACCGCTGTGACCAACAAAAACATCGATGCTGTGCGCCGTATGATTGAAACAGACAGGCATGTGACCTACCATGAAATTCGCGCATCCTTGGAAATAGGCATGAGTCAAATACAATCAATCCTACACAAACATTTGGGTGTGAGAAAGCTGTGCTCGCGGTGGATCCCACACAACTTGACCGAGGCTCAAAAAACGGACCGCGTCACTTGGTGCAGTGCCATGCTTACCAGATTCAACGAAGGTGCGTCAAATTTGGTGTGGGACATAGTAACAGGTGACGAAACATGGATTTATTGCTACGATCCCAAAACAAAGCAGCAATCGAGCGTATGGGTCTTTCAAGATGAGCCGAAACCAACCAAAGTGGCGCGCGTGAAAAGTGCATCTAAGCGGATGATTGCTTCTTTTTTTAATAAAACTGGACACGTGGCTACTGTTGCTTTAGAGAATCGTCGTACCGTGAATAGTGACTGGTACACGACCATTTGTTTGCCGGAAGTTATTGACGAACTCCGTAAAAATAACCGTAAACGCCGTATCATCCTGCACCACGACAATGCTAGTTCTCACACGGCCAGACAGACAAACGACTTTTTGAAGACGAAAAATGTAGAACTCATGAGTCATCCTGCATACAGTCCCGACCTGGCACCTTGTGACTTTTTTCTGTTCCCAAAAATTAAGAACCAATTACGCGGTCAACGATTTTCATCACCAGAAGAGGCTGTCGAGGAGTATGAAAAACACGTTTCAGAGGTCACCACAGGGGAGTGGCACAAAAGTTTTCAAAACTGGTTTGATCGAATGAAAAAGTGCATAGACGCCAAGGGAGATTATTTTGAAAAACAATAAATTAATTTTGTACCTTTAATAGTATTTTTTCATATTCATTCCGGAAACTTATAGTGCATCCCACGTAGTATAAATAACAAATACTATTCTATCTCCATAAAAACGGGCTGAAACGAAGCCCTCCAAAACTCAGTTCAACTCGGTTTACGACAGTCGCGGTCGCACCGCAGTTACGTACGAACGTTGTCACTGTGACGCTCCCGCGCATTTCCGTAAATTATGGCACGAAATTACAGAGTATGTTGTGCATTGTATGGTTGCTTAAGGTGGTAACGGAGGATCTCGGTGCAAAATGCACATCATAATATTGTTTTCCTTACTTTTGAATAAAAAGTATGCAATGAATGCGTTTTATAGCAATTCGCGCAAACTGCTTTCTAATAGTTTTGTTTGTTTATATTAATTATTCAATTTTATGCGTTACATTTTAGCTACATTACATTACAACTGTAAACACGCTTTAAAGTTTGTTAATGTAATGCAAACAAAATGTAATACGTTAAAGTTCGTAATTTTTGTGAAGACTTTATTATTAATAAACTATTTCCTCAAGTTCCTTTAAAACACATTTATTGCATACTTTTTATTCAAAAGTAAGGAAAACAATATTATGATGTGCATTTTGTACCGAGGTAAAAAGTTACCCCCTTAAATACAACTTTTATAGTAATTATATAGCCATTATCAAATACTTAAAGTCATTTGGCAGCCCTAGCGCGTGTATAGGCACCGAGCGGCCGTAGGTATTGATTTCAAGGACACCGCCTAGTTAAACTACTGTTGTTACCTTATACTGTGGTAAGGTGCTTTCTACTTATTACATTTTTTGATCTCATTATCAGCTTATAAGCAGCCAACCGCTGGCCCATCTATGTTATTCTGAGACTATCTGTACCAATAATAAAGTAAAAAACCGGCCAAGTGCGTGTCAGGCCACGTGCAGTGTAGGGTTCCGTAGTTGCCCAGTACATTTTATAAGTTGGTCTACTAATACAGATCGCGCCAATTTTCTAGTCCCATACATTTAAAAGAACGGCAAATACATTGTCGTGTTATGAGATGGTCATGAAATAACACCCAAGCGGGAAAGAAAACGGGGCAGAGTTAGAACAAACGCGGGAGGAGCCGCGAGCAAAGGCTAGTTCCAAATAAAACAGTCCATCCATCCATTAGTGTTTCGTCCACTGCTGGACATAGGCCTTTCCGGGATTTCGCCACTCTTGGCGGTCCTCCTGGAAGAAATGCCCATACTCACACACGCTGGGCAGGCGGCTTGGTGAGCGCAGTGCCGAAGCCCTTGCACCAGTGACGCAGCTGCCCGTCACCAGTCTGTTTTATATTATAATGCCCGGCAATTGGGGATGGATATACCGCCATCCATCGGTCCCAGGCAATGGTGGGCCGCCTGGTTTTGCCTGAGAGGGCAAAATATACATTATTATATAAATAACTTCGGGAGGATTTGCGAATTAAACAGTATTCCATTAATATAGTTTTTATTTTCATCTACCTACTTTATTTTACAATATTAACCTTTTATTTATCATAGGTAGTCTTGATTTCATTACAAATATTAGTTCTTAGATTAGTATCACGATATTCTCTTAAACCAATGTATCTGTTACATTTCTTCAAGCCATATAATAAACATTCAATTAAGTAATTAAATAATGCGCTCATAAGTATCTTTTTAATAAGCACGTAAAATAAAAATAAAACATCTATGAAATGATTTGCGGGAATAAAATTATTATTATACATCCTCGGAAACCAAATTTTCTGATAGGATTTTTTATTTAGGTAGCCTAGACATTTTTATACACATTTTCTATCTAAAATGCATCTATGTACAACATATTTTTCTTTACATATACGCTTACTTCTGCAATTATTCGGTAACTGAGAGAAAGGAAGACAAAAATATCGCTTAATGGTTTTCGGTAACATACTAATGTAATACAATTCAATTGGAAAATATTTATTTTAATATAAGGAATAAGTTGTATTTTTATTGTAATTAAAGAAAACTAACTAATAGTATAAGAGCTGGTGAAAATTACAATGTACAAACTTTTAGTAACCTCCTAGAAGCCAATAGACTGTTGCCTCTATGCCAACCTTAGGGTTTCTTGTTCACATTCCAAAGAACTACAACTATGGGAAAACTGGGCTTGCAAAAAGTTACTTCATTTTTATGCAAATAATTTTAATAGTCACCAGCTCTCATACATCTATGTAAATTAAAATTATTTGAAATGGAAGACATAACGATTCTGTTGTAATAAGGCACGAAGAATTCATCTCTTCTAGTTTAATTCTACTTAGTTAAATAATCTATTCACATTTTGTATTTATACCCCGATGTACTATTGGTAGATCGTTAAGTCAAGGGATGAAAACTACAAACTTAACAAAAGATGTTTAAACACACGGGCGAAGTGAGTGCGACAATAATACGAGGGTGAAATTAATAGTTTCATCTGAGTTAAGCACTCCGCTTTTCATCTCGAATAAAAGGAAAGTAAACATAAGACAGATCTTCATAGTATGGTCAACAAGACCGCAGGAACGCGTGGTAGCTATTATTCAAAGCGGGACTGGCAATTCAGTTTTTAAAATAACGGGGGTAAGGCTGTTTACTTGCATATTTTTAGTATTTCTACTAAGCAGAAAATGCCAGAAGCTTCGCTCTAAATTACTTTTTTTCGGCCATACATGTTGAACACACTTTTAAAATAAAGAGAATGACCTGCTTTCTAAGAAGGAGGTATGAAAAACACTACAATATTTAACATTTGTGTTTTGTGTTTGCTTAAATAATTTGTTTTGTCACTTACAATGTTCTTTTTGGCACTTTGCCTGAAATATTTATACCTTAAATTTTGCATTTATTTATATTTTAAATTTTGATTCTTGAATGTTATTCTTTTTTTTTACAGATTTATGGTTTATTGGTATTTACCAATAACAACTATCAATCTCTATCTCTTTCAAAGAACGAAACAAGCATACATGATACAAAAAATACTGGAACGGCAAATGTACATTTTGCACGAGCTACTCTTCACAGAGTTTTTTTCATATATTCCTGACAGTCACTATAACATTGTTCTTTGTAATATAAACTTAAATTATTTATTTATTAAATGGCACCCTAGAAATAAAAATTCATAATAAACCTAATTAAAATAATATATAGGACGAGTGCGTCCTCTATGTGTTTGAAATACTGCCTCAGATGTCATACACAAATATACATCTTATTCAACTAAATTAAAACTCAAATAGTTATGTAACTAAAAGGAAGACCTAATAAATTACAAATTGTATTATGGCCGAAATAACGCTGCGTTTGAGAAACCTGTTCAAACGATTAAAATTACTATCACACAAGATACTGGCCAAACAGTAGTTTTAATAAACCATCGATTCACAAGTTAACTAGGAACTTTTAAACACATTCTCGCACACACTACTCACTAATATCACAGAGTCCAATCAGCGGTAAGGGTAAGATACCGAATGTCACCACGGTCTCCAGGGCTTCTCTTCAGGTTCCCGTCTGGTGACCAGCGCTAGAGGCACAGGGTCATCCGTCGGGGGTAGCGGCGAGCCCCAGCCTGAGCTGCCCGGGGAGAAACACCGGGGTTCTGACGTCGTCGATGAGGAAGAGGCACGGGGGGAGAGGGGAACTAGAGTGGGGGGCGTTCCTAACG
Organism: Ypsolopha scabrella; assembly: GCA_910592155.1. NCBI lineage: Eukaryota > Metazoa > Arthropoda > Insecta > Lepidoptera > Ypsolophidae > Ypsolopha > Ypsolopha scabrella. The sequence goes on along the minus strand of OU342975.1, from coordinate 17,903,269 downwards.
AGTTGGTGCTGACACCAGCAGGCAGAACCAGGGCGATGTCACCGTTGGCTAGTCTAGTGGGGACCAGGCGGACTCCAGAACCGGGACCAGCTGTTGAAAAAGACCTGTAGTTAGAAATCTGATATCACCAATAAATTCTTAAATACGTGGAAGACGATTTCTATAGAACGTACCAGAGATAAAGATGGTCGACTGCGGAGACTGAGCAGCAATGTCTTCTGTATCAGATGGCGGCGTGGGAGCTCCGGCTGGCCTGGTATTGGCGGTTGGGCTGTTCACCGACAACTCCAGGTGCCTAACCAGCCGTCGCTTCAATCCTGACTCCAGGCCCGGGAACCTGGCCACTTCTGACACGCAGTGTCTGTACCCAGCGCGGAATCGGTCAGGAGAAGACGCGCCTTCAGATCGAAGACTTTCCAAGTGCTTAACTGTCATTTCTAGTATGTCAGCTTTCTCGAGCTTTGAATGTCTTGCTGGCTGGAAACAAAATTAAAAGTAAGTTCTAAAGTCCCCAAGAGCTATTTATTAGGAGATGATGAATGAGACAATTTGACACTTACATCTTTCTTCATGGCGTCCAATATAAGCGCCTTCAATTCATTGAGGCAGTTGTTGATACGTGCCCGTCGCCTCTTCTCCATTATCGGTTTATTACTCTGCAACAAAACAAAATAAACATTATCGCGTTTGTAATAAATCACATTTCTTACTGACACACCCAAAACGGAAAACCTCATCTCTGATACTTTAATGACTCTTTCTTTAGTCAAAGTATTTTAATGATTGGCTCTGCATTAACGTGCTATCGATCAATCAATACGTAGTTGGTTCGTTTTCAACTCAGATCAATGCCATTCAAAGTGTGTTGAAAAGTAGTCAATTATACCATGCCATAAACGGTACGTTCCTCTTCCCAATATGGTAATGGCGGGTAGCAGCAACCGATATATTCAAACAAACCTACATAGCACTTATCTACAAACTAAAATAATTGAAACAGAATATAATGTCGGAGAGGCCTCACTTCGCAGAGACTACGCGCCTACGCCGCGTCGTAGCACCTAAAAGCGCTACAATGTTCTAACTAAAGTCGTTTGCAATAGAATCCAACAATAATGTAAACAAATATGGCGGACTGACATTGACAGCGTATTGTTTATGCCCATAGTGATGTCATAGTGTTCTAATTTAATTTTAATTAAATTTATTTTTCTAATTATTTTAATTTTAAGTCATAGACTATGGCCCATAGTAGGATAGGTACTAAAATAAAACTGACTAAATAGATTAAATATATAAGCCATAGACTATAAAATAAAACTGATTATATATAAAAAAAGTGTTTATTAAAACAAATTTAAATCTTCGTCTTCGTCATCATCACTATCAGAAGTGTCGCCGGTGACCGTAATTATAAATGGAACCACTGTGTCATCGCTTGCCGTGTCTAAAATGCCGTCGAGCTTTTTCATTTCTTCCTCTTCCTTTAGGACGTGACTTACGCATTTCGACCATTGTTCGGCTCCGATTCTCGCCAACCCTTCGTTCAATAAAGTTTTTATTTCCGCCATTTTAAAAGATTTGTTATTTCTCCCAACATACGACTTAACCTGTGCCCAAATGAGCTCAATTGGGTTGAGTTCGCAGTGGTAGGGAGGAAGGCGATAGATCTAAATCATTCTTACCTCCTGATTACTCCTCGAGAAAAAATACCAGTCGTATGCTATATCAAAGTCCATGATGCCGTGCAAAGGTCGTCGTTCCAAGAAAAATATGTCCAGCCAAATCGTAAAGCAAAACAAAAGTCCAAAATGAGAATGCAAAGTCGTAGAAATCGGAAACAGAAAACACTAATGCACAGCGAACCCACAGAACAGTGAATGACTGTGAATGACAATTCTAACAAAATGGCCACCTGTCAATTTTTAAAAACTAACCATTATTTTTATGGCTTAGGATACAATCCGTTTTGGTTAATTATATTAAGCTCTTGAAAAAAAAAATTTATTGTATCCAAATAATATTAAATTAAAATAATTTATTAAAAAATTAAAAATAAAAGATAACTTCAGATTACGAACAACACTAACTTTTCAATGACTTATAGAGTTCGATGAGTAAAAAACTAAGATGACAGCTTGTCAAATACTTCGAAATTTTTACGTTGCAAATGTTTTAACAAATTTAACTTATAAATACAAGTTAAATCGTGTTGAAGATAATGTGAAAACAATGGTGCGTTCGTTGAAATCAGACTATGTTCATAATTGATCGTCAAATGTATGTGATTACGGAGTAATCGTGACAATTTGGTTTGTTGACATGATTGTTGGATTCTATTGCAAACGACTTTAGTTTGACGCACGAATCAACCGTGTCATTTTCGAAGGCTTTATTTTCATAACAATAGAGAGTACAATAGCTTACGTCGCTCCACATAAACTATCGCTAGATAGACCCGCACCGCGCCGCATGCTCAGTGTCATGTCATCGTATAATTTGCATACGGAGTGACACGTGCGGCGACGTGCGCGCGCGCAGGTGGAGGCTTATCCCGACCACAAACTATAGCCAATTGATTACGGACTTGTTGATTATTTCCTTATTTCTTTATGTTAAATTGTTATTGCAATGTCAAGATCCTACGACTCGCTTTTTTATTAATTTGCATTGGTATATTGTTTTCACGGTGATCTCACGTTAATTTTGTTAATTAACCAATAATAAATCCTGATTCAATAAACACCATAGAAATTCTGTTAAAAGATATGTTCGCCCAATTGCAAACAAATCTAAAACGCGTGAAAAAAACGTGAACAAAAAGGTGGCAATAATCCCGTGTCGTTCTAAGCAGCGCGTGCGGCTTCAAGGTGAAGGTCGTCGCTGATTGGTCGACGTGACGGCGCGTCACGCGTCGCGACACCCACGTGATGCGTGATGTCACGCAACGATAAATGTGATAATTACACAGCCAAGCCGTTTGCTGAAAGTTACACAACACGCGGCGCGACAAATAGTTAAATAGGAAAACTGGCGCCTATCCTATCAATATTGTTGTCTAGGATAATTTCGAACAGCTGTGGGGGCTTATTAATACACATATCTTTGTTTCAGAGAAGTAGCTGAAAATTCCGATAGACTTTAGTAATTATTATCAAAAATAAAATCTGGATAAATCTATGTTTTATTTCATCATGTATGTATGTGTAAACCGCTTTTGAATAAATAATGGAACGGTTGCTCATTAAAATTTTAAGGCCATGTTGATGTTGAGAATTGTGAAGCCAATATTATCCGCAGTTTCCATAAGCAATAACATAGCGTGATCGCAATCACTCGCTCCCGCAATAAATATCGAAGACATAAATGTAACTTCGGAACGAGAACGACACGTATCGAATTATCGGGACTTTTTATTGGTCGATAAAATGTCGACATGTAAGGATAAAGTCCGATTCAAACAACGACCCCGTTGCGGACATTCGCAATGTTAATGGCTTAATCAGCATTTGTTCTGATATTTAACGTTACTTTTGTCACTGTAAACAAGAAGCACACGCAAGTAGGCAATTTGTAATCGAAAATAATGTCGTAGTATGAATGTCTTAAATATTACTCGTATTTGCAAAGAGCAAAGCGTAGCAAAGCAAGTCAATCCCGTATTTTGTGAACAAATTTCTATAGAACATTTTAGGCTTGCTTTGAAATGGAAAACGTTGACACGGCGTGAAAGCAAGTAGTAACAATAACTAAGAAACTAAATACCAGTATTTTAGCATTTCGAGTGCTTCTATCCCAGTATTCCCACAATTATTATAAATACGAAAGTTTGGATGTATAGATGGATGGATGTTTGTTACTCTTTCACGCCGTAGCTACTGAACCGATTGGGCTGAAATTTTGCATGAATGTAGTTCTCGGCCCGGAATAGGACATAGGCTACTTTTTTCCCACAAATTAGTTCCCAAGGGATGAAAAGTGTCAGCCTTTCACGCCATGCTTACGAAACCGATTAGGCTGAAATTTTGCATAAAAGTTCCCATGGGATGAAAATGTGGTATCTAGTTTCTATAGAAAAGTGATGTGTCACCTTTTCACCGCCGTACCTATTGAACCGATTGGGCTGAAATAAAGATCTAGAATAGGACAAAAACTACTTTTTATCCTATAAATCAGTTCCCATAAAAAGGCTATATAAGAGACATACAAAATGGGAAACACAGAGGTGCATAACACACACATTACAGCAGCTATGTTTACTGTAGCTAACAGTCCGAAAAATATTGTCAGATTTTATAGGAGTACACAAAAACTAATTCAACGTGGGTGAAGCCGCGGGCAACAGCTAGTACTAGGTAGAGTACATTTACCTAAACTTCTTGAAACGTGGTGACAAAATGGAGACTTCCTTAGGACATTTTTTTTTATTTGGTTAACAATAGGTCTGAGTTGATTGATATAATGTTTTCGGTGTAGTAAAGTAACTATACAGGGTGTAAATGCAAAGTCAAGAATCCCTCTAGGGTATGAAAGTATACACGGTTTTGATGTCATTACGAGGAAAAAATATATACCTTGAATTTTCACCAAAAATTCCATCATTTTTCTAAGCTATGGCTACGCAGCTCACCGGCCTCCCCACACACCTAATTGCACCCCGGAACCCGCACCCCTCATCCGAGTGGCCAGCGACCGTGAGGGTGTCCACGCGATTAGTGTATTTTGAGTAAAGAAAATCGTCTTATTATGAGTGTACTGGTACTTTATTTAGAGATCCCAGTATTTAAAATAATATCTTTACCAATCACACTAATACACTCTTAAAGGATTCTTGCCTTTGCTTTTACACCCGGTATAGGCTTCCATTGGACACGGAGTAGCTGTTAGCATCCTCAAAGTCTGTAAAGCATGAAAAGCACAATAAGCGTTCCACCAAAGGAGATGGTAATACATCTCTTAAAAACACACTCCTTAAAATATATCCTCGTGAAAGATTTATCTCGGCTCAGTCAGAGACACTTGAAAAAATTGAAATTTTTTGCCGGAACACTAGTTTATATTATCTGTGCCGGAACTAATAAAAATATATAAGGTGCCTTTCGTTTATGTAGCCAAATTCATACTGGAGACTCGGTAAGTGGTCAGGACCGAGGTTCCATGACTCTTTCTGTGAAGTCCTGTACTAATTGGGTCGAGGTTGTTCCTGAACAAGTATAGGGGTAAAAAAAATATTGTTCGTATTCCGCAAACAGGGTCATTGAACTTTGGGCCTGATCACTTACCGAGTATCGCACTGAATTTATACTCGTACAAATACGTTTTCATCTGTGTTTTATGCCGTTAGTTCTATTATTTTAAAGACTTTTCTAGATACCGCATTTAACAGAACAATAAAAACCATTATTAATTATTAACAACGAGGTATATTTAGTCGTAGATTTTATCGTCGAAAACATACATAACCGCTTATCTAAGGATACGTTCGCACTTGAAATGACGTCACAGTAAATAGTTCAATACCCATTAAAGGTTATTTTGGAAGTTCATTTTTATCTGTTTTTGGTGAATAGCAACCATTGTTGGCAACCGATTCAAAGATTACGTTATAGACCCGCTGGCGACTAAAATTAACGTTTGCATTTCCACGCGTATATTAACAGTTAAATATTAAACCTTAATTTATGGTCATAAGGTTAAAAGTCGCATTTAAAAGATACGTGAGTATGGAAAATAGCCGCCCGCCGCCGTCTGGAACTCCGGGAAATATCGGGAAAACCAGCAGAGCATTTCTCCTCGCTCTGATAAGCTGAAGTGAACTGTATTTTCCTAGAAATAAAGATGTAAATAGAAAGGTTTTCAATTAGCTAGTTGATAGAGGAGAGTCGAATGCGGTCTGGCACGTGGCTAGTGGCCGTCGCGTGTAAACGTCTACCTATAGCTAGGTACAGGTATGTAGATGGTTATGTAAATAGTCACGTTGTGTAGAATGGGACCATTGTCTCGTAAAACAAACAAAAATATAAAGTTATAGAGTGGTTCATCGAAACTGCGGACGGCTTCGGGGAACCAACAACCCTCCATAGTATCATAACTATACTAAAGGTACATGATGTTTTTATTTATACAAAACCAGCGAACGAAACAAATAAAACCAAAAATAAATAATAGTCTACATTTGAAATAACAAATGTAGTAGAAATTGATGTAATTATGACGTCATAGCAAGTTTAAATCATTAAACAGTTTTTTTTTACCAGTATGAGATGAGACTATAATATATAAGGTGACTTTAATTTATGCAGCCAAACTCATACTGGAGGCTTGGTAAGTGACCAGTAACATGGATCGATAACACTTTTTGATAATTTCGCAAAACAAAATCTTGACGTCCCATAGTAATGGACTCGGAGTTGGGCTTCCGTTTGTAGGGAACACGAAAGGAATAATTTACGAATTGCACAGAAAGGGTCATCGAACCTTGGTACTGAGCACTTACCGAGTCTTCAGTAAGAATTTAGCTGTGCAAACTAAAGTCAACTTATAATAAAGTTGTAAAAAGGTGGTTGAATATTTTTTAATGATTGATAAATTGTGCAAAATTTTCTATTATTTTGTATTGTACTGAGGCCAACACAAATTTTTTGTAATTTTTGTCTGTCTGTTCAGTTTTAACTCGAGAACCACCCAACGGAGTTAGATGCGGTTTTCTTTATCATCATGGTCAACATATAGACAAAATAACCGACAAGCCGAAAACTGTATTAGGAAGCCGTGAGCAAACTGTGTACAGCTATCAGAGGCGAAGGGAAGCCGGACAAAAATCGCCTTACTCAGAAAAGTGACCAAGGAAAACATTTAAAAAAATTGTACTCCCTGACAGCCAAGTGTTTTTGTCATATCGAGATTTATGGAAATGTTTGACAAAGCGAAGGATGCCATTTCCTGAACAAGCCGATGGGAATCGTGTTATATGGACCCTTCGCCACTGACAGCTATAGTGAGAAATATTGCGACTTCGTGTTTTGTCGGCTAAGTTCGTTTTATCCTTATGTTTTTGGCAAGTCCATAAAATTTAGTATTAAGTTGTCATAAGACGTCATTAAATAAATACGATTATTCATAGATTTCGGGAATGCCGAAGTCGCAATATTTCTCACTAGACCTGTACTTAGTGTGTTCGTTAAAAAACCCTAACAAGATTAATAAAAAAATCAGACTAGAGAGCCAACACAATAATTTAAAGTTAGAACTTCCAAGTTTATACAATAGATGGCGCTGTACGTTTCTGAATCGCGGTATAGAAGTTTTCTCCGCTAAAAGTGCATCATATCTGTGGAATAAAATAAAGTGAGATGTCGTGGTAGGGGGTCTTTCATTTAGACCAGCATTTTTGGTCCCTCGATCGGATTACAGTTTCAGTACAACTGTTTCGGGTACACCTGAAATAGAGTACAAACAAAGTGTCTCTCAATATCCTTTTTTGCCAACTCCGCAATAAACTGCCACTGGCCATTTCTCGGATAACCATGCCATGGTAAAATTGCCATATTCATACAAAAGTTCCTTGAAATAATCAATTTTGAGAGCTTGTTCCTATGTTTGCGTACGAGTAAGGTACTTTTCGTAAGGTGGTAGAGCTAATGCCGGGCTCGACTGTGGAAGTACCACCATCTTACTCGGAAATCCTCCCGAAGTTATTAATGACAGCTCTCAGGCAAAAAAACCAGGCCGCCCACCATTGCCTGGGACCGATGGATGGCGGTATATCCATCCCCAATTGCCGGGCCTTATATAAATCAGACTGGTGACGGGCAGCGGCGTCACTGGTACAAGGGTTTCGGCACCGCGCTCACCAACCCGCCTGCCCAGCGTGTGTGAGTATGGGCATTTCTTCCAGGAGGACCGCCAAGAGTGGCGAAATCCTGGAAAGGCATGTCCAGCAGTGGACGAAACAGGCTGATGGATGGAAGGTACTGGATATTCTACCGTATGCCGTCTTTCCAAGGTTATAATGGGGTCTATTCGTTTGGTGTAACATGGCAACTTATTTGACAGAACTTTTAAGCATTCTGTCTTTTTCTTTCTGTATCGAAAAGACAAGGTCAGGACGCTTAAAATAAGGTTAGTTCTAACAAATAAGTGAAGCCGTGTAACACCGAATCGACGCGCGATGCCATTGTTCTACGTTACCGACTATTGCCGTATATATTTAGCAACACTGGAAGGAAGTGCAGCCAGGGTCAAAACTAATTGTTCAAAGTTCAAAACAATTCAATATTATGCACACACATAATAATTATGTTAATTCCGTGTGCTATGCTTATGACTACATTCATACAGGTACTAAAACTATTCTAACTCGCGTTTTATTCATATTAAAACGGTCTGCTTGAAAATACGTTAAGTTAACAGCACATTGAATGTTGAATGTTTCATCGTTTTTTTTTTTCGGTATGACAGAACTATTCCATAGTCAGGCCTTTGGTCTAGCCATATTTAGAACTAAATTCAGAATTTACAGACGCACAACCGCGCTTGACACGGCTTTGGTCCCTTTTAAAATTCATTTTAAGCCATTGATAATTTAATTTCTAAAATAATATTATGTGTCATAATTTCACTCTTCAATATTAATATTTCGGCCGCTCTATACAAGATGACTTGCATTCTCCTGCATGCAATAAAATCTCAAAGATAGGCCTAAACTATGATCCAATTAATCCATCCATCCATCCATCAGCCTGTTTCGTCCACTGCTGGGCATAGGCCTTTCCAGGATTTCGCCTCTCTAGGCGCTCCTCCTGAAAGATTTGCCCATACTCACACACGCTGGGCAGAAGGTTGGTGAGCGCGGTGCCAAACCCCTCGCATCAGTGACGCCGCTGCCCGTCACCCGTCTGTTTTATATAAGGCCCGGCAATTAGGAATGGATATACCGCCATCCATCGGTCCCAGGCAATGGTGGACCGCCTGGTTTTGCCTGAGAGCTGTTCTCTTACTCTGCCCCGAATAACTTCGGGAGGATTTGCGAGTAAGGTGGTGGTACTTCCACAGTCGAGCCCGGCATCAGCTCTACCACCTCATTAATATCAATTAATATTTGATTTAATTTATATTAGGTTTTGGACAATGAAACTTAAACTAAAATAAACGTCGTACTAAATGTGATATAAAGCGGCCGTTATATTAAACACCCATCCCTCTTATTCCAAAACAATACATAAAAACACCTCGAAATAGCAAGTTTTCTGAGCGGCCCGCTTCCTTTGGGCAGGATAGAGAAATGAAATCAGGACAGATTTCTCTAAATAGCTCGCCTTAATAGACATTTATAGGTTTCAGCTTTTTCTGCAGGCATGACGTATAATAGTTTTAATTTAACCGCAGCTATGTTTTGACGGCACGTGCCATTCAGCGCCACAGCCTCCCCTCCCGCGCGTCGCCACCCACCGCCCTCTCAAGTAGCTCTCGAGTTTCAGTTAACACGCCATGATGAATTGCTTATACAAGCGACTGCATAAGTGTACGGTTATCCAAACAGCTTCTGAAATGGTGTTCCAAACTTCTAACTACATACAGTTTCATGAAAGAAGGTTGAATGATACTCGTAAGTTGAAATAGCAAAAAACGCGGGAGATTTACGAAATTATTTGTTACAGTAATTAGTATTTATAAAATATTTACACAAGATGGTACATAAGAATTAACATTTTTCCTCTTTTTAAGCATTTTTCCTTTTTGTGATTATAAAACCGGTAGGAATACCTACACAGTCTACTAATTACTGAAATACCAGAAAATCAAAACCCTCGAAAAGCAAACGGTGGAGTAAAATAAATAAATAAAATGGCTGACTTTTAACCTAACCCCAATAATTCAGTAGTTTGTGAAAGAATACAAATTAGTTTTATTAAAACCATTCATAATTATTTTTATAGCACACCGTGCGTAAAATGACCGCTTTACGCACGCTGCGCTTGCGTAAAGTCGGCATTTTCCCCACTTGTGCTATAAAATATTATACGATACTCGTGCGAGAAACTTTTTCTCGACTCGTGTGATTGCAGCGTCAGAAAACGTTTCATCGCTCTCGTATCGTAATGTACTATTTAAACTTTAAAGTTTTAAAGCACTTTGAAGATTTTCGTAAAATCCAAAGAAATCGTAGTCACCCGTAGAGCTAAAATAATTAGATCGCGCGAAGTTATTTATATTATTGATCCCACTATGTTGTGCTATTTTCAACTTTTTCCATATGGGAATGGCTGGGATAACCATAAATTTTATTTCCAAGTAACATTTTTTAATAATATTTTGACTTTTAATTTTAATTGTTTTTACATTTAAAATGTGTTCTACTAACGTTTCTTGTTAACCTCTAAAATTATCAGGGTTTGTTTAAAATTCACCCTGTATAATAATCAAACCCATTTAAATGCACTCGAGTTTCATTTATATAACTCAGACTGCGATAATATTATCTATCTGCCTATTATCGTCAGTCGTCAGATCACTTTTTAAGCCCTACAGAGGACTGGGCTAAGGGCCAGAATTGTCTGAACGTATCTTTCAGTGATACTCCATACGTAAGTATGGGCTATAGATGCGCGCCTCCTGCACACGCGTTGGATGGCGCAAATTGATTATGTTTCTCTAGATAAAGCTGAAAACATGTATTCGCAATTACTTGTGATTAATTAAACGCCACGCGTCTGAATAATGGTTCCGGATTACGAGAGTTACGGAATGTGTGACAAATACGCACGAGCTAGATAATTGCTTGGAGACACGTACGAGTAGTTCTTTGCGCAATCACTCTACATAGATTCTAGAGTGAGTTTTCACATCTCAAAGTAACATCGGAGTACATGAATCTACTGAATGTTAATTATGAAGTTTAAAACTGAGGAAAAATGCCCCTAAAATAGACTCAATTTGTGACAAGAATTAAGCATATACATCGCACAAATTAAAGGCACATTATTATTTATGGCTGTATATATTTTTTTATATCTTATTTTTTATAGGCAGTTTTTTAGGGGTTCGCCATTGTTTGGGAAATTTCACAGGGGTACGTGGGGCTATAAGTTTGAGAAAGCCTGCTCTAGAATATGCAAATAAAGCAGGGTTCGAGGACATATATCAACGGATGTATATTATGATATATATCGTAATACATATCATGGTTTTTAACTTAGATATATATCCAAAATATGAATTTTATAGCGGTTGAAAATGAAATCTCTAGCAAGGGAAACTGTTCTATGTTAAAAATAAAAAATGCATTTTTTTGTTACTTTTGTCATGATTCATATTTTTAAAAAAAGATATCGACCGCCAAAGAAGCACTAATACTGCGGTAACAGAGACAAAAAGGAGCGTTTTAGTAATTCGCACACTCTTCTAAACGATTAATTCATAATTTAATCAGGAAGTGTATATTCATTAATACTAACAAAAAAGTAGATAGTAAAAAGGTCGTGTCTATACATTCAATATTTTTGCGAAATTTTAAATGAAATGGATTATTAGTATTGTGAGGCAAAGACCACAATTTTTAGATTTTTTTCTCTCTGTATGAATGTATATTCCGTTTTAACTCATGATACACTCAACGGATTTGGATGCGGTTTTTATTATTATCATTTCAGTGACCCTGGTTAACATATAGGATATAAGGGGTGCTCATAAAACAACTCCCTAGCCGAAAACGAGGTAGAGATTGAATAAACGCGGACGGAGCTGCGGGCAAAGGCTAGTGACGTTATAAAATTGTAATAAATAATGTTTATTTAATTAACCACAATTTACGACCATACCTTATAAACCATTTAACTGTACATACATACGAACACTAGCATGAAAGGCTATGATATTGGTAGTTCTTATTGCCCCTTCATAACTATTAAAATCGTTTACAAGTAGGAAGCTAGAACTGCAGTGGACTATCCATACATATTATTATGTATGTATGCATGATCGAGTAAGAACGATTATCGACTCGTGCGTCAATACGTACAAAACCACGCAGGCTAGAGATCTAATCATTTACGAGCCGGAAACAAAAATAAATTAAAATAACAACATAGGATGCTTTAACAACTCTGTGAACACGCAGCACCGATAAGCTATCTCTGACAATGCAACTAGTGACGTAGAAAACAACACACCTCACAGATAGTGATATTTATTATTTATATTTTCCTGTGTAGTTTGTGCGTTAGTTCATTAAAGCGTTAGAAATCCTTCATCAATGTTAAGTCCATGCAGTTTACGTTAGTACATTTTATTTTTACTGTGACAATCCATTTTGTATTTTTTGCCCCCTTATTGTGCCGCCTCTTTACTGTAGACTTAGGTCATATAATTATATTACAGAACTCTTTGGGTTCGTTATTGTTTGGCAATCGGTAATCTTTATGAACATTGGTACGTCGTATTGATAGATTTATCGAAATATTCGATGTTACTTGTAAATTTGCATGAGGCCGTTATAGCATACAATTGTTTTTTTTTTCTTTTTACCATTCATGTAGTGTTTTCTTTTTTTTTTTTTTTCGTCCAGCCCTCTCTTACTCTCTATGACCGTATAGCCATTAAAGTGTCGCATCAAAGTTGATGGTCCTGTAACAGGCCTTTGGCTCATTAGGGCTATCACAGTCGATACATTCGTCCCTGTTGGCCCAAAAACGAGTGCTCTTTTTTAAACACGAATGCATGTCATTTCTTTTTCCATTAATAAATAAATACAAATACAATTCTAAAAATGAAATGAAGTGTAGAGAAAAGACAAAGGAACGAGCAGAGTTCTGGTGCGGATAGATTCTTTATGTCCCCTGGTGTACATGTAAGAGTCTAAGATATTTAAATAAATACTATACAAGTGAAGAAAACGTTTAATTCCATATCCCCGGTACTACAGTCCACTATAAAAAGTCTTAAATACCCTTTTCCGTTTTTTTGTTAGATACATTAAATGTAATTATAGTTAGTTGAGTCCTCATCGCCAACATCTCTCCGTATACAAATAAACGTTGCATGTATTGCAGTAACGAACGGTTTCAGGAATTCCCGAAATACGCCGGAGCGAATGGGCGGGCGGACCGGCAGGGGCGTTACTATGACGTCACTCTTTTAGCGAAGATAATCTGATACCCGCTTCTAGCTAGGAAATTGACTAGGCGTTCTTTCTGTGCTACTTAGAATTAGGAGAAACATTATTAACCCTCTCAATTCTCATTACCGCTATAACAATACCAAAACTAGAGTAGTAACTGGAATATACTGTACTTTTTTGGTGACGTCAGAAATTCATATATATTACGTAAATAAAAGGTTAGAGCTTGACCGGGTCGTCTTGGAAGGAAGTTCGTTACAATTATTTGACCTAATTGGCTTTATTCTCAAAAATAAGAAATTAATTGAATTTAATGAAATGAAAATCTTATAAAAACAAATGTTACAGACAGACAGCTACATGTTCACATACATGAAATCAAAAACATCCAAAATAGAAGAAAGAATATGACTTGATTGATGAATATGGAAGGAAGTAAAGTTCGTAGCAGTTGAAGATCAGTAGTTTTCTACCTATCTCGAGTAGACAGGAGCTAAGCATTAAAATTGATGTGAAATGAATGAGTATATACGCTATACGGTACCTTATACAGTTATAACATACGTAATTAATTTCATTTGAACGAGTCACTCGGTCCAAAATTATGCGGACATGTTAAGAAAAGGTAACTGAAACAGTTCACGCAATCTTCGACGAATAATCTGTTTTATTTTTTGTGAAGTAACTGTATAACATGTTAATATCTGTCAACGACACAACGTCAATTTCCTACAAGTAGAGCAGAGGTGAAATTTGTGTAAGAGAACTGTATTCATATGACGACTTAAAACATACGATTTCGATTATCAAACGGCTATTCGGCTAAGCAAATTAGCCCGGTTGACAGTTAAAACCGTACGTTAATCAATAAGAATTTCTTACACGTGGAGATACAAGAGATAGTGGCTTGCAAGAACAGTAAGGTGACGAACGCGCGTCTGGAGCAGCTAGGTGTGTGGCTGGCGCTGCCGGCGCGTAGTTAGGAATAGGCCGGCGCGGTGCCAGTTGGCAGCCGGCGGAGGTTGGCGCACGCCGGCGTCTCGTCGCGTGCCAATCGTCGGCGCGTGGGAGACGCGAGCTTCCGTGGGTCACGCCATCAACACCGCCGGCGAACGAAGCGCTAGATGCGGTAACCGACAACTACAGCTGCGTTCCACAGCTTGAGATTTATTATGAATTATAATGTATCAGTGCCAAACGGGTAACCGCCGCGGAACCATGTTTGCCTTCGAAGAACTGTAACTAGTCAAGCGAAATCTGACTAATGGTTACTATCCGTTTCAGATGCTATTGGGATAGGACCTTGTCATACTTGAACTATGTGCATCTCACTCACCCACGCACTTCCTTCAACGTTGCTAACGCACACAGACATCAGAGGTGCAATTGTGTAAGCCAATCATATTCAAATGGATTGTCATTATGGCTATTCGGCAAAGCAAATTAGCCCGATTGACAATTGAAATCGTACATTTTTGGCTGTCAAATGATTACAATTGTCTTGTTTTGCTGTTGACAATCAAAAATGTACGATTTCAATTGTCAAACGGGCTTATTTGCTTAGCCGAATAGTCATATGACAATCGAATTTGAATACGATCGCCTTGCACAATTGCACCTCAGGTATGACAAGGTCCTTGAAATGGACAGTACATCGTGAGTAGCCGTTGGTATTAATTATGCGAGTGAATAATTTCTCTAACTCAAATACTTCGAAGAAACTTAGCAAGATCTTATGATCAATCACACACACCTCATTATTTACACAATAGACTTCTGTGTATCATTGTTGCCTTTCATCTGATATCTCTGGTACGAGTACAATCTGTCTCCGAGGCCTAAACCCACGCGTCCATTAAGATTAATTACGCCCTCAGCTGATACCTATTAAGGGCCACATACCAAGCAAGGTGCCTCATCAATCCTACGCCACATCCACGCCGAGCTCCGGGGAGCATGACGCGGCGCGTGGGCGTTTCACACGCTCTCTCTAATCTCTCATAGCGGCGGCGATGTTTATCATTCTATGATCGATAGTCGGCAGTCCGATCCTTAATAACGTCTGACTCACGTGGACGCACGTGACGGGAGATGACGTACGTCCGCTGCGTTTTATAATTATGTGGGTATCTGTCGGTAAGTGAGCCGCTTTATTTGCGTGGCGATTGTGAGGTTGTGCGCAGTAGGTAATCGAGGATGTGTACTGTATTTGCATTTTGCGTGTCTGTGTGCCCATTTCCTATTAGATACTTATCCTAAAGAGGGCATTTACCGTCCCTTACATGGGCATACGTCAATGTATTATGTTTGCCGCGGTCACATATTTTTTTCATACAAAAGTTGTCAGCACGAACAGCATTAAGCTTTGCTACCTTAAGGGATTCTGTTGACGAAATTCTTAAAATCGTACATTTCTAGAAAGGTTTACTTTATATTTGTACGAATCGTGCAAACAAGTGGCATAAATAACGCTTATCTCGTCTGCTCGCGCCACCGGTGGCGGTCGTGAAGATTTGATCAGCGCTGCTCTATTCACTGAATTTCAATGTGCTTCTCTACGGGATCACGTTTCTTGCTTTCAGGCTCTATCTATACGGAGAATGTCCTTAGGAAATACCTGTTGTTTAATTGTTTTGAAAATAAATAAATGTACTTATTTTTTTTGTTTGGATAACGTTAGCCTAGTGCGAGTATTACTTTTCAGCTACCTGAAATCGGTGGTTTTCCGCGAACATTTTTTAACGCAAGATCCAAACAAATATACTTCTGGACACATCTATTGGCCCACCTTGCATTTTCAGTTTCGTTTGGTCCTAGCTAAAAATTTATATTAGGTCAAGCAAAAAGTTTAAAACAATACGATCGAAAAAGATGATAAAATGGATCAGGTTTAAAACTGGATTAATAGTTTTTGTTCAATCTAGCAATCATATTTAGGTAGGGGCCATCGAAACCTAAACTCTAAGGTGGGCCAATAGATGTGTCCAGAAGTGTATTTAAAGTCATTACATTACTTAGGTACTATTTGTAAAGAAGACTTTCTATCTATAAATAAGGTGACTTTTATTTATACAGCCAAACTCATACTGGAGGCTTGGTAAGTGATCAGTAACCCGGACCGATAACACGTCTTGATAATTTCGCAAAATAAAATCTTGACATCCTATAGTAATAGTAATTGACTCGGGGCTTGCGTTTGTAAGGTGTTCCGTAAAGATTCATTTACGAATTTCAAAAAAGGGGTCATCGAACCTTGGTACTGAGCACTCGCCGAGTCATTAGTAAGAATTTGGCTAAGTCACCTTAAATATAATAAATAGATGAGGTAGCCTGTCTTCCCATCAACAGGTAGTCTACTCTTCGTTCGTTTAATCTAATAATCCTTCGACTTGAGTCAGCTCCGGGGGCGAGGCGTCTGTTCCCACGACAATTAGCTGATGACTGACATGACGACCAGACACCCACGCTTCATCAGCCTACGCCCTGACACTACGCGTTAGCTCTTCTCATCAACGAGTAGAGGTTATTTTACTTTGAACGGTGAGGATCTAGCCCACGTTAGGTCGGTGGCTGACTCAGAGGAGGTCTGCTCCCGGTCAATGATGATAGATAAATTATTTATTTGTGTTTTTAAAGCTGTAATGCCCATTTTTATCGCGTCAAAGCATTTTAATTTACTTATTCACTAAGTCGCATAGGCACGCTACAGTTTTAGTACAAAATTTGATAACCCGTTTCTTAGTTGTTTTTCGTTATAGACCAAAGCATAAATGGAAATGTAAATCAAAAATAATACTGTACCATACTAGCTCTGATCAGCTATATCCTATACCCTTAAGTTTTTCAAATTTACAGCCACGCAGTAGACTTTGTTTTTAGTTTATCTAAGAAATATATCAAAGGCAAAAACTACCTACGTAAATTAAACTTTTGAGTAGTAAGTATGAGTATAAAGTAGGTATCTTATTAATGTATATGGGGCCGTCCATATATTACGTCATTCTAAATTAGGGGGGGGGTTGGTCTGCGGATGACGGTAAATGATAGATGGAGGGGGTGTTTCGAAATTGACGTCATGGATGAATCGAGCCAAAACGAATATCGGGAGGATACGGAGATATTACCCGTGATCCAGAATTTAAAAGAATGGGTGAAAACTCCGTGGGAGTTATCCAAAGAAAAGTAAAAAATAAGTAGTTATATTATATCATTATATGATTATTGCCAAAGTAAAAATAATAAAAGGTGATTCTATAACCAAGTGTTTTAATCATATAATACCCTATTTTTCTCAAATCTGCAATGTTTTATTTTGTCAAACTAGTAATGACGTCAATTTTGGGAGAAGGGGGGGGGGGGTCATTAAGAAATGACGATAGGATGATTATAGGGGGGGGGGGTCTAAAATCTGAAAAAATCGATGACGTAATTTATGGACGGCCCTTATGTTTATTAACATGTAGTATAGTTAACTGAGTAATGAGAATAAGTAATATTATGTGTTCAAATACTGTTTTGTATATCATGGCACTACCCTCTACAACTTCTCCATTACCAAAGTCTAGCTGGTAGAAAATACTAAATGGTATTAAGCTCGCCTGTCTACAGAAATTTTATTTCAGTACAATAAAGTATTATATTGTTTACGAAATGTCCGTGTCATGATCTTCGTGAGTCACCTGTTAGTAGTCATCATGTTATTGAAAATGCGCTAACAGCATGTGCGTGCGCCGGTCATCAGCGGGTCGCGGCGCTTTTACACTGTGTACCCTCAGAATACACTGTATTCTGAGTGTGTACCTTGCATTTCTATTGCGTGGCACTTTCTGACACTCTTTACGCAGAGTAACATTCATCTGCAGCAATTGTAAAGGATTTTAACGGCTTCGACACCGAAATAGGAACTGCCAATAGGAGGCCTGTCATACTGATACTGGCGTCCTTACATAACAAATAGCAAATTAAATATGAATAAATGACGTAGATTTACGACACAAAATTGTATAAGACGTCCAAAAAACTACTATAATATAGGTAAATATCAATTACAAATATTGTTCGAAACAGGCTCAAAACGGCAACCATTAAATTCAGATAGAACAAAATTATAGAAAATGTCCGAGTATAAAGGTTTTTCATTATTTTAGTTTGCGTTGATGTCTTTTATAGGTCCCATTATTTACTTAGCTACGGCGTAGCAGCGTAGAGCCTTCTTAAGTCAGATAAGAGCTAATAACATTATTTACTTTAGTTAATAATACATTTTTATATATATGCTTCAAACAGTGTTTCCTATTTGTAAAAAAATATACTATTTATTTGTATTACGCTCGTAGTCGTAACGCGTAGCATTTCATCGTGTCTCCGCTACGATCTATTGCATTTTACTTTTAGTCAAGCCTACTATTCCTTTCATCGAACTAAATTAATTTACAACTCCGTATTTTTCTTCATTTGAATATCCTATTTTGTATAATACTACTTGCATATAATTCTACAATCTTAATCAATTTTTACTTATTTTAGTTTATAATATATTTATTTTTTATTCTTTCGTTTATTTCAGTTTTTAAATTATTTACTTTTAGTTTTGTTAAAATATATTCAAGTTTTCAAAAAAGGATTGAAATATATATTTTTATTAGGATAAATTTCTACATTAAAAACTCACCCTTCTGTTATCTCCAGCAGTCTTCTTCTGCTCGATCTGCACTGGAGGGTTCATGCTGTCATTCGCTACCACTACTGGGACAGGGTTGGAGGCGCTTTGCTGAACAGGACTGCCGCCGGTCACCATCTTCAGTAACACTTCAAATATCTCTATAGAGTCCGAACAGTCACTGCATTATCCTTTCAAAATTAAGTCCGATATTTTTACTCCACGAACGACCTTCGTAACGTAAATATCAAAGTCGTTACAACGTAGTAAAGATGTGGCTGGGAGCACGGTCGACGCGCGACTGACGTGTGTGCGCGGCGCGAGGCCGCCTCGGCCCGCGGGCACGCGTCGCGCGCTGCACGCGGCCTGCAGGCGGCGCGCGGCGTCCTTTCGCGTGCCTCCGACTTATTATTATTCAAATGCCCGCCGACGCTGACATCAGCAGCGCCACGCATTAGATGCAGTTCAACTCTACATGGACCTGTTGTCGAAAATATTTATACCCTAAAGGGAATAAATTTTATCTGCGATCTGCAAGGATAGACTTGAGGTAAAAGAGTCATATACCACAATGTGAATCTCCATTTGCGGCATTTCTCAAAAACTACTTAAACTTTATTAGGTGGAGATCTTGGAAAGAATTTGAAAAAGTATTGACAATCGACAACATTACAAAATAATAATTGGTGCAAAACTAAAAACCATTTCGAGACATGGGCTTTCTGAGCATAATATTTTATTTTCAGAATTTAGTCGTGATTAAATGAAGAGATATTTTCAAAAAACTAAAAATATGGTAAACACAGGATTTTAAAAACAATTTCCTTTGCTCTTAAGTTAATTTTGTTTAAAAAAAAAACAACTGTCATATCATGTGACAGTAGACATAAATATGCCAAGTTTTTTTTTTTTAAATAATCGATTGGCAATGAACATCGACTTTTGAAATCCTCAGATGTTACGTCCTTTTAGAATGAGTGAATAAGAAAACATTAAATTATGCAGGAAATACGTAAAATAAAACAAAATTAAAAATTACATAAGCTTGTTTTTTACGCAGCCTTTCAATATAGACATTAAAAACAAATGGTTAACTAATAGGTGGTAGAGCTGATGCTGGGCTCGACTGTGGAGGTACCACCATCTTACTCGCAAATCCTCCCGAAGTTATTCGGGGGAGAGTAAGAGAACAGCTCTCAGGCAAAACTAGGCGGCCCACCATTGCCTGGGACCGATGGATGGCGGTATATCCGTCCCCAATTGCCGAGTCTTATATAAAATGGACTGGTGACGGGCAGCGGCGTCACTGGTGCAACGGTTTCGGCACCGCGCTCACTAACCCGCCTGCCCAGCGTGTGTGAGTATGGGCATTTCTTCCAGGAGGACTTCCAAGAGTGGAGAAATCGTGGAAAGGCCTATGTCCAGCAGTGGACGAAACAGGCTGATGGATGGATGGATGGTTAACTAAAATGAAATGTTGTCGATTCTATATACTTTTATTAATATAAGAACTCCTGCTTTAATATACTTTGGAGAATTAAGAGAACAATAACATTATTAAACACTTTTTCACTTTTGAAGTTTGGCTACACTCTATCTATCCAACTATAAGTAGGTGTGTTTAAAAAAAAAACCTTATTTTCCCATATCATAAATTGCGTATCCGTCTTAGGAATGTGTGGAGTTCAGAATTATGCTCTTGTAGGTACCTATTGCACAGCGCATCTCGCTCAAAGGCGCCGCTCTATGCATATGCAAGGATTTCGTCATCTCACATCCACCGCCGACGCCACTGCAGCTATTGTCTTCCTTCCTTCACTAATCCCTGAATTTATGTATGATATGCCGAGGTTATTATCTGGAGAACTTTACACTTGCCGGCTTGGTTCTTGTTGGGGTTTTTTGGGATCATTCCTGTCCGTAGCAAGCACATCTCAAAAACTGCTCCGCCGAATGGTAGGTACAATGAGTACGAAACATTTATACGACCATTTTCGGAAATATTTATTGCTAATTGTTTTTTATTTGTAATGCTCGCTAACAATTTCCGTTATTTTATAGTTCTAAAGTCTTTCCAATGCAGAAAGAAATACGTGCACAACTACGCCTAACCAGCATTCTGATACCTATGTTTCTGCGAACAAAAAACGTCGCCTTCTCATTGATGCATCCGCAAGCACCGTTATTCCAGTTTCTTGGAATAATGCAGTGCCTCCCGATAAAAGATATTTGTTTGCTACAATTATTGGCCCAAATAAACAATTTTTTGGAACTACACATTCTCTTCCGCCGCCGCACCACCAGAAAAAACATCGAAACAAAGGAAACGCTCCATTTTTACTAATTTTTATTGTCCAAAAATGGAGCAGCATGCTTTTGAAAGCGAGATTTTTTGCGTGATTTACCGTTAGTGTTGCTCTTGTTTATTTTTTTGTCAAATAACAGTGTCACATTTTATTGGTCCTAAAGAAACATGTCCCGCTACCACAACTGTATGTATAGGTTGGGGAAAAAGTTTCTTCGCATTTTATATGAAAATTCAAAACATTTTTTAATAAAGTTTATTCACATTTAACTAAAGTATGTAGGTGCCATTTTGTTCGATAACTTTCTGCCATCTTGAAGGTGGGGACATGATCCCATTGCTATAGAAATTCTGGGGCTTCTGTTCATAAAACCGCGACAACTGGTTTTGGCAGTCCTCTCGTGATGTTAACCTGACACTGCCTAAAGAATTCTGAAGAGACCGAAACAAGTGGAAATCTGAAGGTGCAAGGTCAGGACTATACGGCGGATGCATTAATACGTCCCAGCCAAACTCTCTTAATTTTTGCTGAGTGGCTAAAGATGTGTGAGATCCAGCGTTATCATGATGAAAAACCACACCCCTTCTGTTGACTAATTCCGGCCGCTTTCTCTCAACTTCTTGCTTTAATCTCATCAGTTGTTCGCAGTAGAGTTCAAAATCGATGGTCCTGCCTGGCGGTAACAGCTCATAATGAATAATGCCCTTCCAATCCCACCATACACACAGCATTACCTTGTTGCGAGATAACCCGGGTTTTGCCAGAGTCTGTGAAGCCTGACCAGCCTTTGACCACGACCTTTTTCGCACGTTCTTGTCGTACGTGATCCATTTTTCATCACCAGTTATCAGGTTTTTCAAAAATGATTCGGTTTCATTACGTTGTAATAAAGAATCACAAATGAGTACACGGTTCATTATGTTTCTTTCAGTGAGCTCATGAGGCAACCAAATATCGAGCTTTTTTGTGTACCCAGCTTTTTTCAAATGCACCAAAACTGTTTTGTGGTCAATCCCCAGTTCTTCAGATACATCGTAACTACTGTTATGCCGATATTGCTCCACTTTTTCAAAAATGGCATCCATTTTATCGGTAACAGGGCGCCCAGAGCGAGGTGCATCTTTGACATCAAAATTTCCGGATTGAAAATGCTTAAACCATATTTGTGCTACTCTCACGGATACTACACTAGGTCCATAAACATCACAATTTTTTTTCGCGGCTTGCGTTACATTTTTACCTTTTTTGTAGTAAAATTTTAAAATGTATCGAATTTCTTCATTAGATTCACTCATCTTAACAGTAAGAAAAACAAATGAAAATCACACATTTTACCTAATTGGAATTAGCAATTATCTTTTTTAAAATTTTAACTTTTTAATAATACCAAAACCAGCCAGGTAAAAATGGTATAGCCAAAGAGATTTTATTATAAGTTCATACATACTATTTGCGAAAAGAGTTTTTCCCCAACCTATACATCATACATGTCTTCTACAACATGAAATAAAAGCAGAAAAGATTATTGGATAGAGTGGCATATTAACATATATTATATCTATACTAGTATATACTTCCCGTATAATACTTTTAATAAAGTTAAAAAAAACGTCGTTTCTGTAAATGGAATATTTTATCAAAATTTTAATTGAGTTGGATTTTTCTTATTGTACTGAAGTCAAAACTACCGATAAAAGATATTTTGGCTATCTGTCCGTCTGTATGTTATGTATGTATATTCCGTTTTAACTCGAGAACCAGTCAACAGATTTAAATGCGGTTTTTTAATTTTCATCGTTATATGGCTATAAGGAATGATCAAAAAATAACGCCCAAGCCATAATCGGGGCAGAGAGTATTTTAATAGAGGTAGTATTATAAATGGATGTTTAATAAGTAATAACATAACATGAAATATTGTACACAATTTTATTTTGTTACCTGTCAAAGACAAATAGGCAAATGAGCCAACCAGTAATCAAATCACCTACAAAAAATCAATTCACCTTTATATCAAAAGTGAACATTGACCTTGTTTTGTTGGACAAGTAGGAAAGTAACATTTTTCCTTAATACATTTACTTATGAGTATATACCTAATACTATAGGTATTGCATAGAACTTTTTGTTGGAAATGCAATGAGAAGGTCAAGTTTGACAATAAAAAAAACATGAAAAATTTAAAATGTCACTAAAAAATCATGATTTGTGTGACACGACACGCCAGGGTAAATGGTTTCATACAATTATGTTTTTAGAATTGGTTTTTAATATTTTTCATGTTATTTTTATCGTCAAACTTGACCTTCTCATTGCTTTTCGCAAAAACTCTATGCTCGCTTCATAGACCTCAGGATAGGTTATCGAAGCTAGTGCTCTTTCATTTTCCTTTCGAATACACCAATCCCTGCCTGATATATAATCTGAGGAAGGGAGTTCCACAGTTTGATAGTTTAGGTGTAGTGAAAGAGTTTCCATGCGTGCCCGCACTATGAGAAGGTATTTTTAGGGTTCTGTACTCCGACAAGAAGCCCTTACAGTTTCGCCATGTCCGTCCGTCTTTCCGTGGCTTAGCTCAGAAACTATTAGTACTAGAAAGCTGTAATTTGGTATGGATATTAGAGTCATTCGGGGTAAATTTGCGCACTTTTGTCTATTTCACTTCATTACTCCCAAACTACTTCGATTTAAGAAAGATGGAATATGCTGCCTCCTAGCTTAGTCATTTGACTTGCAAACACAGACTTAAAGTTTACCATATAATCTATGCTTCTTTGGAAATTTTTAAAAAATGTGACTTAGTCAGACTGCGCAGTTTTGCCCCGTAATGTGGGTAAAAGTGCGCTGTGTTTTGGGTAAAAATGCGCACATCGGGTAAAAATGCGCATAGTACATTTTGACTTAATAAACAAGGAACATAAAAACTACACATAGAAATCAGTTTATATTGAATCAAAACCTAACAACTTTCTATTGACGAAGATAAACTTGTAAAATAAAAGATAAATTGTGAGTTATTTATTATTATATAATTGAAAAAAAATTATCATCATGATTTAAAACTAAAATCAAAATAATAATCAGACTTTCTGTTTTCATAGTCAATCATCCAACAAAAGGCAAAGATTTTAAACATTTGCGAAAGCAAACTTAAATTATTATTATTTGCCATAATTGTTATAGACAAAAATTTCAAACAAAACGAAATACAAACTTAATAGTAATCAGACTATCTGTTCTTATACAATGATAACCAAAAAAAGGCAAATATTTTAAATATCTGAAAAAGAAACTTTACTAACAAAATATAATACTATGTTACCCCTACATGTAAGAAATAAGTATCTTTCCTGTTGATATAATATATAAATTAATCATTTTGGCATATCTTTTTATTATTTTGTCTAACAAACGACAAACAAAATATAGTGTTTTTCAGTTTAAACTAACTTAAACAGTAATCAGACTTCTTGTATCCTTACCTCTTAAATATCAATGTGAATAAGTCTTTGAAAGTGAATCAGTCTTGACATTACAAATGAGTGTTAAAACTTAAGTAATAATGATAGAAATAAAAAACAATAACATTATAAAAAGTTAAACTAAATGGACTTGTGTAGATAATCATAATCATTTTAGATTACAAACCAAAAACTAAATGGGTAACTGAGTAGGCATATTATTAGGAGAAATTGTGAAAACGAGGGACGGCATTAAAAGAATATCTTATTCACATAGATCGCATACAAACAATCCCCCTTCGTACCCTGTGCAATCTTCATGGAACCATCTGTTACATGACGAGCATTCGATCCAATCTTCACTTGGTGGATCTTCATATTTTTCGTTACATATTGGACAAAAATGTTCAGATTTCAACCTTTTCTGCATATTTCGCAACTTATTGTGCGTTTTCGTTACGCCATGTTTAGGTTGAATGCGTGGTTTCTTATTTGGTTTACTAGCTTGAGGTTTAGTAGCTCCTCGCTTAGGGCGCGATTTATCATCACCATGACAATGTGATGGTCCCGCTTGTGGTTCAGTATCTTTCCTTTTCACTGGTAGCTTCTTAATCTGTCTCTTTGGAGGCTTATCAAGTACGATTTTTTTTAGATGAGATCTGTTTTTCTTTTGTTCTTCAATTTTTTTCTTTTCTTCTAGCTGTTTCTTATACGGAGTAGATGTTATAATCTCTGACTTTAAGCTTGCTTTTGTTCTTTTCTTCTTTTCTGTTATACGAGGCAGAGGACTCAGTTGTGAAACCGTTACTATTTGAGGTTTAAAAGGTAACTTGACATTATCAGAATCTATATTGCCTTTTTGACCTGCTGGTTCAGGTTCCAAATCATCAAGTACAGAAGGACTTTCACAAATTGTTTTGTCATCTGAGTCAGACTCATTGGGACGTTCTGAACTAACTGTTAGTTCAGGATATTCAGTTACAACCTTATTAGACAATTCTTGCATTACGTCATTATCAATCACATGTTGTCCGCTTAAACTACGTCCACTTGTATCATTTATTTGCTCATTCGTTTTATCCAGGTTAGGCGTGTGCATCGATTTATGTGGGAATTCTGCCGTTATTTTGGATGAAGAAGGCATCTTGCTTAAATCTTGACGATCGGGCGGAGAAAGTCTACCAGAGAATTCAATGGGTGTAGTTGGTATTTTAAGATTTGGGCGAAAATCTACTGGCGACGGAGCAAGCATCACATCAATGTGATCGGGTTGAGAAAGTCTACCAGAAGGTTGAATTGTTGGAGTTGGTGTTCTGTAATCCCGGGAAGACTGTACAGGTGGAGCAAGCATCTGTGAAATTTCTTCGTCATGATTGAGTGGAGAAAGTCTACCAGAAGATTGAATTGGTGGACTTGGTGTTCTATAATCTCGGGAGGACTCTACTGGTGGGAAAATAATCTGTGAAAGATTATCGTTTTGATTTGGTGCATTAGTCTCTTTTGACGTTGAATCGTTGACTTTAGATATATCTGGCCTTGTTGACTCTTGTTCTGTCTCTGTAGTTGATACGTTAGCCATGTCATGGGATTGTGTAGGCTCTGTATCGATTTCTCTCGAGTTCTCGTTTGTTGGTACGAGATCGGTTACTGATGACGGTGCAAAGTCTGTTTCGTCAAATAAGTCGTCTGCATAAGGAAAAATACCAGTAGCTTTGAAGCCTGATTCAGCATTGGAAATGGTTGCAACGTGCTTATAGGCAGTACTGAAAAGACCAGCTACTTGAAACTGGGTTATTCCTCGGCCAGGGTGTCGATTCATCCATTTCTCACACTCAATCGAATATTTTGTTTTCAATGGACTGTGCACCGCCACGTCCAGAGGTTGAATTTTGTGACTGCCATGGGGTGGGATAGTTAACATAATTATGTTATGTTTTTTTGCGTAAGTTAATGCTTCAAGGCTTATGTGTGACGAATGGTTGTCAAGTATAAGGAGCACCGGATCTTCTGGAGTTGGATGCACAAAGTCTTTGAAATGGTGTAACCAGTTGAGAAATAATGTTGTGTTTATAAAGCCGCTCTCTGATACCATTAAAATACTTGCAGGTGGAGCACCGTCCAATAATTCAGCTTTCTCTTTTTTGCGTGGAAAGATCAGTGCTGGGGGTACAAAGTGTCCAGTGGCGCTCATGCACATTACCGCAGTTATAGTCATTCCTCTTTCAGCTGACACAATTTTTCCAACTACTTTTTTACCCTTGCGTGAAACAACTTTTGGTGTTTTTTTGGGGACTGTACTCATACCAGTTTCATCCATATTGTAGATGCGGTGCGGTCTCAATTTATATTTATCATATACTTCTTTTAGATTTTTGTAGAATCTTTCGACTTGTGTTTTATTAAAACCGATAGCTCGGGCCAAACTAATCGGTGCTGATTGTCGCAGACCAAGATGGTTGTTACGCTTTAAAAAACCTTCAACCCAGTCACGTCCAGCCATTCGAGCAGATGTATCGAAACGGTGATCTATTTTGTTGACTTCAGCAAATTCGTAAGCCAACCGGCGTAAATCGTTAATAGTTACGCCAAAATACCGCTCATCCATTTCTTGACAGTGAACTGCAAATTCAGCCTCCTGGTCACGTGTGAATGTGGGTTTGAATCGTCCTAGCCCCGTAGGAACATGTTTCATTTTTAACCTGTTCCTTAGTGTGGACTCTAATATTCCCACGAAATCAGCCGCATATCTTTGACTTTTTCCTTCTGCGATTAGTTTTTTTGCTGTCAAAATTTGTTCTTCGCTTATTAGTGCCCTACTAGGTGTTTTCTTGATGTAGTTACGAGGCATTTTGTTTTCTGAAACAATAACTAAAGATTATTAAATATGTTTTGTACTAGTTCACAATTAATATCAAGTTGCTTTAAACACGCAGCCGGTACTGAAGTAGTGATGTGGTTCATGTATAACGCTCCCTACAACTTTTCATTCTTACTAACGCTGTGTGTGAAGGCAGCTTACCTATTAGTCCAGTCAATATGCATTTTTAATACGAAAATTAGTGGTCCAAGTCGAGACAGGACTCATTTTATAGAGAAAAATGCGCTGAATTCAACGGACTCATTATCTGGCAAAAAAAACCGTACGCATCATACTTTTTTTTCAATTTAGAAATTAATTTTTCGAGTGAATCCACATATTTCATGTTATATCTCGGAAATGAAGCAAAAAACGAGCATACTTGACTGGAAAAAAATTTTTCATCATACTTTAAGGAATATTTTGGTTACTTTACTTTTGTAATTTTCAATTTTATTCGTGAGATATTTAATTTCAAATAGTAAAAAAAATGATTTTGCGTGGCAGCCATTTTTGTTAATTACCACGCAAGATTACTGGTATTACAGATTTCTAATCGATCGGTCAGATCGATATTTTAGTTTCCCAACTGTTCTACCCTTCATTACTGCAAAACGCGGGTATGCGCAGAATTCAAATAATTAAATATTCGTTAATTATTTGAATTCTGCGCATACCCGCGTTTTGCAGTAATGAAGGGTAGAACAGTTGGGAAACTAAAATATCGATCTGACCGATCGATTAGAAATCTGTAATACCAGTAATCTTGCGTGGTAATTAACAAAAATGGCTGCCACGCAAAATCATTTTTTTTACTATTTGAAATTAAATATCTCACGAATAAAATTGAAAATTACAAAAGTAAAGTAACCAAAATATTCCTTAAAGTATGATGAAAAATTTTTCTCCAGTCAAGTATGCTCGTTTTTTGCTTCATATCCGAGATATAACATGAAATATGTGGATTCACTCGAAAAATTAATTTTTAAATCTAAAAAAAAGTATGATGCGTACGGTTTTTTTGCCAGATAATGAGTCCGTTGAATTCAGCGCATTTTTCTCTAGAAAATGAGCCCTGTCTCGACTTGGACCACTATTTTTCGTATTAACCCCCTTTTTTGATGCACATTGACTGGACTATATTGTGAGGCAAAAGTGCGCAATTGGGCAATAATGCGCACGCGCATTTTTACCCCCGCAGTTTTACCCCACTGGCTGGGTCTTCAAAACAATCGAGTCAAACTCGGCTACTTTTGAGGTTAGGTTGAAACGATGTTGCAGACAGAAAACTACAATAACCATACAAAAACACAAAAACGAACTCACCTGTTAATAACCATTATACAAACATTATACAAACTTTTCCGTGCACTGAAAAACAACCGATTTTAACCACTACTTGCAATTTTTTGTTATAATTCTTCGGCACGCGACTGCACTGCGCCAGGCTTCGGGATCCAAAATGGCGAATCGCGCGCACGTGAACCCCGACAAATCGGCGTCCCCTCCCCGCAACCCTTTCCGAGATATCGATGATGCGCAGTTCTACCCGCAGCGCAGTTTTACCCCGAATGACTCTAACAACGCCGACAAAACTGTAAGAAAAAAAATCTCGAAAAAAATTTTTTAAAGGGAATCATCTTCCATACACGTAAATTGGGGATGATTTTTTTTCTCGTTTATCCCATGGTGTGGGGTATCGTTGGATAGGTCGTTTAAAACATTATGGGTGTGTTAAAATCATGTTTTGATTTAGGGATCCGTTGGCGAAATATTAAGCTTTACAGTGCCAATTTTTGTTAGAGTCATGTGTCTCCCTCCCCCTGCTGGCTAAACGGTTGTTTCTGAATATGTGGAAAAATTCACAGAATTAGTATATACACAGGTATATTGACGTTAAAAGGAAAACTATCACAGCTAAGTAGGCTTTACAGGTTTACAAGTACTGGTCGCGCCAAACATTTTGTCTCCTCTAAACACGGCAACGTATGGGCCGTTCTTCGGGAGAGCAACTTCCGAGCGGACTTTTGGCGCGATCTGTATTAGTTACCAACTTATAAAATGTACTGGACAACTACGAAACCCTATACTGCGCGTGGCCCGACACGCACTTGGCCGTTTTTTTTAAGTGAAACCTATGGAGACAGTTGGAGTCCTGACTTATGTCTCCAGAGAATAACGATCGCAGAGGCCTTGGGAGAGAAGAGGGAATTTAAAATGATTTTAATGTTTACGACGCATTTTCATGTGGTTTCTAGACAGCCTACTAATTTTTCTGGTTTTTACTAGAGAACATTTTCTAGTAATAAATAATAATAGAGTATACGTGCATTTTTATCCAGGTCCCCTCTTTTGATATTTTTTTTTTTCAATTGTCACTCCTTTATTGATTCAGCTGTAACTATAATCAAAACCAAACCTATTTAGAAAATCCGGTTCTTTATGACATACCTACCGAGTCTGCATCCTCTACCTTATCCAATCAAGTCATTCTCATGTAAAAACGCTATCTATTCACGTCTATACTGTCTTTTAACATCTTATTTCGAACACCAGATAATTTCTAAGTATAACGAAGCTGTTACGCCGCCGACTAATATTAGTCACGGCTAGCACCGCAAAGAGACCCGCATTCAGGCTTCAACCACCATTGAAATCCAAAGAATCAAGGGAGTTTCGACCTTATACCACAGTGAGAAGAGTTTCTGATAAAGTTGCTATTACATTAAATGAAAAAAATCTACATGAAATTTTACAATTCCAGGATTTCTTTCCAGGAAGGTTTATGTCCAGGGTCAGCAAACAAACCCTTCTGTCTCCAAAACTGAGCCTAAGCTGATGGTTAGAGGTTTTATTGCTACCGTAACCAACACTTTGTCATTATTATTTGCCGCACTATAATCGTCTTTCGAAAAGAAAGGGTGCTACACGACTTGGTAACAAGAATGTTATTCTGCAGAAGATAACCAAACCGTTACTAAAGAAAAATTTATTAAAAAAATACCTACTTATACCCACAACTACCACTTTTTTATCTATTATGCAGAAATGAAGATTTATTGGATTATATTTAAAATAATAATAAAACCCTAAAACCAAATACCCGCGACCGCATAAACTGTACCGTACGAAGTTTAATTAATCTAGTTACAGCGACAACGAGAATCGTACTCCAATTGCAATAATAAAGTCGATTCTGAATTTTCCAAAGCTTCTGTTGTTACCACTAAAAAACTATTTTGGAATTAGGAAAATTTAGTTTTTACACGACTAAAACTAAAATTAAAGCTTTTAGAATCGGCTTTTTTAGACCTGACTTTGAAGGCCTACTCCCACTACAAGAGTAGTCAAAACACGAAAAAAAACATGCAGTCATTTTGACATGGTCAAAATTTAATTTAAAGTTTTTTTAGGGCGTCATACCCGAAGGGTGCCAAACTATTACTATTACTATCATAATTACTAAGCCTCCGCTGTCTGTCTGTTTGTTTGTCTGTCCGTCTGTCACAGGGGTCTACAGCTACAGCCGTAATTGGTAGACTGTTAAAAATAAAAAAAATAAAAATCGAAGGGGGACTTACAAGAAATCAAAGGACATACAAGAAAACTTGAAAAATTCAATTTTTAAGGGTATTTGCTTCAGCTCATTTATTTGCATCTTAAGGACGGTAATGCATCATACAAGTTTCAAATTTGGTCAGATTGTTATACACCCATCCATCCATCAGCCTGTTTCGTACATAATGGACATAGGCCTTTCCAGGAATTCGCCACTCTGGCGGTCCTCCTGGAAGAAATGCCCGTACTCACACACGCTGGGCAGGCGGGTTGGTGAGCGCGGTGCCGAAACACTTGCACCAGTGACGCCGCTGCCCGTCACCAGTCTGTTTTATATAAGGCTCGGCAATTGGGGATGGATAAACCGCCATCCATCGGTCCCAGGCAATGGTGGGCCGCCTGGTTTTGCCTGAGAGCTGTTCTCTTACTCTCCCCCGAATAACTTCGGGAGGATTTGCGAGTAATAATCATTTTCGTATTTATGCTTTGACAATAAGTGTTTTGACAGGGGACTTCTTTCGTGACATGATCTTTACTATACTTCACTCCACTCACACAACTGTGTAGGTAAAAAATAACTCGAAGTAGCGTCACGTTGTATCAGTCTGTAGGTAAATATTAGTTACATAAGCCATTCAACCTATCGACTACGGACGTCATAGAATTAATTGCTTGTACGTTTCTATGTAATACGAGTAGCAACACAGTCTCAGGTACGCCACACAATTAACAACGAACCCATAATCACCTAACAGTAAACTGTTGTTTTGCTTCCATCGATGGACTATCGGCGGGCATCATTTTACAAGTTTTACGATAGCCATAAACACATTCTGCGGCTTTGCGTTACTTGCCCTTGGCGGCTCATAAACTTCGTTTATCGCAGAATGTTTCGCGTCCTTCGCAGAGAAATTGTCGGGTTGAGAATTATCCGACAAAGGGACAATACTGACCCAACTGTTAGCAAACACGGGTTAAAAACGCAGGCATACTTTGTTAACAGTTAATTGCAAGGGTTTGCCAATAGCTTTGCTGATTGTTAGCAGAATATCCTTTCTTTTATTGTGCACAAACTTTATGATCGCGAAGAAAGGTTTGGGTTATTCAAGTCCTTTTTCCAAATGCAATCGCATACTTTTTGTCGTTTTATGCGCGTCACGCGTTCTGAGACAGTAAATTACTTCTCAGTGGTTTATGTTCATGTCATGTACCAGTTTGCTGTCTGCATTTAGCCGTGCGTAAATGGCTTTCCCCATAAAATTTGAAATATTTCTTTTTAGAACTATAAAAAGCAAACTACACCACGGCCATAACAATAACATATAGGTACACATCGTCAAGACATATTTCTGAGGGTTAGACGTATTTTCGTATGATACTAGAATGATCGATTTTTAAGGCAATGGAATTCGTGTTTAGAAAAAATAAAAATTTTCGTCATTCCAGAATTGTTCTTCAGTGTTAAAAAAAGAATCTTTAGAAAAAAACAAGTTTTGACAACACTAAAACTAAAATTAAAGCCTGCAGAATCGGCTTAATTATTTGTAAAATAGTTAAAACAAAGATTGAAGTTTCGCCATGTCCGGCTGTCCGTCCGTCCGTCCGTCTGTCCGCGGCTTAGCTCAGAGACTATGAGTACTAGAAAGCTGTAATTTGGCATCAGTATAATATTAATCACGCCGACAAAACGGTAAAATAAAATCATGAAAAATTTTACGTAAATGGGGGATGATTTTTTTCTCATTTATCCCAGTTAGATAGGTCGTTCAGAAACATTTTAGTGTGGGTGTATGAAACCATTTTTCGAAATAGGGGTCTGGCGAAATATTAAGCTTTAAAATGCAAATTTTTGTCCCCTCTCCTGCTGGCTAAACGGTTGTTTGTGGATATGTGAAAAAGTTCACAGAAGTATAATGAATTTAAAAGAAAAACTATCTGAGCTAAGTAGGCTCTACAGGTTTACGAGTACAGGTCCCACCAAAATTTTAATCCCCTCTAAACACGACAATGTATGGGCCGTTCTTCTAAATGTATGGGACTAGAAGTTTGGCGCGATCTGTATTAGTAGACAAACTTATAAAATGTACCGGGCTTTCTACGGATTCCTACACTGCGCGTGGCCCGACACGCACTTGGCCGGTTTTTTTAAACGTGTTAGCGCCACTGATCAATATAGAGAAGTGTAAAATGAAAGCGTTGGAGCAGGCTGATTACTCTGAATACCCTCGCCTGACCGTTATCGCCACAAATACACGCTTTATATCGCAGTGCTTTGCTGCACCGTCAGTGTAATATATTAATTACTAGCCTTTGCCCGCGACTCCGCCCGCGTTTATTCGATCTTTACCCTGTTGTCAACTTAGCCGTTATTTTATGAACACCCCTTATAACCTATGTGTTGACCAGGGTTACTACGATGATAATAAATAAAACCGCATCCAAATCCGTTGAGTGGTTCTCGAGTTAAAACGGAACATACATACAGAGAGACGACAAAAATTCTAAAAAATTGTGATTTTGGCCTCAGTACAATATTTCATTTAAAATTTGCGAAAATATTCAATCTACAGACCAGTGGCGGCCCGAGGGGGGTCCCAGGGGTCATGAGTCATGACCGCCCCAAAATCATTCACGTCAACTCGAAAAGTCCCCTAAAACTTGACGGTTTACGAACATTTCAATCAAATTATTATCTGCTACTAACGTTTAACTCAAAAATATTCAAATAACTTTATAAAAATAATTCAATGGGTGCAAAGAAAAGTGCGTGAAATATTTGTGCCAAAGCGGACGTTAGTGGTGGCGGCGGTCGCAAGCCCCATACAATTAATAGATCCCATTTGTTTTGTGACTGAAATTTTTCATTTTATTAAAAAAGTTATCATTTATATGCTGGACCTGTTTTATTGCCTTTTGAACTGTACTAGAGCCAGGATGACCCCCTCCCCCCCAAATCTTGAGCAGCTACCGCGCCTGGAACAGACACGCCTTTTTTAGTATACTTATATACATAGTTAAATTCCAAAAAAGCTCATTGGGTCCTCGATCGGCAGGACTCGAATCTAGTTTCCAGCACTGTAAGTTAGGCATTTTACCAAATGAGCTACCGCTGTTTGGGTACGTACAGCGAAAACAACCCTGACTACAGGGGGTAAAGTAAATCAAGTAATTTATTTTATTAAAATCGTCGATTTGAATCAAACTTATATTGTTTTTCCATGAAATCTTATCGATTAATAAAAATCATAATGTTAGGGGACGAGAAAAAAAAACATTAATTAAAATGTCTAGTTTAATTTTGATTGAAAATTTATTTAAATGGGAATAGCAAACTAGAAATAAAGTTATTAAGAAAATCAAGTAATGAGCTTATGACGCTACGCTTTTTATCATAAAATAAATTCATAATTTTTAAACGCAAGTTATACGGTCTCAAATGTCAGATGATGAACCTAAAGCCATAGACTTAGTAACAGCATGGATAAAATCTATGGTAATAGGTACTAAGTCTCAGTACTAAGTCTATGCAAAAAGCCATAGTCTGAGCATAAAGCTCAGATGAAGAACCTTTTTCATCTGAGACATAAAGTGTGCATAGCTCACACAGACATATAATTATTACTGAGTAGCAGACCAAACATAAGGATTAAATAGCGTGGCAAGTTTCAACAGAAAAAATAAGCTATATTTAGGCTTCATGGTACGGAGAAACGTATAAAAATGGGTTGTTTTGGCTGGCTTATGCTTGGAACATATTTGTTAATTCCTAAACTGATTTCTAGTATATATATATTTTGTTTGGAAACAAGCAATATTCATATTTAAAAGAGCCTGAAGTTCACTGAGCTAAAATTGCCATGCGTCGACTCTATGAGTTTATTACGTTAATGTTAGGTCTGCTACTATATAGGTATTATACGTCTGTGATAGTCATAAAAAAAAATTGCCCTACAGCTCAGTGTAGGTTGGTTGTGGTTGTGGACCTTATTGACGTCATAACCGGTATTTGACGGTATGTGTAAAAAAATTGTTTTATTAGGAAATGTCAGTTAATAAGCCATTTACGACTTAAAATTACGACAAATTTATTATTAACGTCCTAATTATGGACTAAGAAACAATATTTTTTTTGTTTTCTTTTTTATTGAGCTTTCAGAAATAAAAAGAACATGATTTTTATCATAATATCGTTATAAAAACGTTTTTCTGTTGCATTTACAATAAGTATTAAGTAGAGGTATGTCGTTATTACTTGTAAGAATGTATAATATTTTTCAAGTCGCCTCAATGGTTACTAAATTTAAAAAAAAAACATCGACGGATGACTTGTGATTGTAATGGCACCAAAGATTTCAAAACACGCGCGTTTCACCTGCACTTTTTAACGCCACGTCTCGGTCGGTGTAAAAATCAACGACTGTCATAATTGTATGGTAGTGCTCGTTACGTTTATAAACGGGTCCATCTGACCAAAACCTCTCTTCGGGGCGAAAACAAATATTAGCTTTCACGCGCGGCTCTTCGGACCCCATCATTAAGTTGCCCGTAATGGTCGGCAGATAGTGCAAAGTCCGCTGCACCGAAATTCGTCTGCACCCTTATTTGGTCCAGACTTGTAATTATATTGGGTAGCGATGCCACTTTTAGATGCACAAAATAAAAAAGATGTAGATAATAATGCTGGCAATCATGACGTCTTTTCGACGCAATTCGCTTTTGGCGCTTCTTTTGGAATTTGCTGAACTGAAGCCTCACTGACGCACAAAATAGGCGCATGCACTCGTAACTAGTCGTAAATACTGGCATTCTACCGAATCCTACAGAGATCGTCGTACGTACGCGTCTATGTGTGCGTGCGCCCGAAATCGCTGGTTGCAGCCTATCTATTTTGTGACTGAAATTCGTAAAATAATTTGGCCAAGTGCGAGTCGGACTCGCGCACAAAGGGTTCCGTACCACCACGCAATACGGGTGCGAAACCCAAAATAAATATGAAAATACCAACATGCCAAATATTGCCAAAGCAACATCAAGGTTACAAAAACAAACAAAAAATTTGGCACCGTAATCGTACGGAACCCTACTTTTTATAATTTTTAGATTTACTTTGGAGTATGTCCTACAATCTGACTAAATTTAAAACTTGTATGTTTTTCGAGGTTTCTTGTATGGAGTACTTAAATATCGTATAAATATTTTTAATACTTTATTATTTGTCGTGATAGAGGCTCTCTGATTCTCTGAAAATTTAAACGTGTTCTTCACAACACAATCCTCATTTCTGAAAACTTCAATAAAATTAATTTTGATATTGCCAAAAAGTTGTCATGAAATATTGAAATATAAAGAATCAGCTCAAAAGGGTAATTCTCAGTCTGTCGAATTAGCCTTCTTGATCGTAAAAACCCGTTTTATCTGTTGAACTCCATACATTTTTAGCTTGAGTTTTAGAAATCTCACTTCGACTGTTAGTCTCAGGTACGGCTTTTCATAGACCGACAATCGCTTGACGGTAAAGTTCCGGCATAGGGGTAGTGACAAACCACGACTGAAGCACAATAGATAGAACACGATTTATCAGTTAGTTCGGTCTTGGACTGTCCATTATGTACTGGGCGTATTTGAAGTAATCAACAGTTGTAGTTCAGCGCAACTCGAGGCTCCTTTGACCCAAGAAAATTATTTTCTTAAGGCGCCTAGGCACGCCACCGTTTTAGTACAAAATTTAATAACCCATTTCTCACTTGTTTTTCGTTATAGACCAAACTATATGACCTCTATCATCTGGTGCTGGTATTTTAAAAAGCACCATTTTTCTAAAATTTTGAATATTGATTTTGTTTTAAAGATATCAAGCTGGACAGATTTACACACAAAGTTGTTTTCTTGCCTCAGATTGTACTTAAACCAAAGTTAACATTTCAGCCAAATAGCGACTTTGTAAATGCCTGTATTAAACTATAGAGTTCCATAACTTTAGTCTATAACGAAAAACAACAGAGAAACGGGTTATCAAATTTTGTACAAAACGGTGGCGTGGCTATGCGCCTTAAGTAAAATTTTCCTGCCAATGTCCCCAGTTTGCGGTTATATGTATCTCACTTTACGCATCCATCCATCCATCAGCCTGTCTGCGACCACTGCTGGCGCAATCCTCTTGAAAGTGATAACACACGCTGGGCAGGCGGGTTGCTTTCCGCATATCAAGGCGTAACGCACACTATAAACTACATGCAATGAAAAATCACGAACGAAAGTAGAAATGGTAAGAAATAAAAAGTTGAGTATAAAATTTAATTACAAAATTTATTTCATCAATGGGTTCGTTACAAAAATAGTTAATCACTAAGTAAATAATGTACGTAGATACATAAATATCTACAAAAAGGTAAATCTTTACTCTCATGTTAAGTAAATTAAGAACTATTTGTCATTTGTAGATATTATCACAATAAACAAAGAAAAGATACGTGGTGCAGAAAATTATAAAAATAGAACGATTTTATATTTACAACTTTGTAACATGCTATAAATATAATTGGTTACAAATTACAATACAATTCACAAGCAATAAAAAGGATAAGTATGGCTTAAAAATAATTGGACATAAAATTCTGACATCAAATAAATTTCTTTGGATCTATGTATTAAATATAATAATGTTATACATTTTAATGATCTCGGCTGACGTTAAAGCTGAATTAGTTGAAGATTTCACTGTTGTGGAATTTGATATCCCGGGGGTCTAGCACGCGCCGTCGATACAGTTAACTCCATTCTAAAGGCTTTAATTTTAGTTTTGAGGCTGTCAGAACTTACATTTTACCAAAGTAAACTTCTGTGCTCAACACTAAAGAACTATTTTGGAACAAAGAAAATTTTATTTTGACAGCAGAAAATTGAAGCCTTCAGAATCAGCTTTAATGTCTTCCATCATGCGTGCTCTCTCACACATTGACAAATGATGTATTCGTAAAAGAGCAAGTAAAATAGATAGACGTTGTATCTCTGGCACGTGCTTGCCACACAGAATTTAAAACCACAAGATTAAGGGGTAACGTTTCGAGCTCAGTGCAAAGTGCATAACATAAGTTTGTTTACCTTATTTTAAAATAAAATGTATGAAATAAAATAGTTTCATCTTATTTTGCGACTATTGTTAAATAATTATCAGGGTGTTTTTAGCAGAATTGCGCCATTTTATGCATTACGTTGTAAATGAATGGGTATACAAACATAAAAGCGTGTTTTAAGTTTGTGTGGACATTCATTTAAAACGTAATACATAAAATTACAAAATGTTGGTAGAAAAGCCTAATTGACACTACACAATGGTCGCAAAATGCCATATATCACATTTATTTAGTACTTTTTTGCAATAGTAAGAAAAACAATCATAAGTTGTGCATTTTGCACCGAGCTCAAAACGTTCCCCCTTAAAATTCCACAATATCCAACTAGATGTTTTGTAGAATGTTTACAGTTTGATTTTATTAAGTAAATAACTGGTCAATGCTGTTCATTGGGGGACATAATGCGTGATCAACGAAGACAAGAAAAGCTATCATTACAATAAAGTTCGGCAAGGAAAAATTAGAAGAAATATATTATTTTATTTGGAAGCCTCGAAATACCTAAATTATAAAGCAAATAACAATATCTAACATTAGAATGAACATTTTAAAAACACTATTTATTGATAGTCATTGACGCTCATAAAATGAAATTTTATTAAAACATAAACATTATCAAAAAATGTATAATAAAATAACGAGTATCTACGACATCACATAGAAATACTGTTTATTTGTTTGAAACCTCTAACATTAAACTTAACACGTATTTTGATTTATGGAATGACAAATAATATAAACCTGAATCGAAAGCTAAGCCCCGCCAATAAATTAAGGAATTTCATATAAATTAAATTCGCTGTGCTGTGTAGCAACACTGGTGTTATTAAACTAGATTAACATAATCTTAAAACTAAATTGCTTTAAAATAGTGAAATTGAAGCTAGAAATAACATGCTTCGCTGAGCAACATAAGTTTACATTTGCCTAGTATATACATATTAATTGACATAAAATACATATCACCTAAAACATAAAGTTGAGACATAACTTAACAAACTCATAATCACTTTCTATACAGAATAACAGAGATGAACTTTTGAATATTTTTAAGTATAACAGAGATGATCTTTGAAAGATTTTTACGATGGCCTTTCTTCAATCTAATTGGTTCAGTGGAACCAAATCCATACAAAGCTTCGGCAATATTCTGTTTTCAAGTATTCCAAGCTACCGAACAAGTTTGGTTACATATAAACCTTATTTCGGAAGATATTGATTTCTTACTACTGTAAGGATGTCGGTAACACAAGTACAGATAACGCGCGAGTTGAATGCAGTCGGGGGCTGAGGTGAAGGGCGGGAACGTCTCCCCCGCCACCTCACACGTCGCAGCGTAGTACTGTGCTTACCACCTTTCGTACGTTTGTCGACGCGTCAATACCTATTAACCGTGTCAGTCGATTTTGATTTAAAAAAATACTGAAAATTGTGAATAAATTTCATTAAAAAAACATGTTTTTATTCATATCTAAACACGGAAAACCGAGAAATAATTTTGTTGTCTTTTGTCTTAGAAATTAATAATAAATAAATGTGTGATTAACTATCTCGTTTTATTATTATTATTTTTTAAAAGATGTAAAATGTTACATTTAAAGCAGAACTTTTCATTTAAGTGTTTTATCGACGTGACAATCACTTATTAGGTCGCAACACTAGCGGATTCCTCAGGTCTGCATTCAACTCGCGCGTTACCTGTACGATCGCCTACATGGTAGGTCTTATAATCATAACGCTCTCATAAGGATCAAATCGTCTAAACATATATATCTTGAACTGTTAGCGTTTATATGTCCTCGGCATATCGTAGAATTCGATATATCGATCATAATCTGCCTAGGCAGATCGTATTTAAGCTAAAATTAGGGGGGTCGCCTCGATCCGCTCTGTTTCGCTCGGCCCCTTAATTCGTTTACATGTAAACCTAAGCCGCTCTTCCCCGCTCCGCTCGTAGTCGCACCAACTTTTGGTAAAATATTTTCGATTTTATACTTTACGATCTGCCGAGGCAAACCAAGGTATCCTGAATGGACAATGGATGAAATTATTAAAAGTGTTCGAATATTTATCTCTGTTGATAGAAATAATCTTCTCCATTTTAAATTTTCTTATTCTTTTTGTATAATTATCGCTACCAAAAAATCCGAGTTTTTTTCCAGTTTATGGGAAAGGTTATTTATCAACAGAAAAATATTCGAGCACTTTTAATCCTTTCATCCATAGTCTATTCTACGATTTCCCAACGACATATACAATAACCTTATAATTTCTTTGACATGAACTGACGGAATTACTGTAAATAAAAGTAATAAATTTTTTGGTTACGCATCACATTTTATGTAAGAACGTAAATTTTCGTAGGTCGTACACAAAACGTATTTAACTACGAGGCATTAATTGACCTGCGCTCTACCATCTACATACCCTAGACATTTGGTACAATATCGAAGTACAATTCCGTACATGTAACATCACAGCTCGTTTTGTTTTTTGGAAATTCACGGAACTTAATCGTAAGCATAAATGACAATGATATCGTTTTCTAATTTTTTCGACAACGGCAAATAGGCTGAGATTCATTATCTTCTGAGTTTAGACTAAACGCTCTCAAATTTCAATCAGTAAGTATGGGCTTTTTTTAATTTTGGGGCTCTGAATTTTATTCCCAAGTTATAAAATTATGAAAAACCTGAACAAGGCTTTGGTTGCCTTTTTGATATAATAAAAATATATAAACGATTACTGACATAATCACCTACTTTAGAACATTGCCAACGATTTATTAGTCTAATCTGATTTAATACGATATACAGACAATCTGTGGTAAATTCTGTCGTTTTGGAATAAATAGATAACTTTCGGCACAAAATAGATAGGTACAGAAGGCCAGCTCCCAACAACGAGCGATTTCGGGCGCACGCACACATAGACATGTTCGTACGACGATCTCGGTAGGATTCGGTAGAATGCCAGTACGGCTAGTCACGAGTGCATGCGCTTTACGATACATGTGATGATTAGATATTTAAAATCAAGGTGAGCTATAGCTGAGCTTCTGTACCTATTTTATCCTTTCGGTACATAATTTATTTTCGTACTTTTAAAGTGATTTCGAGTATTTTAGTATTTACAGGAAGTGACTCCATCATATTAGGTTGAATAATCATCCTTGTCAGACTTTGGATGCGTTTAGCAAAAGAAAATATGCCTTTGGAAATGCATGGTGATGACGTCACTGAAGGTCGAATGAAAGACATCGATTTTTTCATTTAATAAAGGCTATGCACGCTTATTTTAAAATCTGTCTAGTAGAAACAAGTAAGAACAGCTATTCCCTGAAACAGTTTTTGAAATCGTAAATATTAGCGAAAAAAAGATGAGGCCAATTCGACAACTAACCCAAAGGTTATAGGGGCTCGAATTTTATTGCCACAATTTGTTGTGTTGTGGATAAATATACTACAGTGATAATTCCCCCACCCATCATGCTTTAACGTAATAATCGTCGGTGAAAAGTGGGTGTACGAGTTTGACTGTGACTTGCATTTCACAATCCATACTCGGAAACACCTCTGTCACCCCTTCGGGGATTCATGTCGTGACGATATATATTAAATTCCTGCAAAGGGTCACCTTTATCGCACCATTTCCTTAAAGCCTAAATTATCTTATAACATCAACAGCCGAACTCAACTTTTAAAGCCTCAAACTCAAATTTAAGCAGTCTCAAAAAGCACCGCCTTTCATAGCCCTGTCTAGTTATAACTAGGATTCGGGAAATAGTATGCTTTCAACGGGAGCTGATGCGTTCATGTCGTCTTCGAAGTCAGTTTTGGACCAGTCTTCCTCCTCTGTACTAGCGAAGAAAAGGTAGAAAAGATTCGCTCCAAGATCAATGGCTGCCGCTAGGTAGAACACTTCGCGCCATTGGCCCAGGGTTTGCTGTAAATAAAATTAATAAGATAAAGGGGATGTTTTAAGAATATATAGAAATAGTATCAGTTGTCTTATGACGCGACCAACTCAATTGTGAGGGCAACCAAATGTTTATGTTGTTTCATTTTGCTATTACATGCACGCTTCACGAAACTTGCGACGGGCGATTCCGTCGAGGGCGCAAAATTTAAAAAAACTTGTGTCAGGAGAAACATGATTTTGGCAAGATTGTGGACGTTTTCAAAAATACTTTTGGTAATTATTAATCTAGATAACATTTTCAACGCGCAACTACAGTACGATTAAAATCAGTTAACGATTCGGCCAACCTCGGTAATTGTCGCGAATCCCTCATCTCTCACATAGAATTATCAATTTACAGATGTGACCTTTAATTATATTGCTCGTTGTCTTATTGAATACAATACAAGAACGATAAGAGCAACAAAACCTCATTTGTAGCTCAAAACTAACACAACCTTTATATTGAAATAAGAAAAATAATTGACTATTTTGACGGTATGACTTCTTAGTGTCAATAAAAATTAATTATTATTAATCCGACGTAATATCGTACTGTTACTTACATCAAACAGTAAAATATTGACTTATATATATTTTTTTTTATATATTGTATACAAGTATAGCTTCAGTAAATAATGAATGTTCAAATTCATGTCGCTTCAGCATAATAAATTTCTTAGGTCTACCGGTTAGTAATGTCGTCTTGGCAGGTGCTATACATTGCGTTTATGATACTTCAAATTGAATGCTACCTAAAAGAAATCGCGGTATTTCGTGTCATTTCCGTCTCGGGATTTACGCGACGATATCCGAGAAAAGCCGAATCGTTAACTGATTTTAATCGTATTGTACTTAGTATTGATTTTTTTATTTTATCTAAAACAATGTAACACATTTGTTGCCGTACTTTAGGTAAAAAATCGATAAATTTACGTTTTTTAGGGGTTTATTTTTAAGATATGATTCAAATTTCCAGATTTCTTGTTCTAATTGGATATAAATATGTACACTTATACAGGTAGGTACTACAGGTAGGTATTTGTCGCCGACATGATGGCCGTTGGGGCCGAAAGGCTTTAGAATGGAGACCACGTACAGCAAAGCGTAGTGTAACCGTCCAGGGCGGCTATTTTCGCAAAAATTTTCGCACGCTTTGCTTTTCACACGCCTCTGTTTATCGC
This sequence comes from Ypsolopha scabrella, assembly GCA_910592155.1. Lineage (NCBI taxonomy): Eukaryota > Metazoa > Arthropoda > Insecta > Lepidoptera > Ypsolophidae > Ypsolopha > Ypsolopha scabrella. The sequence goes on along the minus strand of OU342975.1, from coordinate 17,860,034 downwards.
GTCATAAATACCGTGTGATGATAATTCTATTTACTATAACTCCTAAAAAACACGTAAAGCATGTTATGAATACGGAAAAAAGGTTTATATTTGAAAAGATTGGTACGTTTCTGAATAAAGAGCTTGTAAAAATCACCCGCTTTGATTGTCGCATGTGCCAGTATCGCGGTCCAGATCGTCGACGCACATGTGACAAATTTGCCAGATGTCATGACAACATATCTATGCGTTACAAGGAGAAAGATAGTGAACAGGTCCACTTCTCCTAATTTTGGGTGACCTTTTTGTGCTACGGTACGCTCTTACGATACCGTGCAACACATATCTTTGATCAGTGGCGGACCCCCCAAAATCATCATGTCAACTCGAAAAGTCTAAGTCAAAACGTTCAAAATAACGTTATAATAATAACAAAACAAATTTGAAAAGGCCGCGAAATATACGTGCCAACGTGGATGTTGGTGGAAGCGGCCGCATACCCTATAAAATTCATAGAAGCCTTCCATTTGTTTTATGATTGAGATTTTTCATTTTATTAAAAATGACGATATTTTCTTAACCTGTTTTACTGTTAAAATTGGCTTCTTGAACTATACTTGAGCCAAGATGAACCCCCCCCCCCCCCCTCCCTCCAATCTTGAGCTGCGACCGCGTATGTCTTTGTCTAGGTTCCTATAAATTGTCTTCTAAAAGAACCTTTCTTCTAAATTATTAGTTCTGTGTGGAACTGATTGAAGAAGTATATCTGGTTCGTTGGATTACCTGATCACTGCTGATGATATGTCCAATGACGTAGGGCGCCAGGAAGCCGCACACATTGCTGGCCGCGTTGGTTATCCCGTACATTGTGCCCGCGAACTGCGGGGATAAGTCTATGTGGTTCATTTGATTACCTGGAACACGTAATCATGCTATTAGAACCCTAAAAAGGGAAATAGATTTTGAGGTTTTGAAGGATTTACCAAAAAACTGCTATAGGTTATCAGAATCTGATGGCAAAAATTAATTTGAAAATTCTCTATGGTTTCATTTTTTTTGCCATGAGATTCTGCTATACCCATATTATTTTTGCTAGAGTTGGGATTTTGTTCTAAAACTGGGAAAAATGGAATAATATGTCTGGAATAAACTAAAACAATTTTTATGATTAGTCTCACATTATTTTAATATACCGGGTGTAAATAGAGTGCGACCATTAAATGAAACCACATATTCTACCCTACTGAACCACTTTTCCAAAGATTCATACCCGCGGACAGCCTTAGTTTAGGAAATAATTGAGTCCGTGAAACCTGCAGCCTCAACGTCAACGCTCTCTCTAACCTCGCCCGTATGTCGGTGCGTTAGGGTTCACGCGTTTTTGTTTGGAACACAATTATTTCCTAAACTAAGGCTGTCCGCTGGTATGACTCTTGGGAAAAGTGGTTCAGTAGGGTCGGTAGAATATGTGGTTTCATTTAATGGTCGCACTCTATTTACACCCGGTATAGCCATTTTCATCTACTATGCATAGGGCTCCCCGTTTGTATGGTATCAGTTCTAATTCACTGATAACAAAAATAGATAGACAGCACTAGAAAATAATGTATGCTTGCGATTGTCGGCACTTGGTGAAACTTGGAAAACATCATAATTAAATTCACTTGTACTTGTTTCACTGGTTTTAATTTTAAGATTTACACTTTAATCCCGACCGGTTTCGATTAATACACCATTCTCAAGGGATTCGGGAATTTAGGAAATTAAACTAACAATACGACGAGCCGCTAAAAATGTACACAATGATCATGTCACTGAATTCCTGAATCCCTTGAGAATGGTGTATTAACCGAAACCGGTCGGGATTAACGTGTAAATCTTAAAATTAAAACCAGTGATACAAGTAAAAGTGAATTTAATTATGGAGCACTAGAAAAGTTATCACGTACCATAATTTAATTGACCCTTTGGGCTCAGATGGGCCATCGATATAATGACCAGACTCATAGATGACCCACTTCATACAAATTATATCAGTCACATCTCATGCCGGGCCCGAATGGTCCGAAATATATCTCACAATAATTTGTATTTTTATGTGTTTTCTTAGATAAATTTATGTGTAAATTATAATTTAAAAGAAAAAAGTCGACTCATTCTACGTCATACAAAATACACGAAAATTTCAGCCAGATACTGACTTTGTAAATGCCTGTATTAAACTGAAGAGGTTATATATCGTCACGACATGAATCCCTGTGGGGGTGTCAGAGGTGTTCTGAGTGTGAACTGTGAAATGCAAGTCACAGTCCACGCTCGGTACGCCCGCTTTTCACCGACGATTATTACGTTCCAACGTGATGGGTAGTGAGCCCTATCGCCGTACTTCAGGCACAAATACATGCTTTTTAGGGCATGCAGGTTTCCTCACGATGTTTTCCTTTACCGTTTAACTATAAGAACTCGCTCCGTATTTTTCGTCTGTTTAATGCGAAGCATTATTTTAATTATTTTTCTTATCATTGCCGCGATGTTTTTGTAAAAATCAGGGACATACAGTCCACATTGGCCATCTAAATGAAGACCTAAAATTTATTTGATTAATTTGTTTCTCCTTTGCGCGTTATTTTGATACTTAGATATTATGAATAACTATTCGGAGTGGGCTCGTAAGTAATAGAATAACTCGCAAAAGAGAAACAATTCAATTGAATAAATTCTAGGCCTTTATTTAGACGGCCAATATGAAGTGGTGTATGTCCCTAGTTTTTCCAAAAACATCGCGATTATGGCCTGAAAAATATTTATGATATTGTTTTTCATCAAAGCTGTCGTCGTCGCGGACCGGGCTCTTAATTCAATAAGTTCAATTGGTTTTCCACAATGTGGCAAGGTTTTTCATTTTCCTTATCAGGCTTCAGAAATATTAAAGCATCCAACCGGTAGACCACTTTTCAGCCACGGACAGTAGAACCAAGCATTATTTAATCGCAGGATAAGGCATAAAAAGCGAAACGTAAAAAGCATGCGAAGTCGCGTGATCGGTCACATTATTCAGGTCCCTATTACAGGATATCGCGTAGTTTTCAATCAAATAATAACTGTTCTAACCAGCATAAACGGCGCCCCCGAATGCTGAGGTGATGCTGAGAAGTAGAGTGACGGCTCCTCCGTCGCAACCCGCCCACGCGATGCCCAGCAGGCCGAACGCAGGGATGAACGAAGCTGGAACATTACACCGCAAACTAAGGGGCCTTAGAACGAGGCACAAAAAGGAGTCTTTTGCTTTCAAACTTGATTTTTAGTATGCAAGCATTGACGTCTCATAAACAACAAGACTCACAATCTCGCTCAAAAAGTGTCCGCGATGTATTTTGTCACCGCTGTGGGGTGACAAATTGGAATAACGATTGCGTACAACTGACATTGCATCTTATGTTAACGACATAACGTCCTAATTTGGTTGAAGATTTTTGCTATTATGCACGTCGCAAGTTCGGACACTTTCTGACGAACTTTTCTTAGAGACTGTGTCTAGTTGTTTGTGAGAGGTCAATGTATGCAAGAAATCAAGTTTGACAGCTGAAGACTATTTCAAGAGACTGGTTCTTTTTGTGCCTCATTTTAAGGCCCCAGGCAATTGGCTCATACAGTTTCGCTTTTCATTCATATTGAATTAAAATTAAGCATCCATTTATCCATCCATCAGCGCCCACTGCTGGACATAGGCCTTTTCAAGATTTCGCCACTCCTGGCGATCCTCCGTCCTCCACATCCAGCTGCCACCCTCAACGTCAGGTCGTCGGTCCAGCGGGCAAGCTTTGCTAAACGTGGTTTCCATTCCAACACCTTCCGGCCCAACGGCCATCACGTCGGCGACAGATATGGGACGCAACTGGAGTACCAATAATGACGTAACCCGTAATACTGACCGACAGTGTTCCACAGCTTCATACTGTTGAGTCTGGAGATGTATCCTCGCGCCAGCAGCCAGTCCGCGAACGTACTGATCAGTATCCCGGCCACCCATGCAGTCAGGTACGGCAGCGCGGACAGCCATGCGTTCTGCAATTTACATACATAAGGGTTCAAAAGAATACCAGCGCTGTGGCACTTGCTGCAGCATTAAGCTGAATTGAATGCCTTTTTATTTACCACCTTTTTTTTCTAAATGTTACAATCCTATATACTATTTTATACATAATTCTTACTCTTTGTTAATTAAAATTTTGATTGTGTGTGATTTCTTATGTCCGCAAGTATTTAAAATAAAGTTCTTTTATTTCTTTCTTCTTACTCCATATACTCACGCCTGTCTCACAGAGGGATAGGCAGGACTACAATTCTTCCATATGCATGAATCTAGTCATACAAGCTTTCTATTCCTTTTGACTTTGCTCTTCTATAGTACGTCGCAGAAATGCGCATGCTGCTTCTGGACCTAGTCATAAACGAATACATAACAGGCTCTTTCAAGGTGGCACCTATTTCTGGAAAACTCTACGGGGCCCGTATGAGGTGGTATGGGCACGTAATGAGACGCCCCGAAGGCCATATGGTGCGCTAGCTCTTTTTTTGTTTTCTGTTCTTTCCCTCGATTTTGACCTTGATTTTTGAAATTATCTGTTTAACAACATCATTTTATCTTATTTGTTTTAATTGCATTATATATTATATTTATGACTTTTATGTATTAGGCATCGTTATGCATTAACATTTATAATGCTAATGTTCACATTATTGAAATATTTTATATTTTGTTTAATTTGTATTCAATTATGATTTAAATTTTGGACATTTATTTATGATTCCTATTTATTATCAGCGAACGATGTCGATTTAATTTAAGGTGCGCCAGCTCCTAGAAATATCAGTTGCGAGGCAGGGCTGGGGTAGACCACCTGCCACACGGATGACGACGGTTCAAAGAGACCTCAAAAAGCAAAATATGACGCAGGAAACCACTTACAGACTTCGAACCAGGAGATCAGACCCCAAGTAAATGGGATCAAGGCGAAGACAGAGAGATACCTATATATTGCTGCTGACAATACAACAGACATTTTCTTTTGTGGATAAAGGTAATATATTTTGCTTTTTGATAAACCATTATTGGTAAATGACAGAGTTGGTGCCGGGCTCGACTGTGGAGGGAAGAGAAAGCGGACAGCTTTCGAACACGAAAAAATCACAACAGGGAATTTTTTTGTCTAAGGTTGTAAAATTTCAGGATATTATTTTTCCTGACTTTCCAGAATTTTCCCTGAAGCGTGAGATTCCCTAATTTTTCCCGGCTTTCCAGAAACTGGCCACCCTGATAAGACATAAGACATTTTTATTCATAATTATAGGTTACACGTCAAAAAATTGTTGAGCTACAAAAGTAGTCTTAAAAAAATAATAAAATTAATGACAACAATAAAAAATGATTATTATAATTATTCCATGTCAAGTAAGTGTAAAATTAAACAATGTCAAAAATCAAATTATTCAAAGAAACATTATAAATGTCAAAGGATAACTAATTAATTAGAGATTTTAAATGTCAAAGAATTCTAATTATCCTAATTACTAAAAAAAAAAAGAAAAACATTATTTTTTTAGTAATTCGTCCACACTATAGAACGTCTGCTCGAGAAGCCAATGTTTCAGCCTTGACTTAAACGAAGTAACAGTCGTTGCGGCTGTCACATCAGCTGGGAGTTTATTGTACACCGATGGAGCCATGACGTGAGTCGACTTTGAGGACTTTTGGAGTCTATGTTTGATGTTAGCGAGGCTGTCCGCGTTGCGCGTGTGATACCTGTGTATATCACTGTGTTTATTAAACAAGTGCAGGTTATCACGCGCATAGACCGCAACCTGGAATATCACAATTGAAGGCAGCGTCGTGATGTTAAGCTCCTTGAAGAAGGGCTTGGCTGACGTTTGCTGTTGCGACACCTGCATGATCGCTCGGACGGCCCGTTTTTGCATTCTGAAGACGCGCTCCCAGTCTGCGGCGCGTCCCCATAGCTCGGTGCCGTACTGTAAGAGCGAGTGTATAGTGGCGAAGTAACACGTGCGCACTGTCTCACGCGGTACCGTGTATGACACCGCCGCAAAGCAAAACATGCGCTAGCTAGCCGTGCGCATACCTTATCAATATGCGATACCCAGGTAAGACCGCGGTCGAGCTCGAACCCGAGAAAAGTGGTTGTCCCAACCTGCTCAATCCTCACACCGTCGACAAAAACGTTTAGGGTTCTTGGAGCATGCCCCGAAAGATCAAAATGGAGGAAGTTGGTCTTTGAGAGGTTAAGGACAAGGCCGTTCGTATGGAACCACTGTGCTAACTGCGTTGCCGTTTCGTTTAGACGTCCCTCGAGCTGTTCGACGTTGGGAGCTAGTACCACTCCTGCTACGTCATCCGCATACATTAGTATGTGACTAATACACAGACGAGCCCTGAGCCACTCCTATAGACGTCGTCAACGGCTGCGACCTCACCTTACCGCCGTCTCCTACTACTATCTGCGATCTGTTTCGCAAGAAGTCAGTAAGCAGGTCGCGAGGCTTGCCATCGATGCCGTAATGTCGGATTTTAGCGGATAATATCCGGTGGCCAGCGACATCGAAGGCTTTAGAGAGATCACAGCACAGCACCGCAACGTGCAGCTTGTTCTCCCTCGCGTCGAGCACGCGGCGGACAACCTCGCGCGCAAGCGCAGTCGTGGACCGACCCGCGCGGTACGCGTACTGCCGGTCCGACAGCGCTTCCGTCGATGCTAGGTACTCGGTGAGCCGGGTGCTGATCCCGTTCTCCATCACCTTGGACACCGTCGGAACCACCGCAACAGGTCTATAATCGTCGATGTTTTCCCTCTTACCTTTTCCTTTGAAAAGTGGTACGATCTTGCTCTGCTTCAGCGACTTCGGATAAGTCCCTGATCTGATGCAGCTATTAAATAGCTCAGCGAGTATCGCAGATAGTTGTACTGAAGCAAGATGCAAGATTTCAATCGATATATCATAGTCGTCTCGTGTGGGCTTAAAAGCGATACGAGACGTGATGATGCGGTGGACCTCGTCAGATGTGAAGAGACGGAGGGTGCGGTCGGCAAGAGGGCGCACGGCGGACAGCGCGCGGCACGCGGCCGGCACGTCTGCCACCGGAGCGCCGCACGCCGACGCTGCACCTACAAACCGAGCGTTCATAGCATCGACAACATCCGTTTTGCTTTTAAAATTTTTCCCGTTCGAGTTTTTAGCAACATCCGTAAAGTCATCGCATGGATGCAAACTCTTTCCCCTTTCTTTGTTTACGACTTTCCACATTGTTTTGGTCGTATTATTGTTTTTCATTAACATGTTTGTGTAATAGCTAGCCCGTTGTTGAGTTAAGATAGTCTAGTATTTTTCGTTCAAAGACTGTACCATTACTTTCAAACGTTCGTCAGTAGGATTTTTTTCTTCCAGCTTAATTAAATCAAACAAAAGAAATTTGAGGTTTTGTATATCTGTTGAAACCCATGAATCATCCCTTTTTATGTTCTTGTTTTTAAGTGGAAAGCAAATATTGTACTTATTCGCAATTATATTAATTACGGATGTTGCTAAATGTTCAACGGATCCCTGATTTCGAAGCCAAATCTCGTTCCAGTCAACACTGAGTATCGAGCCGATGAAGTTGGCTCGATTCATCTGAGTGTTATCTCTGATCAGTCTAGTCGCGGAGGTCGCGGGGGGGCAACGTCGAACTATTTTCCCATGAACGCCGTAGTGATCGCTCAGGTTTGTTATAACGGGGGCTGCGCTCACACAGTCGGTTGGCAAATAGACATATACCATAGCTGGACAAGAGATCACTTAAGTATTTCTTATCGGTAGAATCTACTAAAACGTCAAGGTTTGCGTCCCCGACCAAAACGCATTGTAGACCTAATTCATTTATTTTAGCGAGCACAAGTTCTAAGTGTGTTAAAAATTGTCTATTTGTAACTTTAACAATTGTTCTGTAGAAGCAAACTACAGTTAGCTTATAGTCTATTAAGTCTACAGCTGATAATTCACAATACAATTCGGTTGAAAGTTGAGTCAATGTTTTGTTTTCAATGCATTTAATGTTGTCTTTTACATAAATACAAGAGCCCCCATGTTGTTTAATTTTTCTACAGCAATAAGATGTCAAAATAAAATTATTTATAAAAACAGATTCTAATTCAAGGTCATGGAGCCAGTGCTCTGTTATGCATAGAATGTCACAATTACTTAAATCAGTCTTTAATAAAACTTCAATACGTTGCGTCTTACCGTCTAGTTTAGCGATATTTTGTAGAAATACTACACGTATACGTCACGTATACGTGTAGTATTTCTACAAAATATCGCTAAACACTATCACGTCGCGTGCGGACGGAGATGTCATTTTTTGATACTATACGTCGTCACTTAAGAATTACCAAAAATAGTGGAGCTTAAGGAAGAAGGTTCGCCTTGGTATACAACGCCGCAGGAATAGTAAAAACAGAATAGTAGGTTAACTCCCGCGCCGTTCGAGACCTGTTGCAGGGTTGTCCCTGTCCCTAGCTCTTTAATTTTGTGGCTGATACAAAATCAATACATACGCTTACTTAAGTATCATGTTTGCTAATTAATTCTTTGGTTTCCTTTCTAATAAATCAATGTTCGTTGCGAATTCATAATGACCCGGTGACAGTAAAACTCTCAAACAAACATATTAATCTGTTAAGTCCTCACTAAAACAATAGTTAAGCAATATATAGGAGCCAAAACCGTGGCTTGAATCAATCTAACAGGTTAACACCCCAGCTTTACATTACAACAAACGCCAAATGACTAAAATCAATGAACACTGAGCATAGGGCTCAGATTTATCATTAGTTTTGTGTTAATAATAGTGGTGCAGCGTAACGTGAGACTTGACTAAGCACGACTACGGAGCGCGGGCCCTACTCGTACCGGCAAAAGCCGGCATAAATATTGCCGTTGTGTGCGTGCTGTGGTTTGTGCGTACTGACACGTACAAACAAGGTGAAATTAGGATCAGAAACAAGCTTCAATTAATCTTTTAGTGAAATTCTAAAAATATATTTTTTTGCTTCCTTACTACCTAAACTAGGAATTGTACTTAAACTATAGTATGTTCGATTTATCATGATATGGGTGGCAGTTCAAAGTTGGCAGTTATAGTTATGTACCCTAACGAAATAGAATCGATTTTTTTAAGTATCGAAAACGTTAACAAGGGTTGTCAAATCGATATTTTATTTGATTGATCTTTTATTATCCAAACTACTTTTTGTTAATTTCTAAATTAATTAAATTAAACGAACCAATAACTCCCGAGCTTGAGAGATCAAAGATTATTTTTTGTTTTTCTTGGCTTTTTACCAAAAACAAACAACAAAAACAAAACAAAAATCAACAAAAACTGTAACAAACGTCAAAACAAATAGCACGTAAACCAACCGCAACGAAAACACAAACCGCATACAAGATGCACTCATACCGACGCGATCCTATATGATGGCCGCACCGATTCATCGATGTATTTTCGATTATGTAGTGTCCGTACCTATGGGTTAGCGTTCCGATCCACGCATCATGTATCAAAAAGACATTATTCTTTTCTGAATCTTTTTTTGTTAAATTTAACGAATACATTGTGGTTATTGTTTCGATTTATAGATAAATAATTTATTGTATTTTTGCAATGATGATATACATTATTTCTAAAACCTAATATTTTCTTTTGCACCTGGGTGTATGTAGTATGGTGTGAGTAGTATAGGTGAAACGGAAAATTACGATCTGTCACCCATATCATGATAAATCGAACATACTATAGTCCAACCAGTAAAGGAGCAAAAATTATATTTTCCGAATTTGGCCAAAAGGATTACTGAACCTAGTTCCTGATCGCTAATCGCGCCTCCACTATGAATTTGGTCGGTTGATTTAATTTCACCCTATATATTAGCCTATATTAGTAGTATTCTGGTGTTAGTATCCCGCAGGTGACGTCACGAGCGCCGGCTGTACTCACAGATACAATATCGAAGTGCAATATGTTGTTCATATAGGAGGGCAGCTCCGTCAGTTGGGTGTAGAAGAGCCACGATTGCCCACACTGAGCGATGAGGATGGCCCACAGCGGCACGCATGTCGCGAACTTCAGCCATGGTATCGACTGGTTGTGCTTGTCGTCCTGAAATATGTGTCATTGTTTAAAGTTTGTCATATATGCCACTGTCATCCGACTAATAACAAAGTAGTAAAAATGTCGTGTCTGTACATTGAATATTTTTAGGAAATTTTAATGAACTAGGTTATTGGTAAAGTACTGAAGCCAAAACTAATTTTTTTAATATTTTTTTGTCTGTCTGTTTGTATGTATGCAAAGGCTAACAAATCATAATATACTATAGCTCATTGCCCCTTTAACTATCATTATCTCTAAATAGCAAAACAATACATCGCAGTGCATCGTAGTTTTGGTCTCGATACTCGTTACCGACTGCGTAATATATTTTGTATTGGATATTCTAGTCAGTGACGGTCCGAGGTGGAGGGGGGGGTCACAGGGGTCACGACCCCCCCCCCCCCACAAATCAATCATATCAACTCTAAAATCTCCTACAACTTGACTGTTTACGAATATTTTGTTCAAACTATTATCACCCACGAACGTCTAAGTCAAAAATCATCAAAATAATGTTTCACAAAGTAATTTAAACGGTGCAAACCAAATTCGAAAGCCCCGTGGAATGAAGGCTTCCATTTGTTGTGTAATTGAGATATTCAATTTTATAAAACAAATATTTATTTGCTTGTCCTGTTTTACTGTTAAAGTTGGCCTCTTTATCTGTACTTGAGCCTAGATGACCCCGCCCCCCCAAAATATTGAGCTTCGACCGCGCTTGAATTTCTAGTTCCTCTCATTCTAGCGAGTATCGAAGCCCAAACCTAACCTACAGAGTTCTTATGGTCAAACTTTAACATGTATCCGTTTCAAAGGGGGCTGATCGTAGCTTGGAATCATCTTACAGAATAAGACAAATGCATAGTTTTCAGAACGAGATTTGCGGAAGAAAAAACAGAAATGCACGAGTGTTTTGATGACCGACCCGTGGTTGGACTCAAACACGAAGCTTTAATTTTAAATTTCCAAAAACAAGATTTATTTTGACATCATAAGGAATAAATCACAGTAACCTTGTATTTGAGACGTACCAAATATACCCCTAAACTAGTTAGTCTTTCTTTACGACTACATATTTATAAGCAAATGCAGAAATACTTAGTAAAATTATGCTAGCGTTGTAAAGTTGTAAAATTATAATGAACTGTATTTGACCGGGTTTCGCGGAGTCGAATGAATCACCGGATCAGGCATCTAACAGTATCACAGTCGTTTGTCCCACATAACTGATTGGTGATAAAGAATGCTTGCAAATACATCTCATAATATTGTGTTATTTATTAGACTTGCGGCAGCGCACATAAAATCTATACTTACTATTAATAAAGTTTTGTTACATTTGTCTCTCTCTCTATCTGTACCTATATGTTCCGTTTTAACACGAGAACGGATTTAAATGCGTTTTTTTATTATTATCTTCAAAATATTATAAGACCAAGCCGAAAATTGTCAATGACGCTCAAAGATTCCACCAAACATAACATTAACATAAGATTACACCATTGATTAAAATACATTTCTACGCGAGCGAAGCCGCAGGCAAAATAAAATTGATATCTCTTAAAGAGTATGAGTAAAATTGTGGGCTCAGATACTCTTAAAATAATGTATTTCTCCTATTTTGAGAGTATTATTAGATATGGACTAGTAGTATGGGGAAACTCAAAACAAATTAAAGATATTTTAATCTTGCAAAAAAAAGCTGTGCGTATTATAGATAGTGCTAAATTCCGAGAACATTGTAAACCTTTATTTAAAAAACATAAAATACTAACAGTTATAAATTTGTATATATATCTAGTAGCAATTAAAATTTTTAAATCTTTAAATGAATACAAAAGAGTTTGTGACACTCAAACACATGTATTAAGAAATTGTAATAATTTAGCTTTACCTTATCCAAATTATGGCGTATTTCAACAAAATATTAATTACTCGGGTTTGAAAATTTTCAATAAACTTGATAATAATATAAAACAGTGTAATAATGTCAATGAATTTTCAAAAAAACTTAAAATGTATTTAATGGATAAACCATTTTATAATATCTCTGAATATTTTAAATAGAAATTATTTAAGTAAATAATGTAGGAATACTTTTGTCACTTTATTTTGATCTCATTAAGTTTATTGTAAATGTCTTTTTTTTTTTCTTGAATTATTTTCAAATAATCTCGTAGTATTTTTTTCTTAGTCATTTAGTTATTTATTTTTTATTTTTATTGTACCAATGTTTTTTGCATGCCTTAGTACATTATTTTTGTATGGCTTTACTGCAAATAAATGATCTTATGTCTTAATTTCAAACTACGTAAGCAATACATAATAATACACAAGTATGCATTGTGTATTTCAGAGTGATATGATAAATATCGCAATGCTAATTTTTAATCGTATTATTTTTGTGTAACTAACAAAACACGTACTAGAACAAAGCAAAGGCACCGAATAAAATAAAATCTTTGCACTTTCCATAAGAAAAATAAATCTGAGTTTTCATCAAAAGAGACTTGTTTTGAGAATTGGTGTGGTCAATGTAGCCACCAAAGTTTGATATGTAAGAAAGACATAGTGGAAGAAAAGAGAAATCTGAATGGAGGAATGAAAAGTGTGACAGTGACATTGAAAGAAGAGCGAATGCGGGAAGTAAAGTGAACGGAGCCCTGCATTTATGGACGATCAGTGTGACTGCAAAGACACGTCGACGGATCATAATGGATTGTTAGCTCCTTCGATCATCAATATACAAAATTGATAGTCGAAGGTTAGCTCCTACATTTATGCATGGTAGTGAATGTTTGGAATGGCAAGATGAGAACCAAAGTGGACTGAATGCAATGGAAATGCGTCCCTTACGAATTATGTGTGGTTTGACATTGAATGATAGAGTGATAAATATTGGCATATGGAATTGTTCGATAGTTATTTTCAACATACCTGTGGTCCAATAGCCCAAGTGATGTATTCAACCTCTTTCTGGCATATCCTTGGATGGCTCTGTGGTGAATCATAGACTAGGAACATCCACAGAACAAACCACACCACACCAAGACCTCCAAATAAGTAGAAACAGAGAGGCCAGCCCCCGCCATACTCAAGGGTACAAAGCCAGCCTGATATTGGAAGAGAAATCACAGTGCCTATGTTTGAACCTGAAAAGTAAAGATATTTGTGAGAAAAACAACAGAGTTATATTATTTGCTTTTATATTATCGACAAATTTTTGTAACATAATTTAATAATAAAAATAACTTGTCAGAAAAACCCTTGCAAATATTATCCTTACCTGCATAAACATAAGCCGCAAACTTGGATCTTTCCAAAGGAGGGATCCATCTTGCTAACATTGCATGCATGGCAGGGTATGTTACACCCTCCCCCAACCCCTCAAGAGCTCTGACCGCTATGAAGAACTTGAAGTCAATGTGAGCTGCTATGGGGCTCAATATTGTAAACAGAGCTGTCAAGAAAACTCCGATCCCATAGACAAGCTTTCCACCAAATATTTCAGCTATTCGTCCACCTGGGATCTGTTAATTAAAAATTGTTGATAAAAAATTGTTAGGAATCTTTAGTCATATAATTTGTTTCATTCTTATCAGTTTTTTATAATCATATAATCTTGAGTCATAAAATTGGTTTTATTGTTTAAATTATCTGTACCTGGGTTAAAACATAACCATAGAAGAATGAACCTAAAATGATGCTCTGCTGTTCTGCACTCCAGTTGAACTCCCCTGGTTTCTGTAAATGGATTGCACAAAACATGGCATGGTTATTGTTTTGTCACTGTTTATGTTTCATATTAATAAAAATAATAATATTTCTCATATAACAAAAATAAATAATATTTTCAATTGATCATAGTAAAAGAAATAAGCATCAATATTATTTATTCAGCAGCTTATCATAACAAATTTCTGGCATTAGCCTTGAAAATGGATTTGTAATAACAAAATCTAAAAGATTTCTTAGCATAGTGCTGATTCACTGAAGAGTTTTGAGTAGTGCAGTATTCATCAAAATATTTTCCTGTGTTGCACTTTATAATCACATATAGTCAATATAAGAAATATGTTAGTATGTACAAAATAAAATAATGAAAAAATATCCCACCAATTAAAAACAGCCATCAATAGATGGGTAATTGTGGAGCTGCAGCATTTCATATGCTAACCCAACTGATGCAAACGTTAAGCAAACTGATGTAGAGTTGTCTGCAATTCAAGCTACTTATTTATAAACAATTTTACAGCTGTAATTCTGCGATACAAAGTGCCAATAAGTACCCTGTAATGCGGACATCTATGCAATAATAACAATAAAGTGTCATAATCTTGTTTGCCGTGTATGCTTGCTTACCTCACTTCAACTTATGCAGTCCTTCCCTACTCAAATTCAATAGTAACCTTTAAACTTTCGCGATTTTCACACATTATTAACTTTGTATTGGGGTCTTACTCGCGATAACTAACAACATACCTTAATAGATATGTGCTTGAAATTCAACGTTTTCTAGTATTTGTTGTTGTCAACCAAACAAGAAAATTTGGAGGTGAATACTTACAGCAGGCACAGAATTGTTACTAGGAGTTGATGCTGGGCAGACATCCAGGGTGGAGTCATTTGAGGGCATAGGAGCTGTTGAGTTGATCATGGCCACAATGGCTACAGACAAATTGACCCTCATCGCATAGACATTGGCGAAGCCAAGGAACCCCATAATACCCAGCACAGTGCGGCATTTGATCCATCCTGTTGTCTCCTCCACTGAAATAAACATGTAATTTTATATCAGGCAGAAATTCTTCAATGGTTTGTTTACAATGTAGAATTGTGTATGGTTCATGTTTATTTAAAAAAACAGCTAAGGCTGTGCAGCGATTCCAGCCTGTATGCGATTTTGCAATAATATTCCTACGAGGGACCACATGTCACTTCATCTACTGGCTGAAGGTATCTTGAATATGGGTAATAGAAGGGCATTAAAACTATCGTGTTTTTTTTGTTTTATCTCTTTAAAACTAAAACTCCTTCATATTTATATAAGAAATTATTATGGTTATCCACATCTCGTAGAAAAATACTCAAGATTCCTAAAACTACTCTTGCCAATACCAGCGGCTGCTTCAAGATGGCTGCATCTAAATGCTGGAATGGGATACCACCACCAGTATCAGACGCCAAGTCATTAGGCTCTTTCCGCACTAAGTGTAGCAGATGGCTACTCTCGAAGCAGTCTCAGGCCCTGGGTGTTCCTTCTAATAATTTATACTAGTAGTTTTTTGTGTTGTTTTTTATAAAAATTTGTAGTCTTTTCGTTTTATTTTGTTTTGTTAGATTAGTTTTTTTTAATTAAGTATTTATTGTAATTTTCTTATTTTATCATGTATTTCTTTAGTTATTACAAGGCTAAGCTGAAAATCGGCGGCTGTCTGAATGCGTGTCAGCTAGCTTTCTGCCGAGGTTAGACCTTTTTGTCTTTCCATTTTTGCAAGTAATATTGTATTTGTATGTTAGTTTACTAAGACAAATAAAGTATCTTTTATTTTTTTTAATAGTTACAAAAAATAATGATAAGCAAGCATTTTCAGAACTTTTCAAAATAACTATGTAGTATTATAAATGAATAAGAATATAGGAACATCTTTAGTTATGTAATCTTTCAGATGTGATAATGATAAAAAAAGTGTCTAGAATCTATTGACCAATAATTTTTGCAACCTTCACAAAAACCATGAGGAATAGGAAAACAGTTTGTAGTTTTTTGTTTAATGAACAACCTTCAACCATTGAATCTATATCATTATCAGTTGTAACTACATTAGTTTAGTCAAACGGAGGGAAGCAGCAAAAAAGATAGGTAGACAAGCTGAAACTGACAGCAGGTCCCAACTAGAAAAAAGCTTGTGACAGAAAACAATGGAAGATGTTACAGTCGCTGTCAATAGAAATTGTGGACTATGTAAACAAAGCGCCATGTTGTCTTTGTCTATGAAAAGATGAACTATCTAGAGATGGGTTATATGTTAGGTGCTTAATTAATTTTATTTATTTGATTCATCGCTAAAATATTCTGATGAATCGCTAGTCAAATCGCCCACGTTAATTACAAATGGTTCGTCACAGCGTCCGTGGCCGTATCTATTATCCCATCCAGTTCTTTAATTTTTTTTTCTACTTTTAGGACATGAGCTACACATTTCGCCCACTGTTCTGGCCCGATCCGCGCCAAACCTTCGAGCAACAAAATCTTCACATCGTCCATTTTGAATGTTTTGTTGTTCCTTCCAGCGTAACCTTTTCCTTGCGCCAATATCAACTCTATCGGGTTAAGCTCGCAATGATATGGTGGAAGGCGCAAAACTGTCACATTTTTCGATGCCGCCAACTCATCTACGAGTACATACATTTTTTTTTATTTTTGCTTGTCACTTTAGCTATGAGATTCGCTTTGATTTCGGTTTCTTGAAATTTGATTTCTTTTTCGCGCAACCAGCTTTGGATAGCCTCCTTCCGCCAACTCATGTTGGGCGCCTTTTCGATTTGACGCGAATTATATGGAGCATTGTCCATTACTATGACGGAACCAATTGTCGTTGTTTCAAGGTCACTATCCAAATCACAAAGAAAGATCAGTAAGAGAAGCCTACAGAGGCGTCGAAACGTCAAGCACATATCTATTAAGGTATGTTATTAGTTATCGTGAGTAAGAAAGACCCCAGTACAAAGTTAATAAAGGGAAACCAAGTCGTTAGAATACCGAAAACACAAAAGATTTTAGAGCAACGCTGGAAGATCACACAGCTCTCGATAGAATCACACACACATTATGTCAAAGATTATGAAGTAACGCTATCAAAAAAAAGACGGAATAAAATTGCATCACGAATAAAATTGGTTTATATTCAAATAGATTCGTACATCACTAATTTTCTAAGACAATACAAATTCGATGAGAAAAAAATATGACAGCATTCTCGTCGCAGTACAGATTTGACTATTGATTCTATAATTTTCCGTAATTAACTGGTGATTATTGAATGTTTCATGATAAAATACAGTGAATGGCAGGTAAGACTTGATGCTTCATGATTTGGAATAATGTTCAGTGAGACTCCGTGACAGAACCTTGAGAAAAATTGAGAAAACGGTTTGTTTACATAGTCCACCATTTCTATTGACGACGACTATAGAGTAGCCTTTTACCACGAGGCACACTAATTACGTGAAGATATTCATAAAACTACCTCTTTATGCAGGATAAAGGGCTTATTGATTGATTGAAATAAGTTTACTCTACCTATCCTGATTATTATTTAAAAGCATATTTTTATAAATGCAAAAAGCCTTGGTAGACCCATCAATGACCATTGTTAGTTGACACTATATTTATTTATAGCTTTTTTGTAAGGAAACATTGTATAAAAATAAAACCTTGTATTAGGACAGCCTTCCTGTTTGATAAACGTAATAAAAATCTAAGGCACCTGTGTACCCTGGATAAGTATATCAATAAAACATTAGGTTCAGAGGTATTCAGTCCATAACAACCTTAAGAAAAATGTTTCCCTAGTTTTGTGTATATAATATAATATTTGAAATGGTGTTCACCTCTTTCACATTCAACCAGGTTCCTTTGATCGCTCGTGACATCATTTTCTATGTCCGAATTAATAATTGGACTTTCTTCAATAACGGGCGAAGACATGTTAAAAGAGATGCGATTAATTCATTACTTCACTATCATTCCTCGATATTTCTATGCTATCCGATTATAATTTCAAATAGGTTCTTATTATTCACACTTATGAATCACACACAAGTTTTCAATACAATCAAATACAATACAATATTCCAAAACAAAGGATTGGATGGAATCACGATGGAATGGATTGCAGTGTGGTCCGATACATCACCTGTATTACGGAAATCATCAAATCATGTTTCGTTTCCAGAAACAAACATCTACATCATTATGTTGTTATAATATAACAGTCTTTATCACATTTGTGAAAATTTTGGTTAACATTCGATTTATTTTAGTTTTTTAAAGTACTTTACGAAAGTTAACTGAGTTAAGATTATTTTTAATGTTATGTGATGTGAATAGATACATATATTTTATTAAGCTGCGAGCATGATTCGGACCGCAAAATAAAACAAAACAAACATCAATTTGACATTTATGCTAGAGGTGTAACCGTTATAGCGTTTTAGCTCGTTATTATTACCGACAATATTGGTTTATTTACTGTTCCCATCACTATAAAATAAGTAATGGCTGCGTTCACTTTATTGCAAAAATGAGATTTTAGAAAAAAGGGGTGCGTTCTTATTCTTGATATAACTTAACCCGAGGAACAGTACCTCAACTTTATTCTTTTCCAAGTTCAACTAAAGTTAAGGTTCGATTCCCTGGCTAAACTTCTAGTTTTAAGAAGGTCGTCATGTGCGCAGCAACTCAGTTGTGAGCGTGACCAAATGTAATTTTATTTTATTTCGATATTACGTGGATGCTCAATGTAACTTGTAAAGGCAATAAATACATTACAATCGCACCGATTTCGTCGCGGGCACAAAACTGAAACCGTGTGTCAGGAGCTCAGGACAAACAAAATTTTGGCAATAATTAAAGTTTTTAAACATTTTAGTCCATCCATCAGCCCGTGTTCGTCCACTGCTGGACATAGGCCTTTCCCAAATGTCGCCACTCATGTCGGTCCTCCGTCCTCCTCATCCAGCCGCCACCCACAACGTCCTTCACAATTTTGTAACGGATAAACATCAATGCGGTTATAGGTCATACTCTATTCTATACATGTGTACGTACTGCAAGAATATCCTACTATAATATTATAAATGCGAAAGTTTGTGCGTGTGTGTGTATGTTTGTTACTCTTTCACGCAGAAACGGCTGAACGGATTTGGATGAAATTTAGAACGGATATAGCTTATACCCTAACTTAACACATAGGCTACTTTTTATCCCGGAAAAATGCATGGTTCCGGTAGGATAGATCAATATCATTGAAAAATCAAGTGTGTAATTAGCGCGGTCCTAATCGTTTGTGGTGAAATAAGAAAAAGCTTTGTTATTTCATACATCAGGTGTCTAATTACCGCGGTACTTTATCGTTTGTGGTGAATTAAGACAAGGCTATGTTATCTCATCGCACTTCACACTAATATTATGTGTGTGTGTGTGTGTGTATGTTTTTTACTCTTTCACGCTGAAACGGCTGGACAGATTTGGATGAAATTTAGAATGGATATAGCTCATACCCCAACTTAACACATAGGTTACTTTTTATCCCGGAAAAAAGGATGTTGTTAAACCGAATAACACGCGGGCGGAGCCGCGGGCAAAAGCTAGTTCGTACATACTTTTGTTCCTCTTTGGTGTCGATCAATAGCTTGAAAAAAATGCGGTTTTATTGAAAAAAAATGCGTTCGTAAACTTTATTAAGACTTTTAAAATAGTATCTAAACAAAATAAATAATCGACGATCTAAATAAATTAATACACAATAAAAAAATAAAGCGCAAATTCTAACGAATTTAATTAAGTACATTTTAAATTTCCTTATAAAAACCACAAAATCTCTTTGCAAGGAATGTTATTGATTTGAAAGTAAAAATAAATAAATTATAGCTGCTAACAGTCAGTCATAAAGTCACAATAACTTTTATCATCCATCATAATGTTTACCTTAAAGTATAACAGTATAAAAATATAAATATAGCTCACGCCAGAGGCCTAATGGAAGGGTGCTCACTAAAGTTGAAAAATGCCCTTTGGACATTACAATACAAACACCATTAAAATGTTATCTATGGATGAGTTATTTTTAGATATTGGTAATTAAATAACCACTAGAATAGCTATGGCTATTAGTGGCACAAAGTCTAGTACGAAGTCATATTTGTTTTATACAGCCTTTTTCCAGATGAGAACTTGGAACATACTTTCTTTGTAAAACTCGAAAATTTAATTGACTCCCCAGTCTTTTCGATAATCAATTTTTTTGGTATTTTTGTCCATCAGTTCATATCTCTGAGTCTTATGCATTTGATTGGAATTTTAACAAGATTTCATCTTTTGTGTGGCATTTCGATAACTACTTTCAATAACTATGACAAAGGCCAGAACATTTTGCAAATTGTTGGCATCAGCAAGCCCATTATGACAGTAGAGATGAGATTCACACTGTGATTATCCAGTATATTCTTGCCACTGATATGTTTCACTGTTACACTTGAATGTGATACTATCTTTCCGTCTTTGTCCAAACCTGAAAAAAAAGTACATGTGGTTTCTTTAAATCAAATTTACCATAAACTACGTTGTTTGTTTTGTTAACCAGCAACAGAGATGAATATTGATGATCGATCAATTGAATACTTATATTTAATTAAACGCCCCTGTAACTTAATTTTATTAATCTGTATAGTTTTCTTTTTAATGGGCGACTGTGGAAGTGATTTTTTCAAAAATCGAATGTTGGTGTTTTGGTTTTCATCAAAATCGGTCCCGAGATACCTCTCAATTCCCTTAAGTTTTGGATTTCGTGATCTACGCCCATTTGAAAAACTAAACCCATCGACTTACTAAGCAAGAATAAGTATACTGAAGTAATAAAACTATTAAGTAATAATAAAGTAGTAAAAAGGCGAGTACATTGGATATTTTTGAAAAATTTCAAATGAAATGGGTTATTGGTACACTAAAATTTTTAGATTATTTTGTCTGTCTGTCTGTATATTCTGTTTTAACTCAAGAACCAAGGATTTAAATGCGGTTTTATTAATTATCATCGCATCGTAGTGACTCTGGTCAACATATAGTTATAGGCTATACTCGCCAAGCCAAAAACTGTCGATAATAATTTTCATCTTACCCGCCAAGATAAATTGATTGAAAGACACTTCCACGTGAACGAAGCTACGGAGAAAAGCTAGTAACTGATAGAGGTGTTTTAAAAGGACAGAATTAATGAACATTTCATGCTGTAAACTTAGTGATGCGTTTAAACATAGCATAGGATCGATAAGATCCCGTCTCAGCATTTCCCGCGGCTTCTGTTCATGTGGTTCATCTAGGTACCTAACTTGTCGAGTTCCTGTTGTAAAAAGGCTTCCAATAAGCTTTGTAGGCTCGGGACATAAATCAATTCCACTGCAAAAGTTTTATCATCGCAATTAAAATAATATTTTTAAAGTTATAAACTTATAAGGTAACAGAATCCTGATTTTCGGAACAACTATATTACCAAACCTTTGCCTCAAAGTCGAGGCAGTTTATATATAATAGTATAATAGGTAACTAGGGTTAAGAAACATCCAATCACCTGAATACTGAAGCGCAGCACCCATCAACGAATCAATGAAACTCCCAAGAAAACCAGCCAATGCTCCAAACGCAATCATAGGCCACTGCGGCGGTGCGTACTGTAACGAGGTTCTATCTGAGAAGTAAATGAGGGCCAAATACTGGAACAACCCCACCACCAACCCTCCAAGGGTACTGCAAATGGTGCCGATTAAAGTGACCCCTCCGTTCGTGCCTTTGGGAACTTTCTTCCAAGTTGTGACGAGATAAGGATCGCTGTTGCCGAGCACTGTACCCAGTTCTGATGCCCAAGTATCGCCGTTACAGCAAGCTAGCACCCCTGAAATTAACAAAAGAAAACAATTAGGTACTACCATGTTAGTCATGCTTCTTAAATTTCTGTTCAAATACGCAAACACCTTGAACTTTAAGGCGCATAGGCGCGCCAAAGTTTTAGTACAAAATTTGATAACCCGTTCCTCAGTTGTTTTTCGTTATAGACCAAAGAATAAGACCTCTAAGGTAGTTTGTCTGCAGAATGACTATCACACTCGTAACATCTATTAAGCTGGGATATGTAGATGCAGCATTCAGTTCAAATACCAGAAAAATATAGATATTAATACGTCCAAATGTTTATTCTAAACTAAGTGAACAGTAAAGTAGGACTCGAGCCTAATAGACTTTATTGATTCGCATAAAAATACCAAACTTATCATTGCCTACAAAAGGTATGAAACATAACTGCTAAATTAAGTTGGTCAACTATTACTCGTTAACTTGTGGAGCCTACTTAGCTGTGATTGTTTTCTTTTTAATTTCGTCATAAATATACTATTGCCACATATTTTTACACATCCAAAAATAACCGTTTAATTGGCAGGGGGGGGACACGAGTCTAATAAAAATTTTCACTTTAAAGCTTAATATTTCGCATACTGATCCCTTAATTGAAAAATTGTTCTCACACACCCGCAATATTTTTGAATGACCTATCTAACAACACCCCAAACGAAGGGATAGAGGCGAAAAAAAATCATCTTTTACGTGTAGGTTAGCAAAAGGTCAACAAAAAAAATAATTCAATGTTTCATTTAACCACTCTGTCGGCGTTATTAATCTGTATACTCATACCAAAATTACAGCTTTCTAATACTTAGTCTCTGACAGACAGACGGACGGACATGACGCAATTATAAGGGTTCCTTGTTGACTACAGATAATAAAAAGAAAAAGAAAACAGAACTTAAAACAAAAATGCTCTGTTTGTCTTAAAAAAATTTGAATTTAATTAGAAAACAAAACCAAGTTAACAAACTCCTATTTGCGCGGGGTAAACACTACCGTTTTCTCATGGCAACTGCGTAAAGACTAAAATCGTTTCCATTATTCAATTTAATTTTTGTGGTGAAAGCAATCAAATCGTACCAAGAACTCCTATAGAGAGCCAGGAAGCTCTGTAGTCTTTGACGAAGTCTATGGGTCTTTCCGAGGCGCCGACATCCAGTAGGTAGAGCAGACCCAGTTGTGTCGCCATGCCACCATTGCATAACACTTGTATCCAGTTTCTTTGACCACCTGAAAAGATTAAAACCTATTAAATTGTACTTGGTAGATCAGTCTCCTTTCTTTACCCAGAAATGGGATACTTTTAGAGGCTTTATAAAATAGGCCCCATTTTATAAAATAAGGTTGGTCACACGATAAATCATTGTTTATTGCTGATAGCAGGTACTCATTATTATCTCATAAAGAAGATTATAACATGAACTTTTGCATTTGTTTACTCAACCATTTACTGATAATAACTGCATCTATAAGGCTTATTTGGTTCAGTGTATCCAAATTAAGTTATAATAAATACAATGATAATAGTAGATTATTAAAATGAAATTATTGGCTCTGATTTGTTTTAGAAAAGAAATCTTTGAATAGTGAATTTCACAACATAAACAACACAAGGTATTAGGTTACCTTCTTTAAAATCTTCCTCAATCTTTCTTTTCATATGCTGTCTGAATTTAGTAGCTTTAGAAGACGTAAAGAATAAAGTGAACAATGCAGTGACAAAGCAATAGCTGCTGAGAGTCAAGACGAAGCCCACTAGGAAGCCCAGCAAGGCTCCGCTGAGGTCAAGGCTCTTCTTTCTGTAGCCATACACCGCCACCATGATGGGGATGAAGCAAGAGGCCAGCCATCTTGTGGGAGATATTACTGGCGACTCTGAAAACAGAAATACAATAAAACTTTTGTTGAGTTTCCATTTTTTCTAAGGATTCTGAATTATCATGGCAAATTTTTGCTCTAAAGCCTAGGAATTTTTGAATAATACCACAACAGATAACAACCAATCAATGATCACAAAATCTCCAAAACTTTAGAGCCTACAAACTTGAAATATGGTAGGTAGGTTCCTTAACACATTAAACACCAAATTATGACCGGCAGGGAACAACTGGTTAAGCAATGTAGGCACTCAATTACTACATGAATTATTTAAATTATTTGGTGATAAGATACTCCTTTATTGCAGGTAGAGCTGTGTCCAAAGGTTAGTAAGAAATTAATTAAGCATACATATAAAAAGTTCAAATAAAAGTTATATCTTACCATCATTTCCATCTTTGTTGATGATTTTTAAATAAATTATATTGATTATCCAAAGTGACATGGACAGGGGTATTGCAACTGCACATATCAATACTGTGAGAATGTGATCATTTTTCAATTGATTCTTTGTTGAATTATGCACATTGCTTTCATTTAGATTATTTTTGGAGAGCATTTTATTTTCTATTTCTTATACACATAGAGAAATGGAGGATGGTTGTATCTGAAACAAAACTGTAGCTCAATCATTCTGAAGATAGAATCGAGCCACTATTCTTTTCGCAATCTATTAGCAATGAGAAATCAACAGAATAAACAGTAGAATTTCTTCAGTCACGCATGATGATTGCCATAAGTCTTTTGTAAATGAGTTGTTATCAAGAATCAATATTTGTTAGGTAACTCATTGTCATGATTGAATTACTCATACTCATACAACTTGTTAAACTCTGTTATCATAGGCCTAAATAGCATATTTAAAAATAAGTTATGGTCAGGGACCATCAAATAGTGTTACTTTCGGTTAAATCATAATAATTTATATATAGGTCTAGGTCCAATAAACTAGTTGATAAACTAATTGATAATCTGACTATAAAAAAGTAATAATTTATATGAGACAGGTGGATGATGTTTTGCTTAGCATTTTAACTTACTACCTCATTTGACAGGTAGACTAAGATATATATATTTTTTCTTCATGACACAATTTCCTTCTGTCTTTTATATTTTTATCCTTTTATAATATATTGTTTCGTACTATTTTATTTAAGTTAAAAAACTGTAATAGTATTAAGCCATATTGAGAAAAAAAAAACTGATAAAAAAGACATGATCTTGCTAAGTTCCTTGCCCTTCTTTTTAGCAAGATTAATTGAATGGTCAGATTTAGGCATTATATCTATTTATAGTTTATTTATTTATTAACTTATTCATTCATTGCATTATGTAGGTATATACAATATTTTAATTTTTTACTTGTGTTAGTATATACCTATTTGGTTAGACATTATATATAAGTATGGTCTATTCAGTTTATTTATCAACTTATTTATTAATTGCATTATGTATAATAATATTCTTATTCCAATAAGTCTTTATTTTATGCATGTGTATAACTTTAGTAGCTCAACTTAAATTTTTATTTTTTATATATTTCCCGTATCATATTTGTTTCATCATAAAATATTATTTTTATACAGATTAGATTTGACATGTAAAACATATACTTTATGTATCTATTTTACAAATAAACTTTTTGAATCTTTGACCATAATTTTAGTTTTGTCTATTTTATTTTTATTGTTTCTGTGTTAACTTACCTTGACCCTGATTATATCCAAGATAAACCTATTGGGTGAACCGTTGGAGTCTAGCAAAGGGTGTGCAAGGTATCCGACACTTAGAAAAAATATTGAGCAAAAATTTTTTTTCATATAATCTTTGTTTTTTTAATGTAATGTTTAATTAGAGTGTTTTTATACTTTTATTCTTTCTCTTTGATTAATTGTTCTCGTAATTTTTTGTAAAAAGAGGTTGCGACGACGAGCGAAACGAGGATAATTAGGAGCTGAGCGAAGCGGAGCGGAGCGAGGCGAGCCCCTGGTTTAACAGAAAATACGAAAAAAAAAAATTAAGTGTCGGAACCCTTGCACACCCTTTGCTACACTCTAACCGGGTAAGCTGGATCAAAGGTAGGTAACATTAAAAATAGTATCAGAAAGAAAACATGACCTAGATATGAGATTATAATATTTTTTTATTTAAATGTACTAACCTTGACCTTTTTGAAGGTATAAATAATTTATTCACTAAAACTAAAACTTCCTCTCTTTTGTAAAGCTAAAATCCTCAGTGGGTCATCAAACCAAAGGAATACTCTCTACCGGTTTAAACAAGAAAGGAAAAGTAAGCAATTTCTCGCAATTTAAAGTTTTTTTTATGGACGTTGTTTCTGTCAGCTGTCACCTGTCAGTCAGTTCAATCCACAGATCCTATGGTTCTGTCTGTCCAGTCCACAGATCAGGACCTAGGACGGGTTCCGAATAGCGCTGACAGCACTAAAAGTACCATCAAATTACTCGGGTCGTACAGCCATTAGTGATTCGGAATGACAATAGACGCGATGTAATCGATTATGTCTTGAATCGGAACGGACTACTAGGTTTCGTTTCGAATCGAGTGAATTTCACTCGGAGTGATGCGAAATTCACCCTAGAGCATTCAAAAATTGACCCTAGTTAAACCGAGGGTAACCGAACTGTTAACTCACAGTTGCTCGGAAGTGTTTTGAAACGCTTCCGAGTAATACGAAAATCACACTGGGCCGCGTTCATAAACTATGGGGTCGCTACGCGGGTTCCATCGACAATACAGCCAAAAGACGGCTAATATTCAATACCATACGTACAAATAATTCTGTCAACTACCCGAGGTATGAGGAAGCGGGGCACCTTCGATCCCATTGGCCCTGCCAAGTTCGTTCCGTCTTGCGTACAGAGCCACAAACTTATCTGTGCCGGTGACGGAGACTCTCACGTTATAAATATAGAAGCCATTTTGGCTTGGCCTACCGAAACTGATAAGTTTGTGACGCTATAGCGATAAAAACTAAACATTGTAGGATTAGGGGCGGGACAGGTTAATTAAACACGAAATATTTTATCGATATAATTTATGTGTTACACTAAGTATTTTAATTAAGTCATGTAGTCAAACTGGTTGGTAACTACTTAATGCATGAGTTTAATTTACCTTCTCAAATTACTAACAATAATAATAAAGTATTAAAGTAAAATAGTCGTGTCTGTACATTGAATAATTTTGCGAAATTTTATTTGAAATAGCCAATACAACATTTTTAGAACTTTTGTCTATCCGTCTGTCTATTTGTCCGTTTGTATGTCTGTCTGTCTTTCTCTCTGTCTGTATGTATGTATGTCTCGTTTCAACTCAAGAACCGCTCAACTCTAGTAACCCTGGTCTACATACAATCTATGAGGAGTGTTTATAAAATAACCGTCAAGCTGAAAACGGGGCAGAGATTGAAAACAATTGTGGGTAGTGCCGTGGGCAAAGGCTAGTTACAAATAAAAAGAAAATTTCTACATTCTAAATTTCTTAACATCTAACCACTAATCATTTTTGAAATGAATTAATTTCGTATATATCCTTCGAACAGTGTGTTTGTGCTGAAGGGAATTGGTAAGAAAACCTAGCCTTGTGGAAATATACTTGTGCATAATACTCATTGACAAATCCACTACATGATTAGTTACTTCAGAGTGGTATTGGTGGTAACTAATATGAGGAAATAGTTACTCGCTAATAAAACTGCTCAATGTTTTACGAACCAAAATATCAGTTTTGCTTTTTTTGTTTTTCAGCATCTTTTCTAGGTATGCTCTGATGGCGATTTCGGAATGACGAAAAATTTTTACCAAAATAAAATAATAATAATTATTATTATTATTATATTCTTTATTGCACAAAAATAATTGTGTACAATGGGTGGAGTTAAAAGCATTTATGAAACTATGAAACTTTCTATGAAAACTTGCCAAGTTCTATACAGGTTGTTGATTTGGTCAACTGATTCCACCACAGGGTACGTTATATTCACGATACTGATGACGAAAAAAAAAATACTTTTCTTTTTTGCATTTTTTTTTTCTTCATCGGTATCGTGAATTATTCAAACTAGTGATTTTTATTTGTACTTCTATGCTTCGTGTGTGGCCAATGGTGATCCGACCACCAGCCAGTCTCGCTTCGCGGCGCAGTAACAATTTATCAAGAAACTTTTAGGACAAATGAAAAAGGGCATATCTTTTTCTTCAATTGGTATTTTTAGTTTGTATGCTGTTTTTGGGATAATCATTACGTGTATTAATATTCATGTGACGCCCTTAATGTCCAAATAAACATCCTGTATATTTAGTAGCAAAGATGCTAACATTTTTTAAAATAAAATAAGTGAAGATCGTTGTACATTATTGCACTTATGACTGAAGGCGCTTCCATTAGCCTTGGCACCCAATTTGATTTAAAATCTTTTTTTAGCGAAGCCGAAAATCCTACACTGCCTTTGTACTGAACTCAGCCCCATTTTCACATTTATGTTTTTAGTGGGATATCATAGATCTTTGTAAAGTTTTATTTAAAAACATACATATGTGTACACCGTGTGTCATACGGACGGACAACGGAGTCCAATCATAATGGTTCCTTTTTTACCCTTTAGGTATGGAACCCTAATAAAATTGTTTTACAATAAATTGAATATTTGTATTGTAGTTTGCAAAGTATAGATCTTCCAAATCTCTGAGGGAGAATTTGCTTCATCGATAACATATGTAGTGCACCATTAGTTACATTTGCCAAGTAAAAAGAGCGAGAGACAGCGTAACAAGTGCTCGCGTAAGAAAGAGATGGCAGTGGAAAGCCCCGTGCGTGGGGTACCTACATTTTGACCAGTATAAGATGAGCTCTTTTTGATTAAATCGGTTGGTAAATCAAATTAGACTATGTGATTATTTACTTACTGATGAAATGTCAAGCCATCTTTCATATCCCCTGAAGTTAGGCTATTTTTGCCACACCATTGTAATGTGCAAGGGGCCATGATAAAGTTTAATTTCACAATTTTTTAACGCTATACGAGGGAGTGTTTACGGGTCACGGAAGTGGTCGAAACTGATTCTAAATGTTCGAGTGGCGGTCTATTTATGACACATTCACCGAATGTGTTGACAGAAATCGGTCGCCTGTTATAAGGTGTCTGTTGGGCTTAGTCTGTGGCGGGTTCTAATGCCGTCTTTGTCACACGCTTTGCTAATTATATACGCTTTCCTGCTGTCCGTGTCAGAACCTGACAAAATTGTTAATTTATGAACAGCTATCTGGCTAGTGTGATTTTTAACGCTGTCTGGATACCGTTAAAGTTCGCCTGAAAGTTGTCACTTTGGAGTTTTGCCGGGTTTTGGACAAAATTCAAAACTTTAAAAAATGTAATCATCATTTCTAAAGGGAAAAAATGAAAATTATTATTGTTAAAGTTGCATTATGCTCTTAAGAGCTCATTTAACTATATTTAGTTTTTTTTGTGACTACAAAAGGCAATTTCAGTTTCCCGCCCTTGAATTAGATTTGAAACTAACGTTTGTCACCCAGACCCGTTGTAAAACGTTTTTCTTACGGAAATCACTCGCAAGTTCAAAACCAGATGTTATTTCTCTTTATTGTATATAGCTCTGTCTTTTTCTATTAAACGAGTGAAATTTCACACTACCATCATACGTTTTGAAATGGTTCCTAGAAGTAAAAAAAAAACAATTAAAACTTTGGGCTTAAAACAGTGTCCTTTCGCTTGTTACCTCAGCTTATTACGAACACATTTTGTATGGAAGAAAACGGTGTTGTAGTTCCGGCCTATTTCGCTAGATGGCATTATTGATAAGGTGAGGTGGTGAAAGTCCAGCTACGGGGTAAGGCTAGCTACCCCCCGTGTCTCACGTTCTAAGAACTTTTGTAGTTTAATTCCTTCGTCAATAAAACGGTATTCAGATAACTGCTCCACCGATATAAACACATGGCGCTGCCTAGTATATGATGATAAAATCGTCGATAAATTTTTGTCACTTAAGATTTCTGAAAACCAAGCTGCGGGTGTCTGTTAAATCGACGGTTATCTTCGTTTAAACAAGAGATTACAGCTTGAGTTTTGGTGAGTACACTCTCTGATAGTTATCCTTTACTATCGTAATATGATTATGCTCGATACTTCTGTTTCTTTAGGCCTCACAAAAAAGTTAATCTAAAACGTTAAATTGGGGCAAGTCCAGCCAACGCTCCGGCATATCAAGGCCTTTGTGATTATCCTTTATTAGGCTAGGTGATCTAGGGATCTATCCTGCTGTCAGTGATGAGCGGGCGATGAAACTGAACGCGGCCCTGATTGTAACCGTGATCAATTCGAATCGAAATTTTATAATATTTGAAGAACATAAATTGTATTTAACAGATTTTTTTTGTGATTTAACGTGCAAATTCGTTTTGTTTAACTGTTCTCGTGACGTTGGTAAATTACCGAACGGAACCAGAGCTGAGTATGGTGATGATAACCACAGATGACATAAAAAACAAGCGTGTGATCATTATAAACAGAAAATAAAAATCATGGATTCGCATCTGGGGGCACGGTAGTGACGCCGCTACGTCGAGCTAAAAAACGGCACGGCCGTACCATCGTTTCCTCGAAACAGTTCAGGCCATTTTAGATCCTCCTATAACTTCATTGTGGATAAAACTAGAAGCCTGAATTTTCAGTATCCAAGCAGGAATTGTATAAACACGGTATATTTCAAATTTTATTCAATTTGAACCAGTAGTGTAAGAATTATAACTAGTCAAACTTTCTCAATTTTA
The DNA here is from genome assembly GCA_910592155.1 of Ypsolopha scabrella. Taxonomy (NCBI): domain Eukaryota; kingdom Metazoa; phylum Arthropoda; class Insecta; order Lepidoptera; family Ypsolophidae; genus Ypsolopha; species Ypsolopha scabrella. Next base: position 17,829,483 of record OU342975.1, on the reverse strand, counting down.
TAACTCACTCACTCACTCACTCACTCACTCACTCACTCACTCACTCACTCACTCACTCACTCACTCACTCACTCACTCACTCACTCACTCACTCACTCGGTCACTGACTGACTGACCGATCGTAAAAACTCTAAGGCACTTCTAGCAGACATAGAAGCTTCAAATTTGGAATACAATTAGTGTTTAGTATTAATACAATAATAAATTAAATAGAAATGACATGCCATCAAAAACAAAACTTGTAAGAAAACCAAGTCTCGCAACTTAGTTCTTCTACCGTAAAAAGTTGTGAGATCCATATCCAAGTCGGATAATTTATTCAGTCCCTACTTAAGGGACCTTCTGTCTTCAGGTCACTCTAAGATGTTGTTAGGTTAGCCAATTATGTAATTACTTAAGACAGAAGGTCCCTTAATTAAGGACTGAATAAATTAACCGACTTGGATTAACATGCATCTCACAACTTTTTACGGTAGAAGAACTAAGTTGCGAGACTTGATTTTTTTACAAGTTTTGTATTTGATGGCATTGTGTTATTTCATTTCATTGTTATTGTTTCATATGTAATATATATTGAGTATTATTAGGCAGCTACATATTGTATACCGATACCTAGTACGTATACATTGATGTATGTACCGACCAATGCATACTTGTTTATAAATATATAGGGTGTAAATGAGTGTGACCATTAAATAAAACCACATACTCTACTGATCACACTGAACAACTGTTTGGGAAAAAACCTGCGCAAATCTTCAGAGAAAAAGGTATTCAACTGTAACTCAAAGACTTTATCTCGTAGGAGGAAGGTCTATTTTAAAACGTTGCACCGGGACAGCTGTTTCACGGACGATACTCTCTCGATTTTCGCCCGTATGTCGGTGCATTTGGGTTCACGCATTTTTGATTGGAACTCAACTATTTCCCAAACTTAGGGTGGCCACGGTTATGATTCTTGGGAAAAGTGGTTAAGTAGGGTCAGTAGAATATGTGGTTTCATTTAATGGTAGCAGTTTACTTACACCCGGACTTGAAATAAGAAAAGGGTGTTAGTTAGTTTTGGCTTGTTTCGCGAGATGGCGTTGTCGATAAGGAAGACTTATTGCTCTATTATAGTACTACAAAAAACATAAACATGGTTTAGACAAGCGTTTAACAGTTATTTAGAAAAAGTGGTACCACAAATCCATGTTTAGCCGTTGTTTAAGATTAGACATTGTTTAGACATCGTATAAATTTAAACACTGACCACCCCACGCGTTTAACCTTCGCGACATTGCTTTTTCTCTGTGCGGGCGTACGTAAATTGCAATGGATTTCTTAGATTATGCTGATTTCAATGATTTCAACGACTTGGAATTTATGGATAACTATCGTGATCAAGTGTACCGAGGGCGAGTGAATCCTTTCGAACATTACAGTGACTATAATTTCAGAAAACATTACAGGTTCAGCAAAGCTTACGGAAAAAAAATTGTTGACCAAATAAAAGATTATATTCCACATGATACCCGTAGTAGGTGCCTTACGGAACAGGGCCCGCCATCAGTTAAGCGCCCTTTTCTCATTGTTTTTAGTTTTAGCAGTCGTTATCAGTTGTCATTGTGTACAGCTTATTTCTGTTATTTTACTTTTCAAATACAAGATGATACCGGTGACTTACATGGAATCTCACAACAAGTTGTAGGCAAGACTTGCTAAAATGTTTTGCTTTGGCGAAGAAAGCTCATATGTTCATCAATATGCCGTCAGCAGTCAACAAGCAACTAGATACAGTTAGAGATTAGAGCCATTGCGGATTTTTCTATTGGGGCTATATACGGTACCCTTATTAGGGTTAAGAAAGTAGGAGGTGAACTGAGTCAAGCATATGTGAATAGAAAAGATATTGTTCGCTATGAGCGCCGACGGAGGGCAAGACCTCTGAACCCTCCTGATACAGTAAGAGGAAACATCGTAAGACAAAACTTCATACTAAACAATTCTTGATTGAATGAATGTTTTAATTAAGTAAAATGTAAAAACTAATAAAAAGTTAAATTGAATTATTATTTTTCTTCAAGATGTCTAATTCTATGGCCTTCTTTTGCTTTTCTTGAACCAAAATATCTATTTCTAATTTATGTCTTATCTCCTGGTGAGCTAATTCTCGTTTTTGATACAATATCTTTAGAGCATTTTCCAATCAATCACCCAAAGAGAATGTAAATCACCTCGCTGTCAAGAAACGAACTCTCAATGAAAAGTACCTACGTTCCATTCTGTTGATTGTGTACAAAAAATGTTAGCATTTCTATAAGAAAACGAAAGGCTCGTCAGGTGAAATCTGCTTAAGACGAAATATTTTTTAGGGTTGCCAGTAAAAAATTTGGTAAACAAATGTTAAACATGATTTTGTAGTACGAAATTTTAAACACTTTTTTAAACAGTGTTTATCCCTTAGGCACTGTTTAACTAAACACGTGTTTGAACATAGTTTTATTTATTTTTTGTAGTAAGACAGTATTTTTTGGTTTGATTGGGCACAGCATAGAAATAGAGTACTTCTTCCATGGGGCACAGGGTCTTTTCACTTAGACCATTTTTTCTGTGTATGAGAAAACGTCGAAGCATCGTCGAAGCCCAATTTTCGTCGTTCCTCAATAGATTGCGCTACAAGAGGTTGTTTCAATTACTGCTGCACATTTTAGCGCGTTCGTCGCTACATCTAACGGATTTTTGGTAGGGTTAGCGCGCATTTAGAGTTTTTGCTCCTAGCGGAGAATTCAGTGGTTTTATTTAGTGTACCTTTTTATTTCTATACACTAGGTTTTTACTGTTGAAAATTGGAACTGAATTTGGCATTATTTTCGTTATTCGCCGAATTTTGTAGAATCTAGCGCTTTCTTGAGCGTTGCTAGCGCTGAATAGGGTTTTTGATCTGGCAGCACTGGTTTCAATTTCAAATTGTATGTCTGTTTCTGTTCTGAGCTGCATTTGTGGTATTCATGATTTTGCGATAAATCAAAATCAGTGACGATTAACTTACGACCCAGCAATGTTTCATGGATTCTGTTGACTTCATTTTATTTTGACTACCCAGCTTTCTTTTTGGACTCCGACGATCGTGTTTGCTTACGTCGAATTGACTTCAATTTGCTACAACAATGACATCGGAAAAATGTGCTGTGTCGGCATACTATGGTAAATACCTATCTTATGAAATTTTATGTTTAAGCCCCGGTGAATGTGACTATAACGAACATATCGTATTTCAAATTCAAGAATATGTGAAATTTGTGAAAACTTGTGAATTTAGGTCATTTTAGGTTATCCAAAATGTATTGTTTACTTATGTAAATAAATTATCATTGATTTATTAAATGTTATTTATATAACTAATGTGTAGCAGGTGTTTGAAAAATAAAAATACCATGCAGTAAGGCTGGGCTATACATAAAGTATATAGAGGGTGAATTTTTGAGACGGGACAGTAAGGGCAGGTACCTTAACCGTTATAGTTACAGGAAAACACTTGTAGAAGACTATCCGTACATTTTTGAGATATTCTGAACTGCATTTACAGATTCTTGAAAAAATGTAGTCAGCAAGAAAATTGACATTTTAAACAAAAACCTTTTTCGATGCCCATCGATCCTGTTTCTTATAAGGATCAAAAGTCTCTACAGGACCGACTGAGGTTTGAGTACTAGAAATCACAGAAATCGCAAAAAACTTTTCCCATACATTTCGGAAAAAGAGTCAAAAACTCTAAATTAGCCAAACTGATTGTTTTGGGTAGATCCGCCATAGTACGCTATAAAGAATACTGGCTGAAAAAGTAGGTAAGTAAAAAAAATATATAATTTTAAACTTCGAATTCGATTCGAATTCTTTGGTTATTTCTTCAGGTCATTCATAGATTGTCCTAAACTCTTAAACATGATAAATTTTAACGCAAAAATTAGAGAGCGTGCCCCGCGCATTTTTGGGCTTCACACTTTTAAGAGCAACATTACTTATAATACACCATTAGCAAGAATGTGCAGATCGTATGACGCGCTAAAAAGACATAGCGATAACTTTGATATTTTTTCAAACAACTATAGTTTATTTAAAAAAACATTGTGCTCACTTTATGAAAAAGGTTATTAAAATTTTATTTTTCGTTGAATTTAAATTTTGTAATTTTATATTTTGTTTGTATAATAGTTAAGTACTTAATGAATGTTTAATTTTAGTTTTTAATTGTGCATGTTGTGTGTATACGTTTTGGAAAGCAGCCTTGTTCAAACAGTTACTACGTTATTATAAGCAATTTTCGGCTGTAATCTGTTGTATATACCTTGAAATAAAATAAAATAAAATAAAATAAAAATTCCTATGTTTGTGCAAAGAAAATTATAGATGGTTACATAGTTGTAATTTATGTACTTCTTGTTAAAAATGTCTTTAAATCACAAACTTTTGGACTTAATTGAAGCGTATTTTGTAAATAAAAGGAACACGGAATTTGCATTGGTGTGGTACGCGAATAAGTAACCATTGCGACAAGTACCATCAAGAAAGGTAATTACAGACCTTTTGAAGAATCTCAAAGAATATGGTTCATTCAAAATGAAATTATTGCGGCAGCCTCGTGTACTGGACATGGACAAAGAGATTGCTATTTTAACCTATGTGGAATCTGATCCTGAGATATCGTCCAGATATGTCGCTCTTGAAGTGGGTGTTTCCCAGCCACTTGTATTAAAGACATTGAAAAAACACGGTTATAAACCCTATCGACGGGGGCGCCTAGTTCAAGCATTACATCCAGGTGACAATGTTCGAAGAATTACCTTTTGCAGATGGCTAAGAGGAAAAATAAGCAGAGATCACGGATTTCTTAAGTACATTATATGGTCAGACGAAACAAATTTTTCAAATAACGGAATGTACAACCGACGAAATCACCACTATTGGTCTAGAGAAAACCCTCTCTCTTTATTTTCAGCAAGATGGCGCTCCGCCAAAAAACAGCCACCTTACGCGTTCCAGTTTGAATAGGCAGTTCGGGTCACAGTGGATAGGTATACATGGTCCAACTAAGTGGCCACCTTGCAGCCCCGATCTAACGTCTCTCGATTTTTTTCATTGGGGCTACCTAAAAAACGATGTCCACAAAAAGAAATACAACAGTATTCAGGAGCTGAAAGATGCATTAACAAGGATTTTAAATGACATCCACCCAAGAAAATTGTCGGCTGCTACTAGCTCAGTACAAAAATTTATTTTAATATTATTTGTTTTAGCCCTAATGTTGTAGAAGATTATCGATGCAACTATGATGATTGTCTACTTAGGTAGGCGTTTTTGCTTCTAAGTACAGTAAGCCACGAGGCCAGCTTGACAAAAACTGTCATTATCTTATGCCCACTGTATTTCCATACAAATGTATGAGAAAAGTTTTTTGCGATTTCTGACATTTCTAGTACTCAAATCTCGGTCGGTCCGGTAGAGACTTTTGATCCTTATAAGAAACAGGATCGATTGGCACCAAAAAAAGTTTTTGTTTAAAATTTCAATTTTCTTGCTGACTGTACATTTTTCCAAAATCTGTAAATGCAGTTCAGAATATCTCAAAAATCTATGGATAGTCTCCTAAAAGCGTTCTCCTGTAACTATAACGGTTAAGGTACCTGCCCTTACTGTCCCGTCTCAAAAAGTCATGCTGTATACCTGTGTAGGTATAGGTAGGTACAATAGCGAACTAAGTCTGTCGTTACCCACGAGATGCCGCTAAACCGAGATAAAACTGATGACTCTATTCCCAGTTTATAAGTTACTCTGTGGTTGGGCATATATTCAACAAAGTACTCTGTGAAAGTGGGTGTTTGTGGCCAAAGAAAGGATTTATTTATTTTCAGGAAAAATATACCCTAAGAAAATAAGTTCTAATGCAATAAGTCTAACATAAATAAAAACGAAGATCATGAAGCCTTTAATTGATTTTGATGAATGTCTTAGAGACTCCCCAAAATTTAGGTAAATGCGTAATCAATCAATGAAAGTTATTTTTTCCTTGTTATGGATAGAAAGTGAAATCTGTACGTAATTTGTATTCAATAATGTTTCTATTTTAGGGAACAATTAGAAACTGAGGAAGCAAGTATAGATTCCTTGGAGCTGAAGTTGGACAAAGTTCTGAAGGCTTGTTGTCTGATGATCGAGTCAGGAAAAACATACATGGGTAACAGGAGGTAAGGAATAAGTTAATAGTTTTTTACTAAATATTTCAATGGAATCAGGTATATTTCAAAACAACAGACAAAGATCCCCGATTCCAACAATACAAGCTATTCTTAGGTAATCTAGGCCAAGAGGCTTGCCCTCAATTTAACATCCAATATAATAAATCAGGTATAAATGTATAGTTTTTAAAGTTCCATTACTTCTATCACTCTGTAAAAACTTTGATGAAAGAAAATTATATTCCATTCATTATTAACTGTCAAATTTCACTACATAAAAGAAAACAAATTATTTTAAACCACAATATATTTTTCTACTTTGTTTTTGATTAATTTGTGAAGGTTGTGTTACAATTACAAGCAGGACTTTTGGAAATACATTTGGGTAGTTCTTTTTACCTACTATAACTGGTCTCCTGCTAGAAAAAACATGATTTTGTCTTATTTCTACGTGATTGGGTGAAACAGGCTTTAAGTAGCGCTTTTGAACACTTATGACAGGTTCTTGTCGGTAATTCATTATTATATGCGTTTAAATTAGCAAAAATTATTGTGATAGAAGTGACAAATAGTGTGACAGAAGAGTTTTTCATACAAAATGAAGGTAGACCCATCACTTCTCGCCGCATTTGTATTGTTCTGGTAGAAGAAATTTGTATAACACTGAAGTTACCAAAACTTTCATTAAAAAGCTTAGGTTTCAAATTTACTTAAACACAAGATATAAATAATTAAAAACAGAAATTACAAAAAGAAAAAAAATACATTAACCGTGTCTCCAATGGTGGTGTTTTTTTGCTATCCCCTGTCACATATCAGTAAAATGGTTTTTCTTGACTGTGGCATTGCCAAGGAGTTCCTCTTCCCATCGTGCTTCGCGTCCCTGTGCCTAAGCAAACTTTTATTATCGCAAAATTTGCTCCCAAATTGTCAGTAAAAAAGAGAACGACCCATTTACTGACTTCTCCCTTAGTTTGGTAACACTACAAGTGACCAAGTGACCTCATTTACCTCCTATTTTAATTATTCATTATGATTTCAGCTCATTTACAAATGCCCTCTGGGACCTGAGTGGCTATTTCTCCGAGGACCCTGCTGTGATGTCCAGTCTCAACCGCATGATTCATGCCCTTCAGGAGATGAACAAGTTCCACTCTATATTACTAGACCAGGTCTCGAGGACTGTACTTAAGAATCTCACAGCTTTTGTGAAAGTGTAAGTGCTTGACTAAAAATCCCCAAAAAATTTATACTGTTTTTTTGCTAATGTTATTTAAAAATCTGTAATTTAAGAAAATTTCATAAAATAATGTTTTGAACATAATCATGAAACCTATTATGTTACAAGTGAGTTTTAGTAGAATATGGATTCATAATTATGTTTATTGTGGTATTTTCATAAGTAACACTTAAAAACTTTTAACATAGGTATTTCTTAATGTGATAACTGCCTTATTTACCTTATTTCAAAATTATACTTGTCACATAATCAGGGTGCAGGTAGGCTTCAAATTGCATATTTTCTTAAAGAGAAAGTAAGAGATTTTGTACCTACAATTGGAGTTAATCCTTTTAGAATGGAAAAGTTTTCAAACAATAAAAAAGAAATAAAATACTTAACCAATCAAGAAAAAAATTGATTTTATTTGTTTATTTAGGTAAATAAATCAAACAAATTGAATACTTATCATTTTGACTTGTTTCAAATTGGCATCAAAATCCTTCTATAATCTTATTTCGATAATCTTATTATAGATAAATAATTTAATTAAGCTACATAAATACCGTAAGCCTTGTACTTAAATGATGTGCTGGTAAATTGAAGTCACCAAGAATGAAGTTACAGGTTTAGAATATTTTATGAATTGTAATAAACAAGTCAACTATAAGCTGTTACTGTACTCAATCAACTTATTTTGATGTATTTGATAAGAAAGCATAATGGGTGAGTCATCCCATTTTGGTGCTGTTGACCGAGACAGCATGAATCAAGTTATCAAGTAAAATAGGTTTTAGGGTTCTGTACCTCAAAATGGAAAAATCAAACCCTTCTAGGATCACTTTGTTATCAGTCTGTCAAGACCCTTTTTCTCGGGCCCCATTAGAAATTTCAAGTTGAAACTAATACCTCCTACAAAAACATACAGCCCAATGGTGCTGTTAAAAATCATATTTCTAACTCTATAAGAAAAAAGTTATTGCCCTTTATGCGTTGATGTACTACCAAATAGACATTGGGTCTGTGCTTAAAAGTGTCCGAACCAAAAGAGAGTCAAAACAAAACCATTGAAAATTAAAAAAAGGGTGTAATAAATAATAATAATCTGTATCAAAATTGTAAGTCATAATTAGCAAATTTTAATACGAAATGTTTGATTCCTCTAAAGGCTAATCTTAAGCCCTTTATGGTTAGTTAAATGTAAACTGACTTTGCTGTAAAAGGTAATAGACAATGTAAGACGGATTGACTAAGATCATTTTTTTTTTCTTTTGGACATAATTCCTATGGTTTTATATTTTATATTTGCCTTTACTTAAGTAGGTATAAGAAAATTGTATAGATTAAGTTTATGTTACAAATGAAAAAATTAATGTTTGCAAAGTTTCTTGCCCTTCTTCTTAGCAATACTAATCGAATGGTGCGGATGGTTAGGCATTATGTATATATAATATTTTTATTCCTATATTTCTTTTTTATGCAGGTGTATAACTTAATTACATTTTAGTAGCCCAACCTTAATATTTTTTGGTTGTATTTCCCATATTCATTTATCAACTTGTTTGTTAGTTGCATCATTTATATATAATAATAGGTTGGGGAAAAAGTTTCTCCGCATTTTATATGAAAATTCAAAACATTTTTAATAAAGTTTATTTACATTTAACTAAAGTATGTAGGTGCCGTTTTGTTCGATAACTTTCTGCCATCTTGTAGATAGGGACATGATCCCATTGCTATAGAAATTCTATTATATAAAATTTCTGATCGAAAAACCGAGACAAGTGGTTTTGGCAGTCCTCTCGTGATGTTAACCTGACACTGCCTAAATAATTCTGAAGAGACCGAAACAAGTGGAAATCTGAAGGTGCAAGGTCAGGAATATACGGCGGTTGCATTAATACGCCCCAGCCAAACTCTCTTAATTTTTGCTGAGTGGCTAAAGATGTGTGAGGTCTAGCGTTATCATGATGAAAAACCACACCCCTTCTGTTGACTAATTCCGGCCGCTTTCTCTCAACTTCTTGCTTTAATCTCATCAGTTGAGTTCAGAATCGATGGTCCTGCCTGGCGGTAACAGCTCATAATGAATAATGCCCTTCCAATCCCACCATACACACAGCATTACCTTGTTGCGAGATAACCCGGGTTTTGCCAGAGTCTGTGAAGCCTGACCAGCCTTTGACCACGACCTTTTTCGCACGTTCTTGTCGTACGTGATCCACTTTTCATCACCAGTTATCAGGTTTTTCAAAAATGGTTCGGTTTCATTACGTTGTAATAAAGAATCACAAATGAGTACACGGTTCATTAAGTTTCTTTCAGTGAGCTCATGAGGCACCCAAATATCGAGCTTTTATGTGTACCCAGCTTTTTTCAAATGCGCCAAAACTGTTTTGTGGTCAATCCCCAGTTCTTCAGCTACATCGTAACTACTGATATGCCGATCTTGCTCCACTTTTTCAAAAATGGCATCCATTTTATCCGTAACAGGGCGCCCAGAGCGAGGTGCATCTTTGACATTAAAATTTCCGGATTGAAAACGCTTAAACCAAATTTGTGCTACTCTCACAGACACTGCACTAGGTCCATAAACATCACAATTTTTTTTCGCGGCTTGCGTTGCATTTTTATCTTTTTTGTAGTAAAATTTTAAAATGTATCGAATTTGTTCATTAGATTCACTCATATTAACAGTAAGAAAAACAAATGAAAATCACACATTTTACCTAATTTGAGTTTGGAATTATCTTTTTTAAAATTTAAACTTTTTAATAATACCAAAACCAGAAATATACAAATGGCAAAGAGATTTTATTATAAGTTCATACATACTATTTGCGAAAAGAGTTTTTCCCCAACCTAAATTTTTATTCCTAGATTTCTCTATTTTATGTAGGTGTATAATTACATTTTTGTAGCCCAACCTAAATATTTTTTTTTGTATTTCCCTTATTAGTTTAAACATATTATTTCTTAAAGTTTTTTATTGTAAAGATTAACTTTGACTTGTAGAAAGTATACTTTATGTATCCATTTTACAAAATAAATATTTTGATTTGATTGATTTGATTTGTCAATCACACGTCAATCAAAATTAAGCCGTGCAGCAATGACATACGATTCAAGTTAAAATGTTTTGTTTCTTAATATTTTGACACTTCACTAAGGACACTTTTTTGGTAAATTTTATACTTGACCCGAGGTCCATTTGGTAGTACATCAATGTCTTTATGTAATAAATTTCAAACAAATTAGCTCACTATGAAAACCTATAGGGCACTTCTAGATTATTCAATATTCAATATAAGAAAATTCAATTATTCTAGAAGGTACCAATGTCCAACTTAATTAGACCCCTGGTATACTTAGAGTTTCATAGATTACAAGTAGCAGGTTACGCCAGCCATAAATAACTGCCCATTGAATAAGTTTATGTCTTAATCAGTAGGTACGGAACTCTCAGGGTCTGAGTCCTACTCGTACTTGACCATTATTTAATTTTTGTTACAGAGATATTAAAGGAGTTAAGGAGAGCAAACACCATTTTGACAAAATCTCAAATGATCTGGATTTAGCTTTAAACAGAAATTCACAGGTATATAAATAATATTGTTTATTAATTATTTATTTCATTTATCTATTTCATTATTAAATATGGGGTGAAATTAAATCAACCGACTAAATTCATACTGGAGACTCGGTTAGTGATCAAGAACTAGGTACAGTAATCCTATAGGCCAATTTCGAAAAATTATTGTTTTTGCTCCCTTACTGGTTGGACTAGTTTTAAGTACATTTCCTGGTGCAGGCACTAAGGGGAAAAAATCCTGATGACTAACCGAGTCTCTAGTATGAATTTGGTCGGTTGATTTTATTTCACCTAGTATTAAATCATTTACAAAATAAATACAATATTCAATAAAGACGATTCTAAAGACATAAATTTTAGTTTTAGTGCTATGAAAACCTTAATTTTTCCAAACTAATATAAATAGAGTATGTTGTTAACACTAAAAAACTATTTTGGAATGAAGAAAATTTTGTTTTGACAGGCAATAAAACTAAAATTAAAGCTCGAACATTAATGGCTTGCTCAAGTAAACAATTAAAAAACTATAAGAAGACAAAACATTTTTCATTCTTACCAGACCTTGGGATTGAAAATGGTTGTCCACTCTGACTACTGCAAGGATAGACCAATTTTATACCTGACATTACAGTATGGGGTTGTGCGTTGACAATATTGAAACTAACAGCTAATTGTTCTTTATGCTATCTTTATTGTCATAGACCAAAGATAAGTGAGAGGTGGAAAGAAGATCAGCCATATCTATTCCCAAAGTCTGTCGATATTGGTTATATAAACCACTCCTTTGTGCTGCATTCAAGTTGACAACTCGATATTAAAACACAGCAAGCTATTTGCACGCAGCACTGGTGTACCTATTATAAATGCATTGAATACATTTTTTAAAACATTGTTGTAGGTGTCAAAACACAAAGTAGCGGATGTAGAGGAGGCAGTGAATCTCCTTCTAGCGACACGCTCATGCTTCCGTCATACAGCGCTCGACCACGTACAGAAGATTACCATGCTGCAAGCGAGGAAGCGACACGAGATACTGGCCACGGTTAGTGACTACATAATTAATTCTACAAACAAGTAGGTGCTGGGGAGGCAGTGAATCTCCTTCTAGCGACACGCTCATTCTTCCGTTATACAGCGCTCGACCACGTACAAAAGATCACCATGCTGCAAGCGAGGAAGCGACACGAGATACTGGCCACGGTTAGTGACTACATAATTAATTCTACAAACAAGTAGGTGCTGGGGAGGCAGTGAATCTCCTTCTAGCGACACGCTCATGCTTCCGTCATACAGCGCTCGACCACGTACAGAAGATTACCATGCTGCAAGCGAGGAAGCGACACGAGATACTGGCCACGGTTAGTGACTACATAATTAATTCTACAAACAAGTAGGTGCTGGGGAGGCAGTGAATCTCCTTCTAGCGACACGCTCATGCTTCCGTCATACAGCGCTCGACCACGTACAGAAGATTACCATGCTGCAAGCGAGGAAGCGACACGAGATACTGGCCACGGTTAGTGACTACATAATTAATTCTACAAACAAGTAGGTGCTGGGGAGGCAGTGAATCTCCTTCTAGCGACACGCTCATTCTTCCGTTATACAGCGCTCGACCACGTACAAAAGATCACCATGCTGCAAGCGAGGAAGCGACACGAGATACTGGCCACGATTAGTGACTACATAATTAATTCTACAAACAAGTAGGTGCTGGGGAGGCAGTGAATCTCCTTCTAGCGACACGCTCATGCTTCCGTCATACAGCGCTCGACCACGTACAGAAGATTACCATGCTGCAAGCGAGGAAGCGACACGAGATACTGGCCACGGTTAGTGACTACATAATTAATTCTACAAACAAGTAGGTGCTGGGGAGGCAGTGAATCTCCTTCTAGCGACACGCTCATGCTTCCGTCATACAGCGCTCGACCACGTACAGAAGATTACCATGCTGCAAGCGAGGAAGCGACACGAGATACTGGCCACGGTTAGTGACTACATAATTAATTCTACAAACAAGTAGGTGCTGGGGAGGCAGTGAATCTCCTTCTAGCGACACGCTCATTCTTCCGTTATACAGCGCTCGACCACGTACAAAAGACCACCATGCTGCAAGCGAGGAAGCGACACGAGATACTGGCCACGGTTAGTGACTACATAATTAATTCTACAAACAAGTAGGTACTGGGGAGGCAGTGAATCTCCTTCTAGCGATCATTTTGGTCCATGCATATTTGTTCATAACTTGGAAATCACTAACGGATTGTGGTGCGGTATTATATGGAAGGGATTTATTGAAAAAAAGTTCGAGGTAAAAATAATAAAGTCCTAACATTAGTTTTATTGCTTTAAAGTATAATGTCTATGCTTTATAGGTTTAAAATTAAAATATACATAAGCTCAAAAAGTAAGAACGTCCATGACGCGTTTTGTGGTCATTTCAAATCTCCAATGACGCGATTTTCTATATAAATAGCCACAACGCATTATGTTATGACTAGCTAGTAGTTATATTATAAAAGGCCACAAAGCGAAACGTTTACCCACTTATACAGGGTGTAAATACAAAGTCAAGAATCCCTTTGGGAATAAGAAAGTATACACGGATCTGATGTCATTACGAGAAAATATACTTTGAATTTTCACCAAAAATTCCATCATCACACCTAATTGCACCCCGCAACCCGCACCCCTCATCCGAGTGGCCAGCAACCGTGAGGGTGTCCACGCGATTAGTGTATTTTGAGTAAAGAAAATCGTCTTATTGTGAGGTACTGGTACTTTATTTAGAGATCCCAGTATTTAAAATAATATCTTTAGCGATCATACTAACACACCCTTAAAGGATTCTTGCCTTTGCTTTTACACCCGTTATAGTGGTCTTTCGATTTTTAATTAACTAATCTATTCCTCTCATAAAGGTTTTGCATGTAATAGACAAATAATCTAATTTTGCAACAATTACTATACAGGCTGTAAATAGAGTGCGACCATTAAATAAAACCACATACTCTACTAATCGTACTGAACAACTATTCGAAAAAAAAACCCCGCGCAAATCTTCAGAGAAAAAGATATTAAACTGTAACTCAAAACTTTATCTCGTACGAGGAACCTCTATTTTAGAACGCTGCACGCTAACAGCTGTTTCACGGACGACGCTCTCTCTAAACTCGCTCGTATATCGGCGCGTTGGGGTTCACGCATTTTTGTTTGGAACTCAATTATTTCCCAAACTAAGTGTGTCCGCGGGCATGAAAATATGTGGTTTAATTTAATGGTAGCAGTCTATTTACACCCGGTATAACGCAAAATCATCCTCTACGAAACAGGTTTATCCGACCGACGACGTGAGCAAAGAAAAGAAGTCATGTTTGTAAATAATGTACTTGAAATTTATACTAGAAAAAAAGTATTGCCCTTTAAAAAGAAGTATAAACGACTGTATTAATGGCTCCTTTGTACAAATATCCGATAAAAGCAGCTGTTTTACAACTATAGGTGAGATTTCGCTCCATCAGTGTTCGTCCATCCGTCCTTGTACAGACAGTGGAGACGACATCAAGCTATACACTTGCAGTACGACATTAGCCCCTACAGAGAAGAATATAAGATAGGTACAAAGTCCGAAGTGTCTAACTTGATGCGGTCTCTACTGCACATTTTACAGCCCATGACAAGACAAAAACAACAATAACTTGTCCATACAATGTGAGGAAATGAAAAAAAAAAACAACCATTATTTTTGGCCAGACGTCTTGTCTATGGCGGTGCGCGTTAGGGCGCGCGGTGGATTTTGGCACCATTGTTTACGGGGAAATTTAACTACAGTGGTTTTGTGGGTCAAACGCTTTATTTTGCTCTAAAACTAAATAATCTAATTTAATATAATATGTATTACTTGTGAGATACATTGTGTTTTCATGCTATTGCCAAGTCAGTATATTTATTTAAAACATAAAAGATTTTTAATATTGATATGGTCACTGTAAGATGTTGTTAGGTAAACTAATTATGTAATAACTTAAGACAGAAGGTCCCTTAACCTTTGAGTACCGACGTTCTATTTCAGTTACATAAGTACCGACGTGAGGTCTAGTGGACCACCAGTGCTTTAATAAAGAAAACTTTCATGTTTCTTGATATTCTTCTAAAACAAATATTTATATGTATTGTTAATATATGTAGTTATCTTACAATTAAAACAAAATATAGAAGTTTTCACATTTATTAATAATTATAAACAATAATATTTCAGTGTGAAATTCTTTGGGAGCAAAAAATAACCTTTACCTTGATAATTAACATTTATCAATTAAAAAATATTTTTTCTTGACAATATTTTTTTTAAATATTAATATTGAGGGAACAATAAAAATAAACATAAAAATCAACCGTTTTCTTGAAAATTACAAGGCATCAAATTGTGGGAACTACCAAAGCTTTACAGTCTTTGCATAGAGGCTTGCTGCATTGTAGGCACGTTTGTATCTTCATCTTCTGACCCTTACTGTTCAGATGCCGAATCATGGCCACTCTCCAAGACAACGAAATTCGGCTCGATACCATCAGAGTCGGACCCTGAGCTCTCATTTAGCCATTCAGCTAAAATTTCCGTGGTCTGTATTTTGAGGCCTTGTTTGTTATTTTTTTTTAGTGACAGGAACACTCTTATTTTCATTAATGGCTGCTCGTTTCATGCCCGAAGTAACTAGTTAACTCATTCGTATAACTGACTGAAAATAAAAGAGAAAAACGATGTATTCTGAAAAAAGTCTTACCCAAAAAAAGTTACATAAGTACAGACGAGTGGTCTGACAGACCACTCAGGATCTTATAAAATAAAAAACTTACCGGAATCGCACGCGCCGATACAGCCACTCTCCACAAATGCTGCCGAGCAACTTCCCAAGGGGTAGAGAGAAGTGCGGGGGGATACGTCTTTGCTAACACTTGTAACTAGAGTTTTCGAACACTCAAAGTGTCTGTCAGACCACACGTCGGTACTTAAAGGTTAAGTAGGGACTGAATAAATTAATCGACTTGGATTTACATGGATCTCACAACTTTTTTTCGGTAGAAGAACTAAGTTGCGAGACTTTGTTTTTTTTTTACAAGTTTTGTTTTTGATGGCATAACGTATTGTTTATATCCCAAATCCTCGCGGATGAAGTCACGGGCGTTCTCCAGTACATTTATATGTAGGGCAGAGAATCGTTAGCACGCCGTTACTAATGGCGACGTCATTGATTGTAAGTAAATAAATAAATAGTATTTCGCAACATCGTCTCGTCTCACCCACACTGATGATTCACAAGGCTATCAGTATAACCGTTGCGCTTCAACAAACCGTTCGTACTACGACTGCGAGGTATTGGTAGGTAGTGCGGTCCGTTTAACCCAGACTAAACCTAATAGACAGGGAGATAGTGACACAGTTGAAAAAAAATCGTTTGGCAAAAAAAAAATATTGCTGATTTTCGGTGGTATGGCGGCCATTTAGAACCGTCCGAAAAGTATGGCATAGTGATTTTCGTAAATGGCTGCACGACGATGATTAACTGTGCAAAAATTAGCCTGGTACAAGTGGTTGAATTGTGTTTTTTTAATTAACGCATTCGCGTCGGTATGGCGGGCTGTAAGTCACACCGGAGAAGTATGGCATGACACTACCGCCTACATGTTTTTTATGGACTATCGGAAAATACTAAAATTTTTGTGGTACAAATCGTTTGACACTCGTAATTTATCCGACGAGTTCGACTAATGCCCACGCGATTGGGCCGCCGGTACCAGCGCTATGACCATCATTTTTCTTTTTGTCATTACGTACTAAGACCCCTGAAGAACCGCCATACTGTTACAAATGACCAAGTAAATTGTGTCACTATCTCCCGGTCTATAAGGATTAAATAGTGTTGGCAAGTTTCCACACAAAAACCAAGTGACATTTAAGCTACATGGTACGAAGAAACGTATAAAAATGGGTTGTTTTGGCTGGCTTATGCTTGAAACATATTTGTTAGTACCTAAACTAATCTCTCGTATATATTTTGTTTGGAAACAAGCAATATTTATATCTAAAAGAGCCCGTAACTCACTGAGCTAAAATTGCTTCAATTCGACTCTATGCGTTTATTATTAATGTTTGGTCTGTATGTCTGTGGTTTAACCATGTATGTATTTAAGCATTATTGTTTTTGTTATTATTTAGGTTTTGCACGGAACAAAAAGTAGTACCTGTTTTGGTGAGAAACAGCAGTTTATTTTTACGCGACTCCGGGGTATTTGGTATAAAGTGTGCATCACTGACAGCAGGATAGCATAATCATTATTTCACAAGTGAGAATGAAATGGCACACGAACTATTATCGAAATATCGAGTTTTTTGAGTTGGCTACATACGTACAGTCGCCTACAGTTTAAGCTCTTTATCTGTAGACGATTTAAGAGGCTATGTGAATTTTATTTTCGTCACTGTCACTCCAAGTGAAAAAACGCGCAGTGCGAGAGGGACGGTTTTAGGGTAAAAGTAGGGTTGCCAGATACAGGTTCATCATTTCCTGGACATTTCTGAGGTTACAAATAAAGTTGAAATCCAAGTTGCAGTTCAAACTGTTTGCGCTACAAAGGGAAAATCAAAATGCAAATTATCATCAAAAAGCATTTATTTTTGGAAAAAACGTGTTACCAAACATATAAACGATAGGTACACTAGCTAGTTAGTAACCAAACTTGAAACGAAAAGTGGGCATCTTTTAAGATGATTAATTGAAATAGGCGTTACCTTGCGGAAGTCCATCACTAAGTAAAGGATATATGAATATAATTTGCAATTATAATGTAATAGTTTAAGCTAATGTTTAGCGAAATATTGCAATATATCCTTTACTTGGCCATCTTTTCTATAATTATAATTTTAAACTTCGTAGAAAAGCAATATTACTGTACAAAGGTAGTGAGAGCTAAACATAAAACAAACATTTAACACCTAGATTTCTTTAGCTCAAACAATATAAACCTAAAAAAAAAACCAGTGTTGTAAAATTTCGGTACAGTATAGTGCCATTACTGGACACTGGACCAAACGCAAAATTCCGGGACTTTCCTGGACTTCCCGGGCATCTGGCAACCCTAGGTAGAAATGAAAAAAATATGTTTTTTAATTATATTAAAAATACTAGCCAAGTTTCCAAAATAAAAAACCTAGATGTTGTTAAAACTCATCTAATTCATTCGAGTTCTGTACATGGTGCCTATTCGTCTAACGAGAAAAAAAGTGTGTTTGAAGACCTCATTTCCATAATTATTTCTATTGAGAAAAATGTATCCAAAAGTGTTTCCAAAAAAACAAAACCCTAAGTAATGGTGTCAAAATGTAGTACATACCAGAAATATATAAATATTAAAATTTTATGTGTACTTCATGCAATACACAGAAACAATGCATCCATATTTTATTTACATAGCATCTTAATGGCTATAACGCCGCAATAAAAACTGCCGATAGATAGCCTGTGATAATGGCGTCCGTACACTCGATAGTATTGTGTATACTGCATCAACTTTCATAAATCCTAATAGGGTGTCAATGCTAAAGTGTTAAAAAATTCACTTTGCTGTTTAGAAAATCAGAAAAGTAAATCTGGACGTGAGGAGCTCTGAACCGGGATTCGAACCGGACCTCACGCTAGGAACTACCAACCGAGCTATTCAATTCTCAACATAACCTGCGAATTTACCCATGTGCTTTCCCATACCGCATAATAAAGTGTTACTACTACTACTACACTCATACTACCGTCTTTAAATCAGCAATGGACACACGCCTTTGTTAGCTGCATCAGTTCATATTGTATACCTGTAACACAGTCGGTCTGTCAATGCCAAAGTTAGTTTGCCACGGTAGATAGATGCTCAAACTCGCTTGTACAAGACGTAATAAAGTTTTTATAATTGCCTAATTAATTTCATTCGACATCTTCGTCGAGATCAGTAGTTACAGCACGGTGTGAAAGGTACCAGTGTTTCGGTTGGGGTAAGTTTAGATTTGGAAAAGTTAATCTCTTAACGATTGAGTGCTCACGAGTAAAATTAATTCCCGGATGTTTTTGTAAAATTAAATATTATCCTCACGCTTCGTTGTTTCTAATAAATTCCCATTCATAGATTCGTGATTATTGATTTATCGTATTTTTTATCAATATTTTATTGCGATCTAACATCAACATCTATAGCTGTCGCTTTTAAAAGGTATCGTCCTTTATAGCCAATCACGATGCCTTTGAAAGCGACGGCTGAATGTTGAAGTTAGATAATAAGACTAGTCCTTCCTCTAATAAAAAAAGAAAAACATTAAGTACTTGATCTGAAATCAGTAAAAACAGTTATCAGTACAAAACTTGCATTTCGTGATTTGATGTAAAAAATATCCCATCTGTTTTTATTTTTTTGAATCCGCCTAATAGAGGCTTTCACCGCGGTGAAAGTCATCTATTCAGGCAGGTTTTAGAGCCATGGCTAAGTACTATTAGTCTATCAGCCCACTTAAGTGTGTGCGCGTGAGCTTATCTCGGTAAACCGGGTGAATCGCGAGTTATAAATATCGTAAAACAATTATGTATTTATCTTTACGTCCGTAAAACAATCTGAGATTACGCGTCCCACTCACTCCTATGTGTCATCAACTAACCGTAATCAAACATACGTTTATTTATACTTTGACATTGTGGTACTTCGCCGAAACGCGAAAGTATATCCACCGGACATTGTCCTGTAGAACAAAACTCCTAGTCATCAAAAGGTATCAAAATATAAATACTATATATAGGTACTTATCACGAAATTTCTCGCGTACTTGAACACGAAAGCAAGTTAAACAAACAAAGATCCACCTGCCCCACATGTTAAGTGGTGTAGATAAGTGCGATAAGTTTTGATACGAATACTGTTTTCAGTTCCTCTCGTATATGCAAGCTTGCTGCACGTACTACCATCAGGGGGCTGATCTCTCCGAAGATTTGGAACCGTTCCTGAAGACTACAGCTGAAGACGTGAGTATTTTGTGTTTTGACTAAATCAGAATTTTTATGTAAAACAAATTGTTGCTGCAGTAACCACAGAATAAAGTAAAACTACTAGCGTACACATTTTTTTAAATTATTATTTTAAATAAATGAATTTATCGTATGGAAAAGATATATTTTGCTCTTCTAAGCTTAATTTTTTATTTATATTTTTATTTAGGATACTTGTTGATAGATATAAAAAGCAATAAAATAAATGTTCACTCGATATATTTCGGCCCATAGTATGGGGCCTTCATCAGTCAATTATCACTCTAGAAACTTTAAAGCTATCACAGTGATTATTAAGTGTAGGTCAAAGACTTTAATTGCGTTATGTGTGAGACTACATTTTCCATGTGCGGTCCATTTCTCATTCCAAAACAACCGGCCGCTATTTTCACATCTTTTGAGCAGCGCAATTAAACAGATGAGTTGTTCGAAACGCCCCATCCGAGAGTGATTTACTCCTAATGAGCACATTTTCAGGTGGTAACTATGCGTAACGACACAAAAATACTTGACAAAGAAATGGAGAATCGTCACACGATCGTCAACAGTAAAGACACGGTTCTGCCGAGCTGCAAGACCATGGACTCTGAGGCCGATTGCAAGGAAAGTCTCCTCAGTACACCTTGCCTGAAGAACTTGCCGCGGATGCAAGGGTACCTCTTCAAGAGGACGTCCAATGCCTTCAAGACATGGAATAGAAGGTGGTTCTATTTGTACGACAATCGTTTGGTGTACAGGTTGGTATTTCGATGTTGTAATTGTAAAATTTATTTCTTATACAAAGAGTAAAGCGTTCTCGAGCTAGTTTGTTCTATCCACGTTAGTAAAGTCCCAAATAATTAACTAATGTAGCTGTTTAATGACCACGCTGTAATATCTAATGATTAAATAATTAATAATTATTATTCCAGGAAACGTACAGGCGAGTTGAATGTGACAGTGATGGAGGAAGATCTTCGTCTCTGCATGGTGAAGCCAGTTCAAGACGGCGAGAGGCGATTTTGCTTTGAAGTTCTATCGCCTTCCAAGTAAGTGCTCCTGTGTGCCTCATTTTACAGATATACTATCTCACGAAGTCCGTTTGGCTATGGTTGTAGTAGTGACATAAGATACATGTTTTAAGTGTGTGCCGCGTTTTGTAGCTCTCCAGAGGTTACGCACACTAGAAAAAAGTACGTGTACACGCATTACTATAACCATGGGCAAACGGGGTTCTTGAGATAGAATATCTGAATCTGTATGTATGTAAGCAGTTGCCTTTGTTGTCAAGGTGTCCCACAAATTCCATTGTAATTTGGCCATACTAAAACGCACAGTAACGTAAATTTTTCTGTCTGTGTTTATGTAAAGTTGTGCCACGCTACGCTGGCTTTAAAATTGTCATTGTCATATGTTTTTGGACGCTGAACTTCATAATATTAGTTTTGTCCATGGTAGGTTTATTATTTTAATAGATGTTTTAGTCAGTAGGATGCTGTAATTTTGAGACTCTTGCTTTGAAACATGAAAATGAAAGTTTT
The DNA here is from genome assembly GCA_910592155.1 of Ypsolopha scabrella. NCBI lineage: Eukaryota > Metazoa > Arthropoda > Insecta > Lepidoptera > Ypsolophidae > Ypsolopha > Ypsolopha scabrella. The sequence goes on along the minus strand of OU342975.1, from coordinate 17,807,857 downwards.
TTTGCGATTTAGGCGCAATATTTGATATACTTACTTGCTGACGGTGTGGGAACACATTGTAAGTTAAACTTGTGTGCCCTACAAAGCGTATATTTGTGCCTGTAGTATGGCGATAAGTCACTCACTATCACATTGGGCTGTTAAATTTTTCGGTAAAAAGATGGTGCTGCTAGTGTTGGAACACACTTGGAAACACCTACCTCTGACACGCCTTGCGGGTAGATGTGATAATAATATGTTATGTTATATTTTTTTTTTTTTTTTTTTTTTATTACATTTAAATACACTGCACATAGTTATAATACAAATTTACCAGGGGTCCCCAAACTCAGCTAGGCTAGTAACTTGGGGTACCAGAAATTTTTTGTGTAGAAAAGTTACATAATTTGATATATATAAAACAGAATTATTCTAAAACAAAGTGAAATTTACAAGAAAAAAGAAATAAAGTTAGTACAAAATTAAATTAAATACCTAACACAGAGAGAAAAAAGGAATACATTGAAACCAAGATTATATACTTAATTAAAAGAACATGCCAAACAAACATTTGTAGTATTTAACATCTAGTTAATTATAAATTTATTGACAGCGAATGAAAGTAGTAATTTTTCAGTGTCCTCATAATTAACAGTTTTAAGCCAGTTTGCCACCTTGATTTTAGCTTCATTAACAGAACATGCCTTAATGTCACAAAACTTGAGTATGTTATTGTAAATTCGATAACTAATAAATGTGCCAAACTTGCTAGCAAAAACTGTATTGGTTTTAGGAGGCTGTACTCTAAACACTCGTTTATTCAATAAGTTGTTATACTCAGCTGAACTGATAATATTTCGATGGGTATTTATACAAATTTTATGAATGAATAATTGTCGTACCGTAAGTACCTGAGCGTTTGTGTACAAATCTTTCGTGGGAAAACGATAAGGTTTTTTCATCATAACCTTCAACACAGAACGTTGTGCTCGTTCGATGACGATCATGAATGTCTTGCAGGCGCTACCCCAAACCGAAATACAGTAAGACAAAAGAGATTGGCAAAGAGCAGTGTACACTAATTTAAGTATCTGGAGGCTAGCTGCATTTCGTAACTTTTTCATAATGCCAATTATTTTACGGGCCCTTTTAGACAGTTGCATAATGTGCTCCCTAAAATTAAGCTTTTCATCCACCACCACTCCAAGATACTTGAGACTGGTTGTTCGTTGAATTATGGCACAGTCGCACGGATGGTCATAGTTCAAGTTTTTGCAGCAATGTATTTTGATTCCGTCGTGTATTGGAGGCTCGGAGGCAGCTGTTTTATGAAAACATTCGTACTTGGTTTTATTGCTATTCAGGGTAAGTAAATTATTTTGCAGCCACTGGTATACGGAAGCCATTCCCACCTCAGCTGACCTAAAGGTATTTTTCCAACTTTTACCATGGAACAGAATAACGGTATCGTCAGCGTAACAAATGGTCTCAGCTCCTCTTATTTCAAGGTTATGAAGATCATTCATGTATATGATGAATAAGGTGGGGCCCAATATACTTCCCTGAGGAACGCCAAATTTTACCTGTTGAGTATCACTCTTGTACGACCCCAGTTTAACGAGCTGTTTTCTATGGGAAAGATAGCTACGGAACCACGATAATGCTGCACCTCTGATACCCAAAAGCTCCAATTTACCTACAAGTATAGGAGTAGAGACCGTATCAAAGGCCTTTGCTAGGTCCAAGAAGACACCTACGCACCGAAGACCTTTGTCCAGGTACGATGATATTAAGCTAGTCAACAAAACTACAGCATCCTCAGTGGATTTGTGCTGTCTGAACCCAAATTGCCTGTTGGAAAGAAGCCCAAATTTTTCCAGAAAAATAACCAGTCGTCTGTTAACTAACTTCTCCAATAATTTTGAAAGAACGCTCAATAATGATATTGGCCTATAGTTGCTGGGAGAACTCTTCGGACCATCCTTGTGAATAGGTGTAACAGCTGCTACTTTCCAACTTTCAGGGAAACAACCGGTGCTAAAACTTAAGTTAAATATGGACGCCAGTGGCTCAACTATAAGATTTCCTATATTTTTTATAAGTTGGTTGTTTATATTGTCGAGACCCGGTGCGCTATTGTTTTTCAAATTATTAATAGCACCAATAATTTCCTCCTCGCTGGTAGGCTCCAAGAAAAACGAGCCTCCAGGGCTATTCGCCACATTGACCCTAGCAGCTAGCTGTTCCTCAGAGACACCCAGTTTTGTAAGAATTTGATCTGCTAAATTACAACCTACCGATGAGAAATAGCTATTACACTGGTCAAGAGATTCTTTTGGATTAATGTTAATTGAGATCAGTTCCGAGGCTTGAGATTTTACTGTTTTTAAGCTACACACGTTTTTGATAGCATCCCAAAGGGATTTTGAGTTAGAGCTATTTCTTTCCAGTTCATTATTTTCATATTCTAATTTAAGCTTTCGAAGTAATCCGTTGAAATAATTTTTATAGCGATGAAAAGTAAGTTTTAGTACTTCATCATCTGGGAATCGTCTTAGCCTAGCATGTAGTCGATCACGATGACGACTGCATCTCAGGAGTCCAGGGGTCATCCAGGGCTTAAGGGCAAAGTTACTTCTACTTAATCTAACTTGTTTGGTATGATTGGTGATGACATTTGAAATGATATCAAGGAAGTTGTTAACAGCAACGTTGACGTCAATCTGATTTATTACATCGGACCAATCTACCGATTGTAATTCCTGAGCAACACCCGCGTAGTTGATCACATTTTTAAATCTATTTTCACGCTTGGTACCAGCCTTAAGTTTCATACCCATAATGGCGATATTATGATCAGTAACATTGGTGTTACAGACAATTCCAACTACCTGTGCCTTAGATTTCACAAATATATGATCCAAACATGTTTTTATGCGTGTTGGTTTGGAAATAGCGGGCAACAGTCCATGCTCTGCATTTAAACATAAATACTCCGATGGGTCGACTTTAGAAGAGTTAGTTGAGATTATGTCAATATTAATGTCACCTATCGTTATAACACAAGATTTATTATTATATTTAACTAATATTTCTTCAAGAGACTTCAAAAAGACATCTGTGTTTTTAAAAGAGGGAGATCTGTATAGGCAGATAACTGATACAAGATTTTGGATTTCTAAAGTGAGGCAGCATGCTTCATTGAATTGGGGTTCAGTAACATTTACGTTCCAGGTAGACTTTACATAAGCAACGACTCCTCCGTTTTGGTTGATATTATTGAGAGTGCTGAAACATGCGTAACCCGGTAACTGGTCAATCACTGTCGTTTCATCTATTCGACATTCAGTTAAAACAAGAATATCAAAAACCAAGTTCATACGCCGCACAGCAACCAAAAAATTATCTAAGTTTCTGTTTATACTTCTCACATTGAATGTAAGCACTCTGAAACTATACTCTGGGTTCAAAATACTCTCGCAAAGTTCAGGTAACTCAACTTCATGACACACAATTTCTAGAGCCTTATCCAAATCATCTGCTAAAACTACATTATTCATATTCTGAGACAGATCTATCTATCATCGTTATAAATATCGATATTTTAGTATAAAACTTACTGTGAGAAGATGCTATGATTAAGGTAGAGTTTTCAAAGTCGTGTTGAGAAATCGGTGAAAGTAAGAAGTTGTGTAAGTTTACCCAGGTGATCGATAGTGAAACAAGCTTAAAAAAACACATACTCGTACAGTGATGTTCACATATGTAAACATGAATCAAAACATAATTGAAAAATTGTAGAAGTGGTGGATAAGAAGCCAATTCCATAAAGTAAGAACAATTTGCGAACCAAAAACATTCAGTTAGATAACAAAATTGCAAACTTATCAATTTTATTTTAGGCATTTTTAGTGAGTCTACTGTATGTATTGTGAGGCGCATTCTGTCATGCTTATTTATTGAGTTTAAATTAATATAAAATGTATTATTAAATTGAGAAAAGATTTGTTTTATGAGCAACATTGTTATTAAAAAACTAATTAAGACAAACGGGTTAGGAGCAATTAATAGGCTCAGTAAACGATCCCGACGATGGAGTTTTGTTGTGCGAGTCCGCAAGTTTCTCCAGGGTCAATTCGGAGGTCACACGGAGCACGGAGCTCGTGTCGGTGCGTCTCATGAAAATTGTTCCGTTTGAAGTCCATGCGTGTTTAAACTTCAGTGCAGCTTTAGCCGCTCGGGATTTACTAAACAGGATTCTGTTTTCTTTGGTGAGGTGTTCGTTGATAAACACACGGCGAGAGTTTCCAGGCACTTCTATCATTTCTGTTGTCAAACCACGGCGTACACGTGCTGCACGCAACATTTGGTCACGTGGGGCGCGTCGGGTGAATGTTATCACCACAGGACGAGGTCGCTCCAGAGTAACGCCGCCGCCAACAGTACGCGAGCCCACTCGCCTCACGTCGTCCAGGTCCCGGGGGTCCAGCTCGACTCCGAGTTTCGCCGAGATCACGTTCACTAACTGGGGGAGGTTCTCGGTTTTATTTTCGGTGAGCCCGGTGATCTCAATATCTTTAAGTAGTCTTATTATGGCTGTGTTATTATCGACGCTCTCCATTTCTAAGTTGTCATTGTTACTTTATTTATTTTATCTAATCTATGTGTGTTTTCATTCCGTTTTTGTGATCGTTATCAACGGGAAATTACTTGCGTACTAATAAGCTACATAGTTTATTTCAAGAACAGAGCATCCGAACTTTTCGGCTTATTCTCTCTAGTTAAGGTGGATCCTATAAACACGGTTTAAACCGTAATTTACAACATAAAATAACTGAACTTTGCTATAAAAGCCTAATTAATATTTAATTATTGATAACGCCAAAAATCACTCTGTATTAAAAAAAAATACGGAAAACAATCATAAGTTGTGCGTTTGGGAACGAAAACCTTAAGGCCCATGATTCCAAGTAAGCAAATACATTTTTAAGTTAAGTTAAAGTGGAAGTCAGCTGTAACGGTGCATTATTACAAAACACATTATGTATATTGTTAACGCTTTTGCAATGCAAATCACATATTCAAAACCATTGTAAAGAAAAGACACAGTTTTGGCTTCTCGAACTTTCCCCTTGTCATATATTCAATGTTATTATGTTATGAGTAGCTGAGGCAGTTGCGGGCTCAGCTTGAAATTCCAGGGGGGGTCATAAGCTTATTAAAAAACAAGGATTTTATTAATCAATTCCAGAAAAATATCGAAAATTCACTGATTATGCGTGCCCGCAACGCACGAAGCGAGCGTTCTAATGTATAGACTTTCTGCCAATATACTTAAGTTAAAAATCATTTAATAGAGTTGTTGTGTCCCATGGGCAGGGCCTAAAAGCCAAATTTACTCATGGGGCACTAAGATATACAACAATGAAAACCCTATTCAACTCCATTCAGTAATTTTTACATGAGTAACAAGCATGCAGCAGAAAGCAATTTATTTTTGCGGTTCTTAGGAGGCCCCAAGGAATCTACTACCATTTTTTTCACTTGTAAGGGTAAGCACCGCCTTTCGTCATCGATGATCCAAAAATGCGAAACTGCAACACCATCTGTGACTGCACTTACACAGCCTTATTTAATGCATACTGTATGAATGGCAAAAATATCTCTTATACTTCTGCCATTCATGATGCAGACTCAAATACCGCCAGCAAAAGGGATCTACAAAACTTCTCGACACACGTTTCTCTTATATACGAGACATCATCAGGGTTATTATCCATCCATGTTGTACTCGGTTCACTTGAACATTGTTCCCCAGAAGCCACATGCTGCAAGCGGACTCAGAAGAGATGCTGAACAGCTGGATATCGGCACTGCAGAACGGCATCCGTTCTGCGATACAACAAGGTCAAAGCAGGGATCACCCGGACAATCAACTAGTGTTGGTGTCTAATGACAACCGGGCCGATGTTCGGAGCGCCGTCAATAGCAGTGGTATGAGGAAAGTCAGGTTGGTTTCTTCTTCTTCGTCGTTGTCCAATGTAATATTGGTCAATCTGGTCTTATTAGAGTTTCGAACCCGAAGGGTGCCGAACGGAACCCTATTACTAAGCCTCCGCTGTCTATCTGTTCGTCTGTCACAGGGGTGTACGGCTTCAACCGTAGGTAATAGGTAGGTAGTTGAAATTTTCATAGTTACTATCACAGTAAATAACAAAAATGTAAAACAGTTTAGCATTTATTTTAACTTCATGTGTTTCAGCTCTTTCTTAAAGACGGTTATACATACAAATTTCAAATGTGGCTACGTTGTTGTACTTACCATAAAGTAAAACAACAATTAATACAAATTTGGGTTCCGTACTCAGAAGGTGCCGAATTGTTTATCAGGCGCCATTTTAGCTCCTTGTTTTTTATCGCTTTAATGTTGCTATGGCATTTATGTTCTTGTTACGATATTGTTTGGTGGTACAGAACCCTTTGTGCGCGAATCTGACTCGCACTTAGCCACATTATTTTTTAAATAAACAGCCTTGTGACCCCCTGTTGTTGGTTAGAAGGAGCGTACACTAAATCTACACTCAGTGGCACAAAATCTTAGACAGCAATATTTTCATAGAATCAAGGTCATTCCAAAGCCTTACTTCTTCGTCAGGTAACGATTTGGATCTGTGGTGCTAGTATGAACTTGCTATCGACTCAACATCGATTCGATAAACAACAATGTCATTGTTATTTCATTGCACTTTTGTCGATTAGAATGTATCGATTTAATCTGTCAAAGTTTTAAAAGACTACTGATCTACCAACGCCTACACCAAAAGGGTGGACCTACGAACATGAAATTTGGACTGTAGGTTTCTTGTATGAGGAAAACAAGAAAGGCTTTTAGCTAATACTGCGATCCTCGATCCAGGATATGGGAGCAGCTACTGAACATCCCGGGCAATAACTTCTGCTGCGACTGCGGCGGACCGAACCCCGCGTGGGCTAGCATCAACCTCGGCATCACTCTCTGCATACGTGAGTCCATTTACTTACATCGTTATATTGGGCCGCCCTAGAAGGACGTATGTCGACCAAATAGGAGACATACTGAGGTAGGAAAAAGTAAATAGTACCCGGAAAAGAAGAGCTTGTATGACTAGATTGATGGATGTAGAAGCAATACAGGTGTGTCAGGATCGTGGCAGATGGAAATATGTAGTCTCTGCCTACCCCTCTGGGAGACAGGCTTGACGAAATAGACTAATGCTTTGCAACTACCGCGCCTGATAGCGTTGATGATGCTCTAGTCAAGAAAGCACCTAAAAAGGTAGAGGACCTATTTTAGATAAGATAAGCATTTATTAATCACCACAACACAAAACACATGACATGACAAAATAAAAGGAATAAACTCTAACAATTTTTAACAATGAGACACAGTACATTAAAACTTAATTAATGACACACACACAGCCATGTAACATAATGTATCATGTGTCGTGGCAAAAAAGGGCTCTAAACTCAGCATGTGCTGCAATGTACACAGTAAAAACTGCAGCGCTGTTATTCTGCCAGAGCCTAATAGTGGTGATGCACGAACACAAATAACGGTGCAAGAGTTCTACATACATAATATTTATGATTAGAAAATAATTAATAATTTAAATTCCAGGATATATGTTTACTTAGATAATGAATATAATTGTTGTATAATAATATAATAAATACGTCAAATGTTATAAATAAGTCTCAATCGAGATATACAATTTTGCTGGTATATGCCGAAATACATAAATACATATGTCCCGTCCGCGGCTACTCCCGAGTGTTTGATTTCGTGCAATCCTTCAAGAATCCCAGTAAATACAGATTCTGTGTTACAATCTACCCTACTTTTGGATGTATAATTTTAGGTAGGAACAGATGAGAAAAGAATGTGGGGCCGCGGCCGCGATTCTTTTAAAGGACTATGTAAAATCGAGTACCGACATACTTATACATTTTGTAAATTATCTATTCGAGAAAATCTGTCATTAACATAATGTTAAATTAAATAGCCCCTATTTCGCTAAAAACGGCACTTTTTAAAGTTGTTTGCCTGCTTTACAGAAGAAGCTCCTAATTTGATAAATTAGTATAATAATATAAATAATTAATTATTAAACAATAAATATTGAAATGAGATCTTCTTCGACACTTTTTTTCATAGTTTGTCAAATAGGAATGACATACAGACCTCAACGATATTTTGTTAGGAATTGCAGTTTTAGTTCATTTTATTATTAATTTAAAACCGACATTTTCTTTCTTCGTTCTTCTAGCAAAGCGGGTAGTTCTGCATGGAGTAACAGTGACCTTTACAAGCGTGACACATCCTCTTAATAACACCGCAAAGTGAGTTAGCGGAAGTTCCCCGATATTACATTCATGTATGAACAGATCGCGCGATCTTACTTGGCCGGCCCGAAGCTAGGCTCTCCGCTCTTTCGCTCTCAATCTCTCTCTCTTTCTCTTCCTAAAAACTGAATCTCTTGAGAAAGCGAAGAGCCTTCCCACTTCGGGCTGGCCGCGATGTTTATACGTATCCATCAAATATTGAGCTTTAGGTAACGTGATATTTGTAATTGTTTTCAGAGTGTTCTGGGATTCACCGTTCTCTGGGTGTGCATCACAGTAAAGTCAGATCACTAACTCTGGACGACTGGGAACCCGATATAATAAAGGTAATCAATACGTATCGTCATAAAAAACTTACCACATTTATTCTTTACATATGAAACAACAAAATGATCAACAGTTCTAATAAGTAACTAATGTAATGTTAAAATCCAAAAACCAGTCACTTACCTTGGTTATGGAGTCGTCCCTCAGAGACCACCCAGCTGTATCTATATCATCATCATCATCATAAATACTTTATTGCACAAAAAAAATAGTACAAAAAGGCGGACTTAATGCATAAAGCATTTTCTACCAGTCCAGTTCTACCTTTTCTATATGCCTCAACCTAAACAATTCCAGAAACTATATTCCCACTACTTATACCAAAATTGATTACAACGGTCTTGAAAATGAAATTAAAGCTCTAAATTTTCAACCAATTTACGATTGTAAAGATCCCAATCTTGCGACAAATATGTTGGTTTCACAATTACAAACAGCCCTTCAAAATAATTCTGAAATAAAAATAATCCCAAAGAGACATAAAATTATAAAGCCCTGGATTACACCAGGACTTTTGAAATGTATGAGAAATAGAGATCGTATGCATAAGAAATTAAAAAACGCACCCAATAACACTGTCCTCAAAACTACATACCAACGTTACAGGAATTTCTGCAACTCATTATTAAAGATAGTTAAAAGACAATACGAGAGTACTCAAATAGAGAACGCAGGCAAAAATAGTAAAATACTATGGCAAGTAATTAAGGATTCTGTAGGAAAGGAAGAGCTTGCCGCCTACAGCACCGGTACATACACCCTTGTAGGCGTCAAGACAATCCTAACCTTTTTGTGTAAATTTCACTATGAATAAAGCATATTCTATTCTATTCTATTCTATAGGTATGAATAGATCCAAAAACTGCCCATGAGTTACTTCTTTCTGATTCGACACCAATCGAGTCGGTTAATTAAATAAACAATTTTTTTGTTGGTGTTGGAAAGTCCCTAGCAGAAAATATACGGACAATTCAACCCCATAATGTTGTTCCTCAGTTTCAGAATCTATCGATCCCTATGTGTTCCTTTGTACTCAATCATACTGATGAACCTGAAGTTGAGCGAATAATAATGGGTCTCAAAAATGACTGTGCTATCGGGTGGGACAATATCTCAAATAGAGTAATAAAAATTGTTAAAAATAGTATTGTTTCTCCACTTACTTACATAATAAATTTGTGTCTAAGTGATGGAGTTTTTCCGACGGCTTTAAAAAAGTCACTGATTATTCCGATACACAAAAGTGGAGACAAAGATCAAGTGAATAATTATAGACCAATCTCCATTCTCCCAGCTTTGTCAAAAATTTTTGAGCGCATTATTAACCAACAACTTGTCAAATACCTTGAAAGCTTTAACCTCCTCTCTAAAAATCAATTTGGTTTTAGGAACAATATTTCAACTGCCGATGCTGTTCATCAACTTACGGACTACATTGCTAGAAGCCTGGATTCAGGTAAAAGGACCTTGGCAATTTTCCTCGATCTTGCCAAGGCCTTTGACACGGTGTCCATTCCAATGCTTCTATTAAAATTGGAACAGATGGGTATCAGAGGTACTCAATTAGACCTTTTTAAAAGCTACCTCTCTGATAGGTTTCAATGTGTCAAAATAGGCTCCGTAATAAGCAACGATGAACCAATCACTTTTGGAATTCCTCAAGGCAGCATCTTAGGGCCAACCCTATTCTTAATCTATATAAATCAGCTTTGTGACCTTAATATTCCATCTTCAAAAATTATCACTTACGCTGATGACACAGTTCTACTTTTCTCCGGCCCATCGTGGGATTCTGTTTTCTAGAATGCTCAGGACGGTTTCAATACATTTACTCAATGGTTGTCAACAAACGTCCTTACATTGAATGCGGCTAAGACTAAATACATAACTTTCTGCCTAAGATCCACCACTTTGCCCCCACCTCGTCATACCTTTGGCCTATGTGCACATTTATGTCAGTCCCCATTACTTAATGTGAATTGTAAGTGTCCTGTTTTACAACAAACATCCACAATAAAATATCTAGGAGTTATTTTGGATGACCATCTCTCCTTTGAGCATCATATTGACCAGCTTGCCAGTAGAATTAGGAAGCTCATATATATATTCAAGAACTTTCGCCATGTAGCTAACTTTGATCTTATCAAAAAGGTGTATGAAGCGCTGGCCCAATCACTATTAAACTACTGCATCGCCTCCTGGGGTGGCTCTGCAAAGTGTCATCTCATCAAATTGGAATATGCTCAAAGAGCAGTGCTTAAGGTCAGCATTTTTCGTCCTTATAGGTTCCCCACTGAGATTTTATACAGAGCGTGGCAGGTCCATACCGTTCGCCAGCTATACATACTTTCTACTATATATAAATTTCACTCATCAATTAACTACAACCCTAGCATTTTCCAAGAGCGACGAACTCATATAATTAAAAATTCTCAAAAATTCCGAACTGAATTTATCAAAAAACACTTTTGTTTCATGGGCACTTACTTATACAATAAGGTAAATAAAGCGCTAAATATTTATCATCTCAACAGTTATCACTGTAAATTAATTGTTTCTCGATGGCTTCGACCTAAAAACTATAACGAAACTGAAAAACTAATTGAAATCATTAAGTAATTTTTGGAATTGTTTTATTGGATTTTATTTTCCCCAATATATCCTTACACACCCTCCCTAGCAGCAAATGCTGAACCCAAGTCCCTGGTTGGACGTAGGGCTAGGGAGCCTACACACACATACACATTTTATACAAACACACCCTCCCATGTGGTAGCATTACTGAAGCCAAGACTGCGGTCGTAGGACTTGTACACGCCTATTCATTAATTCATTCCTTAAATCTAATTTGCAAGAGAAATTGTTCATAACATTGTTTAGTGTTTTTCTGTATGATTTTTATTTTATTTTTGTCATCTCCTTCTCTAAATAAAAGACCTTACGTCTCTTATCTAATATAATTAAGTTTTTGCAATGACTTTCTATTGTATCACACTCTAAAATTTTATGTAAAAATGTCACTGACATGATTCATGAAAATGGCTGACCTACTTATTTGTTTTCATCTCTCCGAGGAGCTGGGGAACTGGCAACCGTAATACAGATCGTACGCGGTCTAGCTCGGGTGCTAGGGAACCTTTAACAAATTTTTGTTCTTTTTATTGAAGAAGTGGTATTTGACTAACTGTTACCAGATATTCCTAATGTGGGAACAACTTCTTAATTATTATTTTCGAGTATAAGTATGCAAGTCACTTCTTGCTAATATGATATTCTGTTAAACGTGTTGTTACACCTTTTTGGTTCAAATAAAGTTATTGTATTGTATTGTAGTACTGATGTTCCCCAGGTATTTATGCTGCGTTCGATAGAAACTTCGAGGTGTGTCGCTTATAGTTATAAAGTTATAACCAGGGGTAGGATATTCGGATCGATATATACCTAAAGTCGAAAAAATGACAGAAAACATTTGCAACTATGGAGTCGGCTTCTTAAAATACTATTTATCTAGATAGTCAAAGTTCCGGAAGTTACGGAATTGCTTAAAACGTTGCGATGATGTACCTAATACTTAATAGATGTTACCGTAAATGTATGTATATTTTTCAGGCATTGTATACAATTACTGGGAAGTTTTTAAAATGCCAAGCAGATTTAGGTCGAACAGAGAAGGAGGTCGAAGATATATAGTCTATACTTCAACCTTTTCGGTTATCTAAATCTAGTTTCAGTTACATACGTCGACGTCTGACTAGCTAAAGCTAAAGTCAATCTTTGAGAATTATATTTATGGTCATAGGTGATGATGTTTCACAACAAGATATCTTTGAGTGTTATCCATCCATCCATCAGCCCGCGTTCGTCCACTGCTGGACATAGGCCTTTCCCAAATTTCGCCACTCATGTTGCCGCCACTCCATTCCAAAGCCTTCCGGCCCCACCCGCCGAAGTTGAGTTTTATATCGATGGTTATAGGTGATTAAATTTCGTACCAAGATATAATATTTAAGAATTATATCGATGGTGATTTATAGGTGATGGCAGAGCTCGGTAACAAGATAGTGAACAGAATATACGAAGCTAACTCTGAAGGAACGAGCATCACTCGGGCGACGACGGATTGTGATCGGTGAGTTGTTATTAAAAAGTTAATGTTTTGTTCATTTATGTAAGGGGAGTCACTCAATATACCATTTACAAAAATGCTACGGAATAAAGTACATTGACACTATCTTTGGGATTGCCAGTTAATTTATAATTTAACTGTTAAAGTGTAAGATTATCTTCACAAATGAACAACTAAATCTACTTTTATATTTATGTATATACAATAATAATATAATAAATTATAGTGCAAATAAGGTTTCATACGTTCATAAATAAGTTTAACAGAGGGTTTTTTTCTGCCCACAAACTGTAATTTGTATGGATGGATGTAATGCAATAAACTGTAATTTCTTATGGAAATAAACATCTATTACTGTAAAAAAAACCGGACAAGTGTGAGTCGGACTCTCCCACCGAGGGTTCCGTACAAATTAGTAAAAGTTTAAAAAATCTACAAAAAATTTGGTCACCCGTACAATTATGACCGCGCATACCGTTGCCCAACCCCGATGATTGCTTAGTGATTTAATTACAAATGTATACTTTTAAGATTTTTTCCTTTACCTACTTGTAGTATTAGACGGTATTACTTGCCAAATTTCATAGTTCTAGGTCAACGGGAAATTCCCTATAAATTTTGATTCCCTTGAGAGTGTCGAAATGTACGTTTTTTGCGGCATAAACGGCCGTATCTTTTCTTTACTTTAACTTGGAAGTTTGATTTTTTCACAACTTCAAGGGACTGTAATATATGTAACTTGAGTATATGGTTTTAATTTCAACTCGATACCTCCACGCGTTCCCGACATAAAGGGTCTTGACAGACAGACGGACAACAAAGTGATTCTATAAGAGTTCCTTCTTTTCCTTTTTAGGTACGGAACCCTAAAAACGTCTGCTATTACTACTTTAAAAAGCTCAGTCTCGTATTCTTTTAACCAGACTTAAGAAGTTACAATTTATTTAAATTTTAAAAACTATCATCGTTGAAAATACTTCAACGCCCCAGCGCATATTTAAGAGCACTAGTGTCTTTATTACGGTTATGTAATCTATAATATTATATACGAGTGGTATAATCAGTACATATAGTTTAATAAGCTCATACGTTTTCCTCTTTCAGACACGTCCGTGAGACGTGGATCCGCGCTAAATACGTGTCCCTTTTATTCGTGAACGACGTAGTGAACAGCTCAGTGCAATCCGCGCCGCAGTCGCCACTCAGGTGCGGGCGCCGGTGGTCTGTGAGACGTACTCGACGTCGGTAAGTGGGCGTAACAAATATGAACATATCGTCACGACATATATTCCCGAGAGGTTGTCAGAGACGGTTCCGAGCGTGAACTGTCATTGGAATAGTCAACTCTCTTATTACTATATACTAACTTTTAATCTACTTATTTACCTCACAGTGTTTTTCTTCACTGTTCAGCAAATTATAAGTAAACAAATACTAATAGCGATTCTGAAGGCTTTAATTTTAGTTTCATAACAAAATTTTCGTCATTCGAAAATAGTTTATTAGTGTTAAGAACAGATATTACTTTGGAAACATTTAAGTTTTGACAGCACTAAAACTAAAATTAAAGCCTTCAGAGTTTATTTTTCTATGCACATAAATTCCGAAAAACTCTTGGTGCTTGCTCGAACTCTTGCAAAATTCGAACCGGGTCTCAACTGGCGTCCTACTGAGAGGCGTGCTACTGACTGAGCTGCCGCCGCATAAAGCATTGTTTAGTTAAACATTTTTTGAGATGTGCCGCAAGCAAGAAAATCTATACTTAAAGCCATTCATAAAGAAGCCTCGCCATGTTGCGGAAAACCGATAGAACTAATTTCTTCTACTGGCAACACTAATACATAGGTAACACTAAAAGTTTCCGGAACTGGCCACTTACATAAACAATATTTAAAAATTTATTGCAACATTTGAAAATAGAACTCTTTGGCTGTAGAATGCAGTTTGTTTCATCTGACTGTCTTTTGTTTTTACCTTGTGGCGCCATTTAAAAAATTGTGTGTCTGCATCAACATGGATTTAACTCGGGAAAATTTTCGTAGTATGATTTTCTACGATTTTAAGTGTAATTTGACAGCTCAACAGAGCATCGCTCGGCTTGAAACAGCTTTTGGCAATGAAGCACCATGCAAGACGACTGTTTATAGCTGGTTTGCAGAATTCAAGCGTGGTCGTATCAATCTCAGTGACGAATCTCGCGATGGTCGGCCGTCCATCGCTGTGACCAACAAAAACATCGATGCTGTGCGCCGTATGATTGAAACAGACAGGCATGTGACCTACCATGAAATTCGCGCATCCTTAGAAATAGGCATGAGTCAAATACAATCAATCCTACACAAACATTTGGGTGTGAGAAAGCTGTGCTCGCGGTGGATCCCACACAACTTGACCGAGGCTCAAAAAACGGACCGCGTCACTTGGTGCAGTGCCATGCTTACCAGATTCAACGAAGGTGCGTCAAATTTGGTGTGGGACATAGTAACAGGTGACGAAACATGGATTTATTGCTACGATCCCAAAACAAAGCAGCAATCGAGCGTATGGGTCTTTCAAGATGAGCCGAAACCAACCAAAGTGGCGCGCGTGAAAAGTGCATCTAAGCGGATGATTGCTTCTTTTTTTAATAAAACTGGACACGTGGCTACTGTTGCTTTAGAGAATCGTCGTACCGTGAATAGTGACTGGTACACGACCATTTGTTTGCCGGAAGTTATTGACGAACTCCGTAAAAATAACCGTAAACGCCGTATCATCCTGCACCACGACAATGCTAGTTCTCACACGGCCAGACAGACAAACGACTTTTTGAAGACGAAAAATGTAGAACTCATGAGTCATCCTGCATACAGTCCCGACTTGGCACCTTGTGACTTTTTTCTGTTCCCAAAAATTAAGAACCAATTACGCGGTCAACGATTTTCATCACCAGAAGAGGCTGTCGAGGAGTATTAAAAACACGTTTCAGAGGTCACCATAGGGGAGTGGCACAAAAGTTTTCAAAACTGGTTTGATCGAATGAAAAAGTGCATAGACGCCAAGGGAGATTATTTTGAAAAACAATAAATTAATTTTGTACCTTTAATAGTATTTTTTCATATTCATTCCGGAAACTTATAGTGCGTCCCACGTAATAAGACGTCATTGTGACGATTGCTGTCAAAGTGTGTTGTTTTGTGTTTGTGTGTAAACATGAGTGTTGCAACAATAAAAGCAAATACGGCGCTCCTGGAGCAGGTTTTTATTTCCGGTCAGGCTTTAATTATGGAGAAGAAAACGCAAAGCTATTCTCAGATGGCGCTACCATCGCTTGACCCATAAATTTCGGCTGTCATATTTTGTGAATTGTTTTTGTCGTACTTTTACCATTATTATTCTTTGATTCTCCGTTTTTTTGTCAGTCGAGTGTGAAAATGTATTCAACGTGAACAGTCTCACGGCTAAAGGACCATTTACGATTCAGTCGGTAATTAAACTCATATTTCTGTATAAATGTGTAATTTATGTACATAACACGTGGTGTTAAAATGACGTACTTTTAACGTTCACGTTAGCTAGATTACGGATATACACCGTATTCTCATGTTATATCCCATGCATAACATAACCTAAAACTGTTCTTCAGCTATCTAAAATTATCATTTTGTTGGAGGCTAGAATCATTTGACAGGAATTTTAACTTTAATAAACCACAGCACGATTCTGAAACCGAAGTCTGTTTCATTGAAATGCCTAAAACATAAGTTAAAACCAACTTCATCTCATTCGACCTGTCAGGGCGAAAAAGGGACAATGTGGCAGTAAAAGTCGAGAGTGTTTCCATTGAGCAGGTGAAGTCAGCTCCATTTCTTGGCTTTCAACTCGACCAGGCATTAACATGGAGCTTCCACATCGACAGACTCTGGAAAATTAGCTGGGGCATGTTTCGCACTCAAGCGTCTCTCCTCAAGTCTACCGCGAGATTCTGTCCGAGCTTGCTACTTCGCATCCGTGCAATCTCTCTTGCAGTATGGCCTCCTTGACTTGTGGGGACGTGCCGCGGACTGGAAGCGAGTGTTCAGACTACAGAATCGAGCCGTGCGAGTGATCGCATGCGTACCTCGGGACGAACATGCCAAACCACATTTTATTGCGCTCAATATCCTCACAATGTCCTCCCTACTTATCTTACATGTTTCTTTGTATGTTCGAGAAAATCTCGACTCGTATCGTAGGGTTGGTTATTGCCACAACTACAGCACAAGACATGGCAATAATCTAGCGGGCACCACACGTAGATTGGAAAAAACGGCTAAAACAATAAATGTCATGGGATATAATAATTTACCCGACAATATCAAAAGTGCTCCGACTTTCTCCATTTTTAAAACAAAATTAAAATCTTGGCTAGTCGAGAAGTCATTCTATAGCTATAATGAATTCTTTGAGTAATATACGTAATTTCCATTTTGTTGTTTATTTTCTTTCTGTTATTATGTTTTAAATACCTATGTTTTACTTGTGTCTTTTTAAATAATTTGTAATTTGTAAAATAGTTGACCTGTAATGAATATTACCAATAAAGTTATGTCTATGTCTATGTCTATGTCTAATTTAAAGTTTTTTTATTTTCGTAGCCTTTTCCCACAATCTTCTCATTTGGGTATCCTTAGGAAAACTATGATTTCCATTCTCATTGCATCCAATGGCTATACAACTAGGCATTTTCAAGGAAATCCACAAAAACATGTCCAAAACAGAAGCTTTGTATGAGATCTGACAGTTAGCTTGGGTCAAGTGATAACACCGCCAGTTTGACAGTTATCTTCCCCGTTGACAGGACCTTTCATAGGTTCTTCATATTTCGAGTTACTCCGATTAAAGACGAAACCCCGTTTGCCATAGTAATAGGTTAAAGTTTCGTTTGGATGATCATTTCCAGGAACCGCAACCCGCCGGCTGTGCCGGAGACCATAGACGACAAGAGTGACGTGAACAGTAACACAAGCGGTGAGTTACAGCATTCATTAATAGGAACCTAGGTTAAGGGGGGTATCCCGATATTGTCTCTTTGCAAATTAATTTTAAACCGTGAAGTTGTAGTTTTTACTTGTGAAAAAAATTTGTAATATATAAGGTGTAATCGAAATACCTGCCACGGGTGAAATAGGAGATACTATTATGTTTATAGATTACATTAGTGAAGAAATTTCGTACCCCGGAATAGTTAAATAAATTTGAGAAGGTAAAGTAATTAAATAAACATCTTCTTCATTCTGCATAACGTGGTTCACAAATTACGCTTGACGAGTCGTTTAGTCAATGATAACAATTGCTATCTCTTTCTAACCGTTCAATGAATGAAATCAGCTGCCCAGTTCGTCTCTACCAGGTAGAGATATTTGTACCTATTCTGTGTAGCACAAACTTAAATGTAGAGTTGTGAAAACCCAAAATAATACAAGCTCATTTAACTGTCATCCCTCCGCGTTAAGGTCTATTTTGCTATGAAAATTCTTGGGTTTTTTTAGCTCGAAATTTAAAAGTGCTACACGAGAATAGGTGCCATTGCATGCCTCTCCAATGTGCTTACGCTCACACACAAAGTAGATGTAAATACGAAATACATTGCAAATTACTCTTCGTCATTGGTCATTAAGACACCGGTAAATTAACTAATTAGGGTACTGTTAAATTTCCAAACGGCTGGATCTGTTGGCCAACCAGTACCCAATAATACGCAGGCAAAAGTTTAAAAGTGCACTTACCAGTTAATGCATTCCTCTAATTCATTCCGCAGATAAAAACTGATGTAATAAGATGGTAAACTTCCCATCACACTTAAAGCCGGGTCTCCTGATTATGTTTTGCCGTAGGTACACATTACACAAAAACATTATGTTCTGTCTTTGCATTTTTACACCAATTGTACCTTATTTACACCAATTACACCTTAGCTACAGTTATTTGCATAATTTACAACAGTATTATTTATCTACAAAACTGTTGCACAAGTCCGCCTTCGCGTTGCACACAAATGTAGGCACGCTTGCGTACATGTCTTTGCACTTTATTTAAGGTGTCAGTTTCACTTTTTACTTGCTGAAAAGCGCGCTTGATGCGCCTTTTTAGTTCTCGCACAGTTCTAATATCATGTCCGGTTTGGCCGTACACAAGGTCCTTTACACGACCCCATAAAAAAAAGTCTAATGGGGTTAAATCAGGCGAGCGAGGAGGCCACGGCACTGGCCCTCCTCGGCCGATCCACCTCTCGCCACCGTACCACACACCATTCAAATAGTCACGTACGTTCACAGCGAAATGAGCTGGTGCTCCATCATGTTGGAAGTGCAGTCCACTTATTTCTTCAAGAGGAATACGTTCCCACACTCTGCTTACACGGGTTCGCAGTAAGCGAAGATATGTTTCCCCGTTCAGTCTGTCCAAGAAAACTGGTCCAAGAACTCTATTGCCGAGTATGCCCGCCCACACGTTAACACTAAATCGTATCTGAAAGTGGTCAGGCCGAACAACACGAGGATTCGTCTCGGTCCAAAAATGCGCATTGTGGATATTGAACATTCCAACCCGTGTGAAAGTGGACTCGTCGGTCCACATAATGTTGCGACGTTCTTCTCTAACCCAATGACAAAATGCGAGTCGAGCCGCGTAGTCTTGTGGCTGCAATTCTTGCACTCTTAAGAAGTGGTAAGGATGGAGCCCTTCCCGATTAAGAAGTTGCCGCACGTAGAAATGGCTCACATCAAACACTCTAGCAGCGTCCCTGGTGCTAGCAAGAGGGTGACGCCGGAAAAAGTCTAACACTTCCTCTTCAAATTCGGCTGAGTATCGAGGCCTGCCTGCGTCAACCGGAGGCGGGTCAAAGCGACCATGCTCTCGAAATCTGTATACGGCGTCCAGAATGGTATGATGGCTCACTCGTACACCAAATCTCTGCTCGTATAGGTTTACTGCATGCGCGGTTACGTTGTTACACTCGCGGTAGCACGATACCATCTCAAGATATTCTTGATTTGAATATCGTGGTCTAGGAGGCATTTTTAAAGAATGCGCGCGAGATACGCACCTCTGCGACCAGCGAAAACAGCGAACTGGGGTGGGGGCACAACAACAAACAAAAACAAGCGCGTGCGACGAAAGGGGTAGTGGGGGACGGGGTGGCGGCAGGCGGTCTGCCCTTTGACTATTTGACGAGCGGCTCGCTCGGATAGAGCGGCGTCCTTTGACAACTTCATTGAAGTTTTGCGACTACTACCTAACGGTTTCGTACAATTAAATGAATTTCATTCATTGAACGGTTAGAAAGAGATAGCAATTGTTATCATTGATTAAACGACTCGTCAAGCGTAATTTGTGAACCACGTTATGCAGAATGAAGAAAATGTTTATTTAATTACTTTACCTTCTCAAATTTATTTAACTATTCCGGGGTACGAAATTTCTTCACTAATGTAATCTATAAACATAATAGTATCTCCTATTTCATCCGTGGCAGGTATTTCGATTACACCTTATATACCTCTGGACACATCTATTGGCCCACCTTGCATTTTCAGTTTCGTTTGGTCCTAGCTAAAAATTTATATTAGGTTGAGCAAAAAGTTTAAAACAATTCGATCGAAAAAGATGATAAAATGTATCAGGTTTAAAACTGGATCAATAGTTTTTGTTCAATCTAGCAATCATATTTAGGTAGGGGCCATCGAAACCTAAACTCTAAGGTGGGCCAATAGATGTGTCCAAAAGTGTATAATATTTCACTATTTGGCCACGATTACTTGCATTTTACTGCATCCAATAAAATCGCAAAGATAGTTCTAAGTTATGTTACGTTTTAGATAAAACTTATATCAAAGTAATCGTAAGAAATGTGTTATAAAACGGCCGTCATATTAAAAATCCATCCTCTTAATTCCAAAATATATATATTCTGAGCGGCCCCGGCTAGTACATTTTGTTTTATTATCACTTAAATGTTTCCGTAAGAAAATTATTCAGTATTACCAGCATAGTATGTTATTTAATTTTATGTTACTTGTCCATTCGACATCCATTGCAATCGCCTTCAAACGTACCGTGGTACGTTACTAGAAATGACATCACACGTCATGTTTAGCCAATCATGACACCTTTGATGGCTATAGCGATATTATATAAGTTCCTACCATTCAAAGTGAAAAAAATAATGGACAACAGAGCACATTCCACCGGAAAAAAAATTTTTGCTTTTTTTTACCCTCCATAGAAATTTACTTAGCTTAGCTGAACCACTTTGTACTGGGAAGTGAAAAAATTATTTGAGCAAAAAAAATTTCCTTGTGGAATGTGATCAGTTAACGATTGATCTACCCTAGAATAATTTTCACTTATTTTGTAGGACCTTGTATATTGAAGTTAGATAATAAAAGGGCTATTGTGATCTAAATGCGTAGTCAAAAGCTTAAATAGAACGGCTTGTATGAGTAGACTGACGACGACAATGACAAGCATCAAATACTAGATTCATGTAAGAGGCAAAAGAGGTGTATCAGGTTCGTAGCAAACTAGATCGCAGGAAACCTGTGGTCTGCCTACCCTTCTGGGAGACAGCCGTGAGTATATGTATAATTTGAATGCCGTAGTTTCAGTGTCGTCAAGCGTAGAGAAGTCAGAAAGCGGCAGTCCAGTGCTGATCATAGGCAAGGAGCTTGCGACGGACGGACGCTCCATCGACCTGAGTCTACCTGAATTGGACGTTGCAAACGTTGCACCGGCTACAGTACAACTGTGGTTACCAGATGGCAGGAATTTTCCTGACATGTCAGGAATTTTTGCCTCTACCAGGAAATGGGGAAAAAATAGGATTTGTCAGGAATTTTAAAAGGAAATTAATTAATGCTTAAATTATTTTATTCATTGAGTTTACATTGTATTCGTAACAAAAACGGTTCAAAATCGCGCTGCCTCCGCATTAACATAAAACCTTTACGAGAATGTCAAGAAATTTATTGAATTATCAGGGATTTTGTCGGGAAGTCACGTTACTGGTTCTGGTAACCCTGTACAACGGGCCCGTCGGTATGTGTCCGAGAGAGACAGAACTGTGTGCGCAGCGAAATATCCTCTGACAGCTGACGGACGGTAGCCGGTAGACCAATTTCAGTATAGCCCAGCAAATACATTTTTTGTGAAAATCGAAAAATATTCCTTGTGATGTGCCCTTATAGCCCAATATGAGTCGATCGGTAGAAGCAGCGAAAATTAAGTTTTGCAAATATGTTTAATCAGTGGCGGTTTGTATTAAGGAGCACTGGAGCGGTGAACTCCCACAAAAAGTTATGTTAATAAATTTTTACTTATCACAGTATATTATTCTAATCTTAGCAGGACCGCAGCAATGTACAAAAAAGAGTAAGTGGACACTACGCTTATCACAAAGAACAATAACATAAACATAGCTGTGTAAACAAACCCATAATTTGTAAGTTGTCCGGCCCGAGTAGGTAGAGCGTGCGCTCGGGACTTGCGCTCACAAGGAAAAAATGTCCCATACAAAATTTGTACGTAGAAAAGAAAGAGAAGTACTGAAGTCCGTAAGCGTGAGACGGGGCATTTTGTATGAAAATTATACTGAATTCGGTGCGGCGCTCCTGGCACGGTATAGCCGAACTAGGTCGGAGATCAAAGAGCGAGTGGGGAGAGGAGCCCTTGACCGTTGTTTGTTGTAATTATTTTGTTAGTGTTGCGTTACGTTTGAACTCCATTGTTCGGTGACATATTAGTGCGCGAAGTAAAAAACTGTTCGAGTGAGCATTTTGTATGCAAGGAGCTTGTCGGTACTAATAAATACCTATGGCATTTAGTGTTCAGTTTATTAAAAATAACAGTGAGACATTTGAACAACGTTTCGACGTTAAAAATAAAGGTCGCCCTGTTCCAGACATTCCATTGGTGGACGAGTGTTCCTCGAAAACAAAAAAAATTAGGGGTATAAAAAATGGGTGATAATGTGAAGACGCTTTGTTTGTGAATACGAGTATAATGTGAATTATTTGAAAATGATAACTATGAAAAGTGCAGACAATAAAACGCAAATTTCCAACTTCTACAATAAATGGTAAGTTCCTTTAGGTACCTAGCTATAAAGAGTCACGGAGAGATATCAATTATTGGGTAGGTATGTTGCAATCCCTGTCAGTAACTGAGACAGGGAGTGAACCCCCAGTGTTAAGACCCACCAACCGCCACTGTGTTTAATAGGTCCTTAAACCTTGTTACTGATTACTAAACGAATCTTTAGTATAATAGGGCTCTAATAATCGAAAGACATATTTTATTTATGTTTAAGGATATTTATACAAACTTAAAATCTTTTCCCGTTGTTCCATGACTAAACTATATAAAATATTCTATTGGACCAAATGTGCAGCTAAATAACTTATTTGTTATACTGGAAACCTACAATTTTTTTCCAGCTGAGGAAATGTCATCATTATCTCCACAAACAGTTCTCTACCGCGCCGCCGAAGCTCACAACCTTCCAGTAATGATGTCAGCGCTGGCCACGAGGGCTGACGTCAACGAAACATTGCCCAGCCATAAGAACAGGACCGCTTTGCATGCTGCCGTTTTAAGCGTAAGTAACTTTCAAGTTCTATGTCCACCCATCCATCCATTAGCCTGTTTCGTCCACTGCTGGCCTTTCCAAGATCTTGCCGCTGTTGGCGATCCTCCTAGAAGAAAGGCCCATACTCACACACGCTAGGCCCGTCACCAGTCTGGTCAATATAAGGCCCGGCAATATAGCGCCATCAATCGGTCTCAGGCAATGGTGTGCCTGTTTGAGAGCTGTATTCGAGGGCGTTTGCGAGTAAGATGGTGGTACCTCCACAGTCGAGCCCGACGCCAGCTCTACCACCTGAAGTTTAAGTTCTTTGTAATAAGGTTTAATTTCAAACGAAGGGTGTGGCTTAAGCTTACATCCTTCCAGTGATGGTATCGGTGATCAGAGT
This sequence comes from Ypsolopha scabrella, assembly GCA_910592155.1. Lineage (NCBI taxonomy): Eukaryota > Metazoa > Arthropoda > Insecta > Lepidoptera > Ypsolophidae > Ypsolopha > Ypsolopha scabrella. Next base: position 17,784,049 of record OU342975.1, on the reverse strand, counting down.
TGACGTTAACGAAACGCCATAAGAACTTACTCGAGTTAACTAAGTTACATTCAGGGTCGGAGTCTCTAAATCTGACAAAAACAGGATTTGGTATTCTCACTTCAGATGATACTCAATATTGAAATTTCTAAACAAAACAAATACCACTAGGTACTCTATAAAATAAAGAACATGATCATTAAAAAAGTTGCTGTTAAGTTTTTAACCGACTTTAGAAAAAAAAACAAGAATTTCAAGCAAAACTCACGAATAGCATTCCCGTATTTTCATTATTGTGATTTAATTAGACACATAACAATATAAAATGTATTTTAGAACCATAGTACCATATCAATAAACATGATAAAGAAAACAATGTTCCGATACGATTTATAAATTTTCTGCACTATGTAAAAATGTTGCAAAAGCGTGCACGGCAGATAATTAGAGCGAGATAGAGAGTTAAAAAACAAAAGCGTTAAAGCAGAACTTTTTCTAAGGTGTGCCCCAAGGCTACCCCTAATTTTGATGTAGTTAGGCTCAATTTAAAAATGACTATTGTATAACTTAATATCTATAGCTATCAAAGGTGCCGTGATTGGCCAAAAATGATGTGTGATATAATTTCTAGTCAATCACGGCGCGTTTGAAGCCGATTGCGATGGATATCGAAGTTAGACAGTAAGGCCCCCGGCTTAAGTTCACAATACTTTTGTCATGACATGACATAAGTCATGCATGATGTAATAGCTGACATTAACGTAAAAGTTGATGGAGATGCAGTCATTTTAAGTAGTGTAAGTTATTTTATTTTACTTTGCAAGTTTGTCATAAACCATTCAGTTTCACAAAGTTGATATATAAATAAATACAAATACGTTAACTAAATAAATATATACCGAACTCTGCTCATTCTATTAGTCTTACTAAGAGTTCAAGTTTTAAAATACAATCTTCCTGAATGTCCGTGCTACGGACTACTTTGCCATTGGCCACAAAACCATAAAACTATTGATTTGATGAGACTTGACTGAAAATATTGGCAAGCGACAGGTTTCTTTTCATGAAATTAAATAAATCATCTTTATTGATTTGTACGTTATAATAGTTATAAGTTTATAGTAAATAGTTATTTTGATGCTTGTGATTGTCGGCACTTGGTGGAACTTATTATACATCTTGTTAAATAAGTACTTGTCCACAGGATTATAATTTAACTTCAATACACCCGACCGGTTTCGCTTATAAGCATTATCTAGGGCTAATTTCCGAGGAAATTATTTGACATTTATCGCACGTATTAAACATGTAAATATTATGTAAGTTATTTTTATGTTATAAAGCCCTAGATAATGCTTATAAGCGAAACCGGTCGGGTGTATTGAAGTTAAATTATAATCCTGTGGACAAGTACAAGTGTCTTATTTAACAAGATGTTAAATAGTTATAATTGAAACAGTATATATTTTCAGGGTTCAGTGATGGCGTGCTCGTACCTGCTAGTGAACGGCAGCAAGCTGAATCTTCAGGACGATGACGGGAAGACGCCATTGCACCTCGCTACTGAGGCGGGACATACGGCGCAGGTACGTTTGTTACGAGTGGATTGTACGTTCTTTACATACACGACTTTGGTTGATATAGCCAAATTCATACTGGAGACTCGATAACAGGTCAGGACTAATGACACTTGGAAAAGACGAAAAATGTTTGTGCTCCTATCCCTGTTAAAGATCAACCCCAATACGATTAGGAAGCCTGAATTTTATTTTGCGATTTTCACAAAACGGGTCATTTTACTGTTCACTTACAAATTCTTCAGTATGAATTTTCCTATATCAACCAAAGTCACCTTGTATATCCTCGAGGGGTTGTCAGGAGGCCTAGAACGAGTATCTTTTGAAAGAGTCTTCAGATATCTAACTTGATTTTTTATATGTACCTAATAAAAAGATATTTCCAAATGTGGTCAAGTAACACTACGATTTTTACATCCCTTATCGCCGTACTTCGGGCACAAATACACGCTTTCAGGGCCTGCAGGTTTACCTGGATGTTCTCGTTCACCTTTCAGCAAGTGGTAATTAATTACTATACACATGAATTCCGAATAAAATTCAGAGTTCGACTGACTGAGCTACAGCTATAATTTTTTACTTACTTATTATATATTTTTAATAAACATTGGCGTATCCCGTTGAGCTGAGGCCTGTACTGAGACGTAGTTTTTAAAGTTATATTTCATACTAGCTTTTGCGCGCAGCTACGCCCGCGTTCAGAGAATCTTCGCCCCGTTTTCAGCTTGGGCGTTATTTTATGAACATCCCTTATAGCCTATGTATTGAACACGGTTACTACGATGATAATAAAAAACCGCATCCAAATCCGTTAAGTGGTTCTCGAGTTAAAACGGAACAGACAGACAGACAAACAAAAATTCTAAAAATTGTTGTTTTGGCCTCAGTACGGCTACCAATAACCCATTTCATTTATAATTTCGCGAAAATATTCAATGTACAGACACGACTTTCTTACTACTTTAGTATATTATGATTGTTAGTATAAATTTAGAAAATTTCATGTGAGCTTTCGAGGAATTTGGACATTTTAACAAATATAGCGTAATGTTAATTAATGTATGAAAAATTTCATTTCCATTTGTATTAACCAAATAAAATTGGCAATTTCTATCTCACACTTGTACATTTCTCATTTCGATTCTTTAAAACCTATTTATGTAGCCTACTAGAATCGCGTGGGGATGTATGCAAGAAAATTTGACTTGCAGATCATCTGTGACACCCTATGGGTTATGGTGACTAACGTTTGGCTATCAAAACATGAGACTGGAAAAACGCGCAAATTTAAAAAGCCTTCGTATGCCATCATTGGTAGTACACATAAAGGGATCAGACGTGTTTCAACCGGTTATACGGTATGCCCCCGATAGCAAACATGTTGTAAGACAAGGAATGATGGCATTTTGCGACATTGATATTGTCTAGTTGAATGCGCGATGGAAGGGGGAATCTAACAACATATTTACAAAAACGCTATGTGGTAATTTTTCTTGTCTAAAGTTGTGACTTTTATTTTTGTGTAGCGTCACAATTTTTATATTTTTACCAGCCTTTGCCCGCGGGCCCGCCTGCGTTTTTTCAATCTGTGCCCTGTTTTCGACTTGGGCGTTATTTTATCAACATCCCTTATAACCATATGTTGAACAGGGTCACTACGACGATAAAAAAAATGACTAGTTCTCGAGTTAAAACGGTACATATAGACAGACATAAATAAATTGTTAAAATGGTAGATTTAGCATCAGTATAATATTAACAACCCATTTCATCTAAAATAAAAAATGTTAAATGTACAGGGTACAGGCAAGACTTTTTATTACTTTATTATTAGTATATAGTTAATTTAAATTTTGAACGTAAACAAACGACGCGTTCTTTCTTTCGTTTTTTTCTGAAAAAGGCCGCTTAAATTCCTTTTCATCACTAATGCTCTGAAAGTAAGTCGTATATAACTCGAAATGCGAAAGGTAAATTCGATTTACCAATCTAGGGAAGTAAGTAAATTTAAAATCAAACGAGTGTCCCTTACAGTCACTAACTATGTAGTAAATCACTCGTCTCGCTAAATGATGATGGTAAATTTCTTTTGTGCCTATTTCCTTCTTATTTTGTTGTTCTGTATTTTATTTATATATTATTATGAAAAATATGACTTGCGTGTATAGGTAAATATGCAAAATAAATTGTTAAAAAGACGTTTTAAAACAATCACACTCGCCATTAAGATACAAAAAAAGTCTCATGATAATAAAATGGCGGCAGTAAAATTATCTTGTTGAAAACTTTGTTGCAAACATAATTTCATAATTGATTAACGACATATTTCATTGATTGCACGTCGAATTAATTTATATATCCTGCAAAATATTTTATTTGTTATTTTATTATAGATAGAACTTTAAAAATGGTGTAAAACCGAAACCGGTTGGGATAAATATAATTACTGTGAAACAAGTACAGTTGCAGTTAATCATCATGTTATCATTTTATAAGTTTATTTTATTTCCTCGCATTAGTGATGAAAAGTAGAGTGTTACACACGGGTGTAAGTGATCTTACCATAACTTACCTCCCCTGTATAACAATCTACTATTAATTCTAAATTAAACGATTATAGTGTGTGCAAAGTGCCTCTTATTTCAGATAAAACCCATATTGTTTATTTATTGCCGTCCCAAACAGCAAGCTAGTTTAAGAAAACTCAGTCTCCTTTCTGTAAGACTTTGTATTGATTTGTGTAATATCGGCAGGTGTGCCTGTTATTGCGGTACCGCGCTGACCAAGACATCGCTGATAACGAGGGACTGACGCCGCTCGACATTGCCGTTAGTCATGCTAACGCTGACATCGTCACTTTGTAAGTTACTAAAAACGAGTTCAAATACTAGACTAAAGACACTTTACTGGGAAGTTTGTTGTATTTCTTAAATAAAGATACTTTTCCTTTCGCGTCGCTGTCTTAATTAAAATAATTGGGCTTGAGTTTCTCCCAAAAATAACCCTTGTAGTTTTGTTTCCTAGTCAGTTTTCGATGCTGCATAATTCACAAATAAATAGTTTTAGTTTGAACTGAAACTTGAAGCAAAGTTCCCCGGGAAACAATACTAGAAATTGTATGTTTCGGCACAGGTTCTTTTCAAGTATTTCGATTTATACATATATTCAGACTTGTCTCCCAAAAGAGTAGGCAGATACCACAGATTATCAAATATATTGTAACAACAATACTAAAACCAGCACATTGTGTACGCCGAACATTTCGCATTTTTCGCATTGACCCTATGATGTCATTCCTCCTTTCATAACCTTGAGTTGATATCGGCGGCCCACTATATCCTAAACTAAGTAGACACGTAGCGATCGGGATTTGACCTCATGATGTATGTATGTGTTCCCAGATTGAGACTAACGAAGCTGAACGAGGAGATGCGCGAGAATGAGATGTCATCAAACGACGAGACGTACGACCAAGTGTTCCGCGACTACACGCAGCTCGCTCACTCGCACCCCGAGAGACTGCTGCGACAACGACACAATAACAACGAAGGTGAGGACACTATACATCGTACGACCAAGTGTTCCGCGACTACACGCAGCTCGCTCACTCGCACCCCGAGAGACTGCTGCGACAACGACACAATAACAACGAAGGTGAGGACACTATACATCGTAAGACCAAGTGTTCCGCGACTACACGCAGCTCGCTCACTCGCACCCCGAGAGACTGCTGCGACAACGACACAATAACAACGAAGGTGAGGACACTATACATCGTACGACCAAGTGTTCCGCGACTACACGCAGCTCGCTCACTCGCACCCCGAGAGACTGCTGCGACAACGACACAATAACAACGAAGGTGAGGACACTATACATCGTACGACCAAGTGTTCCGCGACTACACGCAGCTCGCTCACTCGCACCCCGAGAGGCTGCTGCGACAACGACACAATAACAACGAAGGTGAGGACACTATACATCGTACGACCAAGTGTTCCGCGACTACACGCAGCTCGCTCACTCGCACCCCGAGAGACTGCTGCGACAACGACACAATAACAACGAAGTTGAGGACACTATACATCGTAAGACCAAGTGTTCCGCGACTACACGCAGCTCGCTCACTCGCACCCCGAGAGACTGCTGCGACAACGACACAATAACAACGAAGGTGAGGACACTATACATCGTACGACCAAGTGTTCCGCGACTACACGCAGCTCGCTCACTCGCACCCCGAGAGACTGCTGCGACAACGACACAATAACAACGAAGGTGAGGACACTATACATCGTAAGACCAAGTGTTCCGCGACTACACGCAGCTCGCTCACTCGCACCCCGAGAGACTGCTGCGACAACGACACAATAACAACGAAGGTGAGGACACTATACATCGTACGACCAAGTGTTCCGCGACTACACGCAGCTCGCTCACTCGCACCCCGAGAGACTGCTGCGACAACGACACAATAACAACGAAGGTGAGGACACTATACATCGTACGACCAAGTGTTCCGCGACTACACGCAGCTCGCTCACTCGCACCCCGAGAGACTGCTGCGACAACGACACAATAACAACGAAGGTGAGGACACTATACATCGTACGACCAAGTGTTCTGCGACTACACGCAGCTCGCTCACTCGCACCCCGAGAGACTGCTGCGACAACGACACAATAACAACGAAGGTGAGGACACTATACATCGTACGACCAAGTGTTCCGCGACTACACGCAGCTCGCTCACTCGCACCCCGAGAGACTGCTGCGACAACGACACAATAACAACGAAGGTGAGGACACTATACATCGTACGACCAAGTGTTCCGCGACTACACGCAGCTCGCTCACTCGCACCCCGAGAGACTGCTGCGACAACGACACAATAACAACGAAGGTGAGGACACTATACATCGTACGACCAAGTGTTCCGCGACTACACGCAGCTCGCTCACTCGCACCCCGAGAGACTGCTGCGACAACGACACAATAATGGTCTAAAATTTATTGTTAAACATCTATATACCGTACATTATGCTTGCAATAAATATATTGAGTATTTGACACTGTACATCATACAATCAAGTGATACGCAACTACGTTCGATCACTCGCACAAAAAAAAAGTGAAATATTTTTTACACATTCAACATTTTAGTTATTTTAAAGAATTCACTACGTCACAATAGTATAGTTGCTAGAGCTGATGCCGGGTTCGACTGTGGAGGTACCACCATCTTACTCGCAAATCCTCCCGAAGTTATTTGGGGGAGAGTAAGAGGCAAAACCAGGCGGCCAACATTGCCTGGGACTGAGGGATGGCGGTTTATCCATCGCCAATTGCCGGGCTTTATATAAAATAGACTGGTGACGGGCAGCGGCGTCACTGGTGCAAGGGTTTTGGCCCACAGCGTGTGTGAGTATGGGCATTTCTACCAGGAGGACCGCCAAGAGTGGCGAAATCCTGGAAGGCATGTCCAGCAGTGGACGAAACAGGCTGATGGATGGACCACGTCAGAATAGTTGTATCGGATGGTCCTATTTTAATAAACACCCTGTTTTGTTGCAGGCGAGCAATCCAGTGAATGACAACACGACAAGAAATCTTGGCGAGAGTGGCTCTGGTGATACGACGATCGATGATCTCTCGTCGACTGAATGAATGTTTCGCGAGTACTAGGTATGAGTAGATTATCCTTACGATGTAAAATGTACCTTAAGCCAAAGACGCAAGGTACACCATTGAATGACAAGAGACCTGCGCGCTTAGACAGATTTTATTTTTAGGGTGTATTATGTGCTATGTGTTTTGTATATAGAGGTATTTTTTAGATTAGTATAATTACTTTTGGCAATTTAAATTACAAATGTTACTAAATAATGAATTTTTCTCTTTGAGAATTGTTAGCTTGAAGCAATTTAAACTTTTGGCTGTTATTTTACACTACTTTGCATGAAATAATTGACATATTGTTTGCCTAAGCGGTTGCAGTCCTTACCTAAGGGCTACAGGTCTAGCGCATAACTGAGTCTTTTACGGGAGAGGTGACAAGCGAGGCAAGGCTGACGCCCAACTGAAGTTACGCGTCGTTTGACGTTCCGTAAACACGCCCCTCCCGTACCGCTCTCATACCTCACGAACAGACACAGTTATGCGCTGGACCTGTAATATTCAACAGACTGATATAATACTATTGATTGAATCGTGTATAATATAATCAGTCTTTGTTTATGTCTTGTTGCGATGTTAATAAAATGACAGGCTGTTATTATAAGACAACACGAAAAAATTATGTTCTAAATTGTTCCTTTAGCTGCGATAACAGCGGTAAAAAATTCGAGGCTTTTTTATATTAAAAACAATGAAATTATTTTGCCGAAACCAAAATAGTGACAAAAAAAAAATCTTAACTTCCGTATTAAATAAGTTATCTTAGAGTAACAACAGGCCTAACATGGTTGTTACTTTAAACACCAATTGACAGTAAATATATGGAATTTACTGTCAAATGGTGTTAAAGTGGCACCATGTTAGGCACACAGGAGGCCGATTGCAGGATTTAAGTTAATAGTTCGTGAAACGTTGATCAACAAATAAATTAGTTATTGATTTTCAACATGTGGTATATTCAAGGTCGTCTATGATGGAAAACTAGAGACACGATATTCTGTCGTTATATGTTTTGCCGTTTTGGCATTTATGGCTATCCTGTTTATTTGTTTTATGATAGAATAAGTTTATTAAGGGCCATATCTTATTTTTAATTGGTGGAGTGATAAATGTTATTCATTCGTCAACCAAAGATTTTTGAGTATTTGCACTAAATCTGGAGTTGGATAGGCACTTTAATTTTAATTAAATATTTGTGTTTTACGACCTTAACATGTAGTTCCGATATTATTCATTACCGATCTCTTACATAAGGCCTGATATTGGCTGATATTATCTACTATAATAACATTCCTTTATTGTTTTTTTTATTATTGAAAATCATTCCGAATCAAGGTGCATTTAAATATTTTTTTATATTGATATGGCTTATTATGTGAATCTCATGCTTGCGAGCGAATGTATTGTAACATTTTTGTATTTTTTATCAATTTACCTATTTTATAAGTATATTTTAACATTAGAATTCTAGAACACTTGCCAATGTTTTTTACCCAAATTATCAGCCATACGATTTGAAATTTTTATAAAATACACGTTTTAAACTCAACACGTATTTTTAACTTGCCAGTTGCCAATTCTAATAAAGATAAGAACAAAGTAGGAAAGTATTTGATTCGTTATTCTGAAAACACTAGAAACCTTAAAATGTCTTCCCATAGTTACACCTATATCTTGTTTTTTTTCTTTCTTAGGAAAGAATATGTATTTTACACTTCTTTGTAATCGGATGAATTTAGATGATGCCTTGAGAAGTTTAAACAATATCTTCTGGGATCCTTCTGTATTCCTTTTTGTTTTAGGCAAAGCAGAAACTATTACTCGCTCTCAAACCTCCATATTAATAGCGTTTTTAAGCACTATGGCCGTAGATTTTTATAGAAAGTATTTGATTAAACTTGATATATCTCACGGGGCCCAAGAAAAATGGTCATGACGGAGGTAAAGAGAGACAGACAGACAACTAACCATGTAACCGCTTCTGCACTACAATTCTCGTAGAACTAATTCTGCCTCAAATCTGGTTAGGCCGGTAAGATATGTATTTAAAACAATTCTGTGACTGACTTACAGACAACGCATAGCCTAACTCGCTGCAGATAGAAACATGTCATTCTTGAACCAGCGAACGAAGCGAGCGAGTTCTCAGAGTCTACTGGAACAATCCGGCGTATGTATGTTTGTATGTATGTATGAATGTTTGCTCGACGATAACTCGAGTATCGTTGATCGGAATGTCATAACATGACATTTGGCAGGCGAGTAAATAAGGCAAAAAGAATTTTTTAGTTCGAACATGAGCCAAATCGGTCAAGCACGAATCGGGCGAGCGCGAGTTCAAAGGTTCGGAGCGAACTACTAGTTAACATGTTTCTTAAGAGCGTTTGTCTACTGTCCGATATTTGCCGGCTCCGATATCCGGCGTCGGACAACGGAAGCATCGTCGGAATACGTCTGTCCACTAGTCCGGTTTTGTTTTCGATAATGAATCGAGTTTTTGTTCTGAGGGATCGAGCAAAAAGCCATAGCCACCTGACAAGCCATACATCTTTTTTTCCGCCATCATCGCGTTAACGTGACAAAATACAGAAATAAAATCTCTTTACTCTTTATTGTACACAGAAACAAACAGTAACTGTAAAAAGACTTCTTATAAACATTCCAGTCATCTTCCATTTAGGAAAGAGTGAAAAATGACAGTAACTAATCATACACGTATACAAAAAAATTGAACGAGCGAACGAGTTCTCCGAGTCTACTGGAACAATCCGGCGTTTGTATGTCTATGTATGTATGAATGTTTGTTCGACGATAACTCGAGTATCGTTGATCGGATTGTTATGAAATTTGGCAGGCGAGTAAATAAGGCAAAAAGAATTTTAAGTTCGAACATGAGCTAAATCGGTCAAGCGCGAATTGGGCGAGCACGAGTTCACAGTTCGGGGCGAACTACTAGTATATGTATGTTTTCGACGATAAGCACTCGGTTGGCAACTGATTTTAAGATACAGAATCAGGGGGCTGGTTAAAATTTTTGGTATTTTCCATGTCGATGCCGAGTACAAAAAAAATGAAAATGAATAACATTTAACAACTTTTACAAATAAAACCATTTTATTTTTCGATATCTAATAAAGCAATATTACCTTCGAAGATTCATGTCGTGGCAATGTTTTTTTGTTTTATCGGAAGTCGTCATGCCGGATATTGTGTCATCTAAATACACGGGCCGCTTCTTCGGTCCGTCATATATCGGTTGCCGTGGACCGTGGACAAACGCTCTAAGGGTACTGAGGTGCATTAAGGAAGGATCTTTAAAGGGGTGAAACGGTTGTTGCTAACAGGTAAAACGCCCTGTTTATATTCCAAATCCAGCCGCGATTATTTCCAAAGTTCGCGCGTCCTCTAGCGATTCAAAAATTAAAAAGCTGTTAAGCGTACATCTTGCGCAAGAGTTCCGTGAATGAACTTATAAAGATGTAACTGTTTGAAGTCGTTGGAGATCCCCAGTGTAATCTGTTAACTCGACCAGCGCAGCCGTTTTCAATCTATACCGTTGATTGATAGACGTACAGACGACAACAGATTCGCTACGCAATGAAAAAACTAAAGTTTACCGACAAGTACAAGACTAAAATTTACAAATATTTTTGTTATTTGATTACAGTTGCTATGATTTTTCTTATTATATACTGCAAATTCTTTTTATCTACTGATTAAACTTGCTGTTTATGGGCCGTATATTGGGTTCTTTTTATACATAAGGTAGCTCTGAACGTTTTGATGAATTTATGTAGATTTAAGTCGTATTTTTAAATAATCTTAGCAAGACGCTTGTTAAATATTATGGTTGGTGTTTTTCACTCGTATGTATATGTTTTATGTGTTTATTCATAATAAAATATGCGAGAACCGTATTCAAAATACGTCTTTAAGACGCTCCACTTAAGTGACGTATTGCAGGCGGATTGTTAGCAGTCTTTTGTGATTAATCAAAACTGAACACATGAATTTAAAATTAGTGTATACTGTCATCGCGTTTTTTTTGTTTCAATAAATCAGTATTGGAGTTTTAAATTAAAAATATACAATCCACCTACAATACGGCCCTAAAGTTACTTTAATGGATCACAAAGTATTAACCAAATATCGCAAAGTACCATCATTGTAAATAAACCTGCAGCTTGACACTGATGATAAGAGATTGCGCGTTGGGATGAAGCATAAATAATGGGTGTATGGAGGAAATACCTACTCATACGAGATGGAACATTTTAGCCAAATTAAAAAAGAAGAATATAACGACTTAGTTATTATGTACACAATGTGACCTATTCTCGTGCAGCAAACCTTAAATTTAGAGTTGAAAAACCTAAAATAATACAAGCTCATTTAACTTTTATCCATCTGCGTTAAAGCCTATTTTGCAATGAAAAGTTTTAGGTTATGGCAGCTCTAAATATAATATTTGCTACACGAGAATAGGTGTCGGTATGTCATTAATTTTCAACTGCGTTTTTAACCTTTTTTTTTTTAACAACTTCAAAATTGATAACAGGGCAAGGCTCTTAACACACAAAACTGTCGCAACGCGCCACCTTTACCAAAATTAAATCAATTATATTTTGCAATAATATGAAACACAATTTTAGTATTAAATATCATTTCTAGATTCTTTCAATACTCTATCAGAAATAATAACTAAACATGAGACTTGCTTGCCTATCGCGTGTGCTACTTTATTGACATAAAAGGTACCGTTAGAAAATTATAGATAACATGTTACAGATCAATTTACATGTGAAGTGGCAAATGGCAAACTAAACTTCTAGCGCGGTCATTGGTTAAAACCGATTTATCTAATCAGGGACATACTGCACGAAAGCGCACCATTCATCTTGCAGATGGTGGATCTGTGTGTTACTGTCGACTCAAAGAGTGAACGCAACGAAGAAGTCCCGCGAATTATGACACTTTTGTCGTTATTTCTTGACGATAACTACTCGACCAGCTATAGCAAATCATATCGAGCTCGATAGAGTTTGATACAGTGCTCTGTCTCACTCTGTTGATCTACCTAAAGACGGACAGACAGTCTATATCGAGCTGTCAAAGCTCGATATGGTCTACTATGCTAGGTACCCTGGGGACATTTTTCGTTGCGTCCGCTCTAAAGATCGTGTTTACAAATACGTGTCGGCTAGTCGGTATTGTAGGTAATTATTATCAATATTACGTGTCAATACTCTCTATATAAACTTACTGTTGATGTATGCATATTATGCTTGTATTTGAATAAAGGAATTTAATAAAACTTTTATATTGCATTTTTATTAGAAGACTGGAATGAAACACAAAAGTAATGCTCAGAATAATTTATTGTGAAGCAAAAAGTAAATATGTAGTTGAAGCCAAAAGTACATACATATGTAGTTAAATGTAAACCCATACAAGAAATAAAAAACCCATCACCAAGAAATAAAAAAGAAGGTATTTTCCATTGGTATAACTGATTGAAAATATTATTAAGTGATGATTGCATTTGTAATTAAATTGTATTGCCAAATTTGATCAAAACTATTACAACATGAAAATGATTAATTTGTGGAGACGTTCATCACGTAAAAAATCAATTAATCAATAGTATTAACAGCAATAAATTCATTGAAATTTCTTAAATTGTAATTTATTGTGATATTGTTTGAAGTATAGAATTATATTGTTTCATAAAATTTAGAAGATATTATTGATTGAAATGTTATCAAGATATATTTGAAATTTCAGATTATTTCCAATGAAAAATAGATTTATAGTAGAAAATATGAAAGAAAAGTGAAGTTGCATCCTACTTCTTATTGAAACCAAATACTTCAAATGGAATATGACAATAGCATATCTTTATATGAATAATCTGGAATACTAAATCTTTAATGAACATTTCAGTTCGTTATTCTAACACCTTAGGAAAACGAACAAAGTACATTTAGCGAAAAAGAGAATGTAACTTTTATAATACAAAGCCACATAAATGGTACAAAACTGTACCTACAAAAAATGCAACGAGAGGATCGTTATTCTAATACCTTAGGAAAACGAACTAAGTACATTTAGCAAAAAGGGGATGTAACTTTTGATAATACAAAGACACATAAATGGTACAAAACTGTACATACAAAAAATGCAACGAGAGGATCGTTATTCTAATACCTTAGGAAAACATAAGTACATTTAGCGAGAAAGATAATTTGTTATGCCAACACACCACTCCCAGTTTGTCCAGTATTGTAAATGCACCAAAAGAGATCCAGCTCAGCCATAGTAAATCTAAGTTTTAACAAAAAAAAAACCTTAAAAATAAGAGGGTCAATCAAATTGTTTATCCACACTAATTTTTCTTTAAAAAATGCAATTCTTATCTTGATTTTTGTTCAATTTAAACTTGATAGGTAATTAGATCATTTTTGGAATAAAATAATACTACTAAAGTGCACTTTCCTGCAACTTAAGTTTTACCTGAGTTCTGCTTACTATAGACGATAATGTCTGCGTAAAATATTTATGTGAGAAATTGTGCAGAGCCCCTAGCGGCTTAGTACAGGAACCAGCATTTCTCATACAAAATATTTTACGCAGACGGTAACGTGTATAGTAAGCAAAACTCATGGTAGGCCTACTGATACAATACAAACGATAGTATTTTTGGCAACAAAAGAACCACATTGAAAGTTTTGGGGATAAATGTTTTTAAAGATCCAAAAAATAGTGTGGCCAAAAAAGCTAATTAACCGATGTGGTAGTTTCTCCACTAGCACTAGCACTACCCAGAGACCGCATTTCCAAAAACAACTCTAAACGTTGATGTTGAACCGTATCAGCTTAGTTTACCCGAAAGGCGACCAGGGTCTAGTGTCTGATAGTCGATCGTTCTGAGAGGGCGACGGCGGGGGAGCGCTCCCCGCGTTGTACGTCGACTGAAAGCTTTCATTTGGTCCGTGTAACCCATTACCGAAGAGAGACACTGACGGCGGCATGCGGCGCCGAGCTGACAGCCCGTGGCGATCTGAAACGAACGAACTTGTCACTGTGGTACAAATAGCGGGGAGGACGGTGCGCTTATGGGTTTAATTAAGGCGTAGTAGGTCGATCGCATAACGAAAGAGATAAGCGTATCTGAAAAAGCGCGCGTCTGAGCAGTGCGGTAAATCAAGGAGAGAGTGGATAATGCTTTTTCAATTAATACAATTTAATATACAAGAACACAATTACGTTTAAAAAAAACGCTGTGCTATCGTTTAGATAATGAGTTTTATATGTATAAAACCGTAATTTTTACTTTATTAGTTTGGACAGACTGCTTGTTTGAAAAGGAAAAACTTCACTTTGCAATTTTCTTCGATCAAGCCAATTTTCCTCTATCGCGTTTTAGGATGTTACATTGCCTTGGAAAAAGCTCTTGTTTATAACATGTATTTATTTCAGAACCATATCTATTGTAGTTTGGGAGTGCTACTTGTACAAAAACTCAGTTTTTACTACCTCATCCATCCATCAGCCTGTTTCGTCCACTGCTGGACATAGGCCTTTCCAGGATTTCGCCACTCTTGGCGGTCCTCCTGGAAGAAATGCCCATACTCACACACGCTGGGCAGGCAGGTTGGTGAGCGCGGTTCCGAAACACTTGCACCCGTGACGCCGCTGCCCGTCACTAGTCTGTTTTATATAAGGCCCGGCAATTGGGGATGGATACACCGCCATCCATCGGTCCCAGGCAATGGTGGGCCGCCTGGTTTTTTTTGCCTGAGAGCTGTTCTCTTACTCTCCCCCGAATAACTTCGGGAGGATTTGCGAGTAAGATGGTGGTACCTCCACAGTCGAGCCCGGCATCAACTTACTACCTACGTCGTCATAAAGGCTATCAAATCCTTCAGCGCGCACGACGTATGGAGAGCAAGTATTGTAAGTGATATTCACCAGCATCGTTCTCGGGGCAGTACTTGATGGTGTGCGCTCTGTCACCGGTGGATCCGCAGCGAGGACAGCGGAAAGCACGCAGCACGGGGCACAGCACGCGCCCGCGCCAGTCCTTCAGCAAGTGCGATGTGTAGTGCTCTTCGTTCTCTCCATTGTTCTTGCAGAATGCACATTCCTGCCAACGAATTTTTTTTTCGTAATACACCAGTTACAGAATCAATTGTATACAAAGAGGGTTTATGACTTGAATTATTAAAAAGATACAAATATACGAGAAACTCAGCGTTCACATAAGAACACAGAAAAAACAAAGTCACACTGTACGTAAGACGGTTATCAATAAGAGTTTTAGAAGAAGTGTAACAGACCACAATAGATGAAAATTGCCCAAGCTCACTGAAAGAGATAGCAAGTATACTTTCACTCATATGAAACAGTCCATCTTGAGTCTCGAGTACGTATAGTTACGAGATGGAGGTGTACTTATTTGTATGACACATAGTTGTATGTATGTAGGTACGTATAGTTAGATAAATTTGTACTTACGTGAGGCAGAGCGCGCCTCGTGCGCTTTTCGCTGCGCACTTTGGCGATCTCCTGCAGGAAATCGTACAGCAGACTGGGCCGCAGCGCCTGCAGCACGGACAGTTGCTCGCGCGACAGCAACGACACGTAGTTGTTGGCCGCCGACACACCTGCAGCGAATGAGTTTATCCTCACATACAAAATCATATAGGGGAAGATACAAGATCCCTTTCGAATGCTCTTCAATAGAAGACATATCAGCCAAGGTTACATGTCGTGTCGAGAGCTCTCAAGAAAATGTTGGTTTAAATTTTAGTAGATATGTTTTTGGCGTTCCCTACTTTTGTCTGGTTAATTTGTGAGGGCCACAGTGCCAACAACATAAGATGTCTCCCCGACGTATGTAGGAACAGCTCACTGGTCAACAAAATTGTAGAAATTTTCTATCCCGGAAACGAATTATTGAAATTATTTTAGAAATGTGTGTGCTGAATCCGAATATGAACTCAGATTTTCTCTATAATATTTGTCTAAGACTGAATTTTGAAAAATCTCGTGTTTTTAATACTTCTGGTGGGACTTTACGCTTAGCACAGTTAGTTTTACGGCTTTAATTTTCAATAATACTCCTTCTTAGTGGTTCTATTTAATAGTATGATAAAAAGATTCACGTAACCAACTAGGGACTAGGCATGCGCACTTATCCCCCTCTGCCGAAATACATGAACAATTTGTTCATGTAAGTTTGCTTGCGTGCCCGTTTTGTGTTTGTGTTGCAGCTTCTGATTTAGTGTGACATATCAATTTTCGCAGGAGTGTGCGTGAATGTGTGTTGTGCGTGTTTACCTCCCCTCCCGTGGAAAACGGCAGAATAATTTCAGTACTAAGAGTCGAGCTTTGCCAAGTCCCGTGTTAAATGGTCTAAGAGGAACCCGCTTGAAATAGAAATCCTCAACGAGTATCGGCAGGATATGATCAACAACTAACAAATGCAGTAACTACCTATCTAATGAATAGTGACCGTTGACTGCACCATCTTGGGTTAGGTCATGGCTTAGATAATGAGTCTCTGTTTACGGATTATCTTAGTACTTACTTTTGACGAGGAAATCGAAAGTGGTCATCTGTTCGTTCGGGTGCGAGGACAACGATCCCACATCAGACCACAAACGTGACGACGCCGCGGACTCTGGTCTGTTGATGTTGTTGTTATCTATAAAACAAACGTATCGTCACGAGATGGCGGAGTGTTTCCGAGTGTACTGGGAAATGAAGGTCGAAGTCCACACTCGTTTAACCGACGATTATTAGGTACGTCCCAACGTGAGTAGTTCCCATCGCTCTACTTCGAGCACAAAACAAATTTTTAGGGCATGCAGGTTTTCTCACAAAATACTTTGCACATTAATTCAGATAAATCAATTGGTGCATGCTTGGCCGGAGATCGAACCTGGATCTCAAGATTGAGAAGCGAGCGAATTCGGTATACCGGTTGAAAATGAAACCTCTAGCTATAACAAGGGAAACTGTTCTATGTTTTGTTACTTTTGTCATGATTCATATTTAAAAAAAATGATTTTGACCGCCGAAGAAGCACTATACTCCGGTAACAGAGACAAAAATATAGCCTATGTGCATTATTTACTGACGGGAATATGTACGGTCTATTGTTAGTCACATGTTGCATCGCGCAGGTAGGTATGCCATTTTTTGAAAATGTAAAACAAAAAAAACTGAAAAAAAACTTTTTTACGGTTTTGTGTTCTGCTAGTGATTCTGAACCATAGAGTTCAATAAAGCGAGCGACTTAATTTTCAACCTGTATACAGGGTGTAATCATGACGTGCTCATTAAATTAAACCACATCGCCGCCCTCGTTACGTATCTCATACAAAACTGAAAATTAGTTAAAGATAATCATTTTTGGTCTTTTTTATCATTGACGTAACCTTATTGAAAGCTCATAGAAAGACTTTATAATAGATAAAGCTCCATTTACCATGCAAACCATAAAATGTATTACAATCGGGCAAATCAATTAGGTTTTTAACACTTCCCTACAAAACTTCTAAAAGTGAGATACGCCTGTATGTAACTAAAGCGACGATATGCTCTACTGATCATCCTGAACCACTTCCATAGAAAAACTTTTCAAAAAACGTGAAATAAAAAGTCACTTCCCCGTACAAATTTTTAATTCCTCCTTGTTATTTTCTATGAGATTTTTTCTTTTTTTTTCCCTTTTTATCAAACGCTTTTCTATGGAAGTGGTTCAGGATGATCAGTAGAGCATGTGTTTCATTTAATGAGCACGTAATGATTACACCCTGTATACCTACGAATATTAAAATATTAAATCCATCCATCCATCCATCAGCCTGTTTCGTCCACTGCTGGACATGGGCCTTTCCAGGATTTTGCCACTCTTGGCGGTCCTCCTGGAAGAAATGCCTATACTCACACACGCTGGGAAGGCGGGTTGGTGAGCGCGGTGCCGAACCCCTTGCACCAGTGACGCCGCTGCCCGTCACCAGTCTAATTTAAATAAGGCCCGGCAATTGGGGATGGATATACCGCCATCCATCGGGCCCAGGCAATGGTGTGCCGCCTGGTTAAATATTTTCGCAAATTTTAAATGAAATGGGTTGTACTGATGCCAAAACCATCCATCCATCCAACAGCCTGTTTCGTCCACTGCTGGACATAGGCCTTTCCAGGATTTCGCCACTCTTGGCGGTTCTCCTGGAAGAAATACCCATACTCACACACGCTGGGCAGGCGGGTTGGTGAGCCAAAACCACAATTTTAAAATTTCTGTCCGTATGTCCATCTATCTATAAGTAAGTATCATAAGTATGTCCCGTTTTAACTCTAGAACCGCTCAACGGATTTAGATGCGGTTTTTATTTTTATTTTATTTAGGAAACATACAGTCGCTTACAATTATTACAAAAGAAAATAAAAGAAGAACACAAACAGACATAAAGTCCCATAAAGGTGAAACACATATTGAAAAATTTCGAACACAGTTATAACGACACGGAATAAACTCAAAGTATACTTTACATTAATAAGAACACAACTAGACCAAGAGACTAAATTAAGTACATACATAAATACATAATAATTTATTATCATTGTAGTGACCCTGGTCAACATTAGAGGCTATAAGGGTTGTTCATAAAATAACGTCCAAGCCGAAAACGGGGCAGGGATTGAAAAAAAGCGGTAAAAGTAGACTGTAAAAACTTTTTTTGTGAAAATATTGATTATTCGCGGGTGTAGAATTCATTTAAGGTGCACCAAAAAGTAAAAGAACGAAATTATAATGCCCACAAGTTTCTATGGAGAGCGGCTTTGGATCATACCATACTATCAGTGTACATTATATAGATGGTGTTGATCATACATAGGAACCCCTTAAAGGGAAAGTGAGTAGTTGGACCGGCTGGGAACTTTGTTCAAGTGTTCGTTTCAGTCTTACCTACGAAGCTGTAGTTGCTGTGAGTCGACTCGGTGTCGGGTTCGAATGCCATTTCTGGGCCATTGATGTGGAAGCCCCTCATCATTTCGTCGAGATCGAGTGACATCGGTGCTGCAGGGAAAATCTCAAAGGTAAGTTATCAAATCTCATCTCTACATGTAGCAACGTTGAAGAATAACGGATTTTGATGCAGTTTTCATTTACAGGTTTCGTGGCAAACGGTAAGAGAGCTGTGTTACGTTTTTAATAAATCTTCTGTTTACTGTCGTTTATATAGCCAAATTTATATTTGAGGCTCGCTAAGAAGTCAGGACCAAGGTTCAATAACCCTTTTTGTGAAATAGGCACAATAAAATTTCGACTTGCTACCATAATTGTTAACATCGTTGCTTGTTACACTAATTTGATTCGAGGCCGTAATTGAACAAGTATAGAGGCACAAAAAAAAATATTTTTCGTATTTCGCAAACAGAGTCATTGAATCTTCGTCCTGACCACTTACCGAGTCTCCAGTATGATACAATAAACACAAACATATCGTCACGACACGCATCCCCGAGGGGGATTTCAGAGGTGTTCCCGAGTGGGAATCGTGTGAAATGAAAGTCTCAGCCCACACTCGGTACACCCGCGTTTCACCAACGATTATTACGTGTTTTCCAGAATGAATTCGGCTATACAAACGAAAGTTACCTTATATAGGTATGTCAACAATATGCAAAGTTTATCTTTGTTCGCTTCTCACAAAAAAATTACCGAATTTTACACATACCAAGAGAGTTCTGAGCAGCGATTGTTTTAGTGAAACAAAAACATTACTGCAAAAATATCGTTTAAGGCCTTGCCCAGCCCATGGTGCACGATAATCTTACAGAGTGATTTTAAACTTCAGTATGTTGTCAGAAAGTCTACATGGATTTTACGAAAAAGTTGATGTAGGAGTTTTTTCACCTGACATCGGAAAATAAACCATGTTTTCTTGTTGTAGGAATAATTTCAGACATAAAACTCGAGCCGTTTAATTAGGTAATCGACCTGACAACGGAAATATAAAGGTCCGAAGAAACACGTGTCCAAGTTTTACATTGATCAGATAAGTAGTAATAAAACATAAACCGTTGAAAGACCAAAGGCAAGCCCTTAACAAGTATCCCAGCAAATTAATTACATTTCGGACCAGTGGATACGTTACTCACAAGATGGCGTCGCAAATGCACATTCTAGAAGCTTCGACGTGGAAGAGAAGTGTGCAGTTAACACCTAACTTCATGTATGCCTTCTATGATAAAGCTATTTACACGAAAGCAGTCTCGCAGATCAAGGCATTTTCGTTTTTGGGGTTCCGTACCCGAGGGTAACACAAAGCCCTATTAATGTAGCTCTGTCAGTCTGTCCGTCTGTCCGTCCATATGTCACGGGTCTCTAGTTTGCAGACGGAAAAAGCTACCGATCTGAAATTTGGCTATGTTATGTAAAATGTTGACCCAAAACCGAATATTGACTTGAGAGTAAAAATGTATTTTTTGTAGCATGTGTCTCTAGGACGAGGCTCCTGCTGCCCTAGCATGTTGATCAGCTCGTTGGGAGTGTGCCGCTGGAACGCTGGAGCGAGCGGCGTGAACTCATTCGACGCTACGTTGATGCAGCTGTCTTTCGTCGCAGATGAACTTACCAGTCTGCAGGGCGAGGCTCCTGCTGTCCTAGCATGTTGATCAGCTCGTTGGGAGTGTGCCGCTGGAACGCTGGAGCGAGCGGCGTGAACTCATTCGACGCTACGTGATGCAGCTGTCTTTCGTCGCAGATGAACTTACCAGTCTGCAGGGCGAGGCTCCTGCTGCCCTAGCATGTTGATCAGCTCGTTGGGAGTGTGCCGCTGGAACGCTGGAGCGAGCGGCGTGAACTCATTCGACGCTACGTGATGCAGCTGTCTTTCGTCGCAGATGAACTTACCAGTGTCTGCAGGTCGAGGCTCCTGCTGCCCTAGCATGTTGATCAGCTCGTTGGGAGTGTGCCGCTGGAACGCTGGAGCGAGCGGCGTGAACTCATTCGACGCTACGTTGATGCAGCTGTCTTTCGTCGCAGATGAACTTACCAGTGTCTGCAGGGCGAGGCTCCTGCTGCCCTAGCATGTTGATCAGCTCGTTGGGAGTGTGCCGCTGGAACGCTGGAGCGAGCGGCGTGAACTCATTCGACGCTACGTTGATGCGGCTGTCATTCGTCGCCGATGAACTTACCAGTGTCTGCAGGGCGAGGCTCCTGCTGTCCTAGCATGTTGATCAGCTCGTTGGGAGTGTGCCGCTGGACCGCTGGAGCGAGCGGCGTGAACTCATTCGACGCTACGTTGATGCGGCTGTCATTCGTCGCCGATGAACTTACCAGTGTCTGCAGGGCGAGGCTCCTGCTGCCCTAGCATGTTGATCAGCTCGTTGGGAGTGTGCCGCAGGAACGCTGGAGCGAGCGGCGTGAACTCATTCGACGCTACGTTGATGCGGCTGTCATTCGTCGCCGATGAACTTACCAGTGTCTGCAGGTCGAGGCTCCTGCTCCCCTAGCATGTTGATCAGCTCGTTGGGAGTGTGCCGCTGGAACGCTGGAGCGAGCGGCGTGAACTCATTCGACGCTACGTTGATGCGGCTGTCATTCGTCGCCGATGAACTTACCAGTGTCTGCAGGGCGAGGCTCCTGCTGTCCTAGCATGTTGATCAGCTCGTTGGGAGTGTGCCCCTGGAACGCTGGAGCGAGCGGCGTGAACTCATTCGACGCTACGTTGATGCGGCTGTCATTCGTCGCCGATGAACTTACCAGTGTCTGCAGGGCGAGGCTCCTGCTGTCCTAGCATGTTGATCAGCTCGTTGGGAGTGTGCCGCTGGAACGCTGGAGTGAGCGGCGTGAACTCATTCGACGCTACGTTGATGCGGCTGTCATTCGTCGCCGATGAACTTACCAGTGTCTGCAGGGCGAGGCTCCTGCTGTCCTAGCATGTTGATCAGCTCGTTGGGAGTGTGCCGCTGGAACGATGGAGCGAGCGGCGTGAACTCATTCGACGCTACGTGATGCAGCTGTCTTTCGTCGCAGATGAACTTACCAGTGTCTGCAGGACGAGGCTCCTGCTGTCCTAGCATGCTGATCAGCTCGTTGGGAGTGTGCCGCTGGAACGCTGGAGCGAGCGGCGTGAACTCATTCGACGCTACGTGATGCAGCTGTCTTTCGTCGCAGATGAACTTACCAGTGTCTGCAGGACGAGGCTCCTGCTGTCCTAGCATGCTGATCAGCTCGTTGGGAGTGTGCCGCTGGAACGCTGGAGCCAGCGGCGTGAACTCATTCGACGCTACGTGATGCAGCTGTCTTTCGTCGCAGATGAACTTACCAGTGTCTGCAGGACGAGGCTCCTGCTGTCCTAGCATGCTGATCAGCTCGTTGGGAGTGTGCCGCTGGAACGCTGGAGCGAGCGGCGTGAACTCATTCGACGCCACGTTGATGCGGCTGTCATACGACCGCAGTGAACCCTCCTGCAAAATTTACGAGTAGTTTACTTCTTACTTTGTTGGGTGTGATTGTATTTTGGTTTTATTTGGATGTACTTATAATTTTAAAACATAGTTTACACAGGGTTTTAGTTTTTGACTTGTTCGGCACATTGTTTGATACTACATTTCTACGTTATTGATCTGGGGTGCAATTGTGTAAGACAATCGTATTCAAATTCGATTGTCATATGGCTAGTCGGCTGATCAAACTAGCCCCAATAAATTATACACAAATTCTTGTACTTTTTATTCCACATATATTCATTTTTGTTCTTACTAGCCCTTTTTACATTTAAAATCTTACGTTTTTGGTTGTCAACAACAAAACGAGATAATCGTATTCATTTGACAGCCAAAAATGTACGATTTCAATTTTCAAAATGGCTAATTTGCTTAGCCGAATAGCATTAAGACAATCAATTTGAATACGATTGTATTACACAATTGCACCTCAGAAACCGTACTTCTGCAGAATTAAGAAAAGTTAGTCCAATTAATCCACAAAAAATGCTCTTTTCTTACAACCGTAAACCTCGTGAAAATAAATGTAAAAAACGTTAAAATGCGCCGCAAGAACAATTTTTTTATATTTTTTTTTTTCGTTCAAATCGATGCGTTAGTTTCAAATTTATTAATGTTCATATTTATACTATTTTGGGCCTGAAATTAACCATTTGCGACAGGATTAGGTTAATTTTTAGATATCATCTACCTGATTTAAGGGGTTTGGGGAGGTAACGGGGGGGAGAGCCCCTCTGTGCCGCTTTTTCTTGCCGGAGACACGCGGTTTCTTTTTCATCGAATTTGTAAAGTCGGCGACTTGCAAATACAAATTTCAGGTACTGTTAAAACTAGGGACGTCGTCGCCTCGCTCCTTTCAGCATCTTTCGGCTCCTTTTATTATCTTTAATATCAACCTAACACGCTCCTCCTCGCTTCGCTCGTCGTCCCACCTATTTTTTACTTTTGGTGAAAGTTTTTACTATGACTCTAATAAAGACCCTTCCGTTCACCCAAATTATAAAAAGAATTATTGATAATTTACCCAAAAACGTCAAAATAACCCGAAACCATAAATGACATGCAGCCATTGATTTACACATTAACGGAACGACATTTGCATCACTAGAGTAATGAAAATTGCGAATATGTGATCAAGAAAACAGATTTTCAGAGAGGTATCCGACAAAAAAAAAATCACTGAATCATTGTTTAGGCCCCTAAACCCAAATGCATTGTTATGTACTCAGAATTAAGGTAGATGGCATCTAAAGCCAACCCCAGGATGATTCTGACCGAGTATATTTTTTATGCGATCTCAATTCCTAAAGACGAACATCTCGAAAAAATGAACACAACAACTTACGATACTTACAATGAACTTACAGACATAGCAATATTATAGAAAGTATATTCCTAGAGAAGCCTATCCAACCATCCCTATAATAATAACCCAATGCTGTCTTCTAGTTCCTCCACAATTTTTCTCATAACACGCGGTTTTCATAACCTCATACTAGTGAACCAACATTTTCAACGAAGAAATTATATTCCTACAGGAGCCTATCCAACCATCCCTAAAATTATAAAACCCAATGCTGTCTTCTAGTTCCTCCACAATTTTTCCGATAACACGCGGTTTTCATAACCTCATACTAGTGAACCAACATTTTCAACGAAGAAGGTATATTCCTACAGGAGCCTATCCAACCATCCCTATAATTATAAAACCCAATGCTGTCTTCTAGTTCCTCCACAATTTTCCCAATAACACGCGGTTTTCACAACCTCATACTAGTGAACCAACATTTTCAACGAGTACATTTCCTTTCTTCTAGCTGAGCAATCAACATAAAAGATAAAAGCGTATAAAAACTTACCGCTTCAGAAGCTGAAGTCGAATCGGAAGTCGGAGCAAAAGGTGGTCTTGATCCATCCATATTAAAGAAGGTTATACTTTCAATAAATAAAAAGTCTCAGGAACACGTCAGCTCTTAGTCGCTCGATGTGAAGAATAGACCGGGGCATTCTGTTGTGTGAAATATTTATAGCTTTTTGTGACAAAGAAACTTGTTTACAGCGCAGCAACCACACACATCGACGTAAAATTTTCGAACTACCCTCAACTACTCGTACAATTTTCAGTAACAACAATGGTTTTATGTTAAACTAAGAATTGATAACTGTACAGTTGCATTATATTTTGTCAGAACGTAACGATTCTTAAGATATATCACATTAGATTACTACAATGGACACCAAGTTGAAATAATAAACATACTTGAGGGTACTTGAAATATAACGACAACCAATCAAATGGTGCCAGCGCGGATAGGGTTACCAGATCGAACGTTCGTGATAAATCAATAAATTTCCTGAAATTTTTGTTATGGTCGATTTCGATACGACAGTTTTTGTTACAAACTCAATGTAACTCAATATTTATTTATTTATTTATTATCATCGGAGAGATTAATATCACATTATTTCCACGATACCAATAAACCCTGCAAGGTTTGTCTAAATATCGGGTTATTCGCTGATAGCTACATATACAACGTGAAATTTAGGTCATTTTGCTAACTAATACTGGTGATAGTTCTCGTCCATATGAACAACTTTTACTATGGAGCCAACCTCGAACTCGTGAAAAAAATATCAGCTGTTCCATAGAAAAGTTAAATACGTACTCGACCCAAATGTATGAAACAGCTGATTTTTTTTACGATTTCAGGTTTAGCTTCATAGTAAACGTTGTTTACATGGACGAGTACTATCACCAGTTTTCGTTAACAAAATGACTTAAATTTCACGAATACCATTGCCTTACATAAATCAATCAATACGGCTAGAAAACAGCAAGTTAATTTGTATTCAAAAACACACATTCACAATGTTTTCATTATAAGAATAGGTTGACTTGAAGATAACTTCATCAGAAAAAGCATAGAAAATTGTAACTGGTTAAAGATTTATGTGTGTATGTGCGCCATGGATGAATACAGGCAGTTTTTTATATAATGTGACTTTTGTTTATGTAGCCAAATTGATACTGTATAATCGACAAGTGATCAGGACCAAGGTTCAATTACCCTTTCTGTGAAATACGCAAAATAAAATTCAGATTTTCTGTATTAGTACACTGAAACAAAGTACGAAAAATATTAAAATATAAAA
This sequence comes from Ypsolopha scabrella, assembly GCA_910592155.1. Classification (NCBI taxonomy): domain Eukaryota; kingdom Metazoa; phylum Arthropoda; class Insecta; order Lepidoptera; family Ypsolophidae; genus Ypsolopha; species Ypsolopha scabrella. The sequence goes on along the minus strand of OU342975.1, from coordinate 17,758,134 downwards.
TATTTCGCAAACGGGGTCATTAAGCCTTGGTCCTGACCACTTACAGAGTCTCCAGTATGAATTTGGCTTTATAAACGAAACTCACCTTATACAGGCTGTAAAAGCAAAGGCAAGAATCCTTTAAGGGTACAATACAATACAATACAATACAATACAATATTCTTTATTGCACACCAAAAGACAAATAAAAAACAATAAATTTCACTAAAAGCGATCTCTTCCAGACAACCTTTGGATGGAAGAACTCTTAAAAATGAAAAGGTGTATAGGCGGTGCACAGAATAACGGTTTTTAAAATAAAATAAAATAAATCATTTTGATTAAAATGTAAATATATAATATACATAAACAATAAATAATTTTATATATATTTATAAATAAATTATATATTTTATATAAATAAATATGTATTAATATAGGGACAAATAGAAACAATAAACTTTAAGATCAAAGCGAAAGATAATGCTGTTTGACTAGGGTTTTGAATGACTGTAATGATGGAGCTTGTTGTATTGTGAGAGGAAGAGCATTCCACAGATATACAGCTTCAACAGTAAATGAGTTACCGTAAAAGCGCGTAGAATGAGTTGGCACTGATAGGCGAAGATTTCCAGATGACCTCAGATTTAGGTCGTTCTTTTAGGACGAAACACAAAGCGATCTTTTAAATAAGAAGGATAATATACAGTATTAAATAAAACAGAATAGAGAAGGAAAAGAATATGAGAATTGCGACGAAGACGGATTGGGAGCCACTCAAGCTGAGAACGAAATTGGGAGATAGGTCATATTTGCGTAATCCAAATATGAACCTAATAGAAAAATTTTGAAGACGCTCGAGTTTATTAAGTTGCTCCTCGGTAAGATTTAGGTAACAACAGTCTGCATAATCTAGAATAGGAAGTAGGAGAGATTGTGCAAGCGCAACTTTGGTAGCAGTTGGCAGGAAGTTTCGGAGTCTTTTTAGAGAGAAAAGCGTGTGTTAGTATGTAGGTAAAGATTTATTTTTAAATACTGGGATCTCTAGATAAAGTACCAGTATCTCACAATAAGACGATTTCCTTTACTCAAAATACACTAATCGCGTGGACACCCTCGCTGGTCGCTGGCGAGAGAGACTGAAAGAGAATTTGCAACGGTGCGGCCTCAGATTGAGGCACTGCACGACGCGGCGGTCACGGATGAGGGGTGCAACTAGGTGTGTGGGAAGCTGGTGAGCCGCTATGGGATTATTCAATTCCGTTGATAAGAATGCGTAGCCATAGCTTAGAAAAATGATGGATTTTTTGGTGAAAATTCAAGGAAATTTTTTTCTCGTAATGACATCAGAATCGTGTATACTTTCATACCCTAAACATATTCTTGAGTTTGCATTTACACCCTGTATGTAAAAGATATTATTTATAAGTGGTTAATTTAAATTATGCAACTAATTATGTAAACATTTTGTAAAAGATTATTAGATATCAAGACACTGTGAAATATTAGAGCAGTGAAAAAGAATTGTGTAATAATATATAGTATTAGTAGTGTTGCTGTACCTGATAAGGGTAGCTAAGTTATTAAGTTCTTATAAAATTGTAACATCTGTGTACACTTGGTTGCAATAAATATTTTGAGTTTGAGTTTGAGAATTTTAGCAATTATGTGATAGGTCATTAATATTTAATATAGACATTAAATACGTATATATCCGGTTGAAAATGAAACCTCTAGCTATAACAAGGGAAACTGTTCTATGTTCAAAATAAAAAATACATGTTTTGTTACTTTTGTCATCATGATTCATATTTTAAAAAAAGATATAGACCGTCAAAAGAAGCACTAATACTCCGCTAACAGAGACAAAACCTGTGTGTACATAGCCTATGTGCATTATTTACCGCCGGGAATATGTACGGTCTATTGTCAGTCACATGTTGCATCGCGTAGGTTTGCCATTTTTTCGAAATTTGGTAAAAAATAAAACTGAAAAAAATGAACTTTTTTTACGGTTTTGTGTTCTACTAGTGATTCTGAACCATAGATTTCAATAAAGTTAGTGACTTAATTTATAAACCTGTATATACACATACCTATATGTACATATGATACATTTAAATATATAGTCTGGTTATGTGTTCTAAATAGTAAGATTTAAATCTCGAGTTTACGTTATGATTTACTAAAGTCTTAAGATCTGTGACCAGTATCACGGATCGAAAAAAATTTGCTAATTTCGCAAAATACAATGTTGACCTTGGGGCCGGGCTTGCGTTTGTAGGAACCACGAAAAAAATAATGTAAGAATTTCTCAAAAAGGGTCATCGAACCAAATACTGGTCGGCCCAGAGGGCACGAGGTCAGCTTACACTTCGCTTTGCTATACGTGGTCAGCCTTTTGGCCCCAACGGCCATCATGTCGGTGACAAATATGGCCTGCCCACTGCCAATTCAACTTACTGATTCTGCAGGCTATGTCGGTTACTTTATCTCCAACGGATCTCCTCATTTCGGATTCTATCCATCAAAGATACATAGATACCCCAAGCATAGCCCGCTCCATAGCTCGCTGAGTCAGGCCCTTTGTAAGAGACCACGTCTCAGCGCCATACGTCATCCATGGGCTTAGTCTATGACGTCATCACAGGGAGAACGCACTCGTTGTACAATGTACCTTAGCCTTTAAGATTACTTTATAATAAAATTATATTTAAAAAATGCAAATTCCAAAGTTGGTCAAAATAAATACCAAAAATAGACAAGGTGAAATTTACTAATATAGCTAGATTCGTACTGCAGACTCGGTAAGTGCTCAGTATCAATGTTCGAATTACCTTTTTGTGTAATTCGTAAATTATTATTTTTGTGTTCCCTACAAACGCAAACCACGCCCCGAGTCAATACTATGGGAGGTCACCATTTTATTTACTGAAATTAGCAAAAAGTGTTATCGATTCGTGATACTGATCACTTATCAAGCCTCCAGTATGAATTTGGCTGCATAATCAAATTTCATCTTATACCGGTTGTAATCGTTAAGTGTGAATTATTCCGTAACTATTACAGATATCAAAAAAAAAATTAAACTGATATCGAAAGTACGTTACCTAATCATTAAAATGACATCAATAACTTTTTGAAAATCAAACGAGAAGTATTCAAAATTTTGACATTAAACACTCCCATACATTTAGTATGAGATTAGTAGAAAGGTTTTAGTTTCCTTATTTTAAAAGGTTATTTTAATGTAAATCATCAATCGTCATCAGTATTCAGTCCTCTTCAAACATAGCACCCTCTTCTTCTAAATATTGGTCTATGATGTTCGTGTCCCTGTTATCACATCCTAGGCCTGAACAATTACCGCATATGCTTGAGCAGTTTAGACCACTCTTTCTGCACTCGCAGTTATGGACGCATTCGTCTTTGCAAGCGCACACTATGAGGGAGAGTAATAGTCCTGGAGAGCTGGAGCACGTGCTGTTGTAATTGGTCTCAGGTGCTTGCCAATATTCTTCCATCCCCACTCGGGCGGATTCTTCTCCTTGTTCAGCCACGCGGTGCCGAAAGATTATCGCAAGGCTTTGCGTGAAATAAGAGTTGCGGGAAATGCCACGTTATTAGATCGTCTCCAGAATATTCATCAAGCCTCTTGCTCGCGGTTTTATAGGCGCGAGTAAATAAATCACTAATATAAGCAGGGGACAAACTAAATAATAGCAACGAGCTATAGATAATTTCGTCTTTGTCCAAGTGAAGAGTCTAATTCATTAGAGATAACAGTATTTAGAACTTCCGGAGACTACCGTCGCGTATGTGGATATGTTCCTAGGGAAGTGCTCGTTCCCAGGTAACAAACTAAAGTCCAAGTCTAACCATTACAACAGTGAAATAATTTTCAAAATCGGTTCGGTAGTTCCAGAGAAAAAGCAAACAAATTTCAGCTCTAGTGTATGGATGTCTAAAATTTAGGTAAAAAATTTGTTGACCCATATCGCCACTAAAGAGGCAATAGACAGTCCACTTGTCCAGCGAAATGCAGGAATGACCAAAAGGTGATGGCAGGTTAGGAGTATAGGTGGCCAGTGATATTTATAGGATTGCTGGAAAAACCTGGATTGACAAGGGATTGGTAGAACCACTATATTCAGCGGTAAGATGGACAGACGCAGATGTATTATAAGGTGCGGAGTCTGTGGAGGGTCCGGGGCAACAACACAGTTGAGGCCTCTGGTTATAGTTTGAAACCAATATTATTTTACAATCAAAATCAAATAAGATAATGCATTTTTCATCGTTAGGTACTTTGCTACAGAACAAAGAACAAAAATATAAGGTGACATTTATTTATGCAGCCATATTCATACTGCATATTCAGAAAGTAGTAGGTATCAAGGTTCGATGACCCTTTTTGGGAAATTCGAAAATTATAATTTTTTCCCTTTACCTACAAACGCAAGCCGAGCCCCGAGTCAGCTACCAACTACGGGAAATCAGTATTGTATTTTGCGAAATTAGCAAAAAGTTTTATCGATCCGTCACACTAATCACTTATAAATATAAATATATATAAATGTCACCTTATACAGAGTGGCCGGGACAGAGACGTCCAATTTTTTTTTTTTGGCTGCCTTACATTTAGGGGTATCTGAATCACCCCCAAGTAAGTAAATATTTTTTACTAAAATTACAAACTTTTCATTATTTACAACAAGACAAAAGTGCAAAATTAAGTTGGACGAGTATTCTGGTAGGTAACCCCAAAACTACATTATAAATTGGTGTTTTTAGTATTTTTCGTTTAAATAATGGTATAGTGGCTATTACATATAAATTGTACGTTATAATGGCTATTAATATACAAAAAATGTTTTAATTCCTACGATGGCCACATTTCTTTATTTTTAAACAAAAAAATATTTGTCCTCTGAATAAGTTCTAGCAAGACAATGATACCCATTTCCTTTTTCATTTTAAGGAACTAAACCTGATAACATTAAGTTGGATTTCTAATTGGATATCCGGTTTAGGGTCAATATTCTACACAACATATATTGATCCAAATGAGATCTGTTACTCCATCCGTCTACCAGCTAGAGAGCCTTGACATACGGACGGACAGACAGACAGACAGCGGAGTGACTCCCACTCCATTCGACGTAAATTAACTTTGCATCTAGTTCCAGGACATGCCTGTAAAACGCTACGTAGGATTAGTATGTAGGTACTTACCAAAGACTTCTATGTATTGATGGGTAGGTAAGGTATGTATTCGGTGGTAGGAGTTATCATTGACAATAGGTTAGGTTTAAAAGGAAGTCTCGGGTTTTGTTTTATTTTTATTCATATTTTTACTGTTTATACCGAAAACTATCTGTCATCTATCTACATTTTGTAGCAAAATAATCCACAATTTTTTTTAAGGGCCCATAATACCTCAATTCGCAGTCCTGCTCTAACGCTTCTGCTTTTTAACTGTCTATACTACTCTAATCAGATGCCACGCACGCAAAAACATCAGTTATATTGAAATCGCGGCGACACTGATGGTTTTTTCATTTTTATGGAACAGTCTGCAGCTGCTTTAAACTAATAATACATTGAATGCTTTCGGTTTATTGTACGGTTTAGAGGTAACTTTGTATTTTTTTTCTATCGAGAAAATTTAATGGAATCAAGTTTTCACAACAGCACGGACATAGCTAGCATTAGTCCTCAACTTTATCATATATTAATTTCAGAGTGATTGTTGCAGTATTTGTTGGTATAAAACAGGATCATGCGAAGCGAAGTGAGGTATTATACACCCGTGAAAATGTATGTTTGACTTTGCATTCATCTGGTCAATAAATAATGTACTTACTTATTGAATTCTCTTACTTCCTATGTTTAGAACAAATGGTTTATTCATTTAACCTTGAGTATAATTTCAATAGTCAACCGAAAACATTAGGTACCTATAAAATAACACCTTCTGGCATTGATATATAAGTACCGTTGCATTCTGGCTGTTTCATATTCATTAGTATTCCTATGTAAGTACTATACCTACACTATGTAGGGCTGACTTTCGTTTGTCATTGAGGTAGATAATAATATTATGCATTAATGGGTCGTCATGCATGCCCGTATCTCCTATTAGCCACCCAGCTTACCGTATAATACACCTTAAGCCGTATAAGTAGCATCAGGGTACATATGAGAAGGATAGGATAGGTCACGTCGTGCCTTATCAAAGAGCTCTCATGCTAGGTCAGGAATAAAGACGAATGTTATTTACTATGTATTAACAAGGTATTCGTTCTTGGGATAATCCAGTTTATAATATAATATATTTTCCACTCAACGAGCTATGCATCTATTATAGGTCGTTGTTGCTACTGGCATGGAGTTTGAGGTTGACAGTATGATTGTATCTATTGACCCTTTTTCCGATTTTGCTGCAAAATTGATTACTCACGTTATAAACCTCCTATATTTAGGTATACCTGCATATAATGTAATAATAAAAACCGGCCAAGTGCGTGTCGGGTCCCGCGCAGTGTAGGGTTCCGTAGTCTCCCAGTAGATTTTATAAGTTGGTCTACTAATACACAGATCGCGCCGATCGTGTTTTAGAGGGGATTAAAAGTTTGGCGTGACCTGTACTCGTAAACCTGTAAAGCTTATTTAGCTGTGATAGTTTTTCTTTGAAATTCATTATAATATACTACTTCTGTGAATTTTTTCACACTCTATAAACAACCGTTTAGCCAGCAAGGGGTGGGACACTTGACTCTAACAAAAATTAGCACTTTAAAGCTTAATATTTTGCCAATGGATCCCTAAATTGAAAAATGGTTTGCACACACCCATAATGTTTTTGAGCGATCTATCCAACGATACCCCACACTATGGGATAAACGATAAAAAAAAATCATCCCCAATTTAAGCGAATGGGAGAAACCCTTAAAATATTTTTTTTCGAGATTTTTTTTACTGTTTTGTCGGTGTGGTTAATATGTATACCCATACCAAATTACAGTTTTCTAGTACTAATAGTCTCTGAGCTAAGCTAAGCCTGCGGGCAGACGGAAATTTCGAAACTTTAAGGGTTCCTTGTCGGCCTACGGAACCTTAAAAACCGGCCGGGTGCGAGTTGGGCCTTGGTTTTAGATTTCCGTAACATCGCAACAACACGTGAGAGAAAAAATATATTTTTTTTGGCCACATCACAGCTTACAAACTACATAAGGAATTGCATGTTTTCAGTGTTCATTTGTGTTTTAAATGAGGTATATCGTACATAATACAAAAAAATCCTAACTAGTTTAGTTTTTGAGATGGGCCTCGTAACAAAGAAGGTCTAAAACTAACAGTTTAGACGGCCCCCCATATCGTTATCTTTAGAGATAAAAAAGAATTAAAAAAAGTACATTTGTACTCAACGGCACCGTTTTTCCTACACCGGGTGTAAATATACTGCTACCATTAAATGAAACCACATATTCTACCGACCCTACTGAACCACGAGTTTAGAGAGAGCGTCGTCCGTGAAACCTGAACCTGAACTCTACGGACGACGCTCTCTCTAAACTCGCCCGTATGTCGGTGTATTAGGGTTCACGCATTTTTGTTTGGAACTCAATCATTTCCTAAACTAAGGGTGTCTGTGGGTATGATTATTGGGAAAAGTGGTTCAGTAGGGTCGGTAGAATATGTGGTTTCATTTAATGGTAGCAGTCTATTATAATATTATGTAAATAAATATATTTTTTTATTTTACCAATATATGCCCTTAAATTATTGTAGTTTTCTTATGGATAATAGAGAAACAAAAAAAGGAAAAAATATATACGATATATTTCGACTCCTTCAATGGACATATAGAATATAAAAGAGTTAAAAAGGTGACATCTGTAGAAGTTGAAGGAGGAAAACAGAAACTATTTGGAGATATTTTAATTGGAGAAGTAGTAGATGACAATGATGATGACGGTGATAATGATGAGGATGATGACGGTGATGATGATGATTATGGTGATGATGATGGTGGTGGTGGCGGTGGTGGTGGTGGTGGTGGTGGTGGTGGTGATGATGATGATGATGATGATGGTAGTGATGATAATCACTAAATAAATCTACGTCAAGAAATGTGATTTTGTCAATGGAGATGTTGTGAGTGAATTTCAATGAGCTTTGGGTGTTTAGTCGGTTTAGAAATTTTGTAAGTGAGTCTCGGCTGTGCGGCCGGATCAAGAAAATATCGTCGATAAATCTCCTCCACACAAGTGGCTTCTGGAGAATAAACCATTTATGGTCTGAGGTGTGAGATGGTAAAATACTGGACTTATATCTCCAGCCGGAGACACCGCCCATATTCATCATCATCATCATCATCATCATCATCATCATCATCATCATCACAAAGTTACGTGGCGGGTGGCGAGAGCATTGCACTTGTATTAACTTCATTTGAATGGATAGGCTTGTACAATAATAGCGCTGTGACTATGTAGCTTATCGATAACTATTTCCAGATAAAAGATGGAGCCGTGCGACAACAGCTTGTGTATTATTTAATAATGCAATGAAATAACAACTTACCTTGTTAACAGCATTAAAATTATAAGTCTGCGATATCTCATTTTTACAAAAAAACTTATTCTAAAACTAAAATAACACGTCACGCAATGTTGTTTTCAGTTCGTCTAATGGTCAAATGTATTGAATTAATATATTCTCATTAATATTCTCCCTAATTAAAACGGAGGGCAGGATTGATAAAACTAATGGTCAAAGCAAGTATAGTGCTTTTTTCAAAAATAAAATGAGACATTTCATGTTTTTCATGATAATTTATTTATTTATTTATTTTAATTGGTACACCAACAGGATACATATTAAACATTGTTTGTTATATTCAAGAAGGTTGTGCATCTGATACGTATCCCTTTAATAGGTATACACATCATTCTTGAATTAAAAATTTAACTAAAATGTTTAAAAAAAAACAAAAATAAACTTTTCTCCTTAGATAAATAACATAACAGTATCATTAGTAGGTTATAATATAACAGATTAAAAAATTAAATAAAAATGACAATTTAATGGTGCAATAGATTTAAGCAGTTGATGTTTATATTTGTTGAGCGAATCATTAAAAATATCTATGTTGTTTTTTAAGTTCACTTCGTTATAGGTCTTGCAAATTCTAGTAAGAGGAGAGTTCAAACCTATGTTAGTTTTAGAGAAAGGGACATTAAATATGTTGGTAATAGGACATCTTGGATAGTTAAAGGGAAATGTTGAGTGAATACTTTCAAAGAGACTAGAACAATTAATTTGGTGATTGACAATTTTGTGTAAGTAGATGAGGTCTTGTATTTTACGACGGTTTCGCAGAGAGATCATGTGAAAGAAGGCTAGACGTTGGTCATACGTACATCTGTGTGATATGCCTGTAGATGTGAAAGCTAAGTGTCTAGTAAATGAACGTTGAATACTTTCGACACGCTGAGAGTGTACACTGTATTGAGAATTCCACGCTACGCTTGCGAATTCTAGATGACTACGTACAAGAGCATTATAGAGAAGAAGTTTTGTTTGAGGAAGACGGAAATCCTTAGTTTTTTTTTTTATAAAACCAAGCATTTGACCTGCTTTTTTAACTATTGAGTTGATATGTGTCTTAAAAGTTAATTTTTCGTCAATTGTTACACCTAAATACCGGATTTCATTCACTTTATTAATTATTGTTTGGCCTATTCTATATGTTGAGTCTAAAGGTTTTTTCTTTCTCGTGTATTTTATATGGAAACATTTGCTAACATTAAGCGACATCTGGTTAGAGTGACACCATTTTAAAACATTATTTAAATAGTTTTGTATTAGTGTTATATCATAAGGAGAGTTGACTGTTCTATAGATTTTGAGATCGTCGGCAAATAAATAATATTTACAGTATTTAATATGTGTTGATATGTCATTGATAAATATTAAAAATAAAATCGGGCCAAGATGGGAGCCTTGAGAGACACCTAACTCAGTATAGTAACAGTCTGACTTAAAACCATTGACTTCAACTACCTGAGGTCTTTTTTCTAAATACGACTTTTTTATTTATTATTTATTTATTTATTTTTACATAAGAACCTTAGCCTAGTTACAGTGCTTTTCACCAACTCGTAAGCTAAAACAGTCTTGTTTTCAACAACATATATTACCAAACTAAATATTAAAGTAATAATAAAACTAAATGCTTAAAAAAACTCTTACATAGGCTATAAACTTCGGTAAATTGACATTAAAAATGTCAATTTCCGGATATTTACTGATGAGCAAATTTAACAGTGTACACGCATGGAAGGTGGGCGCAAAACGAGCATGCTGTGTGCGTACCACACCCGTCGCGAAAAGCAGGCGCGACCGCAGCACCCCGTACCTTTCCGGTGCCGCCAGCGCGCAGCCTGCGAGTGCAGCGGGGTCGTCCACTCGGTTGTGTAATAGCAGATAATAGTGCACTAATAACGCTAGCCTACGTCTCAGCTCTAGGGTGTCTACTCCTACCATTCCGACCCCGAACATGGATGGGAATAAATAGGGATAATACTCATACATTTTTTTATACAGGTATCGAGCAAATTTACGTTGGACTCTGTCCACCATGAGCTTGTATTTAGTCTCGTGTGGGTCCCAGATGATTGCGTTGAACTCTAATTTACTTCTCACATAGGCATTGTATAACGCTACAATGGGTCTCGGATCCTTAAACCTAGCAGTTTGTCTCATTACAAAGCCTAGTGATTTATAGGCTTTCTTACAAGTCAACTCAATGTGGTCATTTAAAGTCAGTTCACTGTCAAGTGTCAGTCCTAAGTCTCGTATTTGTGAGACTCGTGCGAGCGGGGCTCCAGCTATGGTGTAGTCCCGAACAGGTGGAGTACGAGACCTGGTAAAAGTCATGGTCTTACACTTAGAGCCATTGAACTCCAAGTTGTTCTGTTCACTCCAGTCTACAACACTATCTATATCACTCTGAAGCGCCTGCACATCATCTCTATCACCTATACTCGTTCAAATCGTCTGCAAACATCAAGCACTGAGCCGTTCTCACAACCCCTGGGAGATCATTTATCATGATCAAAAACTGTGTGGGCCCTAGAGTGCTTCCTTGACTTACACCAGAAAAAGTTTCATAGGAATGAGAACGTATACCGGCCAATTGGACATATTGTTCGCGATTGGCAAAATAGTTGGCAAATAATTTCAGTAACTTTGGGGTAAAACCCATAGCAGCAAATTTTTCAAGGAGCACGTCATTATTGACGCGGTCGAATGCCTTTTTAAAGTCAAAATAGGCCACATCAGTTTGCAGTGACCTATCCATAGACGTTGTAGCATAATTAACAAAGTTAATTAGGTTTGTAGAAGTGGATCTACCTGCACGAAAACCGTGTTGGCAGTCAGAAAGGAAAATCCGTATCTGTTGCATAACTCTGTGATTAATCATAGACTCATAAATCTTCCCAGGGACTGAGAGCACGGCTATAGGCCTATAGTGTTCTACTTTAGATCTGGAGTCACCCTTGGGTATAGGTGTTACTCTGGAAGTTTTCCATTTACGCGGATACACAGAGAGCTTCAAAGATAAGTTACATATAAATAGAAGTGGCTCTTCCAGGGTCGATAGGCAGTCCTTAACGACGTAAGGCGGAATTCCGTCTGGACCTGGAGAGGATCGAGCTTTTAATCGCCGGACAGCATAACGAAGATCGACAGCCGTGAATCTGTCGATAGCGACGCGTGACGAGCTCACACCAGGGCCGGCGCTCCGCTCGGCGGCCTCAGCGTCCAGTGTCGGTCGGTCGGGAAGGAATACAGATTGAAAGTACGAAGCGAAGGCGTCCGCTGCCTCAAATTCTGATACAGGTTTATCTTCATACTCATATTTGTCACAGGTCCGTCTGGTAGTCTGTTGGTCTCTGATAAATTTCCAAAATTGAGTCGGGTCACTACTAATATCTTTTTCAGTTCGTCTAATATAGTCGTTATAAGTCAAGTCTATAAGTTCTTTTACTCTGGCTCGGTAGTAACGAAACATCTCCCTATTAAATTCCTTCCCCTCCTTTTTATATCGTTTCAGATGAAAAAACTTATTTTTAATGTTGCGTATAATTTCGGGAGTAAACCACACAGGATAAGTGTACCGCGTGGCCTTCCCACTACGCATTTTTCTAGGAACACAATCATCTATACACTGATACAACTTTTTATAGAAAAAATCGACTGCTTGATCTACGTCGCCCATTTCATAGAATCCACTCCATGAAATTGACGCAATAGAAGCGTATAGTGCACTAAAATCGGCCTTACGGAAATTCCACTGAGGCGGAAAGTGACTGGCATTAGCGCGAGCGGGCGGGCGCGGCGGCGGCAGCGGGCGGACAGGGGAGCGGCGCGGGAACAGAGCGCGCACCTCCAGCGGCGGATGGTACGCGTCCGGACGCACGAGCGGCTCCACGTCCCCACTCTCCTCCACACGTGCACTGCCTAGATCGCTCAGTACAAGCTTATTCGTAGGTACAAGGTCTAAAATACCATCAAAGGTATTTTTTATTTCATTTAACTGTTGAAATTTACATATTTCTAACACACAACTGTATTGAAGCAAGGGGTTTATACCGCAAGAATTCAAATTAAAATCGCCGATAATAATTTTTGCCAGCTTAGAATACTTATTTACTATGTTTTCGATAACGTTGAATAAATTAATATATGTTCTATCATTCGATGATGGACTAATGTATACAACCCCACATAAAAACTTAATATCTTTACACGAGACTATGGCGAATAAGAGTTCGAAATCACCGGAATCACCTTCGATGTTTACAATTTGTTGGGCGCTGTAATGGTCGCGCACGGCCAGCAGCGCCCCCCCGGCGCCCGCGTCCCCGCGCCGGTCTCGGCGCAGCACGGTGTAGCCCGGCGGGAACAGCTCGCCGTCGGACAGACTGCTAATGAGGTTTGTTTCGGTGATAGCTAAGATATCAGCATTCAAATTCAGTACCGCTTTCTTAAATATGTCTAACTTGGTCCTCAGGCCTCGAACATTTTGGTAGAAAATTGTGCATGCTCTAGGACGAGTTTTTTTTGGGTTTCTTGTGGCTTTCGAAACCCATTTCGCCAGGATTTTATGTAAACATCCTTCGTCCAGTACTTGACATCAAGATATTTTCCAACATTCTGTATCGGAACTCCCAGTTTAAACGATGCATATAAACCCCTTGATTTTAGGGTCTCCACCGTACAGGTATCATCCGGACAGATTGTTTTCAGATGTTCACTTACTGTCTCAGCTTTTGTACCAGTTTTAACATGATACAAATGTAAAAACGTTAATCTTTCTGCTGCCTCCAATCCAGTCGAGCCCGGTGCGGCGACACCCCGTACTACGTTTGCCGTCGATCGTCGCGTTTGTCTCGATCGAACTTGTGTCCACTCATTTTCGTTGCTATTCATTGCCTCTTCGGTATCAGATTTGTCATGATTGATAGTTTTGCCAGCAATGGGTGAAGAACTTGCGAGATTAGTCCCGTGCGTGCGCATCGGCTAACTGCTGCGGCTGCGGCGACATCACCACGCTCGCCATCTGAGTCTCGTTCTTCGGTCCCGACCCCGAGGCAACGACGACACGCTTGCGAGCGGCGGTGGCGGCGGCGGTGGCGGCGGCGGTGGCAGCTCGAGTCGACATCGCTTTGACGCGCGCTGCTCGAACCGGTTTCGGTTCTATCGCTGAGCTTCTACCCACTATCGGTGACTCCGATTTCGTTTTCGATTTGCTAGTTAGCAATTCTTTAATAACACTGAATTGCTCAGTCACTAGCTTCTCCAGGGATGTTATTTTATCTTGTAGCACAAGTACAGTTTTAGTTAGTTCACTAACGGATTCTTCCATATTTTGCAAAGACATTTCGAGAGATAAAAAAAATATTTTAACGGAGCAGATATATTAAACACGTCCGCACACGGAAGCACACGGAATGAACTTAACCAATTAAGCAAAGAACCATCAATACCAAAGATTTCAAGTTTCTTAATAAGAATAGAGTGGTTGACTTTGTCAAAGGCACTACTAAAATCAGTGTATATGGTATCTATCTCTCTTCCTTTGTCAAGTTCGTGGGATAGATTAGATATAAATTCTAGTAAATTGGATTGTACTGAACGACCATTTCTGAACACATGTTGGAAGTCTGAAATGAATGAATCAACGTGTCGAGAGAAGTAACTGTGTAACAATGATTCGAATATTTTAGAGAAACAGGACAGAATGGATATTGGGCGATAGTGTTTGATGTTAATGTTATCACCTTTTTTATGTACGGGTACTATTCTGGCTTTTTTCCATTCTTCGGGAAAAACACCGGAACTCAGTGAGTGATTCAAAATTATTGACAAAGGGAAAGCCAGTACAGACCCACAACGTTTAATGAATAATGAAGGTATTCTATCTGGACCTGCACCTTGATGAATATCAAGATTTTTTATAACTTTAAGAATTTGGGTCTCATTTAATGTAATTGAAGATAATTTAGTTTTTGAGTTTGTTTGGTATGTGTGAGATGATGCAAGGTCGGATGTAGGTGGGGTACATGTGGAATATACAGATGAAAAATGGATAGCAAACATCTTTACTACTTCTACTCCATTTTTGGTAATAGTATCTTCTAAATGCATCTGAGCTGGCATTAATTTCAAATTATTACATTTATTTTTAATATATCCCCAAAACAATTTAGGATTTTTATTTATATTTTGTTCCATTTTATAATTGTAATCACTGAAACATATTTTTTGTAATTTTTGAAACCTTCCTCTTAATATTTCAAATTCAAGTTTGTCACGTGGATTATAAAATTTATGGGATTTTTTTCTTATCCTTTTTTTCTGACAGCAGTTTTATAAAGGGTTTTGTAAACCAGGGAGGGAATTTAGATTTATAAGATGATCGTTTAGGAACAAATTTTTCAGTTATACCGCTTAGAATATTGTAAAATGCTGAAACCATTGAATCAACATCTAAGTCTTTAAATACTTCTTGCCAGTTCATATTTTTAAGTTCTGGTACGATTTGATCATATTTAGCTTTAAAATAATTATAGTGGGTACAAGTTTTCGGACGGAGGAATTCCAAGTTGTCGTATGGAATAGTAAGTAGCAAATTTGGATGTTTTGCGTCTAATTTGCTAAGCAGGTCAAGAGGTTTAGAGATGTGAGCATCAGAGTTAGAGATGTGAGCATCTGAGTAAGATCCAGAATTCTTCCATCAGAATTACAAATATTGTTATTTTGGTATAAGTTATTTATGGACAGAAAATCAATTAAAGTATAACCTAAATTTTTACTGCAGTAACTTAAGGGAGTCATGTAAGAGCAATCATCTACAGACTTCCAGCCTATAAAACCGAGATTGAAATCTCCTAGTATTACAATATCATCATTAACATCATTCATTACAATATCGACATTTTGAAAAAAATTATCTAAAGGTTCTAGTGTGACCGGTGGTGGAAAATAAACAGCGCAGATGGTAATCTTTTTAATAACGTTTTGTATATTGATTTCTACAGAGATCCATAGATATTCACAATTATTTATGTTTGTTTTATTCTTTTTTTATTCTTTCTTTCTATATAGGTAACTATTTATTTTCTTTAGTAGCGTTGAGTCTTTATTAGATATTTAGATTAAGACCCTAAAAATGCTTTTGTTCTTTTTTGTTTTAGGCTTAGGTTAAAATAAGTTTTAAGGTTATAGATCTTAATCACCTTATTCACAAATAACACATTTATCACTTGTCCAAATATAAGACAAAACTTTTGATTAACCAACCTACCAGCACCCACGGAACAGACTACCCATCGTCTAGTCTGGGAGCTACTGAATTTTTTGTAAATGTTACCATGTGTGTGAAATAAATATTTTTGTAATATTTTTGTATTTTTGTATTTTGTTTCCCAGTTTTTTATACGAGTGGATTGTAGTTCACGAGATACCGCAATCATTATTCCCCCACCGTCTAATTTTGAACCTTTAGAACAAAGAGGATCACGACGATGTACGACATATCTTGAATCGATAAATTCACTATTAGATATACTACTATTTAGCCATGTTTCAGTAAAAGCTATTATTGTATAATTACTTTGTAAAATATTAGCATAAACATTGTTGGTTTTCGTTCGTATACCTCGAACGTTTTGATAATAGATATCTAGCATGTCGAAGATTATTAGAATGCTATGACACTGAATGTAAACAATAACAAGGTAAAATATTATATCATAAGCTTAAGGCTATCAAGACTTTGAATATTCAGAGCCAAATTAGTTTTTTCTTGCGTAGATTCTACCATTACGTATCCACACGTATTTATAACCGACTTCTTTTTGCTTCATTCGTGTAGCAGCATGCAACGATTTGTTTGCAGGGGTGAGTGTTCGGAGACATACACGAGGGTACTTGATACTAATGAGCTTCAAATAAAATAAACTAACTAGGTAATATTAGAAGTTACTTGCTCATATTTGGGCGATTAGTCATGTTTATTGTTATTGATTTCTTCAGCAAAGCATTAGTGGAGTACAATCTATATAAGGGCACTCTTCTGAACTCATTTTGTAATTTATTTGCACAAAACACTTTCAACTAAAATATAAAGCAACATGTTCATGGTCGCCCTAGGGGCTCGGACTTTTAATTTACTCGTCCAGGATTGCTTATTTCCTGGTCGTAGCAGTAATGTACTATTTATCTATTTTAACATACATATCTACGAGGTATTTTTTGCACAATATTGAGTGAAATTTAATGATTTTGCACTTTATACCTATGCAGCTAGATTTTATTGCATTCCAATTATTGCCATTTTTGTATTGTATTCTATGATCTTTGTTATATTTCTCGGACTTCTAGTTAAAGACACAATGAACGGCATTTAATACTTAAGGAGGGGTTATCCCATTTTGTCCCTTTTCAAATTCATTTTAAACCAATGAAAAGCGATGATTAAATTTTGTAAAAAATATATGTCATATTTCACTCTTTGATCTTGATATTTCGGCCATTCGATACACGATTACTTACATTTTGCTCGATCCAATTAAATCGCAAAGAGAGGTCCAAACTATGATCTGAATATCATTTCATTCGAGCTATATGAAGTTTTGGACAATAAATGTTATACTAAGATAAACGTCGTGAAAAATGTGATATAAAACGGCCATCATATTAAAAACCCATCCCTCTTATTCCAAAATAAATAAATAAACCTCAAAACCGTGACTTTTCTGAGCGGCCCGCTTCCGCTGAACAGAATAAACATGTGTAAAATGAAAGCGTTGGAGCAGGACAGATTTCTCTGGAAAACCTCGCCTTAAATCATAAAAGTGCACAAGGACGTATTTTATAGCTCTGACACGGGGAGACAGGGTCTCGCCGCACAGTGGCAATTTGCATTACGCACGGGCACAGATTCTGAAACTAAAAGGTTAACCTAACTAACTTCAAACAAAATTCGAGGCTTTTATTAGACGTTCAAAATGAAAAAAATTTTGGTAGTACTTGGTGGAAGATAGTATGTTACAATATTAATAAATTGCACGTGTCCACTGTTTACGATTTAACACTTTTATTGACCTATCTAGTTTCGGTGAAAAAGAATCGTCAAGGGATTCTAAACATATTAGTTATATTAAAAAACCGGCCAAGTGCGAGTCGGACTCGCGCACTAAGGGTTCCGTACCATTATCTATAAAAACGGCAAAAAATCATGTCTGTTGTATGGGAGTGCGCGTGTCCGACTCGCACTTGGCCGGTTTTAGTATTTGTTATTATAGCGGCAACAGAAGATGTTATCTGTCAACATTTCATGAGATACAGCCTGGTGACAGACGGACGGACGGACAGCGGAGCCTTAGTAATAGGGTCCTGTTGGTTACCCTTTAGTTACGGAACCCTAAAAAGAAATAGAACAAAGAAGCCGATTTTACTCACTCTGCTTGAGTAACTCTCATTTGAATTCACTCATAGGGGCGTGGCGTACCCTCGCGTGGGTACAAGGCTTTTAAGGGTAAAACCGCGAAAAGTTGTACCATAACGTCCATGACATCGTAACACACGTTACGTACATGACCGAATGTTACTTACATGACCATTATAAAGCTTAGTTCATACGGTCTTCCTCTGAGCATACTTGCGTCCACTGTTGGGTATACGCCAATCTTGGAGGAGAATATACCAGCTCATAACGTATAGAAGTAAAACACAACAGTTGTAACAAATATGTAAACATAATTAGAAAAAAAAGTGTCAAAAATCTCTTTTTTTAGAAGCATTTTTTAAGATGGAACATTGTTTAATTTTCTTCCGCTTTTTATTCCTCTCTGCACTTTTTGTTTTTATTTTTCCTTTTTTGCGGGATTTTGGGTTCGCATCCTCTCTCGGTATTTTTTATGGCCTTTTGACATTCATCAACGCCATCTGTAATATGATTTTATTATTTTTAAATGTATATTAGGTGACGTACAAAATATCAATTAAACATAATATCAATCAGCTGATACGTTAGTATAATACATTTTTGATGGTTAGTAATTTTTTAATAAAGGTTTTTTATTTATTTTCATGAGTATAATAACATAAAGTGCATAGTGTAAACTATGCTTAACAATAGGTCATGACTGTAACGTAACACATTTTGTAACACATCGTTATATTCATGACATAAAATCATGGGACGTAACCTTAAATTAAAATTATTACTTTATTGCAAATAGCCAGAGACCACCAATTCTTTTGTATAATAGTAAACCTACATACAGACGTATAATAGTGAGATTAGTGAGATAAAATATACATACTTACCTTACAATCAAACAAATTACCCACCCTTATGATATAATTAAAAAAAATGGAACCTGCCAAAAATTTGGAAAGTACAAGTTTTCGCGGTTTTACCCTTGTATAGGTACTGTATAACTTTATAGCCTGTCTTAAGAATGTACTTGAATAGTATCTTTACTGGACCCCGGTTCTAACTCATTAAGCCATCAAGAAGTATCTGTTCTCGATTATGTGATATTGATAACATAGATGGAGATAACCCTCCACACATACAAACCAAAAAAAAGGACAATTAAAAATGAAATAAAGTGTCTTGTTATATTAAAATCATATATGTTAAATTCCAATCTTTGCTACCAAGAACAGCAAGTATAGCATCATAATCACCCTGGCGAAACCTAAACCGTAACGAGTCTGCCTGAGGTAGCGGTGCCGAGAGAATATCAACTGCTTCAATCTCAAGAGATGGATGATAGATGTCTTCCTTAACGAAAGGAGATGGTGACTGCCGCACATCCAAGGCCGAATTACTAAATACTAAATCTAAAGTATTGCCACAGCTGTTCGTTACTGAAGAATATTGTTCGAGTTCAAGACCATAGAGCTCCTCGGTAACACTGATTCCTGCATCTTGAACTTCTACTGAGCCCTTACGGAGGTGAACAGGGTCGCCGGTTGTCATAATGCAGGTAGTTATAGAAATTGAATAAAATAAAAACTATCGGGTGTTAGTTAGCTATAACCCGGTCCCAATATCTGTGCACCTCGCTGGAATGTGGCGCCTCTCCCGCTTCCCCTGTCACCTCTCCGCGCACTTCCCGGTGCGACAGTACGGTTAGCATCTTCTTTGCCGCTACACGTCCCGATAATTTTGATATTTTCGCTTTATTGTTGTTTTGTTTTTTAATGTTTATTGTTAAGTTTAGACTGTTTACTGTTAAGTTTGGACTGGTTTGGTTGTTATTAAAATTGTTGTAGCTGTTAAACTGAAGTCATGGGAAAAACAATACACAGCGAATCAAGAAATTTAATCTTGAAAGTGCTCAAGTTTTTTAGAGTCAATAATTTATAGTGACTGAGTTTAATAATAAATGTTTTTATAATCAAAATTATTGTTTTTTAATAACAAACCCTTCATCAATAATACATTGATTTGAAAAGGTTAGTAAATTTTTTTTACCTCTACATTTCTCGAAAAAACTTTTTTTCACAGCGTACCCAGACCGCCGATATGACGTCACGAGGTCAGGTGCACAGATATTGTGACCGGGTTGTAGGAAGCAGCGAACATTTAAACGTCCAGTATTGCTGGTTTCACGGCTATTTACGCTTATGGCAAGTCTTACGTATATTCAATAATCGATAAATCCACTAAAAAGTTATGTATTAAAAATGAAATTATTGTAATTGGTGGTCAGATAAGTAAACAATAAGAAACTTCCGTGGCTAATAGCCTGGAAATAGAAAAAAATATATATGCATGGAACACCCAAAAAAGGCAAGGGGTGCATTATTTTTGAAATGACCCTAAACAGTTTTAAGCCCTACATGGCAATTAACAATCATAATATGAATCAAGTTAATAAAAAAATGTAAAATTTTATCATAAAACTTTGGACAAAATGGGTTTTGGAAATACTTACATAATGGAGATAATGAGACGCATTACGCATTTTAATAGTAGTTCATAAATAATAAATATAATAGTATCACACAAGTGTTTTAATAACCTAGTTATGTAAAGTTTCATACACTAGGTACTTTAGCTATTTTCATGCAAACCTAATATTTTCATAACCTCAAAGTTTTTGTTAAATTTTTCTCAGTATCATTGCTGTCAGCCATTTTAGAGCAAAATAAAACATTTTAAACCCAAAACACAGTAGATATAATGAATTTCCCCGTAAACTATGGGGCGCAATAATTCAACAGTCCTCTGCGCATGTACAAACTGCGCACGCACATACAGGTGTAAATAGACTGCGACCATTAAATAAAACCACATAGAGACTGATCATACTGAACAACTATTTAAAAAAAAAACGCGCAAATCTTCAGAGAAAAGATAATCAACTGTAACTCAAAGACTTTATCTCGTAGGAGGAAGATCCATTTTAGAACGCTGCACCGCAACAGCTGTTTCACGGACGACGCTCTCTCGATACTCGCCCGTATGTCGGTGCGTTAGGGTTCACGCATTTTTGTTTGGAACTCAATTATTTCCTAAACTAAGGGTGTCCGCGGGTATGATTCCGGGGAAAAGTGGTTCAGTAGGGTCGGTAGAATATGTGGTTTCATTTAATGGTAGCAGTCTATTTACACCTGGTATATTGAGAATACCATCAACCTGGTACAAATCTCCCACGACTCGACCAGAGAAACCTCCCATATCCTTATCGAGCCTCCACTGTAGAGCCAACACACTGGGTGATCATCTTTTCTGAGGCTAAACGCCGAACATAGGTTATACTGGCTAACAGCTCTGGGTTCAAAGTCCAACCATGATGCCTTTTGCCCAATTATGACGTTTCTTCTTATTTTGAGGCCGTAGCAGGGGGTTTTTAGTAGCAACGCACCCTCAAATCAAACCAGCTGTACGAAATCTTCGTCGGGCACGAGCTCTGCTCTGACTTACTTTCATCTAGTTCCGCAAAGACTAGTTGAAGGGTACAAGGAAAGAACGTGCGATGTATTTTTTTCCTTTTTCAGATTTTTATGCCAAGTTGTTCAGATTGCGTTGAAGTATGGTATAGTTTCGAGAAATAGGGAAAAAACGTATGATTTAATGAGTATTATTTATGTAAAGATTTTATAGAAAGGACAACTGTATTGAATATCAACTTGCTTGTAACTTTATAAGTGCAATTGTGAAAATATTGACTTTACTGACATTAGCGCACGTTCTTTCCGTGTATTCTTCAGTTGCTATTGACAGCATCTGCTTGTTACGCTTGCTAGCAAATGTAGGTACTTATCTTCCGCAGAAATACGTAGTTGCCATAAGCCGCCCAGATTGTCGACGGCTCTCTAGCTAGACTACCAGTAGACTCCAATCGTGCAATGGTTGGACACCTTTGAGTGCTCGAAGTTTTTTTGCCATCTCTTGCAGCTTTTCGCGAAGAGTTACGATGGGACTAAGAGTAGCAATACTGAGTCCTGGCTTCTTTCCCATTTTAGGATCAACGTAGAAGGATTATGTAACTTTAAAGACTTCGTGTTTTATAGAATAGAATAATATTTATTCACAAAAAGTGGTACACGTTTACACTATTTATGCTTAGTAGTTAAAAGAGGGTGTTACAATTTTGGGATAGTGTAAGGGGTTAGGAGTATTATTTGACTGTCAATTTAAAAGCAAAATAAAGGAATCTATAACAAAACACGTTACAAGATTAGAATGCAATTGAATAAACTGATCCTTGAGGGTTTCTTTCCCGGGTCCCCGATTTTGGGAATTCCCGGGAAAACTATCGATCCCGTTCCCGGGAAATTCCTGTCGGGAATTCCCGACATTCGGGAAATTTATCGGATGTTCAAAAGTCTTGAACTTCGCGCCGCGCGTGCTTGATTTTAAATCTCGAATCACTCTGTCTCGCTCGGTAAGGCTCCAAACAAATTGCGCATCTTCCACACGGCCCGATTTGGTCGACAATTCGTAAAAATTTGTTGTTTCGTTTGTTTCGTTTTGCCAATGTGCATCGACACGTTTCATGCATATTAATAAATCGAAACAATTTAGACGCGACTTTTAGTTGTAACTTTGGAACCCTTTTTACGTTTTCAATAATAACATACTTTGGCAATCACGTCCTGTAAAGCTGCCTTAATTTATACACCAATTTGATAGATTATTGAAGCTGAAATAGTAGTTTATGTAACGAGAGCGTAAAGGAGGCAATATCTTGTACGAGGAACGATTTGAAACACGAGCGATAAGCGAGTGTTTTAAACGTTACGGATAAGTTATTGCCCTTACGCACGAGTATCATACTACGTTTTTCAATGCATAGTGTGAGTAAATATATTATATTTAAATAAAAAAAGAAACAATAAATACATACTCTAAATGAACTTTAGGCGGGCATTCTTTTTCTTTGCACGCAAGTTGCTGACTTGACGGAATTAAGCTGCTTTCAGTTTGATGCGTTCGAAGACTGTTTTCAGTCATACTTAACATGAATTCAACTCCACCAGCTTATTCTACATGATAAAATAATGTAATGTAAACAACAATGGCTGCCCGATATTGTCTGTTCTTTAGATAAAAAGAATGTTGTTAACAAGAAAGATCGATCGATAACATTGTATTTTTCTTAAATATTGTACAGAGAATGCAAGTGGCCAGTATCATTTTGCAAACTTCAAACTTTTTGTCTTTTGGCATTATAATCAAAAATTTCTTTTTCATATTACAATTAAATGGGGTTACTTACCGAGAAGTTTATTTTAACCAGATCCTCCTTGTTACCTATATAAGGTGACTTTAATTTTATTCAGCCAAATTGTTACTGAAGACTCGGTAAGTGCTCAGTAACAAGATTCAATTACCCTTTTTGTGAAATTCGTAAATTATTCTTTTCGTGTTCCTTACAAACGCAAGATCTTACGATTAGACGTCAAGATTTTATTTTGCGAAATTAGAAAATTAATAGAAATTTAATTTATATCGATCCTGATCACTTACTACGCCTCTAATAAGAGTTTGGCTGTTTAAATTAAAGTCAACTTATATATTTTATCAAAAGAAATTAAAAAGTAAAAATCAGGCACATCATCGCCACCTACGCAAAGTGTCGTCTAAACAGTTTTTATTTCATTAGCCTGCGAACGCATCAAACTGAAACACTCGTCTAGCTTCATAGCAAACCATACCGAGCTCGATTGCGCTTGGTACAGTGCTCTGTCTCACTCTTTTGATCTACCTAAAGAGGGATGGACAGTGTATCAGTGTACAGCTGTCAAAGCTCGATGTGGCCTACTATGCTAGGTACCCAGCTCATTTCTGTCAAGTATATCTATGGTACACAAGATAAGACTGGCAACTGTTTTCGATAAATTTTAAAAATAAAATATACCTCAGACATGGCTGCATGAGCTAAGTTCCATTTGCCTTCCCACCATGTAGGGGTTTTTTTTTTAAATGGAGACTTTAAACACCCTTAAGGTATAGTTGACTTTGACAACGGATTAGATGCATATAAAACAGAACTTTACGAGCACTTGCATTGAAAAATAAATTGTAAAAAGAAGACTTTAACTAATTTAGAAAAAAATTACGTTGAAGCACTAAGTAGCAGGAATTGCACCACATTAAAGTGTGAAGCTATTAATACAATTTTACCTAATAAGTGAATGAAATATAGACACCCATAGCGGAAGCATTTTTTCATGTGCTCCAAGAGAGAATAGCCGAGCGAAGAAATGCCACTTTATTTACATTGGTAAAATACCTCCCGTCATTCAGGGAAACGAAATGCTTCAAGGCAGTGCCGCAATGAAGCCAGCTTTACAGGCCGTGATTGTCGAAATATATTATTGAAATTATTGAAAACGTAAAAAGGGTTCCAAAGTTACAAATTACAAACAAAAGTCGCGTCTAAATTGTTCCGATTTATTTCTATACATGAAACGTGTCGATGCATTGGCAAACAAACAAATCAACAAATTTTTATGAGTGGTCGACCAAATCGGGCCGTGTGGAAGGTGTTTTAGATGCGCAATTTGGTTGGAGCCTTACCCAGTGAGACAGAGTGATTCGAGATTTAAAATCAAGCACGCGCGACATGACGCGACGCGAAGTTCAAGACTTTTGAACGTGCGATTTATTTTCTGAATGTCGGGAATTCTCGAGATCGGGAACGATAGTTTTCCCGGGAATTCCCGGGATCGGGATCATCAAAAACCTGGGAATTGAGACACCCTACTTGAGGGCGACTTCGTGTATTAGACCTAAAATAAACTTTTTATTTAAACTATATATGTTTTTTTCTGTCTGAAATTAAATTCTTATTTTGGGTTTGGTAATCCAAATAATTTGGTAATCATTATAATAAAAATTACCTTTGCCCGCGGCTTCGCCCGCATTAATTCAAGCTTTTCCTCGTTTTAGGCTTGGGTGTTATTTTATTAATAGCTCTTATAGCCTATACTAGGTGAAATTAAATCAACCGACCAAATTCATACTGGAGGCTCGGTTAGTCATCAGGAACAAGGTTTAATGACCCTCCAGGTGAAATTCGAAAAAAAAAAATTTTTTACCCGTAGAACCTGCACTAGGAATTGTACTTAAACTAGTCCAACCAGTACGGGAGCAAAAAAAATATTTTTCGAAATTGCCCAAAAGGATTACTGAACCTAGTTCTTGATCACTAACCGAGTCTCTCGTATGAATTTGGTCGGTTGATTAAATTTCACCCTATATGTTGACCAGGGTCACTACGAAGATAAAAAAACTGTGTCCAAATCGGTTAAGCGGTTTTTGATTTCTAAAAATTTTATATTTGGCTTCAGTACATTATTAATAACACATTACATTACAATTATTATTTTATTATAATATTCTATTATAAAATTGAAAAAATATTCAATTATAAGAAACGACTTATTTACTCTACTTTATTATTAGTATCGATGTCGCCGCCATCTGGTTAAATCAGCCCCTTACTAAATGGCTAGAATTTTGGTTAAGTGATATTTCTGGGTGGAAATAAAAAAATAACCACGAAGGTTATGTATGGCGTGGCGCGACTCGCCTAACCTTCTAACCTAACCTACCGGCTCTCTTCAGCGCTGCAGGATCTCCGGAAAACAAATTACAATCAGGAGGCTGATTTAACCAAATGGCGGCGACATCGTTAAACAACGTGAAATTTAATTCATTTTGTTAACGAAAACTGGTGATAGTACTCGTCCATATGAACAACTTTTACTATGGAGCCAACCCTGAAATCGCGAAAAAAATATCAGCTGTTCCATAGAAAAGTTAAATACCTACTCGACCCAAATGTATGAAACAGCTGATTTTTTAGGGTTCTGTGCCCAGGGTAACCAACGGGACCCTATTACTAAGACTCCACTGTCCGTTCGTCTGTCCGTCTGTTACCAGGCTGTATCTCATGAACCGTGATAGTTAGACAGTTAAAATTTTCACAGATGATGTATTTCTATTGCCGCTATAACAACAAATACCAGCCAAGTGCGAGTCGGACCCGCGCACTCCCATACAACAGACCTGATTTTTTACCGCTTTTACAAATAATGGTACGGCACCCTTCGTGCGCGAGTCCGACTCGCACTTGGCCGTTTTTTTTTCACGATTTCAGTGTTGTCTTCATAGTAAAAGTTGTTCATATGGACGAGTACTATCACCAGTTTCCGTTAACAAAATGACTTCAATTTCACGTTGTATGTGGTGTAATATAGACATATACTCTCAAGGTTCCCAAACTTTAGACCTCGGCTATATTATCTTGTGCTCATTTTAATGTGTTTATTCAATAACCATTATTATATCAATCTAAGTTAAAAGTCGAACGGTTCTAATATTAATTTTATTTTAGAATAGCTGTATCTATACGTAATCAGTTCATAACTATACTATAATGTTTACTGGTTTAGAATCATATAATTTGAATAAACTGATTTAACCTCAATAAAACAATCTTATATTTCATATCGATTATTTATTTAAAAAAATTCTACAAACACTACGAACTAAATATTCTAGTTTAAAATAAGTCTTCTAAAATTATTCATGTCAACTAAACACATCATCATTAGTTTAAATAAGACAGTGTCATAAAATCTTACAATATAACAATAATAGGAACTTTAAACTTTAAACTTTAAATATGACGTGCGTGCGTCCTGTCGTTGGTGAACTAAAATGTATAATGATTGTACTAAAATGTATGATATGTGCAGAATGTCCCTGTTAGGTGAAGATCTAATTCTAATAAGTACATATTTAATAGTAATAGGGTAATGATACATTGGCGAATGGATGTTTCGGATAAAAAAACACAAATAAACATGAACTTTAAATTTGATTTAAAAAATACTAAGTGTAAATGGACAGTGATATTTAAATGTAAACATACTCAAGTGATACTGAACAACTTTTCCCAAGAAACATACCCTCGCAAATCTTCAGGGAAGAAGATATTCAACTTTAAATTGAAGACTCTTCTCGCAGGAGGAACGTCTATTTTGGAACGCTGCGCGTAAACAGCTGTTTCACGGACGACACTGCCTCAAATACGACCGTATCTCCGTGCGTTAAGGTTCACGCATATTTATTTGAAATTCAAATATTTACCAAACTCACAGACGCATCATATAGTAGCAGACCTAATAGAGTCGACGCGTGGCAATTTTTGCTCAGTGAACTTCGGGCTCTTTTAAATATAAATATTGCTTGTTTCCAAACAAAATATATACTAGAGATTAGTTTAGGAATTAATAAATATGTTCCAAGCATAAACCAGCCAAAACAACCCATTTTTATACGTTTCTTCGTACCATGAAGCCTAAATGTAGCATTTTTTTTGTATGGAAAGTTGCCACGCTATGTAATCCTTATGTTTGGTCTGCTACTTAGTAATAATTAAATGTCTGTGACCTAACTAATGATTTGCGCCATGTTTCTTTGGAAAAGCTGTTCAAAGTTGTTTCCGTAAAAGCTGTCTTTTTACACAAGCCCTTAAAAACTTGCAAATCAAAAATAATTTGAATTATGTATTTATGTTTAGATACTGTAAGATGCAAATGAAATAAATTTAAGTAATCTTAGACGTAAACATAATACAGGCCACATTGCTGACGAAGAAAAAGTTAAATTAATTTTAGATCTGACCATTTAGATAAACAACAAATCAAGCGAAACAACAATTGGAAACGTATTAAAAATCCACTAATTTCCGATCCGGCTTGCGTCAGCGAAGGGTCCGTAGTCAAAACAGGCGGAATACTTGTGTAGTGTTACTGATAAACTAATGAACTTATCTCATTGTACTTTTAGTTCTCTTATAACTACATAGAAAGCTGCTTCAAAGATTCAGTTCACGAAACAAAACAAACTTTTATTTCAGTTCTGTGAGGAGCAAGCAACGTCTGCAGACATTTTTACCGCGTTAATGACTTTTCCGTTAGCTGTCGTTGTCGTTTTCATTATCTTCGGAAGGTTCCCGGCATCGGTAGACGAAGGCTGACACGCTCATGTCATCTTCGTTTTTGACACACTCAGTACCCGGGCCGCAAATACAACTGTAAACATAAATTATACTTGCTTATAGTTAAAACGAATCAGTAAGTTGAAGTGGCAGTGGGCAGGCCACATCTGTCGCCGACGTGATGGCCGTTGGGGCCGAAAGGCGTTACAATAGAGAGCACGGACAGCAAAGCGTAGCGTAGGCCGACCTTGTATCCGCTGAACCGACGATCTTGCGGTTGGCAGCTGGATGAGGAGGACGAAGGACCGTCAAGACAAGAATGTCGTAATATTCGAAAGGCCTATGTCCAGCAATAGGCGATGACAGACTGATGGATGTATGGATAGTTAAAACTGTAAAATTTACATTATGCATCACATCAAGTAGTGGTTAATGTCATTAACGAAACTCAAATCTGTTTTCATTTTGCTGTACTGGGTTTCAATTTCAAAAGAAAGTTTATTGTGCTGCTATTGAAGCCTGGTAATCATTTTCGATCAGTGAATCTGAATTGTTCAGTTTATACTCACTATGAGTTCGTGAAGTTGAAATCGATAATCTTAGAGGAAGTCTTGTAAACAGCCCACGCGCAGGGTGTCTGGCGCGCGCAGATCTGCTTTGCTTTTTCTGTGCTGGATGATGCAGGGACCGGCGTCTGCAACAAAATAATAAAAACATTAATATCTCATATAACCAAATGTTGGTGTATCTATTGTAATGTGAACGTGTATTAAAATTAGATAACTTATATAAACATAAAAAGCATTTTCCAACAAGCAAATGGCACCCTAAAAGTTAAAACTGACATTCAGGAGAGAAAAGGTCATTAATTTACATGAAAATAAAGAGATTTAATAAAGGGATATTCCAAGACAAACGCTGTGACTGCAAGGAATAATGAGTGTTTTTTAAAATTAAAGTATAAGGGTAAGGTTCAGTAATAAGATGATAATCATGTCCAAATTTCGGGTTTATACCTCATTCTGTCTAAGAGCTAGAGAATTACGGACAAGGAGCAGAGTAAAATTATTTCATGAAATACACAGAAAAAAATAATTAATTTTTTATATATGCATTTTGACTATAATAATCTAGGGTTTTGTTTTTGGAAAACATGTTTGGAGAAATCCTTAATAGAAATAATTATTGAAATGAGATGAGGTCTTCAAACCACAGAACAATTCTCTGTTCTGTGCTTCAAACATACGTTTTCACCTCGTTTGACAAATATGAATTATATACAGAGCATATTTAATTAGATGGCTTTAACAGCATTTATCTAAATGTTTAATTAAATTTAGGGTTTTGGAAATTTTTAAACCTATTTTGGCTATTTTTGTGAAAATAAAATAAAGGTTTTTGCTTTTTCACCCTGAATGCGCCCCCACTTGCAAAGCACATTTTTTCGCTTGAAAATCATAATTTGTTACAAAAATAAAATCTACATATTTAGGTTCTTAATAGGGTTTTACGCTTTGGATATGGAACTCTGAAAAGCGTGAAAAGGTACTAAGCAAATTCGAATATCCATAATAATTAATAAGAGACTGAAGTCAACAATAAAAAGTATTTAACTAGAACAGTTACATTAAACGTCGAAAATTTTAGTTGAATAATAAAACACAAAATGTCAAAATTATAAAAAGTCAAACATAAGTAACAAAAATAAAATATATACCTAAATTGTGTTCGAAATAACAAAATTTGAAAAACAATTACTGGTTATTAGCTAGGAATGTAATCCAATTAACAGTTTCAATTCTGAGTAAGGGCTCATATTTGGCACAGTTTTTCGGTGGGTTGTCTCGAGTGGATTTAGCCCGGGTCACTTTCGGGGTGGCGGGGCCAGGGGGCGGAAGTTCGATTCCGCCGCGCTATATCTTACTGTAGGTACGGTCTGTTGACCCAGTGAGGTATCCACCAAATCCACCCTTCGATCTATGTCGTTGATTATTAAATTAATAACAATGATTTATTAATTTATATACTTTTTATTTACTCGTAGCTGTGATCGACTCAGGTACACATACCTGAATAATTAAAATAATATTCATATTAATTATTAATTAAGTAACAACATATAACAATGCGGGGGATACCTCAAAAAATTCAACTGTACTAGGGCAGGTGTGGTATAATTTTCGGATAAGTATCTGAGAAAAAAACTAATTCACTTCAGAAACAAAAATATTAATATTTCCTCGCAAAAAATTAAAATATTCCAAATCTGTAAAACTTTGGCAATTTTTTTTTAAAGAACTTTTTCTTGTTAAACATAAAAGATGTCAGTAAGATACGAAAAATATCTTCTTAAAGCCACAGTTATCTGTATTACAGACATATAATTTTCATTGGAATGCCGTGGCAAAAACCGAGTGAACATTATATTATATTCACCGCGGGGCAGAGTGCCGTAATAGACCGCGGTTCTTACTTTTACCAAAACGAATTCTGCAAAGTAGCCGTCAATACTGTCAACCTTAATCTTATCATATCGCATAAAAGAATTAATGAATTATACAAGAAATTATTTTACCTCCATAATTATACAAATACATATTACATTACACAGTTTTTAACCGGGTAAATATCTATTTTGGGTTTTAATTTGGGTAAATTCCCATCAGGAAAATTTCCGCAACTCGTCTCTATTCACAACACAGTAAGCGCGGGCGCGGGTGCAAACAGCTTTTTTGCGGTAGCTATTACCGTTCCCGCTAGATCACTGCGAAAATATGTTATACGATCTCATATTAAGGCGCAATATGTCCATCGCACAACGAAAGAGATAAACATATCTGAAAAAGTGCGTGGTCGCGTAGTACGGTGGATCAAGAAAAGGTTGGATATTGCTGTTTTTTTTGTGAATAATATTACATGAATTTTAGAGCGTTTTAAAAAGAACAACTGTTATTTTAACTTTATTAGTTTGGACGGACTACTGTTTTGAACTGAAAAAAACAGCCTTCACTTTGCATTTTTTTTCGATGCAGCGAATTTTTTCACGTTTCGGGCATTGTTATCGTCTCGGAAAAGGCCTCTATAACATGTATTTTTTTAGAACGCCATCGATTGTAGCATGTGAGCTCTAATTTAAAATATCATTTTTTCCTACCTATGTCGTCTTAACCAGAATTAGTTTGGTTTTGTCGCGCCACGAATCCCCGCGCTTTTATTATGGAGAAAAGATAGGGTGAGATGATCTCGCTGCCAGATTGTTGAAATAATTTAGATATACTCGTAAGTACGCACCTAATCTATATCTATGTCCATCCATCCATCAGCCTGGTTCGTCCACTGCTGGACATAGGTCTTTCCAGGATTTCGCTCTTGGCAGTCCTCCTGGAAGAAATGCCCATACTCACACATGCTGGGCAGGTGGGTTGATGAGCGCGGTGCCGAAACCCTTGCACCAGTGACGCCGCTGCCTGTCACCAGTCTGTTTTATATAAGGCCCGGCAATTGGGGATGGATATACCGCCATCCATCGGTCCCAGGCAATGGTGGGCCGCCTGGTTTTGCCTGAGAGCTGTTCTCTTACTATTCTATATACTAATAACAAAATAGTTAAAAAGTCGTGTCTGTACATTGAATATTTTCGTGAAATATTAAATGAAATGGGTTATTGGTATTGTACTGAGGTAAAACAACATTTTTTTGAATTTTTGACTGTCTGTCTGTATGTTCTGTTTTAACTCGAGAACCACTCAACGGATTTGGATGCGATTTTTTTATCACCGTAATGACTCTGGTCAACACATAGGCTATAAGGGGTGTTTATTAAATCACGCCTAAGCCGAAAACGGGGCAAAGTCTGAATAAATGCGGGCGGAGCCGCGGGAAAAGGCTAGTTAACCATAACTTACTACAAAATGGTAAGGATTTATCAATAAAATAACATGTTTACCTCACGTCCCTAAACGCAAACTTAAATACGTAATGACATATGTAATGGTACGTGCGATGTGTTTTATTAGGTAAAAATAAACAGTAAAGTTATCATTAAAATGATTATTTTACTGTATACTCCCATACATATAAGGTTGACTGTAAGAAATGCCTTGTAGGAATAAGGTCGCCCTTGCCTTCTGTCTGTTCTTTGTATGTTTGTGAATCTTGTTTTGGGTGCAATAAGTGTTTATTAATTAATTCTACCCACAATGCACAATCGCGTGATTACAAAAGCCTGTTGATTTCGGCGAGGTACTTGCGCGAGTCGGTAATCTCACACATCCCCCTTTCTGGGGCGTGGGTATTCAGCGTCGGGGCGGGTGCCCCCTTGCTGAGGCGTCTTCCGATGCCCATCACTATCGAGTTGTCTTGTCCGGTGGTGTTTGCGGCTCGGCGAGGTACTTGGCCTAGTCGCTCGGGCTTTTAAAGTAGACACCCTCACTTTAATCCCCAGAGCGTTTCGGCCAGTCAAGGGGCCAAAACCAGGGGTTTACTTCCAGGTAGGTCCCATTTTAGTTAGGTCGTGATCTGATGGTCTTCAGAGATAGGCAGTGGAACTCTTCAATGGATGACAGCATATCACTTGATATTGCGGCAAACGTTTTATACCAGGATGCTCATTGCAGGATGTTACTTGAAAA
Source organism: Ypsolopha scabrella (assembly GCA_910592155.1). Lineage (NCBI taxonomy): Eukaryota > Metazoa > Arthropoda > Insecta > Lepidoptera > Ypsolophidae > Ypsolopha > Ypsolopha scabrella. Next base: position 17,725,463 of record OU342975.1, on the reverse strand, counting down.
TTGACATAATCCACCTGACCTTCGATCCTGGCCTCATCACCATAGAACTCCTGAACGAATGACAGCACATAACTCCAAATCGCTTTGTGTTAGTGTGCTCATTGTAGGATATTACTTGAAAATTGTCATTATGCCGCGGGACTTTTGAATTTGACACTCCTCAAATGAGGCAATCAGAGTGCTCACTGTAGTCTACCCATTTTTCACAATTTAACCCGTCAACACTAAAAAGCATAAAATAATTAAATTTTAATGAATGGCTGCATAATATTTGAAGTCGGTTACTATTTTTTTGTTAAAAGTTTATTTATTGCATTGTGAATATATATTAACTTTTGAGACTGATATTACTCTTATATAAAATAAATAGAAACCTAGGTAAAAAATCCATTTTCAAGACGAAGCGGACGAATCGAGACGCAAAAAGAGGACGGATTTTCACATAATGAATATATTTTTTGAAAAGGGACGAATTTGTATCAAATATAAATATCTACTTTTAAGGATAAATTTATGCGGTACGAATTCCAAGGGGACGAATGTACCCCGACCCAAAAATTTGCACTTTAAAGCTTAATATTTCGCCTGCCGATCCCTAAATCGAAAAATAGTTTTCACACACCCACAATGTATTTGAACTACCTATCTAACGATACTCCACACTATGGGCTAGATGAGAAAAATAATTCATCCCCAATTTACGTGTATGGGAGGCTAAGAGGTACACTAAAAATTTAATTATGTATACTCTTGCCAACTTACAGCTTTCTAGTCCTAATAGTCTCTGAGCTAAGTCGCGGACAGACAGACGGACGGGCGGACGCACGGACGGACAGATGGACATGGCGAAACTATAAAGGGTTCCTTGTCGGACTATGGAACCCTAAAAACTGTGTTCCCTTCTCAGCGGGAGCCGAATTGCCAGGCGCTACCATTTTAGCGGCTTGTTTTGTGTCGCCATGACGATGTTGCTACGACCTCTATTTATATTGTTGTTATTTATTTTTAGGATTCCGTACCCAGATTGTGTGGTGGCACGGAACCCTTTGTGCGCAAGTCCGACTCGCACTTGGCTGAATTATTAACCTAATTTCATACGTTTTATTTTTAATATCATTTCTTGATAACCTTTATTCTCTCAACGGAGCAATTGCTTTAATGATCCCTTGTTCTACACTCCTAAATAAAAAATTAATTTAATTTGAATAAAAATTACAAACTTTACCTACAAAATTGAAACATAACTGCAAAATAAAGTTGCTCAAGTAAGCTACGGAACATTAATTTAGTGGCAAACAAAACTGAATATTTCGCAGGGAAACTAAATAAGTCCGAATTTTTTTACAAATAGTCGGTACTTATTTACTAATCAAATGCTAGTGCAAGAAAACCATTTTTTGGCCCCTTTTTTGGCCGGTTATTTGGGTAATTATTAGGTTTTCCTAGCTAGAGGAACCGGTGTTCAGTTGGTTTTTGATTGATTGCTTATAAACAATTATAGTTTTGAGATGAAGCCCGTAATAGTCTAAAACTGAAAACCTTTCCGCCCGTAATGACTTTAATTTGAAGATATACCTACTAGCTTTTGCCCGTGGCTCCGCCCAAGTGTTATTCGGTTTAACAACATGCTTTTTTTCGGGATAAAAAGTATCCTATGTGTTAAGATAGGGTATAAACGATATCTATTCTAAATTTCATCCAAATCCATCTAGCCCTTTCAGCGTGAAAGAGTAACAAACATACACACACAAACTTTCGCATTTAAGCCTGATATTAGTGTGATGTGATAATGTGATATACAACGAAACCCACAGCCAGGGTAAGAAAAAAAATCTGCTCCGTTTTCACGCGGACCTCCCCTAACCCCCCGTTCTACTTCAATATCGGTTTTGGGTTTAGATTCTAAACAAAATATAAAAATTTTAAGGTCTTTAATTCTCCTGTCCACGAGCTAGAGACGCGTGGCATCGGCCGGACAGACACACGGGCAGACAGCAGAGTCATAGTGTAATTTTAAACAATAGCTCCTTTTTGCCCTTTGTACGGAGCCCTTTAACGATATTGTAGTGTACACGTGGCTCAACGAGAGTTGACACGAAAACAGTGCTCACATAGGCTGAGATTCAGAGTGCATTTTGAGTCATAACTCAAGAGGAACTCAATCTTACAAACGTCAAAAAGCGACGTGATCTCATACTAGAGTGACGTTTGTAAGACTGAGTTCCTCTTGAGTTAGGACTCAAAATGCACTCTGAATCTCAGCCATAGACACATTTACTGATTTGGGCTGCTCAGAGCAATCACTAGTCAACAAGTTTTAGGCACAGAAACGATATTTTAAAATTCTTGCAGAAAACTGTGTGAATCCAAATCTGAACTCGGATTTTTTCTATCAAGTCTCAGTTTTTGTGAAATCAACTTTAAGTATTGAAAATTTACGTTTCCTTAATGCTTCTGAACAATTTTTTTACTTATTACAAATGCATTATATACATTTATTTTTCATCATTACACGTCCTTAATTAATACTTATCACGGTGAAAAGAACAGAATTCGCGAACGAACCTTATTTTTCAAAATAAATAATATTTTGTGAGAGCTTGTTCTTTCCATACATTTCATACCAAGTTGTTACTATGAAAAATTTGGCGTGATTGTTTTGAGACATTAAATCAAAAACTCGGCTTGATTACGTGTTTTTTTTTTAATATTATTAAAAAGAACAACTGAGAAGAAGTATTCTTGAAAATTAGAGCCCAAAAACTATTTGTGCTAAGCGTAAAGCGCCACCAGAAGTAAAAAAAAAAACACGCGATTTTTCAAAATTCAGTCTGTCTTAGACAAATATTACGACGTGATAGAGAAAATCTGAGTGCGTCTTCGTATTCAGCACACAAATTTCGAAAATAATTTCAATAAATCGTTTGTGTGACTGAAAATTTCTACAATTTTATTGACCATTGCTTTGAGTTAGGCTGACTCTTTTTTATTGACGAATTTAAAATAGAAGGAGGTTCTGATTTCTGTGCTGGAAGTGTTCGCCTCATCTTAGAATACTCTTAATTTAATTCATGAATAAATATATGTTTTACTCTTTTTGAGTCTTACTATTTTTTTGGACAGCTATTACTATATTATTTAAAAATTAAAATATACTTGTAAGTAGGTACTGGATTTATTTCGGCCCACGGTATGGGACCGTCATCAGTCGAATTTAATTCAATTGTGACCCATTATGTCTGTGGTTTTTGCCCCAACTCTTGTTGAGCGACCCATAATAAGGGCACTTACTGAATGGGGCCCTGTTCAATATGTAATTCAATTACGTGTAAAGAACATCACCACGAACTATTAGAGAATCTAGAATAATAAGTAGGATAAGAGAACATTTTAGTCAATGTTCCTTTACAAAAAAATATTTGAAAATCCCTTATTTCTGCGAGTGACACAAGGTCTGACCTGACCGTGCAATACGTAATAGAAGTCATAGTATAATAGACCTTGAGCGTATCCGCAATCGGCGTGTGGCTGTCTGTGGATCAGACATTGAATGAACGAAATTGAGCCGATGAATGAATGATGGAATTAATACCGATTATGGCGTGGCGCTAACACACGTAAACAGGAAACGCTCTGTTATAAACTAGCGGATACTGTCAAAATACTCGTATATGGGTAGGTCTTTGACCGCCTTATTTCTTCATGAAACGTATCGTTTCTATTCCGTACTATTATCGTGGGTGTGACTCATTCATCAAGAGCTTCACAACCACAGACGATACGCAACGCCAGCGGCCCACAAAAACAAAATACGAGAGACGCGAACATAAAATATGTTTCGGAAAAACGTCCAGCAGCGCAGTAAATTAAGACACTCATAGTACATTGGTTTCGTATTTATAACGAAAATTAATCTTAAAACGTAGGTGTTTAAAATAAACTCGTATCCAAAATCTCGGAATATAGGATACCGTTAAAGCTTTGTTTCACAAATACAGGGCCAAAGATATTTAACGAACTTACTAAATATATTAAAAACTGTGTTAATTTTAAAGTGTTATCTAGGAAACTTGATAATTTTTATTGAAACGACCTTTTTATCATTTAAATTAATAGTTTAACTGGCATCATAACTATTATTTTGACTTGTTATATGCTAATGAACTCTTTATTAAATTTATAACATGATTTCTCACTTTATTTTTTTATTGTTATGCAATCTAGCATTGTTATTAATCATAGTCGAAATCTTAAATAATACCAAGCTGCAAATGTTTTTTTAAATGTTTTTATCTCTCATATTTAATTTATTATTAGTAGTGAGTTAAAATAAATTATCTATAATTTTTAGCATGCATACAATATATGCCTTTGTATTGGCTATCTAAATAAACGATTCTGAAATGCTAAACTATTTCGCAGGCAATATTTCAACGTACCCCTTTTCTAAAATCCTAATACGACCCTGCCTTTTTAATCATACAATTACCGTTACAATTCTTTATTTATGCAAGTACAAAATATAAATAAGATAAACAAAGTTAATCTCGCCTTGCCCAAGCTGAGTTGTAGTTCTCACAGAGATATTCTTCCATGAGCCGTAATGAGGTCCTTATTGGATTTATCTAATTCAATATTTATCGCTGTCGCTTTAGAAATGATGTGTGGAGTGATTTCTTGCCAATCACGAAACCTTTGAGAGCGATAAATGTCGAAGTTAGATAATGGGCCCCAGGGTACCCTTTTAGAAGTTTCGTTTTTGGATATAAATAACCTTTAACTACTTACTACTTATTACATAATATTTAAATTTATCAACTAATTATTGTGTAATCATATTTATTTGCGACTAGAAAAGGTTTAACGCATATCATTGTTATTTACTTGAAAAAACAGGTAGATGCATACAGAATTCTGCCTAATACTTCAAAGTACAATAGTTACAGTTTAAACTAGATTTAACGAATCGAAGACAAAATCACGACATATATATTTTAAAAAATATCACTTTTCTAAAGCTCAGATATTAAAAAGCAGCAGGGAAAGTTCAATCACTACATCTGCAACATCATAAAAACTAATTTAAATTCATTCGGACACAGCACAATGCGTTTTCAGAAAAACTCACCCTTTCCCGGGGAACCATCGCCGCGGCGAGGGCACACGCCGCCAGGAGCACCAATAAACTCTTCATCTTCAAGTTCAAGTAAACAGAACACAACTCAAGTGCAACAAGATTATTGCAGACCGTTGCAAAACGTACGCTTTATCGCGGTGTGTGCTCGAATGCGCGAGGCCGGCCGGCGCGCTCCTATATGTAGACTCATTATGGGGCCCCGAGCTGAGCCACAGCCCGCGCCTCACTCCCTCCCTAATCTATAAGATTTTCCAAACAAAAATCTACGCCTCTACAGTGTACTGAGTAAATTTATCACTTGTTTTTGTGATTATAATGTCGTGAATGGACGCTTGTTTGTAAGGGCAGCGATACGATAACCGAGGATGTGACGACGTTGGATAAAAACATGTGGCATCACATAACATTTATGTTATTCTAACGATCGATGTCCTCTTTCAAGTTAACCGCTCTGTTTACAACCAATTCGACTTTGAAGTTTTCCACACTAACGACGGTTTTTTTTAGCGTGAACGTTGATGTAATATAGATTTTACAAAATAAATTGTTATGATATAAGATATCGCTTAAAAAATATACCTACCATAACCAAAAGAATATTTTTTTAAAGACAAAGTATGCACCTATGTTATATATATAATTATATTTCATGTCTACTTCTAATGCCCTACCTACACAACATAGTTCATCAATAGTAAATGACAAAACGCGGTGCTGTATTCAGTTGCAAATAGGTACACAATGCATATAGAACGTAATCAACCGTTTACCTAAGCGAGTGAAGGGCGAAGGGGAGTTCAGTGTACTTACTTACACCGTATCGGAAAACAAATATCAAAAAGATTTCTAAAATTTTGTATTTTTTTATAATTACTAATATTGGTATAAAAGCGTACAAAGTTCCTTAGTGGCCCAAAAAAATCTGTGAAAAGTTAGTTACTTGTCAAGCGAAATTTGTTTTTTTTTTACATTCATCATGATTATTGTCAGCCTCAGCCTCAATAACATCAGTCCACTGCTGAACATAAGGCTCTCCTGGATGCAAGTCTTTCCAAAGTACCTACGTTGGCATAGACTTGGCCTCGATAACTTTCAGTTTGATATGACCAGCCCTCAGCCACTTTAATCTGCTAATTTTCGATGCTATGTCATTCACTCTAATTCTTTATTTAACAACTTCTACTTCTACTTTATTCATCAAATTAATACCGAGTATAGCTCCATAAACCATGATAAATTTACAGACTAGTCCTACCGTTACTTTCCACATTTTGGCGCTACACATCAATACCAGCAAGTTGTACTGATAAAGACCCACAAAGACCCTTGACGGACGCTACCCAGCTCAACTAAATTCTTCTATTTGCCTCATCCCCAAAGTTGTCTTTTCCCAATTGGATAGTCTGTTCTAAGATATAACGTTGAACAACTTCAAGAACTACTCCTCCAACGATTACCGATCACGATACGATACGTTCTTTTGACATAACTCAGCATACGCCCTCGATCGTTTCTGTATGAAACGGACAATATGGTCCTACTCCTCAATACCAACTGTGAAGCGAGCCCTTTGACGGCTGTGGTAATTTTTCCATACATTTCCTGAACTTAAACGTTAGCATGCGAAGACGTGGGGGCATATACAATATCTCATCAACTTCAGGTATGTTCGGGACATGGACAGACTGTTGACCTCCACCATGATGATGATGAGATACTGATGATGATGATGATGATGAGGGCCTTGTTGACAAGGAACCGACCTCGTCCTGGGATGGGTTGTCACTCCTCGAAAGAAGAGAGGTGTACAAACTGCAGACCTCCGATAACCCGAGTATGTCCTACTTAACCTTAGTCAGCTGATCTTTGAGTTCCTTTTCACATTAGTCCTTAGTGTTCTTCCGTTATATACTCGTAGATATGCTGCAAGTAAAAGTCGTTGGTAATGGTAGCGATCTGTAACTTGAGATTTCTTTGCACCCCCTCCCCTACCATTACCATGCTACCGTAGACGGGAATAGTAGTCCTGTCGGTAACTGAGACTACTGAGACCTGTTCAGGGCAATTTTTCACCGAAGATGCTACTGCTCGTGGGCAGTCCGTGGCACACAGTCTAGCTGAATCGGAGCTATACCATCAACAGTCGGTCGCTAGATACTGGTCTGCCTCTTCTTTTTTACGCCAATATTTACGATTCAAAAACCGTTTCAATAGCTTTCCTTAACTATTTTGGTAGACATATTTTTACGTCACTTCCTGATAATATAAAAATGCTTAAAAAATCTGTCCAAATGCACGAAATAAGTCATAGAAATTACATGCCTAAACATATCTTTTTATTCTAAAAAGCAGAGAAAAATTGCACATTGAAGTTGAAAAACGACTGAATTGGAGACTGCACCATGAGCAGTTGAGGTGGACATTCAGGGAGACTAGGTGTTAATCTGAGGATTATCTAAACAACTATAGTAAAATCAGTTGCCAAAACGAGTGCCTGTCGTCGAAAATATTCATACATATCCGCTTATCTAACAGTGGCGAAGCCAATGGGAATCATAATTATAATACATTATGATTCCCATCGGCTTGTTTAGGAAATGGCATCCATACTACATTTCTTTATTCCGTACTCTTCGCTTTGTCAAACATTTCCATAAATCTCAATACGACAAATGTACTTTGCTGACAGAGAGTTGCGACTCCAAAAAAAAAATGTTTTCCTTGGTTGCTTTTCAGAGGAAGGCGATTTTTTTTATCCGGCATTCCTTTTTAAAATGTTACCCTTCGCTTGAAATGACGTCACAATTCGTAAATAGTTAAATATATATTGAAGGTTCTTTTGAAAGTTTAACTGTTTTTGATGAATAGCAACCATAGTTGAGTTGGCAACCGATTCAAAGATACGTAATAGGCCCTCTGGACTGCAATCTATATTTTTTGCGATAATGAGAACAAGGGGATTGTGTCTTTCCCTCTGACACCAGTTATTATATTACTATGTTAAGCAATAGGAGCCTTAAAAACAACGACTAATAAAAACTTTTTAATTTGAATTAGAAAAACTAGTAAGTATCTAACTGATTCAAGAAAACAGTCTTTAGAGGTTTTCAATTAATTTAGTTCTGCGAAAATATTTCGGTCACATTGTCCCAAGTTCGCAACCCGACTTTACACAAAGTCAGCAGAGTAATAAAATGAAATAATTTGGCCAAGTGCGAGTCGGACTCGCGCACAATGGATTCCATAACACCACGCAATACGTTTACGGAACCCTAAATATATTGTGGTAAATAACAACAATATAGATGCAAAAGCAACACCAAGACGACAAAAATAAAGCGCTAAAATGGTAGCGCCTGAATAACAATTCGGTGCCTTCTTCGTACGGAACCCTATTTTTATTATTTGTTATTTTACAGATTAAATAGTAATCTGACCAAATTTTAAACTTACAAAGCAAATAACGTTAAAATGCTACGTTTTCGGGTTTTTCGTAAGGGGTTTAAATGTTTTGAATTGGTTACTGGAGACTCGGTTAGTGATCAAGAACTAGGTTCAGTAATCCTTTTGACCAATTTCTAAAAATATTTTTTTTGCTCCTTTCCTGGTTGGACTAGTTCAAGTACAATTCTTGGTGCAGGCACTATAGGGCAAAAAATATTTTATTTTAGTATTTCACCTGGAGGGTCAATAAACCTTGTTCCTAATGACTAACCGAATGAATTTGGTCGGTTGATTTAATTTCACCTAGTATTTATAACACTTTTTGCTGATTTACATAAACTACTCGTATATGTGAAACTGACAGAAGAAACAATCAAACACGTCGTACAAAGGCGGCACTATTGTAATATCTTCCAGGCAGCCTTTAGAAGCATACAGAAATAGTGTTAGCGGTACAAACCTTAATTCAGTAAATAGCTGCAAATGGTGTTAAACTAATGAAAATCGGAACGATAGGTCTTTAAGCCATATGAATGAATTTGACCCGTAGCACGAAAAATTATTATGACGTCATCTCTTTTTGTCTGGGAAAAAAAATTTTTTGGTCTGAAACCTATCGTGTTTGGTATCAAGGGCTTTCTGAGCCCGTTCTAAAAGTATATCACATCATTACATTTCATTCACCTGTTTTAAATTAAAATGAAAATCATTTTCAAAACATACCAAGTTTTGGGCTCCTTTAGATACCATACGGTTATATATTCTTTTGTAAAATATGCCTCAAATGATACGTAAATATCCTCATATTGAACCTCAAGAAAGCAATTTTGAAAATATTTACATTTCGTATTTATTTTTATTTTTCATTATTACAAATAATATACGCATTACTGGTTGAAGTGCGTTTCGACTTTTAGTCTATATATTTAATGTTAATTGAACATGAGTAGCGGCAGAGACTCTTCATCAACTCCTCCTAAAAAATCTAAAAAGGGAGGAAGGACTGCAAAAAACACAGATGACACGGTTCTTAAACATCTTTCTCTTTCAAAATTTACATAAATTTTAAAACTAAATATTTTAAACAATTTCCTTTATAAATAAAAACAGCATGTTTATTACATAAGTCTCGTACAATTTTGAAGTTTAACGAACTGTCACACAAAATGAATAAAAAGCATAATAAAAAATAATAAAAAATACTAAAATACTAAATACTTTCAAAAATGCTTTCTTGAGGTTCGATATGAGGATATTTACGTATCGTTTGAGGCATATTTTTCAAAAGAATATTAACCGTATCGTATCTGGAGGAGCCCAAACTTGGTATGTTTTGAATATGACTTTAATTTTAATTTAAAATAAGTGAATGAAATGTAATGATGTGATATATTTTTAGAATGGACTCAGAAAGCCCTTTCATTTGATACCAGACATGATAGATTTAAGAACAAAAAATATTTTTCCATACAAAAAAAGATGACGTCATAATAACGTAAAAAATAACACCTCTTTTTTTTTCGTGTTACGTGTCAAATTGATTCAAATGGCCTAAAGATACCGCTAGCACTAAAAGATACAAACAACATAGCGACACCGATGATTATTAGGTACCAACATGATGGCTAGTGAGTGGGCCCTATTGCCGTACTTTGGGCACAATACGCTTTTTAGGGCATGCAACTTTCCTCACGATGTTTTCCTTCACCGTCCAGCAAGTGGTAAGTTTAAGGTAAGAACACAAATACTGTACACATAAATTCCGAATAATCTATCAAGTGAAATGTGTCCAATCAGGTAACCGACCTGACAACAGAAAGACAAAGGTCTGAAAAACCACGTGTCAAAGTTTTACATTGATTAGATAAGTAGTTGACTTAGCATATTAAAACAAAAACTGTTGAAAGACCAAAGGGTACGGTTTATTTTTATTTTTAACTTATTCTATGATATTGTCAATGGGCAGCAGAGTGTGAAAGGGCAGATTTTTCTCTTGCGCACGTAGAATATCTTAAATTTCAAACTGAAGGAGACTACATAGCAATCTTTACCCAATAAATCTGTGGCCAAAAAAAATCGAAGAGGAATCGATTTTATTAAGTTTGTTCTAGATTAACTCATGGGATAGTTCGCAACAATCTTATTTTTAAGCATATTTTATTTTGATGCGCTTTATCGAATACAGAGATAACGGCCCTACTTTAAACTTGATGACGTATTTTTTTATCAGAAAAAGTGCGATGTTTTGGTTGACTGTATGAAACGCTCCAACTTGTGGCAAGCCAATCTTGTTATTTTTTGACGTAAAATTTTCTTATTGCCCAATACGCAATATACATGTGAAACTGGCCCGACCCACTTAAAATATAACAATGATATGTAGATCGTTTGTTGACAGGGTCTACAGCTTCAACCGTATTAAGTTTACAAAATACGTGTGACTGCAGCTTCTATCACGACACATAAAAAAAAAAAAACCAAAACCCCATATAATAGGGAGTGCCTCCGCTGCCGGCGCCGGCACACAAAAATAACGCCGTTGCGTTGGGAACAGGCAGTAGATTACTGCCGGCAGCCCAGATCAAAAACATCGGCGGCTTAATTTCTTACGCGCAAAGGACGTTAAATTTCAAAGTGTGAAATTTAAAAAATCGTTGAAATCGGCGACTTGGAAATACGAATTTGAGTTACTGTCAAAACAAGGGACGTCGTCGTCGCCTCGCTCCGCTTCGCTCCGCTTCGCTCCGCTTCGCTCGGCTCCTTATTTTATTTTGCATGTCAACCTAACATGCTCCTCCTCGCTTTGCTCGTCGTCGCACCTATTTTTTTTTCTTTCGGTGAAAGTTTTTTTTTCTATGACTTTAAAGACCCAAAATTACTTCCTATCTTATCCTTCCTAGCCCTATACTTAATATGCTAATACCATTTCCCGCTTCTTCTCCTAAAGTCAGTGCCGGCAGCCAATTCAGCAACCGGCGCTGGCAGCTAATTCAGCAACCGGCGCCGGCAGCCAATTAGGGACACGGCGCCGGCAGCTGAGGCACTTCCCTTATGGGAACCTCGTTTTAACCATAGCGCCATCTGAGTTGACTTGTTTAACAGCTTTTACCGAGGTTCATTGATCAGATGATAGACGGCAATAAGAGTAGCTTGTCAACCTTTTGCACTGAGGTTCATTCGTAAGATGATAGATGGCGTGATTGGGGGTCACCCGTAACCCTTATTGCGCGAGTCCGACTCGCACTTAGCCAAATTATTATTATTGTTTTATTGTAAACATCGTTTAATTGCCTTTGGTCCCAACTAGTCACACCGAAACCAGTCACAGTGTAACTCGTTGGGACAAAAATATTAAAATGTCCCAACCAGCCAGACCCGTAACCCGATGAGACAACTTTTTATTTTTCGTCCCAACGAGTCACGTCCCCAAAACAAGAGTGTAACTCGTTGGGATTAAAATCTGTTACACGTTACCAACTTTTTTCTTCCCAACGAGTAACACTGTTACCAAAAGTAAGTAGGAAATAAGATACCTATTTGTTCGACAGCGGAAGAGTAAAAATGATAATTTCGAAGACGGTTGGGGTCAACTTCCCACAGCCCAACCCAAGTGCAAAGTCGTTTATTTTACGTATATAAATATACCTATTTTAACGAGCGAGCGAAGCGAGCGGGTTCTCCGAGTCTACTAGAACAACCCAGCGTTTGTATGTATGTATGTATAGGTATAATGAAAACTATAAAAGAGACACACAAAATGGGAAACAGAGGCGCATAACACACACATTTCACCAGCTGTGTTTACTTTACGTAACAGTCCGAATAATATTGACTGATTTTATAGGAGTACACAAAAACTAATTCAACGCGGGTGAAACCGCGGGCAAAAGCTAGTACTTAGATAAACTAAACTCGGAAAATGACTTCTTAAGAGAAAGGGAACGAAACGAGCATGCATCTGTTAAGTGTGGGTACCCATAAGATTGTAACCCTGTCTCCCAAACTAAGTGGCCTTGTCCGCATGACAGCCAATGCTTCAACCGACAGAAACATTACAGAATTCTCTTTTCATTTCTGATTTCATTTCAAACTTCACGAAACATCGACAAAAAAATACAGACAAAAAATAGTACATTACGATACGAGAGCGATGAAACGTTTTCTGACGAGTGTGAGTTTGCGGCACGTATAATATTTTATAGCAAAAGTGCGGAAAATGCCGACTTTACGCAAGCGCGGCGTGCGTAAAGTGGTCATTTTACGCACGGTGTGCTATAAAAACATTTAAAGCCTTTCTACTTATTATGTGTAAGAAATTTGAACAGTCTATCTGTAGAAATAAAAATGTTATCGATTTTTGATCCGAAACAGACCTAATTTTTCAATGTGCGGTGGGGGGGGGGGGGGGGGGGGCGCAGGCGGCCAGATGTACAGTCAGCAAGGTTCCCGCCTGACCACATTAAGGGCCAGTTTAGTGTGCAGTGGCTCGCGACTACTTCCGCTAGGTCCCACCCTGCTTAGTGTTTGTCTACCAATAGTCTGACTAAAGTGACCGATGGACTCTGTTGGACCCAAAAACGCTATTAAAAGTGTCTCTCATAAACTCGCAATGGTAAATAAAATAAAAGGCAGGGCTAGCTGAGATCGCCACATGCAAGCAATAAGGTTTTGAAACTTGATAGGCGGGAGCTTTGGTGATGGTACATGGCTCGGGACCTCACTGAACCTAAATACACCACTTCAGAGACTAATGAACCTATTGATAAAAAACTCGGTATTAAAAAAAATTTAATTAAAACACATTCCACGAACTTAAAAACACCCACTCATATTTACCTATGTATATACTTTGAGTTTAGCGACTGTGTAAAATGTTTTGTATTATAAACTCTGGTTCCTCTCGTAAACCGAGTCGCTGGCGACTATTAATGACTAATCTCATGGTAGGTTTACAAATCAGTCTCTTAAAAACCCTTGTTTTATCTTTTTAACCAGAAATATCGACTATCTTTTAACCGTCGGGATTTCCGACCACTTTAAAGGTTTCCGTTTTCTGTCGGAACTCTAAACGTCCTATCAATTAACGATAAGAATTATTATACTATGACGTGATGAAGCATATAGTACCTACTCGTAGTAGGGTAGACGTGACGGGAAGTTAGCCCGGCGCCCGCGCCGCCCCGCCCTTCCCTACCGCCGCCGCCGTGCCATGCCGCCCTACGCATGACGATTGTGAGTGACGGGTTGCATCATCATCCATGTTCCATACAACGCTATACCAGAGAATATATAGTATTACTCCGTGGCTATACTATCTCACTTTCTTGTTAGAACAGAGAGTTAAGGTTTAGCTGCCAACATTTTAATTGACATGGTCTGGGCGCGCAGTTTACTCACAATTAAAATTAGCACTTCTTTCCTTTGCTGAAATAAATTGATGTTAGGTGTTGTACAAAGTATGCTGACTCTTTATAAGGCAGAGGAAATGAGTACTTTTATGTATGTTATGTACAATAAAATTGTTGTTTACGAAAAGCGGAGATGAAAAAAAAAGGTATTACATTCGATTTTATTTTTAATAATTTTTGGGATTAGTGATTTATTTTTTATAGCCGTAATTATAAACTATTAAACTGTGACAATGTTAACAGGCTATACTTTTTATTTTAAAATGTTACTTACTTTTTTGGTGTATGATATTTATCATATCGGGCCTACCATGAATTTAGGCCTCGATACTCGCTAGCGACTGCGTAAAATAAGTATTTATTTTATGAGAAATTGTACAGCGCTCCTACGAAGAGAACATAAAAACCGGCCAAGTGCGAGTCGGACTTGCGCACGAAGGGTTCCGTACCATTATCTATAAAAACGGAAAAAAATCATGTCTGTTGTATGGGAGTGCGTGGGTCCGACTCGTACTTGGCCGGTTTTAGTATTTGTTGTGACAGCGGCAACAGAAATACATCATCTGTGAAAATTTCAACTGTCTATCTATCACGGTTCATGAGATCCAGCTTGGTGACAGACGGATAGCGGAGTATTAGTAATAGGGTCCCGTTGGTTACCCTTTGGGTACGGAACCGTGAAAATCCGTGGAGAAGAATCAGACTTTATATTTTACGCAGTCTCATAGCTAGGCCTACAGAGCCCAAGATGATGATGATGATGCCCGTTTGCTTGTTTTTTGTAACACGAAGTGAACTGACGATTTCCCCGGATAAAAAGTGGCCTATTGTATGCGTTGGTTCGTTCACGATAAATAAACCTCGATGCGAAAGTTTAATCGCGATCCGTTGAATCAACGGCGTTAATTAATTGCAAAGCGGCTTCGTCCGCGCGTTTTATGTATTTTTTCATGACAAAAAGTAGCCAATACATGCATTATACATGCATTGATCTGAATAAAAAATGTTTTCGATCCATTTATTGACTACAGAAAAAGTTAAAACAAATCAACTTCGAATTTAAAATATACCCTAGAGCCTACATTTAACTTTGAAAATGCATTTAAATTCATTTGGCCAGATTTTCACCTTTTCTATCGCATTGTGCGACCAGTTTTGTTGTGACTAGAACTTTTTGCTGGAAAATCTATGAGAATGTCATGCATGTATGACCAATAAAAAACAATCAAAAATGTATACACCAACTACTTTGAAAATAAAAACATTTGCATAAAAATATCTGCTTTAGGGCAAACCAGGCTTAACATTATCCAAATTCTCTTACAAAGCTTTTTTTGAGTGGTTTTTAATTTTTTCATATTTTTTCTTGTCATTCCTAGTGCTTTTACAGTAAAAAGTTGTAGGCACACCATTGCGTGCGACTTGTGTCCTAGCTCATATTGTCTCGTGTGCAGTCATTTGCGGGTCTTTCATAAAAACCTACAGGAGTATTTAAAAAAAATGGTCACGTGGCTAGACCATGGTCGTTTAGAGTTTAATGCAACATTTACAAAAAGACAAACGGTTTTATTTTATTTTATTTTTATTTATTGAGGTATCAAACAGTCACAATACAAAGAAATAGTTATAAAGATAAAAATACACAAATAAACCTTAAGTACCATATAAAGATACACAAAAATAAGTATACTCTACACAACTCAAAAAATAACATAGGCGCTTAATAAATTGGTTTTGGGGAGATAACGTCTCCTTATCTCATGCCGCGCCGTGTTGGAGGTGGACAGACATCGTAGCGGAGTCTTACAGATATTCCAGCATCTCCACGTAACGCCAGTCAACTTGGCAACGCTACAAGGATTGCAAAACAAACCAAGTATCGATGGAGTCGAAGGCTCTCTTGGTATTTAGTCCACTAACGATAGACATAACGACTGATTATATTCCTGGGTTTTTTGTATAATCTGCCCTAATGTGTGAATGTGGTCTATGTGCTGTAGCATTTCGAAACCTAGCCTGCTCTGGAGGTTGGACGTCATCAAATCGTTGGGCGAGACGATTCGTGATAACCCTTGAGAACAGCTTGTAGGTGTGGCTCAGGAGCGCGATTGGTCATCACTCAGCTCCACTCGTTTGGCGTGGACCCAGTATGAATGACGGCAAAAAAGGTCCTGTAGCTGTCTGAGTGTAGCGGAACCTCCAGTTTTCAGGAGTTCGGGTGTGATGCCGTCTTCACCGGGCGCCTTTTTTTTTTTTTACTTACGATAAATGTATTTATTTATGTACGTTGCAAAATAAAGTATTCATTCTCATTATTTTCAACTGTTCAAGAACTATCCTAATAATTTATTAGTATTTAAGCCTATTAATTAATATATGACTTTCCGCATGATTAAAATATTGTTTTTGGTTTTTTTAAATGTTATTTCAAGAATTTGTACGCCCCCCCCCCCCCCCCCCACGACGGGCCAAACATAGCGTTCTAGTATTAAGCACCAACACCATCAATGTAATGATTGTTACCTATGTTTACAAATAAATAAATGATTGATTGATTGATTAATCTCACCCATTTCGACATCCGCGGGTTCATCAGTGTGATGGTGGATTAAAGGTGCAGGTTTGTAGTCCTCATTGCGAGCGGTTGGCTTAGGAGCCTGTGAAGAATATAGGAGCCTGTGGCAGATGAACGGAAAGACAGCGGAGGCTTAGTAATAGGGTTCCGTTTGGCACCCTTAGGGTACGGAACCCTAAAAAAACTAAATGTTGAGTAAAATTGTAACGACAGTAAAAAGGCAATTAGTATTTTCCGAATTCCTTTGCAAACTAAAAATATTAATAATCTTAGTTAATCTCGAAAATTACTCGATTTAACAAAAAAATATAGTGATCTGATTTCAATTTTTTAAAGCTTATTTTACACCTTTTGTAAATTATATATTATAATTTGGTTATAATCCTGTTATAATATTTTTATATATAAGGTGACTTTAATTTATGTAGCCAAACTCATACTGGAGGCACTGATCAGTAACACGGATCAACAACACTTTTTTCCAATTTTTCGAAATAAAATCTTGACGTCCCATAGTAATTGACTCGGGGCTGAGCTTGTGTTTGTAAGGAGCACGAAAAGAATAATTTAACAAGTTCACAAAAAGGATCATCGATCCTTGTTACTGATCACTTACCAAGCCCCCAGTATGAGTTTGGCTGCATAAATTAAAGTCACCTTATATATAAAAATATTATAACAGGATTATAACCAAATTATAATATATAATTTACAAAAGGTGTAAAATAAGCTTTAAAAAATTGAAATCAGATCACTGGGTACCGAGATATACTTTGACAAAATAATCTACCAATTTTGCGGTAATTATTAAATATGGCGACCAAACGACCATGACCTGGACCACGTGACCAATTTTTTCAATACTCCTATAGGTATTTAATAACCGCAACAAACACATGAATGCACACGAGACATGGGCAAGCGCCTAGATCATCTGACAAAATTTCTGTCTTGCCACGGACCATCAACTCTTTGGAAGTAATTTACAGAAAAATACATGAATAAAGGGTTTTATATTTAATGTGACTTTATTTCGCAAAATAAAATCTTGACGTCCCATAGTAATTAACTCGGGGCTGGGCTTGCGTTTGTGAGGAACACGAAAAGAATAATTTACGTATTTCACAAAAAGGGTCGTCGAACCTTGTTACTTGAGCACTTACCGAGTCGTCAGTAAGAATTTGGCTGCATAAATTAAAGTTACCGTAAATATAAAACCATAAATTGCAATAATAAAACACGCATGCATTTGCTCAAGTGCAAAATTATCATTTTTTTCGAAAATTTTACATTATTAAGAGATAAGGTATATTATCGTAATGTGATTTTTGCCACTTCATACTCTTTACTAACTTCTGAATCCTTGGTTCAGTACTACTCAAAGCCAGTGCTAGCAATTTCTCGAATATTTGGGAAAGAAGTTACGTTGTTGCTCCACTTTTTCGACCACTTCGGGTGCTTACAGGGACCACTAGTGGTCCGCGGACCACCGGTTGAGAGCCACTGGCCTAGACTATCCCCAATAAATGTCAGAGGTATTCTGAGATGTCAACAATGATCCTCTACTCGAACACAGGGGGATCAAAATCAAAATCGTTCACAAACGACGAAGTTTTCGTTCCCGTAGTTGAGGCACTTCGGGCATAAGTATTCGTTTTTTGGGTATGTAGGTTTACTTACCTTTGTATTTTCCTTAAAACTGATGTTTTGCATAACTGTAACGGTTCAATAATAATATTTGGAGATAACTTGAACGGTTATAATGATATCATGTTCTTGTTTATATTTGAAAGTCTCATGCTTCATACTTAACCACTGACTCTCTCTGCTAGGAGACGCAATAGATTACATCTAAATTCAAGTTCAAATTACATCTAAATTCAAGTTCAAATTACATCTAAATTCAAGTTCAAATTACATGTAAATAGAGCTGAGGCTGGGCTCGACTGTGGAGGTACCACCATCTTACTTCACTTGTAAACCCAATAATTAGGGGGAGAGTAAGAGGAGCTCACAAACTGGCACACCATTGCCTTGGGAACGATTGATGGCGGTATATCTGTTACCGGTCAAACCCGATTTTTAGGACAAACTAGTTTTTCCTAGGCCAAAGTTAATGCGACGACGAGCGAAGTGAGGTTTCTTCTGAATATAAATTCAGAAGCCGAGCGAAGCGGAGCGAGGCGACGACGTCTTAAGTTTTACAAAAAAAAAACGCTTACCAGCCATATCATGACATCGATCTCACTTTGACCTAGGAAAAACTAGTTTGTCCAAAAATCGGATTTGGCCGGTAACATACCTATCCATCCTCATTTGGCGCGCCTTATTTAAAACAGACTAGTAACGGGCAGCGGATTTAAATGTGATCATACGACAATGGTTGAAAGTCAATTAGGCTTCTCTATGAAACTTCTATTATTTTATGCATCACTTGTAAAGTTGTAATTAATCATGTATAACAACTTTAAAACGTGTTTGTAATTGTTGTATACGATCGTTTACAAAGTAATGCATCAAATAACAGAAGTTTCCTAGAAAAGCCTTATTGACATTAAACTGTTGTCGCGTAGCGCCATTAATCACATTTGTAAACACTTTTTATTGAAGAGAATAAGAAAAAACCGAACAAGTGCGATTCGGACTCGCCCACCGAGGGTTCCTTACAAATTAGTAAAGGTTAAAAAAAATCTATAAAAATATTTGGTCACCCGTACAATTATGACCGCGCATACCGTTGCTTAACCTCAATGATTTTTCTGTGATTTAATTTAAAAAATATAGTTTTGAGATTTGTTTCCTATACTTTTAGCATGAGACGGTATTACTTACCAAATTTCATAGTTCTAAGTCAACGGGAAATACCTTATACATTTTGATTCCTTTGAGAGTGTCGAAATATACGTTTTTTGCGGCATAAACAGCCGTATCTTTTTTTTACGTAAACTTGGAAATAAAATTTTTTCACAGCTTCAAGGAACTGTAGACTTGAGTATATTATTTTAATTTCAACTCGATACGACCACTCGTTCCCAAGGACAGACGGACGGGCAGACGGACAACAAAGTGATCCTATAAGGGTTCAGTTTTTTCCTTTTGAGGTACGGAACCCTAAAAATAATTTTAAATAGTGCGTTTGGGAACAACAACCGTCGCCACACTATAGGAAGCCTAGTTTTATTTTGCGTTTTTCACAAAAAGGTCGTTGAGCCTTGTTACTGACCACTTACAAAGACTCCACTATGAATTTAGCTATATCAATCAAGGTCGTCTTATATTATATTTTATTAGTTATATTTGTCAATAACATTAATTATCAGTACGATTTAAGTAATCTAGCTTTATAAATTTCGATTTTAAGTATGTCACAAGAGAACTACTAAAACAATTATTCAATTAAATAACTTACAAACGCAACATTGAATGAAAGTTTGAAATAACATACTTAATGGCATCATTAATTATTACTATCACACTTTACTACGCACTTCTAATAAATTACGATAAAATAATACGTATAAAAGATAACAGAAAGCAAGATTGTTGAAGGCGTTGCAACACACATGAACCGGTCAGTGCATGCGCTTCGGCCACGCAGCATGTTTCAAAAAGTAAAAAAAAAATTACAGTTTAAGGGATGCGGGGCCGAACTCCATGAAGTTTTTCTAGATGCCTAAAAATTTTACTTTGTATATTTAAACTGTACAATGGTTTTTATGGTTCCATACCGCAAAATGACAAAACGGAACCCTTAAACGATCACTTTGTTGTCCGTCTATCAAGCAAGACCCCTCAGCATCTATCATCCATCCATCCATCAGCCCGTGTTCGTCCACTGCTGGACATGGGCCTTTCCCAAATTTCGCCACTCATGGCGTTCCTCCGTCCTCCTCATCCAGCCGCCACGAGATCCAGCGGGCACAAAGTCAGCCTACACTACGCTTTGCTGTACTGTATAACTGTACTGTAGAGACATCAAGTTGAAACTAATTCTTCATAAAGAAGTCTATAGCACCATAGTGCTGATAAAAAATCGGGCTTCTAACTTAACGCGAAGAAAAGTTATTACCCTTTACGTAATCAATTTCAAACAAACTGGATCACCATGAAAACCTATAGGATATGGCCTGGGCGTAGCCAGGGGAGGGGGGGTTTAGGGGTTCAAACGCCCCCCCAAATGTTACGAAATATATATAAAATAGGTATATACGAAACTATGTTAAACTGCAGAATATCTGGAATGAGACAGCAGAATTATCTAAAAAAAAAATAGATCGATAACTATACAAATATGAAACAAGATCCAAGACTTAGATCCGATTTAATCAATTAAGTACGCAAAGAAAATGTTGAAACTTAGTAAAATTAGTATTACAATAACAAATATGTCCCCCATGTTATTTTTAAATAACTTTAGCTATGATATTACAATACCTACGTCCACTGCTACCCCAGAACGGACTTTCTCAAGCCTAAGGAGACTGAAAAACTACTTGCGCAACAAAATGAGTGAAAACGGACTGAACGGTTTGGTTCTCGTGAATATTCACTATGGGGCAGAAATTGGTACAGATGAAGTGAAGTAGTGGAATCTAATGCTTTTGCAATAGTTTTATTTTCTTTACCCCCCCCCCCCTCCCGATACTAAAGCCTGGCTACGCCTATGGGATAGGGTACTTCCTTTGGACACTTCGTTAGTGTCAAGTTAAGTTGTCAAATATAACTACTCGTGGAATAGTTTTAGGTTTTAAACAGGATGTACGGAACGCTCAGGGCACGAATCCCACTCGCACTCGACCAGTTTTTTTACACACCCTTGGTTGGCCATCAGCATCGATAAGCACGGTATTATCTATTTGCAAATTCAAATTGTAATAATTACGATTATGTTATATTTCACTCTTTGAAACGATAAGTTTATCTTGGGTCTTAGGGCTCCTTAGCAGGGAATGAGCTACTTTGGCGTGTTCTCTTTTGCAAATAAAGCCAAAACTGCAAAGAGTAATTTTAGGAAAATATGCAAAAAGAAACGCTTTTTTCGGACCTCTCGCTTTCATTGTGCTGCCGTTTCTTAGAACTAGGTAAAACGTAATCCTTAGCTGACGACTTATTATACAGCAGGGGTTCCCAAAGTGTGCGCCGCGGCGCCCTGGTGCGCCGGAGAAAGTAAAGAGGGGGCGCCGCGCCGTGAGTCGATCCTCTATCATTATCCGAAACCTCAAATATTCGCGGGTACCTTTTTTGAGCGCTCGTATCGGTAAAGACAATAGGTAGCGGAAATATCGTAAATACGATGATAGCTATTTGGACTTTGGTTTCACTACAATAGAAAAATTTTACTGGGTAACTATCGTAAGCTACAGGAAACGACCATGTCACTAATGAGATCCTAAAGTGCTATTTAGATGAACTACTGGAACCTATCCAAACAATTTTCAACTCAATTTTAACAACAGGCCTCCTCCCAACGCAATGGCACACCTCTATCATTACTTTATTACATAAGAAAGGATGCCAAAAAGATATAAGCAACTATAGACCCATTACATTGTCCTGTAGTCTTTACAAACTATTTATGACGGTGCTTAAGAATAGACTTAATAAAAAAATTGACGAAAATCAGCACGTAGATCAGGCAGGATTTCGACAAGGGTTTTCTACAACGGACCACCTACATGCACTGAATATGCTTATCGAAAAATACACGGAGTGGAACAAGTCTTTATATATTTGCTTTATCGATTTCACAAAAGCATTCGACACCATAAGCCAAAACTACTTACTAAAAGCTCTTAAACAACAAGGCATTGAACCGAAATACGTTGAAACGCTCGGAAAAATATACAAAAATAGCAGTGCGAAAATAAGACTGGAATCAGAGGGTCCTTCTTTTCAAATTAAGAGAGGAGTGAAACAAGGCGATCCCTTTTCTCCTGTTTTGTTCAACGCTCTGCTAGAAGAAGTATTTAAATCAATGGACTGGAGCAAAAAGGGCATCTTAATAAATGGATATCGGATGACCGCACTGAGATTTGCGGATGACATTATTTTACTAGCAGAGTCATCAGAAGAATTACAAGAAACTATTGTTGAATTTCAAGCCGCTCTTGGAGATACAGGTCTCATAATGAATGACAAAAAGACCAAGATGATGACAAACAGTACGAAATCACCAGTTCAAGTAAATGGTAAGTCGCTAGAATATGTCGAAGACTATATATACCTGGGCCAACTTATCTCTTTTGACAAAAGGCTAGACAAAGAGATAGAAAGAAGAATAAATGTTGGATGGAAAAAGTACTGGGCTCTAAAACACATATTTAAGTCAGATCTCCACATAGATATCAAAAGTAAAGTATTCAACATGTGCATTTTACCAACAATGACGTATGGCGCACAAACTTGGGCAACAACCGAAAAACAGAGAACGAAGCTATTAGTAAACCAAAGAGCAATGGAACGTAGTATGCTGAACCTACGAAGACAGGACCGAATACGAAATGAAACTATTAGAAAGCGTACACAACTCAAAGACATCATCACTACAATATAAAAACTGAAGTGGAATTGGGCAGGACATGTTATGAGGATACAAGACAATAGATGGACGCGTCTTACAACAGAGTGGATACCTAGAGACGGTTGGCGGAGAGTTGGGAGGCCACTGACGCGATGGATTGATGAACTTAAATCCTTTAACCCATTATGGTGGAGGTATGCCCCAGACAGAGCTGAGTGGAGCGACATGTCAAATGATTTCATTGCTCATGGTAATGCTAAAAAGAGCTCTATAAAAAGCACAATATCAGTCACCCAGTCAAGCCTGGTCAGCTAGGGTGACCTAGACCAAACCTCACTGAATAAGTGAGAGGCCTACCATGTTCTGAAAGGACTTAAAATGAATTTGACATTTTTGCAAATTTCATTTTGTCATTAACTTGAAAATGACACTTAATCTAATTTGTTTTGAATTTTATAATGATTTTTTATTTTATGAATTTATAATTTTGTTAATTTGACATAATGAATTATTAGCATTTCCGCATGAATTTTCGAATGTAATTTATTTTGTTTTTATTTAATTTTCAATGTCAGTGCATGTCAAAAATTGTATTATGTTATGTAAAATAAAGGCTTTTATTATTATTAACTATCGTAATTTATTCATGTCTTTCTTATTGTTCTATGTTTCAATTGTTTTATGATAAGAAAAACTCAATTTCATATTGTAGATGTATTAATTTTTGTTCCTATCTACCTAACCTAACTACTATTATTGTAGGTAACTATTTCTTTCGACTGTATCTTTTTCAAAAAGCTAGCTAGGGTAGGGCGCGTCGTGACCAAATACTAAATTTGTAACTGCGCCGCGGGCTGAAAAAGATTGGGAACCCCTGTTATACAGGTTTTATTAGATATTCATTATGTTTCACTTGATATGACTTGTTTCGTTCCATTATATGTGTACTTAAAAATAAGTTTACCATGTGAAATTACATATTCATGGGTATGACTTCAAAAATAAATAAAATGACATATTGCATAATTTTTTATTATATTTCAGCTCACTGCTGTCATTGCCTATTTGCTAACCAACTTCAGAAATACGAAAATAATTCTGAGCTAACCTCAGACAGCAAAAAAGTAAGACTTATTTTCATATTTTTTAATTAGTTAGCGAATAGGCAATGACATATTTTCCAGTTTTTTTTTGCTGTTAATAGCTGATATATTTAAGTTGTATATAACTTAACTCTTTAATTAAATGTAACAAAGCTGTTTGGTTACTAGTAACATAACAAAAGCATTTGTATAGACGAACAGTTCGGTTGCGAGTTACATAATAATGATGGTTCACTAACCGATCAGTTTTGCGTATAACACAAATCATAAATCATTTATTAGCATAGAAAAGTGTAATACATAGGATGGAACAAAGTAATATGCAGGAAGCGCCTTATTTAGCTAATGGTCAGTTAGCATGCAAATATTTCAAAAATATCAATCAAAATTAAAATGTCACATAGACACTTATAGTCAGTTAGAATTTTATTTACATAATTGACAACAACACACAAAGTCACCTGAAAAGAATATACACGGAAAATCACAAGCAATAACCAAAACCTACGAATCCAAGAATTCTTTGAGAGAATAAAAAGTATTTTCGATTAGCCATTTTTGTAGTCTTCTTTTAAACATATTTAATTATGGGAGATCGATTATATTTTGTGGCAATTTGTTATAAATAGTAACACACATGACGTAACAATTATTTTTATAAAATTGAGTATTATGTTTCTGGTCGATAACTAACCTATTTGGGTTTCGGATATTTCTAAGATAAATGTATTTTGTCTTTTTAAATAGTTTGATATTCTGTTAGACAAAAGTAGCAATTTCAAAAATGTATAAGCAGGAGAAAGGTAAAACAAGTAACAAGTTTACCTATAGATGAACTGTTCGGTTACCAGTAACATTCCTATGGGTTTTGATTCAACGTAAAACGTAACAAGAAAGGTTCGGTTGAAGATTACATAATTAAAATAACCTAACTAGGTTGGGTAATGTGGTACAAGCGCTGGCTCGTCACTATTTCTCAGTAATGCATATACAAAACTTCGGTTATGCATAACGGCCTTTTTTGAGTGCACTCTGTTGATCTCCCTCGAGAGGGATAGATATTCTGTATCGAGCGGTTAAAGCTCGATATGATCTACTATTGCCTGTTGGCAATGACATATGTCCCAGTTTTTTTTGCTTTTAATAGCTGATAAATTTAAGTTGTATATAACTTAACTCTTGAATTAAATGTAACAAATCTGTTTACTTACGAGTAACATAATAAACGCATTTGTATACAGGGTGACCGGTAATTGCTCTTATTCCTCTCGGGGGAAGAAACTATGATTAATTTGGAGTGATTTGACCCCTATCACTTGGGGTTCGCAAATCCGCCATTTTCGAGAAAATCGACATTCTTTGTTTTATTTATAAAATTGCGAAATTTGGCAAATACAAAACGCCGAAAAAAATCTTTTGGCGTGAACTGATTGATCGATCTCCTTAAAACTAAAAATCACTCAAACAATTGCAAAATCCTATGTTGCATGTCTAAAATCACGATAACAAAGAATTAAAAATTGAAACAAGAATATAAATTTTCTCGAAAATGGCGGATTTTGCGACCCCCAAGTAATAGGGTAAAATCACTCCAAATTAATCATAGTTTCTTCCCCCGAGAGGAATAAGAGCAATTACCGGTCAGCCTGTAGACGAACAGTGCGGTTGCGGGTTACATAATAATGATGGTTTACTAACCGAACAGTTTTGCGTATGATAACATAACACAAGTTTACCTATAGATGAACTGTTCGGTTACCAGTAACATTCCGACGGTTTTTGATTCACCGAACGGATTTGCAAATTATAACATGACACAGGCTTAGTTATAGACGAACACTTTGATCATAAATACGCTAGGTAATTTTGTTAAACGTAACAAGAAAGGTTCGGTTGAAGATTACATACTTAATTAAAATAACCGAACTAGGTTGTGTAATGTGGTACAGTGGAGCCCACATCAAGCTAGAAGCCTATACGATGAGAGGTCAACTTATACTGAAAGTGTTTAGCTTGATGTGGGCTCCACTGTACAAGCGCTGGCTCGTCACTATTTCTCGGTAATGCATATACAAAACTTCGGGTATACATACATAACGGACTTTTTTTGAGAGCACTCTGTTGTTCTCCCTCGAGAGGGATGGACATTCTGTATCGAGAACTCGATATGATCTACTGTGCTAGGCCCCCTGATGAAAAGTGTTGTATTACCTACGATGAAGCGCGCCCGCAGAGCGACAGAAATCGGGGAAGTCGGTAACGGACGTACTATCGGGGTAAGTTCCGCAGACCCACTTTTCGCTCTTAAAACCATTGCAACAATGGAGAAAAGTGGGCCTGCATAGTTTTCTCCTATGGACATTTCAATGCGCAATCTAAATTATTACAAAGATACGTCAATGTAACCAGCACATTACAACAAAGATCTAGCAGCAGCCAGTACTGTGTCAGTTACATTATTATTATGCACCAACAAACAGTCGGTGTAATAATTAATTTGACAGTGATTATAATTGGGCCTCATTAAATGTACCCTATCATTAATGCATTATAATGCATCAACAGCCGGTCTAATAATCAATTAGACATGTGATTACAATAATCGGGCATCATTAAATGTACCCTATCATTAATGCATTATAATGCATCAACAGCCGGTCTAATAATTAATTAGACGTGATCACAATAATCGGGCATCATTAAATGTACCCTATCATTAATGCATCAACAGCCGGTCTAATAAGACGTGTCCATTGATTTGGCATCAGTATAATGTACCCCTACCATGATTTATTCATTTACTGGATTACGTAGGCATATCCATCTACATTATAATGTATCAACAGCCGGTCTAATGAGATATGTTCATTGCAATGATCCAGGATCTGTATAATGTACCCCTACTATTATTCATTTACTGGACTAAATACGTACATATCCAGCTGCATTATAATATACAATAGCCGATATAATGAGACGTGTAGGTACGTCTAACAATGATCCTTGGCGGCGTATTACACGATTTTGTTGACCAATGTTGTATCCTCATTGTGGATATAGGCAACAACATGGTGTAATGAGTCGGCACCCTTACGATACCTGTAAAATTCCTAAACACCAGTAGCCAACAGTAATTAATGAGGGCCCCTACGTGCGTATGAACCGCTATAGACCGCGCTCTCAGGGTATGGAAAAGAGACAGAGTTGATTCTGGGTTCTGGGAGTGTATTTTTGAATCATTCGAATTTCAATTCGCATACGAATCCGTATGATTCGCATACGAATACAATACTAATTTTAAGTTTTCGTATGCGAATCATTCGGATTCATACGCGAATTGAAATTCGAATGATTCAAAAATACACTCCCAGACCTATATGGTAACATTCGCATTTTGTAGGAGATGTCGGTCTGAAGATGGCTAAATACCGTTAAAAATCGATCTGATTCCCGTAAACTGACTCATATAGGATCATCCGCATTATCTCTAAAATACATTGGACCCAAGATGACTTTGACTTTGAACTTTAAACTTATGAGACGTTTTTCAGAAAGATTTCTACAAAAACAATTTTCGTTGACAGATTTGTAATCGGGAATGTTGATTTTCCTAGAAAGTCAGGTTTAATAAGTTTCTGTTGCATAATTTTGTATTTTATTTATTGTATTTTTAGGGTTCCGTACCTCAAAAAGAAAAAAGCGGAACCCTTATAGGATCATTGTTGTCCGCTGTCCGTCTGTCTGTCAAGACCCATTATCTCGGGAGGTATCGAGCTAAAATTAAAAATATATACTCCTTGAATCTGTGAAAAAATCAAACTTCTAAGTTAGTTCTAAGTAACGTACGTTATAAAAGATTCGGCCGTTTGTGCCGCAAAAAACGTATATTTCGACACTCTCGAGGGAATCAAAATTTCGAAGGTATTTCCCGTTGACCTAGAACAATGAAATTTGGCAAGTAATACCGTCTAATACTACAAGTATAGGGAAAAATCTAAAAACTATACATTTGTAATTAAATCATGAGAAAATCATCGAGGTGAAGCAACGGTATGCGCGGTCATAATTGTACGGATGGCCAAACCTTTTTGTAGATCTTTTTTTAACTTTTACTAATTTGTACGGAACCCTGGGTGGGCGAATCCGACTCGCACTTGTCCGGTTTTTTAGTTTTCAGCGGGCTATTTGGAAAATACATATTTTTGTTCGTTTTTCCTTTGATTTACACGCACAACGTTACTTATGATTTTATAAAAAAAAACTAGCCTTTGCCCGCGGCTCCGCCCGTGTTTATTCAATCTCTGCCTCTTTTCGGCTTGGGTGTTATTTAATGAACATGGTTTATAGCCTACATGATGATCATGAGTCACGATACGACGGGTCATCATAAGTTAGGATGATGATAAAAAAGGGACTATATTTTCTGTCAACAAAGTTTATATCTGTCATCAACTTGTACAAACCATCTAATTTATAGATTTATCCCCACGAAATATATGAATTCTCAGAGAAATATAAACCGGTCAAGTGCGAGTAGGACTTGCACTTGAGGGTTCCGTAGCATTCAAATAAGATTTAAATGATTTGAATAAAAATTACAAACTTATCATGACCTACAAAATGAATGAAACATACATAACTGCTAAATTTAGTTGGTCGACTTGTAAAGCCTACTTAGTTGTGATAGTTTCCCTTTTAATTTCGTTATACCGGGTGTAAAAGCAAAGGCAAGAATCCTTTATGGGTGTGTTAGTATGATCTCTAAATAAAGTACCAGTACCTCATAATAAGACGATTTTCTTTACTCAAAATACACTAATCGCTTGGACACCCTCACGGTCGCTGGCCACTCAGATGAGGGGTGCGGGTTGCGGGGTGCAATTAGGTGTGTGGGGAGGCCGGTGAGCTGCGTAGCCATAGCTTAGAATAATGATGGAATTTTTGGTGAAAATTCAAGGTATATTTTTTTTCTCGTAATGACATCAGAATCGTGTATACTTTCATACCCTAAAGGAATTCTTGACTTTGCATCTACACTCTGTATATAAACTACTGCCGTGAAATTTTTCACGTATTCACAAACAAACAAACAAATTGCCGTCTAGCCGGCAGGGGGAGGGACTCTTTTTATACTATGACTTTACTCTAACAAAAATGTATACTTTAAAGCTTCATATTTTGCAAACGGATCCCTTTATTAAAAGAATGGCTTTCACAGAGCCGCAATATTTTGAACGACACCGCCACACAATGGGACAGACACAAAAAGAAATCATCCGCACTTTACGTGTTTCTTTTAAGAAGGTACTATTTTTTTTTATCTTATTTATTTTTTAAGCCATACATCGTACTATTAAAAACATGTTTTTCAAGGTTTTATTTCACCACATTGTCGGCGTTATTAACATGTATAATTATTCCAAATTACATTCTTTTACAGTTACAGCTTTCTAGTTTCTAAGCCGCGGACAGACAGACGGACGGACATGGCGAAACTATAAGGGTTCCTTGTTGACTACGGAATCCTAAAAGGTATCTCCAGGTTTGAATTATCAAAATTAACATTATATCATTGCGGTCAAAAAAGCAGAAGAAAAGTAAACCTGGAAAAGGGAGGAACTCCGAACCGAGATTCGAACCCGGGAAAATTAATGTCAATTTATATCTAAAATAAAAGCTCGATTATTAATATTATCATAGTTCAAACCTTAAATATAAACATAAATATAAAAATAATAGATTTAAGTATCCCGAAATTATAGTTTCGTCCTCAGGATAATATATCTATCATCAAACAATATTAAAAATAGGTGTGATGACAAGGGAACCAAAGCAACACTTTGCTCAGAACCCTATTATTTTGGGTACTAACCCCTTTATTTAGAAATTCAAAACCCATTAAACTGATGATAAGTAGTTTAGAATCTAAAAATTCATACCCTACATAAAAATAAATAATAAAAAATATTAAAAAACACGACTGCCGGAATAGAGATTTAATTCGGATTTCAGTGCAGTCGGAGGACATACAAAACAACACGTATCCAATGTAATAGTCCCCCGACTTAAATATTTATTCCGGCAGTCGTGTTTTTTGAATCCATCCATCCATCAGCCTGTTTCGTCCACTGCTGGACATAGGCTTTTCCAGGATTTCGCCACTCTTGGCGCTCCTCCTGGAAGAAATGCTCATACTCACACACGCTGGGCAGGCGGGTCGGTGAGCGCGGTGCCGAAACCCCTGCACCAGTGACGCCGCTGTCCGTCACCAGTCTGTTTTATAAGGCCCGGCCCGGCTATTGGGGATGGATAAACCACCATCCATCGATCCCAGGCAATGGTGGGCCGCCTGGTTTTGCTTAAGAGCTGTTCTCTTACTCTCTCCCATAGACGTATAGGTACGTATAGGTCCACAGTCGAGCTCGGCATCAGTTCGACCACCTATAATATTTTTTAAATATTTTTATTTAATACTTTTTTGTATATATTATATTTATAGCCTATTCCACTCAGGATACTATAAGTATTCTAATGATACCACACGCTTCGAAATCGGTTCAGGCGTTAAGAAGTTATAGTGGAATTAACAAATACCCACATGAACCCTGAAAACGAGTGTATACTCCTTTTTTGGGTAGGTAAGTCGTGTAAAAAACCGCATCCAAATTCGTTGGGTGGTTGTCGAGTTAAAACGGAACATTCATACATACAGACAGACAGACAAAAATTCTTTAAATGCTAATTTTGGCTTCAGTAAAATACTAATATAATAAATGTCCCATTTCACCGAAATTTTGATAAAATATTCAACGTAAATTCAAGACTTTTTTCTACTTTATTATTAGTGTAGATAGAATAGATGAAGCCCACTTTGTAGTCAATGTAGGTTTTTGAAAATAACTTTTATGCTACTGAAATTTCAATCAAGTTGAATTCGCAATCCAAGATTATCTGTATAATCAGTCATAACTTTTTAACTTTTAAGTGGATTTTCACCGTCACTTGTATTCTAGGACCTTATTTTCTTAGAACGTGGCACGAGCAAGGTTTATATTATAACACATAGTCTATTTAGTCTACAGAGGGCCTAGCATGGTGCCACTTTAACATTAAACACCATTTGACAGTAAATCCCATATATTTTCTGTGGCAACCATGTTGGGCATGCAGAAAATAAATATCGATGTATCGCTTTTAGTTTTAGGCCACTTACTGGGTCATGCCGACTACACAATAAAGGACTGACCTATCCAAAGTTTATGCGTGAAAATGTATTAATTATTAATTAGATACAATGAGAAGCCGGGGCGGGTGGCCAGTGTCCTCAAATTGGGCATGTTCTCTCCATCGTCTGGCCTATGAATAGCGAATGCATCGGGTGCCAGAGCGTGTAATCGGGTGCAATGGAGCGCACGATGTGCACATGCCTAGCATCGCGGTCTGCTGCCGACACGGCACCAGGTATTTATAGAGCAGACGACTTAGACAGCTCGGCTACTACCATTGCTCCCAGAGCAAAATCACCCTAAAGGATGCTTTAGATTTGTTACTAAACTTCGAGAAATACCTGCTGTAACGTTCGAAAACCAGCTCCCAGTTTTAATATAGTACAAGTAATGTACCATGCAAAACCTAATAGGATGGCGAAACAGCTTCTTCGTGAAAACCCGAATTATGGCGTAGTAAGCAAATCCACAATACGCGACCACACTGTTTTATTTTATGTTAAAACTAGAGTGGTTGCTTATTAGTGAAATAACCGGCTTTTCGCGAAAAAGATTAAAGCGAGATTAAAACAATTACAACAGTCGTTACGAAAATCCCAGATTTACCAAAATCGCAAATTTGGTAGGGTTGTTAACAATTGTAAACTTTAAACTTTCGCGTTTTCACACATTATTAACTTTGTATTGGGGTCTTACTCGCGATAACTAACAACATACCTTAATACATAGATATGTGCTTGACGTTTCGACGCCTCTGTAGGCTGTCGTGGTCACAAGCTAACTGACGAGAGTAGCAGCAAAAACGTCCTTGTTAACAATTACGACAACTATCCAGCCCCCGAATTCATACAATGCCAAATTTTCACAAAACCAATCAGTTGTATGATTATATTTTAGATGGACACAATGGCCACAAATTATTATCAGTGGCCAGGAGGTTTGACAAATATAATTAGAAAGAAAATGTAAAAAAAATAAAAAATATCGAACCAGTCCCGGATTTCATGTTAGCGAATCTGGTAACCGTAGGTGATACGAAGAGCGAATCGAACTCGTGAATAAAAAAAGAACTCTTACTGAAGACTCGGTAAGTGCTCAGTAACAAGGTTCGATGACCCTTTTTGTGAAATTCGTAAGATATTCTTTTCGTGTTCCTTACAAACGCAAGCCCAGCCCCGAGTCAATTACTGTGGGACGTCAACATTTTATTTTGCGAAAGGAGGATGGGCAAAAATGTACGAAGCGTGGTACTCACCCCAATAGGTAAAATTTATGTAGGGCAATAATTACAAAGGCGCCTGTCTCCATTTGCTGTCGCAACGGAGCTATTTCATGTTGTGTTTTTTTTTATCATTTAATTTTTGACTATCCTAGAATTTTTGATACCAGGGCATGATACCGGTATTAAATGCCTTGGAGTGATACCGATATCACAGTTAATACCGGTATCAGTCAGAACTCAAAAAGTACCGGTTGTAAAAATACCGGTATTGTTTTCTAATAACCTGAATTTCACCGTATCATATATGTATTTTTTTTATAAATACCGTTGTTATGTCGCAAATATCTGTATATTACCGGTTCTTGTATTACTTTTGTATTAAATGTACCTGTATTTTTTGGGTACATATCGATATTTTTTGATTATTGCCTATATTATTATTATGCAAATAACCAGTATTTTACCGGTTCTTGCGTGTATTATTTATTATTTAAATATCGCAATACTTATTTCTTAAATATCCTTTATTTTACTTGTTCGTTACATTTATTATACCGGAATTCACTATATTTTATTCATAACTTCTGGTATTGTTTCGTCAATACACGTACGTACTGTAACTTCTATACGTTCATTGTCTTTTCAGACATGTGCATTAATATTGAAAAATATAGACGCGACTGAATGCGGCCGCGTAAAAGCCAAGCATTTCCGATTATATCGTAGTCAAGTTCATAAGTCGTGATTTTCTCCGTTTATTTGTATTATGTTCGATTTCACAAATGCATGCTACAGTAGAAGTTTGCCAGCTACATGTACCCAAATAACGTAATTATTTTATTAAAATTTCTTTCGTTAGTTGTGGGAAGTTCTTTTTAAATCTGATCTTAGGCTATTCACTTCTCGTAGTTGTATCCCTGATTTTATGTAATATATATGGGAAGGCATCTGCGCCCTAATGATGATAAGAAAAATAAAGCAACATTCTTTTGAAATCAGAAAATACAATCGGGTAACCGCGGCTAGCTCTGCCGTGTCCCGACTACATCTCGGCCGGAGGTGGGGGTGAAGCGGGGGCAGCTCCAGTGATGGCTTTACGGCGCATCACATCACTCACTCACTTTAGTCCACAGAGTACATTGTTATCTTTAGTCATTCTATCGTATTGTGCGTGAGACGATGTTTCGCTACTGTTTATAAGAATACTTTGTTATCCCGTTTTTATCATGGACTCCTGCGCCTTTCTTGGAAATTGTTACCCCCTACAAACGTTGACCTTGGCTAGTGGTATGGACTATTGATGTGCTTATTGACCTAGAGTTATCGCAATGGAAGAACAACGCAACTGGGTTCAGGGACAGCCTGGGTTAAATTGAATCATGTGGTTATGAATTCTACGTGCCACCAAGCAAAGATAGACGAGAGTTACAGTTGACTACTGGGCAGGCAAATGAAGCTCGATCAGTAACTACCTATATATGTCGGTTGGTAGTGGAGTTGGTGAATTGGAGGTTTAAGCGTGATTTTAAGCTCTTCCGGCAAAAGTATTTTAACAAAACAATTCCAAATATGTTCACTGATTCGCATCGCCGCAGCTATTTTGAACAACTTCCACGTACCCATCACTGACAGCGTTCACGCAGAAGCCTTTCTTGATATAATTAGGGGGAAAATAAATTCCCTAAATATGTTACATAATTATGTAGACGGAAAACAACAACTGCAGCCGAAGAGCGGATTTCAAAGGGATAGAGGCAAACGTGATTCAGAACTTCCCACAATTAACAGAAGAACAGATGCTTTCTTTTGGCACATACCAATTAAAGCTTGCAAAATCTTACTGCGCCGAGCATTTCCGAAATGGATTATACATGATCTAAATATACGAAGGAAATGCCTTGGACGATTTGCCTAGCTACGGTATAAATGAAGAAGCTTGGCTCTCACGCGGACGCATTCAGTCGAGTCATGTGTCGAGACTTATTATTGTTATGTTTTAATTATGTTTTACTCAAAACAGACAACAATAATATTCTTCAATATTATTGCACGTGTGTTACAGGACGACGTACAGTCGGCACTTGTGCACATATAATTTCCATCGTATGGTACCTAGGATACGCCGGACATGAAGGCTTTACTGCTCCTGCACCGTTTCTCAGCGATGTTATTATAGATAATATTATATGATTTTAATAAATATATTTTTATTTACTATCAACATCCGGGTCAACCCTTACCTAATATGGCGCCCTTCAGATAAACAAGTATATTGCAATTTATAAAATAAGGTTATTTGCGAATT
This sequence comes from Ypsolopha scabrella, assembly GCA_910592155.1. Lineage (NCBI taxonomy): Eukaryota > Metazoa > Arthropoda > Insecta > Lepidoptera > Ypsolophidae > Ypsolopha > Ypsolopha scabrella. The sequence goes on along the minus strand of OU342975.1, from coordinate 17,690,523 downwards.
AATACTGGTATTTATAAACTAAGACAGGTATGTTGAAAACAGATATAATACAAGAAAAAAATATATGAGATACCGGTGTTAATCGGAAAAAGACAAGTATATTGGATACATATATAATACATGCAAAGAACCCGTACAATACAGGTTATTTGCGAAAGAATACCAATATTTATCAAAAACATTACAGACATATTGAATACCGCTATATTTACAACCAAAACGTAAAGAGTTATGATTGATACCGATATTATCTGTGATATCGGTATCTCTACAAGGCGTTTGATACCGGTATCAAACAATACCCGTACTTTTCATCACTGGCCGAGGATGTAAATTATTTTTAATAATAATTATTTAATATTAATATATTTCCAAACGGACAAGGATTTGAGAAAAATCACCTTATTAAATATTGCTGCACTTGGTAAGACCTATTAATTGACACTAGAACTATTCCTATTGGAGTGAGTACCAAAATGCCCATTCTCCTTTGCATAAAGTGTTATCGATCCGTGTAACTGATCACTTACCAAGCCTCCAGTATGAGTTTGGCTGTATAAATAAAAGTCACCTTATATATTTTTGCACCATACGATAGTGTCACTTATAAGAATCAAACTCTGCAACTGTTCGAAATTATGCCTTCCAGTACATAGCTTCGAGAAACAGAGAAAAAACTTGCCTACCTACTGATGAGTATTACATAGGTAACACTAAAAGTTTCCGGAACTGGCCACTTACATAAACAATATTTAAAAATTTATTGCAACATTTAAAAATAGAACTCTTTGGCTGTAGAATGCAGTTTGTTTCATCTGACTGTCTTTTGTTTTTACCTTGTGGCGCCATTTAAAAAATTGTGTGTCTGCATCAACATGGATTTAACTCGGGAAAATTTTCGTAGTATGATTTTCTACGATTTTAAGTGTAATTTGACAGCTCAACAGAGCATCGCTCGGCTTGAAACAGCTTTTGGCAATGAAGCACCATGCAAGACGACTGTTTATAGCTGGTTTGCAGAATTCAAGCGTGGTCGTATCAATCTCAGTGACGAATCTCGCGATGGTCGGCCGTCCACCGCTGTGACCAACAAAAACATCGATGCTGTGCGCCGTATGATTGAAACAGACAGGCATGTGACCTACCATGAAATTCACGCATCCTTAGAAATAGGCATGAGTCAAATACAATCAATCCTACACAAACATTTGGGTGTGAGAAAGCTGTGCTCGCGGTGGATCCCGCACAACTTGACCGAGGCTCAAAAAACGGACCGCGTCACTTGGTGCAGTGCCATGCTTACCAGATTCAACGAAGGTGCGTCAAATTTGGTGTGGGACATAGTAACAGGTGACGAAACATGGATTTATTGCTACGATCCCAAAACAAAGCAGCAATCGAGCGTATGGGTCTTTCAAGATGAGCCGAAACCAACCAAAGTGGCGCGCGTGAAAAGTGCATCTAAGCGGATGATTGCTTCTTTTTTTAATAAAACTGGACACGTGGCTACTGTTGCTTTAGAGAATCGTCGTACCGTGAATAGTGACTGGTACACGACCATTTGTTTGCTGGAAGTTATTGACGAACTCCGTAAAAATAACCGTAAACGCCGTATCATCCTGCACCACGACAATGCTAGTTCTCACACGGCCAGACAGACAAACGACTTTTTGAAGACGAAAAATGTAGAACTCATGAGTCATCCTGCATACAGTCCCGACATGGCACCTTGTGACTTTTTTCTGTTCCCAAAAATCAAGAACCAATTACGCGGTCAACGATTTTCATCACCAGAAGAGGCTGTCGAGGAGTATGAAAAACACGTTTCAGAGGTCACCACAGGGGAGTGGCACAAAAGTTTTCAAAACTGGTTTGATCGAATGAAAAAGTGCATAGACGCCAAGGGAGATTATTTTGAAAAACAATAAATTAATTTTGTACCTTTAATAGTATTTTTTCATATTCATTCCGGAAACTTATAGTGCGTCCCACGTATTATCTATGTAGTGATTTTATAGAAAAAAAACCTGCCATATAAAATTGTTTGTAACTTTATAAATGCAATTCTGAAAATAATGACTTCTTTCCGTTTACCCTTCAACTGCACTTGGAATTGGCTTGTGGTTTAATCTGTGTAAATACACATTTGCGGACCGGTTTTTTTCACGTATAACTAACCGTTTGGTCAACGCACGCCGATAAACCAGCCAAGCAGTGCTTTTTCTCCCGACTTGATTCACAAATATTAAAATTTCGAACTGAAAACTTATTTTTATTAAAATAATATAGTCAATGTTACTCAGCAACAGTAAAGCTTTTTAATAGTGAAATAATTTTTAGTATCGGTTCAGTAGTTCTAGAATTACCCATTACAAACACACGAAAGAGTGAAAGCTAGCGAGGCGTCAACGGCAATCACTATTTCCAGGGACTTTTCAACACGCCACATTGGGTTTTTTTTAGTCGCTGAAAAGCTGAAACCGGTGATAATACCAACGACTTTTATTGTGTAATCAACTGTTCGACACATTTTGGTCAAGTCAGTGTGTCAATTTTCCATGGAACATTCTAATGGATTTCAGAGATGGCTTCATGAGAAAGGTTGCTCATATACTCTTGACTCTTGTTTTTGGCTTCACCAAATCATGTCTTTTTTGTATGGAACGCCGCCGTTGTGGATCATAATTTTCTTGGAATTTGGATTGATGTTAATTATATTTTACGGTATAATTAAATGAATGGATTGTCAATATAATTGCAGAATTCGATTTGTTAAGAATCATAGGTTATTGTGATATGAAATTTTAATTGTAATTTATGCTTTATTCAATACAAAAAATCGTGGTAAACTAACGACATTAATCAGAAAATTTGACGGCAGTATTTTGTTTTTCAACAGTTAATGTGACAGATAATATCTAAAAACTGAGTTTTAGTTAAAATTGAGACATTACGTTACAACAAATCTGAGAGTCATTACTCTAAGCAATAAATGTATTTGCCTAATGTTTTACCAATTTTTTCTGCAAAATTATTGAACTTAAATGGAAGATTTAGCTCTTTGAAGTAGACAATGTGATTATGTTTCTGTAAACGGGGTAAAGGAGAATAATCACTACAAATAATATAAAGTAGTATTTTAAAATGTGGTACATTAATAATCAAGGCGAAAGATTGGTCTATGTTTAACATGTATTCAATATTCAACAGTATTAACATATTTCTTAAGATGGTAAATTAGGCACTGAAAATTTCAGATTTTCGAATGAAAATGTAAGCTGCCTATAACAGGCAGTATATATATAAGGTGACATTTATTTATACAGCCAAATTCATGTTAAAGACTCGGTAAAAAGACTGTATTAAGGTTTGATAACCCTTTTTTGGGAAATTGAATAGTTATTATTTTTCTGTTTCCTACAAACGCAAGCCCACCCGAAAAAAAAAATGTTTCAAATTTCGCAAGAATGCTATTGATCCTTGATACTGATTGATCAATCACTTACCAAGCCATGGATTTAGCTGTAAATATCCTGACAAATGTCCAGTATACACATGCGTGTGTACAGAATTTAAATTTGAATTTGAATTTAAATTTGAAAGAACATTGACAATTCAATCGTGACATTTCGCGCCAGCGGGAATCCTTGTTCCCGGACATAGGAAAGGAAAAAGATATATAATGGTTCTATATATCTTTGGGAAAGGATATAAACTAATGTCAACTGGTATAAACCAATTATAAAACCAACATAGGTCTTTTACAGATAACCCATCAGTCTGACAAAATTACCATACCAGAATTAGACAAATATGTACTTGTATTTGTTATTTAGTACCAAAACTTTAACACCATTTTAGAACACTATTTGACAGAAAATATATGTTATTAACTGTCAAATGGTAGTAGCATCATGATGGCTATTTAGTACAAAAAAAAGTCGTCAGCGCAATGTATTCATTTTGTAGTATTAAATTTTTGGTATAAGAAGAACTTAATATACCCAAACAACAATACTACTTGTTCTATTGTCTCATTAACAAAAACCTCAAAAGTCTCAAAAATGAATCCCCATCAAGAGGCGCATCGAGTTCTTACAGAGCCGAGCAAGGCGTTTCGAAAATTGCACAAAATTACCTCTCGTCAGTGCAGCACGCAACTCACGCTCATTCAAGTAAATCGTCCCCTGCTACAAAATTAAACGTTGTTATCATAAATATGTATTCATTATTTCCGTTGAGTTTTCTTGTCTGTTTTTAATTAGACAGCAAGAATCAGTGTCGAAACATCATCCGTCCAAAGAATTACATCATCCATCAGCGAAGACGGTCGTTCTGGCGAAAGTTCAGCTCTTTCACGCATCGCCGTCTCCGCCGCGCCGTCGCGTGATTCACAAGGTGTCTCACAGACTCAGACAGCGTATTTCATCAGCTTTACTGACTTGTTTTGAGACAAACTCCCACCAATCCCACAATCTTTGCTTTTTTGTAGAGTCGTAATATAGTGATTTGTTTGGGTTCATCCGTGAAGGACTGTCGCGGATGCTAATTAGCGCAGACGCTCTGGCCGCCGGCCAGCTCTTCTGCCAACCTGTTTTCCCGCTTCAAGCTTCGGCTGCCGGCTCCAAACTTCAATCCAACGATGCTCCATCACCGCTATAGCTAAGAATAAGCGTAAGCCAAGGAGCAATGTATTAGAAAGTCTTTTCATTTATATCACTAGTTTTGGACGACGTCCAAGAATCGCGTCTCCGAGACGCGGCGGCACCGCACCTCATGCGCATTCAGTGTACCACCGGCTTGATCTTCCAATTTGTGCAACCACTTAGTCTGCCAGCACTCACAAGTTAATTATAATAACGCATTCAAAACTTATTTTATGACAAGCGATATACGTTTAGTAAGAAAACTTACCATTCAGTACCCTTTCTCTTTGGTGTATACTATTTGATTTCAACTTTTCTTTCCTCCATTCATAATCGGCTGTAAAAATAAACTGCTTGTATCATCGTCTGAAGTTGCGGACGAGTATAAAACACCCATGACATTAATTGTTAAACGGCACGTTCTCGTCTCATCGCTTTGTATAAACATTTTAGAGGAAAACTACTAAAAAAATATTTTATGATGTTATCTTTCCTCCGGCAGAATAACGTTAAATACGTGGAATTCTCACAAAAGTAATTATCTCGCAAGAGGAATAGGAAAAGCGAGATAAGAATGACATATGGCACGTGCTATCGGCTAATTATTCATCCATGTCGGCCATTATCAGCCACTATCAGCACATTTGCGTTTTCTTGACCGCATCAGTCCTGTATGAGCTCGTTCCAGATAAGGAAATAAAAAACCAGTCAAGTGCGAGTAGGACTCGCGCCCTGAGGGTCCCGTAGCATTCAAATAATTTAATAGACTTCAATGATTTAAATAAAATGTACAAACTTATCAGTACCTAGAAACTGTATGAAACTAAATTGCAAAATTAAGTTGGTCGAGTATTCGGGTACGTAACCCTGAACCTGAACCTAAAAGTCGGATTTTTTTGCATTTTTTGTTTAAATAGAGTATAATATACGCAACTGTGCCATATTACATAATATACAGAAAATTCAAAATTCCTTACTAGTTTAGTTTTTGAGTTAGGCTCCGAAACAAAAATTGTCTAAAATTTTTGATTCTTTATATTTAGAGATAAAAAAATAAAAATAAATGAATGCCGGGATAAGAAAAATACCACAACCAAACCTATGGTATGGAACCCCCCTTGAAAATGTATTTAATTTAATTTTTAATTAAATATCCGACTTTGGGTCAACATTAACATAACATATACGTAGTCTAATCTGTAACATCAACAAAAAACAAGGCGCTAAATAAAATAGTAGCGCCTGACAAGAAATTTGGCGCCGTCTACGTACGGAACCCCACTTTAAATTATTTTTTTATTTTACTTTAGAATTCCTTTTTCAATATGACTTCATTTCAAACTTGTATTATTACAATCTTTACGTTATAGCAAAAATAAATAACGTTAAAATATGCAATTTTTTCGGGGTTTCTTGTATGGGGAAGGGAGCCCCTTAAATTTCAATTAACACGTATTGTGAAATATTCAACTTTCTACCTATTACGGTTGAAGCTGTAGACCTCTGTGACAGACGGACAGACAGCGGAGGCTGAGTAATAGGGTCCCGTTTGGCACCCTTTGGGTACGGAACCCTAAAAAGCTAGGTCTTATTTCGAACACGGTTGAATTTTTAACAAGAGATCAAAGAGACCAATGTTTCATCAATTGACCTTGAAGTGCCGGTAGCTCCAAAGGTTGCAAAGATATTGGAATTGTGTCTGGGGATGAATTATCAAGGACTATGCCCTCTATAATTATTTCTAGGTCTCATCCTAATCGTCATTAAACATATTTTGCTCCACACACAAAGAAATACAATATTTGTTTATCATGTTACAGTAGGTATAAAAATACCTATATCTCTTCTAGTTGTGTTGAGAACTGGATTGCTCAGTTGGTAGAGCAATCGCCCGGTAAGCGAGAGGTCCCGGGTTCGAATCCCGGTTCTGAGCTCCTCACGTCCAGATTTACTTTTCTGATTTTCGATACCGCAATGATATAAATTTAATTTCTCTAAAAGTTGTTCAGAATCAAAATGACTTTAAAAAATCACTCCGATACCCTAACGTTGAGCCCTAAGTCCTATTTATTTCAGAATGGAACTAGGCCTATCATGAGTTTTGTTTACTATACACGTTAACGTCTGCGTAAAATATTTATATGAGAAATTGTGCAGCGCCCCTAGCGGCTTACTACAGGAACCAGCATTTCTCATACAAAATATTCTACGCAGATGGTAACGTGTATAGTAAAGCCGATTAGTTTTAGTGCTGTCAAAACTATTTTTTTTTCATTCAAAAATAGTTCTTTCGTGTTTACAACAGAATCTATATTACTTTGGAATAATTTAAGTTTTGACAGCACTAAAACTAAAATGAAAGCCTTCAGAATCGGGTTTAATGAGCAAAACTCATGGTAGCTACCGCAGTGTGTGCCGTCGTCGTTGATAATGAATGTGTTATTGTTATGTATGATGCCTTGATATTTAGGTGTTAGATTTTTTTAATAATCTATATTTTAGTTTTAGTATTTTAACTTATTCAAGTGTGCTTTAAGCTTCTACGGATAAATGAGAAAAAAAATATACCTTGAATTTTCACCAAAAACTCCATCATTTTTCTAAGCTATGGCTACGCAGCTCACCGGCCTCCCCACACACCTAATTGCACCCCGCAACCCGCACCCCTCATCCGAGTGGCCGGCGACCGTGAGGGTGTCCACGCGATTAGTGTATTTTGAGTAAAGAAAATCGTCTTATTATGAGGTACTGGTACTTTATTTAGAGATCCCAGTATTTAAAATAATATCTTTACCGATCATACTAACACACCCTTAAAGGATTCTTGCCTTTGCTTTTACACCCGGTATAATATATAAATAAATTAATGAAATATCTGCAATCCATGAGTATGTTATCGTTACCCACCACTAAAATAAATGGTTAGAAAATTTATACAAAATATATCCTCATCTCTGAATATATAAAAGGCAAACCTGACTGACTCATCTATCAATGCACAGCCGAAACTACTGAACGGATTTTGCTGAAATTTGGCATACAGATAGTTGTAATGACGTAGGCATCCGCTAAGAAAGGATTTTTGAAAATTCACCCCCAGGGGGTGAACCGAATTCCACGCGGACGAAGTCGCGGGCAAAAGCTAGTTTATTATATTATTAGTCCCAAGTGTAATCTGTACAATTGACCTCCAGTTTAATAAGACGATATTCATAAATAAAATGTATACATCTGTGGTATCTGGACTGCGATATATATATTGTTTTTGAGGTAATGGGAATTCAGAGGGTTAAGCCGTTTCCCAATCTGAAACGACTGTGATGCTGTAATACTTTGCAGAGCTTTGGTCTCATCTCAGCTACGAGAACTTTATTTTTATACGTCTACCTAGCCTAAAAATATTTTTGCCACATTATAGCCAACAAGCAAAGCCGTGCAAAATACATTTTCGATGGCCACTGACCCTACTGCTTCAATTATAAGTATTCTTTATTTTTATTCCAATCTGCACAAAAGCGGGGCACTAAATTAAAATGTCATAACATTTTATAGTTCTGAGTTTACGACCTTTTTACGGCCCGTTGCGAACCCAGACTCAAATATTCTTTTTACATGTTCACATTTTTTCAGCAGTTTATCTCTTGGTTTTTTTATATTGGTTGTCATCTAAAGAAAAACATGTAAAAATTCACGATGCCGAAAAAATGCGCTCATGAAAAACTCGATACACGAGCATGTAGTAAAAAAAGGGTACAATTTTCCAAAAAAGCCATTTTGACCTCAGTTTGTCCATTTTTCTTGTGAAGAAAACGTAGTCAATTTTAGGGTTCGGTACCCAAAGGGTAACCAACGGGACCCTATTACCTACTAAGACTCCGCTGTCCGTCCGTCCGTCCGTCTGTCACCAGGCTGTATCTCATGAACCGTGATAGTTAGACAGTTAAAATTTTCACAGATGATGTATTTCTGTTGCCACTATAACAACAAATACTAAAACCGGCCAAGTGCGAGTCGGACCCGCGCACTCCCATACAACAGAGATGATTTTTTTGCCGTTTTTATAGATAATGGTACGGAACTCTTCGTGCGCCAGTCCGACTCGCATTTGGCCGGTTTTTTTACATTTAATTGGTTGTAGCGTTAAGTTAGTATCCTATATTATACTAAAACAATGAGAAAAATAAAAAAATATACCTTTATGTATAGTTGAATTTTTTGTCGTATATTGGGGTCAATTTTCTTAGCTTATCGATACCTCTCTTTAAACCCTCGATAAAGGCCGACTAAAATAAACTCAAAACAATATGGACATAAATCAGAATATGCCATAAAATAGTAATTATGTATTATGTATATGAAGTAGGAGGCCCAAAAACATAGAAATTAACGATAAAGTGCGTGTAAGACTCGGGATTCCGTATATCGTTATATTATCTATTCATCTATATATGCATACATCTATATAGGTACATATAACTGCAACGAAGTCAAAACTGTACATGTAATATTTTTTGAAAAGAATAATTGCTGTGTACTTTACTTTCTTAAATAAAAAACCTATCTATAAAAAACATTTTCTAAAGATAGAAATTTTACTAAAAGGTTGGTATTCAAGGCATCTACCCTACGCTTTCGATCATTTAAAGAAGTGTGAAATTTTTTTCGCGATACCCATCCATGAACTACCGAGCCGGTGGCAAAAGGTTTTGGACAATAACAGAGAACATTTGGACGATTATTAATGTAGCGCTTTCTTTAAGAATAAAACTCACAGAATTCGAAAAAAGTTGCATTATTTTTGCATACACCCAATATAGTAAAAACCGGCCAAGTGCGTGTCGGGCCACGCGCAATGTAGGGTTCCGTAGTTGCCCGGTACATTTTATGAGTTGGTCTACTAATACAGACCGAGCCAAACTTCTAGACCCATACATTGGAGGGGACCAAAAGTTTGGCGCGACCTGTACTCGTAAACCTGTAAAGCCTACTTAGCTGTGATAGTTTTCCTTTTAAATTCATTATACAACGTGAAATTTAAGTCATTTTGTTAACGAAAACTGGTGATAGTACTCGTCCATATAAACAACTTTTACTATGAAGATAACCCTGCAATCGTGAAAAAAATATCTGCTGTTCCATAGAAAAGTTAAATACCTACTCGACTCAAATGTATGAAACAGCTGATTTTTTTTTCACGATTTCAGGGTTGCGTTGTTGTTCTTATGGACGAGTACTATGACCAGTTTTCGTTAACAAAATGACTTAAATTTCACGTTGTATACTACTTCTGCGAAATTTTTCACATTTCTATAAACAACCGTTTAACCAGCAGGGGGGGGGGACGCGTCACTATAACTAAAATTTTCACTTTAAAGCTTAATATTTCGCCAACGGATCCCTAAATCGAATAATGGTTTTCACACACCCACAATGTTTTTAAACGACCTATTCAACGATACCCCACACTATGGGATAGACGAGAAAAAAAAATCATCCCCAGCTTAGGTGCATGAGAGGTTTTTATTTTACTATTTTGTTGACAAAATTACAGCTTTCTAGTACTAATAGTCTCTTGAGCTAAGCTGCGGACAAGCGGACAGACGTACATGGCGAAACTAAGGAAACTTGTCGGACTACGGAACCCTAAAAAGGTTATGTCTGTTCATTGAATATTTCCGCGAAATGTTTATTATGATGGGTTATTATTATTGTAGGTACTGAGGCCAAAACCAAAATTTTTAGAATTTTCTTTCTGTCTGTCTGTCTATATGTATGTTCCGTTTTAACTCGAGAACCACTCAACGGATTTGGATGTGATTTTAGGGTCCCGTACCTAGGTGCGCGTCCGCATACCGGCATCGGACGATCCGCAGTGACCGCATCAAACGGATTTTAGTATTCTTTGTATGGTTTGCCATACAAGCGCGTCAGCGCACGGAGCGGACGCATCGGACTGTCGGCAATGCCGGCGAGGATTCTCGATGGGGCAACTTTTCCGTTTAGTGCGGATGACGTCATTCGGATTGCCGATCAGTGGACACACTCGCACCCCCACTCCGTCCGCCTTTCCTCCCCTCCCGCTTATATTGTATGTTTTTAATTAGCGGGTTTTTCTTTGGGGGTGTTTCTCAGCCGATGGGTAGTATGTAGTGTTTATTATCTAGTAATCGTTCTGATTTCAAAATCATCAGAGTCCGCTTGCTATGAAAATCCCAATGTCAATGTTGAAAATTCGTTTGCAAATGGCGATCGCGTCGGCAATCCGGTTGCTGCGGTTATAGTGGACGCACCCCCGGCATTACGCTCAAAAAATCCGTCTGATGCGATGCCGGCATGTAGACGCGTGCTTCAAGAGGAAAAAAACCGGCCAAGTGCGTGTCGGGTCACGCGTAATGTAGGGTTCCGTAGTTGCCCGGTACATATAAGTTGGTCTACTAATACAGACCGCGGCAAACTTCTGGTCCCATACATTATAGGGGGCCAAAACTTTGGCGCAACCTGTACTCGTAAACCTGTAAAGCCTACTTTGCTGTGATAGTTTTGCTTTTAAATTCATTAATATACTATTTCTGTGAATTTTTTCACATTTCCATAAACAACCGTTTAGCCGGCAGGGGGGGACGCTCTACTATAACTAAAATTTTCTTTTTAAAGCTTAATATTTCACCAACGGATCGCTAAATCGAAAAATGGTTTTTACACACCCACAATGTTTTTGAACGGCCTATCCAACGATACCCCACACTATGGGATAGACGAGAAAAAAAAATTCATCCCCAGTTTACTTGTATAACCTTAAAAAAAAAAAGAAAAAATTAGTTTACCATTTTGTCGGCGTGATTAATATTTCTATCCATGTCAAATTACAGCTTTCTAGTACTAATAATCTCTGCGCTAAGCCGCGGACAGACGGACAGACGGACATGGCGAAACTATAAGGGTTCCTTGTCGGACTACGGAACCCTAAAAACGGAGCCCTTATAGTATAGGATCACTTTGTTGTCCGTTTGCATGTCTGTCCGTCCGTGGAGGTATCGAATTGAAATTAAACCAATATAGTCAGGTCTTCAGTCCCTTGAAGCTGTGAAAAAAATGAAACTTCTAAGTAAAAAAAAGTTACGGCCGTTTATGCCGCAAAAAACGTGTTTTTCCACCGATTTAAGGTCGCTCAGCGAGCTATGAAGCGGGCTATGCTTATTATCTCTGATGGATAGAATCCGAAATGAGGACATAGCCTGCAGAATCAGTAAGTTGAAGAGGCAGTGGGCAGGCCATATTTGTCGCCGACATTGATGGCCGTTGGGGCCGAAAGGCTTTAGAATGGAGACCACGTACAGCAAAGTGTAGTGTAGGCCGACCTCGTGCCCGCTGGACCGGCGACCTGAAGTACGTTGTGAGTTGCGGCTGGATAAGGATGACGGAGGACCGCAATGAGTGGCGAAATTTGGGAAAGGCCTATGTCCAGCAGTGGACGAACACGGGCTGATGGATGGATGGAAAGACCAATTCGGATTTTGAACATCATCATTTTAAGGTATCATAAGGTTTTTCCTGAAAATCCTAGTGGGAACTTGGGATTACTTGGGAAGCAGCCATATCTGACTTTTTAATAGGGAATGGTTCGAAAGGTGGTCGAACTTGTGACCGAACCCTTTTGCTGACTTGCGCGGTGTGCACTGCCTGATTTTGACGCCATCTTTTTCGTACGTTATTATTGTAATTTAATAATACATATTTACGGTGTTTTTGTTCGTAATATAAGTTTTATTCAGGGCAAAAATATATGACAACAGCCGATTCAAAACAAACTAAAAACAGTCAAAACTAAATTCTCTAAATTCCAAAATAGTTCTTTAGTGTTAACAACTATAGAAGCTATATTACTTTGGAAAAATGTAAGTTTTGACAGCACTGAAACTAAAATTAAAGCCTTCGAAATCGACTTTAAGGTGGTAACGGAGGATCTCGGTGCAAAATGCACATCATAATATTGTTTTCCTTACTTTTGAATAAAAAGTATGCAATAAATGCGTTTTATAGCAATTCGCGCAAACTGCTTGTTAATAGTTAGGTGATCACATGAAAATTATTCAATTTTATGCGTTACATTTTAGCTGCATTACATTACAACAGAAAACACGCTCTTAAGTTTGTTAATGTAATTCAAACAAAATGTAATATGTTAAGGTACGTAATTTTTTTGTAAAGATTTTATTATTATTAAACTCTTTCCGCAAGTTGCTTTAAAACACATTTATTGCATACTTTTTGTTCAAAAGTAAGGAAAACAATATTGTGATGTGCATTTTGTACCGACGAGGTAAGAAGTTCCCCCTTAATGACAGTATTACTGAGCAACAAAAATGACAAACAGTCTTTTGGTGGTCTTTTGCCAGCGAAATAAAAAACTTACGATAAATTGTTAAAAAGTTTTTATGGATTTGAAAATAGATAAGTAGGTTATTTACAACCTTATTGCATAAGTTTTGATAACGGGGTGAATGAGAACTAAGGTCCGTTTTTTTGCACGTTTTGGAAATGGGGAATGCGCTTTTAAGTGCAAAAAAACAGACTTTAGATACTAAAACACGTCTGATGTCTTTTAATAACCTCTGTTGTGCACCAGTTTCATAAACTAATATTGCGAATAAAATTTAACGACTGTCTAATTTACTATATAGGGTAAAATTCAATCAACCGACCAAATTCATACTGGAGACTCGGTTAGTGATCAGGAACACGGTTCAGTAATCCTTTTGGCCAAATTCGAAAAATACATTTTTTTGCTCCCGTACTGGTGTACAATTCCTAGTGCAGGCACTACGGGACAAATTTTTTTTTTGAATTTCTCCTGAAGGGTCATTGAACCTTGTTCTTGATCACTAACCGAGTCTCCATTATAAATTTGGTCGGTTGATTGAATTTCACCTTGTATGTATAGATTGTGTAATTTGAAAAAAAAATATATCACATTGTTCTGTTAGGCAAAACGTATTATTTCCAAAATGGCTTCATAAGTGTGACGACACCTACAGAAAATAAGCAGGTACCACCTATACAGGCAATGCAGGTTGAACCAAACGAATGCCCCCTGGAGGGAAAGTACCTTAAATATTAGAGATAGCAAATTTTAATTAAACGAACCTTTATTTCATTTTTAATGTTAATGAAAACTGCATTAATTTAAAAAAAATCACCTGCATAAGCCGTGAATCGAACCGGACAAATGTGAAAAAAAACCTCCTGTATTTTTATGATACCGATCGAAAGGGTCAAATATATGAACCAAATTCTTTTACTAACATAGTATCGTAATTTAAAGGAAAACCATGAAATTTTACATTTTAATAACAAAAACTTTTAAAGATATCCCAAAATTCAATATCTATAGAAGTAAAAAAAAAAATTTCAATTCTTTGAATGCAGTTTTCTTTATCTTTAAAAATAAAATAAAGGTTCCTTTAAGTAAAATTTGCTATCTTTAATATTTAAGGTACTTTCCCTCCAGGGGGCATTCGTTTGGTTCAACCTGCATAGTCAGTGGGAAAGGTGACAATATTTTTTGAATTCCGCAAAGATTGTACAGTATGGTCAGTAAATCCTGCGGCTTTATTTAAAAATATCTGTGAATTTACACTCTTTACACCTAATCTACGCATAAATCTACTAATTATGTATTCTTTATTCGCTGCATTGAGTGTTATTTAATTTATGTATTTTAATGAAATATTCACTCCTTCTAGAAACTTTACGGCGTAGTAAGTAAACGAACCCGCAGCTGCGTGTAGCGTCATGGCGCGGGCCAAAGAACCTCTGACCTCTCATTCATGGATTCAATCGATAATGTAAAGATAAATATTTACTCGTACTTATTGTACAGATTGCATTCTTGATTTTGTACCCCAATTAACGAGCCTTCGCTTGAAGGTTCTATCAAAATAGTTGTTTATGAAACTGGTACATAAAGAGGTTATTAAAACACGAGTGTGAGAATGTCAGATGGAGCCAAATTATCATCAGTATCACCAGTGCCGGATTTACGCCTAGGCCCACAACACACGGCCCGGGACTAGGGGCCCAGCCAGTTTAGGGGCCCTAGCTTGCCTGCCCGTCAGGAGGACATAAGGTTATAGAAAAATAATGGTACACATTTTTTCAAATATGATTCTATAGATAAACCATACAATTGGCGGATCGCCCGCGGTAGGAGGGGAGCGTCGGGCGGCGCGGAGGTAAGAGTCGAGCGGGATGGGGTGGTGCGGGCGCGGGACAGGGCCGCTTCCAACTCCACGTCGCCCGACGCTCCCCTCGTACCGCGGGCGATCCGCCAATTGTATGGTTTATCTATAGAAGTTATAAAATCAAACGAGCATATTATACGCCGCGTATAACGACCGTTTGCGTTCATTGTAGTTATATAGATACATAGCATAAACTGCATTATTTCTGATGTCTGTTTTTAATAAATTAGTCGGTTGAAAAATATATTTTCTGTACTAGTGCATTTTATTAGCGAAATTTCTAAAATACCTTCGAGATAGGGGTCCCAAATTTCAAGTGCCTAGGGGCCGCCCCGATTTCTTTAAGTTCGGGGCTGAGTATCACTGCTGTCAGCTATTTTAGAGCAAAAAAACTTTTTCATCACTAATGCTCTGAAAGTAATTCATTATAACTTGAAACACGGGAGGTAAATTCGATTTACCTACCTAGGGAGGTAAGTAACTATGTAGGTAGTCAATCACTCGTCTCGCCAAATGACAATGGAAAATATCTGTTCTGCCTTAATCTGTATTTTATTTATATACATATATTAATTAATATGGGAAAATGTGACAAGCGTATATATGTAAATATGCAAAATAAAATCATAAAAAGACGTCTATGACTTAAAACAGCAACTAAATTAGTTTTATTTTTAATGGCCGGTAAGACCGAACTATAAACACCCTTGCTCGCTTCGCTCGCTCGTGCGCCTAAATATCTCGGGTGCAAATGATAACTTACCTCCCTTGTATAACAATCTACTATTGACCCACAAATAACAGTCAATAAAAACTTTACCCGTAGACTATGGCACCCATATGGCACCAAACAGTCCAAGGCGCGCGCCGCCACAGAGCAAATAAAAGACGCGCCGCCAGCCATATACAATTTCAGCCCGACAAAATGGATAATAGTAACCTCCTTTGTCGGGTCGTAGAAATATTACCAAAAACTATGAACTCGCTCAGCTCCCTTATTTGTTTTAATGTAAACCTAACACGCTCCTCCTCCTTCCGCTCGTCGTCACACTTATTTTTGACTTTTTACTGACAGAGATTTTCATAAACCTAAACCCGACAAAAAAATAAAAACGTTTGATAAGGATTCGAACCCTGAACCAGATTCCCACTGCACTAACAATTCGATATTTGAAGCGAGCGTCATACTCGTCATAAACTTGAATATATAGGTATATTGAATATTGAATAGATGTATGCAATCTAGCAGGATTCGTATTTTCTTGTCCCTTAAGGGGGTAACTTTTTACCTCGGTACAAAATGCACATAATAATATTGTTTTCCTTACTTTGGAATAAAAAGTATGCAATAAATTTGTTTTAAAGCAACTTGCGGAAATGGTTTATTAGTAAAAGTCTTCTCGAAAAAATTACGTACTTTAATGTATTACATTTTGTATGCATTACATTAACAAACTTAAAAGCGTGTTTACAGTTGTAATGTAATGCAGCTAAAATTTAACGTATAAAATTGAATAATTTTCATGTGATCACCTAACTATTAACAAGCAGTTTGCGCGAATTGCTATAAAACGCATTTATTGCAAACTTTTTATTCAACAGTAAGGAAAACAATGTTAAGATTATGTTTTTATTGCGAAATCCATCGCTTTTGAATACTCTAAATATTATTATTAGAGTGCATTACAAACCAGAAAAGATAAATTAGAAACAAATGTAAAGACAAGAATTTGAAAAAATTCCTCGAGCCAGGATTCGAACCTGCGACCTCTTGTTATCAAGACAAGCGCGCTACCGACTGCGCCACCGAGGTACTTACCTAGATCGTTGCATTTTTCCACCATACTTGTCCACCGAATATTTTTGTAACTATTTGATCTAACCAGCTTGTAATGCACGTACTAAACGCTCACGAGGGCGTTATGTGATTTCACGCTTTGTTCTTAGGAACAGATGGCGCTGTCATCGCTACAATATGAAAAATATTTCTAATAATGAAAACAACGTTATAATGTGCATTTTGCACCGAGATCCTCCGTAACCACCTTGAGTTTTTGGTCTGTCTCCAGTGTTTCTTAAGGCGGTTTTTTCCGGCGAAATCTGTCCTTCTCCATCGCTTTCGTTTCGGTCATCCTGCTCAGCGGAAGCGCGCCGCTTAGAAAATTCGCGGTTTTGGGGGTTTTTATTTATTATTTTGGAATTAGAGGAATGGGTCTTTCATATGACGGCCCTTTTATATTAAAAATTTCAAGACGTTTATTTTAGTATAAGTTTTACTGTTCAAAACATAACATAGCTCAAATGAAATGATAATTAGATCATAGTTCAGACCTATCTTTACGATTTTAATTAATGGATCGAGGAAAATGTAAGTAATCGTGTATCGAACGGCCGAAATATCAAGATCAAAGAGTGAAATATAACATGTATTTTTTACAAAATTTTATCTTCGCTATTTATTGGCTTAAAATTAATTTGAAGAGACGAAATCTGGATAACCCCCCCTTAATGCATTTCTAAGAGACTAAAAGAAAATTACCTCAAATGTTATGTTTGTAAAAGTATTTAACATTTATTAATTTTTTTATCATAGTAATAGAACATAAACAGAAATCATCCAATACTTAATATTTGTATTATAGCAAAATATATTAAGAGAAAACGTCAAAATATGCCTGTCGCCAAGCACTTTGCAATATTCAGATGAGGATTATTTTGTGTATTAAAAACTTTTAACGCAGTTTATGTTACTTTTTAAACGTAGTTTTTAGTATTTTTTGATATATTATTAATTACAGTTTCTTATGATTTTAGTACAAAAAACTTTGATAAAATGCATTTGTTGCAGTGTCCTTCAATTCAAGCTATAAGTGGAATTCCTTCCGGTTTTGTAACTGACAAAAAGTAGTGAGAACGACATTATACTCCTTGGTAAGAAAGAAAAATACTGGCAGGCATAGCTCAGATATTTGTAATATTAATAACGTAAAAAATCTTCGATTCTCTTTTGTTTATTTTCTGAATGTAGTCATTTGTTTGCTTCGTGTCGGAACGTGTTCTCGAAAATGGAGAAAAACGAAGAACGAGCCGTTATTAAATACCTCTGTTTAAAAAAGTTAACGACGCAAGAGATTCACTGCGATTTGGAGGCAACATAAAGAGAGTCTGCTCCGCCGTATTCCACTGTCGCAAGGTGGGCTTCTCAAGGGAGAACGAGCACGGAAGACGAACATCGTTGCGGCCGTCCATCGATGTCAGTCACCCAAGAAAATGTTGCGAAATTCGAGAAAATTGTATTAAGCGATCGAAGAGCTACCATCCGTTACTTAGTTCAAGAAACGGGCATTTCGGAAGTATTCAATCCTTATTGAAACAATCTTTGAATATGAGAAAAGTTTCCGCAAGATGGGTGCCGAGAATGTTAACCGACAGTAAGAAACAAAATCGACTTGACATTTCGAAGACATTGTTGGAGAAGATTCTGAAAAACCACTATTATTGGCCAATATTATGCAGCTTTAATTCCCAAGTTGAGGAATGCCATAAAAGAGAAAAGGAGAGGGAAACTTCGAAGGGGCGTGCGTTTCATCACGACAACGCACCCGCGCACAGCTCGGCGGTTGCGATGGCTGCCATTGAGAAAACTGGCTTCGAATTCGTTGACCACCCCCCTTATTCACCAGATCTGGCACCTAGCGATTTTTATCTGTTCCCCAAATTTAAAAAATACTTGAAGGGAAACAGGTACGAAGACGATAACGAGTTGATGGATGCCGTGGAGAACTTTTTTCAGGACCAAGACAAAACTTCTTTTTTTTAAAGGGATTAAAGCCTTAGAAAAGCGCTGGACTCGGTGTGTAGAGAGACTCGGAGACTATGTAGAAAAATAATTTATTAAGTTATCAATAGTCATTTTATTTTATCTCATTCTTACTACTTTTTGATCCCTCCTCGTAATAGACGAAACAAAAACCTACCAGACCTCTACCTTTTTGTTTAATGGCAGCAGCACCATGCTTTAATATCAGCTGTCATACCCTCACATTTCATTTTCCTTACAACAGTTTAGTCGCAGTAAAAATTTGAGCGTTACCGGTCTACGAAAAATGTTCCAACTTGTAAGTGTGTTTTAGGGTTCCGTAGTACCTGAAAGGTAAAAGGAACCTTTATGGTGAGACTCCGTTGTCCGTCCGTCCGTCCGTCCGTCCGTCCGTATGTCACAGCCTCATAACTTTAGCATCGTTAAAGATAAAGACTTGAAATTTTCTACAAAAATAGCATTCACTTGCTTAAATAATATGGTACAAAAAAATATTGAAAAATTCTAAATTGTTCAAAATATTTCCAATACAATAGTGAAAAAAATAAAAAATAAATTCTTAAAAATACAATATGGGTACCAAATTGTAGATATCAAAGAGCTGATTATAAAAATATACATTTTTACTATATTTACTGGCACCGATTTCGAGAAATCTTTGAAAAACCACAAAAAATGCATGTACCCCTTATTTCCAAAACTGGTGGACCGAAAAAAATGAAGAAAATTACGATAATAGGCCATAGCTGGCCAATTACAGAAAAACTATAGCGATTAAAAAAAGTTGAACACCAATGAGAAATATAAAAAAATATGTAAAATAAATTAAAAAAATATTTTATAAAAACACAATATGAGTATGAAGTTGTAGGTATTAAAGAGCTAATTATAAAAATATATACTTTTACTATACTTACTCTCACTGATTTCGAGAAATCTTTGAAAAACCACAAAAAAATGCATGTCCCCCCCTTATTTCGGAAACTAGTGAACCGGAAAAAATTTAAAAAATCATGGTAATTCAAGATTACCTAAAGATTACAGGAAAAATATAGCGGTTGAGAAATTCACGATAGTAAAATGACAAAATCTAATTTTTCATCTACGAGTTTTATTTCGAGTACGGTATAAAAATATTTATGACACTCTTTTGTTTCTAGAAATACGCAAAAGAAATATATTCTAGATAACCTATTTTATCATCCATCACGCAAGAGTACAATTAATAGTAATAAAATAATATAAAACCACCAACAGATTAGATATTAAATCGAAGCGAATGTGGTACAATCAATTCTTTTTTTAGTCATCATAACAGTTATGGGCAAGATTTTAAATATCTTCTTCCTCACTGTTCCCAAAACTGTCGAATTACGGAACCCTAGGTATGCGAGTCTGACTCGCACTTGACCGGTTTTTATTATGATGTTTCTTTTGAGAGGTGTAAGGGCACTGTGGTCAAAGCAGTGACCATTGTAATGAAAAAAGTCTTCAAAAAATAAAAATAGCACCTTTATATATTTAACATTCATTTCAGAAAGCAACATGGGCATGTCATGCAGAAAAGCAAAGACGCTATGGAGAAAAAATAAAAATAACCAAGAAAAAAAGTTATACCTAAATCATGAAACAAAATTTGGAAAGAATAAAGAAAGAAGATTTTTTGTGTTAAAATGGAACGGTTCGGGTAAGTTTGCAAACATTTAACGTTACCCGTAATTATTATGTATTATCACATTGCTATTGTAAAACCAAATTTTCTGGTTGACTACATGCTAAGAATAAGAAGGTAAAATGGAACCTAAAAATCACAAGTTCATTGTCTTAGCATTCATCAATGTAATTGCAATGAATTGTTTTTTTTTAAGTAATATGTTTTTATTTACTTTATATGGTACAAAAATCTGATCAAACAAACAAAGATAGGTATTAATGTCTTATTTGGGCCATCATCGTCATTACATTTTTAAATAATATTTTACTCAACCGACAAATGTCCCAATAAGACTTTATTTTTTTGTATATCTTAATTTATTGATTTATTTGTGTTAAAAATGTTTAAAATTGTGATCAAATGAGCAAAGTAATTGCTTGAATATTATATTGATAGCAGTTTAACAAAATCAAAAATTAATTACCTTATTATTAAAACTCGCCTTTGCAATTTCTATTTTGTAACTAGACATTCAATTTTGTAACTGTCACCAAATATTTTTTTGGAATCTCGTTATTTTAATTATTTTATCTTATTATGATTTTATTGTATTTATGATATCAGGAAAAGCTTTGTTTTTTTTTATTTTAACTATAAATCATAAAGTTTATGCAGCCTAAAACCATAAAATCGTACAAATAAAATTTTTTTTAGCCCTTAATGTTACAAAACGGAGACAAATTAGTCAAAATAAAGGAAATGGCATAAAAATGCTTTATTTTGATTAATATGTCGTGTCATATGCTAGACCCGTAAAAATAATATATAGAAAATTTTATAATAAACTTTGTATTTAATTAGTAAATCTTTAATTGAAAATGGTTACAAAATGTAACCGATTCTCTACCTAAGTATGAAAAAAATATATTTGCGCAGGACTTCTATAAATTAGGTACGGACTTTTTATAATATATCGTCTAATAGCCAATTCGATTTTTATGTTTTAAAATTATTTATATCTAAATTGCTTGATATAAAAAAACGGATCCATTTTGTAACCGGGACATGAAAATACGCAGACCTAAAACATTAATAATAAACGCATCAGTCGACGCGTGGCAATTTTAGCTCAGTGAACTTCAGGCTCTTTAAATATAAATATTGCTTGTTTCCAAAGAAAATATATACTAGAGATTTGTTTGGGAATTAACAAATACCTATGTTCCAAGCATAAGCCTGCCAAAACAATCCATTTTTATACGTTTCTTCGTACCATGAAGCCTAAATGTAGCTTATTTTTTGTATGGAAACTTGCCATGCCACGTTATTTAATCCTTATGTTTGGTCTGCTAATAATTATATGTCTGGAAAATACGAATCCACCCATTAAAGGTTTTCTTTTTTTTTCTGTTTTATTCCGTCTTGGAATAGGCAAAGAGCAATAGCCCGTATAGCCAAGTCTTATTTATTTTTATTCATGTCTGGAAACTTGATAAATTATAGGCCGTAGCCAAGTCTTCGTAAAATTGTCTTACTGTATTGTCTTCATTTAATAAGGACAGAGCCAATATCTTGTCCAATATAATCATGAAGTTCTTAAATGGGTATTTATGGCTATAGAAGTCTTGTTCCTAGTTTTCTTCCATGGCTTGTTTAAATATTTTGAACAGTTGTTGTTATAAATTATTGGATCTCTATGATAAATTCATAAATTGCATAGTATGTGTCCAAAGTTCATTAACAGTTCTTGAGTGTCGCGCGGGATATTTTCCGGTTTATTGTGAATATTGAGGAGTTTATCAATCAATGTGTGTCTTTGAAAATTATAAGAGGAACATTGAAATTAAATATGATCCAAGGTCTGATCTATTGAGATTTGTGCATAATGGTGACGTTATAATGTGCATTCTATGAAGATGGTGGTTGATACAGCAGTGCCCGAACCTTAGGCGGTTTAAAATTATGTAAAATTTTCTGTTTTTGTAAAATTTCGATTTGGTAAACCAAGGAATGGAGCCAATAGTACTATTGATCTTAGCATACCAAGAGCCTTTCGTAAGGTGTGTAATTTTCCAGTCTTCATTCCACTCATGGCGAATTTTTATTTTTTTTAGAAGATCGGAGTAGGGTGTGGCGTCATTTTTCAAACTATCACTACGAGTATCAATATTGTCATTTTCTACGATTGTTCTTGCAAGATAATCTGCATTTTCGTTTCCAGGGACTCCGATATGTGAAGGTGTCCATAAAAGGGTTATATCAGCAACAAATGAAAGTTCAGAGTACAACTGTTTAATATCATATAGGTAGTATGTAATTGGTATTAGAATCTAGTTTATTATTTTGAAGGGCTATAAGAACAGTCATGCTATCGGTTACAATCAGCCATCGTGTTTGATGTTTCTGTTCCTTGATGTACTGTAAAGCTGTCAATATAGCCAGAGATTCTGCTGAGAAAATACTTATTTCTTGCGGAAGACGGGCACCATGCCCAGTCCGTAAATGGGGAATGTATATCGCCATTGACACTTGTGAGTCTTTTTTGG
Organism: Ypsolopha scabrella; assembly: GCA_910592155.1. Lineage (NCBI taxonomy): Eukaryota > Metazoa > Arthropoda > Insecta > Lepidoptera > Ypsolophidae > Ypsolopha > Ypsolopha scabrella. The sequence continues at coordinate 17,667,616 of OU342975.1, read as the reverse complement.
ATCCATCGGTAAAAATCGTACAATGTAAAGGATATTGTTCTATCATATGATAGACTTCTTGTTTAGTCTTCAATTCACTTTCAATCTGAATGTCTAGATTGCTGAATGTATCTTCATATTTTCCAAAATAACATACCCGGTTGTTGATACCTTTGTAAATTTGATGATGCTGGTTAAGACTATATAGGTATATTTCGGAAAAATCATGAAGAATATAGGGGACATTTACTGAATTGGGCACTGGATTACTTGCATTAAGCGAGGTAAGTTTTTTCAGAAGTGGATGTTGGGACATAGAAAATAGTTTTAAAAGAAACATCTTAAATGTAATGGTTGAATATCACATTCTACTTGCAATGAGTTGATAGGTGTTGTTTTCATTGCACCTGTTAACAGCCTTAAATTGTTATTTTGTAAAATATTCAGCTTTTTAATTAATTTTTTGTCAGAGCTAAAACATAAAAATCCATATTCAAAATGACTGCGAATTAAAGACTTGTACAACATAAGCAATATTTTAGGATCAGTATTCATTAACATTTTAATTATATGAAAAGATTTTGAAGCTCTTCCAATTATGTACTCGACATATATTTGCCATGATAAGTTATGGATAAAGATACGAGTAACACCTAAAAATTTTACCTCAAGAACAACAGGAAGTTGTGTGAAATTGTAAATAGTAGAAACATTTCTAATCTGTTTACTAAATACTACAACTTTTGACTTTTCTGCACTTATTTCGAGATTAAGGTATTCAAAATATGTAAGAGTGCATTATTTATAGTACATTCAATATTGCTGATATTAGATCCAGAAGTATAAATAACTAAACCATCTGCATATCGTAAATTAAGAACCTCTGTTCCTAAAATTAGGTTGAGTTTATGAATATAAAGAGTGTATATTAAGGGGCTCAAAATACCACCTTGACAGACACCCTAATATGAATATCGGGGTCCTATCATTTGATTTTAGTAGTTTACAAAAACTTCTCTACCATGTAAAAAATTAAAGATCTAATTTACAAATTTTTCAGGTATACCAAGTGAAGAAAGCTCCGCAGAAAGAATGTGATGATTGACATTATTAAAAGCACCAGCAACATCAAAAAATACACCGACCAGAAAATTATTATTTTTCATAGAGTTGAAAATGTCCAATTGAAGATGAGCAATACTTTCTCTGGATGATCTCCCTTTACAAAATCCAAATTTATTTGAAGGCATTGTCCTCTCATAAACACCTAGACACACAGTCTCTAAGAAAAGTTCGTCAGAAAGTGTCCGAACCTGTAACGTGCATAGTAGCAAAAATCTTTAACCAAATTAAGACGTTATGTCGTTAACATAAGATGCAATGTCAGTTGTATGCAATCGTAATTCCAATTTGTCACCCCATAGCGGTGACAAAATGCATCGCGGACACTTTTTGAGCGAGACTGTGAGTTTTGTTGTTTATGAGACGTCAATGTTTGAAGGTAATAAATTGTTACTTTCAATAAAAAACTCTAATCTTTGTTTAAGTAGTTGTTCAAAGACTTTTCCCATACAGGAAGTTAATGCAATAGGTCTATACGAGTCAACCAAATCTTTTTCTTTATATGATTTCAGAATTGGAATAAGACAATCTTGTTTCCAGTCTGTAGGTATTAATGAACTAATCCAAAATAAAATAAGAACATTTAAAATAATAATTTTCGAAAATAATAATTTGCTTGCATTTTTCAAGACCTTATAAGGTAAACCATCGAGGCCAAATGCTGTATCTCTTTTATTTAAGTTTTTTTCAGAAGGGTCATTCTTGAATTTAATGTATGCCTCCTTGGAGCCTTCACCAGCTTTGGTACATTTTTCATTCCACCATGGTAGTGGAAGCCTTTTTCGTTTTTTCTGACTGAGGAACGAATCTGAGCTGTTTTACTAATTCGAGTATTATGTACTAATGATATGCTATTTTCTATTGCTTTATTAATTAGTGATATAAGTTTATTATAAGAATCAAGACGATTCAATATATTGTCACGACATGAATCCCCGAGGGGTGTCAGAGGTGTTCCGAGTGTGAACTGTGAAATGCAAGTCGGCACACCCACGTTTCACCGACAATTATTACGTCCCAACGTGATAGGTGGTGAGCCCTATCCATAGGCGTAGGGAGACGAAAGTCCAAGGTGGGGTAACCTTTCAAATATCAACGGGATTTATAGTTAAAAAATAAAAAAACGTACTTTTGTGCAAACGAAGACTGGCGATCGGTCTTGTCTCTCATATGTCCGCTGTATGTGTACTTTAGTCGTGCTATGAAATCCTATTTTTTACTGTCCCATTCCGTTTCCAGGGGGGGCAGCTGCCCCCCACCCTGCCCCCCCTTCCGACGCCCGTTTTTCAGGAATAAGTACGCGCTAAGTAGGTGTAAGTACACGCACGCTTTTTAGGCCATGCAGGTTTCCTCGCTTCACCGTTCAGCAAGTGGTAAGTATTAAATTTAAAAATACTTCTTAAAATAACAATTTTATGGGAAATTATTTAAATATTTTAAATTATTTTATAGCACACCGTGCGTAAAATGACCGCTTTACGCACGCTGCGCTTGCGTAAAGTCGGCATTTTCCGCACTTGTGCTATAAAATATTAAACGAAACTCGTGCGAGAAACGTTTCATCGCTCTCGTATCGTAATGTACTAATATTTGCCCGTTAAATTGAATTTATGAATAACTCACAAGTCACACTTCCAAAGTTGTTATTTAGTAGTAATGCGTTGATTAACTACATTTAATATCAATGTTTTTTTATCAACAACTTTTTATAACAATAAGGTAAGATTTACTTCACACCGGGTATAGAAAAGTAACGAAAAACTAAAAAAAACATACCCGTGTCGGGAAAAGCCACTGTCACGATTCGCTAGAGTCTAGCGGCTAGACAAAAGATCATAGTCTATGTGTACCATTTTAATGATTATTTCTGTTATTATATTACAAGGTATAAAACGACACAGAAAATCTAGTTAAATACAAACTAGTTGGAGGCACTTTAAAACTACTATGCACATAAATTGGGAAAAGCTCATTGGTGCTTGCGCGACCGGGGATCGAACCGGGGTCTCAAGATGGCCAGTAAGAAGTCAGACCTGCTCAAGATCAAGCTTGACGATCTTAATAATAAATTAGATAAATTGGTACTTAGTTATAAAAGTTTCACTCCTTTTATTTCAGCACTAACAAACGACGTACATGTAATCTCTTCTGGGCAAATTATCATTTTGTCCTTTATCAAAGTATACTTCCATGGTGCTAGATAACGTAAATAATAATAATAAGAATAAAGCCTTTTTTAATTTCAGTGTGCCTAATGGCATAGGCCTCCTCCAACAATTTCCTTTGTTGTCTGTCCTGGGTGACTCTCCTCCAGTATGGACCTGCTGTCAGTTTGATTTCATCCTCCCATCTAATATTTTGTCTTCCCCGACTCCGTTTTCCATCTCGTGGGTACCAATTTGTTACTATTTTGCCCCACTTTTTTTGTGTATCGCGCATCATATGGCCTGTCCATCTCCATTTTTGGCAGTCTATTTTGGTCAGGATATCTGTTAGTTTTGTTTTTGCCCTTATATCAATGTTTCTGACTCTGTCTTGTCTTTTAATGCCAATTATACTTCTCTCCATTGCTCTTTGATATTTAGCAATTTTTTCTCTCAAAAATTTGGTCAGTGCCCATGTTTCACAACCATAGGTAATACATGGAAGTATGCATGTGTTAAATGCTTTTCTTTTTAGTGACATGCCCAAGTCCTTTGATTTCATTATTTCTTTAAGAGACCAGTATTTTTTCCATCCTTTTGCTATCCTCAAGTTAATTTCTTTTAGGATTTGGTCTTTTGGTGAGATAAGTTGGCCTAAGTACATATATTCTTCTACATATTCGAGTGGTTCGTCGTGATTTTTAATGTCTACTTTTATGGTGTTGGTCATCACCTTGGTCTTGCTGGCGTTCATCTTTACTCCAACTTTTATGCTCTCCTTATTTAAGCTTTGGATAATTTTTTCCAGCTTTTCAGGGTTCTCTTCAAATAGTACGAGGACATCAGCGAATCTGAGGTGATTAATTTTGAGCCATTTATGTTTAGTCCAAATTCATCCCAGTTTAAGTTTCGAAATATTTTTTCTAGGACTGCAGAGAAAAGTTTTGGAGATAATGGGTCTCCTTGTCTTACCCCTCTCTCTATGTAGAATTCGTTTCCTAAAGTTTCTAGTTGAATTCTGGTTTTGCTGTTGCCATAAATGGTTTTGATGATGTTTATATATTTTTCTAGTATTCCTTGATCTTCTAGGGTTTCCCAAATACATTTGTGGTTCAAGCTATCAAACGCCTTCGCATAGTCTATAGAGGCAATATATAGTTTTTTATTATATTCATTGTATTTTTCCAGTATTTGCTTTACGGTGTGAATATGGTCAACAGTTGAAAAGCCTTTTCTGAAGCCTGCTTGTTCCGCTGGTTGCTGCTCATCTAGTTCAGAGCTAATTCTGTCTAGAATAATCTTTCCAAAAATGTTGTATACTTACATTGGACATCAGATGTACAATGATGTCCAATGTATAGATAACATAAATACCTTTATATAAAAAACTAAACACAAATTTTAGTTGTAAAATACGTGTATCTTTTACATTGATATCGCATTTATTGAACAGCTATATGTACGCAAAATAACAACCAAGACGCCGCCGAGGTGATTCGGTAGCGTGACGTCACAGTGGGGTCAATCTCCCGCAGTCATTCTGCACTAGATTAACATAAATAAACTATTTCGCGGTCATTAGATGATGGACAAAAATTTTTTTTCGCCACTTTTTTCTTTTTGTTCTATATTTTTATCCTATGAAATTGAATATGGTATTAACTACATCATGAAACTTGTTAATTTAGGGCAAAGATATTACATGGTACCAATTTATATATCTTTGATTTAGGGTATTTTAATTTCTGGTAAAGAGAAGGGTTGGTGATTTTATTGAGTAGGGCGAAGGGGGGACAGGAACCCCCCAAAGGTCTGTTTGGTTTGTTTACACAACCTACTTTCCAACGATACTATAATGAGCGTGGTGACCGTGCAATCAACATGACCATACCCAATTTAAATAATAATCGAGTTGCTTTGTTTGAGAACGCAGCTCACACTAAGGCTGAGATTCAGGAGTTCGGTCGGACTCAAAATGCACTCTGAATCTCAGCCTAAAGGTACTCTGTGGCTCACACATGGCTCACACCATAGACATTTATCTGAGGCTCACACGCTTTGAAAGTGACTACAAAACCGTTAGCGGCTTCCTTAGTTTTAATTTTATTCGACCGTCAGGGATAGGTCGCGACGAGCGAAGCGAAGAGGAGCGATTAGGTTAACATGTAAGTTCATAATTAGGAGCCAAGTGAAGCGGAGCGGAGTGAGGTGACTCCCGGAGTTTTAATAAAATAGATCATTTTCAGTAACTAAAGTTAACTACTTTTATCAAAAGAGCTGCCCTTAACGTAAATTCTTGTATAATTTTTATTTTTTTATGACAACAATTGACCAAATGAGAGCACTTTAAAGTTAGCTCGAATCACGCGCGGTACAAAACGGCAGGTTCAACGCGGAGCGAGGTCGACATCCCGCAGTGACGTCACAAACAGCGAGTAGAGTTTGAACTATAGCCAAATTGCTTGAGTGCGCGAAGTAAACGGTTATTAAAAATGTCTAGAACTAAGCAACAACCGTATAAATACTATATCGTGCCAAAATATAAATCCACAACCATTTCTACACTGGATAAAACTTTTATAATTGTTCCTAAGGAAAAAAAACTCCGAAATAAATGACTGAAAGTGATAAGAAGGGAAGAGTTGTCTCCGAAAATATGAACTTACTGTTGTGTGTGAGGATCATTTTGACGTACCTAAGTGTTTACTACTCATGTCATCTAATTTGCCCGTAAAATGCGTAAAACACATCCATCCCAACTTCGTGAGATGCATGCCCATAAGGATTTAAGGTAGTCATTTTGCCAAAAGATTTTGACTTTCTATGTAGGTTTAGATACTCTTTCTTTAAATTAAAATGTACAAATGTATAAAGCAGGTCTTTTATAAGGCTTGGATAGGATTTATTACACTTAATTAAGTCATAATTGATACATTCACTGTAATTAAATACCTGTAATACTAGCAACTCGTTTATACAAGTCGTCAAAAGTTCTAAATCAGTTAGAACTTTTCCTGCGTGATACTCCGCCAAACACCGCTCAAATACATGGTTTATGACCTCTCTTGCACAACTCTTTATAGTTTTTCCCATTACCAAGCATCAAAACGTAGATTTTTAAATTTTTCTATCGATATCAATACGAAAATCACGAAGAACATCTATAGAAAGAAATATTCCCTGTGATTTGAAACTGTCAGTGAGAGTTTTAGAGTTGCCATATGAAGAGAAAATAATAGTTCCGCTTTATTGACAAGCTGTACCTTTAATGTGGTTAAAAAAGATGAAGAATATTTGGAGACAACACAAAATGTGTTTGTAATATGAACAAGGAACTACACAATAATTAGGTACCAATATTATCTACTTCGTATTAGGTACCTATACCATATGAGTAAGTAGGTTTTTAAAACGTTTCTTTACCTCTCTGCTTTAAAACTCCTGATTTCGGCACTGAAGAATCTTGTGTTGGTAGAAAAATATTTTGCCATCATTATGCCATCTAATTCTGGGAAGATTGTCGGATTGGCCCTCACTAAAGTTTAAAAGTGCATAGCTAGGTACTATGTATTCACTTCTTAAAAGTTTAAAAGTAAACACACTATGATAAACTAGAAAAACAACGCCAAATCCGTATAACGCCTGCAAAAGTTAGCAGATTCAACGATAGTGACGTCACATCGACCGCGTGACCTTAAGTGCAACTCACTGGCATTTTTCGATACACATGCATTTTATTACAATCTCTTAATGTAAATATCTCTCAAAGTAATTGGTATTTTTGGATGCTTTAAAAGATTTATTTCATAAAAAATAACGGTGAAGGTTTACTTACAAACAAAAATAATGTTGTTGAAATTACTCTATCCACGATATGCAGAAAAAAACATTTTCTGAGCACTTTCCGATGATATATATCGCTTCCCTTTCCAAACCGTACATTGCAAATTGAACTTTATTTGTTCATGCTAATGAAAATATTCCAACAGCTAAATATGACTTACGGTTCAATAATTTTAGAAATCAAAGGATCGCTAGCTAGCTAGCGGTACCGTAGTCACTTCCTAAAGCTTTGCGTTGTGGATACTTGAGAATATTTTTGTTTGTTTGTAAAATTATTATAAATTCGCTTTGATCTTATTTTATTAATAACTTATGTATTTTCTATAAAATTATCTTTGTGCCATGTCATTAGATACAGTACCAAAAGATCTAAGAGGGCTACGAGCATGCTTAGTGTGTTCTTTGATCAAGGTAACATTTCCAGTTTATTTATTTCGTTCTTATTTCCTTGTAAATAAAACTTATTCTTGTAAGTGTTCTAGAATGTATGTAGCTAAACTAAAACAACTTTTTTTTTCATTAAATTTTCCAGACTTTTGATCAGTTTGAATATGATGGATGTGATAACTGTGACGAGTTTCTTCGTATGAAAAACAACAAGGATAATGTTTATGACTGCACAAGTAACAATTTTGATGGGTAAGCCTTACCAGTATAGTCTCTTACAGTTCCAGCTCCCCTATTATAACCAATTTTAATGGATATGATGCTGCATTAAGAACTGGTGTCTGTGCATACTAAACTCATCACTGAAATAATTTAATTAAGTGGGTCAGAGTGTAGCAAAGGGTGTGCAAAGGATCCGTCACTCAAAAAATTTTTGTTGTATGTGTCTAAATTTAAAACTTGTATATATTACCATCTTTAAGTTAGAGCCAAAACAAATAACAACCGTAAAAACATTAAATAACAACAGTTTATATATTGTATCAACATCAATGCTACAAAAAATTATCTGGGCATCAACTCGTCACAGCAAAAATGTGTTCTAACTGGTCATAATGCTAAAAGCAATATTATTTGTTTTAATCCGTCACATATAAATTTAGTTCTATTATGTCACCTATTAGTTTTGTAGCTATTGGTCACACTGCAAATACAGTTCTACCTGATCACAAGCAGAATAGTAGTAGGTAGTGTAGGTTGACCAATAGCTACAAAACTAATATGTGACTTAATAGAACTAAATTTACATGTGACGGATTAAAACAAATAATATTGATTTTAGCATTATGACCAGTTAGAACACATTCTTGCTGTGACGAGTTGATGTCTAAATCCAAAAAATTTGGTGCTACAAAAAATGGTAGTGCCTGACAATAATTTGGTGCCATCAGTGTATGGAACCCTACATTTTAGGGTTCCGTAGTACCTAAAAGGTACAAAAGGAACCTTTATGGTGAGACTCCATTGTCTGTTCGTTCATATTCTTCATGGTGAGACTCCGTTGTCACATGTATGTCACAGCCTCATAACTTTAGCACCGTTAAAGATAAAGACTTGAAATTTGGCAACAAAAATAGCATTCACTTCCCTACATAATGCAGTATGGAAAAAATATTGAAAAGTTTGAATTTGTTTAAAATATTTCCAATACAGAAGACAGAAAAGTAAAAAAATATCTTAAAAATACAATATATGGATATCAAATTGTAGATATTTAAAAGCTGATTATAAAAATATGTACTGTTACTATATTTACTGTCACCAATTTCGAAAAATTTTTGAAAAACCACAAAAAATTGCATGTCCCCTCCCTTATTTCGGAAAATAATGAACCGAAAAATATGAAAAAAAGAAATTAGGAATTACGTAAAGATTACAAGAAAAAGCACATATTTTGTAAAAATTTCAACTTTCTACCTGTTACGGTTGAAGATGTCGACCCCTGTGAGAGATGGACAGACAGACAGCGGAGGCTTAGTAATAGTCATTGGCCTTTATAATCAATTTCATGTAAATTGGCTGACCATGAAAACTTATGAACTAAAATTATAAATTATGTTCACAACAGGAGATGGACTCGTATCCCCAGGGCTCCGCGAATACTGTTTAAAACGCAAACTTATTCCACAAGCAGTTTTGAACGCCCAACCTAACTTGACACTATGATCTATTAAACTGTACTTAGAGACCAATTATGTCTAATTAAGTAGGGCTTTAATTTCTTCTTGAAAAATTAAACATAATGTAATTTTTTCTTTAGAGGTGTGCTATAAGACCTAATTTTGAATAGAATTTCAAGTTTGTAAGTCCACTGGAGGCAGTGGCGTGCATAGAACTTTTTGCTGGAAAAGCAATGAGAAGGTCAAGTTTGACGATAAAAATAACCTGAAAAAAATTTAAAATCAATTTGAAAAAAAAATGTTTTAGTGCCAACCCTGGCGTTATACAAAATAATGATTTTTTCAAAGTGCCATTTAAATTTTTTCCCGTTTTTTATCAGGGTTTTTAGCAGAATTGCGTAATTTTATCGATTATAGTTACCTACTGCTAATGTCCATACAAACTTAAAAGCGTGTTTTAAGTTGGTGTGGACATTCATTTACAATGTAATGCATAAATTACAAAATTTTGGTTGAAAAGCCTAATTGACATTAAACTGTATATAAATGACATTTATTTAGTACTTCTTATGAAGTAATAAGATAAACAATCATACGTCATGAATTTTGCACCAAGCTTGAAACATTCAGCCTTAAGAGCAATAACCCTAAATATTTTACTTATTTAAATTGATTTCTAAGGACCCACTGATTGTTTTTTTTTTTTCAATTTACAGAATGATAGCAGTCATGAGTCCAGAGGATAGTTGGGTTTGCAAGTGGCAGCGTATTAGTGAGTTTTTTTATGCTATGTACATATAATCCCAGAATTAGAAATGTTTGCTGCCCTTTGGATGATGGGGAAACATTATGGAAAGTGAAGTGCAAATTTAATTTTTTGATGGTCATAATGGCAAACCATAAATCTAGAATTCCTGTATAGACTGGGATAGGGACTAGTGTAGAATTTCCGTCATGTGGTTTTGTTTGAAATTTGGTTTAATTGAAAATTGAATTGCCTAGCAAAATTGCTCTGCAAGTACTCTCAATTTGATCTTATTTTGTACGTATTTTTATTTTCATTGTTCTTAGAATACTGTTGTAAATTAAAAGTGATATTGAATGACAAAGCAGATTTTCTACTGATGAGTATTCATTTCTGAATTTCAAATTAAGGCCATCTGTTTTCTTCTTAAATTTACCACTTAGCATACTAAACCCCTTTGCTTGAAACAGAATATTGAATGGATGGCACCCTAAGTTTTTATCTGAACCCATTCAATAATAGATATGGAACATGATTGTGAACACCACTAGATAAGCAGTGAAGAACAGGTCCCTTAAAAAGGCCACTTTGGATGAATCATATTATGATTCTGTTCTATTGCCGTCTCTTTTGCATGGGTGAATAAATCCTGAATTAAATCATTTTATGATTCACCCAAGTCGGCCTTTTTAGATGTCTAAAGCTATACATATTGGACTTTGTACCTATCTTATATCCTTCACTGCAGAGACTAAAGTTGTACTGCAAGTGTATAACATGATGTATTCTTCACAGTACATACCAGTGCATACTTTTCAATAAAGAATTTAAGACCTTTAGACAGAACTTGTAAACAGGTCCCATATTCCAATTTATTATCTGTATAAACCATCCAAATTCTCATTATCGCTAAAACAATACATTGCAATAGTGGCTGATAGTGAATCAGATCTATCTGGCAGATAAAAAAAAACTGTAATTATTTTACATGCTCCTATCTCTATTTTTCAGGCCGATTTTGTAAAGGAGTTTATGCAATATCAGTATCAGGTCGGCTGCCTGCTGGTGTCATCAGGGAAATGAAGAGTCGTGGCATTGCTTACCGACCACGAGACACTAGTCAAAGATAGTTGTTGATAGAAGTAATATCAGACTACAAATGAAATGATATGACTTAAATATTAATAAAACTTTCTGTAAGTGAATTTACTAAATAATTATTTCTTTTATTATACTTCTCTACTCGGTAAATCAAACAAATTATCTCAAGTAAATTAAACATTTATTAAATCAACTTCCATAACTCACTATACAATATACACATCTAAGACCTACACCAACTACACATTAAACACAACAGTGAATAAAATCACAAAATTCTTAATTGAAAATTCATCATAAATAAAAACACTTCCAATTAATAAAATATTACCTCAAATGCAAAATATCTCACATAAAGCCCTATAGGTAACATAACATCACTTAAGGTCTAACACTGCATATCTCAGCTTTGATCATTCTCTACCCCCTAACTTGAAAAATCTGATTAAAATTAAAACACTCAATATTGAATGATGTAGCCATTATTCATATAATGAATGAGAGCGGCTAAGATTCTATAGTAATTAATGAATCCTGTAAGTCAAAATATTTAGTGTTTTCAATTTTATTCAGGATTTTGAAGTTAGGGGTAAAAATTATCAAAATGCAGTGTTAGAACTTTTTTCGGAATAATTTTTCCTGGAACAAAAAGACTACCTGCTAATAAAAGAATTATTTAAAATATGGTATTATTTTTTTTTCAAATATGGTTGTTATTTTGAACATCTTTATATAATAATGCAAGTTCTTTATTTTTGATAGCATGAGAGCCAAAAATCTTCCAACAAATAATTGGATTACAAATAGACATAAAACTGGATTTGTGTCAACTCCCACTGCCTGAGGGTGGCGCTTTGAACTCTTTATCTGTGCCCAATATGTCCTTATCAATTTCTTTAAACTCTATATTCTGCGCCTTCATTGCAGTCTGAAAAATGCAAGTTTGTATAATACGCAGGTATGTAAACACTTATTTTTTTCATTCATTCTACTCTTAGGAGTGAGAGAAATAAAAAATACCTTCACACATTCCTGATAAACTTTAAATATTCCTGAACAAATGTTGTCATCATAGTCACCCTTGAGAAATCTCTCCGAAAACCAACTATTGAAGCAATCGTCATATTTTTTCTTGAGTTCAGTACACTCTTCGCCTATACTATTCATATTTGATTAATAGGAAATCAGAGAAAAAAATTACATATAAATTCTTTTTCTTGAAAATCAATTAAAGTACATAACCTCAAAACAAAAATCTGACATTATTTTTTTTTTTTGCTACAATACAAATACAGAGTAGAACTTATAAGGTCCCGTTTGGAAACGAGTGAATTTCACTCGGGAGTAATGCAAATTTCACCGGTGTGGTCCGCGGATACCCTCAATCCGGCCCGCGAGCGCAGTTTTTTTCATACACTCTAAATAATTCTAATAAACTAGTAGTTCGCCCCGAACTGTGAACTCGTGCTCACCCGATTCGCGCTTGACCGGTTTGGCTCATGTTTGAACTTAAAAATTCTTTTTGCCTTATTTACTTGCCTGCCAAATGACATTCCGATCAATGATACTCGAGTTATCGTCGAACAAACATTCATACATAAATTCAAACGCCAGAGTGTTCAAGTAGACTCGGAGAACTCGCTCGTTCAAATATTACTCTATCGTTCAAAGTCAAACTAGACGTAATCCGTAAGAAACGTATTTCCATTGCAACATTGCATTGTGACAACGTCGGTGAACGCCGCGTCGTCATCCTAAGAACGACACTCGTCTGAAAATTCCGAAATTGTCTTGGTGAAACAGTTGGTATATAGTCAACGTGATAGTAGTAATACGTGATACGTATAGGTAACACTAAAAGTTTCCGGAACTGGCCACTTACATAAACAATATTTAAAAATTTATTGCCACATTTGAAAATAGAACTCTTTGGCTGTAGAATGCAGTTTGTTTCATCTGACTGTCTTTTGTTTTTACCTTGTGGCGCCATTTAAAAAATTGTGTGTCTGCATCAACATGGATTTAACTCGGGAAAATTTTCGTAGTATGATTTTCTACGATTTTAAGTGTAATTTGACAGCTCAACAAAGCATCGCTCGGCTTGAAACAGCTTTTGGCAATGAAGCACCATGCAAGACGACTGTTTATAGCTGGTTTGCAGAATTCAAGCGTGGTCGTATCAATCTCAGTGACGAATCTCGCGATGGTCGGCCGTCCACCGCTGTGACCAACAAAAACATCGATGCTGTGCGCCGTATGATTGAAACAGACAGGCATGTGACCTACCATGAAATTCGCGCATCCTTAGAAATAGGCATGAGTCAAATACAATCAATCCTACACAAACATTTGGGTGTGAGAAAGCTGTGCTCGCGGTGGATCCCACACAACTTGACCGAGGCTCAAAAAACGGACCGCGTCACTTGGTGCAGTGCCATGCTTACCAGATTCAACGAAGGTGCGTCAAATTTGGTGTGGGACATAGTAACAGGTGACGAAACATGGATTTATTGCTACGATCCCAAAACAAAGCAGCAATCGAGCGTATGGGTCTTTCAAGATGAGCCGAAACCAACCAAAGTGGCGCGCGTGAAAAGTGCATCTAAGCGGATGATTGCTTCTTTTTTTAATAAAACTGGACACGTGGCTACTGTTGCCTTAGAGAATCGTCGTACCGTGAATAGTGACTGGTACACGACCATTTGTTTGCCGGAAGTTATTGACGAACTCCGTAAAAATAACCGTAAACGCCGTATCATCCTGCACCACGACAATGCTAGTTCTCACACGGCCAGACAGACAAACGACTTTTTGAAGACGAAAAATGTAGAACTCATGAGTCATCCTGCATACAGTCCCGACCTGGCACCTTGTGACTTTTTTCTGTTCCCAAAAATTAAGAACCAATTACGCGGTCAACGATTTTCATCACCAGAAGAGGCTGTCGAGGAGTATGAAAAACACGTTTCAGAGGTCACCACAGGGGAGTGGCACAAAAGTTTTCAAAACTGGTTTGATCGAATGAAAAAGTGCATAGACGCCAAGGGAGATTATTTTGAAAAACAATAAATTAATGTTGTACTTTTAATAGTATTTTTTCATATTCATTCCAGAAACTTATAGTGCGTCCCACGTAGTAGTAATACGTGAGTGATATAGCATATTTCCATTGCATTCACTCTACCTACCTACACAGTCATTAAATCGCATGTGTTCTTTTTAGTGTTCTGTTCACCCGTACAAACAACATTTTTTATTATTGCGATATCTAAAATATCCTTAGAGACACACTCTCCAAACAAAAAAAAAATGACAGTTTTCCCATTAGTATTTATTTGCTTATTTGTATACAAAAGCAACCTATAATTTCAATATATTTCAGGGTACTGCCATACCTTTATGTTTTATTTACATCTGCTCTCCTGCAGTTCTCAATGACAAAATATCTATTTTGGCCCGCCACAATGTTAAAAATATCTAATCTGGCCCACCATAGAATTATGTTGGACACCCCTGCCCTAGAGCGTTCAAAAATTGACCCGATTTAAACCGAGGATAACCGAACTGTTACTGACGATTGCACGAAAGTGTTTTGAAACGCTTCGAAGCTTCAAAGTAATGCGAAAATCACACTGGGCCACCTGATTGGTGCAGCCAGATTTTTGTTTGACACTAGATTTCATTAGAATGAAATATTATGGTTGAAATCAGTCTTTCAAATTTATTATTATTCTCTTAAAATGTCAACGAGTAAATACTGAAAATTGTGCAAAATAAAACGGAAATATTAACTGTGCTGTATGTACCTATGTGTTATCTCAATCAATCACCATAAAATCTACATCTCACTTCTCATTCCACATCTATGCATCGTAACCACGCTCTGCTACAAATAAATATAACAGGTTCTGTGCCCCACGAGAAGAAGAGAATAGGGTAACAATGGATTGGAACAAAAAAAGATATTGGGAAACTTGAAGGCAAGAAAAATTGGTCAACATGGAAGTACAAATTTTTTATATTGCTAGAAGGTGCCTTAGATGCTGTCCAAGGGAAACTTCAAAGACCAATACTTGCTGCGGAAGGTGTCGCTTCGACTAGCGCCTATAACGCCGCAATGGTAAAGTATAGGAGGGCTGAAAGCGGCGCTCTGCTGGTGCTCACTACCAATATGATAGAGGAAACACTACAAAAAGTTATGAGGTACAGAACGGCAAACGAGGTTTAGCAAGAGCTCCACAGACTTTTTGATGGACAAACAGATGATAGAGCCTACAGTCGCCGTCAATAGAAATTGCGGACTATGTAAACAAAGCGCCATGTTGTCTTTGTCTATGAATAGGTGAATTATCTAGAGATGGGTAAGTATGTGATTAAAATATGTTAAGTGCTTAATTAATTTTCTTTATTTGATTCATCGCTAAAATATTCTGATGAATCGCTAGTCAAATCGCCTACGGTAATTACAAATGGTTCCATCACAGCGTCGGTGGCCGTATCTATTATCCCATCCACTTCTTTCATTTTTTCTTCTACTTTTAGGACATGAGCTACACATTTCATCCACTGTTCTGGCCCGATCCGCGCCAAACCTTGGTCCAACAAAATCTTCACATCGTCCATTTTGAATGTTTTGTTGTTCCTTCCAACGTAGCCTTTTACTTGCGCCCATATCAACTCTATTGGGTTAAGCTCGCAATGATATGGTGGAAGGCGCAAAACTGTCACATTTTTCGATGCCGCCAACTCATCTACATACATTTTTTTATATTTTTGCTTGTCTACTTTAGCTATGAGATTCGCTTTGATTTCTGCAAGAGATATTTTTGTCTCCATATTTGGAGATCAGGCCTGTCCAACATGATGCTCTTGCGTGCTCTCTTAACATTCAATTTTTTCATCACTCGATATATTGAAGATTCAGATAACGACGGAAGACTGGAATCTTCATTAACTGCCGCCGTCACTTTCTGCACGGTAGGTAGTTCACCATCAAAATAAAATTGATGTATTTTGCGTCGATTATCAGACAAGACGAAATCATCAAACTGATCAATTATATCTGATATACTGATCTCTTTTAACTTCGGAATGTTTCCCGTTTTCTCATAGAATCTAATAAGATTGTCAATTGTACGTTCCGATGCTCCAGTTATTTCCGTTACAATGGGCAGCACATCCTTTTTTAACGGGTATGTTGTGAGAGTTTTTTCAACATATTTGTAGACATTTATCGCGACCTTCTTTTTCTTTTTCTGTCATTTGTGGCGTCTTGTGTCTTTTCAGTCTTTTCCTTCCTTGATGTGCTGACGTTTCAGACGTTCCTGGCATAGCATCACTTACAGGCGTCTGAATCATTCTTTTTCAAAGGGGCGCAGAACTTCCAGATGTTTCAGGTGTAGAAACAGGTTCACTCATTTTGAAATTATTTTGGTCGTAATTGTTGTTAATCCACTTGGCAGTACCAGAATCCGTAGTCCGTAAAGCAGGTCGTTGTTTCAAGGTAAAACACTATCCAAATCAGTACAATAAAATCAGTAAGAGAAGCCAAGTCGATATAATACCGAAAACATTCAGATTTTAGAGCAACGCTGGAAGATCACACAGTTCTCGATAGAATCCCACACACGTTTATGTCAAAGATTATGAAGTAACGCTGTCAAAAAAATGACGGAATAAAATAGCATCACGAATAAAATAGGTTTATATTCAAATAGATTCGTACATCACAAATTTTCAAAGACAATACAGATTCGATGAGAAAAAAATATGACAGCAATCTCGACGCAGTACAGAATTGACTATAGATTCTATGATTTTCCGTAATTAACTGGTGATTATTGAATATTTCATGATGAAATACAGTGAATCGCAGGTAAGACTTGATGCTTCATGATTTGGAATTATGTTCAGTGAGACTCCGTGACAGAACCTTGAGAAAACGGTTTGTTTACATAGTCCACAATTTCTATTGACGGCGACTATATAATTTGTGTCTAGATTTTTTTTTTTTATAATATGGAAACTACGGTCTTTGTAAAAAGGCCAGTTTTGCCAGCGTCAAGTGAATTAAAAAAAAAACGTGACGGAGAAGGTCTAAAGGAGGAATTATTCTTATGGATATATGGGGACCCAGACTATGGAGGCAATCTTCTTTAATTAAATAAAACCATTTTCTATACTATTAATTAGTGTTTTATTTCTCTCCATAAATAAGCCGACATTTTTTCTTTTTCGAACAAAACAACGACAAGACAGAGTACTATAGACAATTTATATAGAGTTGTCTTCTTACACTTAAATCTCGATAGAACCTTACTCTTATCGATTATTATCTTAACACCCCGTCTCAATTTTTATAATTTGAACTTGGCAGAAAACTTTTAGTAAATACAATATTTTAACAAACAAATTATTGAAATTGCCTCACAAACATTTATATTTGTCAAATAATCAACTTAGTAAAATTAAAACTTAGTTACTTAATACTTAGTTCGTTAACAAAGTAGTTGTGCTTTACTTGCACTAAAGATTTCGTCATGATATCAGCAATGTTCTCATGTGTGGATACATAACCCAAAGTTATTAATTTCTTATGCACAACATCTTTTACAAAATGTGCTTTGATGTCTATGTGCTTCGATCTCTTGCTGTTCTCATATGACTCAATCATACAAATAGCACTTTGATTATCTAGGAACAAATAGATTTTAGAGTTCACACAACCAAAGTCATACAATAGTCCTTTCAAATAAAGTAATTCTGATACAGTTACTGCCGATGCTACATACTCTGACTCTGCTGTTGATAAAGCAACCATATTTTGCTTCTTAGAAGTCCATGAAATTAAATTTTGGCAATAAAATATGGCACTACCACTAACACTTTTCCTGTCATGTTTGTCACTAGCCCAATCAGCATCACTGTAAGCATGTATGTCCTTCGACCCGTCTACTTTGGTGTAAATCAAAGTTTTCTTGATGGTTTCACTCAAGTATCTCAAAATCCGTTTAGCCGCTGTCCACAACTGCTGCGTTGGTTTGTCTAAATATCTGCTAAGAAATACAGTGGCAAAAGTAATGTCTGGTCTACTTGTTGTAGAAATATAGAGTAGGCAGCCTATAAGTTCCCTATAAGGCACTTGGATTATATCTTCATTTTCATTTTTAGTAAAGTTCACTTCCATCGGTGTCTTTGAACCTTTGCAGTTTTCCATATTGAATCTTTGTAGCACCTTTTTAATGATTTTTCTTTGATGAATTTCCAGCCTGTTCTCTTTTATTTCTATTTCCATACCAAGGTATTCCTTAATTTCACCCATGTCTTTAACTTGAAATTCTGCTTTTAGTTTTTGTATGATGTCTGAAGAATTTCCTGATACCAATATGTCATCGACAAAGATCAATAACCATACATTTTCTTTCTTGTATAAGCAAAAATCATATTGTGACTGTACAAATCCCATGCTCACAATATATTTATGGAATCTTTCATTCCAGCACCGTGGTGCTTCCTTGAGACCATACAATGCTCTTTCCAGTTTCATTACTTTTCCTTCTTTTATGCTTACACCTTGTGGTGGTTTGATGTATACATCCATGTTCAACTTGCCATGTAAAAATGCTGTAGGTACGTCCAGCTGTCTCACTGTTAGGTTTTCTTGTAAGCTATGGCTTAGCAACATCCTAATGGTAGACATTCTCGCTACAGGTGAATAAACATTTGTATATGACTCTTCCTGGTATCCTTTTGCTACTAGCCTCGCCTTCTTTGATCCATCACTCTTAGTTCTAAATACCCATTTAGTGTCTATCGCCTTTTTACCTTGCGGTAGGTCTGTGACTTTCCATGTACCTTGTTTTTCATGTGCATCTAGTTCTTTACCTATTGCTATCTTCCAGTCTTCTCCACTCTTTATTGCCTCATCATAATCCTGTGGATCACCCATGCATAAACAGTAAACAATGTTAGTTTCTGTTTCATAGTCTTGCAGATGATTTGGTATCTTTACTATTCTTCCTGATTTTGTAGTTTTTTGTTTATCTTGCATTTCTGGTTCTTTATCTGGTATCTCTTCTGTATCTTGTTCTTGTCTTTGTTCTTCTGTCAATATGTCCTCTGATTCTCTTATATTCTCTTCCATTTCTTCATATAGTCTTTCTTCTTCATAGTATCTTCTCTCAATTTTTTTTTTCTGTGTTTTTGAAGCGGATATTGCTTTCATCAAATCGAACATCTCTTGATACCATTATTATATTATTGGCAGGATCCCAAAGCCTGTATCCATTCTTCGCATATCCAACCATTCTAACTTCTTTTGCTCTATTGCTAAGCTTGTCTTGTTTTGGTATGTTTACCATCCATCCTCTTGATCCAAATATTTTCAACTTTGTAAGGTCTGTCTTCCCAAATCTTATATCTGTAGGTATCTTGTTATTTATAGCTGCTGAAGGACACCTATTCAACTGATATGCTGCACACTTTATTGCTTCTCCCCAAAGTTGCTTTGGTAAATTGCTTTCATTCATGATAGTCCTGGCCTTGTTGTATAAAGTACGATTCATCCTCTCGCTCACTCCATTCTGTTGAGGCGTGTGCGGTATTGTTGTCTCTAACTGTATTCCTTTGTCTTTACAAAAATCTTTCATCTTCTTGCATGTATATTCTCCACCATTATCTGATCTTATCCTTTTAACTTTCTTCCCTGTTTCTGTCTCTATCTTCTTTATGTAAGAGATTAAATTCTCAGTAGCTTCACTTTTATTCTTCAACAGGTAGACTTCACAGAAGTGGGAGTAGTCATCTATCACTGTTTGGTAGTATATCTCACCTTCATCTGTAGCTGGTCTTACTGGACCTGCTATGTCACTATGTAGAAGTTCTGCTACGTCCCTTGACCTTGGGCCTTCAAGCGACTTGAATGGTAGTCTTGTTGACTTTGCTTCCATGCACTCTGGACAAACTTTTCTGCCAGCTGGTAACTTCATGATCTGTAAACCCTTGCGATGGAGATGCCCTAACCTTCTATGCCACAAATCTTCACTAACAATATTGCATTGCTCATCATCAGCAGAGTCATTACATACTGAACCTTTAATGTAATATAGTTTACCATTTAATTTTCCTACTACCTGAGCTTTCCTATTAAATATCTTGACTTCAGAATTGTCAAAGTTTACTTTATGTCCTGTCTCTACTATTTTCTTTACTGAAAGCAAATTATAAGTCAAGTTTTTCACAATCAATGCTTCAAAGCTTATTGCTGTACCATTAACATTGAGCTTAATCTTACCTTTCTTACTCGTATGAATACATTGTCCATTTGCCACATATATCCTAGTAGGAGTGTCCATGATTGTGATATCTGTCATAAAACCTTCATATTCTTCTTTCACTAAATGTTCGGTACACGCTGAATCTACTACTAAATGCATTTCACTATTCACTAATGCATGCACCTCAACACAACTTATGAATGCCAATCCATCATTATTTTCATCACTCACTCTTGCTGCAGCACTGTCCTCTGAAATATGGCCACGTCCACGGCCTCTGAATCCTCTTCTTATTCTTCCACGTCCGGTTCTGCATTCAAATGATTTATGACCCAGTTTTCCACAGCGGTAACATTTAATGGTATTTGCACTGAATGCATCATTGTCCATGTTATCATGTCCTCGCTTTTCCTTTATCTTTATCTCAGCATCAAGTAGTCTCACCTTGACAAAGTCTATAGAAATTTCTTTTTCTGTACTCATTGTTTCTATTGAGGTTATGACTTGTTCATATTCTTCAGGTAATGATGACAGCAAATAACATATTTTATCAAGGCTCTCGATTTTTGAGCCAGAAGCTTCGAGTTCTGTCACAAGCTTTTCAAAAATTAGGAAATGGTCTTCCAGACTGGTTGTACATTTCAGGTTTATCAATTTTCTTCGTAAATGCAGTTTGTTTAAAACACTTTTTCTCTCGAAATGTTCCTCAAGTAACTTGAACATGCCTGCAGCCGTTTTGCCGCCTTTTATTATTTCCAGGTATCTGTCCGGCAGACATTGCACAATGATATTTCTCGCCGTAGCGTCATTTTTCTTCCATTCATTTTTACCGGTTTCTTTCACGTTTTCTTGTTCTTCGATTGATTCTAGCACACCATTTCTTTCCAGCAACGTCTTTACTCTGAACTTCCAGTTATTGAATTCACCTGGAGTTTGTAGAAGCGGAAATTGTACATGTTGTGACGACGCCATTGTGATTGCACTATTTTTTCACCTTTTTTTTTTCACTATTTCTTCGCTGCGCCCATAACCTCTTATGGATATATGGGGACCCAGACTATGGAGGCAATCTTCTTTAATTAAATAAAACCATTTTCTATACTATTAATTAGTGTTTTATTTCTCTCCATAAATAAGCCGACATTTTTTCTTTTTCGAACAAAACAACGACAAGACAGAGTACTATAGACAATTTATATAGAGTTGTCTTCTTACACTTAAATCTCGATAGAACCTTACTCTTATCGATTATTATCTTAACAATTATTACCTCTCCTTTGGACTGCAACATACCAAAAATAACGATATACCTACTCATATGTCAAAGTTAAAGAATTTATGAAACGATTTAAAAGTTGAAGTATCGAAAATTGACACAACGGCGAAGCTACCTGAACTCTTTCTGATTTGTAAAGTCTTGGATACGCTTTATGATAGATTCTTCAATTTAAAATCGAGCTGGCTAATGCTGAAACAGTCCGAATGAACTATCGATAGTTTTACGAGTCACCTCTGCATATTTGAAAGAGATCTGGGCAGTCAAGAAAACTCACAAGAGGAAACACTAGTGACTACGCCCACATATGGACGAAATACGCCAAAGAACGATAGCCAGTTGATATGCAACTCTTGTTCTGGAAAAGGACATAGAGTACGCAAGTGTAAGAAGTGGATTAAGGGTGGGAGGCCACCTAAACCAAGCACCTCATCTTCTGGCTAGAAGTCCAAACAAGTGCAACAAATTTCTTTGATGGTAAATGCATGCTCAATCAGTCAAATCCAAGACCGAGAAAACTGGTATGTTGACAATGGAGCAACAACGCACATTTCAGTAAGGAGACTACAACTGCTAATGTACTCAACAGGACATGTCCCACTAGAGAGGAGGACAAGGTGCCTTACGAGCTATGGCATGTCAAGTAACCCAAGATTAGTCATCTCAAGATCATCGGGAGTGAATGCTATACCCATATTCCCAAACAAAAGCGGAATAAAATGAGTAAGAAAGCTATTAAGGGCATCCTTATAGGCTACGAGAATGATGATGGTTATCGTGTCTGGGATGGTCACAAGACATTGAGGTCTAGGGATCTTACTTTCGAAACAGACGTCGAATTTAAGATTACCACAAATGTTCCCATTTTTTCAGAGGGAGAAACAGGCATAAATTATAATGAAAATGTTCCCGTACAAGAGCCAGACAATCCTGAACATGTACTAGAGGGAGATATATCAAATGGAGAACAAGTTCAAGAGGAGGAAGGTCCAACTATCAGAACTGAGGGCAAAGACAATAATGATAGTGACGATGAATTTGTCGACGCAGATGAGCGATTAGAAGTAATTGAGCCCCTGCAAGAAGCGGAGCCTCGATATTATTTAAGAGACCGACAAAAGCCTCACGTCCTAAGAAGTTTGAAGACTACGTATGCATCGATTTCCCGGTAACATACGAAGAAGCAATTGAGACATGACGGCGTTGAATGGCAGAAAGCCATGAGAAGTGAACTAAAGTCTCTGAAAGACAATGATGTCTGGATATTGTGTGAGCTACCTCCCAATCGAAAGGCGCTTCCATGCAAATGGGTTTTTCGAATTACGCACAACCCAGATGAAACCATTGACAAATACTAGGTGAAATTAAATCAACCGACCAAATTCATATTGGAGACTCGGTTAGTCATCGCGAACAAGGTTTAATGACCCTCCAGATGAAATTCGAAAAAAAAATGTTTTTTGTTCCATTGCCCTGCACTAGGAATTGTACTTAAACTAATGCAACCAGTAAGGGAGCAAAACAATTTATTTTTAGAAATTGGCCAAAAGGATTACTGAACCTAGTTCTTGATCACTAACCGAGTCTCCAGTATGAATTTGGTCGGTTGATTTAATTTCAACCTATATAAGGCCAGGCTGGTAGTAAAAGGGTTCAAACAAAGAAAAGGTATAGATTACGATCAAACTTACAGTCCTGTTGCGAGAATGGCAACTATCACAGCCTTTTTAAGTGTCAGTGCCAAAGAAAAATTGCATGTCACACAATTTGATGTGTCAACCACATTTCTGAATGGCAAGCTAAAAGAAGAGATCTATATGAAGCAGCCAGAAGGATTCGGCGCTGGCACAACCAAAGTCTATCGTCTGAAACGAAGCCTTTATGGATTAAAACAAGCCCCTCGTTGTTGAAACTCTTGTTTTGAAGACATACTGCTAAGCCAAGGTTTCGTTCAGAATGAGGCCGACTGCTGTTTATTTACGAATAATGTGGGAGATAAGAAGATTCTGATCACATTATACGTAGATGACGGACTCGTAGCTACAAGAGATGAAGAACTAGCAAACCAATTCTTCATGGAGTTGGGAGATAAGATTAAAATTACGACTAAGGAAGCATCCTATTATTTAGGTCTGGAAATTGCACGTTCGGAAGATGGTTCTATTTTCATTAACCAAGAGTCGTACACTAGAAAGATTTTAGAACGTTTCGGCATGTCAGAATGCAATCCAGTCTCAACGCCTATCGACCGGAATCCGACTTCAGAATCAGGGAAAGTCGAAGATCGAGTCCCTAAAGAGAAGAAATTCCCATATCGTGAGGCTGTAGTTGCTCTCGCGTACTTCATGACGCGTACACGCCCCGACATCATTCTCGGGCGCACATATAAAACATACTTGCATAGTATATTCAAACTACAATTAACTATCCTTAAGAACATGGTGTCGAAAAGTATTAAACAAAAATACAAAGAGGATGAAGCTGGTTTGTTCAAGATACTTTTAGCTGCTTTCTTGTTTATAGGTGAACAGACATCTTAGTGAAGTTTTGCTTATTTTTCGGATATTTTTCATCAAATAACTTGATCTGTTTAGTTTTAATTGTAGTTTATGTGTTGGTAGGGGTAAATTTTGTATTATTTAGTAAGTATTATTGTTTTTAAAAGGATCGTTTAGGTTATCCATTCCATAAATTGTTTCTTCCGATCCTCCTGATCCGGACCCTCCGGATGGTCTTCCTTTGTCTCCTGAACTGTTCTCACTGCCTGCAACTGCAACTGAGCCAAGTAGAAAACGTCCTGCTGATGGTTCAGAGAATATGTTGTCTAAACGCACGATTGTAAATCCAGCAATGGCATCTATACAAACAACATTTGTACACCC
This sequence comes from Ypsolopha scabrella, assembly GCA_910592155.1. NCBI lineage: Eukaryota > Metazoa > Arthropoda > Insecta > Lepidoptera > Ypsolophidae > Ypsolopha > Ypsolopha scabrella. The sequence continues at coordinate 17,643,183 of OU342975.1, read as the reverse complement.
TAGCTTCGGGGGCGGCAAACTATACGATATTAAGGATTTAGGCCCTTTTATAGTCCATGTTTCTCGCGAGGAAACTGAACCCTTGTCTGGCACTTCCATCAGACCCATTAAATTTGGAAAATTCTTAGTGGATAATAAAATTACTAACATCAAAATGGATGGCATTAAAAGCGTAGGACGTAATAGAATTTCTTTGGAATTTAAATCTGGGCAAGATGCCAACAAATTTCTTGAGAATGTGTCCCTGAAAAATAATAAATATCATGCACAAATCCCTGCTTACAATGTTACCCGATTGGGCATAGTAAAGAACGTTCCCATTGACTGGTCAATGGAGGAGTTTGTTGAGTCGGTTGAACTCCCTGATGCCTGCGGCATTATATTGAAGGCTAGACGCCTGAACCGTAAAGTGATATCAGATGGTAAACCCTCCTAGATTCCTACCCAATCTGTGGTGATTACTTTTAGAGGCCAGGTTCTCCCCAATAGAATCTTTTGTTTCTACACCTCTTTACCAGTAGAAACATATCATCTGCCAACAATTCAATGTCTGAGCTGTTGCCGGCTTGGGCATATCAGTGCCGAATGTAGATCTAAACCACGGTGCTTCCAATGTGCCCAGTCTCATTCGGGACAGGGATGTAGTGTCCCTGAAATCCAGGCTACATGCTTGTATTGCTCGGGAACTCACTTTGCTACTAATAAAACGTGCCCAGAGCACAATCGTCAAAAGTCCATTAACAACACAACAACATATCCCATCTTCAGTTGCAGTATTCCCGCCTTCTCAGCTGGATTCTTTTTCTAGAGCTGTCAGTTCCTCCCACAAAAAGACTATTTTTACTCCACCCCGTCAAAGGCCAGTTATAGATATAGGTTACAATCGTAAGGCTCATGCAGAAATTGTTTCTGAGGGCCCTTCATCCCAACCTAATGGTTGTGCATTAACCCAGCCCCCAGATATTTCACCAAATGAAAATCTCATGGAGCTCTTAATAGCTACCCTAATAAATTTAATTTCTAAATGTAGTGATTCCCTACCTTCCAACGTTGCTTCCAACGTTGCTCTCTGGCGTGTGGTGGGGATCTCATCCTTACTCACAAAAACTTTTATATAATGCTATTGTTCGGAGCCATTTGGATTATGGTAGCTTTGTTTTGGATCCCTGCAACAAATCAGAATTAATCAACAAATTCCAAGCTAAATGCTTGAGAATTGTTGTTGGTGCAATGAGATCTTCGCCTAAAAATGCCTTGCAAGTAGAATGTGTCGACCCTCCTCCACACCTGCGCAGACAATACCTTTCAGATAGGTTTTTCTTCAAAATTGCTCAAAATTTCATAAATAGATTACCTAAATTATACTACTTGAACGTTTAAAATCCAATAAAGTTCATTAAAGTTTCATTTTCATTTCAACACTTTTTTGACAGACTATATATATATTAAAATAAAACGTATGTAACCTGTAACTTTTTAATTGCTCCCTTTTTTCTTTTATATCAAATAAATCATCAACAAAGTCGACAGAACAAATTCTTGAATACTTCGTTGGTTAAGTTGGTTTCCAATTTTGTCACCCAGTAGCGTGCAGGCATTTCTTTAGTATTTCAGCTTTAGAAGGAAACCTAAAATGTTTAAAAAGAATATTAGGGTAGCAGATGACTTTCATTCATGGTAACATGCTTATCCCAAAAAACAGCATACAAACTAAAAATACCATTTGAATAAAAAGATGTGCCCTTTTTCATTTGTCCTAAAAGTCTGTTGATAAATGGTCACTGCGCCGTGAAGCGCTAGTAACTTACCAACTGGCTGGCGTTCGCATCATCATTGGCCATGCACGAAGCATAGAAGTACAATAATAATCACTAGTTTGTACAATTCACTTTTCCTTCAATACTTTACAGGCTTAGGACCGTTAAGTGCACCTAACGTGGTAAGAAGCAATATTATGTAAAATCTAATAATAAAGTAAATCTTACTTTGTAAAAACGCGTGGGATAAACCGTACCCTAAGCTTACTTACCCTTTGTCAGATTTCTTTGGCGTATTTAAAAAAGTTATTTAATCAACATAATTACAACGATTGGATAAAAACTTTCGCAGTTCACATTATGACACTTTTAATAAGTGTTCAAATTCAAAGTGTCCGCCACCCTGTCCGATACACAATCCAATACGTTGCCGCAAATTGTCTTTTAGACGTAATAAAATCATTTCATTGTTACGTACGATTTCAAAGGCGTCCATTGCTTGACGTAACACATCAACGCCTTCAATTTCTTTAGTTCCGTCCAAGTCTTCTACCAAGTATTTCCACCCACATTTAAGCGAAAATCGTGTTTGGAACGAGTCTTTCACAGTCATATGCCGATTTTCACTAGCGTCATCACTTCGTAAGTCCCACCAATGTTCATTATGCACATAACCCTACTGTAGTAAATAACGTCTCGTCGGTCTGAATGTTTTAGTTGCGGCCGTAATCCAGAGCCAAAAGATCCTGCACTCTTTGAAAGTGGAAGGGATGCATTTTGTTGTTCTCTAATAACTTCCACACGGTTGTGTGGTGAAGACCGAAATGACGACCTGCTTGTGGAGTACTTGCACGCGGCTGTTGGTAAAAATAGGCAAGGATAGCCTCCTGGACTTCAACTGGAAGTTCACTTTGACCTCTTCCTTAAGCATGGTGCGGTGTGTCAAATGTTCCCCACTCACGGACGGATTATCTAAAAACGTAGCACATTCACGGTGAGCCATTTTTCCCACTAAAATAAGTCCGTTTGTGTTTACTGTACCTATGACTGCGAGATCGCACGCGAAATTTTCAAAGCCAGCACGTGCATACGTTACGAGAATTATTAATGACTGCGGGGGCGTCGCATGCACGTCACGACCCACCCCGCTTGCGCTTGCGCACCCTTCCCTACCCCATACACCTACATTGAAGGTCGTCCTTCACCACGAAAACGTCTCGTGATAACGACAGTTGCTTAAATATCGCATTCTCGTTGACGGGCGTTGCTTTCGCCGCACACACCGGTTTCGTGATACGAGGCTCAGCTGTTTTGACACGATAACGCGGCTTATCTATCAATGAAAATAATTAGCGGGTTGCAATTTGTTTTTAATTTAGAGTTTATTTTTATCAACGCTCGCCGAGCACAAATTACCAATGTTGTGCCGGCACACCGTGGTGTAAGCAGTTAATGAAGTAGTGTGATAGTAACAACAGAAAATTGTGGACATATTTTGGAAAAAAAAGTATTTTTGTTATATTTTTTTCGTCAATAGTATCGTGTATATAACCTACCCTGTGACGGAATCGACTGACCAAATCAACATACTACATGTATATACTACTTCTGTGAATTTTTTCACATTTCTACCTAGTCGGTGCTTAAATTCTGTCACAAACAAAATTGGCTATAAAATGAAAACTAGTCATGATATTAAAAAAAAGTTTTTTTAAAAAAAAGGTAATTTAATTAGCTTACATTAAACACAAAATTTATTCAAAATGATTGCCACCATTTTTCACACAAGCCTTCAATCTTCGCGGCCAATCATCAATACCAGCACGGACCATATTCATGTCGATATCGGCCACTGCTTTAATCAATGATGACTTTAGGCTGCTCAAATTTTTGTGAAGTTTAGAACAGACCTTCTCCTCCAATTCCTGCCAAATTTTGTAATCCAGTGGATTGAGGTCAGGGCTAGATGAGGGCCAATCTTGATGGCTTATTAGCTCGATATTTTGGCGATCGAAGCACTCCTGAGTTGTTTTGGCATTATGAGCAGGTGCGGAGTCCTGTTGAAACACAAATGGCCGTCCTCCAAAGAGTGTCTGGGGCAGATCTTTTACTATGCGATCTAAAACCGTGTCTTGGTACACTTTTGCACTGGTTTTGACACCTTTTTCACAAAAATGCACTTCAGTGGGGCCATAGTAGGACACTCCCAACCAAATCACGACTGATGATGGATGATGGCCGTGCTGCACTCTAGGAATGGCATTTCCAGCGGCCGCAGAGCTGGTAGCGTACACCCTGTCATTTTGTTTGTTGTACTTCTCTTCGATATTAAAAATTTTCTCGTCTGTAAACAGGATATCGCGATGTCTGTTTCTTGCGTACCGCTTTAGCAAAACTTTGGATTTTTTGGCTCTCATAGCTATCAGACGCGCGTTCAGAAGATGTCCACTCTTTTTTCGGTAAGCTCGTAGTCCCAGGTCTTCATTGAATACTTTTTTTACGGTACTTCTGGTTAATCCCATCTCCAAAGCCATCAGTTTCTGCTTGCGGACGGGATTTCTTGCAATACGCGCCTTGATTGCTTTTATGACCCCTGGAGTCGTAATGGAACGAGGTCTGCCAGTTCTTTTCTCGTCATCGACACTAGAGGTTTCATTGTACCTCTTGATGGTACGGTACACGAACCTCTTCGTGATTTTTAATTTTTGAAGCAAGTTGAATATCGTCTTCGGTGGATGGCCGCAACGATGCAATGCAATTACTGCTACTCGGTCCTCTTTGCGAGTCCACTCCATCGTAAAAAATGAATGAATGTAACTGTGATTTGGCAGATTATAAATCAAAAAATATTTGAAAATCGAACACCATTTCATTTTTTTTCTAGGTGTTCTATTTTTATAATAAATGGACAGTGACAGTATTTAAGAACCGACTAGGTATAAACAACCGTTTAGCCAGCAGGGGGGGGGGGGGACGCTCCACTCTAACTAAAATTTTCACCATAAAGCTTAATATTTCGCCAACGGATCCCTAAATCGAAAAATGGTTTTCAATCACCCACAATTTTTAAAAACGGCCTGTCCAACGATACCCCACACTATGGGATAGACGAGAAAAAAACCATCCCCAGTTTACGTGTATGAGAGTGAGGTACCCATAAAAATTATTTTTTTCTAAATTTTACTTTACCATTTTGTCGGTGTAATTAATATTTATATCCATGCCAAATTACAGCTTTCTAGTATTTTCTAGTCTTTGTGCTAAGCCGCGGACAGACGGACATGGCGAGACTATAAGGGTTCCTTGTCGGACTACGGAACCCAAAAAAATGAAGAATAGGCTTAATGAACTTTGAATCCAAAGCTGTTAGACAGATATTTAAAAAAAAGAATATACAGCCATTTATGAGGCTATTTGCCTACCTGCCTATCAGCGTTGCCGGTACGAGCTTTTTTACCCGATTTCGGGTAATTTAGGCACTAAGCGGGTATCTTGCGGGTAATCATGACTGCCGGGTAATTTCGGGTAATTTTGCGACAAACACAAAAATATTTTTTCTCCTATTAAATCGTATTGACTCAATTGATGCCAAAAACTAAATAATTTTGAGGCACATCATGCGTGAATGCGCAAAACGAAATGAATCTTATCTTTATCTGTGAGGGTGTGTCTTAGGTCTTAGGCTGAGATTCGGGCTGAGATTGAGAGTGCATTTGGAGTCCGAACTCAAGAGGAACTCAATCTTACAAACGTCACTCTAGTATGGGATCATGTTGCTTTTTGATGTTTGTAAGATCGACTTCGGACTCAAAATGCACTCTGAATCTCAGCCTTAGATCATACCTCGCATCGCTGCAGCGATGAACTGTGCAGCCGCTGCAAAGAGTTATAGACGACCATTTCACATGACTTTGACAAGCATCGAGCAGCGCAAATAATTTCCGCTGATCTCTGCAGCGTATAAGCTCTGTCATTTTGACGTGTGGCCGTTTAACCCAAATCCATCGCTGCAACCGTTGCACAACTCATCGCTGCAGCGATGCAAACCTGTTAAGCACGACTATTGTTTAGTAACAAGACTGTGCACTGTCCAATATTTGCTCAACTAAACTAGATTTTATTTCCTTATGAGTAAGGTTGTAATTATTATGATACCATTTTCAACCGAAAAACGAGCCGTGCGATATAGCTGTCACTACTCGTGTATCCTTGTCTAGCAAAATGCCAGTGTATATAATATATACAATATACTTATATATGTAGTGTTGTTAAGTTTTTAAAGTATTAGAAAGGGACGAACGAGTGCCAACACCCATCTCGCTCGGCTCGTTTTTCGTATCGTAGTGCACAGTCTTGTTCTCTATACAATGTCTTTGGTGTTGAGTCCAATGAGGCAAAACGTGCGAAAAAGATGCCAATATATAGACTCTCATAAGATAGGGCAAGCAAGAAGATTATTTTCAACATCACATCAAAGCAGCGTTGCCAGTGCGCTTATTTTTACTCGATTTCAGGTAATTTAGGCCCTAAGCGGGTTTGTTGGAGGTAACCATGACTGCCGGGTAAAAAAACTGTACCGTCAATAAAAAAGCAGTTTTTTTTTATTAAATGGTCTTGACGCAGCCACTGCGCATAATTGAACACATCCTATCTTTCTCTACTATTTTTGTGTGTCTGAAAATCATGATATAGGTGAGGCTAATCCGCACTAAAACGACGTGCAAAAGAGATGCCCACGCAAATCATCAGTAGATAGAAAGCACGATTATTTTGCTCTTTGTTCCGTTTTGTTTTGTGGCTTGCTCTGAAAACTCATTTTTAAAGAGGTACTTATGGAAAATGTTAAAATAAAAACAAGGAATTTTAAGTTTTATTTCCGGTCTTGAAAAAAAAATTACAAAACGGTTAATTCGGGTAATTTCTGTTTCGGTTTCGGACTTTTTCTAGTTTGACTACTGGCAACACTGGTTTGCTTTGTTAGCATTGCCGGTACGGGTATTTTTACCCGATTTTGGGTAATTTAGGCATTGAGCGGGTATCTTGCGGGTAATCATGACTGCCGGGTAATTTCAGGTAATTTTTCTACAAACACAAAAATATTTTTTCTCTCATTAAATCGTATTGACTCAGTTGATGCCCAAAAAGAAATAATTTTGAGGCACATCATGCGTGAATGCGCAAAACGGAATGAATCTTATCCCTATTTTGTGTGAAGGTGTGTGTGTGTATGTTGAGTCCGATGAGGCAAAACGTGCAAAAGAGATACCCACACAAATCATCAGTAGATAGAAAGCACGATTATTTTGCTCTTTGTTTCGTTTTGTTTTGCGGCTTGCTCTGAAAACTCATTTTTAAAGAGGTTCTTATGGGAAATGTTAAAATAAAAACAAGGAATTTTACATTGTACTTCCTGTCTTGAAAAAAAAAATACAAAACGGTTAATTCGGGTAATTTCTGATTCGGTTTCGGACTTTTTCTAGTTTGACTACCGGCAACACTGGTTTGCTTTGTTTGCGTGACGTGAACTACCTATTGGATGAGACCACATTCATACTCATACCGATTCAACCCTGGACTTGACATAATTGTATTAAAAACGAAGAAAATATCGTATCAGACGAGGCTTTCGCCTAAAATTAAATTATTGCACCTTAAGGTTTTTTTTAATAATCTTTATTAGAAAAAGTATATGTCGCACAGCGAAGATGTCACCCTTATAAGGCTACACATTAAAGACTAAAGGAACTCAGTAATGTAACAAAAAATAAACTCAAAACTAAAGACTAGTGACTTCCGCCGTGCGGTCCAGCACCCATGTCTTGAGTTCTGGCACGCATACCAAAAGCTCGCGCAACTCGCGACCTAAAGGAATAAAATGGAAATTACAGAAAAGGCTATCATAGTCCTAGATACCTTTGCCTTTCCCTGAAAGGGACGAAAGGAGAAAAAAAACGTTTTGACGTTCATTCCAGCGTGACCACATATGGTAGATTTCTACTTTTTTGGTAGATTTTAGGCTTTTTGAAGCTGATTGTGGTAGAGAACATTTTTGTGACAGATTTTGGTAGATTTTGGAATTTTTGCCTAGCTTTTACCATAAATCAGGTATATTTGAACAGTCTGCGTATTCGAAGTTCAAAACTTTATAAAAACAGAAGTCAAAGTCAATAAAATTTAATTACTTTTTGGAAATGGCTTCCTGCTTTGTGTTCCGTGGAATAAAATCTTAAATTTTGTTTACAGCTTTTGTTCTATTGTATTCATATATGTATGTTTGCAACTGCAAATTCAACATTTTGGGTCGGAAGATAATTCTTTAACTTTCTAAGTACCTAACACATCTGTGTACCTTAGGTTTGATGTTTTAGCTGTAGGAAAAATTAATTATGTTTTTGGTTCATTGATGCTCCTAATTCCTGTTTCTAACGTGAAGCGTGAAAGAACATTTTCTGAAATAAACAGGATTAAGACAAAGGATCGAAACCGCTATAAAAATAAAAATGTGAGCGCAACTTTATAGAGCTGCGTTCATAAATTAAGGGTCTCGACACGGGTTCTATTGCCATCTTTGTCGCACGCTTTGAAAATTTATCCTGTTGTCAGTGTCGGAACCTGACAAAAGTGTTAATTTATGAACGGCTATCAGACAAGGCATAACGTCATACACAGATTTGATTCCTGATACCCAAATGGTGGAATGTATAACATACACAATTTTTATAGACACTATATTTATAGATGTAAAGTATAAGAGTTCATATATTTATTTAGTGTCTTATCAAATTACTAACATTAAACATAAGACCTTCGTAACCAACCTATACTACAAATTAATTTATTTCTATCTTGATAGGAAGTAATAATTTTTAAGAATTATTCAATTCAACCATAAATTGTAACAGGCCCTTTTGTATATTTTATCTGAAAATATAGGCTAAATCATGAAGATACATACTGTTCTGTAACTTTCAGGTGGTATTTTTATAACGAAATTATTTTTTGAAAATCAGTTTGGAGAAATGGGAATGTACATATCGTAATAGTCATACCGTTTAGGCTCATTATGAAGAGTTCCATGACGAAAAGAAAGAATGAAAAAAAAATTTAGGGGATAAAACCCGAACATGGGATTACTGAAATTAAAAAAAACAGACGTCGGTTTTGACATTACTTTTTTTTCTTGTGAGCAATGGCCTATTTCCTGTAATGCCTAAATGACATGACTATTACGTCATCAAAACTATTTATTCAGTTCCTGAATATTTTCATGTATATCTTTTGTATTTCAAGGTGAAAAAAAAATTATACTTTTATACGACCTTAAAAGTCCTTTATTCCTTTCAAAATATCGATAATTAGGTGCTGTAATGGTATTCCGGACCATTGGAATTTCATAAAACGACATGATTTGGTTTGCGCATTCGCCAAAAACACACAATATGACGGTCGGCTATGCTAAACTCAACGCTTCCGGTTCTTTTCAAATCAAATAAAAACCATTTTATCAAGGTAGATCTGAGGTAGTTTTTGATCAAGGCTCTGGTAGATTTGGGTAGATTTTTAATATGGCCAGAGTAGATTTACCATTTAATATGTGGTCACCCTGGTTCATTCATCGTGTTTTATGATCTGTCTGTGCAGGGTTGCCAGATTGGGCGACATATCGCAAATTGGGCGACTTGACGAACGAAATTGCGACCTTTTTTTAAGTTTTTGCGATGATCGCAATTTGGGCGACTCCAAAAATATTTTCTGCGATATTTGGGCGACTTTATTGGGCTGTTTATACTTTTTTTATTATTACTATTTTTGAGTTTACTCTATATTGCTTACAGCCCTGGTTACTTATTCTCTAGAGTCAATAGTTTTGTATTGCATGCCTTTGTCAACATTGCCAGCTATAAAAAACTATTACAAATAAGAAACTTATTTTAAATTACCTATTTGGCAATGGAATGGAAGCAAATAAAATTGATTCAAAATTAAGACACCAAGCTAGATTATAAAATTATGAACTTAACAAATGAAAAAATAAATGATGGGAAATGTCTTCAGATTATACAGATTTCTCCCTTCTTAATAAGCGCGTTAAAAGGCAAATTCGTTTTGACCTGCGCCAACATATCACTCGCGTCATTGTAGACGCGATCCAGCGAAACACAGGCTCAAAAATTTTTGCCCAGCAGTTAGGAAGGACCAATCTGACGAAGCTGAAGAAATCTGACAATAGAACCGTTATCTCTAGGCGAGAGGACCTCGCCGAAATCGAGAAATTTTATGGGCTCCTATATTCTTCACACGCTCTCAAGCCAACTGCTCGCGATGAAGACGATAAACGTGCACTTCTGGTCCGCCACTACACCGATGAACTCCCGGGTGTCAAAATGGGTGAGATTAGGAGAGCTCTTGAACAGCTGAAAAACAACAAGGCGCCGGGTGAGGACGGCATCAAAACTGAACTTCTTAAAGCTGGAGGTTACCCTAAACTTGGACAGCTACAGGACCTCTCTAATGCCGTCATTCGTACAGGTACTACGCCAAAGGAGTGGAGCAGGAGCCTAGTCATTTTGTTCTTCAAAAAAGGGGACAAAATCCTACTTAAGAACTATAGACCAATTGCGCTCCTGAGCTACACCTACAAGCTGTTCTCAAGAGTTATCACGAATCGTCTCGCCCAACGATTCAACGACTTCCAACCTCCAGAGCAGGCTGGGTTTCGAAAAGGCTACAGCACCGACGACCGCATTCACACGCGAATGCAGGTTATACAGAAAACTCAAGAGTATATTCAGCCCTTATGTCTAGCGTTTGTAGACTACGAGAAAGCCTTCGACTCCATCGAAACTTGGTCTGTTTTGCAGTCCCTGCAGCGATGCCAAGTTGACTGGCGTTACGTGGAGTTGTTGAAATGTCTTTATGATTCCGGTACGATGTCCGGCCAAGTACAGGGTGTACAAACAAGACCGACACATCTTCAGCGCGGCGTGAGACAGGGAGATGTTATTTCTCCAAAACTGTTTACCGCCGCGCTTGAGGACGTCTTTAAAACACTAGACTGGAATGGACGAGGCATAAACGTAAACGGAGTGTACATTTCACATCTTCGCTTTGCCGATGACATCGTGATAATGGCGGAATCACTGCAGGAACTGGGGGAAATGGTGCGTGGCCTTAGCGATTCTTCGAGACGAGTGGGCCTGCGGATGAATTTGAATAAGACTAAGGTCATATCCAACTGTCACGTCATCCAAGGGCCACTAACCGTCAACAATGTCAGCATCGAAGTTGTTCAAAAATATGTTTATCTAGGTTAAGTCATACAGCTGGATAAAAACAACTTCGACGCCGAGGCTGACAGAAGAATATGCTTGGGTTCGGCAGCATTCAGAAAGTTGCGTCACATATTCACGTCGTCAATACCGCAGTGCTTAAGGGCTAAGATGTACAACCAGTGCGTCCTTCCTGTGATGACGTATGGCGCTGAGACGTGGTGTCTTGCAAAGGGCCTGATCTACCGATTTATGGTCGCTCAGCGAGCTATGGAGCGGGCTATGCTTGGAGTATCTCTGATGGATAGAATCTGAATAGACCCGTTGGAGATTGAAAGTAACCGACGTAGCCTGCAGAATCAGTAAGTTGAAGTGGCAGTGGGCAGGCCATATTTGTCGCTGACATGTTGGCCGTTGGGGCCGAAAGGCTTTAGAATGGAGACCACGTATAGCAAAGCGTAGTATAGGCCGACCTAATGCCCGCTGGACCGACGACCTGAAGGACGTTGCGGGGTGCGGGCGGCTGGATTAGGAGGACGGAAGACCGACATGTGTGGCGAAATTTGGGAAAGGCCTATGTCCAGCAGTGGACGAACACGGGCTGATGGATGGGTGGATGGAAACTAAATTGATAATGCGCTTTTAGTCAATTTCTATACTAAGTAATTTTGCGCGATTTTGGGCGACCTGAGTTCGTATTTTCTGCGATCATCCGGCTTGTCTATCTGGCAACCCTCAGGGTTGCCAGATTGGGCGACATATCGCAAATTGGGCGACTTGACGAACGAAATTGCGACCTTTTTTTAAGTTTTTGCGATGATCGCAATTTGGGCGACTCCAAAAATATTTTCTGCGATATTTGAGCGACTTTATTGGGCTGTTTATACTTTTTTTATTATTACTATTTTTGAGTTTACTCTATATTGCTTACAGCCCTGGTTACTTATTCCCTAGAGTCAATAGTTTTGTATTGCATGCCTTTGTCAACATTGCCAGCTATAAAAAACTATTACAAATAAGAAACTTATTTTAAATTACCTATTTGGCAATGGAATGGAAGCAAATAAAATTGATTCAAAATTAAGACACCAAGCTAGATTATAAAATTATGAACTTAACAAATGAAAAAATAAATGATGGGAAATGTCTTCAGATTATACAGATTTCTCCCTTCTTAATAAGCGCGTTAAAAGGCAAATTCGTTTTGACCTGCGCCAACATATCACTCGCGTCATTGTAGACGCGATCCAGCGAAACACAGGCTCAAAAATTTTTGCCCAGCAGTTAGGAAGGACCAATCTGACGAAGCTGAAGAAATCTGACAATAGAACCGTTATCTCTAGGCGAGAGCACCTCGCCGAAATCGAGAAATTTTATGGGCTCCTATATTTTTCACACGCTCTCAAGCCAACTGCTCGCGATGAAGATGATAAACGTGCACTTCTGGTCCGCCACTACACCGATGAACTCCCGGGTGTCAAAATGGGTGAGATTAGGAGAGCTCTTGAACAGCTGAAAAACAACAAGGCGCCGGGTGAGGACGGCATCAAAACTGAACTTAAAGCTGGAGGTTACCCTATACTTGGACAGCTACAGGACCTCTCTAATGCCGTCATTCGTACAGGTACTACGCCAAAGGAGTGGAGCAGGAGCCTAGTCATTTTGTTCTTCAAAAAAGGGGACAAAATCCTACTTAAGAACTATAGACCAATTGCGCTCCTGAGCTACACCTACAAGCTGTTCTCAAGAGTTATCACGAATCGTCTCGCCCAACGATTCAACGACTTCCAACCTCCAGAGCAGGCTGGGTTTCGAAAAGGCTACAGCACCGACGACCGCATTCACACGCGAATGCAGGTTATACAGAAAACTCAAGAGTATATTCAGCCCTTATGTCTAGCGTTTGTAGACTACGAGAAAGCCTTCGACTCCATCGAAACTTGGTCTGTTTTGCAGTCCCTGCAGCGATGCCAAGTTGACTGGCGTTACGTGGAGTTGTTGAAATGTCTTTATGATTCCGCTACGATGTCCGGCCAAGTACAGGGTGTACAAACAAGACCGACACATCTTCAGCGCGGCGTGAGACAGGGAGATGTTATTTCTCCAAAACTGTTTACCGCCGCGCTTGAGGACGTCTTTAAAACACTAGACTGGAATGGACGAGGCATAAACGTAAACGGAGTGTACATTTCACATCTTCGCTTTGCCGATGACATCGTGATAATGGCGGAATCACTGCAGGAACTGGGGGAAATGGTGCGTGGCCTTAGCGATTCTTCGAGACGAGTGGGCCTGCGGATGAATTTGAATAAGACTAAGGTCATATCCAACTGTCACGTCATCCAAGGGCCACTAACCGTCAACAATGTCAGCATCGAAGTTGTTCAAAAATATGTTTATCTAGGTTAAGTCATACAGCTGGATAAAAACAACTTCGACGCCGAGGCTGACAGAAGAATATGCTTGGGTTCGGCAGCATTCAGAAAGTTGCGTCACATATTCACGTCGTCAATACCGCAGTGCTTAAGGGCTAAGATGTACAACCAGTGCGTCCTTCCTGTGATGACGTATGGCGCTGAGACGTGGTGTCTTGCAAAGGGCCTGATCTACCGATTTATGGTCGCTCAGCGAGCTATGGAGCGGGCTATGCTTGGAGTATCTCTGATGGATAGAGTCTGAATAGACCTGTCGGAGATTGAAAGTAACCGACGTAGCCTGCAGAATCAGTAAGTTGAAGTGGCAGTGGGCAGGCCATATTTGTCGCTGACATGTTGGCCGTTGGGGCCGAAAGGCTTTAGAATGGAGACCACGTATAGCAAAGCGTAGTATAGGCCGACCTAATGCCCGCTGGACCGACGACCTGAAGGACGTTGCGGGGTGCGGGCGGCTGGATTAGGAGGACGGAAGACCGACATGTGTGGCGAAATTTGGGAAAGGCCTATGTCCAGCAGTGGACGAACACGGGCTGATGGATGGGTGGATGGAAACTAAATTGATAATGCGCTTTTAGTCAATTTCTATACTAAGTAATTTTGCGCGATTTTGGGCGACCTGAGTTCGTATTTTCTGCGATCATCCGGCTTGTCTATCTGGCAACCCTGACTCGGACAGCCATAGTGAAAATACTGCAGGTTATCGAGTTTTGTGGAGATAAGTAAAGGTTTTTTTTTTACTTTTTATCTGGCTCAGTGATGTGTCAAATCGATTTGACGCTCAAACGATTCAAATCGATTTAAAGATTGGGTCAAATCTATTTGATCCGCTCGCCGGCCGGCCGCCGCTACTGAGTCGATCTAGCTAGCCAGAGAACGCATGCGATGCGACACGGTCGCGTCGCGAATCGAATGGTGAGTGAAGTGAAGTTGTTTAGAGGTCTGCACGCGCTCTGTTCTGTCTGACTAAACGAGTTGAAACTTGCAAATACGACCGAATTATTGAACCAAGATAAAGAAGTTATTTCATTCAAATCATATTATCTGTGATTCAGATTGCGTATGGTGTGAGTGCTTGTTAGCGAACTATCTACGTTGTTTTTTGTTGGTGTTGTGAGAAAAGTATTTTATTGTTTCATTTGATATATCGTTTGATTTAATTACATTTGTTCAATTATTAAACATGTTTTTGATTTGCAACAAATTGTTTTTTTTGGTCCTATTGCCTATTTATATGACTTATTCTATTTAGTTCAGAAAAGAAAAACTATTATTTCTTTTAATTATCTTTAATATGAATAAATAAACCGCGCCATTCTATCAAAATTACATCGGTAAATTCGATTTTGGTACATTTTGTATGCTGTTTTTCTATATTGATGCAAATCGATTTGTAATTTTAAAACGATTTCCCCATCGCTATAAACGGAACGGACATGAAACTATTACATATAGATGCAGAAAAGGAAAGAAAATGAAGCTCTGAAAGTGAATAGACATCGTAGCAAGGACCCAGACCTTCTAATAAATGACCAGACCTGCTTAAATCCACTTCCCCATTATTGAATTACTTTTAAACCAGATTTAATGTTACACCATTTCACTTAAGAATATTTTCGTTTAATACGTCAGTTTTAAGACATTTAATTATTTTATTTGACTTCGAAACATAGCCAAGTTTTGTTATTGCGTCATTTTTATCACTGTGTTTCGTTATCCAATTTATAAGTTGACATTAGTATTTTATTTGACTTGAATTTAATTTAATTTTGACATTTTAAATGAACATTTCACCGTTTATTGATGACCACTAAATATCAGTTACTAAATCAAAACGCAACATTCATGTTATACTCATTTAATACCCTCAACTATTTTTATTGCTATATCTACCTTCATAATTATTGTTAATGCTTATCAATTTTGATCGTTCATATTTTATCAAGCCAGAAGATGTCTAAGAGGCGAAACTAGTCGCTAATTAATAAAAACATAGTGGAACTCGTACACGGAGACTTTCATTAGCGTTGAAATGAAGTTCCATCAAGGAGTCGCACCTTACAGTATAAATTATATAATTATTACCTTCTTGTATTAAAATGAAACTGTAAATTTTTATTATCACGTTATACCGGGTGTAAAAGCAAAGGAAAGAATCCTTTAAGGGTGTGTTAGTATGATCGGTAAAATATTATTTTAAATACTGGGATCTCTAAATAAAGTACCAGTACCTCATAATAAGACGATTTTCTTTACTCGAACTACACTAATCGCGTGGAGACACCCTCACTGGTCGCTGGCCACTCAGATGAGGGTTGCGGGGTGCAATTAGGTGTGTGGGGAGGCCGGTGAGCTGCGTAGCCATTGCTTAGAAAAATGATGAAATATTTGGTGAAAATTCAAGGTATATTTTTTTTCTCGTAATGACATCAGAATCGTGTATACTTTCATACCCTAAAGGGATTCTTGACTTTGAATTTACACCTGTATAATAGGACAGATAATATTTCAAGTATTATTTTTACTTGAATTCCCAAATAAAAGGCAAATTTTTTGTCACCATGAAACGTCTCAAAAACTGTTACCTCCTTAATCGGTTATTTTTTAATTTTAGTGTTGTGACCAATTAATCACTAAATATCACCGCATTAATTAGATTCCACATGAAAATATGAATTGGATAAATCTTTCGTTTACAAAGCCAAACTCATACTGGAGACTGGGTTAGTGGTCAGGACGAAGGTTCAATGTCACTTTCTGTGAAATACTGAAACTAAAATTTAGACTTCCTATTCTAATAGAGTCGAGGTTGTTCTTTAACAAGTATCCATCCATCCATTAGCCTTGTTTCGTCCACTGCTGGACATAGGCCTTTCCAGGATTTCGCCACTCTTGGCGATCCTCCTGGAAGAAATGCCCATACTCACACACGCTGGGCAGGCGGGTTGGTGAGCGTGGTGCCGAAACCCTTGCACCAGTGACGCCGCTGCCCGTCACCAGTCTGATTTATAAGGCCTGGCAATTGGGGATGGATATACTTAGTCAATCCGTCTTACATTGTCTATTATCTTCTTTTAACTCATACTGGAGGCTTGGTAAGTGATCAGTAACACGGATCGATAGCACTTTTTGCTGATTTCGCAAAATAATATCTTGACGTCCTATAGTAATTGACTCGGGGTTGGGCTTGCATTTGTAAGGAACACGAAAAGACTAAATTATGAATTTCACAAAAATGGTCATCGAACCTTGTTACTGAGCACTTATTGAGTCTTCAGTAAGAGTTTGGTTGCATAAATTAAAGTCACCTAATATCCATCCATCCATCCATCAGCCTTTATTCGCCCACTGCTGGACATAGGCCTTTCCAGGATATCGCCAGTCTTGGCGGTCCTCCTGGAAGAATTGCCCATACTGACACACGCTGGGCAGGCGGGTTGGTGAGCGCGGTGCCGAACCCCTTTCACCAGTGACGCTGCTGCCCGTCACTAGTCTGTTTTATATAAGGCTCGGCAATTGGGGATGGATATACCGCCATCCATCGGTCCCAGGCAATGGTGGACCGCCTGGTTTTGCCTGAGAGCTGTTCTCTTACTCTCCCCCGAATAACTTCGGGAGGAATTGCGAGTAAGTTGGTGGTACCTCCACAGTCGAGCCCGGCATCAGCTCTACCACCTATATACAGGGTGTAAATGCAAAGTCAAGAATCCCTTTAGGGTAGAAAGTATACACGGTTCTGATGTCATTACGAGAAAAAAATATATACCTTGAATTTTCACCAAATATTCCATAATTTTTCTAAGCTATGGCTACGCAGCTCACTGGCCTCCCCACATACCTAATTGCCCCCCGCAACCCGCACCCCTCTTTCGAGATGCCAGCGACCAGTGAGGGTGTCCACGCGATTAGTGTATTTTGAGTAAAGGAAATCGTCTTATTGTGAGGTACTGGTACTTTATTTAGAGATCCCAGTATTAAAAATAATATCTTTACCGATCATACTAACACAACCTCAAAGGATTCTTGTCTTTGCTTTTACACCCGGTAAAGGAAGCGTATTGGCACAGAACATAATTATATAGATCTACTGTGGTATTGATTGGTGGCTGGAATGGGGGTATGAGTTTTGAGAAAGTAGGTAATTCGTTGCGTTGAATTTTGCAATGAGTAGAGTTACAGTTTGTTTGATGAATGTATCAATGAGTAGAGTTAAATTAATAGCACTACTTACATGAAGTTAGTTAATCTGTCCCTAGATTATGTATCGTTAAGTCGGTAGCCAACTGTTTGCCAAAGGTCAAAAACATAGATATACTATCGAATTCAAATTATATGAGGATACGTTTGTGCTTAAAGTGACGTCACAGTTCGTGAACAGTTCAATATACACTGAAGGCAATTTTAAAAGTTCAGTTTTTAACTATGTTTTTAGTGTTTAGCAACCAGATAGTAATACTAAGTTACATAATAGGCCTGTTGAATTTATTAGGTAGCAGTGGCGAAGGGTGAACATTTTAAAAAGGGAAGCCGGACAAAAACGGGCCTTATTTGGAAAAGTAAACAAGAAAAAACATAAAAAACATCGTTTTGCAGCCGCATTTGTTGGCGTGGGTTTATCGGGACTTCCTCCAAAAGCATAGGGAGCTAATTTCATAAAAAATCGAAATAAATTTCAGGATTTAACGTGGCTGGCAGTTCGTGTGGACCAATAATTTCCCCGTTGATGATCCCCGACCATCAATTTATCTTAAATTTATATTGGGATTTGTCTTCCCGTTTCGTGAGTAGGTTTCTCAGCTCCCAGCTGTGCAGGTTGTGGAGGTTCATAAATCCATCCTTTTGGCAGGAAGATTCGTCGCTCCACAGGATTCTGTCGAAGAAATTTGCGTCTTTCACGCATCTTTCTTAACATCCTCTGACAAAAAACAACTCTTGTGGCATAATCCCTCGGTAATAGAACTTGTACACGCTGCACGTGGTAGGGGTGGAACCCATATCTTTTGCTCAATATAACTTGAGCCGAGCTCTTTGAAATGCCAGTGCGTCGCTCAATCTCACGAACTAAAATAGTCAGATCTGCTGCTCTTTTCGCTAAAACTTCTTCTTCATCTACTGTATGGGCCCTTTCTTCAGGAAAGCCACATGTGCCTGTTCCAAGAGATCTTTACAAAATTTCAAAAAAGCCAACAACGTTTTATTCGGTAATATATTCATTTTCTTTTCTGTTTTTCAATTAGTATAAGACATAATATTTTTCAAACTGATGGGCACTTAGGTATCGATATATTTTTTTCACACCACAGACCTATAAAGGCTGTTCATAGTAATTTTTTTACTTTCAAATTTTTTTCCTGGGGAAACTATTACCTATCATTATCAAACTTGTAATTTTATCTTTTAATTTTTTTTTGTTATTTATGTTAATTTAATTTGCCTTTTTTGCATGAAATAAACATTGTTATCTCTTACCTTTTGAGAAACAGTATACCTACTTTTCAGAAGAAAACTTCTTAACAATATAATATGTTATATCATAATAAAAAATAAAAATTTGCTTCAATTATACAAATAAGATAAAAAACCGGCCAATTGCGAGTCGGACTCGCTTACGAAGGGTTCCGTACCATTATCTATAAGAAAGGCAAAAAAATCATGTCTGTTGTATGGGAGTGCGCAGGTCAAACTCGCTTTTGGCCAGTTTTAGTTTTTGCTGTTATAGCGGCAACAAAAATACATCATCTGTGAAAATTTCAACTGTCTAACTATCACGGTTCATGAGATACGGCCTGGTGACTAGGGTTGCAAAGTTAAGTAATTTTTTTTAAAACGCTCGTAGAATTTGGGAATTTTACGGTTATTTATAATTTAGGTAGCCAATGTAGCACTCGTTGTAAATTTTGAAAATCAATTTTGAAAATGACTGCAGTCATTTCCCCCGAGTCGTAATCGCACATCTGCAAAAAAAAGTAAAAATGGTAGTTCCGTAATTATTCGTTTCTCAAACTGCAGTTTGGCAAATATAGATTAGGGTAGGTACACTAATTTGTTAGCTTCCGCAGGAAACAGGGCGTAAGATAAAGTAGCTTTCTTCAATGAAACCAGATAATTTTCAAGGAATCTTTCTATTTCTTTCACTGTTACGGGTTATATTGCAACAACCAACTTTTCTCGAGAGCGGGAATCATGTGAACATAGACTATACAACATTTAGCAACCATTAGCAACATTTAGATTAATAAAACATATTTTCTTATCGATTCACGTAATCGATTAGAGTTTTTTCGATAAGATTATCCGAAACTGCCAGGATTGAACTAAATCGATTAAAGAAGTACAAAATCATGCAATGCTAACACTCGGCTAATCCTGACAATAAACGCGACCTCGCGTTTAGTAAAAGAAAAACATGATCAAAAACAATAGACATGAAAAAGAAACATAAACGCAAACATTAACACCTATACAAATAAATAGACGTTAACAACAACACAACAGTTCTTAGCATTCGCTTTTAAATATCATTCACTTATTATTTAGTCACTAGAACTATGTTGTTAACATATTTGTTTAAACGACTCACTTTACATCGTTAACATGTTCGTGTAAACTACTCACTCTTATCTAGAGATCACTCTTAACCTACATCGTTAACACATTCATGTAAACGACTCTCTCTTATAATATAGACACAACACTTAAACTACATCGTTAACACATTTATGTTAACGACTCACTCTTATAATCTAGGGATCACTCTTAAACTACATCGTTAACACATTCATGTTAACGACTCACTCTTATAATCTAGGGATCACTCTTAAACTACATCGTTAACACATTCATGTAAACGACTCACTCTTATAATCTAGGGATCACTCTTAAACTACATCGTTAACACATTCGTGTAAACGACTCACTCTTATAATATAAGGATCAGTCATAAACAATATCGTTAACATTCTTGTAACTGACTTACTCTTTTAATGTGGGAATTACTCATAGACTACATTGTCAACACATTCGTGTAAGCGACTCACTTATAAACGAAAAGTCTGAAATCTCTAATTACACCTAAATCAGCTCATTTGTGAGGTGAATCACTGTTAAATCTTTTGTAATTTTCTCAATTTTTGTATACTTTATTTTGAAAAGTATGACTTTTTAAATTTTATTTTGTGTATTTTTTAGTTCACTATTTTATATAGGTATATAATCATAAATGTTATATTATAACTTTTTTTTATTTGGGACTCACGATTGTACTTGTTTTATTTATTCTGAATCACTAGATATAACATCATTACTAAAAACTAACCATGGGTGTAGTTTACCTACTGAAAAGTCCCTCTGTATACTTTACTTCCTGCTTTTTTTGTTAAAGGAGTATCCTCTACTTCAGAACGGTCGTTACCTAGCACATCAGTAATTCTATACATTTGGGTAATAATTTGCGACTTTCACCCGGATCATTTCGAACATCTCTTTCAACACGCACTAAATCTCCAACGGTGTATTCTTTTGAACTTTTTCGCATTCGATCAAACCGTTTTTTCTGCTTTATTTGACTTTCTGATATTTTCTTTCTGATGTCCTGACGTATTTTATCAATATCTTGGGGTTGTTGTGATTCTGCTACAATGGGATTCATGAAACTATCTGAACTACCAGTTGTGCGTACACCAAATAATATCTCTGCATATAAATAACACCTGTTCGGCCTGTCGTTTTATTGGTCGTGTTGTTAATCGTCCACTGCACCTTAGGAATTGGGTGAAGTAAACCTTCTTTGGGACCTGAAGGTAATTTGCTATGAGCACAATTTAAACAAGCCTGACAGTATTTTTTTATAAATCTCCTCATCTTCTTGAACCAATAAACTTGATGAATTTTTTCATATGTTTTATCAAATCCTGGGTGTCCAGCATCGTCGTGATTCATGCGAACTATTTGCCATCTAACGGCTTTCGGTACTACCCATTTTAGATTAACTTCGCCATTTTTCTCTATTCGTAGATATAATCTTCCGTTTTTTACAGTATACTTCTCATGAATCTCGACAATATTTTTCGTGTCTAGATCACCTAAAATGGCAGCAATACGTTTCAATTCCCAATCTTGTTCTTGAACCGTTTGCAACCATGAATCGTCATCAATTCTCAAAACTTCAATAATATCTCTGATCTCTTTAGTTTCGGACACAGTTGGATTACGAGATAATGCATCTACATGAGCCATTTTCGTTCCGTCCCTGGGTTCGACTATAAAATCATATTCTTGCATGTAGATGTACCATCTTGCCACTCTAGGAATGAGATCTCTTTTTGTCATGGTGTAACGGATTGCCACGCAATCTGTAACTACTTTAAAGGTCTTGCCGAGAACGTATACTCTAAACCGATCCAATGCCGCTATAACCGCAAGAGTCTCCAGCTCATAAGTTTGCTTTCATCAGCACTGGTTTGTCGACTAAAGTACGCCAATGGTTATAATCTATCAGATTTATCATACTGCATTAAAATAGCCCCAAACCCAACCTTGCTAGCATCTGTGTGTATTTCTAATTTCGCATCAGGATCGTAAAGGGCAGGAACTGGTCGACTAATAAGGTTATGCTTAAGCTCGTTAAATGCTGCAATTTGTGATTCTCCAAAATGCCATGAAGCGTCTTTTTTTGTTAATAACGTCAGTGGTTTGGCGATTATTGAAAAATTCTTGATGAAACGGCGGAAATAGCTTGTAAGTCCAATAAACTGTCGAACTTCGTGTACATTCCTGGGTTGTAGAAACTGCTCCACCGCTTTAATTTTGCAAAGACCTGGCTTGATGCCACTCGAACTTATTTCGTAACCCAGGTAATTTACACAAGTTTGAAAAAAACTACATTTTTTTGAGATTAAGTGTCAATTTTGCTGATCTAATGAGTTGAAAAGCCTTTTCTAACTTTAGCATTCCTCCCATAATTGAAGTTGATGCAACTAATAAATCGTTCATATAGGCCTTCGCAAGGTTTCTACCGAATCCCTTTAGCATGGTATTGATTGTCCTTTGAAAAACACTTGGGGCGTTGGTTAAACCAAACATTATATTCATATAAGCCATCTGGCGTTATAAAAGCGGTAAGATGCTTATATGATTCTTCTACGGGCACTTGGTAATAGCCTGACGCTAGGTCTAAGCTGGTAAAGAAATTATTTCCCCCAATGTTATCCAACTGATCCTCAATGCGAGGCAGCGGGTACTTGTCTTTTAAAGTTTTCCTATTTAGCGCCCGATAATCGAAACATAAGCGCTTTTCAACAATTTTCTTTTTAACTAATATTACCGGGCTTGAATATGCAGAAGAACTTTCCTGGATTATTTCATTAGGCAGTAAATCATCGATAATAGCCAAAAGCTGTTCTCTCTCGAAGTGAGACATCCTGTGTGGATGATAAACTATAGGTTGTGTTTCTTAATTTGTAAGATTTACACCAATTTCATGAACATGCAATGGTTCGTATGTTTGTTCAGTAGTTCCCGTGATTCCTATGTACTCTGTATTAATTTCGTGGTACTTATGTCCTCTAGTAAGAAGATCTTCAGTTTTAGCGGTTATTTCAGCATCACAAAAATTTGAAACCATAATGTAACCTTTGCCAGATTCGAAGTTGTATATTCCCGGAAGTATTATGAATTCTTTATTAACGTCATTTCTATGCCCATAGTGCACATATAATCCTCCAGTATATTTATCTTCAGCTAAAACATCTACAGATTTAGTACAGCGTGGTGGTATAGTCAGACCTTTTTCGACAAACAGTTTTACTTTTTCTTCTTCGTTTTCAATTTCGGGAATCTGGAAGAAAACCAGTTCTTTGTCCGTTTTATGTACAATTACGTTTGGTCTCTCAGTAAAGGTATGGCCGATAAGTAAAGCTGTTTGCAAGAACATATCTGGCACGACCAACACCTCCACCTCTGCTTTGATGTTTCCAATTTCTACTAACGCCTGCTTTTTATCTAGTGGTTTGACGGATGCGTTACCAAATCCTTTCAAAATAGGTGTGTCGCTGATATCCCATGTACCTATCACTTGTTTAGCATCGCTCTCTCTTACAAGAGTACACCTACTTCCCAAATCTATATACGCATGTTTCTCTGTTTCATTAATTTTCACAGTTTTAAAGTACATACATAATCTATGTACTTTCATAATCTTTAATTCGCAAAACAGTTTTATTCACGGGTTGATTTGATTCATACGACCTACTGACCTCAACGTTTTAATTAATATTCAGTTTCCCACGACAATCTTTCGTTTCATGACCTAATTTAAAACATTAGTTGCATCTTTTGATGGGCTTTGAACATTTTAAACTTATGTGCCCCAACTCACCACAATTGAAACAGCGCACTTGATTCCCATCCGAACTGTTCCTTTGTAACTCACTGGTAGTTTTGTTTGCTGATCTATTCGAAGTGATAAATTTATTTCTGAAGTTATTTTGAGCACTTGTCTCATTTTGAGAGACAGTTCGGAAGTAATTTAATAACTGCTCGGGCTTATTGAACATGCAGGCTCCCGCTCCCATTCTATCAAATTTGTCGTCAATGCCGTGAAGTAAACACCCAACCGCTTTAGCACCAGAAGTTTCACATTTGTTTAATAAGGCCATCTTATCATAGTAATAATGTTCAAGCGGCTGGCCAAATTTGCATCTCAATTTGAGCATAGTCGATAATAAATCACCGTAATTTTCATTCGACGGAAATGCCGTTTTCAATTTTAGTGTCCATTCCGGCCACTAGAAAAGCACAGAAGGCAGTCCCTGATACCACTTTTTGGAGAGCCCGCTTAATTTTGGGAGAGCATAGTGGCTAGTCTGACGATCGCAGAATAAATCTGCGCACATTCATTAACTTTATTTATCCAATTTTCTACTGTTTGGCTATTATCACTAGGATCAAATTCAAGTACGACACTAAAATTTACAGGAAAATTGTTGTGTCCCCAAAAATTATTCGGGATTATTGATTGAGTTAATTCACTGCCCGAAATACACGTATCTTGCTCATTTTGACTGGCACTGTGTGACGCAACCGCCGGTTGTGAATTCAAATTTGCACCTGTTGACAATTGAGGATTCGTGTTTGAATCAACAAATGATTCAGTTACCCATTTACTCGTAGAATACCTGGATTTATCGTGGTTATGATTTAATAATACTTCACGTAAATTTTTGGGTTTGCTCACTTTTTTACGCTTACGAACATCACAATATTCACTGTTTTTACGTTTGTGACGCGATCTATCCATTGTATTTTGTTGTCGGTACCATCAACAAAATAATCACTGGGTAAATTAAACTTGATGTATATGCCAAAAAAAAACTAACTAAAGACTCTTATAAGAAAGTAATAATTAACAAATCAATAAGCTAAAACAACTTTTGTAATCAATTTGCTCTTATTATGTGCTTATCAATAATAACACAAAAGATTAGCTTGTAAAATTAATGTCCTATTTATGTACGTCGTGTCGTCACTGTCCTTGGCGTACTATGTCCCCTTAATCACCGTAGGCGTTAAAACGTTCATCAAAATAGTGCACTAAACACGTAATAAGTCTTATGCTATTCACACACGTAATAGTGCTCCAACCAAACGAGTTGTGGTTACGTCGATACCTAAAATAGGTCTTTTCGTATGTTGTCGTTGTCAAGGACGTTTTTGAGAAGAAACTCGTAATTCAGAGGTGAAATTCAAAGTCTTCAACTTGTAGTTCACATGTGAAATGTAAATCTTCAATTAACTACGCTGAATTTTCACAGTTGTTGTCGCCGAAAACAAAACAGGAAGTCTCTGACCTTACAAAATCTTCGTTTGTTCACGGCATTCACAGCCCACTCGTGGATATCAATCACTGCTGGTGTTCGTCCCAATTCTGAAATGTTAGCTTCCGCAGGAAACAGGGCGTAAGATAAAGTAGCTTTCTTCAATGAAACCAGATAATTTTCAAGGAATCTTTCTATTTCTTTCACTGTTACAGGTTATATTGCAACAACCAACTTTTCTCGAGAGCGGGAATCATGTGAACATAGACTACACAACATTTAGCAACCATAGATTAATAAAACATATTTTCTTATTGATTCACGTAATCGATTAGAGTTTTTCGATACGATTATCCGAAACTGCCAGGATTTAACTAAATCGATTAAAGAAGTATAAAATCATGCAATGCTAACAAATTCGTATGTCAAATTGCACCGACTGCAGATAATTTTCCCTCGAAGATATAAACAATAATAGCATTCGCTCCTTTCCATCCCTTGCCTAAGACCATACCATAGAGGTAATTTATTAGTCATCTATCACATTTAAAAACTTTTATTAAGTTCGAGCAGTTACTTAATGCCACTCTTTTGTAAATAATGAGCTTATTTGCCTCTGTATATATATCAGCTTGTGACCACGGCAGCCTACAGAGGCGTCAAAGCACATATCTATTCATACAAAGTTAATAATGTTTGAAAATCGCGAAAGTTTAAAGTTTACTATTGATGTGATTTGATAACAAAATCTTCCGTGAAACGCCAAAAAAATCGTTACCACGATTCTGCTGCGGTTATATGGATCGATTCAAAGATCGAACCGCCTGAAAAAAATCGATCGAAAATCGACTTTCTCGCCCCTAGTTAATCGACTTCGATTAAATCGATTCAAAATATTCGGTAGAAGGTATATTCTTTGATCTTTGGTTGGGATTCCCCACTTTCAGCTCATTGAATTGAATAGGTAGTGCCATAAACAATTCCAAAAAAAAATGAATAGGTAGTGTTCATTTCATTGCCTTGCTCTTGTTTGTATGTTAATTTTATACATATTTGTAAAGTTTATAAGGTCCTTGATTTACTTAAATAAGTGCCTGCCTTCCAGCCAGTTATTAGTGCCTCCCCAGAGTCCTGAACTTATTTGATAGGTACTTAGGTAGGTACTACAGTAAGAATTTTAAGGTGAGTGAATAGTTTCTAGAATATAAATACGTTAATAACCGTAAGAAATATTGTGAATTAAGCACACTATGCTTAGCAATTAAAATGTAACTTGAAATCTCGACATTGTTACAGATCTTCAACATGAGTACAACTTCTGCTGTGACTAAAATTGATTCAGAGAGTTCTTGCCAGACCCAGGATGCTAAGACCTTTGTCATTAAACCAGATATTATGCAAGAATTGACCAACATTTACACCATAGGTTATACATACTCGGATAGTCAAACTGAAATAAAACTGTATTTCAGTCGCGAGATCCGTGATAAGAATGGAAAAAGAGTGAAATCTCTGTGCATTTTGAATGCCCTTGCAAACACTTACAATGTCACAGTTAATTTGGTCCATAAAGGAGTAATTCAACCAAAAAGCACTCTCAAAGATATTTATTTAATCAATGTTGATGACTTTGGTCTGTATGAAAAAACAATTGAAATAGAATTCAAACAATGTACCAAGGAAGAGATTGACAAGCAAATTGACCCTTCAAAGCTAGAATGGGCTCGCCGTATTTGGATTAATATGTATACATCTTCTAAATACCATGATGCAGTGATTCGCTGTGGAGATGGGCAAAAATATTACCTGCACAGATTTGCTCTAGCTAGTGTCAGTCCAGTGCTCAAAGCAATTTTCACCCATGGGGCGGAAGCTGGCAATGGAATACTGAATGTACCAGACCTAGACAAACCAACACTAGATGTCCTTGTGCGTTACATTTACTGCGGAGTCACTACAATTGATCCAGACCTCTGTGACAAAGTTATGGCTGCAGCTGATAAGTATGACTTGGGTCGTCTAAAAGAAGCAGCAGAGATAAAAATGTGTGAGTTAGCTGATGCTAATAATGCTATTCGTTATTTCAAACTAGCAGAACTGTATAGGCTAGAGAAGCTCAAAAAGAAATGCTGTTCTATCATTGCTACTGATGACTTTATAGATGCAAAGTCTTATGAGACAGTAGATGACGTTGAACTCCTCAAAAATATTTTGAAACAAAGAATTCCAGATAAGCAGGAATAATTTTTTTTTTATATTTAAAAACTATTACTTCAATACTTAGTGTGTCAATTTTTCAATTAGTTTTTAAGTAGTTTTAAGTATATTGCCATTACTTTTTTGCATTCTTTGATTATAGTAAGTCTTTTCTTACAGATATGTTTTTTTTACTGTGGTGGTTACAAATCACCTACCACCGCAAGCACAGAATAAATATGTACCTGAAGTGCAGATCATATAAATTTTCATAGACCTCCATCATATTTAATGAACTGGCTGTAGTCTTGTTCTATGTCACGAATGGCATATAGTAAAAAATGTATCGAGCCCATGTAGCACCCAGGTGCAATTGATACCGTTGTGCCCTCTTGGTAGGTCAAAATGTTATACCTATTAACAGTTGGTATATTTACCCCAGTGATCGGAAAGGGTGCAACTATATATGATGTTGGGAAGCAATTGCATAGTGCCCCATAAGACCCTGTGCCTTTGTACACCGCACACCCTGCACCATGTAAAGCCGACCCTGAGTAAGTGTGCAGTAGAGTGTGCTTTGATCCATTACTTAGTCGGTCAAGTAAGATCATCACGGATCCTGGTTATTCAAAGATTCGTACAGGTTGATGGACAAGATGCTAATAGAACAGTTTCTAAGATATAGTTTTTCTAGGAAATTAGCCCTACCCATAGACGACATAGGTCGACATGGCAATCGGGGTATGAGGTGAGTCGTGGAGGGGGTGACGACCCGCACAGCACTCGCGCGGTACTGCATGGACCTATTGTATCTGTGAGTGTTTTTGGGGTTCCATAGTACCTATGGTAAAAGGAACCCTTATGGTGCGACTCTGTTGTCCGATCGTATGTCACAGCTTGATAACTTTAGAACCATTAAAGATAAAGACTTTATACTTGCCACTAAAATATCATTCACTTGCCTACATACCTAATACAGTTTCATAACATTTCCAATACTAAAGAGAGAAAAATAAGTGTGGCCAACAATACGAGATAAAGAATGTAAACACACTTTCAGGGGTTCTAACATTTTTATTTGAATAAAGTGTAAGGTGCATTGGGGTATTTCCGAAAATGGGTAGGTATATTCCGAAATTTTAAAATATCTACCAATCTAAGCGATATTTAATTATTTGCATCACTAGACAATCGCTATCTTAATTGTGCTGTGCTGACCACTGTTGCCAACTTAGCTACTTTATAGCTAGATCTACAAATTACAAAAACCTGTAGCTAGATTTTTTAACTACTTTTTAAGTAACAGACAAAACGAATGAGAGTTCACACAAAATTTCCCTTCAGGAAAGAAGTCCGCTGTTAGAGTACTTATTTATAAAGGATAAATACGAAAATGCTTTAATCCGTGAAACATCTTTCGTGAAAAGAACTTCAGAAACGGAACGTGGCGTTCTCTGTCTACAAAACGTCCAAAACAATTAGACGCATGGGCCAACCAATAATCGCCTCTGTCACAACTAGTCACAAGGCGAGTCTTTGCCATTCGTCTAATTAGCTTGAATACAGTGGCAGTCCGAAGGGGAGGGGGGAGGTCACAGTGGTCACATTTTGGCGTGTAGTTGGTGTTGGTTGTTTAAAACAGCATTTGTTTTAGGTGTAGTATTTAATTACTAACTGTGTTCTCAGTGATTTGCCTTAACTTGTGTCATTGAGTCCATTATTTTGTGTTGAAAATAGATTTACCTATGAAAAAAGACCTACGTACATAAAAAAATATTGTTGTCATATCTAATAGATTTAGTTTAGTAGTGTTTCCCTGCGTAGAAACATTTAGCTACTTCTAGCTACTTTCTTGGGTACAAAAATCGGGCGATCTAGCAACTTTTCGCGACACATCTAGCTACTAGATATGGGTAGCAGTTGGCAACACTGGTGCTGACCGCATCAGATGTCACGAGTCGCTAGTATTGATAACACCACTGAGATAACACGTGTGTGGCGTCAAGTTTTCTGAGAAAAGTGTTTTTCACGCTGTTTTTGTTTATAACCCCAACACACTTCTCGGAAATTAGTTGAGTTACATATTTGAATAAGTATTTGTTTTTATAATAGATTACCTATCGTTTTTTGCGATTGTGTGAGAGGAACACAACGCCCTAGCTGCAGTTTTACTTATTTTTCGGAAATACCCCTCAAAGGGTTATTCCAATGTATGAAACACACGCTAGAGGAATCCGCAGTTCCACCCTGATTTACTGCTTGTGATCCTTCTCTGCTCTGCTTTAAAATCTTTAAATCTAACAAAATGAAACTGGTTAAGTGCGAGTAGAACTCGTGGCCTGAGGGTTCTGTACATACAGTTTAAAACACAAATGTATTCCACAAGCAGGCAGTTATAACTATTATATCTATATAATGCCTTATTTTGACACTACATATATCTACAAAACTGTCACTGACTCACTGATTGACATGGTAGATTAGTTGGTTGGGGGGTCTGACATTAAAATGATGCAGTGGGGGGAGTTTGTAGGGGACTATTATGTGTCCCCCAGAAAAATCTGACATTTGTCATTTTTTGACATTTGACATGACTTATGGCTCAAAGTGAGGTCGTTTGTGTGCGATTTTTATATGAAAAATTTTTTTTCCGTCTAACCGAGCTGCCGAGACCGGGAGTCGACCCAGCGAGGTGTGTCCATGGAATAAACTTTGACTTTGACATTTTTTTACATTTTCTCTATGTCTTGTTCCCGTTGATATATTTCTATGGGAAAAAATTCCTACTGCTAAGCTGGGGAGGGAGACCAAAAGTCAAACATACAAGGAGTATACATGGAAAAAACTTTCTTGACATTTTCGCTAAATTCTGTTCCCGTTGAGATATTTGAACGGGAAAAAAACCCCTACTGTCTATCCGAGCTGGCGAGGAGTATCCATGGAAAAAACTTTTGACAGTATTGATATTTTTCGCTAAATCCTGTTCTCGTTGAGATATTCGAAGGGGAAAAAATTCCTACTGGATAATGGGTCGAATGGGCCGGATAAGACTTCCGGAAAAAAGGGGGTTCCAAAAAAAGTTTGAAAGTAAAATTTTATTTTGGCCATACCTCCGGGAAGGTTGGTATTGGACCCCCCAAACTTGGACACCGGGGTCCCAAAAAAAGTTTTTAAATTTTGAAAAAAATATATATCCGAGGCGCGAAAAAAATTTTGTTTTGGCCATATCTCCGGATCGGTTGGTCTTGGAATCCCCAAACTTGGACACCAGGGGTCCAAAAATATTGTCTTTCTTTTTCAAGTGTCAAATCTTTTTCGGCCCATGTCTCCTAAATGGTTGAAGCTAGACCCCTGTTCCTGGTGTTTTTTAAAAGGGCTTGAAGAGATCTATCTACCCAAATATGCAAAAAATATTTTGGTCACATGGGAATCATCACATCTCGGGAACGTATAGAGCTAGAAGTACCGGGTTTTCACTAAAGGTAAATGGGATGACAACGACCACTTGATGATAAAAAAAATTACATATTGACAATTTTTTTTCAATTGCTATATCTTCGGAACGGCTGGGGCTAGCGCTTTCGGGTTTGGACTTGAATGACGAATATCACGGGCACTTTCCGATCGATGATAGTTTTTGACATTCGAAATTCCTATGACACTTTAGAAACTGTCCAGATCATTTGGACATCATTTCTAAGATATCAAACAAATTTCGCCCTTATTGACATTTGAAACCCCTTTGTTTTTTTCATTCCCATCTACTCAGTAAACTACGTGGAAGCTGAATATAAAAAAGAACATAAATGTCAATAAGGTCGAAATTCTAATGACACCTAAGAAACCCTTACCCTTAATGATATCTTACAACCCTTTTGTTTTTTCATTCTAATACATTCAGTAAACTTAGTGGATGCTATAGAAAGCTGTATACCGGGTGTAAAAGCAAAGTCAAGAATCCTTCAAGGTGTGTTAGTATGATCGTTAAAGATATTTTTTTAAATACTGGGATCTCTAAATAAAGTACCAGTACCTCATAATGAGACGATTTTCTTTATTCAAAATACACTAATCGCGTGGACACCCTCACGGTCGCTGACCACTGGAACTAAATGACATGACAAAGGCCACTTGATGATAAAAAAATACATTTTGACAATTTTTTTTCAATTGCTATATCTTCGGAACGGCTGGGGCTAGCGCTTTCGGGTTTGGACTCGAATGACGAATATCACGGGCACTTTCCGATCGATGATAGTTTTTGACATTCGAAATTCCTATGACGCCTTAGAAGCTGTCCAAATCATTTAGACATCATTTCTAAGATATCAAACAAATTTCGCCACTATTGACATTTGAAACCCCTTTGTTTTTTTGATTCTCATAGACTTAGTAAACTACGTGGAAGCTGAATATATAAAAAAATAGGAATTCGAAATTCGTTGACACCTTAGAAGCTGTCTAGATCACTTGGACGTCATATCTAAGGTATCAAGCAAATTTCGCCCTTATTAACATTTTTAAGCCCCCTTTGTTTTTTCATTCTCATATACTCAGTACTACGTGGAAGCTAAATTTAATCAAAAAACATGAATTTTAATAAGGTCGAAAAACGCCTAAGAAACTGCCCATTCAAAGTACTTAGCTAGATAAATTATTTTGAAAATTCAGCGGATATTATGTCGTAACGTCGATAGTTCTCCCACTTTTATGATTAGATTTCTATTTTCCATGTCTTGAGTCAGATTTTATGACCAAATCATGAGCATATGTAGCTTATGCTCTTCCTCGTGCATGCCTAAAGAATATTATTACAATGGCGATTGCAGTTTTTTCAAATTTCTGTTTCAAACTGAGTTTTTATCATTTGAGTTTTTATCCACCGCCCATCTCTATTTGTAACACACTTGTTTTCTCCTTGTCTTATATAAATACTGGGGTAATTCCGAAATAAAAAGTTATAAAAATAATATTATTGAAACTATCAACAAAAATACACTATAAAACTAATTAAACTTGTTAAAAAAAGCAGTATTTTAGTTAACAAATTGGTAGATATATCGAAGGGTTTATTGATGTATATTATATAGGTACATTATAAATATGATGTATGTATACCATAGGTTCATATATTTACATGTTTTCCTATTTGTAAATGTGCCAACCCTAGCATTATTTTTGCGGTGGGCAATGTTGTAAACTTTTTGCTACACAGGGTTTTACAAGTTTGCCCATTTGAATTTCTTCATGTTAAAGACAGCTACAACGGTAAAACATGAATGAATCTAATCACTAATAATTCATCTATTAGCACATGAAATTAAACTCACAGGCAATGATTATTTTGGCTACACGGCAGTAAAAACTGCGACACCGAATAGAGTCATTCCAACAAAATTATTTTTGTTTGTGAGTAAACCCATTGCTTGCCTTCGCCGTATTTTTTATGAAATAAATCTTTTTATAGCATTCAAAAATACCCATTACTTTGAGAGATATTTACATTAAAAGATTGTAATAAAATGCATGTATCGAAAAACGGCCGGTGAGATGTACTTAAGGTCACGTGGCCGATGTGACGTCACTATCGTTGAATCTGCTAACTTGTGCAGGCGTAATACGGATTTGGCGTTGTTTTTCTGGTTTATCATAGTGTTTTACTTTAAAACTTTTAAGAAGTGAATACATAGTAGCTATGCACTATTAAACTTAATTAAAATGACCGAAGCGGGCTTTAGTAAGGGCCAATCCGACAATCTTCCCAGAATTAGATGCCATAATGATGGCAGAATATTTTGGTACCAACAAGATTCTTCAGTGCCGAAATCAGGAGTTTTAAAGCAGAGAGGTAAGCAAATGTTTTATAAACCTACTTACTCATATGGTATAGGTACCTAATACGAAATAGATAATATTAGTAATTATTGTTTATTTCCTTGTTCATATTAAAAACACATTTTGTGTTGTGTCCAGATATTCGTTTTAACCAGATTAAAGGTACATTTTAATTTTAAGAAAAGAGTATCTTAACCTACATAGAAATTCAAAATTGTTTGGCAAAATGACTACCTTAAATCTTATGAGCGTGCATCGCACGAAGTCAAATACCTAGCCTAGTTGGCATGGATGTGTTTTACTGGCAAATTAGATGACATGAGTAGTAAGTCGAGATTTGAATTGAATAAACATTTAGGTACGTCAAAATGATCCTCACACACAACAGTAAGCTGATATTTTCGGAGACAACTCTTCCCTTCTTATCACTTTCATCCATTTATTACGGAGATTTTTTATCCGGTGTAGAAATGGTTGTGGATTAACATTTTGGCGCGATACAGTATTTATACGGTTGTTGCTTAGTTGTAGACTTTTTTAATAACCGTTTACTTTGCGCGCTGAAGCAATTTGCCTATAGTTCAAACTCGACTCGCTGTTTGTGACGTCATTGCGGAACGCTTTTCGTCTTTCTCTTTTCCATTTGTCTACAACACTGTGTTTAAACACAACGATATAAAAACTTCGACAACTAAGGAAGCTAAAACTACTATAACAAAATGGTTGCTAACACTTAAATATGACGAAACAGAGGCCTTATTGTTATCAGTGTCGTGAAACAGCCCTGGACTTCAATGTAAATATGGTGTTTTATTTTGTATTGTAATATATCTAAACAGTAAGATATTTCGAGTTTACTTAAATTTGTATTCATTTAGTTTTATGCTTTGTGTTAAGTTAAAATTGTATAAACCTAGTTCCTATTTTTTATGCAATTCAAATTGCTTATTTGTAAAATAGATGCATAAAGTATACGTTTTACATGTCAAATCTAATCTGTATAAAAATAATATTTTATGATTAACAAATATGATACGGGAAATATATAAAAAAACTATATTTAAGTTGGGCTACAAAAGTTAAATGCATAAAATAAAGACTTATTGGAGTACGAATATTATTATAACTACACAATGCAATTAATATATAAGTTGATAAATAAACTGAATAGACCCTAAATAAATATAATGCCTAGCCAAATATATACTAACATAAGTAAAAAAATAAAATATTGTATATACCTACATAATGCAATGAATAAATAAGTTAATAGATAAATAAACTATAAATAGATGTAATGCCTAAATCCGCCCATTCGATTTATCTTGCTAAGAAGAAGGGCAAGAAACTTAGCAAGATTATGTCTTTTTTATCAGTATTTTTTTTCTGAATATGCCTTAATACTATTACAGTTTTTTTTAACTTATATAAAATAATACTAAATAATGTATTAAAAAGGATAAAAATATAAAAGACAGAAGGAAATTGTGTCATGAGAAAAAAAAATATATCTTAGTCTACCTGTCTAATGAGGTAGTAAGTTAAAATACTAAACATCATCCACCTGTCTCATATAGTTTATCACTTTTTTGATAGTCAGATTATCAACTAAGTAATAAATGCTAAGTTTAAGTTATACAATGTTCATGTCAATATGTAAAAAGAAATGTCAAAATAATAATAAAAAACAATATAAAAATATTAGTCTACATAAAAACAGACGATTTGAAATACAAATCTGTTGGAAAATAAACGAACAGTAGTATCAATCAATATTCTCATGACACCAAGCGTCACTATCATCCAAATAGTAATTAATTTTATAATATGCTTTTCTCAAGAGTCCCTGCTTAATATATAATTTAAACTTATTTTCTGAAAAACTAAGGACCTCCCCTGGAAGTTATATTTAATAACTTGGTAAATAAATTCACAAGAAACTGTTCAAATATTAATTTCTTTGAATTTTTCTCTTAATGAATCCCGATGCTTCATATTATAAATAGCACGAATTGCTCTCTTTTGCAAAACAAAGACTGCGTTTATATCCGCAGCTCTACCCCGCAGCAACATACCATATGACATAATGCTGTGAAAATAACTAAAGTACACCAATCTAGCAGTATCCTCATCAGTAATTTGCCTCATCCGTCTAACAGCGTATGTGGCTGAACTTAGTCTACCACAAAGGCCTTCTATGTGGGGACCCCACTGAAGACGAGAGTCTATAGTAATGCCCAAAAACTTCGTTTTGTTGACTAACTCTAGCTTGGACCCCTGCAAAAGTAGATCAGCATCTACTTGAATTACATTTGGTAATGTGAATTTCACACATTTTGTCTTTTTCCCATTTAAAACTAAATTATTCGCAGTAAACCAATCAAGAATCATACATAGAGTTACATTCTCATCATCGAGGTTATCTTTATGTCTATTAACTTTAAAAATAAGTGACGTGTCGTCAGCGAATAGCACTATCTCAGATAAGTCTTTAACCAAATAAGGAAGGTCATTTATGTATATTAAGAACAATAAAGGCCCCAATATGGAACCCTGCGGGACACCCATTTTAACTAATGCTCCAGCTGACTTTACTCTGTTAATATCTACCTTTTGAATTCGATCACTAAGGTATGACTTTAATAACGCCAAAGATTTGCCCCTAACCCCATAGTGAGCCAATTTGCATAGAAGGGTTTCATGATTAACGCAGTCAAAAGCTTTAGAGAGGTCACAAAAAACACCGAATGCATCCTGTTATTCTTCCCAAGCATCAAATATGTGCTTGACTAAAGCAACTCCTGCATCTGTAGTTGACCTCCCTCTAGTAAATCCATATTGTTCACAATGAAGCAACTTATTTAAGTTAAAATGAGATAATAATTGATTCAAAATTATTTTTCCGAAAACTTTGCTCAAAACTGGTAAAACTGACACTGGTCTATAATTAGACGGGTCTTCATGGTCACCTGATTTAAAAATGGGGATCAATTTACTCAACTTCATTAAATCAGGGAAGACACCATCATCTATACATTTATTAAAAATTAAAGCCAATATTAAATCAATGACGGAACTTATAACTTTAACAGATAGGCCCCATAATTCCTCGGTTTTTTTTTAATTAAGAGATATGAATGCCTTTAAAACAGTGAATGAGTTAATATACTTAAAAGCAAATACAGAATCTCACTGTGGCACGTGTTCACTTAACAGATCCTGGGCAAGTAATGGACTTGAATTCAAATATTTAGTTGTCAAGGAGGGGATGTCAATAATGAATTGCTCAAAGGCATTTGCAACTTCATTGTCTCCTGTAACAGTTTCATTGTTAATATTCAACTTAAGTTCATTATTTCGTCTTTTACTCTTACCAGTTTCTGTATTCATGATATTCCATACTGCTTTTATTTTACTATCGGACATTTTAAGTTTTTTATTCAGAAATATGCTTTTTGCTTTTAAACAGACCAATTTGAAAATACGCGAGTATTTTTTGATAAATTTCAAAATTATTTATTCATTGTATAACATTCTTCTTTTTTCAAAACTCCGGATTTATTCTTTTTTGTAATTCAGACCTGGGTCCCACCGGACAAGTTAGACTTAGTGTGGGGTCCACAGTTAATCATACACAACACTATGCATGTTATTTAATTTATATTTGCTAGTTTAAAATTATATGGAGCATGTAATGTAGTGTAATCATTTTTTATAAATAAAGATATTGTATTGTATTGTATGTCGACCTCGCTCCGCGTTGAACCTGCCGTTTTATACAGCGCGTGATTCGAGCTAACTTTAAGTGCTCTCATTTGGTCAATTGTTATCATAAAACAATAAAAAGTATACTAGAATTTACGTTAAGGGCAGCTCTTTTGATAAAAGTAGTTTACTTAAGTTACTGAAAATGGTCTATTAGCAGCACCTGTGGAGACCCCTACCGTAGTATACATTATATTCTCTTTGACCCCTAGTTTGATCGCTTCTGTTAGTGAAGTCACAGATGAAATAAATTTGTAGAGTGAAGTTAGGAAAATCTTTTTTAATTTTTGTTGCCATGTATACAGGACGTCCCAAAATTATGGGACATGAAGGGAAAGTACCTTAAATATCGTAAATAGGGTATTTTTCTGAAAGAAGACTATGTTATTTTTAAAAGTTAGTAATTCTGCATTCAAAGATTTTCTAAAAATTACTTCCCTCGTCTGGGAATCGACCTGACTTAAATTTAAAAAAAAACACCCCTACTTTTATGATGCCAATCGAAAGAATGGCCAAAAAATAATAATAAAAACAAATGGTTACATAACTAAAATGAAATGTTGTCGATTTAGCGCCTAGTGGAAAATTTAGTGTTTTTTTAACTTTTAAAAATAGCAGCACACTTCATTAGTTTTTGTCATCTATGGAAGGGTTTTTATATTTTACTCTATGAGTGCGGTTATGACTTTAAACAGAATAATGTACTTCAGCTATCGTTGTAATAACGGTCACGAAAATAAACGAAATAAACCGAACAAATCCCACAGACATACAGACCAAACATTAATAATAAACGCGTAGACTCGACTTGAAGCAATTTTAGCTCAGTGAGTAGGCTCTTTTAGATTGCTTGTTTCCAAACCAAATAAATAACTACGAGAGATTAGTTTTGGTATTAACAAATATGTTTCAGGCATGAGCCAGCCAAAAAAAACATGTTTATACGTTTCTTCGTACCATGTAGCGTAAATGTCGCTTGGTTTTAGTATGGGAACTTGCCAACGCTATTCAATCCTTACCATACGCCAGGCAAAATACACCCTCAAAGCCAACACAAAACAGTTTATTCCAAATAAAACACGAATTTAATAAGTCGAATATTCCTCCTCGGAGCAAAAATAGACGGTGAGTGCCGTTACAACTGTAGTTACGTTAACTTACTACAGCATCTGTCAAATTCATGACTCATGGTACGAAATTTGTATGGTAACTATGGTTATGTACTATCGAATAGTTTACTATACGTTAACTACAGAGTACTCAACTATGACAGCTCATGGTATCATTTTTAGTTCCTTTACTACACGCTAGGGGCGCTGTTCATAGTTTCATACAAATATCTTACTATAGTCGTTAACGTGTGTAGTAAGTGTAAGCTCATGGTAGACCTACTGTATGTCTGTGACAATGACAAATCCGTATGGACTTCGTGACCGACCATAAACCACACAACCATAGACATCTTATAATATTATTATAATACACTAGACCGGCTTTCGGCTTGAAACGCCGCCGTCAAAAATTCCGTACCCATTCGAATTTTATCAAAGACAATATAGATGTCAAAAATATAAAATTAAAAAGTAGAAGATTGACAAGTTGCCGTTATTTTGTTTATATGTTCCGTATAGGGATGTTCCGATACCCACAAGTTATCGATACTTACCCATATAAGTAGTACTCAAATAATTTTTCCAGACTACTCATATGAGTACCTCTAAAGTATCGATACTTACTCATATCGACACTTTTTAGATTTTTTCATGAGAGAGTTAAAATGGGTTTTTTATACGGAGTAGTTGTTAAAAGTAAGTAGAGAAGTATAAAATGAATCATCTTTTATCAATTGCAAAATTATTTTAGACCCCGTTATCTTGTCGCAATGACGTCACAAAGTGGTAGATAGGGGACAAAATGGATACACCTTAAAGTTTATGGTGTTTTGGAATATTATTTTTTTTTATAAATTTTACTGTGGTCTGTTTATTTAACTGGCCGTTTAGGCTTTATTGTCACAAACATGAAGATATTTTATAATAGTTTTTGTTTACTTTTTTCTATCTATATCTTGAAATATTGGTCATAAGCGATGCGATAACCATAGATAAAGAATGTATTTGCAACTGCAAATCACACTGACATACAGTAGCAATCCTTATGTACCTGACAGTGAACTTTTTGTTTACGAATCACACCAAAAAGACACCATACAAAAACAAGTAAATTCATAAACGCATAATGAATAAGCAAGCGGAAAACTAAATCAAGAAAAGTTTAATACGAATCGATTAAAATGTATCTAAAATCCAATAAAATAAATTTGAAAACACCGAGTTTAGAGCTTTTATTATAACAAAATTGCGTGAATAGTAAGTACGCAAAAACAGGAAATATATTACTTCGGAATCTACACAATTGCAGTATTTACCAAAACAATATTATTATTACATTTACTATACATACGTTATTACGGTTTTTTAATTGTAGCCTGAAATAAATGAATTTATTTATTTATTATTATTACTGTGTAATATTATTATGTTTACTCTATAGGCTGAAATTAAATCGACCGACCAAATTCATACTGGAGACCCGGTTGGTGAT
The DNA here is from genome assembly GCA_910592155.1 of Ypsolopha scabrella. NCBI lineage: Eukaryota > Metazoa > Arthropoda > Insecta > Lepidoptera > Ypsolophidae > Ypsolopha > Ypsolopha scabrella. The sequence continues at coordinate 17,603,512 of OU342975.1, read as the reverse complement.
CGGGATCTAGGTTCAGTAATCCTTTTGGCCAAATGCAAAAAATATATTTTTTGCTCCCTTACTGGTCGGACTAGTTTAAGTAGAATTCCTAGTCTAGGCTGTTAGGAAGTAAAAAAATATATATATCGAATCGCACCAAAAGGGTAATTGAAGCTTGTTTCTGTTCACTAACCGAGTCTCCAGTATGAATTTGGTCGGTTAATTTAATTTCGCCTTGTATACTTCAAATTATAATATAATATTTACCAAAATTGCTATAAATTTTGGGTGTTCGGATTATCAAGGCCCTACTGTATATAAAAGGACGTATATAAAATTTCATATTTTTATATCGGGTCATAATTTTAATAAAGAAAACAGTGACGGTACATTTTGTCCTCTTACTATCCTGTCATTGCGACAAGATAACGGGGTCTAGTTATAAAACTAAATAAAGAACTCTTGTTTCTGAACTTCTGTCCATATTTTCAATTTTGGTGGCACCGTTCGAAACCAAATAATATACAAACCAACAACAAGCCAATAATTAAAATAAATAAATTACTTTACAACAGTTAATATAACATTGTTACTGACAATAATAAACAAGTTTAAGGTACAGTGCGACCAACTTATCTGTTCAGTTGGATTATCCACCCATCTCTTTCTAGTGCTGTAGAAAAGAGTATAATTAGAAAGAGACGGCGAATGATTTTACTGAACAGTTAAATTGGTGGCACTATCTAACTTGGTTTCTCTGAATTATATTTTATCGATAGTTACCGATACCTAAGGTTGAAATAGGACATCACTTAAAGGTCATCATCATACATTCATAAACTATAAGTACCAAAAAGGCAACATCCGTCGTAGGCAGAGTTGTAAAATGACCGTCATATTCAGTTTATGACCGTCACGTGCTGTATGCATATTTTGCAAGGCAGAATACCGTTATACAAATGGTACTAGAATGGCATTACATTACACTTGGTATCTTAGTAAGGGCAAGGATTTTCCTCGGGACATAAAAACAAAGTTTTCAAAGAATAAAATAGTCTCGAGCTTTTAATAATTAAAATATTAAATTAAACTTCTTCCATTTTACCATGACATTTGTAAATATTTGCATGCCTTCTTAAGATGAAACATGTTGAACATTTTTCAATATAATATCTTTGAGCTTTGTATGTACCATATTTGAAGCCAATAAAATTAACTTTATCTCTTTTTCTTTTTATATTTATTGATTGATTGAAGAATGGGAACTAGGTATATTTTCTGGCACCAAAATTTATATATGTCATCAACTATTATGAATTATGATGGAGTTCATCCCAGGGCTGAGTTCAGTTTGATTGCCCGCCGACGCCCGGTGATCATGATATTTCTTTTGCACGCGTTGATTTTGTATATGCTATCCTGCTGTCAGTGATGAGTGGGCGATCAAACTGAACGCGGCCCGGAGTAAAAGTTTTGATATCAAAATAATACATTATTTTCAAAAAACCCAATCAATAAAAAAATTAGTACCGATTTGATTAGTGATAGCCCAAATCATAGATAGCCTTTAAGGAATCTTATAGTGTGTGTGTGTGTGTCACATCACTTCCACCGTTGAAATCAAAATACGAGCAAAGTTTGAAACTTTTAATATAAGTTTACATCAGCCAGTGAAATAAAGGGACATTAGGTGTCCTGGTCAGAGGTAAATCGAGACGGGTCCCCAGACCCCCAAAAATCGGGATGTCCCGCGCAAATCGGGACGCCTGGTAACCCTAGTTCTGACAGTTCCGATCAAAACTTTCGACCTGAGGTTTATTTGCAATTGTGACTGAAATTTATCGATTGTGACTGAAATAAATGAAAATTTCATGTAATTTTCACTTGTATTTTACTAGTAGTAGTTTTCCTCGCAACTCTAGTCGTAGGTGATATATGAGAGCCACCTATTAGTTGACAAAAGTACATGGTGTACCCCGCTACCCCCTCGCACCCCTATTACGTCTGTTCTCGAAAGAAATGTTCATTGTAATTATTTGGTTGACTAGTAGGTGGCTCTCGAAAACGTCAAAATCACGTCGGTACGCTGTCAAAGCCCTGAACACCTATCCATATATATAGATCAGTGCACACAACACATTCAACCGACCCCCACCCCATGGTACTTAGCATTGTTGTTCGTTGTGGCCTGAAGTTAGCCGCACAACACGTTTGACAGCCCATTTTTCCCAACGATTTTTGACATTTGATGAGGCTCGTGTCCGAATCGTTGGTGTTTATTGTAGTTTTTGTGGTCTCATAACCGCACTCTATAACTAAGGGATTCCCTTGCAATTCCTCTTTTCTGTACGCACAAAAAATGGCGGATAATATGATCTGAATGTGTGTGTGTGCCGAGCACATACTCCCAAGAACTAAAATTCATTTGCTTTGATTTGTTTGATTTCTCGGTCTTCCGAGAAATATAAATTGAAAAATGATTATTTTAGCCAGGCTGGCTCCTCACCTCATCAAGTTCAATAATATGGTGGATGAAGAGTTTTAATTCTGTTGGTTGGTTTGTTTTTGTTGATTTTATTACTGTAACTAGTTAGTAATTATATATTTAAAAGTTTAATTACCACTTTATATAGTTATCTTTTACAGCGAAATTCGGTGCTAAATCTACAGTACAAATCTGTAATGCTTTTTTGACACATGAATTTCATAGAATCTAGCGCTTTTTCGCAGAGATTTAGTGCGCATTCGATTTTTTGGTCTGGCAGCACTGAATCCTAGTGATGTGATGGTTTGGAATTTTTTCAAACTGACTGTTAGAGCATGTACGCAAACCGGTTTGCAAACCGAGCCGACAAATTTAATGTAACCCGGTTTACAAACCGTTAACCGGCTTACAAACCGTGTTGACAAAATCGATGCGACTAAATACGATATATATGATCGTTTGATTAAGAAACTGGATTACGAAACTTAGATTACAAAGAAAAATGCATTTGAAAACATACTTTTTCACTTTTAGGTTATAAAGTTGTTTACTATCAGAAAAGCTGATTTTGAAGGTTTTAATTTTAATCTTAGAAACTCACTAAAAAACGTAATTTTAAGTGACAGCACTATATTTCGCTATTCTGAAGGGCACACAACTAAAATTAGCAAGTCTTTTAAATGCTCTTAAATTAAACTAAATTTTTTAAATTCAATTAAATGACAACTCTAAAATGTGCCTTGAAATTACCAAAACAAGATAAAATCACTAAGTTGAGTAAGTTGTGGCTGTCAAACTAAAATTTTAGTTTGACGTTTATAAAATGGTGACTTGAAAATGGCTCTTCCTTTTAACCATACTTATGTTTAATTTTATATATGTCAAACTAAAACTAAAGCCTTCAAAATCGGCTTTAGTGTATTGCTAAATTAATAGGTATAGAATGTAATGAGCTCCAATAATATGTAATGTCCTGGTTTGCTGGAATGGCTTGGCACATAAGCTCGTTAAAACACCGACACAGACTTTATGTAAATTCACTAAAACTAAACACTCACGTTCAACGCTTGCAGCACTCGCACAAACACAACTGCAACAACAAACCGTCTTGGACGCGACGCAAAACGTGGCGGCACGGCAGCCCGTGTACTACCACCACCCACTCTAACTCTTTAACCGTTCAACCCGGGGCCTTATTAACTCTAAATCAATCGCAATACCTTTGATTTTGACATTTAAAGTATGGTATAAATGTCAAATTAAAAGGTATTGCGAAAGATTCAAAGTTAGAAATTAAGGCCCCCGGTTTGACATAGACTCAAACCGGTTTGGACGGTTTGAGGCTCAACCCGGTTTGAACGAGGTTGGTAAACCGCGTCGTTACATCACTACTGAATCCTGCTTTGTTTTCGCGCCAATTTATTTCAACTTTTGACGTTTGTGTCCACTTTATTTGCTTATTTTATTTTAATTAATTTATTGTTACAGTTCCAACACATGTTTATGAATGAAAGTGTTTTATTATCAAAGTTTTAGTTTAGTATCATGAGAAAGTAAAAAAAATGCCGGTTTCACTAAGAAATAATAACCTCAAAAGTCCATCTACTAAGTGCACCCTTAATTCTATGGAAGATGCTGGTTCTCCTGAGGAAAAGAAGGCTAAATCATTGCCCACCAGTGCTTTAGGATCACAATCTCAAAAGTAAGGAATTTTGTGGCCTTTAATATATAAATTGGCGCAGATAAAGGGGCAAATAGGAAAAGTCCTAGTAGGTGTCAGCCTCCTCTTCGGCGCTCTGGACAAGTACAATAAAGTACAAAGAGCATAGTTTGTACCCAATATTATACCAAAGTAAAATCTCATTGTTTGTATGTACAGTCGAATTTTTTGTGAGGTATCACCCTCATTCACTTTATGTTAATTAATTAATCATTAAAAGGTATGAAATATTATTATTTTTCTTATTCAGGTATGTGTCAAATACATAATCCTAGCTGAATAAAAAGGATATAGTCAATGTTATTAATTCAAGATGGAGGGGTGGATACCTTACCTGGTCAACAGACCGTATCTAATGTCTGAATGTTTAACTTTATCAAACATTGAGTAGCCTGTAAAAATTATATTCCAGGAGAAGATGTCATAAACACAATGGGAATGACGGTCAATTGAAGATCACAAACATGTTTGCCAAAAAAAGAAGTTGGAGTCCAGATGGCTTGGAAGAAAAGGAAGAGGTAATTATTTGGATACCTAGTACTCATTGTTACTAGGAGTTTTGAATGGTTAAATTTTGTGTTTCTCGAACTACGTCATTTGTGGAAGAGATACATGTATCATCAGTCCTAAAACACACATAAATATTAAATACAAAAAAGCTCCCAAAAATAAATTTTTCTAAGCAATGAAGTGGTTAAAATAGTATTTTGAACCTCACATATCTTTCAAATCGGTTGCAAACAAAGCTGCTTTCTTGAATAGAAATAGAGCCAACCATAAAGTGAACAACGCGAGGTATAAGGCTTTCATTATTGATTTTTCAATCTTGTAATTGAATCAATAGTTGTTTTAAGGCACACAGGCCTGGCAATGTTTTAGTATAAAGTTTGGTAACCCTTTTCTCTGTTATTTTTCATTATAAAGTTTGAGACCTCTATGGTTTAAGGACCCATTCTCCCTAACATTAAGCACCTCATTTAGCGTCAAGTAGAACTGAACTCACAGACGTTTCATTATTGTTTAAAATAGCGCGCTCTGAGCCGTGGCTGTTACGATAACCGAAACATCGCGCGCTCTAAAGAATCACGTTTTGATGCCGAATTATTATGTTTGACGGATAAATACACCAAGTTACAATTTTTGTTTGGCAAAATTAAACCAATCACACCATTCTGTATACTCTTAACTTACGGGTGACTGAATTTCAGTTTCCAAAATCATCTGGGAAACCGTCAATGGGAAATACGCGAAGAGCAGTTTTACGTGATTTTTAGTGACTTATTTTTTTTTCTAGCTTGCTATGAATTCTATGCAAAAATCAAATTAATAGGTTGTAATACAACTCTTCGACAACTTGTGTGATTATTTATTTCTCATTAAACAAATATTTTCTGTCATGAATCAACAATACAGTGGGGCACGTTTAGGTGGCATGGACCCTTAATACAAGCATTTACATAAAATTTTGATATAGGTACAATATAAGGCAAGAAAACAACTTTGTATATAAAGTAAGACCAATGAGACGAGATAAAGAATGTAAACTAGCATTCAGGGGTGCAAAAAATTTTTATTGAAATAAATTATATAAAAATTTTAAACTCCCTATTCTAATTGCGGTTGTCTGTATTAGACGAAGTTGAGTCATCGGAAGAGTCAGCTGTATCTAAACTATCTATTGCACATTATGGGCAACCGCCGGCCCGCTAAGGTTTTTAATACAGCCCGCAGAGAGGAACAATTTAAAATTAGACTAACATTTCACCGGAAAGTCGCGATTTGTTGGCGTATCTGACATTATGCGTGTAATTCGTTGTTTTCATGCAACTTCTTTGCCGATCTGAGTAAAGGAGCAAGTGAGTAAAAACTAACTAATAAACAGGGATGAAAATCAATAAATCCAAGTCACGAACCAGAGTAACCTACAAAAATTTGCAAAATTCTTTGTGTCTAGTTATTTGTGGAATTGATTCAGATGTTAGTAGGATATATGCCCTTCCCCCCGGACCTCTGTCGTAGATTGACGTGTTTATGGTGGAAGATTCATTACATTATTTGTTTTAAATTAAATTACAAAAAACTTTATAAAATTCCCAACATAAAAATTAGGAGTGCAAAACATCTTAGGAGCTGTTTATTTGGATCAACAGCGCGCGAATTGTGCTTGCTTCGATGTGTCACCTTCACCGCGACGTGTTTTGTAAGTCATTCATTACTTACTTACAATACGTCTCACACCTTGCGCAGCGTGCCACATGCGTGCAAGCGCGACAGTGAACAGTGAAGCGTTCCCGTCGCCTGTGTGCGTGATTCATTGACGCTTTGTGTGCTGTCGAATGAACCACTCGCAGCTCTGTACCTGCTTACTACTACGCTCGATCGCCTTGCCGCAGCTTATACCCTGTGTTAAGAATAAGGAAATAAGTAGTTCCTATAAAAGGACGTTGGCGCTAGTGTTGCGCGACTTGTGCTCTCTCTCCCCCTGTACGCCATGGTGTGGTGTGTGTCATATATCGTGTGCACAATATAATTACGTTGTATCTCAGATTGTGTTTCTTTCCACCGGTTCCCAATAAATCTCAACAGGTTATGGACCAGTATACGCGAGTGCATAAAAGAGAATAGTAATTTCGAAGAATTTGGACAGTTTTTCTGTGTCGACGGTGCGGCGTCGGTACACGTGCATTTCGTTAGCGCGGTACATCGGCAGCAAGCAAGATGGAGTTCGGCTCCTTGAACCTCGCCAAACGATTTGGTGGTGAAGGTTATCGACAATGGAAGTTCCAGATTCGGTGCGCATTGGGAGCAAAAGGCCTGTGTGACCATATAACCTCAAAAGGCCCGACGGCTAGCGATGATTTGACAAAAGTCAAAGAGAGGCAAAGCTGGGAAAAAGAAGACGCTAAGGCCATGTACATCATAAGTTCCAGCATGGAAATTTCACAAATAACGCTCATAGAAACTTGTTCGACTGCTAAAGAAATGATCGACAAGTTAGATTCTATCTGAGCGGTTTTCAAATTTTTTGTCCTTGCCGTTTAAATAGTAATATATATATTGTTTTACGTATTTTCTATAATTGCTTACATGATATCAAAGATTAATCAATATATTATTCAAATTTTATCATGGACTCATTACTTTTTACTTTATTTAAGAAAACGACAATAAATTGTGTGAACGAACGAAAAAATAAATCCACTTGGTTACCATCAACAATATATGGAAAAACTATGCATGGTATTCCATTAAGTTACTTTTCAGACTTTCACTAATGATACTTTCATTTTTAATATTATTTTTAATGTATATTTAAAATAATAATTCTGTTTTGTGAATCTAAATCTGAACATAAATTAATAAAAAAAACAATTGCAACAATTATGTTTCCGCAATTTATTGTAATGTTTAAATGTTCAGTATCAAAAGCGAGGGACAATAACCAAATGGAAGAAGTGGTAACTGTAATGGAAAAGATTAGGCTAAGGTTACATGCATTGAAATAAAACACTGGTACAACACATGGTGACGATGTATTATATTATTATACTAGGATAAAATACACTCGTCACATATGTAATCAAAGGCGGTTTGGCCTTGACTGCAAATTCTACATACATGTTTCCCACAAACCATGCATTTAACCAATCTGCTAAAATTATCATAGCTATTGCAAATGCTGCAACTTATTTTACGGCTTACGGATGTTCGAAGTGATTTCGACTTGAATGGTATTGGCTCTGATTTGTATTTAAGTCCAGACCACGAGGGTTCGCAAGTAGTTTTGTGTGTCAAATCGATTGAATCAGTCAAAACTTTGTTATTGAGATCTGAAATTTCGTTATGCACTTGTCCAGAATAACCAGGTACGACATCGCCATTTTCATCGAATATGTTTACTACGGCACCCTGGCAAAAATTATTAGAATTATCTTTTGTAACTGTGACTTCAACTGAATCTAAATCAATTGATGTATCAGTATCTGCAATAATAATTTCTTGGTCTATTTCTGAGTCTTCGCCTATCAACACTTCTTCAAATATATTATCATCCGATAACAACAAGTGTTCATTTGTTAAAAACAAGTTATTTTCTACATCGGACGAGTTTTCTATTCCATGTTTTAAAATCAGGTCACTTGTAACAGCAGTTGTGTCATTATTTCCAGTTAAGTCATTCATTAGCGGCTTATTTGCAACATCAGTTGAAACGTTTGTTCTATCTTTTAAAATATTGACATTTGCATTAGCAACTGTTCCAGTCTTAGGAGTTTCGGAGTCATTGAAATGTTTGGACCTTGTTGTATTGAATCTATGCGTTTGGGGAGCGAAACAGGCGCAAATTCCATGTTTCTCATCGTTGCAGAAACAACTCAGTTTTCTGTGGTTTATTTCGTTTGGTTTTGTTGACACGACCTGATGTATTTTCATTGTTCCTGGGATTGTCTTGATATCAGCAGGTATCTGTGTCTGTATCAGTTGCACATCTGTTTCGCTAATATAAAAAAACTCGATGGCTTTTATAGATGTTTTTAATATATCGAAAGCTTCTCTTGCTGTGGTGATATCTTTTCCGCATGATATTTTTTGGTCCATTATCCTTTTTACGGTTCCGCCAACAGCATCTGGGACACCCTTACCGTGTCCACTTTCAAAAAAAGACCATGTCAGGTAGTCTAATTCACATTTGATGAAGTATGTGTTTAACAGAAAAAAGTTGTGTTTCTGCCTATATTGGCTAGTGGGCCCATCCGAATATACATGAATAACTTTCACATCAGGTAGTCTTTCCTTTATAAACTGTATCACAGGCAGCAAATGCGCCCAAATACTTGCAGGCTGATGGTCATTGTTGGGTGAAATGCTGCAAAATGTTTGGAAATAGTCTTTAGAGTACAATGCTCCTGTGTGCAGTGAGATTTCCGTTTTGGAAGCGCCAAAATGCATCGCTTGTACCTCAGAGAACATACCACACTTATAATTCTCCGAAAAATCGCAGTGTAAGAGGGCTTCTCCTGGTTTCAAATTGTCAATGAGTTGTTTGAATTGACGCTGTTGATGGTTCATGTTAAAATAATGAATTTTAAACATAGGAATATCTGCCTCTATCAATTTGATGAGTTCGTCCACCTTTCCGTCATATGGTTTTTTGATAGTTCTTTTGGAAGAAATATTTTTTCCGTTTTTTGAATATTCAAATTTTTCGACTTCCCACTGTAACCAAGAGGTGTTTTGCTGGCCTGAATCCTCTGTTGCTGCGTTTAATTTAATTGTACTACATGCATTGCACATTCCGTACATACACTTGTAGTTATTAACATCGCAAGATGTATGTGACATTAGTTGTTTTATAGTTTTGCAGCTCTTGACATTGGGCTTATTCGCCAATGCATGCAGTTTTAACTCTATATTGTCGTGTTTTATGCACAAACATGTGTTCCTTTTATGAATGTTTGGAGTTAGAACAAAGAACGGTTTGTAACGCCAAAATGTCGTGAACTTGTATTTGCCACCTTCTTCTTTATATTTTTCATATGAATTTCTTATTGTATCAAGTAAGAACCTGATTTGTTTTTTCTCTTTTTTTAATGTACGGCACTCTTTCTTGCCAGAGGTGGCTCGCGTGACATCGTCTCTAAGGTAGAATTCCCTGATTTCGTCGCGACTGTTTGAGTCACGTTGTTTGTTAAATTTGCGAATTCTTCCAGTAAGACCTATTGCTTTTGTTAGATATCTTGCCTCTTTTTTATTGGGATGGAAATACGCAATGTTTTTTAAATTCCATTTTTCCTGGTTGCTTTTGCAATTTTTATAAGCGTTTTTAAGAGCGCTTTCTAGCAACTCGTTCTTTTCTTGCAATGTGTTTAATTCCTTTATTAACTTTTCTGAAACCATTGTCTTCTCACGGTTTAGTCTATAATTTCTTTTTTTGAGAGTATTGTTAATTCTGAGACACTTTTCTAATTTTTCTTTCATTTTATTTCTTATATCTTGCAAATATTTAACCTTATTTGACAATCTTTTTTCTTTTTTACTTTGTTCTGTACTTGTTGTGTTATTAAAAGCAGAACTACTCTCTGTCATTTCATTTATTTTCTCGTTCATTTTCTTTTCTTTTTGTTTCTTTTTTTGTTGGCGCCATTTTTCTCTAGTTCTTTCTTTTTCTGCTGCCGTCATTTCGGATATCTTTTTTTGTCTCTTTTTAATGCATTCTAAGTTTTTTTTTCTTTGTATTTCATGTCTAGCTGGATCTTCTTTTAATTTTCGTCTGTATCGTTTCATCTTTTCTGCCGCAGTTAAGGGCATTGTTATTTATTCTGAAATTAATAATGTACATTACCGAAAATAAAAAGTTTATTTTTACAATTACATAACAATACTACATTTATTCATACCGTTGCTAAAAAAAAAAAGTTTTGGTCAATTACTCATCCAAGGTCACAAATAAGCTAAGTTTATCTTCTCGTAAAAGAAAAGGTCTGATAAATAATTATCATCTTATATTTCATTTTGTACCACTGAACATAAATAGAAAAAAAAAAACAATTCTATACTGTTTTCTTTGGATTCCGTTATAAGAAAAAAATACAAACAACTTTAATAAAAAAGTTCATTTATGCCCATGAAAACCAAGCCTAAGAGTTTCCATTTGGTTACTTTTACGTTCCACTAATATGTTAGCTTTGAGTTGGTAATCAAATGGAAGTAACCAAATGAACATTCCACGATGTAAATATATTTTTTTCTAGATTGAACAAACACAATTTTACTAAAATGGTTTGAAAACAGGTAACTTATATTGTTGTTTTACCGTATACAATTAGGAATAATGAAATAAACGCTCATTTACCTCACAAAATTCGGTTTCCAAATGGAAAAATATTTTTTTCTTACTTCTCCCCTCTTCACTTGTTCACTAGAACTGACGTAATTCAACTGACACATGCCAAGATGGTGGTCGTTACCATAGAGCATAGTGTTGCCGACGTAAAATTACTATTTTGTATTAAAGATTGCTCAAGATTACGTAATAAAACGTATGGTAACCAAAGTGGAATTTTAAAGTGGAAAATCTTGAAGACAAAAATAAAATATTCATATTTTTTATTTGGTTTTGAATTTCAATGTAAACTATTCAATTTTAGATGCTTTCCTTCCTAATACTCCCGTTATCCTACAAAAATATGTCTCCTTAAATACATATTTTCCCAAAATTTTACCTCGAACATGAAAATCTGACTAGAAGACATTTGTTCTCTCATACATTAAGAAGTTCAATGTTATTATTTTTTCAAGTATTTGTTTAAATTAGATGATATATTTGTGAATTATATATTTCTTTTTGTAGATAATTAACTCCTTTATCCAAAAAACGTACATTTTTACCCACACACTACAGCAAAAAAAAAAAAAACAACCTTTAAAGTTTAGGACACTGATTTAATGCCTTGGACAAAAAAAATTAAAACCGCTCATCTATGAATTAAAAAGCGAAAATTCCAAGATGATTTTGCATGGAAAATTTCACAATGTCAAAATGGCGGAAGGTGAAAGAATGGCCGAGTTTATAGCTAGAGTTGAGAATATTGCTAAGGAATTAAGCGATGCAGACGAAAAACTCAGCGAAATGAGCGTAGTAACCAAAATATTAGGGTCATTGCCCGATAGATACAGAATGTTACGTCAAGCATGGCTCTCGTTAGATTCTTCTAAGCAAACGTTATCTAACTTGACAGCTCGACTCCTGGATGAAGAAAGCACATTTAAAACTGAAGACGCTGAGGTGGCTTTGGCTGCTACAAAGAGCGTCGAGTCCAAAAGAAATGGGGGCGCAGGCAGCAGTAGTACAGTTAACTCAAAGAAGCGGCAAACATTCAAGTGTTTCAAGTGTCACAGACGTGGTCATTTTGCCCGAGATTGTCGAAGCCCTGCAGCTGGGAGCAGTTCGAATAAACAGTCAGCATTTACTGTGGACATGCCCGAGGCGAATGCAGTGGACAATGATGACTCTTGTTGGATTCTTGACAGTGGTGCATCGGCACATATGACATTTCGCCGTGATTATTTAAGTGATTTCAAGCCTTCAGTGAACTGTGTGCGTTTGGGAGACAAAAGTGAACTAACAGTTATGGGTTCGGGTACAGTGAACATTAAAAAGTTTTTAAATGGACAGTGGTACAGTTCAACAATCAATGAGGTGCTGTATGTGCCTAGTTTGAAGCGTAACTTGTTTTCAGAAGGTGTTGTGACATCAAAAGGGTTCAGTGTAATGAAAAACAAGGACTTTGCTGTTTTGAAAGACAGTAACGGAAGTGTTGTTGGCTCGGGAATAAAGCAGTCAAACAACCTGTATAAATTGTTGTTCAAAACCATGTTGACAACAAATAGAAGTGACTGTGAAGTGAACAGTGCTACAGTTACCCTAAAACAGTGGCATGAAAGGCTTGGCCATGTGTGTGTCAAGACCTTACATGAAATGATTCGGAATGGACATTTGCCTAAGGTCGATGATCTCAGTGACTTTTTCTGCGAAGCATGTGTACTTGGCAAACAACATAGAGTGCCATTCAGAAAAGCTTCTGCTAGGAAGGACAAAGTGTATAGTGACCTTTGTGGGCCAATGCCTATAGAATCAGTTGGTGGAGCAAGATATTTCATAACATTTATTGATGGTGCCACTGGTTTTATACATATTGAGCTTTTAAAACTAAAAAGTGAAGCACTGGAAGCATTTAAGAGGTATGTGCAACTAGTACAGAACAAATTTAATAGAAGAGTAACAATTTTACATAGTGACAATGGTAAAGAATACCAGAATGAGCAGTTCAAGAAGTTTGCAGCAGAAAAGGGGATAGAACTTGAATACACAGCCCCGTTTAACCCGGAACAGAATGGCAGAAGTGAACGAGCAAATAGAACCATTATGGAGGGAGCTCGCTCAATGTTGTATGCCAGAGAGCTACCATTATACTTATGGGCAGAGGCTGTTCAGACTTCGGTTTATTTGATAAATAGGAGATCAAACAATGAGAAAACTCCATTTGAGTTGTGGACAAACATAAAACCTGATCTGTCACATGTGAGAACATTTGGATGTACTGCTTATGTGCATGTTCCAAAGGAAAAGAGAAACAAGCTAGACAAGAAAAGCAGGAAACTCATTCTAGTTGGATATGACAGAAATTCAGATAATTACAGATTGTTTGATCCATTGACTAAAAAGGTGACTGTGTCGCGGGATGTAATTTTTATTGAAAAACAGATGACTGTCGGTGAGACTACAGACGAAGCAACAGAGTATGTTTTAGACATTGATGATAAAGAATCGTCATATGATTATGAAGAATCATCATACGACTATGAAGCTTTTGAAGGATTTTATCAGGAGATGATAAAGAAAATTACCACAGAAAGCAAAGAAGCAACTGAGACAGAAAATAGAGATTCAACTGTCAGCTTGCAAGAAGAAATAGCTGATCATTCAAATAAGGAAAGTGACAAACCAAGATACAACTTGAGATCTAGAGAAAAGGTTGAAGAAGCAAACCTTATAGAGCTCTTTGAACCTGAGACCTATGAAGAGGCTATGAAATGTAAAGGAAAAGAGAAATGGGTTCAAGCAATAAAAGAAGAGCTAGAATCACACAGAGAATGTAATACTTGGGAGCTAGTTGAACTACCTAGTAATAAAACAACAGTTGGTAGCAAATGGGTCTTTAAAGTTAAAGAAAATCCAAACGGATCACCGAAGTATAAAGCGCGTTTGTGTGCAAAGGGGTATTCACAGCAAAAAGGCATAGATTACCAAGAAACATTTGCTCCCACTGTTCGTTATGATACAATTAGAGTTTTGTTGTCACTTGCAGCATGTAACAAACTGAAGATGGTACAGTTTGATGTAAAGACTGCTTTTCTCTACGGTGACTTATCTGAGGAAGTTTATATGGATCCACCTCAGGGTATGCAAACTCATGGTCTTGTATGCAAATTAATTAAATCTTTATATGGACTTAAACAGTCTTCTCGATGCTGGTATAGTCGTTTTAATACATTTTTAAAGGCCCATGGTTTTGTAAACTCGGAAGGTGATAAATGTTTGTATATTTGCAATGATGATGTCGAACCAATATACTTACTGTTGTATGTAGACGATGGTCTTATTTTGTGTAGAAGTCAGGACAAATTAGATGGATTTGTTGAAATATTGAAGAAAGAATTTCAGATTACTACAATGAAACCAAAAGACTTTGTAGGTATTGAGATAAAAATACTAGATAATGGTTGTATTTTTATTACACAAGAGAAATATGTAGCTAAAATTATTAAAAGGTTCAATATAGAAAATACTAAGAAATGTAGTATTCCAGCTGATCCAAATATTAAGTTGAATAATAATAATAATAATGGTGAGTGTAAAATGCCATATCGTGAGGCGGTTGGATCACTCATGTTTGCTGCCATAGGAACTAGACCAGACATTTATTTTGCTGTATGTATGGTTAGTAGATTTTTAAATTGTTTTGATAACATTCACTGGGCAGCTGTCAAACAGATTTTAAAATATTGTAATGCCACAAAACATTTGGGAATTTTATATGGCCAGGGTAATAATATCATCACAGGTTTTTCAGATGCTGATATCTTTACCAAAGCTTTACCTAGAGTTCAATTTGATATGTTAAAAGAAAAGATAGGTATTGTTGCTTTTTAAAGAGTTTATTTAAGTTAAGATGAGTAGAATACAGTTTTGGTGGGAGATACTTATTTGGTGGGAGTGTTAAGAATAAGGAAATAAGTAGTTCCTATAAAAGGACGTTGGCGCTAGTGTTGCGCGACTTGTGCTCTCTCTCCCCCTGTACGCCATGGTGTGGTGTGTGTCATATATCGTGTGCACAATATAATTACGTTGTATCTCAGATTGTGTTTCTTTCCACCGGTTCCCAATAAATCTCAACACCCTGGTACTTGCCATGCCGCTCAAGAGAACACCGCCCCCCCCGCCAACCGCACCCATTGTCACCAACGCCTCCTACTCACAGCAGAATACAGAGAAAGTATTGCCGCCAGCACCGAGGCTCGAATGTTATGACTCAGACCCGCTATTATTCTCGAGATCGGGAGTAGAGGACAACCTGCGTTCTTCACTAACGCATAGGCGTTCAAAACGCAAGTGTGATGATGATAACGAAGAGAACCAAATGAGCTACGCAATGACGGAGATTCAGAGGATGTTAGATTCGTTTGCTTTAAAATATGAAAAAACAATTGGAGACTTAAAAACTTCTATTGACTCTCTGACAGTTCAAAATAAGAAAATATCGGAACAAAATATTGAATTGGCAAAGTCTCTTGAATACATTTCATGTATGTATAAAGACATCAAAGATGAACTCAACATCCTAAAAAACGAAGTATATGAAGACCGGAAGTACATCGAAAGCCTCGAATACAAGATTGAGCTTTCTGAGCGCAAGTGTCGGTCGACTTGTATTGAAATAAGAAATATCCCCAAATCAGAATCAGAATCAAAGGAGACACTTCTACAAATAGCTAAAAAAGTTTGAAATACTCTAAACATCGATATTAAGAACAGCGAAGTCAAAGACATCTACAGAACCCCATCTAAGACTGAAATGAAACCGATAGTTGTTGAATTTACAACTGTTTTTGCCAAAGATGCCGTTCTAAACAAAGCCAAAAAACTTAGAAAGGAACGTAGGAATATTCAGCTCGACCCAGAGTCAAAGCCCATATACATTTCCGAAGCACTGACACAAAAATCGAAGAGATTATTTTACTTGGCAAGAGATTTCATGAAATCGTCAGACTACAACTTTTGCTGGACCAGCAATGGTAACGTCTTTCTACGGAAAAAAGAAGGTATGCCGCCGTCTCGCATTGACTGTGAAGCTGATCTCGCGAAACTGAAGGCTCTTGTATCGAAGTGACTAGTTACTAGTGCTGTGTTACAGGGTCTCTACATTCATGTGTTGCCAGTTAATTCCTTTGAACTAGCATGCTTGCATTTTAGTCCTTATTGTTTATGTTTAAGTCACACAAATACTATATTAATTCAGTACAACAAACTCACACAATATATTTACACATGTAAAACACTAAACATTGCTCAAACAGCAATCTTACACATCGTCACTTACACAATAATCTACTATTTTTCCTATTGTCCCCACAACAACGAGTATGTTGCTCTTCTCTATGTTACTATTACCCCTTATTGTTATTACTTTTTGTTCATATTTGGTCTTAACACTAAAGATGTTGCGTTCTTTACACGTGAAAAGACAAACCTTCAACTAAACAGTGCCCCGATAAAAATATTATTTAATAATGTGTGACATTTTAAACATAGTTAACGAGATAGAATCCCTCTCGTCTTCAAAATCATTTCAGTGCTCTGCTGAAGACTGTCAAAGTCACGAAAGTATGTCTACCAAATCGTTTAAAATATTACATGTTAACGTTCGCAGCGTAAATGCTAATTTTGATAAACTTAGTGCCCTTATAGCTAGAATTGATGTACCTGCTGACATAATTATACTTACTGAATGTTGGCTTTCCAAAGTTAAATTTAACCCAGTTATTGATGGCTACCTTTCATATAATTCTAAATATGAAAACCAAAACGCTGGAGTCATTGTCTACGTTCGATCTGATCTTAAACACGATGTAATGGAACCGTCTTTCCGCGAAGGAAACTGTCTTATATTAAAATGTGACAAAGATATGGCTATCGCATGTATTTATCGATCGCCTTCTACTAAGGATGCCAATATGTTTATTTCAAGCCTTGACAACGTTTTAAAATCATTGGCTTCTTTTAAACATGTTGCCGTGATTGGAGATATGAACATTGATATTTCTCCAAGTAGTGTCGACGCCCATGCTGATACTTACCTGGAAGTAACAGGATCCCATGGCCTGCTTCCCACTCATATTTTTCCGACGCACCTTAAGACATGTCTTGATCACGTTATGTTTAAATCTAATAATAATTCTACAACCTTTGTTCTAGATTCCCTCATAACGGATCATAACCCCATCCTTTTCTGTTCTGATTTTGCACCTAAACTATATAGAGCCAAAACAAGTGCAGTCCGAGTAGACTTTACTGCAGTTGCCAAAGATCTGTCAGAAACTGACTTCTCCGAAATTTTGAACACCACAGACGCCAATAAAGCTGCAGAATCCTTGATAAATATAATAGCTCAATCTATAAAAACTCAAAGCCAAGTTGGCAAAATACCACGAAGCAGAAGAAATATAAAGCCTTGGATAACACCCGGTCTTCTTAGGTGCATTCGCCATCGCGATAAACTCCACAAAAAGGCAAAACTTTCCCCTGATAATCGAATTCTACAAGTAACTTTCACAAGATATCGAAATTACTGTAATAATTTACTCAAAAAGATTAAGAGAACCTATGAATCTAACGAACTGCAAATGGCGAATAAAAATCCTAAAGCAATGTGGAATGTAATAAAAAATATAACTTATTTGAAACAACCACCTACTCCACCAACTGAGTTATTGAATTTATCCCAAGATCCAAAAGCCTCAGTAAATGTTATAAACCAATACTTCTCAAGTATAGGGGAAACCCTTGCCTCACAAATCCTTGCTCAACATGGTAACCTCAACGTTGATAATGCTTTCTCAAATACTCTTACTGGAAACAAAAAGGGGAACTCTATGGCCGTATTACCGACTGACGAAGCCGAAATTGACAAACTGATTTTAGGTTTGCGAAGTGACTGCGCCGTAGGCTGGGATCACATTTCAACTAAAGTTCTAAAAGCCGCGCGGTCCTCACTTACTACTCCTATTACACATGTGTGCAACCTTTGCCTGACGCAGGGTATCTTCCCCCAAGTTTTTAAAAAGGCCATTGTTCACCCTATTTATAAGAGTGGAGACAGAAGCAGTGTCACGAACTACCGGCCTATCTCTGTGCTAACCACCCTTTCGAAAATACTGGAGAAAGTCTTGAATTATAGGCTAATAAATTATCTCGAACAACAAAAGATAATTTCAGAGAACCAATTTGGATTTAGAAAAGGCAAATCTACCGAAGATGCAGTACTAGAACTCACAAATACCATTGTTGAACAGTTGGATGGGAAACTTAAGACAATAGGTATTTTTCTTGATCTTTCAAAGGCTTTCGACACTGTTTCTGTTCCCATTCTACTAAACAAAATGGAAAGCTTAGGTATAAGAGGCGTCCCTTTGGACATCTTTCGCAGCTACCTATCGGAAAGAACCCAGAGTGTGAGAATTGATAGTTTCACTAGCAGTAATCAATCTCTGACATATGGCGTTCCTCAAGGTAGCGTGTTAGGTCCAACTCTCTTCCTTATGTATATTAACAATCTTTGCTCGATGCATATTCCTAACTGCAAAATAATTACTTACGCAGATGATACTGTTTTACTTATACGGGGCAAAAATTGGGAAGGGTGTTGTCGCCACGCTGAAAACTCTCTTAGAACTGTGATGAGTTGGCTTTCGTCAAACCTATTAACTTTAAATATTAATAAGACGAAATACATAACATTTTCTCACTATGCTAGCCATCAGCCTGACCATGACTCCTACAATATTTTAGCTCATACTTGTGGGGCCCAAGTCCGCAAATGCGGCTGCACTCCTATTGTTCGAGCCTCTAATATTAAATACTTGGGCGTTATAATAGATAGTACCCTTTCATGGAAAGATCATCTTGAATCCTTAATATCCCGGGTTAGAAAAATAATGTATATATTTCGTAAACTTAGATATTCAGCTGATAATCATACCCTAAAAACTGTGTATTATGCGCTGGCGCAATCAGTACTTACATACTGTATTACATCCTGGGGTGGTGCATGTTCATCGCACTTCATCCGCCTAGAGCGAGCCCAAAGGGCCGTCCTTAAGGTCATGACTAAAAGGCCAATCCTTCATAACACAGACCAGCTGTACAAAGAATGTCAGGTGCTTTCCGTTAGAAGGCTTTTTATTTTTAACGTTATCCTGCGTAAACACTCTACACTTCCTTATGACCCGTCTACCATTAGTTCGATAAGACGATCGGACCTAGTCTGCAGGGTTGTGAAGCACAGGACTCAGTTAGCCGCTCGACACTACAAAGTTCTGAGTTCTCGTCTGTATAATAAGGTAAATAGAACGGTCAATATTTATCCTCTTCTCTTAGGCAAATGCAAGGTTGTGGTCTTGAACTGGCTGCTCTCACTTAATTACAAGGATTCAGAGGCACTTCTGAAAGTGATTGCGTAAGAGGTATTAACAGTAATAGTCATTTCCATATATATATATTAAATATATATTGTGTATATAAATGTAGGTGATAAAACCAATTCTCCAGCATCCATAATTTCATTTATTGTATTTATTATATTTATTCGGACTCAGCTACACACATGCAAACACACCCTCACACACACACACACCTTCTCCCTCACACACACACACACACCTTCTCGCTCACACACACGCACACACCCCCCACACACCTTTAGAGTATATTGCATGCAAATTTTTCATTTTCAATTATTTTTCTTTTTCTGTTATTCTTCCATGTAACACGTAAATTTTATAGTTATCGCTCTCCTATAGGAAGGCGTTGGTGACTGTATAACAATTTATATTACCACAGTTACCAACGGCACATTTTTCATGTTAATATTTATCCCAATATACAAATAATTTGTTTAAGATCTATGTACTCAAATATTTTCCCTGTTTTTTTTGTACAATGTATATTGGTTGACACAATAAAAAAAAAAAAAAAAAAAAATAGTAGTCTTGGATCTGAAAATTTGGCACAATCAATTGGAAATTATGAAAATATTACATTGTAACTAGTTGAACTGCAGTTCACCGATTGCGTCGTTATTTTCGCATACTATACACATCAACCTACGACCCGCAAATTCATGATATGATTGTTTGGCCCGTGACTTCCCAAAGGTTGCCCATGCCTGATCTATTGTATTATAGCTATAAAAATAAAAATTCGATAAAATAATTCGGTTCTGAACTCATCCCAACAAACTGAAAGTTTTTTTTTGTCTATTTTGTCCACGGCATAATAATTACGCTATGATTCAATGTTGTCGGTGCTTCGAAGGAAATCCATACAGGAATGAAATTGTTCACAAAATGGCGGACCAAATGTTGGTAAATGCGGTGTGACATAATTTTGTACTAAAACGGTGACATGCTTATGCGCCTTAACTTCAACAGTGTCTTTGGTTTAAATAAAATTTTGAACCTCCAATGTGAAAATATAGTACCTAAATAAAAAGTCTCATAGATGAGGCCTAAGGCTTAGCCATATGTCTGTAGTTTTCAGGGAGCCTAAAGGCCAACCATGTTTCTAACCAAAGTTGTATTCTGAAGCTTTGATTTGAATATGTAGCACACAGTACTAGGTAAGTCTTATTTTTCTTGAAATAAAATATAGCCTATGTTACTCAGCGATCGTATGGCTTTCTATTAGTGAAATAATTTTTTGAATCATTTTAGTACTTCCAGAGATTACCTCTTACATACAAAGAAACTAACAAATTTTGCCTCTTTAAAATAGTGTAGATTATAGAAGTGCAGACTGTGACACAGTCCTGATTCCGAAAGCATTTCGAGATATTAGGTTTCTAGACCGTATTTTTCTATTTATAGCTTTAAAAACGATGAGATCTAATATATTTTAATAAAAATACAACAACCAACATAACTTCCATTTGACCTCTAAATGACGTTACAGAATTGGCTGATTAGGGCTAGGCCCAATGCAGAAAAAGTAAAGAGGTCATTGTCTTTTCCTTGTCAATGTCAACTTATAGTGCCACCAACTTATCTGAAGAATGAACTAGCTTATTCCGTACCTGTCATTGGCTAATATTCAATATTATCCAATCAGATATGCTAGTTCCGCCATTTTCATTATATAGATAAGTTGGCAGCACTGTAATACAGAGTTGCCAACCTGTTAAAATAGAGGAAGTGTCTACCGTGTACTAGTATCAGTCTCTTTATACTTTATGATATGACTAAAGAGGTTGATTTAGCCAACTCCATGACGTCATCACAACAAAACTTAAAAATTGTACTCCTTAGAATGAAGAAATATATAAATTTTTTGCTTAAGATAGCCAGCTACACAAAACGAAAATATAACACCAGTTTACTTTACATACTCATGAAATATATATATTTTTTGCTTATGATAGCCAGCCAGTTACACAAAACAAAAATATAAAACCAGTGCACTTTACATACTCAATAGTAACTATTTAGAAATACAATACTTGGTGTGACTGATAATCTGAGATAGGTACATTTAATTTCATAGAAAAAAATGCTTATTTTTGTGTAGTCACCCACTTATTGCGGTCATTTCGTCACTTTTTAATTGAGTCTCTAAGTACAATTACCATAATAAAACTCATGATACAAAATCCTGTTGATTGGTTGCAACAAACTCACTTTCAACCTTATATTCTGTGGCAACTAAGAGTTTATTACAAGATGGAAAATCAGTAAGGATAATAAATCCTTAAAAGGACCCAAACCGACATTAGCCCCTACATGGCATCAGTGACAATTAGTATAAATTTTCTCTAACTGTTTCAGAAAAAGGCAAAAGTTGACCTAAAAGAAGGTGATGATGAGAACATTGAAACAGTGGAGACCTCTGCTGATGACAAAACATGTGAACAAGACGATCCAGAGGTAGAAGAGGATATTGTTCACGGAGATATAATTCAGAACTCAAAGGATGACACAAATGGATCTGATAGTGATGAAAACCAAAATTCCGATAGTAACAAAAAACAGAAAGAGAATGCCGAAAATAACAACAATTTTGATGAAGAAACGAAAGCAGTAGCTGATCCTGCAAATGAAAGATGCAATATTTGTAGACAATTTTTAAATAATTCTGACATAGTTTATTATCAAGGACACCCTCAGAATGCTGTGGAAGAATTTATAGCATTGACCAATGAAAAATTAGTATTAGTTGCAGGTAAGCAAATAGTTCGAGTTCGTAGTCTCTAGAACGTCCCAGTACCACGGTGTTTCATACTATGCTCGCGCTGAAGTATACTGAAGCGCGTGACTGTGCGTACCAATGAAGCAGTCTAAAATATATTGTGAAGTATCACGTAAAATATCTTTCCATAGCTTCCCACTCGTAACTAGCGCCAGCCGGCCACCATAGCTATTATGGACGAAAATAATAGAGAAGTTTTGTCTCTCGAAGAAACATTTGACCAATAGAAACGCAGGTAAGCTTTACCACGTGATCATCGGCTCGATAAAACGACTAAAACGACTCGTCCTGCGTGTCCATTGTTCAAATGTTTCTTTGAGAGACAAAATTTCTCTATTCGTGCTGTCTATGTTAACTACAGCTAATCAATTCACAGAGTCTTCTATTTCCTGGATTTTCTAGGTGGATATGACAGTACTTTACTGGATGGATTTGTGGTCTACTAGAAAATACGAAAACTGTAGTCTTTAACAATTTTTAATGGAACTGGTCGTTAGGTTCCCGCCTACCCTAATGGCCAGAGTTCCAATTAGTAATGTCACCATGTAATTTAACATCAATAAATATTTTTCATTTTCATTTTTCAAACCTGAAATGTTTGGAACCAAAGTCAACTATTCGATACATGAGCTATTCAATATGGAACAGCATTTTTCATAGTAAAAGTTGCTAGTTGCGAGTGCTATCTTCACTGGTCGGCCTTTTAGCAAGAAAAAATCCAGCCAGTATGGAACATTGGTATTTTTTTACAACGATGATAGCAATAACGAAGGTTCCGTAACGTGGAGTTGAATATTGCTACATTGACAAAAGCAAAATTCTTTACATCAATGCATATTGGCCAAATGTAAATGCGGTTTTACTTAATGTAAAAGTCATATGTATTTTGCAGGTGAAGATGGAGATATTATGGAACGACCACAAACCAACATCACTAGTTTTTCAATATTCGATCAGGAAGGGCATTTGGTTCCCATCGATGGGGGCCTAGTTGAGAATGACCTGAGAATATTTATGTCTGGGTATCTGAAGTCGATATGTTCAGAGTCATCTGACATTGACGAGGAGTCCATACCAGTAAAAGATGTCGGACCTATCATTGAATGGTAAGTATTATGACGCTTTCGCCTTCTAAATAGTTATTGTATCTTTCCGAAAAATCATATACAAACAAAGAAAATTGTAGGGCGAACTTTTTCTGTAAATTAAATTTAAATGTGAACGTTTTTGGACACGGAATTAGCCTGAGGAAGTACTAAGTTTACAGTCTGTAGAAATATCCAATAAAAAGGAAGTTGACATACCATCGGTTAACATTCTGGCAAATAGAAATATTTATTCTTTGCCTAACTTTCTGTTACATAAGTTTAGGTTTAATTTAAATCTGTTAAAACGTACAATTAAAGTTTATCAATGAAAATGATGTTGTGACAGATTTATTTAATTTATTCCAGGTATATCCACGGATTTGATGGAGGTATGAAAAACTGCATCACACTATCAACTGAATTCGGAGAATACAACCTGATGAAGCCAAGTGCAGAGTATACTCCCCTCATGAACAATCTTTACGAAAAGATATGGATCAGCAAAGTTGTAGTGGAATATTTGGAAGAATACCATTATTTGCAGCCAACTTACGAGGACTTGCTAGAGATCATCAGGGAAGCGACTATACCGGAACTCGATGATATGAAGATGACAGAAGAAATGCTTCATAAACACGCACAGTTCGTCTGCGATCAAGTACTCAGTTTGGAAGCGCAGGATGATGAAGACGAACCACTGATCACACTTCCTTGTATAAGAGAACTGATCAAACTGATGGGTATTAAATTTGGTAAAAAGAAGTCGAGAACGAAAATAGACTACAAGAAGGTAGATAAAAAGGCTTGGACTAAAGCTACAACCACTCCCTTAGTACAGAAAACGTTTGAAATGTTCTTCGCACATCAGCTAGATGGAACTAACAAAGATTTAGTTCTGCGCAGAAAGCGTTGCGGCGTTTGCGAGGCGTGTCAGTTGCCAGACTGCGGGGAATGTAACGCATGCCGTGCGATGGCCAAATTCGGAGGCCAAGGCCGCAGCAAACAGGCTTGCGTTAGACGGAAATGCCCCAACATGGCTGTCGAACAAGCCGAAGATTCTGATCCGGAAGACGAGGAGGAATATCGAAAAATGTCCGAAAAGAAGGAGCAAGATAAAATAGACGATTTAGTCCCGGTTAAACTCACTGGTGCCGGCACGAGGAAAATCACGTGGATTGGCAATCCAGTCAAAGCAGACGCCGCTAAGATCTACTACGAAACCGTCGAAATAGATGGTGCAGAACTGAGGAATGGCGACTACGTGATGGTCGAGACTTCGCAGCCGAATATTCCTGCCTTAGTCGTGAGGGTAGTGTACATGTGGAAGGAAACCATTAACCCGCATTCAGGGTACTTCCACGGAGAAGTGTTCATAAGGTCGTCTGATACAGTACTGGGAGAGGTCGGTGCCTCACGCGAGGTGTTCTTGGGTGACAGGTGTTGCCATGGCGCCCCGTTATCTTCTATCCTACGAAAGGCGCTTATCGAGAAACGGGAGACACCACCGGATTGGTTTAGACTCGGTGGGAAAGAGCTAGAAGATGAAGTCCAAGAAGACGATGGAAAAACTTACTTCTACAGGAAATACTACGAAAGGTTCACTGCGAGATTTGAAGACCTGCCGTTGGATCCCGAGTGCCCCAATCCTTTGAGAAAACACCGGTTTTGCCCCTCTTGCGAGAGGAAAACTAGTAAAGACGCGAAGAACATACCGAAAGTCCTTGATAGATTAGTCGAAAAATCAGAAGTGGTGACTGAATCAAACAGAACCGAATGGAGTTGCGTTCGCTGGCAAGATTATGATTTCAAAAAAGGGACCGGGGTTTTTCTTAAACCGGGGACCTTTAACTTTAAATCTTCAGATAATAACAACTTTAAGCCCAAATTGGAGAATGTTGACGAAGATGTTTACCCAGAATACTACCGTAAAAGTGACAATAACTTGCGTGGATCAAACATTGACACAGGAGACCCATTCTGTGTAGGATACATTGCTGCGGTGACAGCGCGAGGCGACGGACCGCTCATAGTTCCACAAGACATCCATCTCAAAGTTAATGTCATGTATCGACCCGAAAACACAACCAACAGATTCCCGCAACACGAGGATTTAAACGTGGTCTATTGGAGCGAAGATATACGAGAAATACAATTTTCTGCAGTTGTCGGTCCTTGCCATCTGATCTACGAGAAAAACATTCCAGAACAGGAGTCTCTACATGAGTGGCTGGAAAGAGATCCTTCTAGGTTCTACTTCAGAGAAGCGTTTGATAAGAAATCTGGAAGATTGGTCGAGGTCCCACCGAAAGCAGAAAACGTTGGGCGGACCGAAAAGGGGAAGGATAAAGGCAAGGGGAAAGGAAAATCAAGTAAAGTTGCTACATCCGGCGTTACTAAATCAGAAGAAGTCAAAGTCCGTCCTTTGAGGACTCTGGATGTGTTTGCGGGATGCGGTGGGCTTTCGGATGGTTTGCACCATGCCGGTGTGGCGGAATGTCGTTGGGCTATCGAGAATCTGGAAGCTGCAGCGCACGCTTATTCTCTCAACAATAAAAGCTGTGCAGTATTCAACGAAGATTGTAACGCGCTGCTAAAAGACGCAATGTCCGGTGCAACGCATAGTAAAGGAGGCCTTCGCTTACCGATGCAGGGCGAAGTGGAACTCCTTTGTGGCGGACCTCCATGCCAAGGCTTCTCCGGAATGAATAGATTCAACTCCCGAGAATATTCCAACTTCAAAAACTCATTAGTGGCCTCATATCTCTCCTACTGCGACTACTACCGTCCAAAGTACTTCATTTTGGAGAACGTGAGGAATTTCGTAGCGTTCAAAAAGGGCATGGTTTTGAAACTGACGCTGCGTACGCTGCTCGACATGGGGTATCAGTGCACGTTTGGGGTTTTACAAGCTGGCAACTATGGGGTGCCTCAGACTCGAAGACGTCTGATCATTTTAGCCGCGGCACCGGGGTACAAACTACCTGAATACCCGGAACCAACAAACGTGTTCAGTAGACGCGCGTGCTCGTTAACCGTCACGATCGACGGAAAGAGATTCGTGACAAACATGCAGTGGGACGAATCCGCTCCCAGACGGACTTGCACCATTCACGACGCCATGTCCGACTTGCCCCAGGTACCTAACGGTGCAAATAGGATAGAGATCGAGTACGGTTCAATGGCTGAAAGCTACTTCCAGCGTTTGGTGAGGAGTAAAGACGAGACGGCGAAGCTGCGCGATCATATTTGCAAGAACATGGCTCCGTTGATTCAGGCGAGGATCGCAAGGATCCCTGTCACGCCGGGATCCGATTGGAGAGATCTGCCGAACACCTCTGTTACCTTATCGGACGGGACCAAGTGTAAGGTGGGTTATTTAAAAAATACTTAAATTCTTGCAGGTTTTGTGCCAGCTGAGTAGCAGATGGTAGAGCTGATGCCGGGCTCGACTGTGGAGGTACCACTATCTTACTCGCAAATCCTCCCGAAGTTATTCGGGGGAGAGAAAAAAACAGCTCTCAGGCAAAACCAGCGGTCCACCATTGTCTGGGACCGATGGATGGCGGTATATCTATCTACAATTGCCGGGCCTTATATAAAACAGACTGGTGACGGGCAGCGGCGTCACTGGTGCAAGGATTTCGGCAACACGCTCACCAACACGCCTGCCCAGCGTGTGTGAGTATGGGCATTTCTTCCAGGAGGACCGCCAAGAGTCGCGAAATCCTTATGGGCATTTCTTCCAGGAGGACCGCCAAGAGTCGCGAAATCCTTATGGGCATTTCTTCCAGGAGGACCGCCAAGAGTCGCGAAATCCTAGAAAGGGATATGTCCAGCAATTTTTTATTCTAAAGATATATATTGTAAAGATTAACTTTGACTTGTAGAAAGTATACTTTATGTATCTATTTTACAAAATAAGTATTTTGATTTGATTGATTTGATTTGATTGGACGGAACAGGCTGATGGATGGATGGATGAGTAGCAACAGGCCTAATAAGGTAACTATAAAACAAGACAATTGAATTTCTGAATATACAGGGTGTAATCGTTAAGTGTGACCAGGCGATTATTCCGTAACTATTACAGATATCAAAAAAATTTAAACTGATATCGAAAGTACGTTACCTAATCAGTAAAATTAAATCAATAACTTTTTGAAAATCAAACGTAAAGTATTCAAAATTTTGACATTAAACACTCCCATACATTTAGTACGAGATTAGTAGAAAGGTTTTAGTTTCCTTATTTTAAAAGGTTATTTTAGCTTAGCACTGACATTAAAGGAAACTATTTATTAACCAAACTAAGTAATAAAACTATCCTGAATAATATTAATTTCTTAGTAAGTGCAAAATTTTGTATTCAAAGCAGATGTTCGAAGTGACGTCCTTGTTAATCTCATACTAAATTAAATTTTGAATACTTCTTGTTTGATTTTCAAAAAGTTATTGATGTCATTCTACTGATTAGAAATCGGAATAATCGGCTGGTCACACTTAATGATTATACCCGGTATACTTGGAAGGCCGTTTGCTCGGGGGCTGTAGGGAATCTATTGATAAAATGGCTCATATTGACTTAAAAAAGGAGGTAATTATTGTTAATTAGCAAACACCCAAACGATTTTGAAAAATAGGATTTTTAAATGCCTATGGTCTTCAAGAAACGGTGGTTAGCTAACAATGCTTGACGTATGCTGAAATAGGCAAAACAAATGATCATAATTTGTCATTAAGGCACTTAGGCACGCCACTGTTTTAGTACAAAAGTTGATAACCCGATTCTCTGTTGGTTTTCGTTATAGACCAAAATATAAGACCTCTGTCATCTTTCAAATTTTAAGAGGCAGCATTTTACCAAAAATTTTAATATTGATTTTATATATATAATATTTTTTATATAAGTTGTTTTCTTGCTTTATTGTATAGGTATAGGTACCAAAATTTTACATTTCAGCCAAATAGTGACTTTGTAAATGCCTGTAAAGTAAAACTGTAAAGGTATTAAACATTAGTCTATAATGAAAAACAACAGAGAAACGTGTTATTAAATTTTGTACTGAAACGGTGGCACGCCTTAAGCTTAACACCGCGGTCCGAATCTACTATAATTGAGATCTGTTTACATTCGGATGTGATGTAGTCAACCAAAACAGCTCATTTAATCCTATGCGCGGGCATGCCCGATGCGCGCTCGAGCGTTTGTAATATTGACGGTATTATTGAAACAATAAAGAGTACCTAGATACCGCCATTGTTAATATAATTATTTCAAATATATTTTCAGGTGCTTCAATACCGGCACCACGACAAGAAGAATGGTCGCTCATCGACCGGCGCACTGCGCGGGGTGTGCGCGTGTGCGGCGGGGCGAGCGTGCGACCCCGCCGACAAGCAAGAGAACACGCTCATACCGTGGTGTCTGCCGCACACTGGCAACAGACACAACAACTGGGCCGGACTGTATGGTGAGCGCAATGTTATTGTGGAGTATTTAGTCGCTCGTCTAGTGGGGCACAGAGCGGACAGGGCAGGCGTGCGACCCCGGCGACAAGCAAGAGACACGCTCATACCATGGTGTCTGCCGCACACTGGCAACAGACACAACAACTGGGCCGGACTGTATGGTGAGCGCAATGTTATTGTGGAGTATTTAGTCGCTCGTCTAGTGGGGCACAGAGCGGACAGGGCAGGCGTGCGACCCCGCCGACAAGCAAGAGAACACGCTCATACCGTGATGTCTGCCGCACACTGGCAACAGACACAACAACTGGGCCGGACTGTATGGTGAGCGCAATGTTATTGTGGAGTATTTGTGGATGTATTTATAGATAAAAGAATAACATGACTGTATGTATGTGGTAGACATCGAGAAACGTGAGCAACGCGTTGAATATCCAACTACAACTGTTTCAGGTCGCGTGTGCTGGGACGGGTACTTCAGTACGACGGTAACGGACCCCGAGCCTATGGGCAAGCAGGTGCGTCATACATCATCAGTTGTTCGTACCAGATATAAATCGGCGAACATTCACTCAAATCACTTACTGAACATGTTTTCTCAAG
The DNA here is from genome assembly GCA_910592155.1 of Ypsolopha scabrella. Lineage (NCBI taxonomy): Eukaryota > Metazoa > Arthropoda > Insecta > Lepidoptera > Ypsolophidae > Ypsolopha > Ypsolopha scabrella. Next base: position 17,574,095 of record OU342975.1, on the reverse strand, counting down.
AAGCCAGCCTGATAAACCCTTTTAAAACTGCTCTAGCAAGGCACGTTTGACGCGCTAGTTTTTAAGTTAAAGTACTATAATCTAAAAAGAAATGGGAGAGGCTTATTTAAGTCCAGTAGTGGATGCACACATGCTGATGGATGGATGGAATCTAACGGTTTGTATGGGTACTCGTACATGTCCTTGCAAAAGTTGTTTAGTTAAATATTCAAAAGGAAAATAAAAGAGCACTATCTCCGTTAACCTATCCTCCTGGTATACATATTATGTATATAATATATGTATATATATATATGTATGATTATATATTTATTGATAGGATACTATTTATTAATACTGTGTAGGTATATGTATGTACATTTTATGTAGTTTATTGTATGTATTTTTTACTTGTTTGTATATTTTAGGTACTATTTTAATCTTGTTTTTGTGGAAGTATTATTATGTGCACATTATGAATACCTTACTTATATCTTATATATCTCATCCACCCTTGGTCTGCTGGAAGAAATCTCATTATTGAGATAAGCGCGCCATTGTACCTAGCTTTTCAAGTGTATATTTTAATAATATGTTTTCTGTGTACATTAAGAATAAATATAAATATAAATCAGTACTATATCACATTGTGATATTTGAATTTAAAAAAATATCATCTAAATATTATTCAGACTGCATTACAAACTGCATAAGGTCAATTGAAACAAATTTCAAGACAGTAAAGTATTTTGAAAAAATACCTCCGGCCAGGATTCGAACCTGCGACCTCTTGCTTTCACGGCAAGTGCGCAAACCACTGCGCCACCGAGGTCCTCAAACTAGGCCGCTGGATTTTTCCTGATCTTTTCCAATTTGTAATTCTAATTAATAATATTTAGAGTATACAAAGCAATGGATATCGCTATAAATCACCTCAATAGAGAATATGCATGTTGTTTAAATAAGTAACAGTTTGTGTTTTTTGTATTCTATTTACCCATTAGAATTTAATGATGACCATGGGAAATTATTTTATTTTATAGTTTTGTAATTATTTCCATTTTAAAAATACAACATTTTGATGAAATGGAACGCAAATAAAACGTATTTTAGTAGCAAAACTCAAACATATTTTAAGCTTATTATGAAATATATTTTGTGGAAAAACAGTTTTTATCTACTCTTTATGGATCTAAGTCTAAACAAATCTTACATTCACTTATGGTTTAATTCGGAAATCCGCCCTAGTTCAAATTCAAACCCGAAAGTAAAACTAAAAGTCTTCCTACAAACCCTGGATCACAACTCGGCGCGACGTAGAACATCACAACAGTTCTTTTAATATTTGATAATTCTAAGTTCCAAATGTTATAGTTACAAATAAAGAGTGAGTAATCCTTGTATGCTTCCAGGGTCGAGTGTTGCACCCTGAGCAGCACCGCGTAGTTACGGTGCGCGAGTGCGCTCGCTCGCAGGGCTTCAGGGACACATACATGTTCGCGGGCACTGTGCTCGACAAACATCGACAGGTAACTACCACATAGAAGTAAGATTAACTTCTTCTTCTCTATACATATAAAATACAACGTCTGTCTGTCTCTTCGTTCGCTTATAACTTGAGAACCACTCAATGGATTTTGATGCAGTTTTTACTGAAAGATAAAGCATTTCTTCGGGAAGGTTTAAGGCTATGTATCATCACGCTATGACAAAAGGGAGCAGCGCAATGAGAATTTTAGTGAGACATATGGAAGGTTCGCCATCGTAGCGTAGTCGATCGTCGCGGGTTCAAACCCCGACTGGTAAAATTTGTTTTCACTTTTTATTCTTTTATTTTATTTTCAGAAAAAATATTTCCTTTAGTAAAGAAATTATTAAAGCTGAAATTATATTTCTTGACTGAGCAAAGACCAATAACTAAAATATTTTTATTTTCAAGTCCTTAGAAAACGCCATCTCTGTGAAGATTTCCTGGATAACAGCTAAGTAAGCTGGCGTTGAAATTGTTTTTATTTTAATACACTAGATGGCGCTGCATGTTTCAAAATATTGAATTTGACGCAGTCTGGTTCAAATCAACTCACGTTAAAGTTTGTCTACACTATTATATAAAGAAGAAAGATTTGTTTGTTTGCATATAATGGGTAATATCTGGAACTACTAAACTGACTATAAAGATTCTTTATGCACTCAATAAGATTTTTAGTTAATCATGTGGTATGTACGCCTTGCGTAGTCGTCGTATGTAGTCTCATCGTCGGGGTTTCAATCATCCACTGGTAAATGTTTGTTTTAGGAGACCTCTCATGTTTAAGTTTATTTGATCGGTATTGATGAGTATTTTTGTAGAACATGGTGACCAGGATCTAAAGACGGGACTGGGAGGTGGGTACGAGATCTGCTCAACGGATAACAGCAGACCCTTCGAGTTTGGGCTTATTTTATTGTTCTTTATTAGCACTTTGGTAAAACATGGTGACCAGGGTCTGATGATGGGACTGGAAGGTTGGTACTACGGGATGTCCTCGACGGACAACAGCAGACCCTTCGAGTTTGGGCTTATTTAGTTGGTATTTATTTGCACCTTGGTAAAACATGGTGACCAGGGTCTGCTGATGGGACTGGAAGGTGGTTATGGGATTTCCTCAACGGATAACAGCAGACCCTTCGAGTTTGGGCTTATTCGATTGGTCTTTATTAGCACTTTGGTAAAACGGTGAGCAGGGTCTGATGATGGTACTGGAAGATGGGTACGGGATATCCTCAACGGACAACAGCAGTCCCTTCGAGTTTAGGCAAATTTTGTTGGTATTTATTAACACTTTGGTAAAACATGGTGACCAAGGTCTGTTGATGGGACTGGAAGCATGGACGAATTATATTCGTCCATGCTGGAAGGTGGGTATGGGTTCTCCTCAACGGACAACAGCAGACCCTTCAAGTTTGGGCTTATTTTATTGGTCTTTATTAGCACTTTTGTAAAATATGGTGACCAGGGTTTGCTGATGGGACTGGAAGGTGGGTACGGGATTTCCTCAACGGAAAACAGTTTGGGCTTATTTTATCGTTCTTTATTAGCACTTTGGTAAAACATGGTGACCAGGGTCTGATGATGGGACTGGAAGGTTGGTACTACGGGATCTCTTCAACGGACAACAGCAGACCCTTCGAGTTTGGGCTTATTTGATTGGTATTTATTAGCACTTTGGTAAAACATGGTGACCAGGGTCTGATAATGGGACTGGAAGGTGCACTGGGAAAAAAACTCGGTTTTTGTAATCGGTTCAATTCACGGTAAAAGAGTAGTCGGTTGCGCAAACAAAGAAAAACCAACCGATTCAAAAACCGTGTCTTGGTTAAGCGAAAGGACACGGTTATCATAACTAAGTTGTCAGTTCCAGCAACCAAACACTCGGTTGCACTTAACAGATTATTGGATTTAACCGAACAAGTCCACTTAGTTACAGGCAGAGTTGGGAGTGTGATGACTGAGTACTCGGTAAAATTAACAAAGTAAAGATTGCCAAGTTCAGTTTAAAGAAACTGATTACCCTGATAAAGGTTTTTCGCTGTGTTAAGTTAACCATCTAATAAGTTGAAAGATGTGCTCGCCAAAAACCTCGGTTAAGGTAAAACAACCAGAATCGGTTGATGATAACTGAGTCCTTGCTTAGCAACCTCCTGGAGTCTTATTTATGGGCAGAGATTGGAGTGTGATGACCGAGTACTCGGTAAAGTTAAAAAAGTAAAGATTGCCAAGCTCATTTTAAAGAAACCGATTACCCCCATGAAGGTTTTTTACTTTGTTAAGTTAACTACGTAATAAGTTAAAAGAGGTATTTAAAAAACAAACTCGCCTAAGTAAAAACACCAGAATCGGTTGATGATAACTGTTAAAACTGCTAAGTTTTATGTTCTAAGAAAACAATGTAGATGGTGTTGTACGATTATCGATCGCGGTATCGATATTTCTTGTGCTAAATTGTTATAGTTTAATAATATTTTATTTCAGCAGGAATCTTTCGCCTCTATATAGAATACCAGCATTAGTGGGACATTTTAGTTTTTTTTTCGACAATCGGAAAAGGCTGCTAGAAGTTGACATTATACTTTCCAATCGGTACCGACTAGGTGTGTTTTACTGCCTATGGTGCTTTGAGTATTGGTTTAACCGAGTAACCTATACTCGGTTGCAAATCATTGACCGAGTTCATATCACTTAACGGATAACGTTTTTTTAACGAGTATACAATTTTACCCCGTTTAACCTAGTGCAGTTTAACCGTGTACCACTAGTCTGTTACCCGTAACTGAGTGTGATCGGTTGCAAATCGGGAACCGATTTTACACGGTTTATGTTAACCGAATTTAGACCCCATTTTTTTCCCAGTGTGGGTACGGGATCTCCTCCACGGACAATAGCAGACCCTTCGAGTTTAGGCTTACTTAGTTGATATTTATTAGCACTTTGGTAAAACTTGGTGACCAGGATCTGCTGATGGGACTCGAAGGTGGTTATGGGATCTCCTCAACGGACAACAGCAGACCCTTCAAGTTTTGGCTTTTTTGATTGGTATTTATTAGCACTTTGGTAAAACATGGTGACCGTTGCATATTGTCGTTAAAAAAATCACATTCTTTTGTTTTCCTTATTTCTACGAAAATTTCTTCGACGCGGGCAAAAGCTAGTCCTAATTAAGTAAGATTTACGTCCTAAATAAGTATGATTTACTTCCTAAATAGTAAGATTTACTTCCTAAATACGTAAGATTTACGTTATAAATAAGTAAGATTCACTTTCAAAATAAGTAAGATATTACTTCCTAAATAAGTAAGATTTACGCCATAAATAATTAAGATTTACTTCCTGAACAAGAAAGATTTACTTTGTCTGCTTAACAAATCTTCGTTAAGTGTATTGTGTGATTCAAGACTAAAAATGTTTATTTGTAAAATAGATACATAAATATCGACATAAGGGATCGTTGTGGCCTGAAAGAAGATGAAGTAACTAGAATAGAAAAAGGAATGCTTCGGTGGTTTGGGCATGCATAGAGAGGATGATTGAAAGTAGAGTGACGAAAGGAATTTATGCTGCACAAGAGGAAGGAAAAGCTTGACCGGGCCGCCCTAGAAGGGCGTATGCCGACCAAATAAGCGACATACTGAACAAGGGCAAAGTGAAAAGTACCCGGAATAGAAGAGCCTGTATGACTAGGTTGATGGATGCAGAAGAAACAAAAGAGGTGTGTCAGGATCGTAGCAGATGGAAATCTGTAGTCTCTGCCTACCCCTCTGGGAGACAGGCGTGAGTATATGTATGTATGTATATAGATACATAAAGTATACGTTTTACATGTCAAATCTAATCTGTATAAAAATATTACTTTATGATGAAACAAATATGATACGGGAAATATAAAAAAAAACTATGTTTAAGTTGGGCTTCTAAAGTTATACACATGCATAAAATAAAAATACTTATTGGAATAAGAATATTATTATACATAATGCAATAAATAAATAAGTTGATAAATAAACTGAATAGACCATAAATAAATATAATGCCAAACCAAATATATACTAACATAAGTAAAAAAATAAAGTATTGTATATACCTACATAATGCAATGAATAAATAAGTTGATAGATAAATAAACTATAAATAGATATAATGCCTAAATCCAACCATTCGATTAATCTTGCTAAGAAGAAGGGAAGGAAGAAACTTAGCGAGATCATGTCTTTTCTATCAGTTTTTTTTCTCAATATGGCTTAATACTATTACAGTTTTTTTAACTTATATAAAATAATACTAAGGGATCGTTCAACAATTACGTGATCATTTTTGGCCGTTTTTTTAAACCCCCCCCCCCCCCCTTATGTGATCACAACGTAATCTTTAGTTTTTACCCCCCCCCCCCTCGCCTTGATTACGTAATCTTCGTCCGTGCTTAAAATTTTGACTGACTAACAAAGACTATAAAATTCGACTGACTTCCACAGCAGTGTGACCAGATAAAATTTTATGAAAAAACCGAAGCACCTCAAAAAAATGCTGAAATATACTTATTTGCACAAGGGAAATATACCAGTAAAAATACTGATTTTCAAAGCAGGTTTTATGTATTAATCATCACGTCATTCATCTAACTAAAACATGTTAGATGAATGTATTTAGTATTTATATTTTTGTATTTAAAAGTGCCATTACAGGCTAAATCAGGGAACATCTGAACATCAATCTTCAAGGGCACGACCGCTACAGTTTTGATAACTTTTTACCTAAAATATACCCAAAATACTTACTTCCTCCAATATACCTATAACAATACTGATGCTTGGAAAAGTCGGTAAAATATTCCGAAAAAGTATAAAAATACTGAATCTGGTCACACTGTTCCACAGTTTGTCTATAGCAGGGGAAATCCCGTTTCATCTATCTAATAGTAAGTGTTACCAGTAATAAACTTCAAAATTGGACGTAAATATTTAAATATAATTTATTTTCGGAAACGAAGCGCAGATGACGTAATCATGGATTCTTCCCCCCCCCCCCCCCCCACAATAATCTGATGTATATACAAGCATCCGACCCCCCCCCCCTTCCGGTGATCACGTAATTGTTGAATGATCCCTAAACAGTATATTATAAGAGGATAAAAATATAAAAGACAGAAGGAAATTGTGTCATGAGGAAAAAAAAATATATATCTTAGTCTACCTGTCAAATCTTCATATTGCAGATCTCTGGTTAACTGGTTTTTCTTCGTAAACCTCTATAATGATGGCTTCGTAGTATTAAGGATCATGGACAAGGCAAGTGTTTCAGATGAACCACACAGCCGCGAAGTTCTTTGGCGATGACCATTGGCATAACTAGTATTTGTAGATGGGGGGGCAGCCCCTGGCCCCTCTAAAATGTGATTGTAATAAGATAAATAGAGATAACACCCATACTAACAAACCACAATACAAAAAACAAATAACGCCAGAAAATATAGGCATAACTAGTTACGCCTACGGCGATGACCAATCTGCATCTTCTATTTCGGACAGTGTTTATAAGCAGGGTTGGAGAAAAAACGTTCTAGTTACGCCTACGGCGATGACCAATCTGCATCTTCTATTTCGGACAGTGTTTATAAGCAGGGTTGGAGAAAAAACGTTCTAGTTACGCCTACGGCGATGACCAATCTGCATCTTCTATTTCGGACAGTGTTTATAAGCAGGGTTGGAGAAAAAACGTTCTAGTTACGCCTACGGCGATGACCAATCTGCATCTTCTATTTCGGACAGTGTTTATAAGCAGGGTTGGAGAAAAAACGTTCTAGTTACGCCTACGGCGATGACCAATCTGCATCTTCTATTTCGGACAGTGTTTATAAGCAGGGTTGGAGAAAAAACGTTCTAGTTACGCCTACGGCGATGACCAATCTGCATCTTCTATTTCGGACAGTGTTTATAAGCAGGGTTGGAGAAAAAACGTTCTAGTTACGCCTACGGCGATGACCAATCTGCATCTTCTATTTCGGACAGTGTTTATAAGCAGGGTTGGAGAAAAAACGTTCTAGTTACGCCTACGGCGATGACCAATCTGCATCTTCTATTTCGGACAGTGTTTATAAGCAGGGTTGGAGAAAAAACGTTCTAGTTACGCCTACGGCGATGACCAATCTGCATCTTCTATTTCGAACAGTGTTTATAAGCAGGGTTGGAGAAAAAACGTTTTTTTTTAAAAGATCAACAAATCCTTTTTAAAAAAAAATAAAAAAAAATATGTTTAAAACATGTTTTGGGTATCGTATCGGTAACTTATGTATATATGTAAAATTAATTAAAAAGCGTTTTTTTAAACGTTATCAATTATCACAATCTAATCATGTATTGAGTGAAAAATAATAAGTGCTTTCCCAATAAACGCGAAACGTAGTAATGCTTGAAAATATAAGTACTCACCGACACCGCCCGTTCTCGTCTTTATGTTTGGGGAAACACCCATCAGTAAAGGAATTTTAACCGCACCAATTAATAGAAAAGGATGCGTTAATAAAAAGAGTAATAACAACGACACGTTCGATATAAAGAAAAAAATATAATTAATATGCTAAAAAACAGTGTTTTATATATGAGTGTTTTAAAGAAGGGTGCCTTTCTCTTCTGTTCTTGTTTCTTAAACATTTGTTTTAAACAATGCCAACCCTGTTTATAGCAATAACTAAACAATGTCCTTGTTTCAGGTTGGGAACGCAGTGCCCCCTCCACTTGGCGCCGCTTTGGGGAGAGAAATCAAGAAAGCCTTACTTACAAGTACATTAACGAAAATCTAGTAGTCATAAGTATCAGACCAGGTTTTGATAATCATGTTCGTAATTTGTTTATCAAATATAAGAAGGTAATGAAAATATAATACATAAGATTTTTATTCCACTTTTTCGTTTGTATTTATTTATTAATATTATTTTGCCCACGGATTCACATGCGCTGTGTATAATACAAACTCAGTATTTTCTCACTTAGTTCACAAAAAGTGAATCTTAGTCACAGTGCAATTATACCAGTCGCGATTCCGCTAAGTTGACGACGCGATGGTAGAGCTGCCCAACCCTAATTAATTACACTTTAAATTCATTTTATGGACTTCAACATATACTAAACTAGCACGGGAATGTATTTTTAATCGCCCTCAAAGCACGAGTCGCTTTCAATCTGTTGGCACCAAGGAGAGCGACATTAAATGGGCTCCGTTTTTCCCTTAGGGCGCAACCCTAAAAACAGCGAGCAACGAAGACATTTTCCTTGGTTGGTTATGGTTACAGTAGTGTTTTTGCTCAGTTACTAATACCTAGATTGAATTCAATATATTTATTACGTGTGTACATTACCTAGCACGCACAGCAGAAATAATAATTTAGTTGTAGAATTAACTTGAACTTGACAAGTAGGTACTAAATAAATGCTACCATCATGAAATAGTAAGTAGAAAAAAAAAGTTAAAATTTGGAAAAGTTTATTTTTTTAAAGCATTCGTTTTCCTTTTTATGTTTTTCACCAGCAAACTCATTTCGACATCTTCTTTAGATTTTTTAGGCTTAACTTCTTGCACAGGCGTGTCTGTTGGCCTTCGTTTTAATTTCTCTTGAATTAATTTCTCCATATTTTTCGTCTTCTTAAAGTTGGGGTCAGAAGGATCAATATTGTAAAGATGGGAGTTGTACAAAGCTGAGAATCGCTTGTCGTTTAAATCAATATCGAAGTCTGGTAGTGCTTGTTTCTGTTCCAGCATTTTTTCTTTCAGTTTCTTTTTCCTTTTGGACTTCTTGGAGCCACCTTCTACTTCTTGGATCTTTTTGAGACTGAAGTGCGCTTTGCCGTCGTCTTCATCATCTAATAGCAGTTCAAGTTCTGCCTTTCTCTTCTGTTCTTCTTCATCATCTTCAACTTCAATTTTATTTTGTTTCTTTTTAGATTTATTGCTCTTTTGTTTGAATTCCGGTTTGTTAAACTCTTCTGCGAAGTAAGGATCATTCATATCGACGTCTGAAGGTATATCGTCATCGGATGTGCCATCTTCGCTTTTATTGTCAGAGTTATCTTGATCTTTAAACTTCTGTTTTCGCTCTAATTTCTTCTGTCTCTTTTTCTCTTTCTTCTTTTCGACTAATTTCTCGAATGGCGTGAGGTTCTTGTTTTCTGGAAATTTAATATATGGTTGTAAATACATACGATAACGTCACTATAAATAAGCCCTTAATAAAAACCGCCCAAGTGCGTGTCGGGCCACGCGCAATGTAGGGTTCCGTAGTATATAGTGCCCGGTACATAATAAGTTGGTCTACTAATACAGACCGCGCCAAACTTCTGGTCCCATACATTAAAGCCTACTTAGCTGTGATAGTTTTCCTTTTAAATTCATTATATATACTACTTCTGTGAATTTTTCACATTTCTATAAATTAACCGTTTAGCCGGCAGGGGGAGGGGGGGACGCCCCACTCTAACTAAAATTTTCACTTTAAAGCTTATTATTTCACCAACGGATCCCTAAATCGAAAAATGGTTTTCACACACCCAAAATTCATCCCCAGTTTACTTGCATGATAGGTACCCATAAATTTTTTTTTTTCAAGATTTTATTTTACCATTTTGTCGGCGTGATTAATATTTATATCCATGCCAAATTACAGCTTTCTAGTACTAATAGTTTCTGCGCTAAGCCGCGGACAGACGGACATGGCGAAACTATAAGGGTTCCTTGTCGGATTACGGAACCCTAAAAAGGGCATATTGTTTCGTTTTAATTCGTCGCGCGACAGTATCGTTTAAACACTTATAATTTCTCATTTGATGTAAAGTGTCAATTTGTTCGTTGGTGTAGATTATGTATAGCACTGTTAAGATCAAATTTTTCAATATGTTAGCAATATTACTCTGCGATATTTTTAAGAGTGCTTTACTTAGAAAATATCAATATACTCTTAACAATGTTTAGAGTATCCAGAGCGATGGATCTCGCTATAAATCAAATTATCTTACTCTGTGATGTTAAATAAAAGACAACTAACATCTATTTTATAAGGAAATGTAGTATAGTATAAACTGAAAATCCTTTTAATTTACAATGATTATATTTGAAGACGGTACCTAACAACACCGAGAAATTGTATGGTTAACCATATTCAAAATAGCATTTCGCAAAAAGGGTCAATAAACTGGTTCTGATCAATTACAAAGGGCCCGTTTTTGAATTAAGATTTCGTCAGTGATTCTGTGTATCAGAATTTCATAGTCAAGCACCACTTAACTTGAAATTATTTAATGTGAAATCGGGGGAAAGTCTCCAAAATATCATTCATCCATCAGCCTGTCATCGTCCACTGCTTGACATAGGCCTTTCCGACATTACGCCACTCTTGGCGGTCCTCTTCATGCAGCCGTCACCCGCAACGTCCTTCAGAGGATATGTCACGCTTGCAAAGGTAACTGTTACTCCATGCGGAACGCCCCGCAGTGCGAGAGGGACGAATTCCGGAAAAAATAGCAAATTGTCGGTTTTAAATGAATATAAAATGAACTAAAATAGCTATCAAAATTTCCAACTGAGAAAATTTAGCTATCGTTAAAATCTATCTAATAAAATATCGTTCAGGTCTGTATGTCATTCCTGTTTGTCATACTATGAAAAAAAGTGTAGAAGAAGACCTTCAATAATTATTTCTATCGAGCGAAAGTTACGCAATCGCGTTTCTGTACTGAACAAAACTAGAAAAAGGTTCCGAAATTTATATACTGATTTATCAAATTATTGGCTTCATCTGAAAGGCAGGTATACAACTTCAAAAGGAGCCATTTTATCGAAATAGCCCCTTCAGGTCGTCGGTCCAGCGGGCACGAGGTCTGCCTACGCTACGCTTTGCTGTACGTGGTCTCCATTCTAACGCCGGCCCTCACGTCAGCGACAGATATGGCCCGCCCACTGTCACTTCAAAATAAGGTTGTATCAAATAGGTAATGGGAGTTTTGCCGAATATCGAGTGTGTTATGAGAAGTAAAGAGATGTGGCTGCTTTGTAATCTCACCTTCCTTCATCTTCTGCTTGACCATCTCCTCAGCCTTGTCCTTGACTCCGAGCCCCCAAGTGATCTCCATCTCCATTTCTTTGTTCTTTTTGCTCTCTTCTCTCTTGTCGATGTCCGCGAGCAAGCTCTTGTACTTCTGTATCGGGTCGGTGTCACACTCTGATTCGGAGTCCTTCGTTTCTTCCGGCTCCTCTACTGGAAAGAACATTAAATTATAAAAAAACCGGTCAAGTGAGAGTCTGACTCGCGTAAGAAGGGTTCTACCGTTATCCATAAAAGCGGCAAAAAAATCATGTCTGTTGTATGGGAGCCCCCTTTAATATTTATTTTATTGTTTTTTAGTATTTGTTGTTATAGCGGCAACAGAAATACATCATCTGTGAAAATTTCAGCTGTATAACTATCACAGTTCATGAGATACAGCCTGGTGACAGACGGACAGCGGAGTCTTAGTAATAGGGTCCCGTTGGTGACCCTTTGGGTACGGAACCCTAAAAAAGCCAGCCATATCATGTTTTGGATAGCTCATGGCTGAGACGTATCCCTTGGTCGTGTTTTTTTTATTGATTGAATTTTTTTCTGTTTGACACCACCCGATCTACTTAATACGATTCGTTGTGTTCTTTCATTAATTATTATCAATATTCCTTACCACTTTGACAATGGCAGCAGCAGTACACATAGCTACTCGTACATACAATGTAAACCTATTAATTTGTAAAAAATTTAGTTGTACGAGGGGTGTTCAATAAAAAGTGAGAATGAGTATGTTATAAACAACTTTTATTAAATGTCATTTTATTTTTCGACATAGTCACCTTTTAGCATAATACACTTAGTATATCTTTTTTCTAAACTTAAAATTCCATCTATGAAAAAGGTCTCATCTTGAGTACTTAAAAAATTTGGTACTGCAGCGACTACCGCGTCGTCGTCTTCAAATTTGTGGCCTCTCAGGTGTTCTTTCAATCTCGGAAATAGGTAGAAATCACTGGGGGCGAGATCTGATGAATACGGAGGATGCTTAAGGATATCGAACTCAGCATCACGAATTGCAGCCATTGCAACGGCGGACTTGTGTGCCGGGGCATTGTCCTGGTGGAACAGTACAACTTTCGAGGGTTTACCTCGCCGTTTTTCGCGGATCTTATTGCGCAGTGTTGCTATTTGTTCGGCATATAAAGTGCCCGTAATAGTGGCTCCATGCTTGAGATACTCAATCATTACTACCCCTTTACCATCCCAAAAAACAGAGCCCATGACCTTACCGGCAGATGGGCCCACCTTGAATTTCTTCGGAGTTGGAGATGATGGCCTTTTCCATGTCATAGACTGCAGTTTCATGTCAGGGTCGTCATGATGGAGCCATGTTTCGTCCATTGTTATAAATCGCGCCAAAAAAAGTTCCCGGTCTTGCTGTATCAGGTCCAAAGCTTCTTGACAAATCTTAACTCTAGTTTGTTTTTGCGTGTCAGTAAGCATTCTTGGTACCCAACGCGCAGATACCCTTTTCATACCCAAGCGTTCATGTAAAATATTATGCACGCTCCCCGTTGAAATCTTTACATTTTCAGCAATAAAACGAACCGTGACACGACGATCCGCTAAAACTAAGTTTTCGACTTTTTTCACAATTTCTTCAGTTACTGCTGTAGTAGGGCGTCCGGAGCGGAGGTCGTCCATGGTCGATGTTCTTCCACGTCTAAATTCGGCGCACCAACGTGCGGCTGTCGAATACGGAGGAGCATTAGACCCTAAAGTGTCCCGTAAATCTAAATTGACTTGGTCCGTAGAAAAATTTTTCAAACACAAGTATTTGATAACGGTGCGCAGTTAAATTTTCTCCATTTTTGCTATTGCACTCAATAGCACTGCAAAGAAATTACCGTATTTTTTTTTAAACAAAAGACAGTCAGTTTTTTTTTCATAGTAATCAGCTAGATAGATTAGCTTTACCGGCCAGTATTTAATTTCCTAATATTAAAAGAGTTTGCATCTCATTCTCACTTTATATTGAACGCCCCTCGTACTTTACATTTCTAAAACGATCCCTAGATGGCAAATTAAATTTTATATCATTGCGGTATAGAAAATCAGAAAAGTAAATCTGGACGTGAGGAGCTCTGAACCGGGACTCGGGTTCCTCACGTCCAGATTTACTTTTCTGATTTTCTATACTGCAATGATATAAAATTTAATTTGTAATCTCCTTGCGATGGATAAATCGCCAAGTGTTTAAAATATCGAAATTTATTTCTATCATAGATCCCTAGAGGGCGTTGTTCCCCAAAATATATACAGGTGAACCAAACGACTATACCTTGCCTATGAGAGGTATGTGACGTCATATCTCAGCTCCCCTGCGTATAATACGAGACGCTTACCCTCCTCGTCGGTGCTGGAGGCGAGGTACTCGTTCAGGTTAAGGTCGTCTATCTTGCCGTTGAGAGCGCTGCGGATCGCGTCCGTGCGCGACGGGTTTGTGGCGTCCCACGTCAGCTCCACCTACAAACTTGTCGGTTATTATTCGTATCATTCATGAATCACTAAACCAATCAATGTGCCATGCTTTTTAATGCGATGGTAGCTCAGGTGAGACGGATAGAGCCTAGTAGAGTTCTGTTCAATCCTAAATGCGCCTCTGAAGTTGGTCTATCTATCTATATCCATATATATCTATCCTCATATACCTATATATACAGGGTTAGTTTTTGAAGTGGGCGTGGATGGCCAAATTCTAAACTATAGGGACTAGCGAAAAATGCTCAAGGAGTCTCGGAGCCGATATTGATAAGAACCAAAACTGCATCACTAGAATGTAGAAAAAATAAATTCCCTAGCCGCCGAACTCGCCGATTTTCAACAAAAAGAAAACAGTTCGGTTTCCCTTATGCCATTTCATTACTTCCCTAGTTTTTCATTTTTATAATTATATATTTACAAAAACACGCTATAATAACCAGATATATTCAGTGGAATTGATCAATCATCTACATAATTTGAACATTTTGTCACATAGTATTATAATTTATTTTTATTTTTATTCCACTGATGCCGACAATTTTGTCGAAATATATCTGGTTATTATAGCGTGTTTTTGTAAATATATAAAAATATATAATTATAAAAATAAAAACTTCATTACTTCCCAGAATTTATATCCTTATAAGCGACACTATCGGATGGTGCAGTGATTTTGTGTTTTTTTTAATTCAGCGGGTTCGTTTCCCGGCCAAAAATCGGCCCCGAGACTACTTTAAGCATTTTCTGCTATTCCATGTAGTTAAAATTTGGCCATCCACCCCCACTTGAAAGACTAACCCTGTATATATATGAGGATAGATATATATGAATACTAGCTTTTGCCCGCGGCTCCGCCCGCGTGTTATTTGGTTTAACGACATGCTTTTTTCCGGGATAAAAAGTAACCTATGTGTTAAGTTGGGGTATAAGCTATATCCATTCTAAATTTCATCCAAATCCGTCCAGCCGTTTCAGCGCGAAAGAGTAACAAACACACACAAACTTTCGCATTTATAATATTAGTGTGAAGTGTGATGAACTGATGAGATAACATACGTGGGACGCACTATAAGTTTCCGGAATTAATATGAAAAAATACTATTAAAGGTACAAAATTAATTTATTGTTTTTCAAAATAATCTCCCTTGGCGTCTATGCACTTTTTCATTCGATCAAACCAGTTTTGAAAACTTTTGTGCCACTCCCCTGTGGTGACCTCTGAAACGTGTTTTTCATACTCCTCGACAGCCTCTTCTGGTGATGAAAATCGTTGACCGCGTAATTGGTTCTTAATTTTTGGGAACAGAAAAAAGTCACAAGGTGCCAGGTCGGGACTGTATGCAGGATGACTCATGAGTTCTACATTTTTCGTCTTCAAAAAGTCGTTTGTCTGTCTGGCCGTGTGAGAACTAGCATTGTCGTGGTGCAGGATGATACGGCGTTTACGGTTATTTTTACGGAGTTCGTCAATAACTTCCGGCAAACAAATGGTCGTGTACCAGTCACTATTCACGGTACGACGATTCTCTAAGGCAACAGTAGCCACGTGTCCAGTTTTATTAAAAAAAGAAGCAATCATCCGCTTAGATGCACTTTTCACGCGCGCCACTTTGGTTGGTTTCGGCTCATCTTGAAAGACCCATACGCTCGATTGCTGCTTTGTTTTGGGATCGTAGCAATAAATCCATGTTTCGTCACCTGTTACTATGTCCCACACCAAATTTGACGCACCTTCGTTGAATCTGGTAAGCATGGCACTGCACCAAGTGACGCGGTCCGTTTTTTGAGCCTCGGTCAAGTTGTGTGGGATCCACCGCGAGCACAGCTTTCTCACACCCAAATGTTTGTGTAGGATTGATTGTATTTGACTCATGCCTATTTCTAAGGATGCGCGAATTTCATGGTAGGTCACATGCCTGTCTGTTTCAATCATACGGCGCACAGCATCGATGTTTTTGTTGGTCACAGCGGTGGACGGCCGACCATCGCGAGATTCGTCACTGAGATTGATACGACCACGCTTGAATTCTGCAAACCAGCTATAAACAGTCGTCTTGCATGGTGCTTCATTGCCAAAAGCTGTTTCAAGCCGAGCGATGCTTTGTTGAGCTGTCAAATTACACTTAAAATCGTAGAAAATCATACTACGAAAATTTTCCCGAGTTAAATCCATGTTGATGCAGACACACAATTTTTTAAATGACGCCACAAGGTAAAAACAAAAGACAGTCAGATGAAACAAACGCATTCTACAGCCAAAGAGTTCTATTTTCAAATGTTGCAATAAATTTTTAAATATTGTTTATGTAAGTGGCCAGTTCCGGAAACTTTTAGTGTTACCTATGTATCATATATTTATAATATTATAGTAGGATAGGATATAGACCAACTTCAGAGTCGCATTTAAGATTGAACAGAACTGTACTATGGTTTTTGCATTATGTTCCTAACTGATGGCCAGAAATATACCTTCGCTTGCTGGAGCGCCGTCGTCGTGAACAGCCTAGGTTTGTACTTGGAGAGATCTGGCAACTTTGTGCACACTTCGCGGGGCTCCTGAAACATTAACAAGAAAGGATGGTAGAACCAGAAAATACTAGAAATGTTAAATGTTAGTAGGTGGTAGAGCTAATGCGAAGCTCGACTGTGGAGGTACCACCATCTTACTCGGAAATCCTCCCGAAGTGATTCGGGGGAGAGTAAGAGGACAGCTCTCTGGTAAATAAACCAGGCGGCCCACCATTGCCTGGGACCGATGGATGGCGGTATATCCATCCCCAATTGCCGGGCCTTATATAAATCAGACTGGTGACGGGCAGCGGCGTCACTGGTGCAAGGGTTTCGGCACCGCGCTCACCAACCCGCCTGCCCAGCGTGTGTGAGTATGGGCATTTCTTCCAGGAGGACCGCCAAGAGTGGCGAAATCCTGGAAAGGCCTATGTCCAGCAGTGGACGCAACAGGCTGATGGATAGATGGATGGATGTCCTGCCACAAATACGAACTGCAACAGGTTGTGTCAGAGATACAACTGTAAAACTTTTTATGTCACCTATTTACTCAATCACAGAGGTAAGTAAGAATCAATGGCGGACATATATCATAATAACGTCAGTGATGGCAGCGCATTCGCCTCCGAGGTCATTTTTTTTTGTTATTCGGTTATAGGAATTATCATTAATCAATAAATAATGAACAATAGTAATAATCACAAATCAAATTATCCTTCGTAAAAAAGCCGTTCTACAAGTGACGTACAAGTTCTGAATGTGCCCTCTAGACGAGGTTCGAACAGAGAAGTATCCACTTCAAAACACTAACTGCACATCAAATTTGGTTCATAAAAGCGGTCGCTCCACTAACCTTGCTCGCTTCTGCGTTGAAGGATTTCTGAATGGAGAGACATTTTATGTGCAGTTAGTATTTTTGTTGTGCAAGAAAATATTCCCCAGAAAGAAAACCTCAATATTACATCCTGCACAATGGATGGGTTCTGTCAAAGAAAGAAACTATGCTTCATTTTATATTCCACATGACACTTCAAAGTGAAACGTACCAGTATTTACCCACCGACATGCCAAATCAACCCAACCCTTGCTGTCAGGAGTTCTTTTTTTTAAGAACACCATCGATATAATAGATGACTCACCTCATGTGAAAAATCTTGTCTCAAATTTGCTATTTGCAATCGCAACCAGCCCGCTAGTTGTATTATGTTTCAACTTCATTACGAGTTTAAATTTAATTCATCCATGTTTCGTCCACTGCTGGACATAGGCCTTTCCAATATTTTGCCACTCTTAGCGGTCCTCCTGGAAAATATGCCCACACTCACACACGCTGGGCATCCGGGTTGGTGAGCGCGGTGCAGAAACCCTTGCTCCAGTGACGCCGCTGCCCGTCACCAGTCTGATTTATATAAGGCCCAGCAATTCGGGATGGATATACCGCCATCAAACGGTCCCAGGCAATGGTGGGCCATCTGTTTGTGCCTGTCTGCGAGCTGTCCTCTTACTCTCCCCCGAATAACTTCGGTAGGATTTGCGAGTAAGATTACATTTAATACAGAAGAATAATTCTTCATCCTGCTTGAAGATTATAAACCGAAATGCGCGAATGCTCAGAATGTAATAATAGTAGATTATGCACTAAGGCTTTGTCCAGATACACGCGTAAGCACTCGCGCGTAGTCGAAGTACTAGGCTCCAAATACATTGCGTCCACATGACTCGCGCGTTGGTTCGCGTGGCCCAGTACTTCGACTACGCGCGAGTGCTTACGCGCGAGCTCTAGCGCGAGTAAAACGCGGCATTTGGACAAGGTCTAAGGGAATAAAGCAGTGTCTTATGTCGCGGGCGGCATATTGAACCCAGAACGCTAAGTGCGAGTTGCCATCGAATGACTTTACTACCGCGTGAATCGAGTTAAGCTGGGTTTACAGCGCGTGTTTGTCCTACACACTACATCAAAACGTCTACACAGTACATTGTTCCGCTACATATTTGTGTTTATAAGCCCCGTGTCTCCTGCATACTTATCAGTAAAAATGTGTAGCGAAACAATGTTTTTTGTACACGTTTTTGTTTAGTGTGTAGTACAAAACGTGCGCTGGAGACCCGGCTTGACTCGATTCACGCGGTAGTAAAGTCATTCGATGGGAACTCGCACTTAGCATTCTGAGCGTAACGAGAGACTCTAGGGTTAACTCCCGAGCATAGCGAGCCAGTTGTATAGAGTCCTGAGTGAAGCGAGGGGTTCAAGCAAGACGATGACAGGCTTTATTCCGGAGGAGCATACTCTACTTTTCACACCTTCCGCGAGACAATACAAAGCCAGGGCTCCATAAATTAAGTATTTTCGTCATATGCTGTTTCGTTGTGTTTTGATTTTTCCGGTAGTAGGTTATTAATAATCTCTAAAGCGTCTGTTTTGATAAACTCTGTAGTAGAATCACTATCGCTTGACATTTTTTTATCAACATGAATATTGCAATAAAATTCACTGACAATCACAGCACCAAACATCGTCTTTTATTTCACATTTTTTGTAAACGCACCCTTTTCTTTTTTTTGATTCTGCTTATGGTGGCCAGTTCGATTTTCGAACAAACTTCTTTACAATGCCATTATAAGCATTCTTTTACTCCGAGTTTTCCACGAGTTTCACACGAATTTGACGTTCCAAATCACTTTATTCCCTAGGGAGTTTCATACAACTTTATATCCCTTAAGATATAATGCTTTACTTTACGTTGAGGTGGTGTGAAAAGCATTTGATAGGCAGACCGCTTCTAACGCGGTGATTTTATCGAAGGGCAACACTGAACAGAGTCGTAAAACAAACGTACATGATCGAAGGTAACCTCGTCGGGTATGAACCTCAAGTCCAGCCTAGTGGCGCTACTCTCGTACTCCATACCGTCGCACTCGCTGTACAACTTGTCCGCAGTGGACACCGAGTCGCACTCGACCACCGCGTAGTAATATTTGAGCCGGTTCAGCTGGTAGCGGCGGAGCTTCTCCATGTGGTACGAGGAACCTGGTTAAATTAAAATAAATGTCTTCAGTTTAAGCTGATCTAGCAGTTGCAATAGACCATTTTAAATTAGATATAGTTCGCGCCAAACTTACAGTCGCTTCTGAAGTTCGTTTATGTCTATCTCTCTCTTTAATTTATCTCTGTCATCTATTTCTATGGCTAGGCATTATATTTATTTATGGTCTATTCAGTTTATTTATCAACTTATTTATTAATTGCATTATGTAATAATACTCTTATTCCAATAAGTCTTTTTACTTTATGCATGTGTATAACTTTAGTAGCCCAACTTAAGTACAGTTTTTTTATATATTTCCCGTATCATATTTGTTTCATCATAAAATATTATTTTTATACAAATAAGTTTTGACATGTAAAACGTATACTTTATGTATCTATTTTACAAATAAACAATTTGAATCTTGAATCTCTCTATCCGTCTCGCTAGAGCTAACTTCACTCAGCCGACTAAAGGTTTGGCGCGAGCTCTACCACCTAAAAGACCAAACTCTGTTGGTTTTAACAAATTATGATACCCATGTACGTACTATCGGGTAAAGTTTCGCTGACATACTTTTATTACTAAGACAATTTAGGCGAAACGTGGGCCAGCGTAGTTTTCTTCGATTATACATAATAACACTGTGTAGCATTTCAGACAGGAGGACACACACTAAAAGGAGGATTTATTATACTATAGTATAGTATATCCACAGACATATGATTATTACTAAGTAGCAGACCAAACATAAGGATTAAATAGCTTGGCAAGTTTCCATACAAAAAATAAGCTACATTTAGGTTTCATGGTACGAAAAAACGTATAAAAATGGGTTCTTTTGACTGGCTTATGCTTGGAACATATTTGTTAATTCATAAACTAATCTCTAGTATATATTTTGTTTGGAAACAAGCAATATTTATAATTAAAAGAGCCCGAAGTACACTGAGCTGAAATTGCCACGCGTCGACTCTATGCGTTTATTATTAAATTTATTAATGTTAGGTCTGCTACATATATTCTACGTCTGTGAGTATATCCGGTACTAAAATACGTAAATAAATACAAAATACCAAAAAAAAAATTCCGGGACGGCCGATCTTAAGAAATCCTAATTATATTATAATAATAATACAATATACCAGATGGTAGAGCTGATGCCGGGCTCGACTGTGGAGGTACCACCATCTTACTCGGAAATCCTCCCGAAGTTATTCGGGGGAGAGTAAGAGAACAGCTCTCAGGCAAAACCAAGCGGCCCACCATTGCCTGGGCCCGACGGATGGCGGTATATCCATCCCCAATTGCCGGGCCTTATCTAAACAGACTAGTGACGGGCAGCGGCGTCACTAGTGCAAAGGTTTCGGCACCGCGCATGGGCATTTCTTCCAGGAGGACCGCCAAGAGTGGCGAAATCCTGGAAAGGCCTATGTCCAACAGTGGACGAAATAGGTTGATGGATGGATGGAATAATGCACAATTTTTGAAGAAAGAAATAGTTAAGGAAGGCAGGGGCGGTACGGGGAGGGAAGGAAGTGGACAGGTCAAACATACAAACACAAGTACGGCAGGATGAGTCGTAAAGTGGCGCGAACCTTCTCCCCTCGCCTTACCGATGGCGCGGTCATGCAATAAATTGGCAGGTATTAAAATACCCACCTTCCTCATGGCCGTTGTCATCAGATAGGTCTTCATCAACTTTCTTTTCTGTCAATTCGATGGGACCTCGGACCTCTTCCTCTTGCATTCTCTTCAATCCATATTCAGATGGATAAATCTAAAGCAAAAATTAATTAACTATAAATAGTTTTAAGTTAGCAAAGGGTACATTATGGCTGCTCTTTGGGCAATTTCTGCTCTCGGAGTTTTTTTTTTAAGTTTGCCTTGAGTGTATCTTAGTCATTGACGTTTCATAAGCAACAAGACTCACAATCTCTCTCAAAAAGTGTCCGCGATGCATTTTGTCACCGCTGTGGGGTGACAAATTGGAATAACGATTGCATACAACTGACATTGCATCTTATGTTAACGACATAACGTCTTAATTTGGTTGAAGATTTTTGCTACTATGCACGTCGCACGCTCGGACACTTTCTGACGAACTTTTCTTAGAGACTGTGTGTCTAGTTGTTTATGAGAGGTCAATGATCTTAGTGAGTAATTTTGACTGTAGTTTACGTTCACAGAGTAGGTTTTCCTACTAGGACGTCACATGTTTTTTGTTTAGAGAGATTTTGTTTTATGTTGAAGCATTTTTGCTACTATGCACGTCGCACGTTCGGACGTTTTCTGACGAACTTTTCTTAGAGACTGTGTGTCTAGTTGTTTATGAGAGGTCAATGATCTTAGTGAGTAATTTTGACTGTAGTTTACGTTCACAGAGTAGGTTTTCCTACTAGGACGTCACATGGTTTTTGTTTAGAGAGATTTTGTTTTATGTTCGAGACCGATCTTGCTTGTGCCCTGAGGATTCTGCGCGTTCTTATATGTTACTAGAGCGCTTTTTTTTAAATTACTAACTTACAAATTGTATGAAACAAAACTGCAAAATTAAAGGAGTTTGCATGTTGGCGATCCTTTTAAAGATTAAGGCAAAATGCGACTTAGGCTGACGAATATTTAGGCAAGTCTACTAAATAGACTGCCACCGTTCTAGGCATAAAGCGAATTGAGCAATTTGCTAAATAGATAAATAACTTCCTAGGCATAAAGCGAAAAAATATGACATTTAGGCAAAACGCGACATAGTCCTTTTACGCATAAGGTACATCGGTCTTAAAGGTTCTCAATTACGTAAAGGGGCAATAGCTTTTTTGCGCTGAGTTAGATGTCTGATTTTTTAACAAATAGAATAATATACCGCAATGATTTTACTTAATTTGCCCCTGAAAGTAAATTAAATTGATCTGTGGCAAAATGACACTGTAAGAAGTGTAGCCAGGAAAAAAAATAGGTACACAGGTACAGAAGTCTTCTATAGGAAGTATAACTTTCAACATGACTCCTCTCACGTGGGGCCCGGGATAAAGGGGTTTGACAGATGGACAACAAAGTAATCTTCATTTAAAGGTATGGAAACTCAAAAAGAGAAATTTCAGACTATTCACCTCAGTCAAAATTAATTACTCAGACACCAAGAAAGGGAGTCATAATTACATTAAAATATTTTTCATCATTAGACATCATGTTTCTGTATTTAAGAAAAAAAGTTCCCAAGTATATTTACCGTCACTTTGTGTATAACACCTCTGGATGGTAAGAAGGAGTTAAGTAGTACCATCACATCTACTGCTTTTATGTTATCCCAGTCCATGTTGCAGATAGCTATCCTGAAACATTTATGCATAATGAGAGGATGTTTGCTATTTATCTCGTCGGCAATGTTATGATTGGATACTCGAAGAAGGTATTATATGATGCCATTGAAATAGGTCACATAAATCCTGAATCTATGAAAATAATTGGTCAGGCTTCTAAACTCAGCAGCACTTCTTTTTGAACTAGTCAAAGGAACTCTTCCTAATAACAAAGTAGTAAAAAAGTCGAGTCTGTATATAAAATAAAATTCAAAATTATAAATGGAATGGGTAATTAGAGTTATTACCAAAACTTACTGAAGCCAAAATTACAATTTTTCTCTGTCTGTATAGGTATGTTCCGTTTTAACTCGAGAATTACTCAAATGATTTTGATGTGGATTTCTTTATTATCATTGTAGTGAACCTGGTCAACATACAGGGTGTAAATAGAGACCATTAAATAAAACCACATACTCTAACCACACTAATAACTACAGCTCGACTGTGGAGGTACCACCATCTTACTCGCAAATCCTCCCGAAGTTATTCGGGGGAGAGTAAGAGAACAGCTCTCAGGCAAAACCAGGCGGCCCACCATTGCCTGGGACCGATGGATGGCGGTATATCCATCCCCAATTGCCGGGCCTTATATAAAACAGACTAGTGACGGGCAGCGGCGTCACTGGTGCAAGGGTTTCGGCACCGCGCTCACCTACCCGCCTGCCCAGCGTGTGTGAGTATGGGCATTTCTTCCAGGGGGACCGCCAAGAGTGGTGAAATCCTGGAAAGGCCTATGTCCAGCAGTGGACGAAACAGGCTGATGGATGGACATACTCTACTGACCATACTGAACAACTATTCGAAAAAAAACCCGCGCAAGTCTTTGAAGAAAAAGATATTCAACTGTAACTCAAATACTTTATCTCGTAGGAGGAAGGTCTATTTTAGAACGCTGCACCCTAACAGCTGTTTCACGGACGACGCTCTTTAGATACTCGCCCGTATGTCGGTGCGTTAGGGTTCACGCATTTTTGTTTGGAACTCAATTATTTCCCAAACTACAGATGGCCGCGGGTATGATTCTTGGGAAATGTGGTTCAGTAGGGTCGGTAGAATATGTGGTTTCATTTAATGGTAGCAGTCTATTTACACCCGGTATACGCTATAAGGGATGTTGATAAAATAACGACCAAACCCAAAACGGGAAAGAGATTGAATTAAACGAGGGAGGAGCCGTGGGCAAAGGCTAGTTTTAGTAAAGTTTCCAGGATACTTATATAGGATTTATCCATTTTAGAATCAAAAGGATACTCCATGCTTCAGATGCTTATATGAATTTTGCTATGAGAATGATGCCACTAACCAGCTCAAGAACTTTATGCTGAACACAGGAACTGGATGGAGTTCTTTAACATTGTTAATATTTCCAATTATTTATGGTTACTACTTCGTGGCCATTCTTATTGACAAAACATGTATTTAGATACTCGCCTGACTCACCTCTTAGTAGACTCTTCAGTGGTTCCAGCATCAGCATCAAGCTCCCCCCACCCATGTTCTAGTTCACTCTCCGCTTCGTCTTCAGTAGTTTGTTCATCAGATGAACTGTCTGTCTCCAGAACACCTGAAATTAGGGAAATATATAATGACTAGCTTTTGCCCGCAGCTCCGCCTGCGTGTTATTCGGTTTAACGATATGCTTTTTTCCGGGATAAAAAGTAACCTATGTGTTAAGTTGGGGTATAAGCTAGATCATTCTAAATTTTATCGAAATCCGTCCAGCCGTTTCAGCGTGAAAGAGTAACAAACATACACACACACAAACTTTCGAATTTATAATATTAGTGTGATAGTGTGAAGTGTAATGAGATAACATAGCCTTGTCTTATTTCACCACAAACAGTTAAGGACCGCGCTAATAAGACACCTGATGTATGAAATAACAAAGCCTTGTCTTATTTCACAACAAACAATTAGGACCGCGCTAATTAGACACCTGATTTTTCAATGATATTGATTTATCCTACGGGAACCATGCCTTTTTTGGGGATAAAAAGTAGTCTATGTGTTAAGTTAGGGTATAAGCTATATGCATTCTAAATTTCATCCAAATCCGTTCAGCCGTTTTAGCGTGATAGAGTAACAAACATACATACACACACCCTCACACACACACACGCACAAACTTTCGCATTTATAATATTAGTAGGATACATACATAATGACTATACTTCACAATTTTGATGAACTGATTGATATGATAACGTCACAATAGAATAAAAATCGAGATAATGTGTCGATTCGGCATAACACGACTTAACTTATTTGACAGGACTAAACTTAATTTAAGCATATTGTCTTTTTCTTTTGTATCGAAAAGTCAAGGACAGGAAACCAAAAATAAGGTTAGTCCTGTCAAATAAGTTAAGTCGTGCTACACCGAATCTACACCAGTGGCAATCATTTAAAATGAAAAATTGAGCCAACCATCAACTCGCCAACCGACCTAATAATCAAGATAGCTGTTTACACTTAGTGTTCTAAATTAGACCTTCTTACTGTGAAATAAGTTACAGTTGAATATCTTATTGCCTGAAGATTTGCACATATGTGCTTTTTGGGAAAAGTTGCACAATATGATCAGTAAAGTCATATGTGGTTACATTTAAAGATTGCTGTCCATTTACACCTGGTACAGAATCATTTGCATAATTTCATACTACATACTATATGAGTATTCTTACTTTACATACATATATTATATTATGGAGCTATTTGTGGCTTCTGTGTCATCATGCTAGGTTGTGATAATTGGCAAATGTGGATAAATAAGTGACTTGTATGGCGTATGACTTGCATGACACACAGGCATGGTTGCAGCTCAAAATTTTGTCTCAAGTGCAGTTCAGAATTGAAGCCTTCTATTAATTTTATGGGGTTGGTTGGCGGCCACCACTATTTTGTTTGAAATGGTTGTAAGCCGCAATGTTTTAGGGGCTTATTCAAGTCGATGTGAATTATTTGGGGAGGGTCATGACCCCTGTGACCCCCCCCTCGGACCGCCACTGACGTCACAGTACACAGTCAGAAACACCTGTATTACTAACCCCAATCTTGTTTCATGACTAGACTCCGCAATCTTGTTGCATTTGTAAAGCCTATAATAATAATCAGAATAAGTTATACAACCTAGGCTAAAGTATTTTTCAGCTAAGAAGTCACAACATTTCAAAATTGTTTTAATATTACAATAAATTTATTGCGTTCACTAATCCTTACGTTATGCACTAGGCCTATTTTTTAATAGTGACGAGACGAAGAATCGTTCAATTAATCACGTTTATGACAAAACGACACATAAGTAACGGGACTCATTCCAGCCATTTCATTTATACAGTTCCGTAACCAAACGGAGCCGATGATACCCTTTTATTAAGTCGACAATGACTGTCTTTATACTTCTTTGTATTTCGAGGTTGTGTTTTCTTACATAAAATAGGGAGTGGGAAATTGATTAGGGCATGTATTTAAATGATCCTTTATGAACAGAGCTTATAGCCTTTTGGTTAAATGGTATTTCTGGGTCATCATAAAAAGCTAGTAGTTCGCCACAATCTGTGAACTCGCTCTAGCTCGATACGCATTCAGATTGTTTAAGTAGGCTTGCAGAACTCGCTTCTCAGAGTCTAGTTGAACAATCTGTATGTTGATTTGAGTATTGTTGATCAGAATAACATGAAATTGGCGGGCGAGTAAATAAGGCAAAAATAATTTTCAAGTTCAAACATGAGCCAAATCAAACGAAATTTTGAAATTAGACCTGAAACTTCATGGGATTGTTCAGGAAAACAAGAACTATCCGTAATAAAATTTGAAGAGTGTGCTACATGACCTCTAGGTAAAAGACGAGCCAATAAAACACCTACAATGCATATTTACCTTCTCCACGAGCATAATCTGTACCTAGATCTAACAGCTTTTCCTTTGTTTTAGGGTCTAGCTTGCCTCTAGTCAATTTATTATTTGTATTTTGAGAAATTTCATCTGGTTTGTCTTCATCATCATTCTGTGGACGCTTCACGAAGCGTCCAGACGTATCAGCTTCTTCTGCATCATTATCTGAGGCTTCAGATTTAGCATTTTTGTCTTTGCCTTCATTGTCTCCATCAGAACTTGAATCAGATTCAGACTCTTCCAAATCATAATACTTCCTCAAATTCTCAGTGGAAGTCTCGTTTACTGGTCTACCTCTCTTATCTATCGTGTATTTTACCTTAAATTTTTCATCTTTAAACATAGATTCGAAACGTTTATCAATTTTAACTTTCTTTTCATGTTTTGGGATTTGCCGATACCGAGGGTCATTTAGATATTTAGCGAAACGATTATCCTTTAATATTTCGCTCATTATAGAAGAGTTACGCTTTTAAATTTGATAAAATTACAGATTTTATTTTTATTTAGGTATATTATAACCTCTCCACACCAAGACCCTCACACGAACCACAGACACCGAGTTATCATGATATGGGTGACAGTTCGTAATTTTCCGTTTCACTTAAACTACTCACACCATACTACACACCCAGGTGCAAAAGAAAATATTAGGTTTTAGAAATAATGTATATCATTATTGCAAAAATACAATAAATTATTTATCTATAAATCGAAACAATAATCATAGTGTATTCGTTTTTAACAAAAAAAGGTTCAGAAAAGAATAATGTCTTTTTGCTACTTGATGCGTGGATCGGAACGTTAACCCATAGGGACTGACACTACATAATCGAAAATACATCGATGAATCGGTGCGGCCATCATATAGGATCGCCTTAGTATGAGTGCATCTTGTATGCGGTTTGTGTTTTCGTTGCGGTTGCTTTATGTATTTTATGCTTTATAAAACAAATAGGTTTTGACGTTTGTTACAGTTTTTGTTGATTTTTGTTTTGTTATTGTTGTTTGTTTTTGGTAAAAAGCCAAGAAAAACAAAAAAAAAGCTTTGATCTCTCAAGCTCGGGAGTTATTGGTTCGTTTAATTTAATTAATTTAGAAATTAACAAAAAGTAGTTTGGATAATCAAAGAGCAATCAAATAAAAAATCGATTCTATTTCGTTAGGGCACATAACTATAACTGCCAACTTTGAACTGCTGCCACCCATATCATGATAAATTAGTGATGCGCGACTGCGAATTATTTGGTAAGTCGAATACAAACCGACTACTAATATCTCAATTCGACTAAGAAATTAGTAATCCACTAATTGAAAAAGTCGAATGACGACGAATGATATTTAGTAACTAATCAAAATGGCGCGAAAGTCTAGTTCAATTCAAGGATAAATGCACGCGGGGCGAGGTCACGCAGTAAAGTAATCGTCAACGGGTCAGTTACTACGCAAGCTTTGGCGCCAAATGAAAGTAAACGCAAGTTTTGATCGTGTTTCATCTTTTTCGTTATTCCCCAGTACAAAAAGTTACCAATTTACTAGTGCAGTTATTTTCTGCTGAAAAAGTTTCATAGTGATTTGGTGTTTGAATATTTGCATTAAAGCGCTTGCTTATACACAAACAAATTCAACCTTA
This sequence comes from Ypsolopha scabrella, assembly GCA_910592155.1. NCBI lineage: Eukaryota > Metazoa > Arthropoda > Insecta > Lepidoptera > Ypsolophidae > Ypsolopha > Ypsolopha scabrella. Next base: position 17,545,591 of record OU342975.1, on the reverse strand, counting down.
CCACTTTTTTCAACTCTAGGTAATCTTTGTATATTTGAACGTAGGCAGTATTAGTTTGAAATTACATCTTTAATTACACATTTTAAAATATGTACAAAAAAGGTATGATGTTTATCTACCAGGTTGAAAGAAAATAAACATAAAAATGTGCTTCAGACAAAAAAAAAACAGAATTTCCACAACTGGTGCCCACTAAAAATGTCGTCCATCTCATATATACTCCACCTGCCAACACTCAGCAGCTGCAGCGCTGTTGATATTCCCTGCTTGTTATGATTGTCTTATTAAAAATAAAGATAGTCATACGAGTAAGCGCTGACAGCACTAGAATTTGATTGAACATGCCTCTATGATTGAGTGAGTGAGTTAGTTACTAATCGGGACGACTCGGCTCTCTCCGTGCCGACTCGGGTAAAAATTGTTACTAATTCATTCGTCACAAAGAAAGTTTAACGTTAGTTACTAATGGTCGATGGTCATTCGAGTGATTCGAATTATCACTTTATTCGAATGATACGATTAGTTAGTATCATTCGCAATCGCGCATCTCTATGATAAATCGAATATTTTGAGTTTGAGTTTGAACATACTTATATAAATAAAAGTTCTGTTTGTCCTACTTAAATGACGTAGAACTAAATAATTAAAGTATGGCTTTTATCTCTGTTATTACTAATATCATACACAAATCTCGAAAATACTTTTTTTTTAGGTTATATTCGTCAAATGGTTTGTCGGATTTTGATTTGGAATATTACTGTAATCCTAATAACATCTCTAAAATAAAAAGCAACATTAGTTTAAGGAAAGGTGTAGGAAATATAAGCCGTGTTTTAGAAATTTATAACAATCTGAAATTAACTGATATTACCAACAAATCATACCAGAATCAGAAAGAAGAACTGTTTATAGAACTTGGTAAATTGCCAAATAAGACTCATCCGGCTGTTCAGGGGTATCAAGAAGATCCTCAAGTCATAAAAGAGCTTAATAAGAGAAGGAGTTTCGATGGAGAGTTACCTCTAGAGTTTAGTGAAATCACAAGACGGCTGAATCTAATGAGAACTGACAAACTTGGACACACTTGTGGTCATAAAAGCTATTATTTTTTGGGAGAATTAGCTGAGCTAGAACAGGCTCTAATTAAATACACAGTAACAACACTGTTGGAGGAAAAATTTCAACTCATATCAGTACCTGATATTCTTCCAAGTCAAGTACTTGAGAGCTGTGGAATGATGATTAATAGTGACAGGACACAGGTTACTAGTTAAAATTGAGCAAAATAAGATCAAAGCCAAATGGCCTTTGAAACGGCTGGTTGTTACATTTTTTATTCTTTCAGATATATTCTTTAGACCCAGTGCATCATGGACCAGATCTCAATTTGTCTGGTACAGCAGAAATGTCCTTGGCAGGTTTACTTATGAATTCGGAGCATAATGTAAAAGACTTGCCATTAAAATTAGCAGCAGTGAGCCGATGTTTTAGAGCAGAAACATCCAATGTTGTAGAAGAAAGAGGCATTTATAGGTAGGAAAATTTTCAGAGTAACTGAGGAAAGGGCTGTGTGCAGAGGATACGTCCACTACCTACACACCTGTCTTCTCAGCTGAAACATACTGTATCTTTCCTTTTGCTCACAATAGACCCTGAAGGTCAATATCAATGATACTTACTAGGAAAATGTAAAAAAATAATATTTCAGGGTTCATCAGTTTACTAAAGTGGAAATGTTCACCGTAACACTACCTGAAAAATCAGATGATATGCTAGAGTATATTAGAGACATACAAGAGAGACTCTTTACACCACTCGGCATTCATATGAGGGTACTGGACATGCCTCCTCATGAATTAGGGGCACCAGCTTATAGGTAATTGAAATATGTAACCATTTAATAAAACAGCTAAAAGATTTTGACACTCAATGTAATGGGTTTTATTTTCAGGAAATATGACATAGAGGCTTGGATGCCAGGCCGGAATAACTATGGAGAAGTTTCTAGTTGCAGCAACTGTACCGACTACCAATCAAGACGACTCCGCATAAAATATGTTGATGAAAATGACAACCAAAATTATGTGCACACATTGAATGGAACTGCTTGTGCAATACCTAGGATGCTTATTGCTTTACTGGAGACCCATCAAGATCCAAAAGGAAAGATATTAATCCCGAAAATACTGCAACCTTTCATGAATGGCAAAACGTTCATTACAAAGAACTCTACTGTACCAGAGCTCAAATTACATAAAATAAAAAAGTAATGAATTCTCAACTTTTTTATTCCATAAATTTTACAATCAAAAGTCATGGTATCTTTAAAATTAATACAAATATATTCCTATGTCTCTACTTTCTTCTTTAATCCTTTATGTTGCTTAGAGAATTTCTTCATTTTATTTTTGAGCTGTATGATGTCTACCATAGGCTCTGCCTGTATTGATGTAATAACATCTCTCTTTTCCTCTGGAGGAATGAAATCTTTCTGTCTCTGTTCATTGCGTGCTTTCTTGGCCTGAGCTTGTTGCTCCTCCTTTTCATGTCGACGCTTGGCCTTCTTCTGTTCATCCTTGAGGAAGTATTCTCCTGTTGCCAGTTCTTTATCAATTTTACTCTCAGGCTGAGCAGGTGGAAATGGAGTATAAGGCTTCTTTTTGACTTTATTCTTAGGCTGCTTCCTTGGGACATTTTTACTCTTGAAATTGGGCAAGAATCTATCCCAACTCTCATTTTTTAATCTAGGATCTTTCATTAACTCTCTTTTGATCATCAAAGTCTTAATATTGTACATTGGGTGAATGTTCTTCATGGTATCTTCAACTATACGCCTCACTTGGATGAGACCTTTGTATGGACCAACAGCTGATACAGTATTACCTTGGACAAGGACATAGCATTCTGTAAGAAGTTCAATAGATTTTAGTGTAACACCATTCGGACCAATTAATCTTTGTCTTCGTTTTAGAAAAGTTTCTTGCTTGCGAACAAATGAGTTTATCTTTATTATATCACTTCCTATCTCATCTTCTATTACTCTGACAGCCTGTTCGAAAGGAACACTCCTTGATAACAGTTTCATGAAATCTCGAGCTTTGATAATAATGTATGGATCCCAAGTCTTTCTTGTAGTTTTCACAGTAAGACTGCCTTCAATTAAATCTAATTCCGCAACTATGTGATGTTCCTTTAGAACCTTTTGCACAAGAGGCCAACATTCCTTCAGGTATTGTTCGCGATATTTTGGAAATAATGTGGCGAATTTACTTTCTTCAAGTAAGCCATGAGGGTTATCTTCAGGTGTAAACTTCGGTATTTTCATAGCCCATGCATTATCGACAGGCCCAGTCACTTGATGCACTTCGTCACTTTCTTTTTCATCCATTACAATTGATGGGGTGAACTATACTATACTTATAATCTTAGAGACTTCACGTTGAAAAAGCAATGAATATAGAATTTCTTGGTCAATGGTCCTGTAGGCAGGATCAGTGTTGCCAACTGCTACCCATATCTAGTAGCTAGATTTGTCATGAAAAGTTGCTAGATCGCCCGATTTTCGTACCCCAGAAAGTAGCTAGAAGTAGCTAAATGTTTCAGTCTTTTTTTTCATAGGAAAATCCATTTTCAACACAAATAATGGACGTAATGCCACAAATTAAGGCAAATCACTATGAGCACAGTTAGAAATTGAATAATACAACTGAAACAAATGCTGTTATTTTCTACCAACACCAACCACATGCCAAAATATATGGTGCCTGAATGAAGTTAGCTCCGGTCCGGCGAGCGAGATGGATAAAGAGAAATAGGTGACAAGAGATATGAAAGAGAGAGAAAGTCAAATAAAATAAAATTTAGTGTGAACTCTCACTCACGTTTTGTCAATTTAATTCAATGCCGTTTTATCTGGCTTCAGATAATGTGTCTCCGCACATTAGTTCCGCCAATGTCAAAACGCACTATGGACTGATTTTGTCTGTTACTTAAAAAGTAGCTAAAAAATCTAGCTACAAGTTTTTGTAATTTGTAGCTGTCCGACACTGAAAAATAGCTAGATCTAGCTATAAAGTAGCTAAGTTGGCAACAGTGGGCAGGATAGGACAGTGGTGAAAAAGAAAAAAAAAATATGCAAGGTTGCCAGATGTGATTTCTTAAATTTCCCCAGATTCAAAAATATGTTTTCCCCAAAGTGATACACATTTTTCACAAATAAAACCCCAAAATTGATTTGGCGGAATTAACAAAGAAATACACAAAACATCCTGCTTTTTATAATATTTATTGAACAAAACTAAACAAATCTAATAATTCTACATCTTCGTCACCCGGAAAGTAGAAGTTTTTGGAATTAAACCGGTAGACACCTAAATCATTTTAGCTGTTGTCGGCTCAATTTTTTTTTGTTCTTGTATTTTACAGCACTGCCTTAAGCCTTATGAGCGTGATAGATTTTAAAACTTATATTGCCGGGTACTGAGTATATGGGTATTGAGTTTCTGCACTGTTCTTGTGACATACAATTTAAATTTTTCATGTTTTTCTCTTTTAATGTGTATATTTTTTACTTATGACATCCCCATCACCAAACCATCACAATTGACTTTTTGGCGGGCTTTTGAAACGTAAAGGCGGAATTGTGAAAAGTTTTTTCAGAAAATATTTTTCTGCTGTAAAACTGTAATATTTTAAGTTGATAAGTGTAAATAAAAATTGTACAGTGCATAGAGTTTTTGTAAAAATGAAAGAGCCTACGGGGGCTGAGCCCCCTGGGCAAGATTCTTCTTCAACCCCTACGGGAACAAAGCGTGGTAAAGGTGATGATGCTTATCTTCAAGGTGCTCAGAACTCTCAAGATAATGAAGTTTTCTACAAACCATACAATAAACCAGGTTATAAACGTATTTTCCCTGAGAATCAGGTGAGTACTGAATACATTGTTTATGTCGAAAGTACCAATGAAGTTGAGAGACTAGGGAACAAGAACCCAGACATGATTTGTACCTTATTCAAAAATGAAATTAAGGGCGTGGTGGGTATTAAAAGAGTCAATGCAAATAAATTGGGCATTACGTTTTCAGAAAATATTCATGCCAACAATTTTCTGTGCAATGAGAACTTTTTGAAAAAATATAATTACAAGGCGTACATACCAGCTAGGTCAGTGGAAATCATCGGCGTTCTGAGGTTCGTGCCAACGAATATCAGCAACGAGGAGTTATTTAAAAAACTCTCATCTCTGTACGAGATCATAAATATCAGACGTTTTACCCATAAGGTGAATGGCACAATAGTGCCATATGGATCTGTAAGTGTTACATTTCTATCCCAACAATTACCGGACTTTGTATACCTTGATCTATATAGATTCAAGGTCTTTGAGTATGTTGCTCCACTATTGCAATGTTACAAATGTTTTAAATTCAATCATGGAGCTAAATTTTGCAAATCAACCCAAAAATGTTCAGTGTGTGCCGGAGAACACCATTTCTCTACATGTGATAAGGAGGCAATTATAAAGTGCATCAATTGTCAGGGCCCTCACCTGGCAATTTCTAGAGATTGCCCTATCAAAAAAATTAAAATAGAAGAAAAATATAACAAAAAGAACTATGCTCAAGTAACTGCCTCCTTAAAAAATAATGGAAACCTCCATCCTTCTAATTATAGCACCAATTTTCCAAAGTTGACAATGACAAAAGAAATAAATAAGACAAAAAAAATGTTTGAAAATGATGTAATTAATAAAAACTCTATTCAAACCACCGAGTATGTAAAAGTTCAGACTGTAGACAGACCGTCTACCGTTCAGACAAACAAAAATACAAAAACTGAAATAAAGAAAAAGGAAACATTAAACACAAAAGTCTTGGCAGAAATAATTTTGAAAAATGAAGATATTATAACAATTTTGGTAAAAACTTTAGTTCAGCTGGGTAATTCAAGTGATGCTGAACCAATAACATTTAATAGCATAAAAGAAGTTCTGAAAAAATCTCTTGTGTTTAACCATGGATAAACAACATATTAGAATATCACAATATAGCATTGAAGGCGCATTAAATAAAAAACCCCTACTAATTAATTACCTTATTGATAATGATATACATATTTGTTTGTTAAATGAGACGTGGCTGAGAGAAACACATATTTTCAAAATTCCTAATTATGACTTTTTAAATCAAAATGGAGCAGATGGACGATGTGGAGTAGGTATTTTAATTAAAAGTCAATTTAAATATACAGTTGTTTCAACTCCTTATTACGACTTTATGCAATCTGTAGCTATAATATTATCAACTAATGTTGGTAATTTAACAATATTATGCACTTATAGTCCACCTCCCGATGATAATCATCGTCGACGGTTTCAGGGTAGAAGATTAAAACAAATAATAAATAATTTACCAAAACCATTAATGCTATCAGGTGACCTCAATGCTCATCATATTGCATTTGGATGCCTTACAACAAAGACTAGAGGCAACGATGTCTATAATATTTTAGATGAATCAGACTTATGTATTCTAAACACTGGTACACCGACCACAGCAGGCAGTCCAACAAAAAATCCTTCTGCTATTGATATTGCTTGTGTTAGCCCTTCTGTGGCTCCTCTTTGCGACTGGAGAGTGCATGATGATGCAATGGGTAGCTATCACTATCCAACAATTATTGATATCCACACCTCAGTAGAAAAATATGAAATAGGGAGTCCAACGGAACGTTTTATTTATAATAAGGCTGATTGGTCATTATATACATCTGCAACAGAAAAAATATTAAGTAAATATACAATAGATTATGCTTACCCTTTAAAAAGTTACAATGAATTTTGCGAAGGTATAAATCAAATTAAAAATATTACTATACCAAAATTTAAAAAAACCACACAATATGTTTTAAAAAAACAAGTCCCCTGGTGGGATAATGAGTGTTCAGATGCCGTTAAAAAAAGCAAAGATGCGTTAAATTTCTACAGAAAAGATGCAACAATGGCAAATTATATTAATTATAAAAAACTAGATGCCCTAAAAAAAAAACTGCTCAAAGAAAAGAAAAAAAATGGCTGGACTAAGTTATGCGAATCCTTTAATAGATATACTCCAGTTAGCGTTATATGGAATTATATTAGAAGGTTTAAACGTGTTTCTTTACCTAAAAACCCTAAGAATGATGAATGGATTCCTTCATTCATCGACAAGTATGCTCCATCCTCTCCATCTGAAAAATACATAGACGAAATAGCTTTGAATGAAATTTTTTGTAAACAAGGAAATGAAAAATGTGCTTTTCTCTCTAAACCATTTACTATAGAAGAATTTTTAAACGCAATTAAATCTAGAAAAGACACAACACCTGGATTAGACGATATTCCATACAAACTAATTCGAAGTATGCACATAAATGCACAAAAAAAACTCTTAAAAATTTACAATTTGCTATGGGACACAAACTGCATACCAGAATCTTGGAAAACACAATGTATTATACCAATATTAAAACCAGGTAAACTAGCAACCGATTTTAATTCTTATAGACCAATTTCATTATCCTCTTGTGTAGGTAAACTTTTTGAATTTATGCTTAAAACTAGATTAGACCACTATATAGAATGTAACAAAATATTACCAGATCAACAGTTTGGGTTCCGAAAAGGACGAAGTGCAACAGAAAGTTTCACATCTCTTATTACTGACATCAAAAATTCCTTTCATAGTCACTCAGCTACAGTCTGTGTATTTTTAGATGTGCAAGGTGCTTTTGATAATGTTAACCCTTCAATCCTGACCCAGATAATGTCAGAAGTAGGTATACCGGGACATGTCTGTAAATGGGTGTTTAAATTCTTATATGATAGAACCATGTATGTAAAATTTAGTAACATCCTACATGGACCTGGACAAGTGTATAGAGGATGCATGCAAGGAGCTACCATTTCTCCATTATTGTATAACTTATACACTTGTCAAATCAATAAATATCTGACAGAGAGAAATATTAAATTTTTACAATTTGCTGATGACTTGTTAATATACACTGTAAATAAAAATGTAAATATAGCAGTAAATAGTCTCAATAAGGCACTTATACAGATTCATAATTATTATGAAAATAAATTAAAACTAAATATTAGTGCTGACAAAAGTAGTGTAATGATATTTAGCAAGAAATATGATGAAAGCAACTACTCTGTAAAATATGCTAATAATTCTTTACCATGGATGATTGAAAAGAAATTTCTGGGTATTTGGCTGGATCAAAAGTTATCTTTTAATGCTTACATAAACTATATTATTAAAAATGCCAGCAGAGGACTCAATGTGCTATGATCGCTGGCCAGAGTGCATTGGGGCTCAGACCCAAAAATTTTATCAATGTTATACAAAAGTATAGTGCGTAGTCACTTTGACTATAGCTCACTGGCATACATGAATGCGAGTCTCACATTGCTACGCAAATTGGAAGTTATACAAAACAAAGCACTACGAATTAAATTCTAAATTCGTAGCGGGGGCGATGAGTCCTGCACTGACTCTCCGTGATCGTGAGTATTGTGCACTTCCCCCCGGTCAGTCAGCCCAGCCAGGACAGCTCCTTGAAGTAAAGTCGTTTGCAATAGAATCCAACAATCATGTAAACAAATATGGCGGACTGACATTGACAGCGTATTGTTTATGCCCATAGTGATGTCATAGTGTTCTAATTTAATTTTAATTAAATTTATTTTTCTAATTATTTTAATTTTAAGTCATAGACTATGGCCCATAGTAGGATAGGTAGTAAAATAAAACTGACTAAATAGATTAAATATATAAGCCATAGACTATAAAATAAAACTGATTATATATAAAAAAAGTGTTTATTAAAACAAATTTAAATCTTCGTCTTCGTCATCATCACTATCAGAAGTGTCGCCGGTGACCGTAATTATAACATTATTTTTAAGGCCTGTTTCACTACTTGCTGGTAAGCACTAAAGTATGTTCGAGATAGCATGATATGGGTGTCAGTTCGTAATTTTAACAGCGTTTTTTAACAGCCAATTTTGGTTTTTTGACCGGCGGCGGCGGAGCAGTCCCCGACGAACCTGGCTGCGGCTCGCTCATTATAACCTTAAAAACAAATATAATTTTACACACATACATTTCAGTAATTGTGATCTATTCAAATAATTAGTTACGAGGGCAATACAATATTAAAGTGCGTCTAATAGATTTCCGTTGTAGGTGATAGATCTAAATCATTCTTACCTCCTGATTACTCCTTGAGTAAAAATACCAATCGTATGCTATATCAAAGTCCGTGATGCCGTGCAAAGGTCGTCGTTCCAAGAAAAATATGTCCAGCCAAATCGTAAAGCAAAACAAAAGTCCAAAATGAGAATGCAAAGTCGTAGAAATCGGAAACAGAAAACGGAAACAGAAAACACTAATGCACAGCGAACCCACAGAACAGTGAATGACTGTGAATGACAATTCTAACAAAATGGCCACCTGTCAATTTTTAAAAACTAACCATTATTTTTATGGCTTAGGATACAATCCGTTTTGGTTAATTATATTAAGCTCTTGAAAAAAAATTTTTATTGTATTCAAATAATATTAAATTAAAATAATTTATTAAATTAAAAATAAAAGATAACTTCAGATTACGAACAACACTAACTTTTCAATGACTTATAGAGTTCGATGAGTAAAAAACTAAGATGACAGCTTGTCAAATACTTCGAAATTTTTACGTTGCAAATGTTTTAACAAATTTAACTTATAAATACAAGTTAAATCGTGTTGAAGATAATGTGAAAACAATGGTGCGTTCGTTGAAATCAGACTATGTTCATAATTGATCGTCAAATGTATGTGATTACGGAGTAATCGTGACAATTTGGTTTGTTTACATGATTGTTGGATTCTATTGCAAACGACTTTAGAGCCGAACAGCTTCAGCATGCTGACACAAAAACTGGTCCAGTGAAGGGAAGGTGGAGTTCGTCGCGATCCCTGCTTTTCGTCTTATGTCTTCGGTTGCAGAGCAGTGGAGTAGCACATGTTCCACTGTCTCGTCCTCTAGAAGGCACCCTCTACATAGAGGGCTATCGGTGCCACCTGTAGTGAAAAGGTGCTTATTCAGGTTACAGTGTCCAGTTATGATACCTACCATTTCACGTAGATCGGACCTTTTTAATTTTAGTAAGTATCGTGTTACTTTACCATTTGACTGCGGTACCATTCTTCTTGATAGACGGCAGTCGTTTCGTTCCACCCACTTTTTGTTGTGTATGGTCAGTGTGTGTTTTCTGAGTTCCCCCCCTGATTGCTTCCGCCGATGGTCGACACAGGTTAATGCCATGTGCCGTTACTTCCATGTGGGATGCTAATTTAGCAAGAGAATCTGCTTGTTCGTTACCTTCATTTCCGTTGTGTGCCCTGGTCCAGTATATATTTACCTTGCACATTGTTGATAGGTTTTGTAGTTCCCCATGACAATCTACTATGATTTTGGATCTACTTACAGGTTTGCTTAGCGCTGTTAATGTAGCCATGCTGTCTGTAGTGATTGTGACCTCCTGTATGTCGAAAGGCCTACTTGTGCAAATTGCGGTCGCTGCCTTAGCTGCTAGGAGTATACTTGCCGTCTCGGTTTGAAACACCGTTGTTAAGCTGTTGAGTGGAACTGCTTTACTGAGCCCTAGTTCCGGAGACACGTAGCTGCAACCAGCACTGCCATCCTTCCTTTTGGAGCCATCAGTGTAAAAAGCCAGTACCTTTCGATTGGAGCTTGGTTCTCCCTGAGAGTGTATCTCGTATCTATGGTCCATTATGTAGGATTTCGGTATCCTATCCGTTCCTGTGACTGCCTCTGGTACAATCTCTATAGCTCGTTCCAGGATTCGACAGTGATTGGTTTTTATATTGTTACCTTTCCATTGACCAGTGGACTTCACCCGAAGGGCTGCAACCATCGCCTCCTGCTGTATATGCAGATATGGCGGTGTGAGCCCTAGTAGGATGTCCAGTGCTGCGGAGGGTGTTGATCTCATGCATCCGCTAATCAGTGTACATGCCAGTCTTTGGAGTTGCTGTAGTTTGTTCTCGGCTGTAATTAACTCTGTTCTTGGCCACCACACCAATGCTCCATAAGTTAGTACCGGTCTTACCACTACTGTGTACAGCCATTTGCAGAGTTTGGGTGTAAGTCCCCAGTCCCTGCCCACTGCTCGCCTGCACTGCCATAGTGTGTTCGTTGCCTTCTTTATTATGTGTTCTACCTGCTTACCCCACAGTAACTTGTCGTCAAGCCAGACACCAAGGTATTTTACCTCCTTACTGAGAGCTAGCTGGGTACCAAATAATTTAGGAAGTTTTAGTTGACTTAACTTCTTCTTCTTGGTGAATAGAATAAGTTCAGTCTTCTGTGGATTTACGGATAGGTTATGCTTGCCACACCAGTCCTCGACTTTCCGTAACGCCAACTGCATCTTACTGCACAGCGTTCCTTCGAAAAGTCCTGATATCATGATAACTAAGTCATCTGCATAACCTACCGTGCAAAAACCATCCTTGTTCAGTTCTATGAGGAGGTCATTGATAACAGCTACCCAGAGCAGTGGTGACAAGACTCCTCCTTGAGGGCATCCCTTTGTTACCTGGCAGCGTGTCCGCTCTGATGTTTCAATGTATGCAGCGCGCTTGCTCAGCATATTGGTGACCCATTTGATAACAAGCTCGTGTACACCGTGGTTTTCGAGCCCGTGCACTATGCTGGGGAACGTGGTTTTATCAAAGGCTCCTTCTATATCTATGAAGGTTGCAAGGCAGGATTGCTTCGCTTCTATAGCCATTTCTGCTTTGTGTACAACCTGGTGTAACGCAGTTTCTGTAGACTTACCTGGTAGGTAGGCGTGCTGGTTCGGGTGAGGTGGCCGCTCTTTCAGCGGTCCTCCTCTAACGTATCTGTCACAGAGTCTCTCTAGTGTTTTAAGTAGAAATGGTGAGAGACTGATCGGTCTGTATGCTTTGGGTTGTGTGTAGTCGTCCTTGCCAGGCTTAGGGAGAAAGACTACTTTAACTTCCCTCCAGGAGACTGGGATATGTTTCCACGCCAAACAGCTCCTGAATATTACAACAAGGTGTTTTACGATGTGGTCTAGAGGCCATTGCAGTAAAGCGGGAAGGATACCGTCACCTCCTGGTGATTTGTATGGAAGGAATGTGTTTACCGCCCACTTAATTCTTTCCTCCGTAACTATGGATTCCGCTAGCTGCCAGTCCTCTTCCGAGGGGCATGGGGACGGCGAGTCCATCCATACAGAGTTATTGCTTACCTGACAACCCGGGAAGTGGGTTTCCAGTAGCAAAGCATGCTGTTCTTGTTCATTTGCTGTATAGCTGCCATCGGGTTTTTTCAGTGTCCCAAGCTTAGTGTGGTTATCACTCGCTAAGATTTTTCTCAGGCGTGAAGTTTCACTTTGTGTTTGAATGCTGCTGCAAAAATTGTTCCAGCTTTCGCTTTGTCTAAAACGTACCTCTTTGTTGAATGCTAGGCGTGCTTTCTTGTAGTCGTCCCAGTCATTGTCAAGCTTAGTGTTCATAGCTCTGTTGAAATGGTGTCGCATTTTCTTTCTTAACTTATGAAGTTTCTTGCTCCACCACCCATGTTTTTTCTCGTCAAACTTACCCTTTTCCTTGATTAGTGGGCATGACGATTCGTAACTGTTGATAATGCACTTTGTGATGGCATTAACTTGTGTTTCTATCTCTTCCACAGTGAGTCTCTTGGATCCTGTAGGTTCAGGAAGTGTCTTTATGCCTTTCTCTACAAGTGTAGAGAATTTTGTTTTATTTGTTTTCCTCGGGTTTCTATATTTACGAGGTTCATGTCTTCCTACTTTTAGTACGTACCTTAACCTTTTATGATCAGATCCAGATGTATCCTTGCTCGCAACATGCCATCCGCTGATGTATTCTGTTACTAAGTTTGTTGCTAACGTTAAGTCTATGATTGTTTGACTTCGTCTCGTTACAAAGGTTGGCTCAGAGCCCCTATTTAAGATGTTTAGTTCATGAGATAGAGCAAAGTCAAGAAAGTCCTTACCTCTCGTGTTTGTGTCTGGGCACCCCCAGACTGTGCAGTGGGCGTTTGCGTCGCATCCTATGATGAGCTGGGTCTTCTGTTGGGCGCAGTGTTTCGCCAGCGTCTCCATTTCAGGTCTTGGGATTTCTAGCTCCCCGTCAAGATATGCAGATGCCAAGTATAGTTCTTCAAGCTCCCCTCCCAGGCCCGTCCGTAGCTTGATGACTGTGAGGTCATCAGAGCACAAATGGGTTACGAGAGATGCTTTGTAGAGTGCTGGAACATAAATACACGTTCTAGTTTTTGATTGTAGGGGTGAGGTAAAGATAGTTCCCTTTAGATTTCCATAGCCACTCACCCTTCCCCGAGTTAAGTACGGTTCTTGGACAAGTGCTATGGTATTGGGTTCCTCTTCCAATGTCCTCCTTAGGGCGGCAAACCCAGTGACGCTGTGTTGAAGGTTGACTTGAAGTATGTTTATGCAGGAAGTGATTTTTGGTTCCCTATCTAAAACTTCTCCCATTTTGTGAGAGGAGGGGATTGTAGGTTTTGTAACAAATGACATGATATTCTTGTGTGAAAGCATGGCTATAAATCATGTGGTAGGTTTGGCTTTTGAGGTGTCTCCGAGCTAATCAGCCTCAGAGAGCAGCAAGTCGTCCTCTAACCGGGACATAGGGGACGAGGCGACGTCCAGACCTGATAAAAGATCTAGGACTCTTTCCTCGTCCTCCATTGTCTTTCCGACCTGCGTGCTCTCGGGCATAACCGTGCTCTGAGTTGCACCATCCAGGTTGGGTGTGTCGGAAACTTTTGGGTTACCGTCGCCCCCTGACACCACTGTTGGCGTGTTGCCAATTGTAGCGTTGGAGGCAGACTTAGCACTTCCACGTGTTTCCGACCCCTTAGGCTGGTTGTCTTTGTCGCCCCTTAAATTGACATAGACTGTCGCCATTTTATAAAATAAACGACAGCTTATCTCTTTGAGCTTTTTGACTTCGGCCGGAGGAATACCCATCATAAGTGTGATGTTCTGTGTGTGGCCTTCTTTTTGCACCTCGGACGTAATGAGGCTCCACGAGTTCATGTCTAGATTCCTTTTGTTCATGGCAGCCAAGAAATCTTTGAGGAGTCGTGCGTCCCCCTCCATGAAGTCAGGAACCCAGACAATACCCCGTGTGTATTTGGGTATGAGGTTCTCCTGCACGAGGTAGTACCCCGGGCAACCTTCCCATAAACCTTTTAATTGGCCGACCTGAGATGTCAGCCATTCGAGGGTCTGGTCATCTTGACACAGAATTCTCAGACCCCCGCTTGCCAGACGAGGAAACACCTTAAAGGCTGGCATCCACAGCGATTGCTCTCCCTGGGCTTCCATAAACTTGGCGAACACCAGGGATTCGAGGCTACGCCGCAGGACGCTGGCCCGGAGCTCGTCCATCTCGGACTGATCTTTTTGCAGTACTACCACTTTCAGATGGGTAGCGACTGCTGTCGCGTACGTGTCCGTATCGTTTCTTTCAGAAGAGTCAGCGCTTCTGGCACCCTCTGTAAGTCGGACCTTTTTTCCCGCAACGGTAGTGGTCGGAGAGGTAGTGTCCGTGCTGCGCTGTCTCTTCTGATTCCTGTTTATTGTGTGGTGTTGCTTGTTTGATGTTTGGGTGAAATGTGGTTGTGTATGTGTATTTTTAGGTGATGTGTCAGCCACCACCGTCGAGACCCGTTCACCTGTTGTCAGAGGTGTGACAGGTTGTAGCAGCCGATCATCGAGGGTGCCCTGATTGTCATCCATGGCTCTTTTGCCCTTGCCCTTACCTCTACCACCACGTTTCCCACCTTTTTTGATGGGAGGTGCGGCGGCAGTGGCAGTGGGCTTGGATGACAGGGCGGTCTCGTGGGCCACCACGTCCATAGCAACCGGGATCTCGACTGTAGCATCTGCACTTTTTTCCAGTGTTTTGTGTTGTGTGTGTGTATGTATTTTTGGTACGGACACCCCCAGACTTCGCGCCATCAGAGTGAGTTGATCAGGGCCCGCTTTCATTGCTGCGCGCCCTGATTCACCCTCTCCACTTGTAGCTACGAATTATAACTGGAGCGATGTGCTCAACACCCATAAATGTTATGCAATGTGAGACATGCATACCACCACTGCATTTCAGACGCATATACATTGCTGAAAGATTTTGTTTAAAAATGATATCATCAGACAATAGATGTGTTTTAGATAGAGTTCTTCCACAAAAATATCTTGAAATAAGTAATTTAGGATCCTATGTAAATAGCAATCAACTTTTATCTGGACATGTACCAGAGCTAATTAGAATAATAATTCACTTACAACAATCTCATGCTGCAAATATGTATATAGATAGCATGTGACCATTATAAAAAGTAGATTTCAACAGCCTTGTAAATAGAATAGCTATACTTAGACAAGATATTTATAATCAAAATGATCTACTAGAATTCCTAGATGAAAATCATCTATATTCACTCTATACTGATGGTTCCAAAACCAATGATAATGTTACTTCAGCATTCTATGACCCTCAACTTAAGATTACAAAATGTTTCAAAATTGATACTAAATGTAGTATTTTTACAGCTGAATGCTATGCTATCTACAAAGCTCTTCTTTATGTAAATAGTCTTAATAATCTTCTCAGATTCACTATCTGTATTAGAAAATAATTGTTTTCGATACAATCTCAATTACTTAATATTTAATATTAGAAATTTAGTTAATATTTTAAATATGAATGGTACGGCAGTGCAATTTATGTGGGTACCCTCTCATAAGGGTATCACTGGAAATGAAATTGCTGATCAAGCCACCAGAAATCCTTATGATGAAGACCATTCCACAGACCTGAAGATACCATTCACTGACCTACATGTACACTTGTCGCAGAACCTAAAATTATTATGGTGTGAGTACTGGAAAGAAACATGCAAAGAAAAAGGAAAATGGTATTTTAAGATCCAAGGAAACCCGCCCGCCCAACCTTGGTACAATAGAGATGAAGCGGCTAATTGCAGAAAATATATAACTACAATTAACAGAATGAGATTTGGTCACTGCAAAACCCGTACTCACCTGAAAAGACTTAACCTGGCTGAAGATTCGAAACGTATTTATTGTGGACAAGAAGAAGCAGACCTTGAGCATTTGATATTCAAATGTCAACAATTATTTGGTGTTAACAGATTAGTGTTAGCTTCTGAAATACAAGAAATAGATTGTGATGCACCAAAAGAACTGCAAAAACTATTGTCTGACAAAAGATTTTATCAACCTCTATACAAATACATTTTAAATACTGTAGAAAACCTATAAAAGTGAAAATAAAAATCTGTATAAATGGGAAAAAAATAATATCAGACTGGCTCAAAAGGACACCGAATCCAGGGCTGTAAAACACATTAAAAAAAAAAAAAACACAATTCCAACTGTTTGTATGTACAACGCTGGTATTACAATACGTTTTCGTAATAATTTGCAAACATCACTTCACAACGTTGTCTCAACTACCTTCCATTGTTTATCGGCCATATTTTATTTGGTATTCCCCTAATCACTTCGATAAGATTGTTACATATTTTATTGCAAGTATTTTATTTGTAGATTCTGAAAATGTCATTAAATGAGTATTGTAGTTAAGCCCTTGAGAATGCTGAATAGCGAAACCGGTTGGGTATAAAAGTATATTGTGGATAAATACATGAGTTATAAACAAACATAATTCCAACAATCACAAGCATCAACTATATAGGTGAAATTTAATCAACCGACCAAATTCATACTAGAGACTCGGTTAGTGATCAAGAACTAGGTTCAGTAATCCTTTTAGCCAATTTCGAAAAATATTTTTTTTTGCTCCCGTACTGGTTGGACTAGTTTAAGTACAATTCCTAGTGCAGGTTCTACAGGTAAAAAAATTTTTTTTTTCGAATATCACCTGGAGGGTCATTAAAACCTTGTTCCTGATGACTAACCGAGTCTCCAGTATGAATTTGGTCGGTTGATTTAATTTCACCTAGTATATACATTTTAATATTTATTAATGTGATCATACATATCCTGTCAAGTGCGTCTTAAAATGTTCAATGCGTTTCAATAGGTTTTGTTCATTCGAATATGTAAAGTTATGGCCTACCATGCATAATAGATAGATTTTCATTCTTAGTTAACCCCAAATTTCCTCAACGTCAAATTAGACGATTAACCCACCAAATTCAAAGGAGTACATAAAAGCGGCTGCACCGTACATTGTGCCAACCTTCTCAAATTTGTAGAACAACATTTCGTTTTTCGAAACAGTCTCGCTCAAAGGTGTTATAATTTATTATTTAAAGGGTTCTGTAGTACCAAAAAGGTACAAAAGGAACCTTAATGCTAAGACTCCGTTGTCCGTCCGTCCGTCCGTATATCACAGCCTCATATCCTGTAATCCGATGCTTTTTTGGTACTTACGAATTGCTAACATCACATGGAAGTGGCTTTTAATATATTTTTTAAATATTATCTGTAATATTACTGTCAAATAAATTGTACTGTTACCTACTTCGTAGCGAGCTGGTAGCGTGTCACTCGCATACACCCGTACGGGTTTCAGAGGGACGGCTTATTCATTTAAGATTATTTTTTACTGTAACATTGATAAATTAAAAAAATAAATAATAATAAACTTACTATTGGATGTTAAAGTAAATTTTCAAGGGTACTGACGTAAGGCTGGTAACAGCACCATATTATCTTGCTGATGAACTGGTCTGATGATGGGACTGGAATGTGGACATAAGATCTCCTCGACGGGCAACTGCCGATCTCTCAAGTTTGGTATTATTTGATTGGTCTTGATGAGTACTTTTGTAAAATATGGTGACCAGGGTCTGGTGATGGGACTGGAAGGTTGAAATGAGAACTCCTCAACGAACAACAGCAGACTTCTCGAGTTTGGACTATTTGATCGGTTTTGATAAGTATTTTTGTAAAACATGGTGACCAGGGTTTGATGATGGGACTGGAAAGTTCAAATGAGAACTCCTCAACGAATAACAGCAGACCTCTCGAGTTTGGACTATTTGATCGGTTTTGATAAGTATTTTTGTAAAACATTGTGACCAGGGTCTGATGATCGGACTGGAAGGTTGAAATGAGAACTCAGAAAGCAGAAATCTGAAAGCAGATCTCTCGAGTTTGGACTATTTTATCGGTCTTGGTGAGTATTTTTATAAACATAGAGACCAGGGTCTGATGATGAGACTGGAAGTTTGAAATGAGAACTCCTCAACGAACAACAGAAGGCCTTTCGAGTTTGGACTATTTGATCAATCTTGATGAGTAATTTTGTAAAACATGTTGACCAGGGTCTCGTGATGGTACTGGAAGGTTGAAATGGGAACTCCTCAACGAACAACAGCAGACCTCTTAAGTTTAGACTATTTGATTGCCTTATTAAGTATTTTTGTAAAACATAATTTTACTTACTACGAGATGGACGTATACTCGTTAAGGTGGTATCTTTTCATACAAACTGTCTGAGTAATATGTGTGAAGACGCAACAAATTCATGACTTAAATTGAGGCAAAACACAATTTAGTTATATTATTGGCGGCACATTCTTATAATAGGGTTGTAGTAAGATGTGTTATTTTTGTAGACAATAAGAGAGAAAGTTCTGGGATTTCGAGAAACAAAACGTGTACTTATTAAAAGCAGGTGAGTCAATCCTACTGTGTAAAATTTTATGGAGATAAGTCATATCACTGAATTGACAATTTTACAATTCCTTTGCGGCCGAGCTTTCGGCTTTCGGCCTCGCTTATTGGAACACAAAAAGCGCCCTTAAAAACGTGTAGAAACTGAGTTTCAAGGCAATCTGTTGAATATGTTGTTGTGATTTACATATTTTTGTCCGCTATCAAATGTCAAAATTTGTCATTGGTCGGAAATTTCCCGTTATACCCGTCACTCGAGTCCAAACCCGGAAGCGCTACCAGCAGCCCTTCCGAAGTAATGGCAATTAAAAAAAAATGACAAAAAATGATTTTTTTTTGTCATCAAGTAGCCCTTGCTGAACCGCTAATTATAGTGAAAATCCGGTAGCTGTAGCTCTAACCGTTCCTGAGATATAGCAATGGTAGCATATTGCTACCATTTTTTTGGTTGTTCAGGTAGATCTCTTCAAGTCTTTTTAAAAAACCCCAGGAACAGGGGTCTAGCTTCAACCGTTTAGGAGATAAGGGCCGAAAAAGATTTGACACTTGGAAAAGAAGGACATTTTTTTGGACCCCTGGGGTCCAAGTTTGGGGTTTCCAAGACCAACCGTCGCGGAGATATGGCCAAAACAAAATTTTTTTCGCGCCTCGGAAAAATTTTTTTTTAAATGATAAAAAACTTTTTTCGGTACCCCGGGGTCCAAGTCTAGGGGGTCCAAGACCAACCGCGCGGAGATAAGGCCAAAACATTTTTTTTTTCAAACATTTAAATATTTTTTTTCACCCCTTTGGTTGGTGCCGAAAATTTCAGTTTACCGCACCAGTGCCTGCGCCCACTGTAGGACAGTATAGCCGGGCGGAGCCACAGCGATACTCTCCGCCGATGCACGAGTATCCGCGGTATGAGTATCACCCGCCTTATTTTAGATATGGTAGGGCAGTGGGTTACGCACCTTCTCGGATGGCGTTGTGTACTCGCTCACCATATATGAGGCAATGGATGCGCCCTGGATTGGAGATGCCGGACCCCCAATAACTAGTCTGCCCCTCTACCAGTGCGGAACCGAGGACAGTTCTACCGCCCACCGCAATAGTTAGTATTTGGGGCCCAAGGGGATTCAGTTAGAGTAAGAGCCCTTTTAGATTCTGGTGCCCAGGGCTGTATGGTGACTACACGGATAGTTGATAGGTTGGGTTTGAACTTGGAGCCTTCTTCAGTACCGCTCCTAGGGATTGGTGGTTTAGAAGTTAAACATTTAGTAGGCCGAACACATATTAGGTTTTCTTCGGTACGTTCCTCCACAATGAGGATTGCGGCTACAGCCATGGTCATGGATAATATAGTTGGCTGGCAGCCCTCCTCAGATATCTGCCCATCTATACTATCGTGTACGTCCAATTTAGATTTAGCTGATCCACTGTTTTATAATCCCGCCCCAGTGGACGTTCTCTTGGGCTCGGATGTATTAGGATGGATCCTTTTAGGTACCCGTCAAGTGCTAGGTCCTTCGTCACTGTTGGCAGTGTCCACAATTTTTGGATATGCTGTGCTGGGACCAGTCTTCGACGACTGTACTCCGGATGAGTCAAGGGTCGTTAGTACAGCATCTCTTGCTAAGACAATGCATAAATTCTGGGAAGTAGAAGAGCCTCCCACGGTTCCTAGGGCCGACCGGGAACATGCGGAAAGCTAATAAAGTATTTAACATTGGCCTTTTTGTGTTGGACGGGTAATAACATTTTTTCCTAGGGTATGCCATACTCTGCATTGATATTGCGAACTGTTTCTGCTGCGTTAGTTCAACGTCGGAACTCGTATTCAAAAATTACAATTTGGACAGCTGATTCTAGCATAGTATAACATAATGCACAGTAGCTATACGCACAGTATAAAAACTGCCGTGACTCGTTGGTGCGTTTAGTAGATATAGCTGTCGAAATTTTACATCGATTCTGAACTCTACTGCGAACAACTGATGAGATTAAAGTAAGAAGTTGAGAGAAAGCGGCCGGAATTAGTCAACAGAAGGGGTGTGGTTTTTCATCATGATAACGCTAGACCTCACACATCTTTAGCCACTCAGCAAAAATTAAGAGAGTTTGGCTGGGATGAGGTCTTCTACCAGGCCAACACGACGAGACTGGCTTCTGGTAGATTTGTAACAAGGTTACCCTTTGTTCCTTCCTGTCCTGTTTTAGGACAGTCCAGAGTACTGGCGGAGAAACGACTGCTGGCCATGGAACGGCGCTTGCAGCGTGACCCAGAGCTCCGTGAAAAATACATAGACTTCATGCGTGAGTACGAAGCCTTGGGTCATATGTCCCCGGCTCGAGTCGATTGGAGCTCCACTGAGCACTACTTCTTACCTCACCATGCGGTCTTGAAAGCCTCTACAGGCAAGCTGAGAACGGTTGGCATTCCGGGCCAAAGCTACACCGGGATGTCATTGACATAATTTTAAATTTTAGGAGGCATCAGGTGGCGCTCGGATCAGACATCAAGATGATGTTTCGGCAGACTGTCATTCATCCGGATGACAGACGTTTCCAGTTGATTCTCTGGCGGGGGCACCCGGATGACCCAGTGACAGTCTACGAGCTCAACACCAACACATATGGTTTGAAATCTAGTCCATACATTGCAATTAGATGTTTATTAGAGTTGGCGGAGCGGGAGCGGACCCGCTACCCTCGCGCGGCCGCTGTGTTAACACGCGATCTTTATGTAGATGATGTGTGTACCGGGGCCCAGTCTGTCGAGGAGGCGCTTATACTCCGCGATGAGTGAATCGCTATATTAGCGGCGGGAGGTTACGAGCTAAGGAAATGGCTGTCGAATGAACCCCGTCTGCTAGAGGATATCCCAGAGGACCACCAGCAGAACCCTAATCTATTTGCTGATGTGGACGATCCAAATATGATAGCGGTTTTAGGAATGAAATATCAACCGGTAAATGATATTTTCACGTTTCAGGTAGAGCTGGAACCGCAAAAGGTGTGGACCAAGCGGACGGTGCTGTCCACGATTGCACGCATGTTTGATCCAAATGGTTGGATCAGCCCGGTGATCTTCTCAGCCAAGCGCCTGATGCAACGGCTTTGGATGTTGGGCGTTTCGTGGGACGAGCCGCTCATCGGGTCCCCGTTGGACGACTGGCTGGAGCTGATTTCATCGTTGGAGGAAGTCAATTGAGTTGCCTTACCCCGCCGAATTTTGCCGCCAGGAAAGTATCAAGCTTCTTTGCATGGCCTTTGTGACGCGTCCGAACGTGGATACGCTGTGGCTGTATATATATGAACGATTGATTGTCAGGGTCACGTCATGTTGTATTACTTTTAGCAAAGAGCAAGGTTGCTCCCATACATACTCGTCTCACAATTCCTAAATTAGAATTGAGTGGAGCTCATCTTTTAGCAAAGTTATTGCACCATGTACATAGCGAGTTAGCTGCCACTGTTGAATTTCAAGACGTGTATGCATGGTCAGATAGTCAAGTTGCGCTCGCATGGCTACGTGCGTCCCCACATACCTTAGAGATTTTTGTAGGAAACCGGGTTTCACAAATTCAGAATATATGTATTCACATTAATTGGAGGCACGTCCCAGGTGAATGTAATCCTGCAGACTGCGCATCGAGGGGCTGCACAGCGCCGGAGTTGGTGTCGCATCATCTATGGTGGGGGCCGGAGTGGCTTAAAGAAGCGGAGGTTTCTTGGCCCGTCCAGCAGTTGGATAGGACACCCCAAATTTTACCCGGGTTGCGTGTGCATGCTTTGGTTGTAGGGACCAAACTAGATCCTGATTGGCTACCTGGACGATATAGTAGTTTAGATAAATTGTTGGCAGTTACCAGTTGGATAAAGCGTTTTGTAAATAATTGTCGTAATCCAAAGAATAAACAGTTTTCAACAGTTGTTGGTGAGTGCTGAGGAGCGTCAGAATGCATTGTTACACTTGGTCAATGTTTTGCAGGCGGACCACTTCAAATCTGAATTTCAGATCCTTCGCGAGGGACGTGCCAAGCTGAAGGGAGCGGTCGCTAGATTGAATCCTTTTATATATTCACAGGGACTTCTGCGTGTTGGAGGCAGACTTCGGAAAACTGACCTGCCATACGGAAGTCGCCATCCTTTGCTGTTACCCACGGAGGGTCCTTTGATAAAGCGTTTGGTGTCCGACCGACATGTCCGTAACTCACACGCGGGATGCAACGCGTTATTGGCGATTTTACAGCGAGAATTTTAGGATTTTGTCTGCTCGCCGGGTAATTCGCAATGTTCTTTTC